>CM076184.1:11721121-12971121 GCA_038277355.1 Encarsia formosa | reverse complement strand
ACGACCTTTCAACTGTAAATAAATCAGATAAAAAAATTTCTTAGTGTTTGATTTTTCATTTATTGCTACATAAAAACAGTAATAAGTTCATAAACTTTTATGATAAAAATTTTACTTTTAAAGTAAAAAACTGTAGTTTCAGACTAAAGAAATTTTTAGGATCAAAGAGGACATTGAAGTTCAACAGAAAAATTTGAACAAAAAATGACCACTTGTATTCAAGTCTTTAAATAATCACTGCCTTTACTTTTATCAAATAAGGAATGTTTAAGAAAAATTCCCTGGTGATTTTAGCCAAAAATTAAAAATAGGTAAAGCTAATAAAAATTACTGTAAAAAATGTTTTAACTAATAAAAAAATCTTGGTTTCTTAGAAATAGCTAACTGTTAATAATTTCATATATCAAGCACTAAAAATGTAAAAAATCGATGCTTGAATCATAATTTTTTTTGCACTTCTAGTGTCCAACTGCAAATAATTTTTCTCGGAAACTAATCGATCGTTTTTCTTTGGTCGATTTAAAATCTGGATATCGCGGTATATATCTAGAGTTCATCAATTTCGAAAATCCTTGCCGTTGTATCTTCGCAAGTTGACAGCAAAAATTTTCCATCCCTAAAAAAGGATAAACAAGATTACTCACAAGAAAATACGAATTTTTTCAAACCAAAAATTGTTTACATACTTTGATATACACATGTCGAGGATGCCATCCGTGTGACCTAAGAAAGTCCGCTTGCATTCGCCGGATCTCGCGTCGTAACACCTTATTATACCGTCTAGACTGGCTGAGAAAAGCAATGTCGTGGTTTCTTTCCAAATTAATTTGGTGACTCCACTGCCCTGATCAATTTTATGCCTCAACGCCTGTAAAATGCAAATATTAAATTAAAAATAAATTTTAATAGTATAATAAAATATTTAAGCATCACATATAATACAAAATTTACCTTTTTTGCAATGTCCCAAATATAAATGTCACCGTTGACTGTACCAGTGGCTGCTATTTGTTGTGATGCATCCTTAAGAAAAACGACTGACTCTACCCAATCCCCTTTGTATGCTTCGTCAGAACCAGCAGCTTCCCTATCAGCTTCGTTGATATTATTTTTTAAATCTTGTAAAATGAAAATGACCTACAAAACAAAAAATCTTTGAAATTGAAAGCGCTGAAATTTAAATTTTTTTCATGCATACCTTTCCAGTGTTGGCAGAACTAACAATGGTTTTCCCATCATCAGAACCACTTAAGATCAAATTATTATCTAGATGACAGTCAATGGAAGTGATGGTTGCACTGTGACCTGCATTGGATGGAATTGTTGCTGCAACTGTACAAGTTTTTAAATCTACAACGCGGATTATGCCATCCTCATATCCTATTACAAGTCGTTTTCCTGTAATATTTGAGTAAGGTATTAAATCTTGTAAAATCATCAAAATAAAAAATAAACTTGAGATCAATCAAATTACCATCTGGCATGAGACAACTTGTTTCTGCTCTTTTAGCATGCCCTTGAATGATTTTACAATCTCCATCGGGTATTTTCCACATATAAACTTCACCATCTACAGATCCTGCTATTAAAACATGAGCTTGAGGATGCCATTGCATCCACTAAAATAAATTATTAAATGGCCGATCCAATAAATTTTTTTTATCACTTTTTAATACTCACTGTAGCATCTCCAATGTCACTGTTACTCCAGATCACAGACTTGTCAGAAGTTTTTCTGACTTGAATGTTACCATTCATGTCCCCTGTAGCCACATATACGTCGTCATGACTGAAATCAGCAAATGTCACACTGTCCTTGTGATCTGTGCACTCCAAAACAACTTCTCCTGTTTTTGTGTCCCAAACATAAGCTTTATCGTCTTGACCACCTGTCACTGCATACTTTGCATCTTTAGTGAGGGATCCACAAAAAACAGAATCTGTAACATATGACAAGTTCTTTAGAAAAAACAATCACTTTTTTACTTTTATACTAGAAAATGATCATACCAGTGTGTTTTTGAAAAAGACAGCAGGCATCTTCTCTCTCCATAGCCTCTACAATTTCATTTTCCTCTGCCATTTGATTTTCTTCATCTTCATCTGATTCAACAACCTCATAATTGTCCAATATCTCAACATCCCCGTCTTGGATAGATTCTATTTCATCATCATCTATCTCTTCAACAACCTCTTCCATATAAGCAGGGGAAGCTGGAGGAGTTTCTCTTTGCCCCATGTCTGAAAAATTATTTTCAAAATCAACACTTGATAAAAAATTATATAAAATTACAAAATTGAGCCCACTATACTGTGAAAAATATAAAAATGAGACAATAATGATCAGAATAAAATTTTCGATTTCATTTTATCTTTTAAAAACGTTTTTTAACGTTTTTATTATTTAAATTAATCCTTTTTACAGTCTGTCACAACAAAATTACCACTCCAAAATGTATTTTAAAATACAAATGATCGAATCAATCTGAAATCACACTTCATTATAGTGCCGGATGATTCACGAAAAGTTGAAAATTAACATAAACCCACGTAAACTTGGTCACTTTCGAACCACTCGCATTTTACCTTTTTTGATCCTTACTCGAAACAATTGAAAAATGAAGCTGTTGTTCGAGGGTATTCAACTAATCTACCACAGTTTGCAAAATCAACGTTTTAGAACGTTTCAAACGGTCCCTTGAAGAGTTGAATAACCTAGGAAACACAACAGGAACCTTCCAAACAATCACTGACAATCACCACTAGGTACACGCGGTCGTCGCCGCCGCCGCGAATCGATTGCTGCAGCAGCGGAATGGAGCAGACGCTTTTGCAAAGAGCGATCATGTTGTTGTCGACTCGTCGGTGTGTGTTTACCCCTCTCACACCCCACCCCCGCAGACCACAGTGCGAGGCCCGCACTCGCCGCCGGTATACCTACCTACAGTGCCGGCGATAAAAAATGGTTGCTAATGTCAACAGGCTAAAAAGCTGCACGACACCAAAGAAATCCATTCGCATTTATATAGTAAACTAATATGTAAGTACTTTTTTGAGGTAAAAGTTAAGGTTTATCGATATTTTATGTGAAAGTTCATTCATGATTATAACTGCAGTAAATCCTTTGTCTTTTGGGGGTCAATATTTATATTGTAAATACCTACTTGTTATATAAGCTCTCCATAATTTTTTCAAATTGAGTGCTAATCAAAAAAATGAATGTTTCAGCAGTCTAAATTAAAAAAAAAAATTTCTTAGAGAGATTTTGAGGATATGAATCATTGTAATCACTGACTATATATAGTGATAAATTCCTATAGGAATTCATTATGGTAAAGTTTTTATGAATTGAATCCCCCTATTGCATGTGGTTGTGTAAATTGATTTTTCCACTAATTACTTTATGAAAACTTTTTTTTATGAAGTGGTTTGTGCCTATTAGCCTGCTACATCACAGAATTAATTGCAAAGTTAGTTAATTGATTTATTTTTATTTTTATTTTTTACATAGTACATCATTAATCAATATTTCATAAAATTATTTATCTGTATTAAATTTCTCATAAATATTCATAATGTACAAGTTATCTCATATTCAGTTTTATATTAACGTAATGATATTGCAGTTTCATAAATCCATTAGTGCAACTTTATAACTTTACATAAAGGAGCTTTCATATAAAAAATATTAATTAATTTTTTTATTTATACTAGTGTACAAAAATTGAAATTCAAACAATTACTTCATTGTTTGAAATAACAATTTCCATTTGTTACATTTGTTAATTTTTTTTTTTTAAACAGGTACATAGTAAAATTGTAGTAAAATCAATTTCAATAAATGGCTGGAACAAAGATTGCATCAATCTGCCAAGCTCTGGAAGAAAATGAACAGGAAGAAGAAAAAGAAGAAGAAGAAACGGAAAGATTTTCTACTAGTAGCAAAGATACCTCACTGACAGCTTTAGCAAATTTGTCACCTAAAGAAATAAAAAATCATATAAGCAAATGTTTAAAGTTAAATGCTGAGAATAAAATTAGTGGTAAGAATGCCTTCCGCCTAAACATAATTGACTACCTTATCTATACATTGAAAAACGAAGATAGAAACAACAAACTAAATTTGAACAAGGCCAGTGCTTGTCTGGATGCCAGTGGCAAGATTTATGGACTGAGGGTTGACATACTACATTCTGATGTAATCAAAGTTATAGGAAGCAGAGGAGAAAAAAGAAAAATAGATGATGGAAGTGATGATGAAGGAACTGCAGCTGATCAAAATAATAATGACAAAAAACATAAGAAAAAGAAGAAAAAAACTAATGTTACAACCACATTGGATTCTTTGAAAGGTAAACCAGAATGTTTCAATCCATTAACCTTCATTAATGGTCAAGTAGAAGCTCAAACATCAGATAAGTTACTGCAAGCTTGCGTTCTACAACATGCTGATCAAAGTGCAGCTTTAAATCATTATAATTATATAGTACTGGATAAAATTACATCAGAACAGACTTTTAGCAAAAACACAGTTGTACCAGTTGTTGATGATTTTTCACTTGATCAAATTTCACCATCTTTTGCTGAATTCAAGTTTTCTGCTTCTATTTCTTCAGACAGTGAGCCTGAAGATGAAGAGCCTAATAATGATCCAGCAGATTTTCACTTTGATCTTAATGATTCAGCAAATGTAAACAACACTATTGATAATGATGAAAACATTTTGAGTGATGATACAGATGAAAAAATTAAAACTGTTCAGAAAAATAAAGAAAGTATGGTAGATTTCAAGAGTGTAATAGAGAATGACCCAAAAGATTATGAATACTCATATATACAGTTCAATCACAATATTGAGTGGGTTGGACCATCCCATTGGAAGCTGAAATTGAACAAAGCATCCAAAGTCTATAATACAGAAAAAGTTTGTGAAGAGTTAGAAGAAAGTAAAGGTTTCAGATTATCTTTTTCAAAAACATCAAAGAAAAAAGCTGCTGAAAATTTTGTTATGAAAATGAATAAATCAAATCAAGCACCAAGATATTTATTTGAAAAGGATGAAAACATGTTATCATCTCTAAATAATACAAAAAAATTTTCTACTTTCTTTTTGAAACCAAATAATAGTAATCAAAATCTGTATGAAAAAAATCGTGATGAAAACTGTAGGGAAGATCTCTCAAGTTGCCATGATTTAGACGTTAGTGATTTTATTGACCCTGGTGCTCTGGAAAATAATTACACAAATGATGTTTTGGAAGAAAGCATGCAAATAAGTTTTCCAAATAATTTTTTACCGGACAATAATGAAGCTTTTATTGGTAACAACTTGGTTTTAGCCCCAAAGTTAATTGAGAAAATATTTATTCCATACTCCCAAAGAGCAAAGAAAGTCGATATAAGGCTTTTGAAAAGGAACATTAAAAAGACTCTGAAATTAGAAATGTATGAAAAAATCAAGCCAAATAATTTTAGCACCATTTACAAGGAACTCTCAAAAAATTTGCCACGTGCAAATGCAAAATCCTTGTCGCCTGGACTTGCGTTTGTTTCACTGTTACACGTCATGCACGAACATTCATTGAGTTTGAATACTCAATCAAGTTTATGTGATTTTACAGTACAGTCCATAAACGATCGTGATGCAGAGGATTTATGAATTTAAATTTATGTTTTATTATTTATTTATTTATTATATTATTTATTTTATTACGAAGAAAATATCCAGTTCAGAACATATAATTTTTAATCTGAAGTTACGATCTATAATTTTTAATATTCATGCAATAACGTGATACATCAAACAAATTTTAAGCAGACCCAAAATTTATTTTATTTAATGAAAAACTTTAAAGTTTAACTTCATATGATGAATTTTAAAACAATTTTTTTTACTTCGTAGAGATGCGTAATTGCAAAAACAATACATGTGATTTGTGATATAAAACATTTCATTTACTTTATTTTTATTTAATGTACATACATCAAAATATATTTAGAATGCATAGTTGATCTATTTTTGTATGATATAGATATATTGTTTCAATGAAACAGTTAATATATAAAAACTTATAAATCAAAGGTATTGTAAAATGGAATTCAAAACCTTTTCTTTTTATTTTTCAATTATTTATGTTGAGTTAAAGATTTAATATTTTATTGTAATGGACGACTAAATCGTTGCGATAAGCTTTATTAGTCAGCTTTTTTTAAATCAAGGAAGTGTAACGAGAAATGTCTGAAAATTTAAATTTTATATTTGTATTAACAATTGTATTATTGTTGAACTTTTTAAAAAGTATTTTTTAATTTTTTGTTAACTGAAGCATACGAAAATCATGAACATTTATTTTTTTTAAATTTTTATGTGATTATGTCAAAGAAAAAAGTTGAAATCGTTTACATTTATTGTCATACTTGTTAAAAATGTTTAATAAATATTAATTAAAAAAAGTTTGATTTTTTTCCTTCTGTTGCCCAGTTTATTAAATTTTTATCTTTGAAACATCTTATTATTTTAGATTTCTGATTTTTGTAAATTTATTTTTTTCGTCAAATTCAGAATAGTGCGTTATTTGAAAGTTTCTTCAATCACAAATTAGACATTAATTTTTGATGATAGTAATCTTTTTAATTGTTCAAATTAAGAATTTAAAATTAATTTTTTAAATATTAAATTCAAAAAATAGTAATTTAATTTTAAATAAAAAAAAATTTTTTTTTACAGTCATCGTTATTAGGGTTTTACAAGTCTGTTAGTCAATTATTTATTCAAAATATATTTATTCATCGCTGCGGCCAGCGTTATTGGAATTCAAAGCTAATCGGTTGATTATTTGTTTATAAAATAAATTTATTTACACCTTTAACCAGCGCTTTTGAGTTTTTAGGCTCGCTGGTCAGTTATTTGTTTATAAAATGAATTTATTTATCGCTACGCCCAGCGTTATTGGGATTCAAAGCTTGTCGGTTAATTACTTGTTTTAGAAAAAAAATTATTTACCCCTTTCAGCAGCTTTTTTGGGGTTTTGAGCTAATTGGTTAGTTATTTTTTTATAAAAAAAATTTATTCTTTGCTGCGCCCAGCGTTATTGAGATTCATAGCATGTTGGTTAATTATTTGTTTTATAAAATAAATTCATTTACCCCTTTAACCAGCGTTTTTGGGGTTTTAGGCTCGTCGGTTAGTTATTTGTTTATATTTATCGCTGGGCCCAGCATTATTGGGATTCAAAACTTGTTGGTTGATTATTTGTTTATAAAATAAATTTATTTTTCTATTTTACCGGTTTTTTGGGGTTTCAGACTAATCGGTCGATTATTTATTCATTAACAACATTTTAATTAACATTATTTTTAGCATTATCGGGTTTTTAGAGTTAGTGACTAATTATTTAATTATCAAACACCATTTTTTTATTCCTGACTCAAAAGCTGCAGACGATTTTTTGACTCGGTACGAACGTTCGAGGAACGCTCGTGGACCGAACGAACCGACCGAACGCACACTGTTCGGTCTAAATCGAACGCACCCCTAGATTTTTTCTCAATTAATTTTGTTTGTTTACATTACTTGTATTTTAATTTCAAGATATTAATGAATTTTTAGTAAAAATTATTTAAACTATTGTTGAAAATTAAATATGTTAACAATAAATGTTTATAATTGGTTTTTCAGTTTTTTATTAGTTAATAAAAGCAATTATTCCTACTTTTCATGAAAATTTTCTAGGTTGAAAAAACTTAATTGCAATTTTTTATTTAATAGTGTTTAAATATTTAAACTGAATGCAGCTTACAATGGTGAAAAAACATTTAAGTTTAGCAAGGAAAAAGTGATTTTATTTTTATTTACAATTTATTCAAATTAGTTTGAAAATGGACGCTCTCAGGTAGTCTTTAAAGCCTCTTAAATTTAAATTGTTATAACCAGGGACGTAGCGAGCTCGAATTTCGTGGGGGGGTTTCATGAGAATTTGCCGACGAAAAAAAACAAACGCAGGGGCGCGCCACCCCCCGCTCCCAACAAAACTGGCATCTAAAAAAAAAAAAAAAAAAAAAAAAAAAAAAGTTGAGTTTAATAGACTGATTTAAATAGACTGGTTAATTACCCCCCAAGCTCTAAACCCCTAAAACCCTGGGCGCCCGAGGTCAACGAAAAAAACTGATCAGTTATCCCCCAAGCTCTAAAAGCCCAAAACCCTGGGCGCCCGAGGTCAACGAAAAAACTGATCAGTTATCCCCCAAGCTCTAAACCCCGAAAACCCTGGGCGCCCGAGGTAAACGAAAAAACTGATCAGCTATCCCCCAAGCTCTAAACCCCCAAAACCCTGGGCGTCGCGTTCAATAAATGAACTAATCAGCTATCCCCCAAGCTCTGAACCCCCAAAACCCTGGGCGTCCGAGTTCAACAAAAAAACTGATCAGCTTTCCCCCAAGCTCTAAACCCCCAAAACCCTGGACGTAAAGTTCAATGAATAATCTGATCAGTTATCCCCGAAGCTCTAAACCCTCAAAACCCTGGGCGTCGAGTTAAATAAATAAACTGATCAGTTATCCCCCAAGCTCTAAACCCCCAAAACCTTGGGCGTCGCGTTCAATAAATGAACCGATCAGCTATCCCCCAAGCTCTAAACTCCCAAAACCCTGGGCGCCCTAGGTCAACGAAAAAACTGATTAGTTATCCCCCAAGCTCTAAACCTCATCAAACTCTGGTTACCGAGTGGAATAATTTTAGAAGTTAAGCGTACTTTATATTTGAATATCAAGTCCATAAAAAATTTTTTTTTATTTTTGTTCCACAAAAAGGTTGTGGTGTACTTTTATTTACATCACTTGAAAATATTACAAAATGATAAGAAAAAATATATAACATAAAAAAAAAAAATAACCAGTAAACAAACGAAAATTTTTACACTTTTCTCGAAATGTGTCTCATTCTTAGAAGCATTTCATTTATAGTTAAGAAAAAATATTTGTTGATAATGTTGCAAATGAAGAGTTAAACAATAAGTAAAAACTTATAGCATTTTTCTAATTAACCACGCCATTTTGGAGTTAAAAGTTTCAGATTTACAACTTTATGATATGATTGCACCAGTGCAGCATAATTAGGTATCGTTACAAAATTATTTATTTCGTTAACTAAAATGCACTCATATTTTTGGAACTCGGGCACCCAGGGTTTTGGGAGTTTAGAGTTTGGGGGACAGCCCATAAGTTTTTTTGTTGAACTCGGGCACACAGGGTTTCGGGGGTTTAGAGCTTGGAGGATAGCCGATCTGTTTTTTTGTTGAACTCGTGCACCCAGGGTTTTGGGGGTTTAGAGCTTGGGGGATAGTCGATCTGTTTTTTTGTTGAACTCAAGCACCCAGGGTTTTGGGGGTTTAAAGCTTGGGGCATAGCCGATCTGTTTTTTTATTGACCTCGAGCGCCCAGGGTTTTGGGGGTTTGAGGCTTGGGGATAACTTATCAAAAAATTTTTGATCCCGGCCTTACGTCCGGGTTTAAAATTTCTCCTGCCGACGGCCTGTTCGTTGATTTTGCCGACGACGAAAAGCCAGGGGGGTGTGACACCCCCCACCCCCCCGCTACGTCCCTGGTTATAACGTTTTATTTCATAATGTTTAATTTATAAAAAAGTGTTTTATACAGTTAATTACTTTCTTTCTTTTTTATTTCATTTATTAATTTTTCAGAAAACAGTAACTTGATGATGATTTATGCAAATTTTTTTTTTGTTGCAACATCTCGTTAATTCTTACTGTGGAGTCCAGTTTTTTCTGGAGTTTGTTAGATTATTAAATCTTGACTACTCTCCTAATTTCCAATCTGTCTTGTATAGCAGGTTTAAGTTTAAAAAATTATTTTTAATTTTTCAAAAATATTGTCTATAAATTTCATTTCTATTTATTTATTATTATTTTTTGAATACTATACACTGTTATTTGCTTGTCAGATTTTTATTTAAAATTTGATTTTAATAAAAATTTTTAATAATTTTTTTTTCATAATAAAGAGTCTCTGTGCGCATTTATGTGATGGTTTTAACAAATTAAAAAAAAAAAAAAAAAAAAAAATTGCGTTGGAGTTTTTGACAAATATTTTTGTCAAAAAAATTTACGACTGTCTTAAACTACATTTTCGACATGTCAAAAATGTCATTTAATACAACCTATTTTCGACATGCCCAACACTGAGTCCTGAGTGATATATGCACATTTTTAACATCATTTATCAAAATTTTTAACTTGATTTCCTCGACTCTGTCTCGGGCTGCAATGACAGCGGGCCTCCACAGCAAATTTTAGTCCCACGGTGAATATAATATACTACTCTTGCTATCTCAATAAAAAGCTACTGCACCCAAATAATGTTTGACCAAGTGCCTGTACCTGTCGCACAAAAACATTACTCAGTCCGGTCATCGCTAATAGAATTTTTACGATAAAAAGTTTTTAAAAATTTGTAATTTTCGTTTACGCGAACCAAAAAATGGTCCATATTTTCTATCCACGATAAAAATCTATACTGAATCCATACAATGTCTGACCATAGATGTGCCTATACCACTCGCATCGAAGCATTTTTTACTTTGGTTAACGCTAAAAAAACTTTTCCCTAAAAAGTTTTAAAAAATTTGAAATTTGCATTGATCTCGGT
The DNA here is from genome assembly GCA_038277355.1 of Encarsia formosa. Lineage (NCBI taxonomy): Eukaryota > Metazoa > Arthropoda > Insecta > Hymenoptera > Aphelinidae > Encarsia > Encarsia formosa. Next base: position 12,960,459 of record CM076184.1, on the reverse strand, counting down.
TTGAGATTTTAATCGTAGAATTTAATTACAGTAGACTTTAGACAAATCTTTTAAAAATATTTGAGTAGCCGAAAAAGTGGTGAAAACAACTCAGGATTTTGGAATTTTGTTAAGATTAACGCACTTATGTGAGGAGATGTTATAAATTTTATAACATCTCACAAATTGGATTGTAGTATAAAAAATAAAAATACCTTACTTATAAAAGAAATAATTTTATTTCAACTGTACCGAAAATAAATACAGTATTTAACATAATATTTAAGAACATTTATTCATTGCTAATTATTTTAAATTTCATTTATAATTAAATTTTTTTTTTTTTTTTTTTTTTTTTAACTGATAACAACAATAATTAACTCTTTAAAAACAATTATTTTATCACATTTGATCACTCGGATAAAGTCATGTCTTTCATAGACTTTTCTAAGTCTCTCGAATCTTGTGCACTTTTTGTCACCAAACACACTTTCCACAAATCCTCGTTACTCAGATAATCCGCTATTCGCTTGCAACAAGGGTCAGGTATCGGATGGCCAATGATTTCTCGTATGCAGTCCATCGAGGTGTTGACGAAAAATCGTCTAACAAGACTCTTTGCGAAGTACCCTTTGACGATATCGATAGACAGAGGGAACTGACGTTTGAAATCTTCCGAACCCAATGTTTCGCAAATATTGTTGTTCTTGACGACTGAGTAGATCCGATCGCAATCTTGCGTCCGTAGAATATCCATGATTCCAACACCGTTTTTATCCGTCCAGGTTTCGAGTCTCTCAGCTTCTTTTTTGTAACTGTCGAGTTCACGCTGCTCTAAATTGTTCCAAGAGTCTATTACGTAAGACCTGGAAAATAAAAAAGAATTTTTTTTTGTATAATACTATTTCTAATTACTTTCAATACTATCTACTTGGTTAACATTAAATTTTTATAATTTTTAACGGATATATATACTTGAAAAATTAATGAAAACATTAATCTAATACAGTTTTCGTAAATCAAAAATGAAAATCTTAAAATATCTAATAAAAATTATAGTAATTCAAAAAAAAATTTTCAAACGAACCTCAAAAAATTTTCAAACTCCTTGTTCAACCGGAGACCATTGTCCTGAATTTTGATCAGATACCTACTGACTTGATTGCTGACCAAGCCTCCAGAGTATCTGATACTTTTCTGATCAGAAACTTTTCCCAGGGAACTTTTCACATTTTCGGGACTCCCCAGCTCAAGAAGATTCGTCAGTTTGTAAGCCGCGAGCTCAAACACAGGATCCACGTAGTTACAACTAGCGTTATTGTGGGTGAAAAACTTCACGATTACCAGTTTAGCTTCCAGGTCAAACTCGTATCCAGCCTTGGTAAGGGAATCGACGATTCTGAGAAGGTTTACAGTGGCCTCCAGAGTCGGTAAAATTTCCGGGTGATAAAAATAAGAATCATTACTCAAACTGAGCCTGATGCTGTCAACTTTGGCTCTGTGAGACAGAAGCAAATCCACGATATCGGCGCTCAAAGTCTTCACCGCGATCTGGAGAACCGATTCCCCATGGTCATTGAGCGCGTCGACCCAGACGCCGCCGTTACAGAGCTTGAGTACCTGGTCGATCATCTCGACGTGATCGCGGTCGTCGAACAGCGGTAACCAGAGTTCCCTGAGTTCGCGCATTCTCTTGACGTCTTCCAGAACGTGGTGGAGTACCTTGGGGTAGTCGTTGACTTCGAAGCCCGGGTGCTCAAGCAGCATCCTCAGCTTAGTTTTCTGGTCTTGTCTAGTCCTCCTGATGATGGCCTTCCTGATTTGGGCGAACTTCCTGCATGCTATTCTGTGGTCCAAAGTTCCCTGTTGAAGCTTCGACTCCAGATGAGAAAAGCTGTAGTCCCTGAAAACGTAGGCTGCGGGCGTGTCACCGTGATCGTCCTTGACGTTTACTTCAATTTTTTTGTGCTGAAGCAGGAGTTTGAATATCTGCAGCATCTGTGACTGGAATTTAGAGGCTCTCGCCAGGTAGAGTCTGTCAGGCTGCTTGTGGGTGCCCACGAGGTTTGGCAGCACGGCTTCTATCATGCTCTCGGGGATGCTGCTGGCAAGGTGCAGCGGACTCCTGCCCCGTGCATCGACCCTCGCTACATCGACGAAGTCTCCTAAGGTCAGCAGGACTTTGACCACGTCAGTCCTGCAGAATTTAATGGCCAAATGTAGCGGAGTCAGACCGCTATTCTTAAGTCTAGCGTTTCCATCCAAGCTGTTGATGTTGTTCTTGATGAGGTTGCAGACCGCGACTTTGTTTCCGGACATGCAGGCCGCATGCAAACACGACATTCCGTTGTCGTCGACAGAGTTTTGTCCATTCTTCCAGTGAGAGAAAATTAATTCTAGGGCGGGAAAGTATTCCTTCTCGGCGGCTACGTGTACAACAGTTTGGCCTCGGTCGTTCACTGGGTCGTTGAACCTGTGGCCTGTTTTGACGAGGGACCTCAATGTTTTCACGTCCTTCTCCAGAATGGCTGCGAGCACTGGATCTGACGACATTACTCTGTAGATATTCTTTATGTTACATTATACTCTCAGTAATCTAAACTAAAAACAATTTTTTATTAAATGTTTGAAAATGACAAAAAAATTTAATTTATTATTGTTGATAGCTTATACAGTTCAGAATATTCTGTTAAATATTTTAGTTTCTACAACTCGAAAAATTTGTAAAAAATTTTTCTAAAATTATCATTGATTTGCTTTATTTAATCAAATTATAAATAAAACAGTTTTAATTTGAATAAATGGTTATTATAATTTACTAAAATACAATGTTTTTACTAACAGAAGTAGTGGATTAAAAAATATTCGTTGACAGTTGTGATCTTGTAAGTTTTGAAAATATTAATAATACAAAGTTTCTAACCTTCACAACATCGACAGCTTGAAAAGTTGATCATTTTCCCATTTCATTCGCGAATCACGATCAATACTTATTTTTTCACGCAAAACATTTTCTTTTTTCGTTAAAACACTACCTATTCATTTAGCTATGAGCATTGTTTTGTACACACTTCATTTTGGAGCACTATGTTTACGTATCAAACGCGAACGTAGCCTTCCATAAGCGCCTGCTTCATACCTTCCATAATCAGCTGTTTGGCGCCATCCTTATTTTTATTTTCTTTTTCAAGACTCAAAAAATTAATAAATTAAATTAAAATATAGATATACTAAATTTTTGTAAAATTTTGTTATAAAAAATTAGATCAACAATTTGTTGAATAAAAAAAGTTAATTTGGTTTTATCTATTTATTTATTTTATTTATTAATAAAAAAATTCAAAAAACTAAACTAGTAATGAAAATGCCAGAACAAAGTTTTTTTTTTCTATTTTTAATTTATAAAATATGAATCTTACAAAATAAATATTCACAATAGATCTAAAATTAACTTCAATCAACATACAAAAATGTATTTTTCTACTCTTTTATCATGTTTGACGAATCCAGCATTTCTACTTCAGAACTCACTTCAGCTGAAAATTCTTCATTTTTTGTTGAATTGTCAGTCCAACCTGTAAATAGTTGAACTCTTAACTTTTCCATTTCCTGATCTTCTGTTTCAGTAGTTGCCATTTTTTCTGATGATTCTTCTTTGGCCTTTGGCCATGGATACTTCTCTATTTCAGTGTCTTAAAAATAAATGTATTAATTAGAAAAAAAAAAAAAACATACATAATTTTTTTTTAAAAGTATATACCAGCATCTTCAGAAAGAATTTGTTCCATTAGAGACCCAAGCAATGTAGTGGTAAAAGTATCATCCCTTCTAATGCCTAAAGCTCTGTGACACGAATCTATTGCATCTTGAGTGTTGCCAATTAATGCTTGAATGAAACCAATTGCTGCATATGTTGAAGGACACATTGGATTTAAGAGCAGAGCCTGTTGATGATAGTCCAAAGCCTCATCATACTTTTTCATTTTTCTACATGTATGCCCTAAATTGTTTAACAAGGCTTCCCATTTTTCTGGTAGAATAACATTCTTTGTCCCCCTTTGAATTTTATCTAATGCATCTTTGAACAGTTTTTCAGCACCTTTGAAACTAGTTTTAAAATTAAACCAAATGTCTAATTAAAGAAGACACAATTAAAATAAAATTAAGAATTAATAATTTGTAACTTACTCCCCATTACAAAAGGCTATGACACCAGTTTCATGAATAACAAATGGATCATCAGGTGCAATGTTCTGTGCTTGCTGGAAGAATTTATCAGCCAATTTTAAATTATTAGTGAGCCCACACTCTAAACCAATGTACAGCAGAGGTAAATGGCAACCTTTCATTAATTGTGAAGCTTTAAAATAAGCGGCCATTGCTTGATCGTGTTCATTTTCAAAAGCAAATGAATGTCCATAAGCTAACCATGCAGGGCCAAACAATCTATCTAACGATGTAGCTTTAGCTAAGTATCTTCTAGATGGATCACTTTTTCCTAAAATAAAAGGTAAATTTTACAATATTTGTAATTGAATTAAAATTTTTCTATAATTAAAAGAACTTACCTATGATGTAATAATAACAGCCCACAGCAAACCATGATAAAGCTACATCAGGATATAAATCTACCAATTTGTGTGCTAAATAAAATAACTCTGAAAATAAAGAGTATTTATCATTAAAAAATCTGAAACTTTTTTTAAGTGATGATAAAAAAAATTCATTACCATTTGTTTTTTTTAACTCTACTAAACATGCTATGTGCACTGGCAAACATCCAGTGTGGTATGGATCGCATTTTAGTATGCTGAAGAAGAAAGAAAAAAGATTTTTAGTAAGTCATTCACCTTTTTTCAAATTACTGATTTCATTGCAAAACAAACCTGTCAGTTAATTTAGCACACTGATGATAGTTACAATTATAATACAATCTTTCTGCCTGTGAAACTTTAATATCTAAATTATTTCTTAAATGATCCTTAATTAAAATTCCATTTGATACAAGTATATTATTGTCAGCAGGTGCATGATATTTTTTCAGCTTGCTTTCATACAGTAATTTTACTAATTCCGCGTCAGCTTCTTTGCACTGTTCACTAAATGGCAAAGAATTCAAAAGTTCTTGTTCTAAAAAGATAAATTACAAATTTTTAATAATAATTGAGTAATAATAGAAAATACAAAATAATATTAATACTTTAAAAATTACCTTCTGCAGCAGACAGCATTTGATTTTGAACTAAAGCTTCAAAAGCTTGATAAGAATAAACATCATGATGAAGAGATCTTTTATAACAATCAATTGCTACTGCCCTGTTGTCCATAGCTTCATAAACTTTTCCTTTCACATACAAAATAGCACTTAATAGCTAAAAAAAATTGTATTATAGTAACTATGAATATTTTTTAAATGTTTTATATATTTGTAAATTATAACTTGCTTTTAAAAAACTCTAAATTTTGAATTACATTTTTAGGAGTGTCTTCAATCACTAAAGAATGGTCATCAAAACTTGTTTCTGTTTGATTATTAATATTGGTTAAAGCTTCAAATTCATTTATAACTTGAACAGCTTCCGATAATTCTTTGGCTTCAAGTAAACATCTAACCACTAGATAATGACACATGACATTTTTCTAAAAAAATGTTAATTCTTGTTAATTGTACAGATAGTTGTAATAATTATAATAAATTTGTATTTTTTAAAAACCTTTTCAAGTCCTCTAGTTTTTATGAGACTCACTGCTCGATGATATTGTTTCATCAAATACATGCACTGTGCTAAAATGCACACATCATTTAAACTTTCATTACTTATTGAAACAACTTTATCTGCCCAGAATAAAGCAGCACTATATAAATGCTGAAAAGAATTGAATAATTAGTTTTCTGAGAACAGAAGTTGAAATAATTTTTTTTAAATCAAAGTTTATTACCATGTCCATATAGTTCTTCACCAGTTTTCTGTAAGTTTCCAAATCAATATATTTTTTATCTAAAATACTACTCATCTTCTCACAATCTCCATCTTCTTCTACATTAGCCATTTTAACAACTAATTTGATTGAATTTCTTTTCTGTGCTTAGTGTGTTTTTTTTTTAAATAAGTAAATTTTTATTGAATTTTGTTAGGTTATGAGTAAACTTTCCTTTAGCTATTAAAACAGATAAATTATAAAAATATATTTAATCATATTCATCAAAAACATAAATTGGTAAGAATTTTCTTAAACTAGATCACTTTAAATTCATTTCTTTATTATTAACGAAATATTTTGCTTATTTTATTACCGTTTATTAAGACGCTCAAAATTTACTTTTTGTCAATTTAATGAAACTTTTCTTGATATTTAACTTTGATAAACTGATAATCATTATTGACCATTTTTTCAACTTCTAATCTTTTTTTTCTAATTTTGGCTATCAAATAGTTAATACATGTTTATTTACAACTCTTTCGGTAACTCGCGTTCGAACTCGAGTCTTCATTTTAGTTTAGCAGACTAAAAAGTTCATTCAGGAATTACGGAGAGCAATACCAAACTGAGTATAAAAAAATCTTTAATATTCTTTTCCTAAAGTAACGATTCCAGCCATCACCATCATAGTTAATATTTCTAACTAAAACTTCAGAAAGTTTTATTGGTTTTTTTTATATTTTAACAATTCAAATCTTCACATTGCTGGGGTGGCAGCTCTGGGAACAGAGGGAACAGGGAACCGTAGCGCCATCAGAATCAACCGCGCTGCGCGCAAGTTCCTACAAATCACACCAGAAAACTAGGAAAAAAAAAAAACACCTTCGGTAGTGTTCAGTGCCATATCTAGTTCTGATACTGGTGCAGGCTGCTGGCTGCTGATCAATTTCCAATCCAACGCAGCTGCAGCTCCGAAGAAAACAACTCAGCTCAACCCGTTGTGTATAATCGGCCGTCGTCTCCGGAGTAAAATCCACTCGTCCATCGCAATGGTGAGAATATTTATCGTCTAGCAAGAAAAAGAAAGAGAGAAGCCATGAAAGAAATTGTAGGAAAAAAGCTCGCTGGATTCGAGTGAGACGAAATCGATTGAACGAATGCGCGTGCACTTCTCTCTTTCTCTCTCCTCACTTCTTGTTCGATACAAGTTTTTTAATTCACTCTAATGTTTGTTTATGTTTTTTACAGGGAAACGAAAATTCTCTGCCCATGGAGCTCTGCTCGAACTGTGAGTACAAATTTTTTTTCGGTATTTTTATCTTTGGTTAGATTGGCGAGGTGTGAAAAAGCACCTGAGGTGCCAGTTTCCCCCCCGCGTAACCTTGATGTCACGGGAGCTTTTTAGAGATTCAATGCCAAGCGAAAGTAACTTGAATTTTAACAAAAATTTTTTCAAATTTAAAGTTTGATTTAAATTGTCTTAGTCTACCTGAGAGGTACTTATGTGGTGAATAAATTTTAAACGGTGAAAAAGCTGTTTGTAGGAAGTTGGTGAATCTACTGCATAATCCCATTTTATTGATTAGTTTTAAATTTTAGAAATTTTAGATTTTTTTATTTTTTATAAGAAAAAGTAAACACATTAAAGATTAAGTCCAGCTTTTCACATTAAGTCATTTTGAAAAGCTTACATTGAGAATGTAAATTTTTGAGTTAATTCAAATTTATTTTTTACATTTTACAGTTGATGCAGACGAAATTAGAAGGCTGGGAAAAAGGTTCCGTAAGCTAGATTTGGACAACAGTGGTGCTCTGAGTATTGATGAGTTTATGTCCCTCCCAGAGTTACAACAAAACCCTCTAGTTCAAAGAGTGATAGACATTTTTGATGCAGACGGTAATGGTGAAGTAGATTTTAAAGAATTTATTCAGGGAGTTTCCCAATTCAGTGTCAAGGTATGAAGTTATGATTTTATCAAAACTGTTAATTATAAGAAAGTGAATGCTAAGTATGGTTTTTAAATTTTTATGAATTTTCACAGGGAGACAAAGAAAGCAAACTGCGGTTTGCCTTTAGAATCTATGACATGGATAATGATGGTTTCATCAGCAATGGAGAGTTGTTTCAAGTACTGAAAATGATGGTGGGAAACAATTTGAAAGACACTCAGTTACAGCAAATTGTTGATAAAACTATACTTTTTGCTGATAAAGATGAGGATGGCAAAATTAGTTTTGAGGAGTTTTGTTCGGTAAGTTCATTATTATTGTTTATTTATTTTTAAATTTGTGAATTTTGCTCATAAGTGCAAAATACTTGAAATTTTTTTGTTATCTGACTGTTTAGCTAATGATAGAAAAAAGTTTTAGTCTCAAAATTATTACATCTTATTCATAAATATATGGAATTAAATAATGATTTAACATAAAAGAAAAAATGTAGCTAATTAAAAAAAGTTTTTCTTCACATGTACAGATTGATATAATTTTAATTTTGTAAGTTCTTTAGAATAGATCAAATTTAAATCAGTCAGTTTAAATTATTTCATTTTTAAAAAAAATCTAATCAAACAAAATTAAAATATGTTCATGAATTTTAAAGTTTATTTGTAATTAAAATTATTTTTTAATTCAAATCTTTAAAAAATGTTTTTTCTAGGTTGTTGGAAACACAGATATCCATAAGAAGATGGTGGTTGATGTTTAATCGAAAGTTTTCCAAAGCGTGTAAAAACTCTTGCATATTAATACTGCGATAATTTGATTGGGTATTATCATAAAATATAAAATCATTATCATTTTGAAAGTCAGTTTCAGCTTATATTTTCCACGTTTTTTTTTTCTCGAAATCACTGGTCTATACTTGCCTTTAAATCGCATATCTCGTTCTTGCCAACTGCCTTATTTTTATACTCGCAATTTTCCAAAGTGCAATATTGTTTAAACCTTTGTATTCATATGCTATGGTATTGCAATTACTTGTTGAATGTAAAGCTAATACAATGCATATGAATTAAGCTTTAATGAATTTAGTGATAATACCCAATTTATTTAATTTATATAAATGAACAGCAGAAATCTATGAAAAAAAGTAAAAAAAAAAAAAAGAAAAATAGGACGATAAGAGTAAAACAAAATTTTTTTAAATAATTAAGTGATTGTCGTTTTTCAAAAAGTATCAATGAATCCATTTTTATGAAAATTATACATATATAAATATATTATATATTATATGAATTTAAAAACAGTACCGCCGCTACAATTTAATTTAAGTAGCGTTAATCGTCGTTATTTATATATTGTATCATATTCTCTTCTTGCACTCTCTGCTCGAAATAAGTCACCGAGTCGGGGTTTCGTTAAAGCCCTTACGTACCTTAACTTATCGTTACCTGCGAGGATAAACTTGTATTGTAATTTATACATATTATTAATATTTAAAGAGAAGATATAAGTGTTGCAGGCTATTTACAGTTTTTTGTAACATCGTCTTTCAAGTGTAACAGAATAAAAAGTAATCATAAAAATGTATAAGCGAAAAAAAAACGACAGAGTTGTCGGAAAACTACGCGCAAAGTTTTAGGTTTTCGCCTCTCTCTTGTACGTGCCTGCGAAGAAAATTGTTTGAATAACTCACGTCACATTTTTTGTAACGTTTTTTCTATTCAGTATACTTATATTAATGGCCATGAATTTCTTCATCCTACATCTAGTGATCTGTTTTGATAATTTTTATGGAAATTCTTTCTGATACGATCATTAAAGAAATCTATTATTAATTATTTTTATGATCAAGTAAGTAAAACAATATTTAAAATATTGGTTTTCTTACACATTTTTTTGTTACTCGTAATTTCAATGAACTTTCAGAGCATGTGGAAACCATGCCCAAAAAAGTCAATTTTAAATACCATGTAACTAAAATACCATTTTATTAATTAAATCTAATATTTTTTAAAGTTAATGTAACTTTTGAAAAATTGACTTACTGCTTCATCTTTACTGATTGTTTCATTGAGAGAGTTTCAAAACTTCTAAATTATTTTTTGTTACAATAATTGTTGTTTATATTACAAATATTTTATACAGTTCTTAATAACTTTTTCTTTATTATTATTAATATTATTATTATTATTATTATTATTTACATTGCCAAATTTTTCCGCAAGATGTTAAAAAAATTATTTTGTTGATATTTAAATGTTTTTTTTTTATAATTACTTTTACAAGTATTATATTTTAAAGAGTAGAATAAAATTCATATGATCGTGAATATATTGTTTGAAAACTAAAAATAAATAAAAAATAAACCGTTGCTTTATATTTGCTTCTTTGCTAGTACAAAACACTTTATTAAAATCATAAAATAAAATATTTTTGAGTATTCAATGATGCATGTATCGATTCATCTTAACCGAGATCTTAACATTGTTTTTATAAAACTGTCGGCGTATTTATATAAATCACTAATTTTTTTCTAACTGTGGATTGTTGTGTGATAATTTTTCGTATTTACCATGTGAAAATACTTATCGCTTTACTTTTATCATACAATACGTTGTAAGCCCATAAATTAAATTCACTTTGAAAAATTCAATAAAAAAAATAATTCAATCTTGAAAACATAGTATGATTTTTGAAATTGTAAACATCCTTAGATTTTGTACTTGCGTCTAAGTTTTCGTGAAGAGTTAAAAGTGAAAACTCAACTCGAGAATTTTATCGTCTGTCGCCGAATTACTCGCATTCATAAATAAGCGCATTCAAATAAGAAAGGTTGTTAGAATGCTTGGAAAAAAGCAGTTATATATAATTGTACTAAGCAGTCATTGTCTAGTGATTATATATAGCTGTTATTTAAGACATGAACGAATAAATGTGTTGGGAAAAAACTTTTCTATTTCAAACACTGATAAATCTCTTTTCTCTCTTGAATGTTAGAAAAGTAAATAGTGATTAAAATTTAATATCGGTCTTGATATCTTCATATTTTACCATTGTAAACCTTACATTGTTTGGTGGAAAACAAAAGTCAAAAATTACAAGTATGGTAGTTTACAAAAAAAAAAAAAAAAAAAAAAAAAAAGTACGAGAGATTTAGATGTATGTCTTACCATAATTTCGTGAACAAGACTGAAACATGAGTGGGACCCCTGCATCTTATCTAACGATCGTGATCACATCAGCTGCGAATTATTAATTATGTGTCGTGTAGTTATTTAAGTATCAATAATAACAACAACAAAAACTACAATGATAATTTTAAAATTATTATTATTATCATAAATATTATAAAAATTATGCATATGCTGCAGATATTACAAAAAAAGTCTTATTCTACCGTTGTAACTGTTTCTATATGTACATGTTACGTGGTCTCACTGAATGTCCAATCAAAGTTAAAATGAAAAAGAAAAAAAAATCATGACTTTTATTGAAATGAATCTCTATTAAAAAATAAAATAAAATTAAGAAAAACTTTTTAGCTATGTTTCTTGACACACACTTTCTCTACACTTGTAGAACAAACGCTTTATTTTATTTTGGAAGACTTTAAAATCGAACTTGTTTTATAAAATTCGAGCCTTTTTTTGGCTTCATATTTAGTATTAACATGATTATTATTGATTCTTCTTTCAGAGGATTTAAAAATGTCCTTAATTTCATTACAATATAACTTCTTTTTTACACTTGTTATATACTTTTAAAAAAGTTGCATGATAATTTAAAACAGTAACAGCAACTTGCACACACGATCAAGAGTATTTTTTCATTTCCTTATACTTGTAAATTTTTAACAAAACCTATTCTAATATCCGTAAAAATAATTGGATAAAAAAGATGATTATTGAAATTCTATAAAGTAAATCAAAAAGATTTTTTGAGAAATTTTCTCTTTTCTTTGAAATTTGATCCCTCATCTGTATATGAGGTAATTATAATCAGGGTTGCCACTTGTTTGGAAAACTTACAAATCTTGGAAAATCTTTTCTCGGTTCGAAACCAAGAACTCAGTCGATTCCCGTGCTGTTTACAGACCGAGAATCAGCCCGATTATCATTTCTCGGTCTCTTTTTTAGCATTTGAAAGTATATCTATATATACGATAACGCATGGCAACGGAGTAGAGGTTAACGAATGATTATTCATTCAAAATGCTAAAAAATCAACCTCAAATCATGCTTATTTTCGACCTGTGAACAACACGTTAATCAACTGAGTTATCGGTTTCGAACCGAGAAAAAATATTATTGGTCTCGCCAAAAAATCGACGGTAATTTCACGAGCGCGCTGTCTGCGCCAGCGTGAAATTACCGCCGATTCTCGGGCTTGACCAATAACATTATATTCTCTTTCAAAACTTAAGTAAAATAAAAAGCAGAAAAAATTCATAAATTCATCTGAAGAGTAAATTCGTTCTAGAATTTTCCACACAATCAGATATTGGAAAACTTATTCAAATTTCATTTTTTGAGCTAAACTCGAAGAAATTCTTTTCGACATCAACTTTAAATTTTTACAGCAAGTGTTTTGTGCCTTAATTTTTATTACATTTTCATAATAATAAATATATGAGTGCTTAGTTATTATAATGGTCTGATTTTAGAAGTTTCCGGTTTTGTATTTCCAAAGAGCAAATAGCATTGATCTGATCTTTAAGAAAAGTTACGATGTCGTCTTAGAAAATCTGTAAATCTCAGGTATATTTTAAAAACAGTGGCAACCCAGACTAATCAATTAAAAATGATGATGATCCTTAAACTAGAGTCCTATTCAGGGTCGATTTTTCAGTTCGTTCCGTAGAATTTTTCCAGACGGATTTCTGGGTATCGCCTCAATGAAGCTCACTCCACCCGCCAGTTTCTTGTACGCCGCCACCTAAAATCAAAAAAATTTTTTAATCTACCCTCGATTGCTTGATAAAATATAATTATATGTTTGAATTACCTTGGGGGTGACAAACTCCTGGACCAGGTCGGCCGAGATGCTGTCGAAGCCGGGCTTGCGGACTACGAAAGCCTTGGGTAATTCGCCGGCGACGTCGTCGGGTATCCCGACCACTGCGGCGTCGGCTACACCCGGTATCTCGAGAATCAGCGATTCCAACTCTGTCGGGGAAACCTGAAATAAATTTTCACTCACGTGAATACTCTCCGATAAATTGTAATGGATATGCAGATATTATTACGATTACTATATGTTTTAACGTTTAAAAATTTTTGAGTTTTATTGATTTTTAACTCTACTATAGCTGTTTGTGCAGTTGAAATATTTTTATAAACCTTTCTCATTTGTAGTCGACCTAAAATTTTAATAAAAGTCTCGATAAAAGTTTCGTAAATTTTGACTTGTACTGAATAACTTTATAAAACTTAAATATTGTAATAAACATATATTATTATTTTAAAAAATATATTAATCTTAAATCTTCAAAGAAGCTTTTAAGAACTTTTATTAACAGATAAAAAATGTTTAAAAATTTCTTACGTTTAGATATTATTTTAAATTATGATTAAAACTAGTGAATTGTTTACTTTTATTTATTTGAAAATTTTATTCGGTTTTTCAGTATTACAATTTTTCAATAAAATTTAATACTTGAAGATAAGAAAGTGAAAAGAATAATTTCATAAATAAAAACAACCCAAAAATTGCGAAAAATACGATCGAATCGAAGAGTCGGGGAAAGGGGCGATGACCTGAAAAGCCTGCAGACAGTGACAGCCGATAGCTTAAATTTACCGCTCCATTGCCAACGGAGTTTTTTGAAGAAAAAAACAACAATATCAACTGTTAAAATACCCGAAAATCAGAAAAAAAAATTCTAGTCTCATACGTTTGAACATCTCCAAATTTTTCCTAAAACCGAATTTCCTCTGTAAAAAAAAAAAAAAAAAAGTATACTACGATTTACGGTTTCCTTACGAAGACCTTGCGCAGAACAAGCGTCGCGCCAGCAGTTGGCGCACATAACCTATAACGAACGTCGTTCCCCAAAATACACTCGCGCTTCGCAGTGTCTCGCAGCAGCAGCAGCCTGAAATTTTTACAGAGCTCTCAGCTTTCAATTCGCTGCATCGAGGCCGGTGCGCGCGCGTTGCCTACACACATTTCTCATCATTTCCCTTCCCCTCCTCCTCTGCTCCCCGGCCCCGCGCTTTCGCAAATAAATAATCGTCGGTGTGCAGTGTGCTCCTCGATCGCAGCCTGCTAGCAACGTTGTCCGATCATCGTCGTCTTCTTCGGAGCGCTAGCTTCAGCCTTCCTTTCGTAAGTATTGCACGACATTGCAGTTCTAGCCACCAAATCTGGTATGATATTGACGAAGTTTATTTGTTTGGGTGTCTTTATTCCAGAGTAGGAGCTGCCACGCTCCGCGAAGCACTTCGCCACGGTAATCAAGATGATGGATAATCCCGAGGAGGTCCTTCAGGCGCTCGACGAGTTCCAGAAGATGAAGCCGTCAGAGATACCCAAGGAGCTCGAGGACTACCTCTGCTTTGTCGCCAAGACGGGGGATCCCGTCTACCAGTGGAGCCTTATCAAGGCCCTCTTCAGGGAAAAGCTCATGAGGGTTATGACCGAGTTCTACGAGAGTTGTCCTACCCCAGACCTTACCTCCTGTCCCAACGTCGAGCAATTCAACTACGATGTCATGAAGAAGAATCTCCTGGACAGGATGGAGAGCTTCGCCAATGCACCTTTCACAGTCCAGAGAATCTGCGAGCTGCTCACTGCACCCAGGAAAGAGTACAACCGCATAGACAAATTCATGAGAGCCATAGAGAAAAACATACTAGTAGTATCTACCAAGGACCCTGGTCCACTTGGCAGGAGAAGTGAGAATGGAGATGGGTTGGTCAATGGCTCACTAGAGGATGATGCCTCGCATCATGCCCTCATACCTAGCAACAAACTGGACGAGGTGGACAACTGGGAGAAAACTTGTGCTGAAACCACAGCTGTTCTTTTGCAGATGGAAGATAACGAGGAGTTGAACCTTGAAAGAACAACAAATGCACTTTTAAAAAATTCCTTTGGCAAGAGCGAGAGCATCACTGCGGCTGATGGCACATCCTCCACTTTCATCACATCAACGGGTGACTTTACAACCAGCACAGCCCAACTGCCAGTGTCCGAGATCACAGCTGTGGTGCAAAACTTGACTGCTGCTGATGTTGCTGATGCTATCATGAATGAAGACACAAGCTCTCAGCCCAGCCTGGAACTAGAAAGTGATGATAGTAACAGTAATGATGCTAAAAAACTACAGACCACTTTTCAAGCTAAAGATTTCAGCTTGGATGAGACTGAAGCGTCCAATAAAACATTTACAGAAGATAATCAGGGTGCTAGATCAGAAGAAACTCTGGAGAGTGTTGAAGCTAAGTTAGATGTCAGCGATCAACAGTCCTACTCGAGTGAAGAATTATCAAATGACAGTGCCAGTGATTCACAAAACAGCTTACCCGACAAAGCGGATGAACCCCTTGTGACTGAAAATGAAAGTGAAACTCATAAAGTACTAGAACCGCAAGCTGTTATTGAAACCAGTGAAACTACTTCTGAGACAAGTTTAGAAAGTTCTCAAACAGCAACAAATAATGTTTTAGAAGAGCAAAAAGACCCAGTGGCAGATGATGGATTAAAACCTTTAGATAACTTACAAGTACACAGTAAAGTTGCAGAAGAAGATAGTAAAGTTGAACAAACAGAACTCACAGTAACAGAAATTGCGTCAGTCTCATCGGAATCTTTGGAAAAACCAAAAGAAGCTTGTGTAGTGTCTGAAGCTGAGGTTGCCAGTGATGTCAGTAAACCAGTTTCAGAAGAATCTTCTAAAGAATCAACTGAAGTTACTGAAACAACCAAGGAACCAGAGGTTAGTAAATTCACGATAGAAGAGGCTGCTGAAGATGATTCTAAAACTAGCACAACAGTTACCGACCCTGTTCCCATCATAGAAGAACCCAAAGATTCAGAATCAATATCAACGGTGACTATTTCCGAGGTTAAACCATTCAGCGCTGAAACAGAAGTAAAAAATGGAATTGACAATGCACAAACAAAACCAGATCAAGTGGAAGATAACCAAATGCTTGTTACAAGTTGTGATGAAGCTGTACCCAGCAAAGGAGTCACAGAGTGGATGGATGTGGATAATGAAACTTCACAACCGAGTGCACAGGATGAGCCAATGGAGCAAGAGATCGTAGAAGCTTTAAACAGTTAATGAAAGAAAGAAATAACCAATAGGACATTGAAACATGGACTCTGATTTTTTTTTACTGATTCATTTCATTAGTTCAATTTTTGACAATGAAAGAATGTGCTTTGTAATATAATTGGGAACAATGTAGCAAAATTTTCATTTCACGTTTGTAACTATAAAATCTTAAAGATTTTCTTTGTATTTGATCTTTGAACTGTAAAGTAGTCTTTATTTTATTATGAAAAAATGTTAGATTTTTTACGACTGTTTAGCTCATTGTTCTTGATTTGTACAGTGTAAGGGCAATTATTTCCAATTTGCTCAACTTTTCTTTTAATGCTCGAAAGCCTTGAGATATGCTGCAGGGATCAATTGTTTATTTTCCTAAATGAAGCAGCGACATCCTTGTAAAAGTCAACCACTGCCTGTTTTAATATAAAAAGTTGATAAAGGACATGCGCGTAGATTAGTTTTTCGACGTTTTTCGTGTCATGTGTATTTAAAATTCAAAAAAAAAAAAAAAAAAAAAAAAAACAATAATCGATAGTTATCAAGAGTTGACAAAGAGTTTTTATAAAATCGTCAATATATATCTGTTTATTTGTACTGCTATGTATCCTGTATTTATAAACAATTTTTAAGATTGGACTAGTGATTTATTGTTTTTTGTACAACACAAGTGCGAATTTATTTATTTATTTTTTTTCAAAAAATCGCAAAAAATTTATATTTTGATAACATAGTTAAAAGCAAATATTTTGATAATTAAAAAAAAATGAAGAAACAAAAATACTAAACACAGCGTTTAATTTAATAAAGTAATGATGATTTTCAGGAATTATTGTTTAGCAGAAGACTTTTATCTAGCATTTTTGTAAAAGTAGACTTAATAAAAAAAAATGTATATTTTGTTAGATGTCCAAGAGATCGCGAAATCTAGTAATTCATGAAAGTAAGTTTTTTTTTTAAGACTAGGAAATAAAATATGAAATCCTTATTGAAGCAGTGACTCTTTTTCGTACACAATAGTGATAAAATATAATTATTTAATTAAGATTGTAAACCTGTAATGATGAAGTTTTACGAATAGTTTAAGATAGCTGTGTAAAATTATTTTATAGCAAAATACACTGAAATTACTAACAATATAAAAATTGATTTTGGGAAATTTTTATTTACCTCCAAAATCTACCTCATTATATTTTAAATAGTATATATAATAGTATATATTTTTTAAATTAGTTTTTGAATTCTTTAAAGTTTTTTTTTTTTTTTTTATTTAAACAAAATGAGTTTGTTTAATATCATAATAATTATCCTTTTTTATTTATTATGAATTCAATAAAAAATACAGTAATTATGAATCTGTAAATAAATAATTTAAATTAACTGTCTGATATGATTAGCCAAAATTTAAATTGTACCTAGTGAAAAGCTTTTACATATACATTTGACCTGGATAATTCTAACAATTCCTGACGGTCAGTTTTGAGATTTTACCATGAGAAAAAATACTTCGAATCGTAAAAAAAATAATTAAATTTTATACAAAATTTTAAAACTCGGCAGTGTCCAAAGTCTAAAAAGCTTCAGAATCATAAAAATTCCCATATTATAATAATAATAAAATCGAATAAAACTGATATAAAACAGCAATTTATTATACTCAAATTTTAAATAAACATTATTATTACCACTCAAGTATACTGTTCAAAGCAGTAAATTTCGCAGTACGTATTTTCAATTATGTAAAAAAAAAAAAAAAACTAACAATTAAATAATTCTGACTTACCTGGTTGCCCTTGACCTTGATGAGCTCTTTCGTTCTGTCGATGATGAAGAGGTACTCGTCCTCGTCGTAGTAGGCGACGTCGCCGGTGTGAAGCCACCGTTCCTCGTCTATGGCCTCCCGGGTGGCCTTGGGGTTGTCTAGGTAGCCTTGCATGAGCTGGGGACCGTTGACCCAGAGTTCGCCCGGCTGGTGGGGACCTGGGACGTCCTTGCCCGTACCCAGGTCAACTACTCGGGCCCGGGTCGAGGGTAGCAACTGACCGCAGCTGCCGCTCTTTTCGTAGGGCATCGAGTACGGGGTCACCGTTATACCCGGACTCGTCTCCGTCATTCCGTACCCTGCACGATTTTAAAATTTTAAGCATGAACGTGGTGATGAATTTAGGAACAAAATTTAAGTTTTTGTATCAAAAAATAATAATAGTAATCATGTAGGACTGAAAATTTGAAAATTTAAATCTAATTTAAGGGCATTTTACAAAATGAAGTCAACAAAATTTGTAAAATAAAATTTTTTTAATGAAACAGTGAAAACGGAATACGAAGTATGTAATGATGATTTTCAGAAACCACCTTTTCCTTAAAATTATGTGTCTGCGTAAATTATCATCGTTATCTAGATCAAACTTTTAACAATTTACAAATGGTATCAGACGGTTGAAATCGTGCGAAAAAAAAAGATCGTCTGCAGATATTTCGGCTCTCACCTGTATATCAGATAAGATTAGATATTGACAATCGAGTGCGTAGAATGCAAACGAATTAGTATAAAATAGAAAAATTTTTTTTCAACATTGCATCTTTTTTTAAAATTTTTTGATTATTTAAAAATTTGATAACTCGAAAAAAAAAAATATTTTTCCAAAACTTTCTACAAAAAAATTTCTTTTACTCATAGCTGCAGTTTTTATAAACGATAAGTATAAATTGGTAGTTTTAAAAAACAACAACAAAAAAAAACTTTTGAAAAATGATTAAAAATCATGGTAATAATATTTATTATGATCTGTTTTATTTGTTTATTATCATTATCTCGGTGATGAGACGACAGATAGATGAAGTAACAGCTTCAGCGAGGTTGGACAAGTCCATAGTCTAGAGTCCGTCGCTTCAAGCGACCTCCAGAGCATACTTGAGAATTTAGTCGCTAAACACGGAATTCAACTAATTTTACCAATTTAAGAGCTGTAATTTTTGGATCACTTATAATTCTTAATACTTTTTATTGACACTTTTTTAAAAAATTTATATTCTGTACAGATTTTATAAATAAAATTTTATAATTTAAGTGCACTGAAGAGAATACAATAAGAAAAACTTGTAACTCGTAAAAGAAATCGTCTAAAATTCTTTTCGATAATAATTACAACCCTAAAATTTTATTTTTAATATAAAAAATAGAAACAACAGAGTAAGATGTCAAAAAATGTAACTCTTAACACAAGATGTCGTTTACTTTATATACTGATATAATAAAATGATAATGATTGCTTGAAAAATTTTTTAACAAAGATAAAATATCTACTTCCTTATAAAATTAGAAAAAACTGAGTACGGTATGAAAAATAGCTAGGTTTCATCGTACCTTAGACAGAAACTAGCAATACCGGTGTGCGAGACGGAGAATTACTACTTTCGGCTGAGAAATGACGAAATAGTATATTACATTTTATAGTATATAGTATAGAAATGACGAAATAGTATATTACATTTAAAACTTATTTTCACGAAAGTAGCCCGAAAGTACAATTTTCGGGCTCGTACCGGAAACGAATATTGTACTTTTAGACTACTAGAGTGAAAAATAGTATACAGCCCTTGAGAGTGCAAAAATGAGCTAACCTCGCCTTCGGCTCGGACATCAATTTGGGTTTGCTAAAGGCTAACTCATTTTTGACTCCCTCGGGACTGTAATGTACTATTTCGCTCCACCGTTAAATCACCTACTTTACTCCCTAGTAACACAAAAATGACCCTAAAAATTGTAATGAAAAAACGTATTCATGATTACCACATTCAAAGCGATTAAAGTGTGAAAAAATTGACTTTCAACACTAAGATATAAATCACCTACTTTACCTCCTAGCAATGTAAAATGATTAAATTCATTATTTCAAACTATACCTTGTGAGATGGTACAGTCCTTTCTGCCGATCTTATGGTAGAAAGCATCGATGAGTCCCTTCTTCATGGGCGCTGCCCCGCAGAATATCGTCTTGACGCTTTCCAGGTGTCCGGCTCTGACCTCGGGGTGGGATATGAGGAAGAGGAGTAGCGAGGGCACTACGAAAAGGACTTCGGGCTTGTACTTCTCGAGGCAGGTCAGGTAGTCCTGTGGGGTAAACTTGGGCATGGTAATCAGATGGCTTCCGACGTAGGTCAGGTAGTTGAGGATCGTGTTGAAGCCGTATATGTGGAAGAAGGGCAGGACCGTCAGGACGGTCTTCTGCTTGACCTCGGGGGGCACCGAGTTGTCGACCATGTCTGGGTGAACCAGCTGGAGTATGTTGGTCACCAGGTTGCGGTGAGACAGCATCACGCCCTTGGGTACCCCGGTCGTCCCCGAACTGTAGGGCAGGACCGCCAGGTCCGTGGACTTTACTGGGGGCAGGCTCACCGACTTCGATGGCTTCATCAGGGCGTCCAAACCTAGGATTCTGAGGATACGAATAATGCTTAAAATGCCTGTGTACAATTGTTTTAAATTTTCTAAATTTAATCTAACTGATAAATCTTGAACTAAATAGAAACTCAACTTGAGTTGACTCAATCCATTACTGTAAATACTCTTTTTCAGGCCATTAAAAATATCGTAATTTTAAATATTTTATGAAAAAAGTCGCGTCTTTTTGCGTTTTTCTTAAATTTTGTGTACGTATTATAGACCCCGACATTAAAAAAAAAAGTTTTTGTCTAACAGAAAAAAAATTAGATTCAGGAGGCCAGATTTTTGTAAGCTGTAATGAAAAAATCATCAAGATATATAAAATTGGGGGTTTTTCTTTTTTCAATTGGCTTATTTATTTTTATTTTGAATTTCAGCTTTGAAATAAATAAATAAATAAATAACAAACAAATAAATTAAAAAAAACGTAAGACTTAAACGGTGAAATCTGCTTGCAAACTAATGAAGTGCACTTTGGACCCTGGCGCTAAAACCGGTATACGCTCTGAAAAGAGATCAACAGGCTCGATTTTTTCTTCTCTTTCTTTATTTTGTATTCGTTCGACATACTTCACGAAGGACGCTTCGTTTAAGACTTCAAAAAATTTAATCTTTATCAAAATTAATGGGAGGGACTAATTTTAACAGTCTGCACTTTCGAAAGTGCGCTCAAAAAGAGAGATCGAAATTTGCGAGATAGACTTTTTTTTTTAGTTTTGCATAAAAACTGTTTTTTAAAATTTAAGACGCTAAAAATTTATTGTCAACTTAACTAATTAACAAAATTCTTTTGACGCTTACTTCATATTAAAAAAAAAATAAAAAAACTTGAATTCAAAAATCACACAAAAAAAACAACTAAAAATTTATAATATTCTATAGTTGTATGAGTTCTATTTAGTACAGAAAACTTACTTTAAAAGTATATTTTAATATTTTATTGTTTCCTGAGAAACAATAATCAAAATCGTAGATTATCTTACATTTTTTTAAACTAAAAATAAATAAACAATTACAAACTTTTTGTCAGGTTGTTGTTGACCACCGACGTTTATTGTACAGTCGTAGCGTTCCAGTCCCTCGGCGACCCCCAGAGCGGTGTCGAGTAGCTGGGGTATGGTGATTATGCACCTTACCCCGGCGTTTTGGAATTGTCGGGTTAGCTCGTGGACGGTGTACAAGGGGTTGGCGAAGGTCACCACGAGACCGGCGAGCAGACTAGCGTGCACCGCCACCAGGTACTCGGGCACGTTGGGCAGGAGGAGTCCGACCCGGTCGCCCGGCTTCAGGTCAGTGTTCGCCAGCAGGGAGTGGGCGCCGACCTTGCTCATCGTTTCCGTCTGCCCGAAGGTGTACGATCGTCCGGACAGTCCGCATGTCTGTTTCGAAAAACATTTTTTTTTTTTAGAAGTGGGTAGAATGTTTTTTGAAAGTATGTACAAATCTTTACAAGTCGCGGTTTTGAAGATATTTCATTTTGAAAAGCCATGAATGCTTGTGGTTATTGCAAGAATTAAAATATTTATTTGGTTTGGCTAATTTTTAAAGCTTTTTTAACGAACTGAAGCGTTAAAGAATTGAATTTTACAGCTTTAAAATGTTGAAAAATCAAAATGTAACGCGTTACATTCTCTACACTCGTAATAGAAGCTTTGCGAAAGAACGGGAATCTATTTGTCTTAAAATAGAAATTACTCTTGATTTAGAACCTGAAATTCAATACTTTTGTGTCACAAAAGAAAATCCATGAGAAACGGATTTTTCTTATTAGACAAAATTTGCTAAAAATTAAAAAGAAAAATCTAACTCTTTTTTGACAAAAATATTTTGTTTTTAAATCAAACTGAAAAAAATTATTATTAGAATTGTTTTTTATCTCTAAAATTGATCTTAAATTTTTAATAATTTAAAATGCTGTCATAGATCCAGTGTCTCATTTATTGCATGAGGCAAAAAATAAAAATTAAAAATAAAAATACGATTTAATTTTTTTTTTTTTAATTTTTTTTTTTCTAATGAATTGTAAAAAAAAAAAATATTATGGGAACAAAAATATCGGAAAAAATTAAAATAAGAAAAATTTTTTTTGGTAAATTTATTACTTTTGTTAAAATTCATGGCATTTAATGC
This sequence comes from Encarsia formosa, assembly GCA_038277355.1. Taxonomy (NCBI): domain Eukaryota; kingdom Metazoa; phylum Arthropoda; class Insecta; order Hymenoptera; family Aphelinidae; genus Encarsia; species Encarsia formosa. The sequence goes on along the minus strand of CM076184.1, from coordinate 12,937,759 downwards.
TTTGTTAAATTTTAACTATACACGTGTTTAAATTGAATTGTGAATCGAGTTGTGAATAGTTGCCAATATTTATATTGATTATAATTTAATTGAATACTATATGATTGATACCTCATCTCATTATTGAAAACGATTGTTTTATTACACATAAATCTCTCTCTCTCTTTTTTTTAATATTTACCTCTTTTTTTCTTATTTAGTGTTATTTTCTTTTAATATGATTTTTGTTATCTAAATGTTGGGAAAATATCTGAAAAACAGACATATAACATTCAAATTAAAGAATCAAAAATAAATAAAAATTAAAAGAATCGAGAACTTGACTTTCTTTTGATAAGAATAATTGACGTTTTTGATAGTATTATAAAAAAAATTAATATTGATCGATTGCTTTTTCAAATTTATGTTTTCAAGACCAGTGGCAAAAAAGTAAAAAATTTAATAATTGTAATTTTACCACTTTTAAGCTTTTGGGGTAATAAAGGTAGCAAAGTTGTTAGAAAATTTATTCTTAACTGGTCATTAATAATGCTTTATAAATCGAAGACGATATAGTGAAATACTATGTTTAATAATCTCAAAATTGTGACGCCAGCAAGATGAATAATGAGCGTGGCGTTACAATTATACAACTATTTTGTCATTTGAAAAAACATTCAAGACGATATAGTTTTGAAAAACAAATTTAATCATCTTCGAAAATATCGACCCGTTTCGCATGCACTCGTGAAGTTTGGACTTGAATAAATTAAACTAGTCTATAATCTAAACGAATACTTTTACGTATTTTTAGGCAAATAAGTCTGAATTATAAAATTTTCTAATAAATAAATGAAATAGAATATTAGACACTTTAAAATTATAATCATTCAAAAATCGAGAGATTTTATAATTAATCTAATCTAATCTGATCACTAAAAAAACAAATACTATCTTAAAAGATTAAAAATTTAGAATTTTAATTATGAATCGCTTAAATTAACATTTTTGTCAAATTTCAGCATAAAAAGTTAAAAAAATTTTTTTTTTAATATATATTTTATTGATTTTCTCATAATATTTTAATACATTTGTTTTAACATACTATATCAACAGAAGCACATTATATTACTATTCAAAAATTTGATACTCGTTTAACAACAATATTTTTCAATATTTCTTGATACAATACTCTCCATCTAAATAATCATATAAAAAATATTCATCAACCTTGAGGTTCGAAATTTAAATTCAACCCTAAAAATATATACAACAATTCCCCAAAAAAGAAATAATTTCATTAACAGTTCTATTCCGAAACCCCTTAACCACGTGTGCGTATAAATAATCATAAATACCAACATAGTCTAATCGTTATTCAAATACGTCGCGATCGACAAGATTTCAGCGCGTGGACTTTGACTGCACATGCGATTCTTATCGAAGCCACGTCATTCCGCGTATAATAAAAAATGATGCATTAGACCGAGTATTTATCGTTTGGCGCCTTTTTTTTAAATTCTTTTTCAACTTTTGAGCTCAAGCATTGCGTAAGAAGCGAGTTGAAAATTACTCTCAATAAATCGGCGAGCGGCGAGTCTGCCAGCTGCGATTATTATATTGCGAGACGCGCGCAGACCAATCGAGCGAGACTCTCTTATTGTTTACATTCTGCGAGACAGCGATTAAGAAATGAATTTTTTTTTATAAACATTCGATGCAGACATTCGAGTACAGTGGAGCGTCGATTTTTAAATTAAATAAAGGCCAAATTTTTTAAAAGTCTATTTAATTAACTAATTTGCAAAGTCTACTATACATTATTTTTATCTCGAGGCTCCACTGAATCAAGAGGTCTAGAAATCTAGTTTATTTTCGCGTTTTCAAAATGAAAGTTCGCCAAAAGAGTATTTATAATATTTACACGATACTAGAATCAAGTTTGAAAATTTCAAAACGAGTTTATCGTAGATCAAACTCAATGGCACAATAATTTTTCTCTTCGCTCTAATTTTTAACGTTCGCGTGCAAAGTGCAATTTTATACAGTAGTACTTAGTAGACGAGGAAAATTTACCAGCGAGGGAAGATCTTTTATCTTGTCTGTTTTAGACCAGATGAATTGGCTCAGGTTCTGCTCGGGTGCTTCGACCTCTCCGTACCGGCTCTTCAGAACTGTCGTGCTGTACCTCAGAATCTGAGCTCCGGGTCTGAGCTTGAGCCGGCGAGCTGCCACCAAGGTCCAGGAAGTCAACATCGCGATAGACACTCGCGGGAAACTCACGATAAATTTATCAACGGCGAGGGTGTATATATAAACACAAATTCTAGCACCACTCGTCTAACCTTTACTCTCCCCTAAATAAAAACGTACAAAAAATTACGAGATCTCGGTGCGATTGTTTGACACAGTTTTCGCGATGGGTCTAACGAATCACACACAGTCACACACACTAGGGGGTTTGTTTTGAGGGATATCGATCGGTCGCGTAGTCTTTTAACTCTGCACGGTGGCACAGCAGAGCCCGGGTGGGTAAACAAAAGGTGCGAGTGATAAGCAGCCCCCAGAACAACGTCTGCTCCCGGTAAAGCTTGGAGGCTGACTGAAATAAACTCACTAGTCCGGCGACCGGCGTGCGTGTGAGCGAGAGAGAGACAGAGAGAAAACGAGAGAGGCGAGAGTGTATACCATTTGCGAGTGAAAGCATAACGATACATATAAATATAAAACGAACTCGTTTCGAGTCTGATTTCGAGTCGCATCGTCGCGAAAAAGTAGGGAACGAGCGTCCGAGTTCAAGGTCGATTTATTCGATGCAGAGTTCAAAGTCCGCGTGGGCGGCGCGGCGCTGCGGCTGCAAACGCGTCACGCGAGTGCTTAATACCCCCACGGTTCAAAGTCCTGCCGTACGGCTTCCCAAAACACAGCAGCAGCACGCGAGCTGAGCCCCTACAACAGCACCCTTAAAACATATCCCTAAACAAAAAAAAAAAAAAAAGAAAAAAAAAAAGAAGATTCGTCATTTCCCATTTACAGGGGTAACCTCGAGAACCGACTTACAAGAACATTTTTTGCAGTATTACAAAATTTATGCATCCGTGTAGTATATACTTATGTAATTTAGTAAATACTGTAGATAGTAAAATTTGTTATCAATAATAAGTTTATCGAAAAGCAATATTTTTAAAAAACACAATGAATCAATTGTAAAAAAATAGATTTTGTCACTATTCATAAAATATAGTAATTTTTAAAATTCTATAGATGAATTCACTTTGCAATTCTGTAAAAAAATATTCTAACAACGGGTCATCTGCCCAGAGGTTCCCCCGTTTACAGCATGTATGTACATATATACACATAGGGGCGTGTCGTTTTATCTCTTTCGTTGACGATTTTTACCAACGCACACATACAACTCCCCTTAGTTGAAGGTCTGGTGCTTGACGAGTTTCTTGAAGAGCCCGTTGGTCAGGCACATGAGCTCAGCGTAGGTTCCGCTCTCGCAGACTCTGCCCGAGTCCAGGACGACAATTTTGTCGGCGTTACGGATCGTGCTCAGCCGATGGGCTATGGTCAGGACGGTGCGGCCTTTGGTCGCCCGCTCCAAGGCCTCCTGCACGAGCTTCTCGGACTCGGAGTCGAGGGCACTTGTCGCTTCGTCCAGGATCAGAATCTTAGGGTTCTGAAATCAAAGGATGATTGTGTCAGGGGTGCCGATTTTTCCTGATAGATGTGTGCAGGGATTTAAATTATACTTTGAGGTATAATTTAGCGAGATTGAATAAGTAAAGTAAATAAAAAAAAGATTTCGAAAATAGAACGGGCAAAATTAAAAAAATCTTTTTTTAAACTTTTAGTTTTATTTTGAATCCTAATTGAAATTTTGCAAAATCTGTTTGATAAGTTTTTTGAAATAATCTCTAAAACTTTCAAAAACTTTTCATAAAAAAATTAATAATTAAATAAGTTTACAGCAGAATTGAATCGAGAAAATTTAATTTTCGACTTCACTGAGATATTAAAAAATGTACTCGAGATGTAGTTTAAAACATAGTTTAGAAATTGAGAAAAAATATAATTTTTTTTAATTGTAAAAAAATTTTAATAACTTGGGTTTGAAAGTTTAAAATTTTGACTTTTCTTATTGAATTTTCCTTTACGCTCTCCTTAACAGTGTGCTTTTAATGAATGTCGTAAAAAAAAAAAAAAAAAAAAAAAAAAAAAGCCAAAGAATAGAGTTGTATGTATTAAAAAATAATCAATTATGAATGAAGCAAAGTTGTCCTTAAAGACTCATTATAACTGGACGATTTAGTTGTAAAAAAGTCAGTGCAACGGTTATTTTTTAAATTATACACTTTCCTTGTTTTTTTAATAGGTAATCAATTAAAATTTATTTTCAAAAAATAAGTATAAGTTTGTAAAACTTTAAAATATATACCTTTAAATTAAAATAAGTTGATTTTCAACAGTATATAAAAAGTTTATAATATATTTTCGCGTGTAATAACTTGTTTTTAATTTCAAAATAAATGAAAAATGCTTTCTCCAATGAACTTTTACAACATACTCGTGATTCGTTTATACAAATTTTTACTAAAAAGCGTAGTAATACGAATCTAAACAACGAGCTACAAAAAAAGATTTTTTTTTTTTTATGCATGATTTGAAAGAAACAGCGATAGACAAACGTTTTTGCAACAACACAAGCACTGATCTTCCATAGTCATTTCGACCCTGAAAAATTCGAAGATAAGGCCTGCGATTGCTCGCACTTTTAAAAATAAAAATTTTACAAATAGCGCTAATCAACCTTCACCTCACGCGTCATCGTGTCACGACCGATATGATAAATATTTTTTACCTTGATAAGAGCCCTGGCAATAGCGATCCGCTGTCTCTGACCTCCGCTGAGCGTGATGCCGCGTTCTCCAACGTAAGTATCAAACCCGTCGGTCATTTTTTCTACGAATTCCAGTACGTTAGCCTGCTTGCAGGCCTCGACGAGACTGTCCTGGGTGGCCTCAAGGTGCCCATATGTGACGTTCTCTTTGATGGTCCCATTGAAGAGTATGGGTTCCTGGGACACGTACCCGATCTGCTTCTTCACCCAGGTGGGGTCGAGTTCCCTGAGGTCGTGCCCATCGAGGAGGATACAGCCTATATCTGGGTCGTAGAACCTCAGCAATAGGGCCGCCAGAGTGGACTTTCCAGATCCTGAGGGCCCGACCACGGCAGTGACAGAGTTCCTGGGTATCGTCAGGCTGAAGTTGTTCAGGATGACAGACTCGTTCCTCGTGGGGTAGGCAAAGTTCACCCCTCTGAACTCAATGTCTCCGGAAAGTTCTTTATTTAGAACTGTGCCTCCCAGTATGGGGATACTGGGCTTCCTGTCGATGAGCTCGAAGAGCCTCGTGCTGGCCCCCAGAGCCTTGTTCAACTCGGAGTAGAAGCTCGACAGTCCTCCCATGGAGATCCCGACGTAGGCTGCGTATAGCAGAAAGGCGCTGAGGTTTCCTACCGTGAGGCTCGAGTCTGATAGCATGCATCCACCGTAGTAAAGCACAGATAGGATTATCCCGTTTCCGGACAGTCCCGTCAGGCCGAAGAATATACCCCGGTACCAGCTCTCCTTGTAACAGAGGTCCAGCAGATCCTTAAGCTTCTTGTGGTAGACCGAGACCTCGTTCGTTTCCTGGGCGAACGCCTTTACCGTACGGATATTGCTAATTTTTTCTTCCGCATTAGTGTTAAGCACCGCCAGACTATTCTGAACATCCTTCGAAATTTTCTTTACGAATCTGCCGTAGACGATTGCCATCGCCGCCACGGGAGGAACTATCGACAGACTGACCAGGGCCAGCTGAGGGGACACGTAGAACATCATCGATATTCCCGCAGTTGTCATTATACCCGATCTCAACCCGTCCGAGATGTTGCTCGTCACCGCTGAACTGACCAATTGAGCGTCTCCTAGAAGTTAAAAAGTTTTTTGAATTAGCTAATTCATTTATTTTTTTAGTTAAAAAAAAAGAAGTTAGTTTGTAAATAAAATTAAATAGGATTATTCCAATAAAAAAAAATAATAATTTACTCGCAATTCCAGAAATAAAATTTTACTCTTATTTAATCTTATATAAGATCAAGAATTTTTTTTAATAAGTAAAAAATATATTTAAATTATTTTACTTTAAACTGAAAAGAAACTCAAACAAACATAAAAAAAAAAAATTGTTATCTAAATTAAATATTTTGACAAATCAAAGATATCAATAAAACACAAAAACTAATGGTCAATTGAGACATTCAAGCCTACTAATTTGTATTTTATAAGAATATTACTGCTTTAGACTACTGACTAATTTTATATAAAAAAATACTTATTATTACTATTATTCTAATATATTAAGGATGAGTTGGCTCAATATCACTTAAGTAATTGAAAAAAAAAGATAGTAAGTGGTAAAGTTGTACCTGACAGTCTTCCAACCAACTCCCCAGTGCTAACTTTATCAAACATTGCAGTTTCTTGACTCAAAATAGCAGCGTAAGCTTTTTTTCTAAGAGACTGAGTAATTTTATGTCCAGTAGTTGACATCAGGTACACTCGAGTGAAATTGCACAAACCACCAAATATAAATATTCCAAGTAATGCTAAACAAACACGGTTCAGATTTTCTTTTGTGTCTTTTTGATCTTTTTGATAAATTATATCAATTACTTTTCCTAAACAAAAAGGCACAGCCATCGTTATTGTTGAGGATATAAATAAAAATGTTATTGCACCAATAAGTCGCCACTTTTCAGGAGCAGCCAATAAAAACAATCTTTGAAACTCATTGTTCTTGAGTTTTTTAATTTTCCTTGTCTCCTTAGTTACATCTTTAACTTTGATTTTAACTGTGTCCGTACAAAATCTTTTGAAATGTTTCAAATTTAGGAGCTTTTTCTTGGAAGAACCTGAAGTCTGTAGAATATAAGCTTGCACATAACATCTCTGAGACACATTGAAATGTAAACTTTTAGATCTCAGGTGCAAGAACACTCCAGTACTCGCGAATTTGCAAAAGAGAGACATTTTCAGTTCCAGCAGGAATTTCTGCAATGCAATTGTAGTATCATAAAACACGAGTTTGAGTAAATTTTTAAAAAGTTGAATTTTTAAAAGAACTCACCTCTTTAACCTGTCCAAGCAACGTTTATCAGAAACAATTATTTAAAATGATTCTATCGAGTAATCGTCGAGACGGACATATTTCCGGTATCATTTTTCACGTAGAGTTTTCGGTTCTACAACCTTGCCTGCGATTTTCTTAACCTTTCGTTGCATTCACCTCGAGGATGATTTCGTAATTTTAAAATTTTGCATAATAAGTACATCGGGGTGCCTAGCTAACTTTTCTCACAGCTTGAGCCTCGACTAGCTTTCCCTCGTGTTGATATCGTCTGCTCGGGAAAAGCAGCGCCAACATGTTGTAAGTAAATATCTCGTCATAACCTCGCTTTTTCTTTGCTTTTATCATTTTTAGCCCTTCCTTTACATGAAAAAATTAATAATTTTGGAAAACTGTAGTCTACACATTATAGTAATGTAATTTTTCTAACTTGCATTTACGTTTGTCTCTGCAGGTCTAATAATAATTAAAGAAATAAACTTAAAATTTTTTTTTTCAATATAAAATTAGCTGTGCAACCATAGATTTAACAATTATTCATTTTTGTGAATGTTGATTTTTCTTCTTTCATTTATTTTATGTTTATTGTTTGTAGGGTGCTGGGTGCTGTTTGATTGAGGGGGCAGCACCTGCCTACTGCACATCTTCCCTTATTTCCTCCCTCTTTTTTCATTTCACGCACATACTTGTGAATGTGAGCACCTTATGCGTTTTACTCTTGTGCATGACAAACAGTCACAAACAGTGCTCGAAATTTTTGGCGTCGACTTCGTCTTTGCAAAATTTGCTTTGGCTGTCTGGAGTTGAGTGTAAAAATTGAGTGGTGGATTGATTTAGAGTTATTACTATTTAAACTAAATTATAGAGAGAAGTTGGAAGGATAAATATCGGAGCTCTTCGATAGTGTCAGAGCAAGGAGTTTATTTATCATTGGGATTCATTGACTACGGTAATTTTTCGAGCATTGTCATAACTGATTTTTATTATAGCTTAATTTTTTTTGTATGAGAGGAATAATTGCTATTCTTTTAGTTCTGAGACTTTACTTTTTAAGTTTTTCAAGATAATTTTTTCTCGACTATAACTTCAAATCTACGTTTTTAATAATATGATCGGCATGAATGCACGATTAATGAGGTTAAAAATTTCAACCTAACCCCCAAAACAGTTAATTATTCTTTTATTTCCTTTAAAAATTGTATTGACTCCTTTTCAATACTTTGGTGATTACTGACATTAGTGACATTCATTCACCAAGTTTTTCAAAAGGCTAGTTACTTTACAGTATTTTGTTGCTCTCTAATGTGTTCTATTAAGTTGATCAATTGTAGATTATTTTTTATTTTGACAGATATATTTTATAAATATGCTTATTTCCAGAATATATTAACATTCTCAGCAAATTCCTTGGCAAATTCAAATAAACTTTGTTTGTCTTATAAATGTTAAAGTTAAATTTTTAGTTTTTTTTGGCTTCACAGATATTTATATACAAACATACCTTGAAATACCAGTAAATGTAGGAAATTTATATATATATATATTAAAATCTGATTAAAAAATTTATAAATATATATTCTCATCAGAGCTTCCAGCTGTGTAAATTGTAAACTAATTCTCATATAAAAATTTTTTTTTAAAGATTATAAGTTTATGAATAATATGAGCAGTAATAACTGTGTTAAAAAATATTATTAGCTATAGTTAGCAACAAAATGTAAATTAATATTTACTATTAGAATGTAAACGCATACTTAATTTCAATGACTTTTCATGCTGTATTATACAAATTTCTATTTTTATATTTATTAATATCAATCTTGCCCAAAGACATCAGTTTGTCTTAACTGAGAGTGTAGACACTTAAAAATTAGTTTAATTGTAATAGAAATTAAATACAATATTTGATTATTGCAGGTGGGATTAGGAGAGGAGGGAAAAATCCCAAAGCAATGTCGTCCCACAGCAGAGTAGGAAGTAAGCCCCGAGTGGAGTATGTGAACAGATCTGGTGACCCAGTCGACCCAAAGACAGGTAGACCAGTGGCAATAACTACCCGCAAGAATAAGGATCTGGTGCAGTACCCTCACATACCGTACCCCAGGTCATCCGGTCTTCACCCAAATTCAAAATCAATAAAGAAGTTTTCAGGAAAGAAGCCCAGAAAAATACTGCCGGTCAAAAAGACTGGGGCAATTTTTGGAAACTTAGATCCCATTCCAACGGACACAAGGGTCGACCCACCTCCCCACCACTGTTTTAACTGCTGGCAGAAAGGGCACACCAAGCCCCAGTGTCCTAGACCGGTGGTTGACCGCTACTGTCACAATTGCGGCAGACGTGGAGAAGACTTACTGACGTGCCCTAGGTGCGCTGGCCCGTACCAAATTTTCCAGCAGAACAAGGACAAGGGCGACTTGAACGGAGCAGAGATCGGGGTGGCCAACGACGAGGCTGATGCTGACGAGGTGCTTCAGCAGTTGATCTACCAGGATGAGGAGAGAAGGCACAAGGAGATCCCGAGAGAGGCCCAGGAGAGACACATCGGCATGGCGGCCTACAAGGAGGTCGACTACAGGGACGACAGCCCGGAACGCTACCACCGTCACTCCAGAGAAACCAGTCCGTATCCCTACGACGACTACAAGTCCCGTAGGGATGAAGTCTCGTACAGTCCCCGCAGAGACAAGAGTCCGTACAGTCCTCGTAGAGACAAGAGCCCATATCGTTCCCGTAGAGACAAGAGCCCGTACCGTTCTCGGAGACGTGAGAGCCCGGCCCGGTACGCCCCTGAGTGGGGCAGAAACTCCCACGATAGAAGCAGATCTCCGGCCTATAGACATTGCGATGACGACGACGACGAGTACCGTGGATACAGAGAACGAAGAAGTTCTCCTTATAGAGAAGGGCGTAATGGGCGCAAGTCGCCTACTGACGACTACTCCAAGCACACGAACCTGGAGGACAACCCGGTGCAGGAGATGCTCGCCCTGATAAAGTCTATATCCCACTTGCCCGAAAATACTCAGGATCTTATTGTGCGCCAGGTTATGGATGAGCGACAGTATAAGCTTAGGCTCAAGCAAGAACAGAGCGAGCCTAAAGAGCCTACGTGGCCCTAGGTGCAACCCTGATAAATGTTGCATGAGGTTCTTGAGAACCTTGTTTGATTTAATCTATGCCTTTATATGTTACAAAAAGGTATGATACTGTAGTTATAAGATTTTTTGATGTATCATAAAGTTACATAGTAGATTTTTGCAGAACAAAAAATATTTATTCAATTTACTTCAAACTGTTGGAAATAATTAGTCATCACAGTAATTCTTTCAAGTATTTAATTTTTTAAGGTATATATATCAAATAATAATTATTATAAGAACAAGATACTTCGACGAGGCGCTAGGGGAGTTTTGTGACTAATGGACGAGACAATGAATGATTGCATTGAAGCGGTTAGAAAAAAATTCAACATTGGTGGTGGTTTTGGAATTCAAAATACTGTATTATTTGTAAAATTAAATTGGTATTTACAAAAGATTATTTACCAAATCTTTAAAAAACTAGATTTGAGACAAAGAAGAAAAAAAAAATAAAGATTAAACGATGAACTCGCCAAGACTAGTTACTAAAGAATGTTTTTTTAAAGAAATTAAATCAATAAATTGCCAAGTATAATTTCGACTATTAATCAAATAAAAATTTGATTAATTTATACATGCAAATGTGTACTTCTCTTTTGAGTCGAGTGGTGAGGAAATGAAGACCAAAGAGAACCATGACAAACGAGATTTTTGTGTTTATCAGTTGCAGTAAAAAAAAAATGTTTAAGAGAATGAGTTTGAAGTTTGTGTGGAGAAATAATGCCGCATGCATTTGTAAATTAAAATTAGTACATTTTTTTTTAATAAAGTTGAATTCAAAAAGAAAAACAACAATAATTTTATCCATCAAGTAGTTTGTTTATTATAATTTATCTTATAATTTAAGTTTTAAACAATAGACTGTATAAGATCAGCGAGGTAAACAATTTGTAGTTTCAGAACACGCCGCTGAGTGTCGTAGATTTGAAAAAATCGAAGCGAGTGGAGTTGAAAAAAAATCGAGCTTTCATAACTTTAAATATACTTATTTAAACTCTTTAACTAAATAAAAAATTGCAGACGATTAAGTTGACAGAGGAAGTGAGAGTAAAACTCAAAAAGAAAAAAAATTTGTTGTCATTGTTAGACTTTTAAAAATACAATTTATTATGTGTATTTGGAGCAAACTCGCAAGTGATTGAACCGACTTCAGATCGGTATATAAACCGACCGGCGGATCAGTGACTTCGGGATGGTCCGATGCTACTTGGCGGTTATATTAGAGACAAAATCTCTATAGAGACAATTCTAATTATTATTATTATTAATTGCGGGGGGTGGTGAAAGCCACCCCCCGGCAGAGAAAGTAGCAGAAAGTCTTGAAGCATGCTCGAGTTCTTTCTGTCCTCTAAGGCTAAGGTGCCAAAATTATGTCCTTTTAACTTATTCTGAATATTCCCTTTAATTCCTTTACCGCCATAGTAGTGACTTTGACCATCTCTTTTGCGAGTTGTTAAAATTATTTGACGTTTTTCTGTAGGCTTATATAATGTTAATTATAAATTGAAATAAGATTAAAAATAAAATTAGTTGGTGGTTAAATACTCATATACAATTTGTCTAATATTTAAGATTTTATTTAAAACAAGTTTTTCATTACTTAGTTTTATAAAATTCAATTGTGTGGTTTATAAATAAAAATTGAGAATAAAAAAATACTACCATAATTAAAAATGACTAATATTATTAATCGAGTTTATTGATAATTGGTTATAATTCTCTATTATATTAAAGTTATACATCGTTATACACTTCGACAGCGATTTTAAATTTATTATAATATAATTAATTATTTCTAATGACTTACATTAACAAAGTTAAATTAACCCTTAAATGCCACACGGGGTCAGAATGACCCCACATAACTGTCAGTGTGGCAGTTCTGGATTTGGGTGTGGCCTTTAAGGGTTAAAATAAAATATTTAACTAGTCTCGCTGCAAAAAGCCAACATCCAAAAGCTTTTGCGAAAAAATATTAAAGAATTTTTTTAAGCCTAACAATTCAGACGTAAACCAAACATCAAGCAGTAATAAAAGTTAATTGGTCACAATTTAGTGGGAGTATCTCTCATGGTAGTAAAAAATTTCCATCCCACATCGGAGTTTTCATTTTTCAAGTGCACTTAGGATGATGTAGAAAGCAAGTCGTGTTTATCGCAATTTCATGGTGCACGGCTGCTGGACGTAATTCAGACAGAAGCCGCGATTGCCGTAGTCGTTCGGGGCCTCGGTGCCGTCAGTGTGGAAGACCAGACGGAACGGCTTGACCGTGCCTGAAACGGTATATTTTTATCAGAATTAATCTTGATAAATTTTTTATAAATTATAGGGTGGATCTCAAATTCAGACGGTTATAATTTTTTTTTAATGAAGCGATGTTGATTCCTCACCATAAAAACAAAAATAGATTTCAATTCTAATAATAGCACGGGAAATTTTACCTTGGCTTTTACCACTCTTGGTTCTCAGAGAATTTAAATTAAAATTAACCTTCAGTTGACAAATTTGTCTTTAAATCCTAAAAATTCTTTATATTTTAATTGATATATGTATATCTACTACTTATCTGAATAAATATCGATTCAAAAAATATGTTTAATACGAGTAACCCAAAAAAGCAATTTTCGTATTTTCGTAAAACAATAAATTTATTCAGTTTTTTGTTCAATTTCAACATTTGTGTGAAATATACTTGATATTATGCATTCAATATGTTTTAAATTTGATAGTTTTAAGACAAGAGCAAAATTGACTTTTTAATATTATTTATCTAAAGAGATCCAACTATTTTTTGCTGTTTAGTATTAAAAATTCAAAACAACAGTATACATATTAGTTGAAATCAAATTTAAAATGATAAACATTAATAAAATAAAACCAAGACACTTGGGTAAGATTGATCTATTTTAGCTAATCCATCAAGAGTTTAGAAATTTTCACTAAAAATATAAATTATTGCAAACTTAGAATTTCCCCATAATTTCCATGCAAGAGGTCTCAAGACTTTGAATTTTACAAAATCAGCAAAACTTACTTATGATGGAAGAGGAATTGACTGAGGGCTCCGTGTTGAACGCGCCACCGCAAAGTCTGTCAACACAGGGTACTTGGTTACCGGGCACCCGACCGGCATTTACCGAGCATGGTATCATGAGCCAGTCGTTCTGACAGTTGCGGTCGGCCATCGCCTGGTACTGGCCACCTTTTTTTTATTTTGAAAATAAAAAATTTAAATGAATTATAATTTATTAATAAAATAAATTTCTTTTTAACAATACAAATTTTATAGGATTTAAAAGTAAATTTATTTTATTAAATAATTTGAAGTAAATTTTAAAATATGCATACCCAGGGTGTTGCCCGACAGCGTGAACGAACCGCTTTGGCCGGCGCGCTGGTTCGACGGATTTGTGACGGGGTTCGTCTGGTACGTTGTTACTGGAAAGGGAAACAAAGGTTTTTTTTTTTTTTTTAATTGTTAGCTGTTGAGTAAGGTATGGGTGTAGTATATATTACGTCAATTTAGATTGACAGTTGTTTAGTTGATTATTGAAAGTAAAAAAAAATTGTCAGTCATTGTAACTTTGGTATTCTAAGGACTCTATTATGTTAAGTTAATTTATTTAAAAGAAATTATTCGCAGATGCTTGCTCACATGGAATTTTATCCTTGAATTTGAAAATTTAAAACTTTTAAAGCTTAAAGTTTGCTATTTTTTTTGGTGGATTATGATCTCAAATTTTTAGCTCTGGTTCATGAATATTCCTAGGAAAATTTTATTACAGTCAAACGGGACTACTAACTAAAAATAACGGTTCACTGACCTAAGCTTACAATGTAAAGATGACAAACAAATTTCAAATGAATAAAAATTAAAAAAAAAATTTCACAAGTATACTTCAAATTAAAAACCGAGGTCAGTCAAATGTTTTTTGTAGCTAGGCTAAAGTAGCTCCGCTTGACGGTAAGAGGTCCTATTCAATAATTAGTAATAAAACTAAATATTATGCCAAATGATGTATGGACAAAGAAACGTTTAAGTATAAAACTAATTATATAGATATAAATTATAATGATCTACTTACAAGTTACATATCTTTGTTTTTTAGTTTTGAAAAAAGTCTGTATAGTCTCTACTAGTTTCAAATACAAATATTAGCCTTGGTTTGCAAAAAAAAATTATAATAATAATAGTTAAAAATTCTAGTTTAGTTGATAGCTTAAAATTACAATGTGAAAAATTTATCTTCTAAATTTTACCACGATAAATAAATTTTTATCTGAACGTATAAACTATAAAACTAACAGATCTTTTCGACTCTTCATGAACCAAGTTGATTGTTAGTTACAAAATTCAGTGCGTTAATTCACAGTGTCTGAATCCATAAATAATAACAACTGAGTGAGATTTATAACTTCTACAACTATACACTAGTCTGTTAGTCTTTGATATAAAAAAAGAAAAAAAAAAATTATGTAAACTAAAACCAAAAATAAAGAAATCTTACTCCTTTTGATAGTGCAAAGGAGAAGGTTCCAATGTGCCGTGTTACGGCTCCCGCAAATTTTCGAAATCGAGCTTCTCGGGTTCCTCACCAATCCTATTATCATCATCACAAATAATCATAAATCTCACTCGACTCTAAATACATATGTACATTTTACTATTTTAGGGTAATTAGTCTGATCCTTGCGCATCGAAAAAAATTGTTATATTTAATTTTTTTTATGATAAAAAAATAAGTGTCAATATATTTTTTTGGGAGCATTTTGTCAAAATCATCGAAAGAATCATAGATTTAAATCAACACTATTTATAAAATATTAACTTCATAAAAAGTGAAAACTTTCAAATACATTGTTTTCAATCATACTTTAGTCATTGATGATTCTGAGGCACTAAAGACTTTAAATTTGCCAAAAGAATCATCAATGATTCTGGAGTGATCGAAGCCCTTCGATATTTGTGAAAAAACCGTGCACCAAATTTTAGAACTATACCTGAAAAATTATTAAAAAATAGAAAGAACCCCTTCAAAAAAATTTTCTAAAGGCCCATAAAAAAGCTCACCTAAACTTTTGAGACAAACATTACTCCAAAAAAAATTTTTTTCATTGTACGGGATCAGGTTACCCCTTAAAACTATAATAGAATTGAATAAAACCTCCGTCGTCGCAGGTCATGTATTGTATGCCGCAAAAGTTCCTCTCCATCCTGACGCATATGCTGTAGTCCTGGTTCGACAGCTGCAGTCCGACGTTGGGGTCGTAGTTGAAAGACTTTATCTGCCCTGAGACGCCGGTGTAGTACTGCATGCAGCCCTCCTCGGCCCTGTAGATGCTGCTGCAGGGTATCTGCCCGATCCGCACCCGCCACGAACGCTCGAAGCCGCTGCCCGAGGTCACGAACGACAGAGTCACCGGGTTCGTGGGTCCAGTGCCCACGTCTATGTACACTGGCGGGGTTTAAAAAAAAAAAAAAATTAATCCACTAGTTTTGGGGGTTTGAGTAATAATGGTTATAGGAAAAGTAATGGATTTTTTACTTAGAATTAAATCAAAAGACATATTTCAATATAAAAATTTTTCAGATCAGCTGATTAAGAATAATTTGTAGGAATATCCTGTATAATTTCGAAATTTACTTTCAGTTTTTTTCTTTCTTTTTTTTTTCAAGGTCATAGAATAATGGAAATCATTGCGATTAAAATTTGGTGACTCAAGAGCTTTACGAGAAAGTCGTGGAAATTTTTTTTCTTAAATATACTGGCTGGGCAAAAAGTCAGAGTATAAATCTGAAGATTCAAAAATCTGTATTCAAATCCGAGTATAGAACTGGGCTAATGTTCAAATCCTAGACAAAAAATAGATCGGTGGGGCTAAACTTTTTGACTGATGAGTCAATTGGGATCCAAAACTTTTTTGTAATTAGCATTACCGTGAATATTTTAGACCCAGACATAAAATTGAAAAGTCCAAATCATTTTAGCCCAAGAGTCTTCAAGACAAATTTATCAGACTTGCAGGCTCATAAGACTTAATAGCGAGTTCATTCAAGAACTTGTGATATGTATCTAATTTAAGGATATTAGAAAATTATCTGAATGATCTAATAAAACAAAAATAAGTAAGTTAATTTGACTAACTGTGATTTCCATTGTTATTCCCGCAGATGGGCGAGACCGGGTTGCCCCCGGAGACTATGAACTGGTCGTAGGTGCACAGATTGTTGGTGGTTTCGGGTCCCCTGATGTTGAACTGCACAAAGTCCAGCCTGTTTAACCAAACAAAATCAATCTTCCGTTAACAAACAGTCAACCCACGATGGCTGCTTTTAAAAAGCATTTAAAATAGTACCTGAACTGACAGACGTCCGGGTGTGACTTTACGATGGTCAGCTGGCAGGAGTCTGTACCGTCGAAGCCCGAGGGGTAGTTCGGGTTCACGAAGTAGGTGTTGTTGTCGAAAATCGACTGCCCGCAGGTAACAGTAACTAAAAAAAAAAAAAAAAAGTACCCAAATTCAGTGACAGTTTTGAAGAAATCTAGACGAGGCGAGGGATTAGTCTGTTACCAATGCAGCATACTCCGTAGCCGTTGGCGCATATACCGCTGGACAGTCCGCCTCGCTGGGAACACTCGATCGGCGATATGCAGGTTCCGTTCTCACCCGACAAGCCTACGCATACGTTGTTGTCGAATCGCACCAGGGTGAACAGCGACAGAACTAGACGATAACATAGAATTTTGATTTAAATACGTCAAGTCTATTTTTGAAAATACACCCCATATAATAGTTTTTTTTTTTTTTTTTTTTTTTTTTTTCGATTATTCATCCCGTTTAATAGATTTTGTCACAAGAGTAAGAACCTTTAGGTCTCTCAAAGTCTCACACAAGCTTAAGATTAAAAAAAAAAAAATTTAACTTAAAAATACTGCAGTACATTTGGTAGATTTTAAATTTTATGTAAATTTTTAAGTACTTATTTGGATATGCTTTCTTAAATTTTACTCCAAACTCTAGTCAAGAAACTGCAAGCCTTGAGCACCTAGCTAACCGCGAGGCTAACCGAAAGAAGCTTGGAAGACAATTTTCTTGCGAGTTTTTTGAAAAGGGTAGCTTACAAATAAGAAAATTAAAAAAATTTAGTATCGGATTTGAAAGATTTTTTTTTTATTCTCTAAAATATTCTCTATTCAAAAATATTTTCTTTATGAAAAATTATTATTTATTTTAAGGATAGTCTACGAAAATAAGCAAACTAAATAATCATAATAAAAGTTACAGTCATTTCCCTTACATTAACATTCAATTAATTTTTCGTTCGTTGGATTTTCGACCTTTAACAATTGTATCAGCTAAAATTATCGTAACTCACGTCTGTGATCCCGATTCGGATTTCGCTGAGGTACGAAGCTCACTGCTTGAGACGTTTTCGTCTGTTGCTGTTCTTGCCGATTTTCCGCTTTCAGAGGATGATCCTCCCTGTGCTGGGCGTTTCGCCTGTTTCCCGGGTGCCAAAAGGACGGTCTCTTCTGTCTGTTCGGACCCCGGTTGTTCCCCGCCCGGGACTTTTCCTGTCGCTGCTGATCGTGCTGCTCGGCGGACAACATCGATGGTGCGACGATTACCAGCACCACAATTATACAGGCCCACTTCATGATTACGCAATGAATTTTTTTAGTTTATTTTGAGTACTAAAAAAAAAATTACATTTTCGTAAAAGCTTATTCAAAGTGAACCTCGGGGCGCGAATTCAAAACTGAGGCTTGTCAACGTCCGATGGCGGCTTAAAATAGTCCCCGTGAATTTTTCCAACCGTTAAGTACAAATTGTCCTGTGTGCGAAAAACACTCGTTTACGGGAAAGTTTTATGAGGGAGAGGAAAGAAGAAGCAGCAGGAGAAGAAGTTAATTTGACGAGACGAGAGAGCCAAGAGCGTGAAAACATAAACAACGTATTACGACTGCGTTTCTCCTCCTCTCCCGTAATAATCATTCATGACGGAGAACGAAAGCGAACGTTATTACTGCAACAGGACTTTTAGTTTCTTTATTTACCTTTTTTGTATAATTGGCTTGACTTTATTGACACATATTCTAGGACTCTCTTTTAATTAAGATAATTGTTGGAATTAGTCGGGTGATGATTGTTAATAATGTACTTACAGAAAGTACAATTTTTCACGTAAAAATAAAAACATCTCAGTTCGTGAGCTCGTGATTAATGTAAACTTAATTTTAAAAAGTTTCATTTTACCTTAATTTTTCGCTGCTTTTTAGAGAGTAGTAATTAGAAATACTTTCACAAAACAAAAATAAAGTAGCAGAATTCATTTATTTATTTATTTTTTTATGTAAAATTGACACAAAGAAAAAAAATTATCTTAAGAAAAAACTCATTACGAAAGCTACAAATCGTAACATTTAGAAATTTGAATCCTCAGTAATATTAAAAATTTGTCGAAATTCTGATCACATAATTAATTAGCATTGAAAATTTATGTAGCACGCATTTTTGTATACCATTAAGTATTTATTGATTCAAACTTTTGGCATTCATACCTATTTTCAACCTACTTACAGTATCGTTTCACAACAATAGGTAATCTTAGTTATTGTTCAATTATTCTTTTCTTTAAAATTTGACTTTGACACATAAATTATTACTTTAACAATTTTCTTAATTAAGTAAAGCACCAAAATTAATACAGATACGATAAAGGCATAAACATCCAATAGCGAGACTTGCCACCAGGGCATGTCGACTATCGGAGACCTTAGCGCGTCTTTTCCATGCCGGTGGACATACTCAACCCAGAAAATAGCTGTATCCAGTGCACTCATGGGACGATCCTTGACTTTTCTGCTAATCACCTCCATGTTTTTTCTAGATTAATAAACTAAATTATTATAATGACATTTTTAAAGACAATACTAGTGTGCACGTAATTTACCTGTAAACAGGGTTTTTGAGTATTTGATTTAGAGTATCCGTGAATTTTTCCTCGGTGATCTCGTTCAGATGGATCTTTACCGCTATTTTCCTCTTCACGTACCGCGCGATGTTGTAAAATTGATCACCGGTCAGAGGAATTCCAACCAGGGGTACGCCGAAATATATAGACTCTTGGGTTCCCATGAGTCCCCCGTGAGTTATGAAAGCTCTCATATTCTTGTGTTCTACAATAAACAAATCAAATTGATTTAGTGATTAGTACTGACTTCAGGGGCGTAACAACCCATGTAAGCTAGGGGGTGTCCTGATCAATTTTTTTCCTGACACCCCCTAGTATTTTCAGGGGGTGTCAACGAAATTGTACAATCCTAAGTCAAGCATTAAACCTCAATATGCCTAAGCGCCCTGGGCGCCTGAGTTTAACAAAAAAACTTATCAGTTATCTCCCAAGCTCTAAATCCCCAAATACCCTGGGCGACCGAGTTCAACAAAACAATGATCAGCTATCCCCCAAGCTCTAAACTCCCAAAACCCTGGGCGTCCGAGTTCAGCAAAAAAACTTATTGGCTTTCCCCCAAGCTCTGAATCCCCAAATACCCAGGGCGCCCGAGTTCAACAAAAAAATAATCAGCTATATCCCCCAGGCTCTAAACCCCCAAATACACTGGGCGCCCGAGTTCAACAAAAAAACTAATCAGCTATCCCCTAAGCTCTAAACCCCCAAATACCCTGGGCGCCCGAGTTCAACAAAAAAACTAATCAGCTATCCCCTAAGCTCTAAACCCCCAAAAACCCTGGGCGTCCGAGTTCAGCAAAAAAACTTATTGGCTTTCCCCCAAGCTCTGAATCCCCAAATACCCGGGGCGCCCGTGTTCAATAAAAAAAACTGAGCAGCTATACCCCAAGCTCCAAACCCCCCAGAATCCCTGGGCACCCGAGTTCAATTAAACGAAATTTTTTTTGTTGCAACAAAAAAAATTATCAACAAATTTTTTTTTCTAACTAGAAAATAAAATCCACAACCTTATTGTGGAACAAAAAAAAAAAGAAAAAAAAAAAAAACACTTTTTTATGGACTTGATATTCAATTATATAAAGTACGCTTAACTTCTAAAATTATTCCACTCGGTAACCAGAGTTTAAGGAGGTTTAGAGCTTGGGGGATAGCTGATTATTGTTTTGTTGAACTCGGTCGCCCAGGGTATTTGGGGGTTTAGAGCTTGGGGGATAGCCGATCAGTTTTTTTGTTGAACTCGGGTGCCCTTTTGAGGGTTTAGAGCTTGGGGGATAGCTGATTAGTTTTTTCGTTGAACTCGGGCGCCCAGGGTACTTGGGGGTTTAGAGCTTGGGGGATAGCTGATCAGTTTTTTTTTTTTTTGAAATCGATGCCCAGGGTTTTGCGGGTTCAGAGCTTGGGGGATAGCCGATTAGTTTTTTTGTTGAACTCGGGCGCCCAGGGTATTTAGAGGTTTAGAGCTTGAGGGATAGCTGATTATTGTTTTGTTGAACTTGGTCGCCCAGGGTATTTGGGGGTTTAGAGCTTGGGGGATAGCCGATCAGTTTTTTTGTTGAACTCGGGTGCCCTTTTGAGGGTTTAGAGCTTAGGGGATAGCTGATTAGTTTTTTTGTTGAACTCGGGCGCCCAGGGTATTTGAGGGTTTAGAGCCTAGGGGATAGCTGATTTTTTTTTTTTTTTTTGTTGAACTCGGGCGCCCAGGGTATTTAGAGGTTTAGAGCTTGGGAGATAGCTGATTATTGTTTTGTTGAACTCGGTCGCCCAGGGTATTTGGGGATTCAGAGCTTGAGGGATACCTGATTAGTTTTTTTGTTTAACTTGGGCGCCCAGGGTTTTGGAGGTTTAAGGCTTGAGATTTCAAATTACGTGGACACCCCCAAGAAACTGTAGAGGGTGTCGTCTACTAGCCCAGGGGGTGTCCTGACACCTCTGCCCCCCCCCCCCTCCGTTGTTGCGCGCCTGACTGACTTACAAGAAGAGACTATGTGTACACT
The DNA here is from genome assembly GCA_038277355.1 of Encarsia formosa. Classification (NCBI taxonomy): domain Eukaryota; kingdom Metazoa; phylum Arthropoda; class Insecta; order Hymenoptera; family Aphelinidae; genus Encarsia; species Encarsia formosa. Next base: position 12,916,491 of record CM076184.1, on the reverse strand, counting down.
GTCTGGGTTGCCGGTTTAAACAAAACTTTGAGAATTGTTTTCTCGTATCGAAAAATGAAGCATATCATTAAACTTTTCATCTTATGGGCCGTTTTAGTGGTTTCAATCCTACTTTTTAAAAATTCTTTTTCACTTGGAGAGCTCGGAAACTTCAGATTTCCTTTGTTTTTCAGTGAATTTTTAGAAAAAAATATTTTTGTATCCGATTTAAATAAACTTGACCATGTACGATTAACATTTTCTAAACCCAAGAAATGCTAAAAGTGCATTCTGATGTCTTAATTGTACATGGTCAAGTTTAATAATATTTTTTTCTCAATATTTATGAAAAAACAAAATATTTTATTTAAAAAAGCGCTGAAAATCGGTGACCCGAAAGGTGTAGCCTCTCAATGTTATTAAAGATGAGCTCACTCAGGACTGGAATCTGTTCGAACCAAGTCCGAGTCATCACGTTTTCGGGTAAACCTGGTGGTAACAATTTTGGATCCGCTATCTTCATGAGAACTCTGACCGGTGCGATATTTCTGAAGCTCGCGTAGAAGGCGTTTAAAATGGGTCTTGGAAACGACTCGATTCTGGCCATGGATCCAAAGGTGACGTAGATGCAGCCACTGTGACTGCCATCCAACCAGTTTTGTACATCCTGAAAATGATTCGATTAAAACTCAATAAATCCAAAAACTCTTGAATCATTTCAGAATAGTTTTTAGAGCTATGAGTCCATTAAAGCAGTCAAAAAGACTGATTTTCATTTCCAAAGTCTTATTGACTTATCCTAAAATAGCGAGTCTTATCAAACTATCAGTTTTCCCAAACCTTAGCCATAGTTTTGTTACGATCTGCCACGTGGAGGCTGCCAATGGGCACAACCATAGGCGCGAAGGTCCGAGCTCCACTCAAAGCTGGATCATGGTTAACCAGTACCAAAGAGACGTCCTTGAATAGATCCAGGGTACCCGGGTAACCAGGTCCCAAATATTTTTCGACGCTCCTGTGATGACCTCGGGTGTAGAAGCTGTAGGAGTATACCGTGGAATAGTAAGCGTACACATTGTCCAGTCTCTCGAAGAAGCTCATGGGGCTTGAATACGATGACACTATACTGGGATCCGTGGCTAGACTCAGGGGGTTGCCAAAAGGGACGTACATGTAGTCTATCAACTCCATGGTGACCACAGCGACGACCGGGAGGTTCATGTGACGCCCGAAAGCCACGAAACAGCTCGAAACGCCAACCTTAAATTATGAATTGAATTTTATTTAACTTTATCTACTGTTAAATTTCAGATGGGTTTTCATCATATCCAACTAGTTCCTTGGATATCCAGACGATCTCACATAAATGTATTGAAATTTTACTTATTTTTCAAACAACATGATTGCAGTGAACAGAAAATTTTTCTATTAAAGTCGTAGCAGAATAATAGTGGCAAAATTTTCGTTTTCTTTCAACTATTACAGTAAAGTAATGTAAATCAAGTTACTTTTCAACGTAAGTTTTGTTTTTACCTCTGTTACGATGAGATCGTAGGGAGGATCTTTCGGTGGCTCGTGAATCAATTTTTGAAAAATCGGGTGCCCCATGAGTTCGCAAACTCCTTCCCCGACGCCACACCAGTTTCTGAACAGCGTCCACACCATGGTCGTGGTGGTCATCTCCAAGGACATGTTGTTGGACAGCGACGGCAGCAGTCCCTCCAAACTGAAATCCTTGAAATTTGAAAATGGCTTCCTCTGGGGAAAGTGACTGTACACGTCGACCTGGTGGCCCTTAGCTGCCAGTCCCTTCATTAGTTCCTCGCAAGTGACGTAGTGACTCTTGACTTGCAAAGGGAAAATTCCAAGGATTCTGAGTCCGGTCGCTGATTGAACGAGCAAACTCACGATTGCGCAAAATGTGAAAACCTTCATCTTGGATTTTTAATATCCAAACTGATTGATTCCAAACTATTCAGTATTAAAACAATTTTAAACTGCACTAAGATTCCTCCTCAACAAAGTTCAGTATAGATTTTGACTTTCAGCAGCATTGATAAGAGATGTGATGAGTAATTATAAATTTTTACCATTTATTGAATTTTTTATTCAACTACCAGATAAGATGCTTAAGTTACTAGCTATAGTTTTTCGTAATCGTAAATTATCTCATTTACTTATTTAATTACATATTTTACAACATCTCTATAAATAAACAATAGTTTACTGTGAGAAACTTTAGCTTTATTGGAAAAATGAATTTTTAAAGGTTTTTATTCTGGCAGGAAATGAAATTAAAATTAACAGTTGCTACACATATTTTTATAGTGAATTCATTGCTCTATGAATATAATCAATTTGAAAAAGCTGACACTGCAACTTCTTTCATAGTTGTGGAGTAAATTTTTATCTTCTGGACCAGATAACAGTAATGACAAGTGACTACAAGATAGGTGAAAATTTTATGTGCTCAACTGCACTCGTACCGATTGAAAAACTACACTGCACTTTTGGGTCGAAAAGAAAAATCAAAATAACCTGTGGAAACGTAAAATGCAAACCAAAATTTAATCCTTGACTTATTTCCTTTTGACCCACTCAAGTAGAATTCTGACTACGATTAAATCCTCTAAAACTGCAAGGCGGAGACTGGGGTCCAAAGTTTCTTACTGTTTTTGAAAAAAATTACTTTTCTAGTCTAAACTAGTCATTAATTGATGTTTTAAGTAAAAGTAAATAAATTCTTAATCTTATTTTTTTAATCTTCTGCTGAGATAATGGAATACATAAGTGAGACATCCCGGGTTCAAGTCCAAGCCGAGATGAAAACAATAATTCTTCTTTCTTAATTTTATCAATTTGATTTTTATGAGTAAATTTAATTCATTTAGGTACATAGGTTTTTTCAAGGTTTTGATAAGTTTTTGATAAGTTTTTCGAGGGATCTTTTCTCATTTTACTGATGCAGCTTATAAAAGGGAAAAATAAAATCTTTAGGAAATAAATTTAGTATTGTGATTTGACTGAAAGACGGATAAAAACATATATTAGTTACACTCAAAATCAGTTGATAAATGAATTTAATTTCAAAAATCACTAAAACAGTTGATGTAATTCAAAATTTGATTCGAACATAAAAATTTTCAAATTCATATTAAAATCTCCAGTCGGTCTTGAGCAACTAATTTCGAATCCAGTTTTTTTCAAGTGCGTTGATCACGTGGTTTATTTCAGCGGCGAGCTCACCTTGAATCTGTAGACGCGATACTTCGAGTTGATGTCGTCGTCTGTGTCCTTGCAAAAGTATCTTCTGCAATAACACAAGTCGGTATTTTTAAATTATTAATGTTAAAAAAATAATAATAAATAAAAAGTATGTCATTAAATTTATTGAAAATTGTTTTTGGACTCGAATCGTTCGGTGTGCTTTTAACTGGTTTCATGATAATTTTTTTTGGTCGTTACTTGCCGACTGAGTTTTCTGATTTCTGCCTGTATGGTAAACTCGGAGCTAACTTTGACGGCGCGATACTCAATAAATTCAAGTTGCAAAAAAAGTGAGTACGGAAAATTATTTATTTCAATTTTTTCAAGCTTTTTTAAGCTTGGAAAGCGCTTTCAAGTCTTAAATTTATTTTTTTCGGGGTTTTGGCATAGCAAGATGCAAGCTGGAAAAATAAATGACTATTACATTTACAAAAATTGACTTTATACTATTTTTTATGTTTATCTTGTAGGAAATGTTTTCGACACTTTTACATTTTTTCTGGCCCATTGAGCTCGACTTTTTTGCTTTTACTTTGCTGTCGATACTACCTCAACGTTGAGTTACCGGCTGGATTTATACAAACGATCAAATTTTTTCTAGATGACCCACTCAAAGCGTCAAGTAAGAAAAATCATAAATTGATTCATTACGAATAATAAATATACATTTTGAAATTAATTTAAGTACCAGTTGAAAATGTAATCTTGTCGATGATCATTTTAACAATACACTGTTGGAAAAGATTCTACGAGTGTCACTACGTGAACGTATTTAGCGACGTTTACATGAATGTTTTCATGTATGTGCTCGGTCTTTTTTATTACCTTGGAGCTGTCATTAGCATCGTTGGCGAAGCACAATATTTAAGCTCAGGTATTGAAATATATATATATATGTCCCAGTTGATATTTAAATATTATAAATATATGTAGCCATGGATGAAAGTCAAATTTTTCTTTCGCAATTTTTTATTAAACTTTTTTTCAATCTCTTCTAACATGGGTTTTTAATTTCTCTTAGATATGTTTATACTACTCAATCCAAGGGGTTTTGAACTTGATAGAAAAAAATCAAATACCAACCTCATTTCGATTTAAAATCTTCTTAAAAAATTATTTTTAATTATCTTTCAATTAAAGTTGATTCCAAAATAGATATAGTTTTTACTTTTAAGTATTTTTTAACAGTAATATTTTATTAAAAATTTTCTTCCACTCATTAACCCATTACCGCCCATGGAAAAATCAAAAGTGATATAAAAAAACTAACTGTTGGAAAACCTGTCTCATGAAAAAATAGTAGATACGTATTTTTTCTTTTTTCAATTTTCATTGTTTAAACATTATTTATTTAAACAAATTCGTAAAAAAATTTAAATTTTTATAAACTAATAACGGCATTCGATTCTTTGACCAAAAATAAGGCGAAAGTCATCTAAGTAATTTTTTGATCAGACGCTTAGATCTTTTGCTATGAGCGCTCAAACATGTAAAAATATGGTTTTATAGTGGTGAGCTCTGACTCGTAAAAGTGTATCTTCGGTGCGGCGCCTCGGAGCTCACCACTATAAAACCATATTTTTACATGTTTGAGCGCTCGTAGCAAAAGATCTAAGCGTCTGATCAAAAAATTACTTAGATGACTTTCGCCTTATTTTTGGTCAAAGAATCGAATGCCGTTATTAGTTTATAAAAATTTAAAATTTTTTCCGAATTTGTTTAAATAAATAATGTTTAAACAATGAAAATTGAAAAAAGAAAAAACACGTATCTAATATTTTTTCATGAGACAGGTTTTCCAACAGTTAGTTTTTTTATATCACTTTTGATTTTTCCATGGGCGGTAATGGGTTAAAGATGTCAAGGTTGATTTGAACTGGACCAGACTGACCTTATTGGAGTACACTTGTTTAGTCATATCTCTTTTATCGACTTACCTGCAGCTGAGAGCAAGTGTGACATTTGCTAATCTCAGGAAGGATAAAAGTGGGATTGTTGTGACCAAAAAGTACGGGATTCCTCGAGGTGAACTTTTTGAATTCATTTCAGCGCCACAAGAACTCACGGAAATAATTTTGTACGTTTGTTTATATATAATTTTGAGGATGGGATCAACCTTCCACTACATAACGCTACTTGTAATAATCAATCAGGTAATTTAAAAATTTATTAATCACCTAAGTTCTTATGATTTTTAATTATATTTTTTTTTAGGCAGAGCACGCGTATTTGTCACATCGATGGTATCTCAAAAAATTCGAAGACTACCCGAAATCACGAAAAATAATCATTCCTTTTATTTTTTAATTTTTGTAAACAAACAGATCGTTGAGAATATTAAATGCGCAATTCGATTACCCAATACAAACTTTATATTTTATATCCTAAGCAGACTGCATGATTTCCAATCGACATCTCTTATCGTTTTCTTCTTTTGCGCGACGAAACTGGGCTAAAAAATATCTTGGCGCGAACTCTCTTGATGCATTTGTAATCAAACTGTCTCCGCGAAAAGTGCGAAATCAAAAGTGTATGAGTAAGTTTCTATTTTCCTTTTTTTTTTCATTGAATAAAAAAATTCATTTTTATTACTTGGTATTAAAAAATTTTTTAACGTTTAAAATATTGTTTTAATTTATTTATTGGTGGCTTGAGTTTTTTAAGTTCTAATATTTACGTTTGTGTTACAAAATTGCATAATAAATATTTACATTAATTTCGATTGGTCAGCTAAATTTTATCCATCACTTTTTTATTCAGTGAAACCTTGATTCAAATCTCAATTTCGAATAATCAAAATTTTGAATTTAAATGCAACATATTATTTAGTTTTTATTTATTTCATTATATTTTTTATAATATAATTATTGTAAATTACTTGATAACTTTTCATATTTTCTTACGAGTATAAATAAGTATAAATTTTTTGACAGCATCTATTACACTTAACTTATTTCAAACCACTGCATCGTAGGTTTGAAACCAGTATGAACCATGAAATTCATAACGCTCAAGGACAAGATGACTGTCGAGGACTTAGAAATATTTTACGACGAATTTTCATGCAGCAAGATTCCTCGTCTAGATATCCTCCAGCACCAACCCAAGCTAAACTGGATCTTCGAAAGGGCTGTCAAAAACGGGGACATCGACGTAATCCGCGAGCTTCTGCAGTCAGGGGTCAAAGTATCCCAGCTGAACGATTCGAACCAAACTGCTCTGCACTTGGCCTGCCGACTGGAGAATTTTAAAGCTATCGAATTGATCTTTCCCTATTGCAACAACTGCGTAAATTTTGTAGACAGTAGTGGTCTAAGTCACTTCCACGTAGCATGTGTATCTGGAAACTTAAAGATAGCCGAGCGATTTTTGAATCTCGGGGTTGATGTTAACCTTAGGGATGGAAGTAATGGTTACACAGCCCTCTATTATGCAACCAAGTACAATGAATTCGAAATTGTGGAAATGTTGCTGAGGTATGGAGCCGATCCAAATGCAAAAGATCTTTTTGAGCAGACGCCTCTACATCTGAACTGCGGCTTGCCCAATATGGTGAAAAAGTTAAAGTTCCTTCGGGACGAAGGCATGAATTGTGAGGATCTGTTGGCAAGGTTAATGAACTTGGATGTGACTAAACTTTTGGTCGACTACGTTGCTGACGTGAACGTTGTGGACGGAAAAAGCAATACGCCTTTGTTTTACGCTTCAAAAGAAAACTTTCCCGAGGAGTTAGTTTCCGTGATCAGTCATGGGGAGGGTAAAAAAAAAGTCTTGGACGAAATTAAGAAGATGCAGAAACTGAAGATCGAACATCTTTTGGCAAACAACGCAAATGTTGGGGCTGTTAATTTCGTAGGTGACACCGTTCTTCATTTAGTCGTAAGCAGAACGCATGACTTTGAAATCGTGAGACTACTTTTACAAAACAAAGCTGATCCCAACGCGAGGAACAATAATGACGAGACTCCGTTGAAGATCGCAGCGTCTCTCATGGATTTCAATCTGGTTCAGATTCTTCTGGAATTCGGTGCCGACGCAAAGGACCTTGACTTGCAATATTTTCATCACGATGGAGATTTTCTTCCTGATCTTCAGATAGTGCAGAATCTTTTGAGGATCGTCAATCTGCTGGCAGAGCACGGAATGCATGTGAGCCAACGAGACAATCTCGCGATACTGAAGTTCTTCGTGGCCGGCAATTCGAATTGTCAGTATGCCAATCCACAGGACAAAAATACCAGGGCAAAGCTAAAAAATCTTTTCGAATTGGGTAAGTTTTAAAATCATTAAAATCAGTAAATCAAAGTATTAAAATTCGTGTTTTTTCAGGTACCGATTCAAACATAAAAACTGCGATGTCCAAGTTTCCACTAAACATCTCCGACTGTTCCTACGAAGACCAGATGACCAAGAAACTGATGATCTACGAAATACGCAAGCACCTAGATTTGATTAAACACAGTGAGATATTCATAAACGAGGGAGTGGTAGAGTGTCTCGAAGCCAAAGCGCTGTTGCTTGAAAAGTCTCTTCTTCCTATTTACTCGTGCAGCAGCTTTGATAAAAACTTGTGTCGGTACGATCTGGATCAGGTGAAAGATGAAGTTGATAGAATGAAGAATACGATGCTGAGTAAACACGCATCTTTGCATGAAATTCTGATGTTGAATCCAGACAAAATATGTGTGAATAATTTTTATTATGAAAATGTTTTAAAGTGTGAAAATTTCAAGAAGGACTTTGTCATTTCTGGTGGTATCATCAGAGGGCACTTTACTAAAAGTTTGATCAGACGTTACGTCATCGAATCAGCTAAAGAGCACTTCGGATCTTTGATTAATTTTAGTCTGCCGGATTTGTGCTGCGAAGCTATATTCAAGTATTTAAGCAACGAAAGCCTATACGATTTATGTGTGGCTTCCGTGAAGTTATGAAGTCTCATAGAAGCTAAAAACGTTATTTAATTGAATTTATGTGTATACTAAACGAAACAAACGAATAAAGGTTGTAAATAAATAATAAAAGTTTTGAAACAAAACATACTACTTTAAAGAATAAGAAAAAATATTTAAAATTTTTTTATATAAGTATCACAATCTCTGGTTTGAACAATAATAAATCAAATTATTGCGAGCAATATTTTTGTAAAAAAATTTCAACTCAAATCTCGCTAAAAAAGTTCAAAGTCTACAAGATAATTATTTTAAACTGTCAAAAAGTTAAAAAAAAATTTTTAAATTAAATTTAGCTAAAAAAAAATAGTAACAATAGGTAAAAAACTTTTCACTTTATAAAGAAAGTATTTTACACCGTTTAGTGTTTTTTTTACATAGAAATTTATCAAAGTTTAAAATCTCTGGAGTAGTCCGGGTAGAACAAAATGAAGATTCCTTCCTTGAAGGAAGCCAGGTAGGCGCCCAGGTAGATGTCGCAGTACGGGCAGCGATGGATCGTGGTTTTGGTCTCTTTCGAGTACAAGTACGGAAGCATGCACAAACTGTGGAAAAATCGTTTTTTAACGCTGCAATTCTTTTGTTTACTCGCGGAAGGAGTCGTTTTTAACAGATTAATCTAACCGTGGAAGGTAATTTTTGAGAAAAATTAAAAGTCAACGTACCATGCTGGAAGCAAAATTAAGGCGAACAGGTGAGTGCACTTTTCACGTCGACGCTTCACTATCGTTTTTATTGAATTCAGACAGCTCGGGCAGGTCGTCCTCACCCTGTCCCTACGAAATATAGTGTGTTCTGTACGAAATATTGTTATAATTTATTAAAAATCATCAATTTTTTAAAACTGGCTATAAAAACGTTTTGGTTTGATTTGAATATGAAGACATTTTTTTAAAATTACATGTGTTTTTAACATTTGGAGCAATTTCTGTAAAAAAAAAAAAAAAAAAAATCGCTGGTGTCTGCAGGTTCACGAGACAAAAAATAAAACTTACATGTAATCGTAGTAAAATGACGGTATAAAATTATTCTTTTATTTTGCAGAGTAAAACAAAAAATTATTAATATTTTTAATTAATGAGAAAGATAAAATAAACTCGTAGATGCTTAGATATACTCTAAAAAATAAAGTATTTCATTAAGAGTAATAAATTTTATTTCCTTTATTTATTTTTTTTAAGCTTTGAAGATTTTTATTCTTTGTTCAAACTCATCATTTAAAAAAAATTCAAGCTCCAAGAGCTTTTAAAAAAGCATTCTTAATTATTATTCTGAAGACACCAGTTCGAGTGTACCACCATTTTAGTAATATAAGTATTCAAAATTATTTTTATCCAAATCATACCTTAAATTATTTTCAACTCCATCATGTAAATTTTAATGTAAAAGTGTCGAAAAATTGTCGTTTGAATAATAATTTATCAAAAAAGTGTAACAAAGCTCACCCCAGAATATCGGAACCTTTCTTCGTTTCTCCCCTCTGGGCCTAACACAAACGAAGAGGGGCTCCTCGAGGACGATCTCAATTGTCTCGACTTCATCTCCAATACTTTCAAAATTTTTCAAACACTCTTCAAACGGATCGCACACTTCCTCCTCGTCTTCCTCCGGCGTCGTCATAATTTTCTCTCATTTTAACCTCCTCGCGAAAATTTAACCTCTCATGGAACGACCCAGTAAACAAACCACCGCATCATTAAAAAAAAAAATCATAAATTCAAATTTTTAAATTAATTCATTCACTTATCATTCAAAGCTTCGATAACGACTCGGGGCACCCAGACGATATTAACCTCGCGGGGTCTGATAACATTCACGGTAGACGACGCGTCCGCGGGCACCAGTGTCGAGTCGGCGACGGTATCCCGGAATCTGAACGAGTCGGTAATCAGACTCAGCCAAGGCACACAGGCCACCCCGCCGCTTTCAGCCAGGTACCAAACCTCCAGGGAGCCCTCCGGAGAGATTTTAAGGTAAGGATTTTATGAAATATGAATAGAGAGAGAAAGAGAGTTCTTCTGTTTGTTGGTTTGGTTATTTATTTAACAAATAAAATATTATGCGTTTGGAGCTTTATAATTATTCACTCGGGTAGATGTCGAACAAAAATTATTCTGAGGTACAATAGTTTGAAAATTCAACTCTTCGAGAATAATTGGTCTTTTGAAAATATTTTAGATAGTTAAAAGCACGGTATCAATTTTTTTTTTTTTTTTTTTTAATACAATGAGTCACTGCTCATCAAAATTCTTGAGATTAAAAATTAATTGGACCCAGAGTGAGTACAAGAAGGGTTACAATAAAAATATTTTACTAAATAGTTTGCTAAGCTATAGAAATCGTAGTCAACTTGTTTACAACACCTACATGATTCCTTTAAAAATTCAAGGCACAACACCTCATAATTAGAATTTTAAACTAATTCAATAAAGTAACAAAGTAATTTACAATAGATAAATTTCATTAAATTTCATAAATCTCTATCAAGGCACTAACAATTGCACCCTCGTAAAAATTTCACTTAAACATAAATATAATCTAGTGCTGTTCGTATAAATGCGTTTAGATATGTTTAACAGGCACTGGCAAGAAAAGCTCTTTAATCCAATCGTAAAGATAATAAAAAAAATGTATATAAAATACAGTACTTATATACTCATGAAAATCACCAGTTTTTCGTCGCTAAGGCGAAACAAAATTCAACTAAAAATTCATTGTAGCTAACTAAGAAGCGAGCTTTGTAAAAATTGATTAAACGAGAAAAAGCCTCGTCTGGAATGTAAAGTTGCGTCTCAGTCTGCGGCCGGTACAATATCCTGTATTAATTTTCTATACCTTTCGACCATTGGTTTGTAAATCTACAAATTAAAAAAAAAAAAAAAAAAATTATTTTGAGTAAAACGAAAAAATATTCAAAAATAAAATATCTTACGCTCTCAGCGTCGTCGTAAGGCTGACAGGTGAGCTGTGGCTCGGCTAAACTACTCAGTATGTCGTCGTAGCTGAGTTTGTCCTTGTGAAGCGCGTGCTTGGCTCTGTAAGCTCCGCCCAACATCGATGAATTAACTATGTCCTAAAATTTAAATTTAAGTTAAGGATTTTATTACAAACTAATGAATAAAAAAATCCTTACCAAAGCGTAAACTGGCGAGTTGAAGACATCTGACAGTACTTGAAGTATCGCTTTGTTAGCGGACACACCACCGGTTGCGATTATTCGAGTGTTTGGACCTAAAAACCAATGATATTTTTATTGAAACCAAGGTTGAAACCTTGAAACCAAGGTTGAAAATTTTGAAAGTTCAGAATTTAGCGTAGATTTTCTATACACTTTTTTGACTTTAGTTTCCACTTAAGTAAAAAATTTTATTGAGTTTGGCTCTCACCAATGGCAAACCCAAAGTCTTCGGCGTGAGCTCGCCTCGCCACGAACTGTCCCTCGATCAGGGCCCTGACTTCGACCTCTTTCGAGCTGTACTTGGTCACCCTGTCGTTGGCCTTGTTGAAGCAGTAGTCCCCGACGATCTTGGGAATTATCTCCATGGCGTCGTAGTAGAGCGCGAGGTTGCCAAAGTTGCCTCGGGGCGTGTTGTCCAGGAGCTCGTTGAAGAGCTGCCAGTCGCCACTCGCGGCGCTGTCTCGTATCCTCTTTCGCGTCAGCGAGCCGTTCTTAAAACTGCTGGGACACAAACATTGCTTGAGTTCTGATAGAATCTTAACATAACTTTGATAATGAAAGTGTTAAAAATAGCTTGTGATTATTTTCTAGATAATTCGTAAAAGAATCTCAATTCTTAAATTAAAAATGAAAATATTAATACAGTGACAGATATGTACATATACTATAGAGAGCGAAAAATTGTTATTCGAGAAAACTATAAAAAATTAAAATTTTTTTTTTTTATTCAAAATAAGTATTAGTTTGAGTTATATTGAGATAGCTTAGACAGTTATCTATACCGCTATATTCTTTTAATTTATATAATTAGAAACAAATAATAATTGATAAACTGTTATATCATAGTTATTTCAGGCAGTTTTGAACTTTTCCTTCAGATTATAAAAATTCAAACTTCAATTTGTAAATAAATTAGAGTGCTGACTTGATCTCTTCCAACGCACCATAGAAGCGCCATATACGCATCGTCCTTGACAGGGTTGCAAAAAATGTGTCCCTCGGTAACAGTTTTAGGTTCGTCGAGCCACAGGAAGAAAACGTCGCTGGTCCCCAGACTGCAGATCAGGTCACCCTCCTTGACCCTCATGCCAGCCAGTGATCCGGGGTTGTCCCCGGTGAAGGCCACCACTCGGCACTTTTCGCTGAAGCCGAACCTCTCAACGAAGTACGCCGATATGGGACCTACATCCGTGCTCGAGGACACCGGGGTTCCTAGTTTGTCCCTGAGGTTCGGCCCGCACGCCTCAAGGAGTTCCTCGCACCAGTCCTTCGTACGGATGTCTAGGAGGTTCATTCCCGAGCCATCGGCCCAGTCAATGGGTGCGAAGTCACCGAGAAACAGGGAAGCGGCGAAACTACTCACCAACGATATCCTCTGCAATTCAATAAATTTAGTTGAAAATTTTAAGTTTTCTAATGTTCAGTACTAACATAAAAATTTACTAACTCGAGTCTTAACTAATCACACTAAAATTACGACTAATTATTACAAAAAAAAAAAAAAAAAAAATTGTCATAAAACTGATACATAATAAAATTTGCTGTCATTCGTACAATATTAAGTAATTTTTTTTATCTCTGATTACTTTACAATCATAATGTCTCAAAATTAATTTTTGTTATGTTATAAAAAATTAAATAAAAATAAATTATAATATAAAAATAGTACCTCTGTGTTTTCATAGGCGTCCGGCCTCTTCCTCGCGATTTTTGCGATCTGCGGCCCCGAAAATCTCTCGTAACCCCGAGATCCTGTGATTTCAGCCAGTTTCTGTAAACAAATGAAAAAATCCTCTTTCAGTTGTAATCTCCTAAGACCGATTGAACCTTTCACCGACCTCTGGGCCTCCAACGGCATCCTCTAGGAGCCGACACTCCACTCCGGTGCTGGAGTCCATCCAGATAGGCGCGGGTGACACCGAGAAGGCTGCATGGAGCTGCTCGTGCAGGAACTTCTCGGGGTTGAGACTCCTCAGAGTTTTTCCGCTCCCTCTGTTCCAGTATACCGTTCCATGTTGCTGGATTAGAAAAACAAACAGTTTTAGTTTTTTGAGTTTATTTGAAAAATTTTGAATGTGTGTAGCGAGGTGTGTAGATACCTGGGCGGAGCCGGAAACAGCGGCTACTCGGCTAAAGTCGACCCCGCAAACGCGAAGACGGTCGAGTATCATGTCCAAGGCCTTGACCCACATGTGACTCGGGGCCGTTATCACGTTCGGCTCCTCCTTTGTTTGCAGTACGCCCCCGTACGTCCTGTAGTCATAGTACACATCGTTACGAAATTAACACTTCGCTTAATTAAGCGTCAGCAATAAAATTCTATTTAATAAACTTAAAAGCTCTTTCTCGAAAATTTATTAAATTGTAGGACTCCTTATAAGACTAAAAAAAAAACCATCTAGAGGCTGTTAAAAATATTTAAAAATTTTTTAAAAACCTGAAAGTTATTTTCGATTTTATAAAGAACAATTTATAAAAGGAAAAAACTTTTCAGTGTATGGATCAAGTCAAAAAAATTCAGCTTTAGATTTAATGAAGGTGGCTTTATTTTTAAAATAAATTCATTTATTCATGAGTAACAAATACTTTTTAAACACAAAGATGTAGAAAATTCATTGAACCGTTACCATGTACAAATGTACAATCGTGATCTTTTAAAATAAATTTAATTAATTTTTTTAAATTACCTGAACTCTGGCAGGTCATTGTCGTACTCGACCTTTGTTTCGTGGAGTACAGTAAGGTTGTCATCTATAACTACTGCTTTCAACTAAAAAATTCATGGAAAATTATTTAAAGAATGTCGGAGTAAATCTACCTTCAAATAATACATGGAATTGGCAAAATTAATAAAATTTGCTCATTGAAAGTTCTTTCGTTACTATCAAACTTTGTACTTGTGATTGCTAATCATACTACTTATTGTGATATGTCAACATTATTTTATTATTTGTAAAGAGGCCTTTGAAAAAATATACATATGATCAAGTTTTAATTGACTTTATTGAAATTTAAAAATATATCTTGTGCAATCGACGAAAAATGGAAAATTACATAGTTTTTGACGTCAAACATAAGCACTCGATAAAAACAAAAAAATTACTGTTTTTTTCACAACACAACTTTATCAAAGCTATAAACATATTCAAACACACCGCATAACAACGTCGTCGATAAGCGATAAACACGTGCGACCTCCAGAGCAATCATCAATTTTCACTTATGCAACCTCGTTGCTTCGGTTCAACTCATTTTTTCCCAAAATTCAAATCTCACTTTACGATCCGCGCAATAAAAAGCCGTAAAGTTTGGATCTCGCGGGATCTAGGGCGCGTGCGCACGCGATTGTTTGAAACGACGGAAAGCGGATCGCGACCGCAGGCACAGTGTTTTGGTCTACAGCTGTCCGGCACAACAAGCTTTCACACCAAACAAAAAACTAACAGACCAGACTCGGATCGATCGTGTGGGGGTGGATGATGGATTTTAGGGTTTGACTAACCTGTTGGGTGCTGAAGTCGAATCCTAGGTAGGTCGAGTTCGGAGGTTCGGCCATCCTCTCGAACCTCGGCTGAGCAACGGGAACGCCGGAACCGCGCGGGTTGTTTATAGCACTGCGGTACTTCCTTGCTTTTTTTTTTTTTTTTATTGTTGCTTCACACTGTTTACATCGATTGACAGCGCTGGACGCGCTGAGTTTTGAAACAGTTTGGTGTAGTCTACGAGTTAATAACAAGTCACTGCAGTTTATTTACAATTAAAACAATAAAATGTATATCAATGTTATCCGAACTAAAAGAATAGTATTGTTAAAAGTATTTTAAGGATACTCGAGAGTTCCCGAACCTATGACTCACCATAAAGCGTCACTGTCACCGATTTTTAAAGCGCTCTTTTCAGAGGCTATGGGTAAAAAATTCGGTCCCGGGCGTGAGACTGTTACGCGCCGCCGAACACGGTCGTACTGGGCTGGTGGTGTTCTGTTCTGAGCTAGCTCGCGTGACTGTGTACAAGTGCAGCACCGCACGTCGTTAGCCCTCCCCCTCCCACCGACTTTTGATACTAACGGTTGATTTTTCCTTCTCCACCTCCACCACCTCCTCTTATTCGTTGCGCGCTCTCACAGAATAGTTGAGAAGGTTACTCTAATTAAGACCGGATGACTCTGCAGGGATCGCTCAGATAAATCGGTTTCTCGAACGTTGCGTTCTTTTTTTTAAGTTTGAAAAAAACAAAATTTAACGAATGAGTTATGGAAAATTTTTAAGGCTGCGTTGCGAATAAATCTTAATTTTAAACAATAGTTACGCACCGAGTTTGTAGATAAAGCTTCTCTAAAAGATTCAGCAAGAAAATTTTCATCAAAACTTGTTGGATTTTTCAACGGAATTTTCTTAGAGCTTTCAAATAGTTTGGAAATTCTAATACTTTGAATTTTCAAATATGTATGTTTTAATAACACAATAGTTTTAATTTTTGAAAAGGTAATTTTTCTTCAAGTTAAAAATTTTAAAGCGAAATCACTGTTTACACTCTTGGTTATGAAACACATCCTTTTTAAATTTAATCTTCTCAAGATTAGCAGATTTTTAGTAATTCAAAGCAAAATGAAAACCAGATTGATTTTGTTTAATCCAGTGGTCTCTGTTTTAATGAATATTTTTCCAAAATTAAAATAACTTTAATCATTAATCATCTTTGTACTTAGAGTTTGCTATTTCTGAAATAATTTTTAATATTTAACTCTATTAAAGATAATTGAATTATATTAAAGATAACTGTATCTATTAAAGATGATTAAACTAAAAATTAATTTTAAAGGTAAAGATAACGGAAGTACTGTAAAGGTTTTTAAATTTCACAACTTCCCGAGCGAGTCTAGTGTGAAAAAAAAAATAATATGTAATTAACTTTTTCATAAGTGCTTAGAGAAAACTCCCTGAAAAATTAAGAATTAAATTCACACGATTATGATTACAAAACCTTTTTTTACGATCGTAAGATGTCTATAATACCCGATTACTAATCTTTGATGGAATTATATAACTCCAACCAATAAAATTTATAATTGATCCAGTAAACCAATAAGCATGTTTCAATAAAATTTTCCAAACTCAAGCTTTTTTTAATAATTTTCTCAGAATAGCAACATCCTTCACGTCAGCCAACTCTGCGGGTCCAGCCGGCAGGAACGAGACGATAACCCTTACGACGGACTATGCGGTCAGGAACTTCCCGGAGGTCCACAGCGACTCGCCGCCGCCCACGATTTTTTACGATCCTAGTAGAAGACATGGCGTTTACAGGCCCAACCCTTGGCTTCCCTGTTGTTGCACCAAATTCGTCGATCTGGACGACGAGGACAGAAGGGCGCCCCCCGCGTACTCGCTGATCTTTCCCCCGGCACTCAGGGAGCCGCACCCCGCGGTACTCATGTCGAACCATACTTCGTCCTTCGTCGCCCGGCCCCCACCGCCGAGCTACGCCCAGGCCCAGGGAATTTGCATCGCCTTCTCCCTCGAGCAGCTCATATCTAGCTCCAGTAAGTTCTTCATTTTTTTTTTAAGAATTAAAAAAAATGATGTTTTAGGGAGCGATAAATATTTTAATCGTTACCAAAACAACTTCTAGGCATAGAAAAAGAGCTTCACTTTTTCAATTTTACGATAAACTGGTTCATTGTGTTGTAAAATTAAGCAATAAGCATTTAATTTTTTTGCTCTTTGTAGATCTTCGTATTTAAGAATTCACAAATTTTTTGAATATAAAAAAAATTTTCAGCAAAAATTACAAAAACTTAATTGCTGATTTTCTATGCGTAATACGCTATTCTGCTACTTCTTAGCCTTTTTCTTTTTTTGTTAAAAAATTTTTTGCATTACACAATTTTAAATGAAACAAACTAACAGCTTAATAACGTTTCTAATTGCACTAGCATATCAATAGCGTATTTTATTGCACACGCTTTTCAACAACGTATGAACTGTCGAAATTAAAAAAAAGCTTTGAAAATAATTGAGAGAGTCCTAACTAATTTGAAGCATTTTTCATGGCATAATTTTTGTATAATAAGGTAAGTGTGCCCAATATGGCCCTGTGTCTAATATGGCCCCCCTTGTTATTTTGAATATGCTAGATATGCGGCATTTCTGCAAGGTAGGAAGAAGTCAAAAACACTGAATTATGAAGTTTTCAGTTGTTTAGAACATTTTAAAATTATTTTTGCGCACGCCTAATAGCTAAAACTCGTTTCGTATACCTCCGTTATTATTTTACGTTGTAATTAAGTGGTCTGCCAAAATATTTAGACGCACCTGATCAAAATTTGAATAAGTAGCTTCGATTCGTTATTGTTTCAGCTTTAAAACGCGACCTTAGTTTTTGTTCAACTCGTTTTCTAGCGGGTTTTATTCTTAAATAACTTTTTATTACGTAGTGTACCTAATATGGCCCCCCACGAATTAGTAGAAATACCGATATTAACAGTCCTTTGTTTCATGTTTACTTTTTAGAAAATCCTATCCTAATGTTATTTAAGAAAAATAAATTTAATTGTTTCAAAGCTTTTTATCATTTTATAACTAAGAAAGCATTCTAGCTCAAAAAAAAAACTTTGACCAAAATTTAAAGTTGAAATTTTTCTACTGATTGCAAAGCTTTCAAAAACATTGTAAAAAAGCTCAATTTTTAAACAAATCATTTTTAAAATAATAACAATTTTGAAGTTTTTAAAATCTTATATCCTGATTGATTTAAAAAGTAGGAACAAATTGCAATTAATTAATTACTTCAAGGGGGGCCATATTAGGACACAAATTTTAGGTGTCTTCAAAAACCGTGTTTTGGTAAATCCTCTGGCATTTGAAGCTCATCGATAAAAATCAAACGTGTAATGTCTCATTTTAAAGCTCTTGAATTAAGCTTTAAAATGAGACCTTACCCGTCAAAAAATATTGATTTGATTGGCCACAACGTCGATTCTCGCTTAGGGGGGCCATATTAGGTACAGGTACCTTACATAAGATTTAAATCTCTCACTCTCTCTTAAAAATAAATCCTTTAAATATTAAAAAATGCAGAATTAAAACCCAAATTTTTGAATTTTTCATTAGTTTTGAAAGAAAAACAAAATTTTTTTGTGTTTTGGATAAACACTTACAGCTAGCGATGGAAGAATGTGGAGTCCGAGATCTACAACCGCGGTGTGTCCACGGTGCGCCACTCTCGTCTTCACCATGGTCGAAATGCACCAGGCCCCCATGAGCCACGTCGCAGCCCTCATCCTGTTCCTCATTGGGTTATTGTTTATTTATTTTAAAAAAAAAATTGCATGCTCTATTTAGTTACGTGTGGAAGTAGATAAATGCAAACTTTTCACTCTAACGTAATTTTATCCGTTATAAGATCCACTCGTATATTTATATTTATACTCGTATATTTACTTCAAACACTAGAACTTTTTTTATTTATAACTACATTGAAGTATATCAAAAAGAGTACGAGTACATACATGCTTTTTCATGCACTATAAAAAAATATTTTTCCAAATGATGAGGGACTTTTTCATACTTTCGTTAGAATAAATTTTCAAAAGTATTACAACCTGACATTATTATTGCCTAAAAAAACCAATTATTAGACCTAATATTTTTTTTTTTTATGATAAATCTCAAGATGTTGCTGTCTCATTTTAACTTGATAAGCATCTTAAGTTAAAAAAAAAAAAAAACCAGTTAATTTTACTTCTCTTTTTGATAATTTCTCATCAGCGACTTTGTTTATTTTTGAATTAACATAAATTTAACAATTTTCAGCTGTTGGCCATGCTGTTTGCTGCCTTACTGTATAGATACTTGCAAAAAATCGCACCACTACTGTCCGTTCTGTCGAACTTACTTGGGAAGTTACACGCCATAAATTACGCAACCACACAAAAAATCCGAGTATAATCACAAGTTCAACGCAAATACAATAAATTAAAAAAAAAAAAAAAACACTGATTTAGAGCTCTCTTTTTCATACTGAAACTCTTTTGAATTTTTATTCCGTCTGCGAGTTTTGCCGCGCTTGAGTGACCCATGTGCGTGCGACCTAACCTCGAAAACTTTGTTTTCTAAGCAGAAGTTTTTCTCTAAGATCACGTGTAGTGAGATCGCCGGAACACAAATTTATTGATAAATAACGCGAATTTTGTTTAAACAATGGGATTGGATCGTAAAGATGATCAAAATGTGTTTGCACGTCCGAAAAATCCAGCAACAAAGAAAAGAAGGTCCCGCAAGGACTCTGAAATGTCAGCAGCGACCATAGATAGTCAAGAAAGTGCCAAAAGTTCAATTACACATAAAAGGAAACGCCTGGGTGCTTATGACCCTGATGAAGAATCTAGGTAGAAATATATTTATGATAATTTTACAATTACTGACTTTGAAGATAAGTTAATGTTTATTGTATTTGTAATATTAGGTTGGAGAGGCTTGTTTTTGGTGATCCTAGTGATGTAATAACAAATTTAAAAGATTCATGCGAATTCAAAATCAAGCTTGAGGATCAAATTGATGATGAAGCAAGTATCATTACGGAAATTGATACTGAAGATGATGATGAATCCCAAATTAAATCAGATGATGAGTCTATTATAACTGTGGATTCAAAACATTCAAGTAGAACTCCAGCGTGGAAAGATGATGATGATGATGACCTACCGTAAGTTTTGCTTAATTATTTTTCAACGACAATACTGAAGCACCATGATTTAATTTTGTTTTGATTTTAGATTACCAGAAGCTTTGAAACAGCAGCATCGAAAATTACCTGGTGGAAGACCAGAAAAAAAATATAAAGAACTATTGTTGAATAAGTATACACACATTGTGGGAACACCTAAGTGGGCAAAATTAGACAAAGAAAAGGAAGCGCATTCTGATGATTCTGATGATGAAATTTTAAAAGTAAGTGTTTGAGAAAAAAAAGAGCAAAATCCCTTAAAATTGTGAAAATAAATGTAATTTACTAGTATTTTTTATGATCAAAGTTGAAGTGATATAAGAGTAGTTAAAAATTGTAGTTTGTCACATGAATTTAGGTATTAACAAGTTTAAATTTAACTTTCAGCACAGTAATCATTTTGCGCCAAAAACTATTAAGTCATTGCCCAAAGACAACATAGATCTGAAAGTTCTTGTAGATATAAATAAACAAACTCATACGGAAGGACCATTTGTCAATTCTGTGCAATTTCATGAGTCTTCTACAGTGGCATTGGTTGCTGGTTCTTCTGGTATTGTTTCATTGTTTGAGGTAAAATTTTTAAACAACAAATATTTTTTCTGCCGTCATCCAAGTTCCCTAACAATGATTCATAACTCAGATTTATATTTCAAATAAGTACAAAGTGATTTTTGTCAAAAATAATAATATTTGACAAAATTCTGGACCTTAAGCAATTATCAAGGAATGTTTTTTTAGAGTGGATTTAGGGATCAGGTTGTTTTAGTTAACAATATTTATGTATTTTAAAGTTTTTTAGATCATATTAAAACAAGCATATATTTTTTTTTATTAAACTCTCAGAATGGAAAAAGAAAAATTATTATTAACTCCTAAATTTAAATTGCAGATTAATGGGAAGGATAATAACAAGTTGCACAGCATACAGTATGAGAGGTTTCCAGTTCACACAGCAAAGTTTTTGAAAGATGGCACAGAAGTACTTTCTGGTTCAATGAGTCATGCATTTTGCCACTCTTATGATTTGGTCAGTGGAAAGATGTTAAGAATACCACTGCCTCATGGTATTACAAACATGAAGGTATATACTTTTACTACACTTATGATAATTATAAAAATGATTTTGTTTTAAGCATTATTATTACTATTATTATTGGTATGTTTTGCAGAAATTTGAAGTTTCACCAGATGGAAAGCTGATAGCGATTTGCGGAAGACTTGGAGAGATACATTTGCTATCAAGTAACACAAAAGAAATAATTGGTACAATGAAAATGAACAAGAAGTGCAGATCCATCGCTTTCACACCGGACAGCTCAAAACTTCTTTCACATGGAGGTAAGCAAACAATTTTCATAAACATAAAGAATCATTACTCATAAACTATACCTAAAAAAATTCTTTCTCCAGAGAGCAACGAAGTCTACGTTTGGGACGTAAGATCTCGCATGTGCTGCAATCGCGCCTACGACGACGGCTGCTTGTCCTCCACGGCCCTGACAATCTCATCCGATGGTCGCTATACCGCCACTGGAAGTAAACAAGGAGCCGTCAACATTTACCACACGAAGTCTATTCTCGAAGAGAGAAATCCAGCGCCGCTCAAGACGGTGTTGAACCTCGTCACAGCCATCACCAAGCTCAAGTTCAACCCGAACGCCGAGATTCTTGCGATGGCAAGCGACAGAAAAGCTAATGCCTTCAAAATGGTTCACCTACCGTCTATGCACGTATTCAAAAACTTTCCAACATTCGGCACGAGAATGAACAACGTGTTGGACATTGATTTTTCACCAGCCAGTGGATTCATGGGAGTAGGAAACAACAGAGGATTTGCTCACCTGTACCGGCTTAAGCACTATGGAAATTACTAGGTTGATTTTTTGGTAGAAAATAATGTGAAAAATCTTCGTTACATTCATTTAATCACTTGCTAAAATTAGCAAGTGAGTAAAAAAATTTTTTGAATTGGTTTTATCGCGGGAGTGAATGAACTGTAAATTTTTTACTCAAAAATATTTTATTATGAAATTCTAGACAAAATTATTGAGTGTAAAAATTTATTCTCATTAAAAATTGCTCGCACATGATGAAGTATTTGCATTTATTTTATATCGTGAATTTGCCAACGAAAGTGTTGTATAATCTGTAAATATTTAGCATTGTTATAATATGAATTTATAGTGTTTTTGATATGAAAATTAATAAAAAAATTTTCAAATTGAATTTAGTTTAATTTTCTTTGCTCAACCTTTGATTAGGATTTGTCGTATTTTTAATATGTGATTTTATCAGCTGACTGGATTTAACATCATCCAGATTTTTTTTTTTTAATTAATTAACTAGTTTTTTTAATCTAAATAAGACTCAATAAACTTGATAAATTCTGATTATAAAATTGTGTATGAGACTGAATCAAAACCAAATTTTTTTTTAGACACCGTTTTTTATTCAGCATTTAATAATAATAATAATAATAAGCATTTCTTATTTAAGTTTACAACATTAATAAAAAATAATAATAAATTAATAAAAAATTTTCTTTTACCTGATTAAGTAACGATTTAATAAAAGGTAAAATTTTTAAAAATTTCCACACCCTAAACACTTCTAAGTATTACTGTAACTTCGGAGGGGTTGAAGTTAATCACTTCATATTTGGTTAAAATATTTACTTTGAACCACCCAATACATGAGCCAAATTTCACATGGGTTCATATTCTGCTCCGAGTCGTGATCAATGGAATGTCCCAGAGGAAGCTACAGGTAAACCATAAGCCTTTGTTAGCCATAATTTAAGCAGTGAATTAAAATTTGAGACTGCTTGGTTCACCAAATTGATATATGTATCTCAAGAAAATTAAGTTGAGACAAGTGAATGATCAAATCTGGTGATCAACTTCGATGATCTTAACAATAAAATTAACGGTAGAGAGTTTGTTTTATAAAAAATCGTAGTCTTTCAAACATTCAATCAAATTCACTGCTGATTAGTTCGAAGCCTTTTATGTTTGTTGTCCTACATTGGTCTCTTCAAAATAAATTTTGAAGTGATTTCATGTTTTGAAACTTTAAAATTGCAATCAAAGTTGATTACTATATTTGTGCTATTAGTTGACACATACACATGTCATCAGATAATGAGAATAAATCTAAAATTTGAACAATTACCTGTCAATTATTAGTTGAGGCTTACATGAAAAATCTTTTTGTAAGAGTTTTTGCAATTTTTTAAAATAAAAATAAAAATATCATGTTGATGTGGGTAATCTATTTTTAAAGGAAGATTCTATAAATTATACAAATAAATAAATAAAGAATGAAGTACATTTCAACATTTTTTTATTCAACTACAAACAACTGTATTGAGACACATAAAATATGCCCCTTTTTGATTCAATACTTATGGATTAAATTTATAAAGAACATTCCTTACTTTTAACCGATACAGAGCTTCCGTAAAAGAAAGCTAACGGATCATGAATAAGAATAAATAACGCGGCTACATAGTAAGACTTAACTTTAGCACAGTTTCTGCAGTTTGATTTTCTGCATAAAAATCTTATATTTAAAGGTGATTGACCATGAAAAATTGGCAATAAAACGTGTAGCGTATCACACGTAGAATTCATTTTATTCTAAATCGCACCATATTTTTTAAAGTAATCAATCAAGTATTATAACTTAGAGTAAATTGTGTACAAAACTTATTAACTAGATAGCCTACAGGCAAAACTTATTTATAATCATTTCATCTGGACTCGTACATTAAATATTATTTTACGACATCATTATTTCATGACTTTATAAGTCAAAACAATCATTAATATTTAATCAATAACAAATCTTGTCGCAGTCATTTTATGATAGGGTAATTGATGATTTTGAACAAACATCGAGAAAACTGACTTTCATTAATTTTAATACAAGTCTAATTTCATCGAACGCAATTAATTAACTACAAATTTTTATAAAGATATGTTTAGTATCACGCTCAATTCATTTTATGTAGTTTTATAGAGTATAATGAATGCAGTATAAATTTCGAAATCTCGATGTTTGTTGTGTGAAACATTGTTTTTCATATACAGTCAATTATATTTCGAGTAGTTAATTGCTTACAAGGTACAAGTGTTTTAACTTCATCTTCAACCTACAAATTTTACATCCCTTAACTCAAAAGATAAAATTTTACCAATTTTTTAATGTTTAGAATGTTTTGGAAGACGAGACTTAATATTTCTTCTGTTTATTTATTTATTGATGTTTAACGGTAAATTGGTATAATTCTATCCTTAGTGAGATTCATACATTGTCAAACTACTATAAAGTAACACTGCTTTATTATTATCATCATTTTGGTTGAATGAACGACAGATATTAACAATTTGTTGAAGAGCGCCAGTCGTATTCAGTTCCCTCATTCAATCCATTTAAATAATTCATATCATCTAAGACTGTTTCTTTTATTTATATTGTACAATTTCGTACTTGTGCGAAGTACTATCAACAACTTATTTTGCAACTGAATGAAAACAGTAATCTGTTAAAACTAAATTGGATTATAAAAAAATTTCTAATGCTAAAAGAGAATTCACTTAAATAGAATATTTTTATGATGAGTCATGAGAGCGTTAAAAGCAAAATTAAATTCAAAGTTCAAGATCACGTTGTGCTTTTCATGTAAAATTGACTGTCACGATATTTTTAATTTTTCAATTTTTTTTTTTTTTTTTTATTGCTTTAAAAAATGAAAAAATTTTGCTTAGAAAATTTATGGTAGACAAATTTTTTTTATATGACTAGAGTAATTCGTTTTTATTAGCATTAATGTCATCACGCTAAGTGAGATTTGTGCTCCATCACAAAAAAAAACTTTATCCTTGTTAGAATGAAAATAAATTCTTCTTATCAAACTTACAATGTTAGAAAGCGATTTAATCATAAAAAAATGTAGACTTCTATATTATCTTAATCAAAATTTCAACTACCAATATAATATAAATTCTAACAAAATTTTAAAAATTCATATGAATATTTCATTTTATTTAAACATGATTTCAGAATAGACTTTATCGTAATTAAATTTTTGTAACTTATAAATAATTTATAACAAACTTATTTGCAAAAGATTGCAACTTAGCCTTAGCGATATTTTTGGCTTTTCAACAATTTTACCATTTTTTTTCTTAATTTTTTAAATTTTTTTATTTAATTATTACTTAGTAATAATCATCTTTCGATGCTTTTGGCCTTCTTCCTTGGTGTGACCAATCAGTGGTGTGTTTCATGTGACCTTCTTCTTCACAGTCTTCCTAGTTCGAGGCAGCGTGGCGAAATTCGAAATCTGTAAAAAAAATTTTAAATCAACCTCAAAATCTTAGCAATCAGAAAATTCTAAACGTAAATTACTCGGTTTAAACACGTCAAGCTAAAAACTAAACTCTGTTGGTATATTATACAAAACAAGATTTTTAAATGAACACAGGAATCGTCTTCTTTGTTAGAGAGTTAAAAGGTTTTGTGAATTTGACTGAAGGCAACAGAAAACTAAAATACTTGTTAAGCTCTCGTAAACTTTGGCCAAACATTCGTTATACTCTTCTCACACATAATCGTTTCGTTAAAATGGATACATCGCGTTAGTTACATTATGATGGTAGCTTGACACACTGTTCATACAGTTAGCTTTTATTCGAATCCTCGTATCCTCGAACTTCGGGGTGAATAAAGGTAAAAGCGGGGTAACACTTCAAACATCCGTTTCAGTTTCCTCTTTCTTTTTGTCCGCCGTAAGGTCGCAGGCGATGTCGGAATCTATGCTGTCGGGCTTGAGGCTGATGTAGGTTATATCCTCGCCACCGCTCAGCAAAGCCTCGACGTTCTCGCGACTCCCGGACCTAGACCTGGAGCTCAGAGACCTTGAATCTCCGCTGTCCTCCCTGTGGAAGGCATTGTGGAATATGTTCTTCGGTATGGTGAGGAACTTGGAGAAGCTGTCCCGGGCGGCAGTTTTCTTTTCCTGGACTTTCCGACGCTTCTTTATAACAGCGTCGACAGCCTGGTTGTTGGTCAGTCCGGTTTTAATGACCAGGGTCGCCTTCAGAGGTTTTTCCTCCTCTTCCTCGGGAGCCTTGGGGGCTGGTTTCTTATGGTACCGGCCAGCTCGCTCGCTCGAGTCTGAGTTGCTCCTGGAGACACTTTGGACTTCCAGGAGATTGGGGTTCTCCTGGGTCGTTACTATGGAAGCTACCGTGTTGTTGGCGCTCTGAATGAGTTCTTTTAGCGCATCCAGTTTCTCGGAGCACATCTCAGCTTTGATTTTGGTCTCGTCGAGGACGATCTTGGCGTCGCTGACGACCTCCGGTTTTTTGGCGTCCGGGGAGTCGGCCTTCAAGGTCGAACTGTCGTCGTCCTCGTCGGAATCGCTCGGATTATCATCGTTCAGCATCCTTACGTAGTCTTTGTTTTGGGATAGGAACTTTAGGATCTTGAGAGTTTGATCGGGAGTCAGAAGGGACAAAGGATGTGGTGCCCCCTCTTCTTCGTCCTCTTCGGGAAGCTCTTCGACCTTTAAAATTCGGGGATTGATTTATAAAGAGAAATCTTTATGATGAACGGTCGGTGATTCCAAGTCAAACAGTGAGAATTTGAAAAATTGTAAAATTTAACGTGGAATCGGTAGAGAGATATACACATATGCGTATTTACAAGAAATTTTTGAAGGAAGCTGTTTAGGGTCATTACCTCGGGTACTTTCTTCGTGGCGGTTCTCGTCTTCGATCGGTTGTTCCTGGCCCCGACGCTGGCGGTCCTGACCAGAGGATGCTGGGGCTCGTGGGCGCTGACCTGGATTCTCTGCGACTGCTGCAGTGCCTCGCCGCTGCTGTAGCCGCTCGATATGTCGTCCGACGATTTAATGTTCCTGCGGTTTATTGTAATTATTATCATTTATATTACATTTGTTTGTATGAGTAAGATATCCATGATGCAGACTTACGTTAATCCACCAATAGGCTCTCTCGACCTTGACTTTCGCAACTCAAGGTCCACCTCGGAGAAATACATGTCGACGTGGTTCGCGGTCGACTGGGTCCTCCGGGGACTGTATTCCCTCCTCCCGATTCTCTCTCGTCGACGAGGTTCTAAAAAAAATCAATTCAACAAAATTGAAAATTATGTTTCAGAAAGCTGCAACATAATATGTTATTAATATACGATATTATCGTCGGCTCTTATGAAAAAAAAACATCATTTAAAATTTTGAATGCAGTTTTACAAGTAGAATTTTCCTATGCTGTTTTTTTTTTCGTAAGAACCGACGATGTAAGAAATTCAGTGAGAGCATACTCAATAATATTTTGAAAATTTTTTAGCATGCTATTGAAAAATAAATTTATAGCATGACTTTTTATAATGAATAGGTAAATGTATTATCAGGATTTCTTAAATAACGAAGTTCAACAATTTACTAGATGCTTCTGAATTCTTTTAAAAATTTTTTTCAACAAATTTTTTTTAATAAAATTTTTTACACTAGAAGTTCTTTTGAGTTTCTATTCTGTCCAGGGTAAGCTATTCAGTCATACATTTTTTTGATTCTCAACGCTTAAAATTTCATTTTTATGATAAAATTTGTGAATGATTAAATTTTAATATTTTACCTTCAAAATCAGTCTCGTCAGGACATAGTTCAATACTTCGATCGACTACGTCTTTTTCCCCGGTGAGGTCGCTCAAACTGTAGCTTTTGCGTAGCTGCTGTACCAAACCACCGCCACCCTGAAAAATTTCATTCGTTCAAATTATTTTTTACACAATTTATTTTTCACTTATCATTTAGAATTATTGCTTGAATAATTTTATAGTCAGTTTGAAAAATTGATTCCCTGAAAAAAAAGTCTGCTTACTTTACATTTATTACTGTATACTTTTGATTATCAGTCTTTTAGAAATTTTACAATACTTCATCAAATCAAAAAACTCGATTAAAAATAAATTTTAAAATAATTTGTATCTTGAGTAGTTTTTAACTCCTATATATTACAAAAAATAAAAAATAAAAACTAAAAAAAAATATTCCTATGATTTTTTTTATACATGGATATGTTAAAAATAATTTTAAGTAAACAAATCAGTAATATTAAGGGGAGGCACCGGTGAATTTTTAGTCCATTGATGTAATAATTTTTATTTAATAAAAATTTGGTATATTGCTAACTTTTTTGAGTGAAATCATACGGTAGGGTCGAAAAATTCGAAACATAATTTTTGGGCCCTTTAGGGCTACTAATTTTTGCCCATTTAAGAATTTTTTGAAACCCATACGCTAAGTTATTTGAAATCACAAAAAAAACAGCAAACCAAATTTTAGCTCAAAATATTAAAAATTGCGAAAGGAGTAGCATTTTTACTTAAGGGCCAAATACAAAAATGGCTTTTAAACGTAAAAAAAAGCTTCAAAAATTTATGAAAAAAATATCAACGAACTACAATTTTTTTAAAGAAAATTTTACACTAAACCCGATCTTCGTAGCTTAATTAGGCTCGGAGATAAAAATAAAAGTTGAAAAATCCTTATTTAAGGGTTCAGTCCTTCTGTAAGGATATTAAGGTTCCAAAAAAATCACTAATAACTTTGTTTTTTCAATACCTATTAAATGATGTACAGATTTCTAAGATTTCGACCTAAAACAAGTTTTACCTACTTATCTGACATTCTAAGCTCTAAAAATATATATATATATATGTATACAAATAGTTTCAATGGAAGGATAAAAAAATTTTATGAGCAACAGTACACTATACCCTAACAAAATATATATCATTCAATAGGTATTGAAAAAACAAAGTTATTAGTGATTTTTTTGGAACCTTAATATCCTTACAGAAGGACTGAACCCTTAAATAAGGATTTTTCAACTTTTATTTTTATCTCCGAGCCTAATTAAGCTACGAAGATCGGGTTTAGTGTAAAATTTTCTTTAAAAAAATTGTAGTTCGTTGATATTTTTTTCATAAATTTTTGAAGCTTTTTTTTACGTTTAAAAGCCATTTTTGTATTTGGCCCTTAAGTAAAAATGCTACTCCTTTCTCAATTTTTAATATTTTGAGCTAAAATTTGGTTTGCTGTTTTTTTTGTGATTTCAAATAACTTAGCGTATAGGTTTCAAAAAATTCTTAAATGGGCAAAAATTAGTAGCCCTAAAGGGCCCAAAAATTATGTTTCGAATTTTTCGACCCTACCGTATGATTTCACTCAAAAAAGTTAGCATTATACCAAATTTTTATCTAATAAAAATTATTACATCAATGGACTAAAAATTCACCGGTGCCTCCCCTTAAATCTAATGTGGTATCGATTTGTATAGTTTAAATTTGATAATTTAATTTTAACATTGTACATCTGATTTTCAATTACTCGTAAGTTGTGAATGCACAACAATTAAAAAATCAAGATTAAAAACGTGTGACATTTAATTACCAAAATTCAAATTTGAAAAACTACATTCATGCAAAGTGATTGAAAGGGAATAAAATAAAATGTGTAACACGATCGGTCTAGAAGTAATAATAATTAACTTAAAAGAAAAAAATTAAAAGCTTACCAACAAAAAAGGTTAATGTGTTATCGGCCTTCACCAGTGCTCAGCTTCTAAGTTTTTCAATCCTCGAATTGTTTTTATTTTATTTTTTCACCGATATTATTATTATTTTTTAACTGTTGCTCAGCGTTAAATTTTGGTGCTTAATTTTATTCAAAAGCTGATTTATAGCCAATTAGTTCAAGCCAATAATATTATTTAAAAATTTATTAATTTTTTTTAATTATGAGATCTTAAGAACTTACTGTTTTGAGATAAAAAATGAATATTAATTTGAAAAATAATTTAGTTTTTTAGGCAACTATCTTGATTATTATATTTTATCAATGAAATTTAAATCAAAGGATTATGGGATTAAGAAGCTTTGGATTTTTTTAAAGTGAATCAGCAATGTGAAATTAATAAAACGCATATTTATTATTATTCATTATATCAAAAGTAGATCGCAATAATTGACATTTTTATTATGAAGGAGAACTTCAAGGATCAATATTCTTTGGAAGTTATTCTCTCGCTTAATCGTATAAAAGTATCCTTACTAAATTAAAAGTTGCTTAGCTTAAAAATAAATAAACATCGTAAAGAAATGATTATGCTCAAACTACTATTTTTCTATTACTTGTTAATCACCTTTTTTATAAATTTATTTAATCACATAACAAAGAGCTTACTTGATTATTTTTTATTTCTCTTTTTGAAATTACGACATGGTCAAAATAATAAAACAAACTCTTTGTTGAATTACCACTATCACAACATACTTTTTTTTTTCTTTTTTTTTATTTCATATCTAAATTTGATTTAAGTTATTGAAGGCACTCTTGTGGCACTAACTCTTAAAAAAAACTGAAAAAAAAAATTTAATTTTACAAACTTATGATCGACTGGACACTTGTATCAAATTTCTCTCATTGAAGTTAGTTGTCCGCGGATTCGACTAGTTAACAATTCACATCATTAAATTTATAATTATGGAAAATTAATTTACTTAGTTTAACGTGGAGATAATCATAGTTTTGCAAAATATTAACTATCCGTTATTAAATCTATTTAATGATATTCTCTCTTAACTGTCCGTTTATTTTTTATGAATTCAGTCTTGTAATCATACTTTTTTTAGCAAACTTAGAAGTACGTTTGGATTATCATGTAAATTTACTCGACTAATTACAAAAACACCATACGTTGAAGAAAAGTTGCTTAAAATTTAATGAATAAACTAAATTGTAAGAGTTTGCGAAAATTAATGATCCACTAATTATTGTACTATACTTAATCATTTGATTATTTTTTGGCACCTTTCGGAAAAGTGTGGTTTTTTAATTTTTTATTTCATAATATTCGAATTTTCAAAAGAGCATAGCAATTTTTTAGTTTACAACTGTTTTTTAAAATGCGCTATAAAAATAGTAATTACAATTTGTGCGAAAAAGACACTGGGAAACTCAATGATCAATTATTTAAAATTTTTTTACCTCTTGCACATAATATTTTTCAATTTTATAAAAATTCATGATCATCCTCTTATTATCTAAAAATAGTTTTTTTTTTTTTTTTTTTTTGCACAACCTAATTTATGTTTTACTTATATCTAATAAAATTTTGAATTTAATCAAGTTGTAAAACTTCATGCGTAACTATGTAGTCGAAAAGTTGCTTTATTGACTTGGAATATTAATTAATCAATTTTTTTTTTTAAATGGTGGTGCCATCTCGTTTTTAAAATAATCTATTTTTTAAAAATTTCGAAAAAAGTTTATAAAAAAGAACACTTATAAGAAAGTTAACTGATAATGATAATAATTTTACTTGTAAATCAACAACTGGGCACTAGAATAAATTTTGTATGCCTGAAAATTGTTTCCTTAACTATTTTTATTTGTTTAATGTATTTTTTCAGAACTAATGATAAGAGATATTGATGAGTACTATTTAATTTTCTCATTTTATCAGTTGCCATTTTATTACCACATAATGAAAAAATTGAATAAAGTCGATAAAGCAACTAGAAATTTAAAACCCCGACGACTTATATGATTAAAAAAAAATAGACATCTACTAGGGAAGGAATCTTTTTTACCTCAAATTTCAAAAAAATTATCAAAAATTTAAAACCATATATATATTTTTTACGAAAAAAAGTTTTTTAAAATAAAAAAATCTTTTAGAATCAATTTTTATTATTTGAGGAAAAATTTTTCCGGATTACGCTGAGAAAAAAAAGTCTGATTTACTTGTGTGCTGAAGTAAACCGGTTTAAAGAAGTTCCATTTAACAAATACATAAATTTAGTGAATTCGAAAGTCATAAAGTTGCAATTTTGAAATATCAAATTTAACTGAATTATACTATTAAACTTTAAAAAAAAATTTATACTATGAATATTTAAAAATTTAGCAAAAAAGACCAATTAATTGTTTCAATCACTCGAAAATCTGACTAAATTTTTCCCAGCGTAAGCGTAAAAACTCTAGCGTTCAGGAATCATCGGTCGTCTCCAGCGCGGAGTTTCTGGCC
Source organism: Encarsia formosa (assembly GCA_038277355.1). Classification (NCBI taxonomy): domain Eukaryota; kingdom Metazoa; phylum Arthropoda; class Insecta; order Hymenoptera; family Aphelinidae; genus Encarsia; species Encarsia formosa. The sequence continues at coordinate 12,884,263 of CM076184.1, read as the reverse complement.
TGGGCGCGGGTCAGTGGCTTCCTGCGCGTGATTTGGATCTCGGCGTGGAGGTTCGCGAGGGTACCCTTGAACTCGCTAAAGCCCGTAAGGTCCACGGGACCCTCTCTAATCGGCTCCATGATGAAATAGTTGGGGTCGAAGACCAGGTTCTCGGTGTTGTCGAGGTGGTCGGAATTGAAGGCCAGTTCGTCGGTGGTGTCCATGTCGTCGAGGTAGTTGAAGTCGTTGTCGTCGCTGATGGGTATTTCGGAGAGTCTGCCTGAACTAGGACGACTTTTCCTTTGAATCGTCGGGTGAGTCCGCTCGCACTTGTTGCTGTCCTTGGCCCCCGGCGATGGCGGCGACGATCCCGCACTGTCCGTCCTGTCCCGGCTCGCCGAGCTGGAAATCGCCGAGTCTGATTTGCCTGCACTCGTGGCTCCACTCGCCATCACATTCGGGAGGTTCTGGGGTGGTTTATGGCGGATTTTTTTTTTTTTTTTGGCGCATGAGGCGGTTTAGTTTTTTTTTTAATGCGGTTGCGAGGGTTAGATGATGAGAGACGCACACGATGACGAGGTTCACAGACAAAAAAAAAAAAAAGAAGGACAAACGCAATGAGATTAGTGACAAGCGGTAGGTACGTTTTTGTGAGTGAGGTGCGGGGACTTTTTTGTTTAGTCTGATTTTTTGTTTAGTTTTTCATAGTTGGCAAGATTTTTTCTTCAAATTATATAGAGACACTGGAGAGACTTCGATTCACTTAAGTAAGAAATGTTTTATTGAGATATTTTGGATTAATTTTTTTTTTTTTTTTTTTTTTTTTTTTTTTTTTTTTTTTTTTTTGGAGTTCGTTGAGAATAGTGAAGAGCAAATAATTGATAACAACCAACTACCTATATTTAAATTAATTTTTTTTAAGGGTTTTTTTTAATTACTTAATTCAGTAAAGTTTGAATTGAAAAGCACCAGAAAGTTCACCTTAAAATCAGCTGGTTTAGTTTGATTATAAATAAAAATTACTAGTGTCTAAAAATTTTCAAAAATTCCTACAGCATTGACCTAAAGTCAAACTTCAAAAGGAACATTTTTTTTTTTTATTAATTTTTTAATGTTTTCCGCGCACAACTTTTTCAAAAGCTGGACCCATCACAGATTCTAATTTTATCCTCTTGAAAAATACTAATCAGCATCACATCAAACATCAAATTTTCGGTTAAATTATTTTAATTTTTCCGATTTTTTTTTTTTTTTTACATTAAAATCACAATTTACACGAAATTTTTACAATTTTTTATAGACATTATCACGTTCTTTGGAACTTGTAAGTTATTTACATCGCAGGTCCAGCGCCGCACCGGACTCAAGATTTATCTCGATCTCAGGCTTTCGGGCGAGATTTCGTTCGAGGTTTCGGGCACCGCGTTTCCAGATATCACGTTATCGGCCTATTGAAGTAAATCAACAAAACATTTCAAGAGAAAAAAAAGTAAAAAGGGTGATGGTAAAAAAAAAAAAACAAAGTGCTAAAAAAAATCAAAGTAAACGAAAAAAAAGGGCTGTGAGTGGTTGGTGATCGGATAATCAAACAAAACAAACAAAAACATATAAAAAAAAAATATTTGAAATCAAACCTTGATGGCGGTCTGCATGAGCACGGTGGTGGCGTAGTTGACGCCCTTACTGCCGAGCTGCAGCACGGCCGAGTAGCCCTGCTCGGTAGCCCGAGCGAGGGCCTCGTCGATCTCGGCCTCGCGACGGCACAGCGCAGGGTGGACGAAGCGCCTGTACAGGATACTCGAGCCCTTGGTGGCCGGACTTAGGAGCCAGAGCACCATGACTATCTTGATCTCGTAATAAAACGGGAACCTGAAATGCAAAAGAGACGTTAAGGGGGTTGAGGAGGGATTTAATTGATTAAATTATTAGGGCTCCCTCGAGTATCAGATTTTTCAAAGTCTAGGTATCCGATCGTTCGAATAGTTTGAGCTATAATCTCAAAATTCGGTTAACAGAACTATTTAAGATCAATATAATTGCAGGGATATTGGAATGACTTAAGGGGCTTGAGTAGAGATAGCAAAAATTTCTGCTGGATAAATTTTATTTCAAATGTTGATTACGTTAAAAATTCTACTGAAAAATTAATGATACACTATTTTCTAGTGTATCGTGCTAATAAGAAGGTTTTAACGAACTCGATAATTTTAAAATCAAAATTTGAAACTTGAAATTTGAATCAAACAAAATAGTTAATTTGACAATCTTATGAGTTGAAAATAAAATTGTTAGATTTTCTACTCGATTTTCTACGAAAGTGATTACCATAACTTTTTTTATTTTAATTTAAATTCAATAATACACTTTTGTTTATCAAATCGTAAATTTACTAATTATTATAAATTTCGATTAAAAAAAAATGAAAGTAATTTTCTCACAGATGATTTTGCAACGCACGTTTATTAATATATATTTTTTATTTTAAAATAAAGAATTAACTTGAAAATGAATTTAAGCAAGTACTGTTCACAAGCAAAGTATGTAATTAAAAAAATTATCAGTATTTTATTCTATTAAACTGGTTTCCAAATGATAAGCTTCGATTTATTAAACTTAATGAGCGCTTTCACCTGACAGCATTGAGTCACGAAACGATTTAAACAATGTACTGAGAATGGATCAGCTGCTAAAGCGATGGATGAGTAACCGAAATGTTACGGTTCGATTCCTACTACTTTTCATTTATAATAGCAGAAAAAAATAATTTTAAGCTGCTGCTAAAAAAAAAAAAATATTGAGAGTTTTCACTTTTTTTTAATCAAATAAAAATCAATTGTTCTACTCCACTACCTTCATTTGTAACGAGAGATGTGAAACATATTCAATTTAAATATTTTGAAATAAAATTTTTGAATTGACTTTTTTTTCCGCGCACTATAAAACATTCTTAAACAATTACTTTTAAATAAGCCTACATAAAAAGACTAAAAATAATCCATGACTATGACATAATTCACCTCACTGCGCATATTAAAATTAACCGCTATGTGTACCCTCGGGCACACCAAAACGAGCGAGAGAGAGAGATAGAAAGAGATTTAGATCGTGATTTATTTTTGGAGCTTACTCATAAGGACGGAAATTCGAAAGTGTGAACGGCCCCGCGGTTTCAGATTTTTTCCATTTTACAAAAGCGCGTGTGTAATACGAGAGTCTAAGTAAAAAAGGTTGCACCGAGAATTTCGGTGCGGTGGCCCCGAAACGTCAGACACGAAAATACCGCGGATTTAAAGGGACTGACTGGATAAACATAGCCGCGCTAGGTTCTGAGTTATGGGGTTAGGTGAAGACGTTATTACTGGAGTGTTTTACTTTACCTATTGCTTTAGTTTAGCTGCTCTAGATTTCCGGAACATTATTTAAGTATTTTAAAATTTAAGGGAATCTAATAAAATTTATTTAAATAAATAAATGGAAAATGCTATTTTTATGAGTTTTTATTTCAAAATCCACTAAATGAACGCCACAAAGATTTTTTCAAAAACAATAAATTTGTAAACGAAAATTTATTTTAAACGTGCAATTAAGCCAAATTAATATAATTTATTTACGTAAATAATTATTTTTTTTAATTTTCACTTTGATTACCTATTGAAGTAAAAAAATTTAATTATCTATTACTTAATTATTTATACATAGTCGATTTATTTCCGATTAGAAATATTTGATTCAATATAAGAATTGGTTGAATCTAATTGTAATCTAAATTTTTTATATTATTTCGTTACAAACAGATTGAAAAGAAGTTGGAATAGTTTATCCGTTGACACGAAATTGTAATTATATTAGTTTATTTAAAAAATATATTAAATCAAAATTTTTGAAATTTGAATAAGAAAGTTTTTATTGATGAAATATGTTTATAAATTAATTGTGTATTAAAGGACATTAATGTTCGTTGATGATTATAAATAAATAAATAAATAATTATCTAGTTAATAAAAATCTAGAAAAAAATCTAACCTAATCTACTTATTCAACCGTTTAATTAATTTTTTTGCAGCAAAGTTATTTTCGCATCTGAATATAGTTATAATTATAAATTTAAATTTGAAATAAATTTATTTGAAAAATCAAACAAATAAATCCCGAAAAAAAAAATCTCGATTCGAACAAAGCCAGTTAAAATCGAAAGATTCCCAGATTCGTAGGCCGAGCTAATATCAATTTCATCCGAAATTAGACGTGTTCCGGTTCTCCCGAGCAGCTGTTTTATTATGCCCATAAACTACGCGTCTCCGCTCGCTCTTATCAAGCCGAGTTTCTCCTATTAATATCCCCTCGCAAAAACATGCACTTCTTCGTTTTTTTTTTTTTTCGCTTTACGCTTCGAAGATCAATAAATTAATCGTAATACTCACCAGAAGCTGAAAAACACATCGGTTACGGTTTCGGCACACGTGAATAGCGCGAACACGATCCAGTACATCATCCATTTGACCTGCGTTGCGCAATTGTTATTCAAGTGCGTATGAAAAAAAATAAATAAATTTTGTATTATTATGTAAAATAGATGAAGGATATAAAAAAAATATCTAGTTTTTTTTTATGTATGGCTGATCTTGCGTGTAGAAAAATCACTTTACGATCAAGTGGTGCAATCACTTTTAATTCGCGGAGAGTTACATGTTCAATTGTTGCTCGCGGTAGACCGGTTCTTCGTATCGCAATTTCAAATATGCTTAATGACTTCTCCAAAACTCGAACTTTAACTTTTAAAAACTGAGTAGTTAAACAAATTATAAAAAAGCTTTTAGGACGATTGCAGTATTGAATGCATTTTTCGCAATAATCGAGTTTTTTTAATGAACGATTATAAAAAAATTATTTGATTTCTCAATTTTTAATGATTTTTTTTTCTTTAATTAAAATTAATCTTCACAATACAGTTTGGAAAAAACTAAATAAAAACGAGTCACGAGTATAAAAAATCTAAGTTGCACTTTGTAAATTTATTGCGCAAAATTTAAATTTTGAAAAAATTATTTTAATTTAATTTTCGATATTCAAGTCTAGTTGAACCAATTTCAGTACTGACAACCACAAACACTTTTTAAAAATAAAATACCGTCAAAATTTTTTTCCCGCGTTATTTTGAATTAAAAATTAAAATAAACTTACGTATTCCTTGACATTTTTTGTCCTCACGGCCTTGTAGCTCGCGTAGGCCGGATACAGGGTGCCGAAGACCAATCTAAACAGAGGATAAGTCAGGGTGTAAGTTATGGCTCGGGGCATTATAATGGCCAGTAGTATGGCAAAAGCCCCGACGTTCTCCAGGGTAAGCCGTATGGGGAGTTTCTCCAGGGACTCGCGGGCCCACAAGACAGTCTTGCGGGTCAGTATGTGAACCAGGGTCGGACTGCTGGTAACGAGGATCGACTTGTCCAGGTCGTTTCTCGAGTCGAGCAGCATGCCGCTCAACTTAGCCTCGGCCAGTAAACGCTTGAAACCCGACCAATCGGCCACGACAGTCGTCCTAGTTGTCGTCCTTTGGACTTGGTTATCCATGCTCTACGAAAACACCAGTGGGGGGGGGGGGGTTGTGAGACTTTTTTTACCATTGAGGTTAGGGTACGCATTTTGTTGGAAATTTAAAACTTTGATTGGACGTGAACGGAAAAAACTTATTAAAACTTTGGTTTTTGTTCTGCGTTGAGAAATACTTTTGAATGACGCTATTTTTTAGAAAACTTAAAATTTAAATTCGATGTTTACTAGCAGTAAAGAATAACTGAATGTCAACAGTCATGACTGAAAGTTGAGAAATTAATGTATGTTTTTTTAATCTGATTACACAGAGAGAAGTTTAAATAAATGCTCTCATGCGGGTCAAATGAAGCAATAGGTTCTTGCTAACAAGGTAGTCAATTGATAATAAATCTTTTTAGAGATCAATTATTCAATTATAAATAAAAATATTTTTTTGTTTATACAAAATTTGTTCAAATTATTTTTATATTAGTTTTAAACAATTTTAAAGCTCATTACCATTTTATTTAGTAAAATTTTTAATATTTGAAGTTCCGGTTTAATGTCTGAGGTAGATATTTACTTTGAAATAGTTGACTTTACTGAATTGAAAATCCATCATAAATTAAAATATTAAAAACACTTGTTTTCAATTTTCACATTAATTTTTTAACAATAGTTAACTGTTAGCCTCATGTATGTTGAAGTGTTTTTAATATTTTACTGGTAAATATTTATCTAAAATTAACTGATTATTTAATTGATCTAATACAAAAACCAAACATATTAACCTTATCCAACGCTTCATCCATAACGCTGAACTTTTTTAACAACTCCAAAAATTATGAATTCTTCACACTTGCCAACACAACAGTAAAATAATACCTTTCCACTTCCTTCAAAGATCCCGAGCTCACCGGCTGGAAGGCGTGATTAAATATCAAAGTACCATTTTCGTGAGGTTATGAGTGCGGGCTTTCGAAATATGCACGCCCGTACGACTGTCTTTTATTAGGGCTACGATCAACTTCCTACAAACAAAACGAGTCTAAAATAAACGCTGATCGTGCGATGGTTAAATATTTCAAACACTCAAGTCCCACCCGGAGATAATAATATTTACGGCATTAAAAGCTTAACGAGCTTGCGGCTGGAATTTACGTAAAAAGCATACATTTTTCAATTACATAAGCTAAAAATACAAAATAAATTTAAAATAAAATTAAAAATTATTCAAACCTCGGGTAAAAAAATAAATAATAAAACAAAAAAAAAGGAGAGGAGAAGGAGCGAGCGGCGAGCTTTCGCGATCGGCGCCCGACCGAAGACTGAAAGCTCGGGAGCCAAGCTCGCAACGCAACGGCTCGCGAGACTATTTTCGCGGCCCGAGTCGCGGTGCCACGCTTGATGCAAGCCCGTAGGTCACTCACGAAATATCGTAGTCTGACCTCATTTCTTTCTTTCTTTCTTTTCGATCGTGGGAGGGCCCGGGATGTTTATGCTTCGTGGGATGAAAATTTTTCGAGCTTTTTATAGACGGAGCTTCAGGATGTCGAACGAAAATCGGTTTGAATTTTTATTATTTTTAAGATTTTGAAAAATTCAAAATGTTTTAGCTCCGAAGACAGCAAAAATAAAGAATGAACATAAAAAGCTTTGAATTCTTTTGTTTGTTTGTTTGTTTTTTTTTTTTTTAATTAAGTAAAAATTAAGATTAGATAATGCACCTGTGACGATTGTGTGCAAATTAAGGGTATAAATTACGAGACGTTCTTTAAGTCGGTTTGAAAAAGTCTACCACCGCGCAAAAAATTTAGCACAGTCTAGGATTTCTATTGTTACAACAATAAAAATTCATTTATTTATTTTTATGTGTGTAAGAAAAGAAATTTAAATATTGAAAAAAATATTTGAAGTAAGTTTTAGAGTGAAAAATTTTGTTCTGATATCTTGAAAAAGCTTTTTTTTGACACTAAACAGGTTTCAAGATCCGATCCGCGGATAAAAATTATTTCATCTAAAAAATTAGTGATTGATGCTAAATAAAAAAATAATGATATTCCCAGCAATGTAAAAAATTGGATAATAAAAATATATATCAGAGCTTTTGAGATTTAACTTTTGAACCACACCTCAAACTTGTTATTTACTTGTTATTTACCAACGGCACTTGTAAAACAAAATCCAAGGTACTTTAATTTTGAAATTCTTATTCCGAAAAAATACCGGACTTCAGCCGTTAGCGCGCGCGACTGACCAACTGCACGAGTTAGCTCGAGGCTTACGCCTCGATCACCAGGTAATTCGATGATTGTCCCCAATGTCGGGGACACAATGGCTAAGTTGCGCAACGAGAACAATCTATCGTTTATATTTCCCTCCTTTTTCACGATTGGAAAGCACGATACGTTTAGCGCTCGGTCAATTACTCGCAAAAAATGTTCTGTTTGTTTTTTAAAAATCAAAAATTGTAATGTTGACTCTCGTAATTTGAACTTGGATTTTTTTTTACTCATTTTCAAAAATTTCGCGCTTGAAGCTTATTGCAGTTAGTTCTAGAGTTCTTGAACCTCTCAATTTTTTTGTTTTTTTTTTTTTAGCTTGTTGTATAGAACCGATCTACAAAACTTCATGAAATTCTGTTTCCCAAAGGACAGGTGATTTAAAATTTTATTTAAAAATTATTATATTTGTTTTTGTTTTGAAATTTTTTAATAATATTGTAAAGCAGCTAAAATATTTTTTTAAGAGCTTTCTACATTACTAAATATAGGCTACAAGTTTTTTCGTTATCAAAAAATTAACGTTTTACAAAAAGTATTGCAATTTAAAATGATTTTTCATTTTGAACTGGATGAAATTTTACGAATGTTTCTGTTAGTATAGTTCTTTAAATAATAAGTATAAGTTGGTTCAAAATTTTTACTAACTCATGTTCAGACAGCAAAAGTTTAAGAAACTTCATCAACTTACAAAATTTATACCATTTAAAATTAAAGTTATTGTTTCTTAAAAAAACATTGAATCTTCCTATTCTCTAAAGCACGGTCGCGGTGCACAATTTTCGTGCAAAACGATTAGCGCTATTATCGAGTTGAGTGTAACCGAGAGTGTAACGTCGCTTGAAACAAAAGACCATTTTATAAACCAGCCTTGTACTACCCAATACACTGATCTATTGTTTTGTAAAAAAACCTTTTAAAAAAGTTATTGGCGTTTATTTTTAATTACAGAGAAGAAAGATAGAGAAATAAATGATACTTTTTTTAATGGCTAAAGTTTTTTCATTTTAAGAACGAAATATGCTTAATTTATTGTAACTATTAATCAGCTTAATTTAACTATTATAATTTTTTGAATAATCCAATTCTCGATCCAATTTTTAAAACTAAAATGATAATCTCCATAACATTACAATGACTTTAATTAATAATATGTACCTCTGAATAGATTTAAAAAAAATTAATTAATTAATTATGCAAAAATACTTCAGACACAAATGTAATTCGAATTTTTTTGAAAAAAAATTTATTAGACTTTAAAAGTAAAACTCAAATTTAGCCGATACCTTGGCTTTCATTTTTCTCGACTTTCTTTTTGCTGGGTCATCGCTAGTTGTTGCGTAGCCGTCAAGTCGAGCGAAAGGTCAAGATCACCGCGCTCACCTGACGACAGCCGGCTCGAAAGCTCTTGAGATCATTTTTCAAGCCGGCAATAAATCTCAACGTAAACTCGGTCTAAATCATCCGAATCATCTGACTTATTGTTATTAATTTTAAACTTTTTTTCATTTTATTCTTGGACAGTTCGACAGAACCGGAAGCTTGAAACCCCACAAGAGACAGGTGAAAAAATATGCTTTTCATCTCGAGTTTCCATATTGTCATGTGCGCGAATATGGAAATTTGAACGGTATACGCGTTACGCAACCGTCTGCGGTTTCAGTTTCAAACAATATGATTTTTTTGTTTTAATTATTATTAGTTGATTTGCTTTTTGGCTTCTTTCGTATAGATATAGAATTAAAGCAAGGATCTAAGTTAACATGATAAAATGTTAATTTAGTGTAGTTAAAAAGGGGAACTTTTTGAATTTTTTCACAAATTAATTTGTAATTTTTCATTTTATTGAATACAAATTCAAACTTTTTTTTTTCAACACATTTTAAGATCAGAAAAAGCTTATCCAATAAAACATGACAGCATTCTATTTTCATGGTGATTAGAATTGACAGATTGAGTAAAAATTTGAATTTTATAGATTAAATTATTCAAATTTTTTCTTAACAAATTTATTTTACAAGAATGATTGCAAAATGAAGAGAAAAAATAAAATTTTCAGTTAAATCGTATATAAAATATTTAATTCGTCAAAAATTCATCCAATTAAAGATTAGAAAATAAAAATGTACAATTACCAGATTATTCTAGATCCCAAAGATAATATATTTGATTTGCAAGTTTACCTTACAGAGTGCACTTTGGAAGTACTTACAAGTAGATGGTTTGTCCTTTGGGACCTGGATTTTCATGAAACTTTGCACACAGTTTTTATTCATCATAAAAACAAGCCCTTCAGTGTTCTTTTTCCAGAATGGGCCTTTATTCACCTACTTCCCATATAACCCCTGTGTTAAAAAGTAGGCTGTTTCCTATAAAAAGCCTTTTTTGGCCTCATTTTCAAAAAATTCCTCCTTGTTTCAAAATTATTAAAAAAATTTTTTGAATGGTTTTAACTATGAAAAATTTAGGTTTTTAAAGTCAATTTTTAGTATATTTGGGTTATAATATACATGGACAAGATCATTCAAAAAATTTTTTTAATATTTTTTTTTCAAAAGTACTTAGAAAAACAAAAAAAAAAATGCGATATTCCAGATATTTCTATGTGCAATCCAAGGAGGAATTTTTTGAAAATGAGGCCAAAACGGCTTTTTATAGGAAACAGCCTACCTTTTAACACAGGGGTTATATGGGAAGTAGGTGAAAAAAGTCCCATTCTGGAAAAAGAACACTGAAGGTCTTCTTTTTATGATGAATAAAAATTGTGTGCAAAGTTTCATGAAAATCCAGATTCCAAAGGACAAACCATCTCCTTGTTAGTTGGAACTTACCCAATCATAAATAAACAATCTGGTAAAAGATTTAATCCACAAAGCCTCACTTTAAAGATTCACCTCAAAACTACACACAACGTAGATGTGCACCACCAGCGGACAACTAAATCCACTCGTGCATCAGGGCCAGGCCGGGGGGGATATTTAGAAACAGCTGATGAAAAGCATTAGCTGGCTGGCAAACGCGTGCCGCGAATTTATTTCAGTCGCGTAGGATCATTGCCCTGGGGTGACTGTGCCAGCCGAGTGACAATAAACCACTCCTCGCAAAGCTCGACTCTTTTTATTCGTTTTTGAGCTTTTTATGCTATCGTTCATCTAGTTGCTTTCAAACAACAAGCACCTGATTTTTTACCAAGATTTTACACGATATTTGTTAATCAGTCAAATTTTGTAAATTTCTTCCCATATTTTTTAATCTGAAATTTCGATTGTGCTCTAAAAATTTACATTGATTTTTTATTAAACTTCTTTTTTGTCATTATAAATGCAAATATTTCTGTACAAATGCATACTGAGATATCTTTGTTCTAAGAAGCTCAAATTAATTATTAATTATTATAATTTTATTATTATTTTTTAGTTGTTATTATCTTTTAATTGTTACTTATTTTAATGATGGAACTGCCGATACTAACTACGATAATTACAAATTGACAAATTAAATATTGAAATAACAAATACTTTGTGTTTGGTTAAAATTATTTGACTGAAGAAGTATAAAAAAGTGCAAAAAAATAATAGTTTGAATCGAGGTTTGAATCAAATGGTTCGAGCTTTAACATTAGGATTGAAGTTCAATTACAGTCGTCATTACAGACAACACAATACATAGCAACATAATACCAACACGACAATAAATTGGTAATTTGATAAAATTCCATCTTCATTTATTAATAAAATTATGAATGTAAAAATATACATAACTAATATTTATTTTATTTTGAATACAATAGCGTATAATACCCATACAACTGTAGGTTTGTGTTATTTAGTCAGATAGAGTAATGCGTTTTAGTGGAAAGTTAAGATTCGAGAAATAGCCGCAAGTTGTTGGGTTAATCGAAATGATAAACAAATTATCTTACGAGTGTCCATTTACGGCGTATAACCACTTTCTATTCTGATTTTTTACCAAAATTTTCATGTTACTCCATCTTCGACATAAATTTAAGATCCCGCGATACCTCAACCTTTGATTATAAATTTCAATAGACCGCGTGCAGAAATTTTCTAGCAACTGGTGCCCGTAGCGGGTAAACAGGATGCAGTTTGTCGTACCTCATTATGACGCGGAAGATGGGTACCGCAAGACGAACGGTGCAGGAAGGATGTAAGGCGAAGGAATAAAAAAATAGTACGAGAATAAGTCAATCTTGCGATATTCATTGGTTTATTGCGTAATAACCGCGGCTTTACAAAACGGAAAAAAAAAAAATGTATAAATTGTAAACTGTGATTTTGCGTTGAGAAACCGATCGAAGCCTATAATTTAACGTAGGCGACTCTGTTTACAATGCGTATATTATTTTGTTATTTTGTACATGCGAATCTCGAAAATTTCTGTTGTAACACGTACATTGGTTCATGATTTCAAATTCTTTTCATACAATAGCAAATTAAATTATCGCAAGTTTCATCGCTTCATAAATGCAACCATTATATCGTTTAATTTCAATTGAATGAGTATAAAAAATTGCCTCGGCAAACTGTAAAAAAATTCACACACTAAAAATATATTACGTATCTAGCATTACACATTTTTCGCGTTACAATTTTGACTAAATCTTTTGTTTTCATAACCTAGAAATCTTGCTTAAATTTTCCTAATTCGACAGCATTTTTAATGACTAGATTATCCAAACTCTTTCTCTTATGTTTTAAGTTGCATCAGTCTAATAAAGATTCACTCAAATGAACAAATAATTTTTTTTTAAGGTAATTCTATCGCGCAAGTGATTCTCAACATAACCTTTAAATATTTAAAAAAACTTTACATTTTTTAAGTAATAAAAACTGCGGTTCGATCCCGCACATGCCTCATTTTACATGCTTTTTTTCAAAAGTATTCTTTTCAAGTATAAAATATTGATTTTTAAGAATTTCTTAATTATTAGTCACTCTAATGTCATCGTTTGAAACGTCACTTTTAAAAGATACTTTTTTTACCGAGTTTTTTACATAATCATTCAATCGGACCATTTTAAAACTTTTTTTGTTGCAGAAATTGATTTATTTAGTCATAAAGAAATTAAATTTTTCAAAAATGAGAAAATTAAAACATTACGATAGAAAAACCTTAGTGCCTAATTTGACTAACTTAACTGTAGCGCCAGCTGTAGATGGCGTGCTAGCGTCTAAATTTGTGAAAGGTTAAATGACAACTACTGAAATTCTATTAAAATGTGAGCTAACTCTAAGTTAAGAGCGGCTCACTTCTGACTGAATTCGACTAAATTTTTTAGACTTTTCAAGCTAACAATTTCAGATCGTACAAAATTTAGGTATAAACGTTTATTGGAGTGAATTTGCATAAATTTATATAAATATAAGGCAGTAAAAAAAGTTATTTGACTTGACATAACCTAAAGATTCTCAACTTTCGTCCCCATAAGCAATCTTGAGAGGTGCCGGGAGTATGACGACTGTGACGGTATTGACGACCGTCACAGTTTTGAATATCGGTGCGTGAAAGTTTCGCGAGTAGTAGGAAACCGTCGGCACGACGACTGGCGCCGGAACTCGGTTAGGGCGTACCGGGCAAGTCATCTTTCTCTTTTTTCTGCCGAAAATTCGGGACGCGGTCAATCTGGATGCGTACTCTTTGAGACTTTTCATAAAACGTTATTTTTTCCGGAAATTTAGTTAATTATTCTTCTTAAATGATCGAGATTTTTCAAATTAATTTTACGATTCTTTTTAATTTAATTAATGAATGGCGAAGCTAACTTCTTTTATAGTCACAACTGTAAACGGAAGTACCAATTACTGCAAATTGCCAAAAGCTAATGTACTCGAGCGTTCGCGTATATTTTAAAATATTTAATACGAAGCGTGTGTCACTTTAGACAGTGTGACAAATTCGCCTAAATTTAGTAAAAGCTAAACACTGGCTGTAAATAAAATTTTATCAGACTAAATTAAAAAAACACGCACAGTCATCCAAAGAATTTAGTGACGAATTTCGACATAAATCTTCGTACCCGTGAAACAGTACGTTTTGGTGGTTAGCCAAACTCGAGAAAATCTCAAAACGTAGCGGGCTTATTTTCTTCTTTTGTCTCTTCTTCGCTTTTCTTCTTGTTTATTAATAATTATTACTTTTTTGTGAAAAAATCGATTTTTTGAGGCTCCAGTGTTGTTTTTTTTTCGATAGGTAAAAATAAAGCTTCCTTGCGGATAACTCTGTGAATTATTATTGGAACGGTGAATAATATTTTTCGTGACGATCCGTTACTACGTCACTATGACGGGTTTTTCGTCACTGATCGTTGCGTAGCTATCGACGCTATATTTTCCTCGCTTTTCGTTTATTTTCTTTTTGCAAAGTGGCAAAATCTTCTTGAAGTGGTCTTGTAATCAAAAATTTTTATACTTTTCTGTGCCTGAATAAAAAATATATAAAATTTTAAATGAGTACAAAAAGATTGATGTATTTTTGACCCTTTAAAATAAACTTGCGAACAATTTCAAATATTAAAGTGAATCAAACTTTTATAATTTTCAAAGCTTTTTTTTCCAGAATTGCTATGATACTACTTTTTTGATAATTTTTAAAATGATAAAATAAATACACAAAATGAAAATCAATGAAATAATTAACAAGGTTGGCAAACCGTTTTTTCGCTCAAAATCAAAAGTGAAGAAAATTGTATGAAAAATACCAAAAAAAGAAGTTAATTTGCATCAGGTATTTAAAAATTAAATAAATAATTGTTTTTAAGACAACATAAGACTTAAATACTTTACTGATTAATTATTCTTAAATGAGCTTTAATTTTGAGCGCTCAAAAAATGCTCAATGGATAATTCAAATTTAGAAAACGTCTCGGAAAATGTAAATCATTGTTAGACGTGAAAAAAAGTTTAAATCTTTACTTATAATCTGTTTAGTGAAAATTTAATTTTTTTTTTTATATTTTTAATGCGAATTTCATTTATATTTCAATTTTAGCGAAAAAAGCGGTTTGCTAACCCTTATAATTAATTATGAAAAAAATGATTGAAAACAGAAATTCAATTGTTCATCTTGACACTTATTTTTAAAGTACACAATGACAAATAAAATTATCAAAAAACAAATGTTCTGATTAAAAAATATTTAAAAGTATGATAGAAGTAAGATATTTTTTTACGTTAAAAAACAAAAATCAACAATAAACGAAAAAAAAAGCTCAAATTTGAATTTAAAAATATGAAATTTAAATTTGTAACAACAGAAAAAAAGCCGGTACCCATCAAAAAATAATCCACAATGCAAATTTTTCAAAAGGTCAAAACTAACTTCAAAAAAAAGTACTTCAACCTACCCAAGTACGATGAAGGCACAGAACATTTATATCTTCCAGTTTTTAACTCGCGCACAAGATGCTCGGAGCTTAGCTTTGCGAAGACTGAAGTCTCGGTCGCTGCCGGCGGCCAATTTATATTTAAAACGACTCCGCGACGCGACGTGACGACCGCTTCGGGGAAACAGAACCGGAGAAGAAATAATATCGTCGTCTTTTCGCGGGTTTCGGAAGTGATGAATTTTTCGAGGAATTTTTATTATTTTATACTCGCGCTCGGGTGGTGGTGAAACAGATTTTCCGAAAAATATTATTTGATTGAAAAATATTATATTGACGCAACGGGAAATTGAAGTTGGGTAACAGGTAAATAGGGCTGGGTCGTACTTTGCTATAAGTGACGCCGCGGAAAAATATTTGATGATGCATGGCTTTAAATTTGTTGTTCCTGCGGAAGTTGAGGCGCCAGCGTCGGGTTTCGATATATTGTCTGAATCGAATCATTCGATTCACTCTAATTCGCGGTTTATTGTGAATGAGCTCTCCTCGATCTCTGTGAGATTGTTTTTTTTAGCCGTGCTTTTCGTTTGGTGTGACTGGTGTGGCTGGAAGTTTTTTTTCAATATTTTTTTGAAAAAAATAGTAAATCTTTTGAAAACTTGTGATTTTGACATGCTTGATGCAATGACTTTTTGAGTGACTACTGTAATAAATTACTTTTTTCAATTAAAATTTTTATTTATTGAATATATATATATATATATATATATATATATATATATATCAATTGGAATTAAAAAAAAATTTTTAATTCTCGATTGAGATTTCGATGTGTGTGGTCTTGCTGCGACTATTCTTTTACGGTTTTGTTTTTTTGCTGCACGTGCAGCACAAAGAGCAAAGGAGACGTTGACTCGAGTCTAAATAAAAACAGCGTCTTCTTCTTAACTGATCCAAATTATTTTCATTATGAAAATAAATTGAAGAGAAATTATTCAAACTCTTGATACTGGAACACATATATTTTTAAACCAGTGTGAACTTACAGCAGGTGAATATTTAACTTTCTGATACCACTTTAATATTTTATTATTAACCTCTTTGGAAACTTTGTCCTGGTCTCAATTGTAAATGGGCCAACCAAAAATAATTATTTAATTAAATTTCCGGTTTATTAAGAAAATGAGGACCGAAATTTTAAAAATTCAAGAGATCACTCTAATTTATTTTTAATTATTCATTTATTCCAGGACTGTGATTAAATATTTTTTTGGGTAATTTACTAATGATTTAAAAAAGTAGGTCAGCAGTACAAATTGTAATGATCAAGCTTTTCGAAAAAATTTTTGACTGTATTCATGGGTTAAATAGAATTGTAAGAAATTTAATAAAGATTGTTTTAATAAAAAATTTTCGGAAATTGTAATCATCCAAACTAAAAATAAAAAACTTCTCATTAGCCGCAATATTCATCTAGCGTTTATGAGGTATGAAAATTTCGTCTTCGTCGCGCCCACGCTACGTGCCGCGCCGGCAGTCACCAAAAGTCAAACCAATCATGCAGAATCGCTTGCGTAACACGATTGGCCGGTGTGACTCGAGAATTTAAATTTCGCCCCAAAAGGTTATCGGAAGAGACTTTTCCTAAATTTGCAGCAGCGCTGAAAATATTTAACTTAACCGATCGATTTCAAAATTATTCTTGGCTATTCGTACCGAATTGGCAGAGCGAAAATTAAAGAGTTCATTGACTACCCTGAAAGCCTTGCTGAAAGCTCAAAAATGTTGATTTTTTGTTTTTGCAGTTTAAAAATAAAAATGTGTAAGAGCTTACGAAAATTATTCTACGACAGGGGTCCATGAACTTCAGTAAATAATAAAAAAAAAAAAAAAAAATTGTTCCCCAAAAATAATCCACGAGCTTAAATGTTTATTTATCGCGAAAAATGTGATTATGTGAATTAACTTGGGTAGTGATTTGGAATTTATGATCTTGTCAAGAATTTTTATTTTCGGGATTCAAAATTTTTTTTTATTACAGATACCTACCATTAAATTACTTAAAACTAGAATTAATCAATGAGTTTTCTACGCAGAGGTAAAGAAAAGTAATCAGCTGTTCAACCTGCAACGCGAGACGAGATGCACACGCGGTGGTTCTCTGTTTCTGCACCAGCTAAGTTTATTATTATTGCTCGAGTGCCTGGAATAACAACTGGCTGGATTTTTAACGTGATTTACGCCTGGGTTATTTATATTGTTTACACTCAACATCTTATACAAATTTTTTTTCCTAACCGAAGGTTTCTTATTGAAAATTTTTAATTTTTCGACCAAAGTTTTGAGAATTTTTTCGGTTCTATGTAAATTTGAGAACAAAAGAAATGAATTTTTTACCAAAAAATATTTTGCACAATAATTCTCAATTGACAATATCGAAATTTGTTAAAAATGGAAATAAATTTTTCAATAACACTATGTACTGTGGAAATTTATAGAATAATTTAGTATCTTCATGAAATTATCAAGGACTGTATTATGAAACTCAAGAGTCTATAAGCTCTAACTTTGAATAAATTATAGAAGTTTGAATTATCAAGGTCGGGTACAATCTCTAAGTTTTTTACTACCATAAAATACTTTATAAAGTAAACTTAACCTGCACAACATACAATTACATTTTCAACTTGGAAAAAAAGGTTATTTTTGACTGTTTGAGGTTTTTTTTAGGTTTCATCCATTAAAATTTTATGTACCACCTCATACTGATAAGAACATTTCATTCATCTTTGATTTTAGTTTTAGATTTTCATGTCATTGAATATAACTCGAGATATGATATAACTTTATCTTTTATAGTAAGAGAGTTGTATTTTCGGCTCGTCATGATGTCTGTAAGTCAATCGCCAGCACTAAATAAGCTGTTCAGAAGCACAGCGTTTGTAAAGTCATTGAATTGGGCGAGATAATCATCCGAAAAAAAATAATAACAACCTCGATAACAACATTACTTCGAATCCCCAAGCTAAAGTTGTACGAAAGTAGGTTTCATACAGCTGAAAATAAAATTATCGAGGTTTCAAAATTTTTAGTTTTGCATTATCAAGACAATTTTACTAGTAATTTTAAATTGGTCAGCATAGAAAATTCAAGGACTATGGCTTAGAATTTATCAAGGTTTTCCAGGCTTTTGGCAAATTTAAAATGTTTAGAGTCTCGGAATCAATTTCAATTGATATTTTGTTTTAAATTAATATTTTTCGAAGATTTTTACTTAAAACGAAATTGATATTTTATTGATTACATTGATTTTTATGTGTGATTCTGAAGTGCATAGCCCCTCGTTAAAACTACATAATCATATGCATCCAAATTTTTTCAACAATCACAGACATTATTTTTTAATGCTTCCTTTCACTTGAGGATACAGGCTGGAAAATATAAAATAAAAATTTCGTGAGTCGGGATAAAATTTCTCAACAAGCTAGCCTCTCGCTGTAGCTGGTGAAAGAAGCTACACGAGAGATTCGGAGACGCTCGGGCGAGCAAGTGAGCCGTGGGTTGAAAAACTACACGAGAAGAGGGGTTGGACGAGGCGGGTAACCCGAGCTGCGCCAAGTATTAAAAGTATCACGTGCGACTTACACTACGCCACCGCTGGCTGAGTATCGATTCGGGTGCAGCTACCGCATGGAAACAACAGCACGAGATGTTGCCAACACAACCTGCATCGATCAAACACTCGAACTCTACTCGAGAGCCTTTTTATTATTTTTAATGCACCCGGGTAGTTTACGTATGGACTTTACAGCGGATTTTGGGTTTAGATTTTTAAGGAAACAATATGAGTTCATTGATTGAGCATGTTAAATTTTTTCAGAATTTATTTGTACTGAAGAGTAAAAAAAAGTACTTGTTGCAGTTTTTCTTAAACTATCTAACATTAGTTTTTCCAATTTATTGATGGATTAAATATTCATTTAATAATTGAATGTATTTTTTCATTTTCAAAATTTCATTTTATTACCGATCAACATTTTAAGATATTTAAAAATTTTACCAGTTGCAAAAATCGAGGCAAAAATGGTATTTTATGACGATAATTCAATTTATATAAAAATTGTGGTGATCGAGGTGGGGATTCCAAGATATGTATAAGGAAAATCGAGTAAACATAACCAAAAAAACCACGGCCATGTGTCCACAAATTAAGGAAATTAAAATGCAGAATTAGAAAACAAGTTTTTTAATTTTTTGATAGAATATTATTTTGTCTAAAATTTTGTGAGGACTTGTTTTGTATAGACTACCTTGACAAATATTCATGAAAAAAACTTTGCAACATCATTTCATCCAAACATTGCTTTCCATGAATAAAATCGACATCAACAAGGAAAAAAGTCTCTAAAGTTATGAACAAACCAGGTCAATCAAAAGAGAAACCCAAGATTTCAAACAAAACAACGGGTGCACCAGAATTTTTCGAAAATTACATCAGGCGACAGCACAGCCTTTGCCAAACGAGAAGAAGATCGAAGAAAAAAAAAAAGTCATCGGCGAAAAAGGAGAGCAGAAGTAATTCAGCCAAGGGTACAACACGACGCATCGACCTACTGCCTCCGGGGTCGGTCGGCCCTGAGTCACACTTTTTTTACCTCGATCGGGCCTTAAATTGCAACAATTCGGTTCTGGCTATGGCCTATCGGTCTAATTGGTGGAGTTTAATTGTATCGGTTTACTCTTTGAGAAGAGTTTCAAAAGAGAGGATTTGAGAATTGGTTAAGGAACGATATTGAAGTTTTGAATTTTTTTTTTTTTTTTGTTTATTACTTGATGTAAGTTTTATATCATACTAAAATGAAGCATAAAATATGAAGCTTAAATTATAAAAATTATGAAATTTTTTTTTTTTTTTTTACAAATTATTCAAAAAAATTTATATACTTTAATCGAGATACTTATAAAAAAAATTGTACGCTAAAAAAGTTAATAGAACTGTTAAAATTATTTTTATTTCTAATTATTATCAATTTTTGACAATCTCAGCTTTGTAAGTTAGAAATAATTCTTGTGTTATCACGAGTGTTATCATTGAAAACACATTATTTTTCATTTGACATTACCATTGTGTCAAAATTCCCTTGAATATAAATGACTGATGACCTAATCATCGTTTTAAAAAATTAACTAAAATAAAAATGTAAAATGTACTTATAATTTTAAGTCACAGTAAAATTTTAAAAGCTGGTTAGATTTTGAGTTTATTGAAGTTGTTGTTGTTGTTGTTGTTGTTGTATTCCTGGCAACCTCGCTTGTGGGTAAAGACCCATTACAAGGGGGGTATCAACCACATATGTGTGAGGGACCCACGCCACCTACTCTAAGTTGTTTTATACAGTTGTCTCTGTTTTGCCTTTCTCATGCTTTTTAACGTGGTTTCTGCCCAATTCTCGTTTTTGTGTCCCTACTCTAATAACCCCCTTAAGAAACCCCGATTGAGCGAATCTCTCGAGCGATGCTTGCATTTTGGTTTTCGGGGACTCAGTCGACCCTACTAGCCGCAAGCGCATCGGGATACTCAAGCTCAACCCGGTTAAGTAGTCAGCCTTACACACTTTTTCCGGTCGGGCATCGGTCGACTTTATTCCTCCGATTCGGACTCGCGGCTGGTCAATGTTTTCGGAGAGAATTTAGTCGGCCATTAGGATGTCCGAGTTGGAACAAGTGATGTAGGGCATCCTTACCTCACCTAAGCTACAGTGGACTTAATCCCGACAATTTTAACGCGTGAAAAACACTCGAAAAAATCGCCGAGACCCGGGCTCGAACCCACGACCCCAAGATTGGAAGGCGCGCGCTCTAGCTCGGAGCCACTGCGGCTCTCGAGTTTATTGAAGTTAATGAATTATTTAAAATATATGTACTTTTAAAGTAAATGATTGGTAAATGAATTAGTATGCGTTTTATGAAAAAATTAACTAACAACAGTATTCACTGGGATGATCAACAAAAAACCAAGACAAAAAATTATAAAAACAGTTGCTCAACAAATTCAAACGTCTCCTCAATTTCAAATTCAAATCAATCCGCCACTGAAACTTATAGACAATAAACCACGGTGACGTGATCGAGGGGCTATTCACTATGGCCTAAAGTGACAAAATGATTACAGATTTCATAAAATATGAAATGATTTCAGATGATTTCAAATGATTTCATGAAATTATAAATTCCATTTCAATAACCTTTTTGGAATTGATTTCGAATGATTTCATTAGTATTCTAATGATTTCAAATGATTTCGGGATTTATTTCAAGCAATTTCGGTAGTTATTTAAAATTAACGAAAGCATTTTTTCTTATAAAACTTGAACCCCTAACAACCCTGGGCGCCCGAGTTCAACAAAAAAACTGATCAGCTATCCGCCAAGCTCTAAACTCCCAAATACCCTGGGCGCCCGAGTTCAACAAAAAAACTGATCGGCTATCCCCCAATTTCTAAACCCCCAAATACCCTGGGTGCCCAAGCTCAACAAAAAAACTGATCGGCTATCCCCCAAGCTCTAAACCCCTGAATACCCTGGGTGCCCGAGTTCAACAAAAAAACAGATCGGCTCCCCTAAGCTCTAAATCCCCAAAACCCTGGGTGTTCAAGCTCAACAAAAAACTGATCAGCTATCCCCCAAGCTTTAAACCCCCAAATACTCTGGGCGCCCGAGTTCAACAAAAAAACTGATCAGCTATCCGCCAAGCTCTAAACTCCCAAATACCCTGGGCGCCCGAGTTCAACAAAAAAACTGATCGGCTATCCCCCAATTTCTAAACCCCCAAATACCCTGGGCGCGCAAGTTCAACAAAAAAACTGATCGGCTATCCCCCAACCTCTAAAACCCTGAATACCCTGGGTGCCCGAGTTCAACAAAAAAACAGATCGGCTCTCCCAAGCTCTAAACCCCCAAAACCCTGGGTGCTCGAGTTCAACAAAAAAACTTATCGGCTATCTCTCAAGCTCTAAACCCCCAAAAACCTTGGGAGCCTAAGTTAAATTCTTCAAAAAATATGAGTGCATTTTAGTTAAAGAAATAAATAATTTTGTATCGATATCTAATTACGCTGCACTGGTGCAATTATATCATAACATACATTATAAGACTTTTTTATGGACTTGATATTCAAATATAAAGTACGCTTAACTTCTAAAATTATTCCACTCTGTAACCAGGGTTTTGGAGGCTTAGAGCTTGGGGGATAGCTGATCAGTTTTTTCGTTGACCTCGGGCGCCCAGGGTTTTGGGAGTTCAAGGCTTGGGGGATAGCTGATCAGTTTATCCATTGAACTCTACGCCCAGGGTTTTGAGGGTTTAGAGCTTGGGGGATAGCTGATCAATTTATTTATTGAACTCAACGCCCAGGGTTTTGGAGCTTGGGAGATAACTGATCAGTTTTTTCGTTGACCTCGGGCGCCCAGGATTTTGGAGGTTCAAGGCTTAGGGGAAAGCTGATCAGTTTTTTCGTTGACCTCGGGCGTCCAGGGTTTTGGGGGTTCAAAGCTTGGGGAATAGCTGATCAGAATATTTATTGTACTCTACGTCCAGGGTTTTGGGGGCTTAGAGCTTGGGGGATAGTTGATCAGTTTTTTCGTTGACCTCGGGCGTCCAGGGTTTTGGGGGATAATTAGTTACTCATTTTTGTGCTCGGCATCCAGAACATGGGAGTTTAAGGCTTGGGGGATAATTAGTCACTTATTTTTTGTGCTTGGCACTCAGGGCTATGGGGGTTTAAAGCTTGGAGGATGAACAATTTCTGGGATTATAAATTTTCGGGATGGGGGTTATTGGGTTATCCATACCCGGGGTGAAAACGCAGTAGCACCTTTGCGGGGAGTGGAATAAAGTAATTTACTCATCGTTGCGCCAAGAAGCTAAATAATACAAATGATACTATTTTTGTGATTTTATGATTTCAAGTGATTTCAGATGATTTCAACGATTTCATCTGCGACTATTAGATTCTATAAATTCAATTGATTTCATGATTTCATAACGATTTCATGTGATTTCACACTGATTACAGATTAAAGTAGTCAGTGATTTCACTCAGTGAATAGCCCCTCGGACGTGATGTATCGCTAAAAATGAATTTTCAATAATATTCACTCGAAGGTTCAGTGAAAGCAAGACGTATTCACACCTCGCACGATGAGTCAGTTTATCATTTCTTTTATCCTAAGCTAGCGCCGCCGCGGATCGCAAGGCCGATGAGGGAAACAAAGATAAGGAAAGTCCGACAGCCACCGCGAGCACAAAGAGTCTTTCTTTCTTTGTGACGTTCGCCGCTGGTGCAATCAGCTGAGCGAGCGCCCGTTTCGAGAAAGGACGAGCCGTTATTTTTACCACTGTGATGGAAATGCCGAGTGCAGGCTTCTTCCACCGTTGTGGAAAGAAAGGATGGAGTTTATTCAATCAGAACAAACCTCTGTTTACGTTTTTTATTCAAATGAATTTTTTTTTTTTTTTGAGGACTGGAGATGGTTTAGAACGGTTTAGAACTTAATCGAGTACTGCGTGCGTACTGAATTTTCAATTATGCGTTTTTTAACAAAATTAGGTGCGAATTCTAATAAGATACTTGTAAAATTTTTCTAGGTACTGTTTAGTAAAAGCAAGGTTTTTTTCTTACACAAACAAACGTAAGTTTTAGAAAAAAATTTTTAAACATCATTTTTGAAGAGGTATAATGAAATTAATAGTGAAAAAGGCAGAAAAATCGTTGATTTATTGTTTAAAAAATTCTAACCAACAAAAATACTTGATTTTCATTTTAAAAATGTGTTTTTTTCCGAGAGATTTTTTTAAATTGGAAAGTTACATAATCGTTGTTTGGATAACGAACAAATCAAACTGGAGATACTCTAACAAATCATCCTTTGAATAATGGGCGATGCACCGGATTGTAAAACAAGATCTCGTAACTGATCGCTGATAATCCAATTTTTTCAATAAAAATTGTGAGCCTAAGAAGTAAAAAAAATTTAAAAACTTACGATACGGAAAAGCGAGAGATATATTGCGCGTTAAATTTCCAAGTGCGCAGTAAACGCAGTAACGAACGAAAGAGTCAAAGTTCTGCAGCTCGCACCAACATTTTAACATTAATTAATACCATTCACGGGTCTTGGATCATCTCGCAGTTAGAAAAAAAAACAGCAAAGATCTGAACTAATTATTTGGGCCGACAATCGAGGCAACAACGTTCGTCAGGATTTAAAAAAAAATTAATTTTAGTAACTATCGAAACCTAAATTGTAAATGGCAATCAGTTTTCCGGATTAAAAATATTATAGAAACTTTTACTTATATATATTTATAGTTATTTAAAATTATTATTACTGATTTATGTCAGAACTTATTTATATTTATATAAAAATAAAAAAAATACTCGGTTTTATTATTCTTCAATTAAAACTTTCTCTAACTTTGGAATATTTTTAATTGAAAGTTCAAATTTTTTTCTGTATTGGTATTTACGCCTTTCAAATAAGTTTTCACTCGAATATTTTTTGAACATATTTAATTTTGTTTAAAAAATAATAATATTTGAAAAAACTATCGACTGCCCAATATTATATCTTGTGATAATTAAAGTTCATTCAAGAATTTACCTCGGAATTTACTAGCTTGAACACTTTATTTAAATAATAAATATGCACTTATGAAAGGTGTTTTGTATTTTTTAATTGATTTATATTGCAAAATCAGCTTATGTACTTTGCACAAACTAGTTCATATGTATTTAGTCTAACAAGCTATTGAGTAGAATTTTTCAATAAACTAATTGTACACTCTAACATTTAGGTAAATGAACCAGCAGAATGAAATTTTTTTTTTCGATAAATCAAGAAGGGAACAAAAAAAAGGCCGGGCCACCGAACGGTCAGTGGTGGACGGGGTTTTATATTAGCATAGTGGCCGGTGCGTGCAGCATTTTACTTATTTGCCCTAGCAGCAGCAGCAGCATCGTCGTAACATGATCTATTTTTAGTTGCGTGCTGCACCAGTAACGACCAAGCCAAGAAGCTAGTTTTTCCTTTTTCAGAATGGTGGCACTGCTCTTTTGAGAGCCCATTAGCGGTGGAAAATCTAAAACGTTGGATTTAAATAGACGTAGAGGCTTTCTTTTCGTTTACATGTGGCAATAAAAAAAAAAGGATTATTTTTAAACTGTCCACGAAGTTGCAGAAAATTATGTAAGGTGTCATAGAACGGTAGAAGATTTTATTCTATTCTTTTTGAGTTATCTAGTCCTCAGCATCAGTTTCCATGAGAGATACAAAAATGTTAAAAGGTATCATTTATTAATAGTTTTGATCAAGTTTTGATTGTTTAATTTTCCGGTTCTTGCATTTTATAAGGTATGAACATACAATGGCCAAATGTGTGACATGGTAATTTTGTTGTAATTTTGGTAATCTCTAGCTTAGAAATATCTTTAATTTTATTATTTACAAATCATGGAATCTTAAAGTGAGTTCACATGTAGATGAGAGTTAACATGAGAACGTTACACTTGATTTGGAGAGTTTTTAAATTATCTCAATTTAGGGTCAGTTCACATCTACATTTAAATACAACTTAGGTCTATAAATCAAATTTTTAGGCCAGTTTATATGAACAAAAAACACCAAAAAATCCTAAAAAAGTTGAGAGTATTATAGGGAAAAATAATTAAGTCGAAACATTCTAAAACACCAAAGTCGGTTTACATGTACATCAACAAAACCTCAAATAAATTAAAGGTATTACTCATGAATCAATTTGAAATGGGATGTTAAAAAAGAGAATGCTACACTCGATAGTTTTCAAGCTATCTCAAGTTAAGGTCAGTTCACATGTGCAGGTAAGATCGAACAAGATCCCGCTCAGCAATTTTCGAATCCACACGAGCAAGCTCACGAGACCAAAAGTGTATTTCGGACAAAATTTTGACGACTCGGTCTAGAAACACTGCACTTTAAAAATCGAAAAATCTTAACTTTGACACAGTTCCGAGCCAAGTAGAATCATCATCATCATCTCCCCCAGAGTATTAGCAAAAATATCCCAGGTTGAGAAACCACCAAACGAATCGCGATGAGCACACCTTGAAAATAATAAAATCAATCAGCAGCTGGTGGAATAGAAAGACACAGAGAATTGCGTATGTATCGCCGCGGTTGCAGTTTTCTGGGACGAATCGAAGGGTATCGTAACGCCTCCAAGGACGTTTCTTTCTCTCTCCTCACCTGCAGCGTTGCGTGTTCAGCTCGGTGTTCAGCGATAAAGACGAGAGGCGTGGAGGAATACATTTTACAACTCGGGGGTATACGCTCCAAATGTATTTAGCAAGTTACAGAAGGGATTGGCCTGATCCAACGATGATTGTGTGATTTACGAGGTTTTACTAAACAATTGTATCGGTTGTTTGGTTTTTTCTAGGCTGTGCAAAATTTGGATTGCTTGATTGGATGGGCGGGGATAACAAGTTTATGTATTGAACAAAAATTGTGGACCGGTTTTTTTTAAGTTTTAGGTTATGAAAAAAATGAAAATTCCATTCGAGATCAATTGAGAATTGTTCTAGTGATAACTGTGTGATTTATGGTTTTGCGAGACTCACGGTATAAATTTAATAAAAGTTATTCACCTGCCTGAAAGTTATAAACTTAAAAACACTAGTGATGTCACTTTTACGTTTCAGAAAATTAAGTTTTTGTTTTTTAAATGGGACAAATCCAAATGTCTACAGAGAAATAAATCAGTATGGGAAAATTGATCTATTGATAAACATGTAATTTATGGTTTACATTTCAAAACAATTCTATCGTTTGTGTGTTTTCCCTATTCAAAGAAAATTATTAAATTAAACTTGTTCAATTGAATACTAAACTAATCATAATTTTATATTTCAACAAAACTTTTTTTTCAATTCTCTACAATACAAAAATAAAAATTTTGTTACTTATGAGCCCGAGTATGAACCAGTATAATTTTTTTAAAGTTAAAATTAATTAGAGAATTAATGAACATTGAAATATATAAAATGATTTGTTTATTATAAGCACAAATTTTATTTTTAATAATGTTTTTGTCAAGATATTTAATTATGTATCTAATTTCATGTATGTGAAAAAATACCGTTCATACACACAAAATCAAGTGCGTATATTTTCTAGATTAAACTAATGTATATTTAGGTTAGTATACCTGTAGATAAAAATTTTTTATCAAATAAAAGAGATAAACAACAATGTCAATACTTTAATATAAATTTAATCGACTGATCCAATTTTTTTAATTTTGTTATCAATAAAATTTTAAAAATAAACATTAAATCTACAATAAAAAATCAGGTAAATTATATACTCATGCGGCAGCAGTCAACCCTTTGTGAAAAATAAAGTTGTAACTCGCAGAAATTTAAAATTTAAAAATCCCACGACCTTTGTAAATATTTATGCCCCTCAGTCGATCTTTTAAATTTGATTTCAGCTGATTCAAGTTCGAGGAAAGAATAATGAAAACAAGTGCTATTCGCAACTCTCTACTGAATACGCCTTTCCGAATTTTAAAACATCATAATATTGTTTCAGTTTCTTGATTTCAACTGCATTATTACTCGGAAAAATTGTTTTATTTATAAACCAAATGTCAAAATTTCACAAATCTGTTAATCCGTTTGAGTATCGCTTGCCAAGTATCCCCAATTACATCTTTTGCCCAACCCAAAATTTATATTTAAAACTCTCTAACTCTACTTCGAACGTTTACATGTTCGAAAATTAAAAAAAAAAATTCTACAAGCCGTGTTTACCAACACGCGAGTTTAATTCAAACCTTTATCAGCCGCTCATTTCAAGCGCAAATATAAATCCAAACTTTCGCAATGATTCCCGTTCGAGCAGAGATATAAAATAATTAAAAAAAAAATACTGGCTAAGCGAGGTTGCTTAGATTCTCTGCATGACTTTCACTTAAAATTGCTACGCGCCGGTTTTGTAGAAATAAACGGACTTTAAGTCCTTTGTTCCTCGCACTTGTCTTTGTTTCCTTTGATGACTTAATTTTCTCTGTATTCGGAAAATTACGAAATTCTGTTTCCTTTAGAAAATAAAATTTAAAAGTATCAACAAAATATTAAAATTAAAGTAAAACAGTAACGTAATATTTTTTTTTTTTTTTTTTCAAATAGTTCATAACTTGTTACACATTTTTATTTTATTTTTCACTGAGACATAAACTTTATACCAAAATTATTAAATTTTCGTTCATAAATGTTGTAAACAATCGGGACGTAAATTTTACAAAACAAAACAAAGCTCTAAATTTATATCAAAAGTCGTTAAATATAAATTTTAAGAATAAAATTATTTTTAATCACGTTTATTGCTCATAAAATTTTTCAAAACAACGGTCATGTAATTTTGAAAGGCAAAAAGAACAAAAATTTTGGGATTCATCGATTACAACCACACTCGAAAGTTAACATCTAATCAGTGTGTTTTTCAAATGTTCCGCTAAAGTGGATCAATGACGATGTAATTAGCTAAAGAATTTAAAACCACCGCACACTGCACCGGCGATAATAAAAGTTTTAGCGAGAGATTGTAGCTATGACAATGGAGCATAACAAAGCTCTGCAGCTGCAAAATACACAAACTCTGCGAAGCACACGCACACAATACACCTGATACTTATTATGTATTTCTCAACGCTCGACTCAGCCCACATTAATAATTCTGGAGGCTCGTAAAAAGGTCACTAACAAGGCCTCGTCTCCCCCCCGCGAAGGTCAAGCACCTTCGTCCAGTGCCCAATTATGGTCGTACTTACTTACGCGTCGTAAATCGAAATTTGAGGGACGCATACGTACGTCTGAAAAAAATAGACGGAGTTCAAAGACCCCCTGGAGGATGCTAAGGCGGGTGGGGGCGCGAGGTTAGGTCGCTCGAAGAAAACAAAGGGACTCTAACCTCAAACTCTAACCATGGAGAACGCCGCGACTTTTTTGTTGTTGTCGATGTAAAAACAATACGGTTGGTAAAACTTACATGACGAGTCTTGAGAGCATTGACGAGATCATGGCTGCTGATTGGTAATTTTAGCGGTTGAACAGAGTCACAGATCACTGGATAATTTTGAAATGAAAAAACCGGAGTCCAGAGCACCGCACGCGCGACTTTCAGATGGCCGTCGTCGCTCGCCCGCTCGCAGCAGTACTACTGACGAGTTTGCGCTGCGCGGAGGACTGTTGAGTGTTGCAAAGCCAGAATTGCCGCCATGTTGCCGAGCGCCGAGCGAGCAGCTGAGGCTCACGTGACGTCACTTATTATCGTCACGTGTGTGCCTGCTTTTTGAATTTCGAGAAATGTGTATCGTTCGGTGTGGGGGAAGAGAGATGTAACGGATTTTCAAAAATAAAAGAGGGGGGCGTTGTGAAGTTGGATTGAAGTTTTTTTAGCTTAGGGTGCAGGTATTAACGACTTTTTTTGAAATAGAATTTTTTTCCGGCTGAATATCAAATGAAAATTGATTTTTTTGTAAGAAAACTTGAAAGATTATTTTTATTGTTAAAAATTGTTAAAAATTCATAACCTGATAGATAGATTGAGAGATATGAAAACTTGGATTGAAAACAATTCTTGAAACCTGATTGAAAAAATTAATACAATTTTTAGCTATCAGAGCTGTTTCAAATTTTAACGTCGTAATTTTTAAATATTGTTAATAATAGTATTCTCTTTACTTGCACTGATTCTATTCTAAAAATTCAAAAGAGTGAATTATATAATAATGAAATTTACATTTTTTAAACATTAACTTTTGACTTATACTTTTAAAACTCAAGACAAAGATTTGCAAGTAGGTACGAAATAACATCTCGTGTCTTGTAAATTAAAGTATTGTACATACAAGTTCAATTTAAAGTGGTTAAACAACAAGGTTATAGTATTGAAATAATTTATCATTATTCGCATTTTGAAAAATGATGAAGGTGCATTGTGGCAAAAATAAACAGCCAATGGTGAATACATACATGAATTTTTAATGAAGTCATGACTTTAAATTTCAAGGCAAAAGTTGAGTGATTTTTGAAGAGACTGTTGTTGTTTATTTTTGCAACAATTGCATCTTGGTTAAAAAAAGTCGACTCGATCAAGAAATTTTTGTAAAATATATGAATATTTATTTATCAAACATAAAGCTATTTTTTTCGTATCTGTATGAAATTTTAAATAAATTTTCACAGGTAATTTTTTTTAATTTAACAAAACTTACTTCTGTCTCAAAACGTTTTATTTTTTCTAGTGTAAAAGCAAATTTTTAATCAAAAATTGAAAGTGGTTTTTTAAATGAATATTTTAGAATACATAAATTTTAATGTAAAGTATAAATTTTCTTGAATTTTGATTTTAATTTATCTACGAGCATGCATGCGAAAATAAGATAAATTTTCTTGAATTTTAATTTATCTACGAGTATGCACGCAAAGATAAGATGAAATTGCTTATAATCTCAAGAAAATCTCTTTTAAAAATTACAATCAGCGATACTGCATCGATTTGTCGATCAGATTTTCTTCATATAATTTATTTCATAAATTTTCTGAAAGTAGAACTATTTTTTAGTCGACAATTAAATCTGTGAACATAATTAATCATTCATAAATTTTCATGAATAAATATAAAAATATTCAACAAAGCTTGAGCACGAAAGTTATAATAATATTCACAATCAATAAGTAAGCCTAAACCCTCAACAATTCAATACCTTCTGACATAAAAAAAACATTAAATCAAGTCAGACACCTCGATGATTCCATTCGCAGAAAACCCCCCGCAATCAAAATTCAATCACGGTAAAAAACGAAATCACACCCCGGGCCTCACTGACCCACCTTCTTCTTCATCATCTTTCCCTCCAAAAAAAGAGCAGCAAAAAAAAAAAAAGAATGAAATTCCACATCGACGCACGCACCTGAGCGCGTGTCTGGTTCACCGGAATGAAAAAAAAAATTTTAGATGGGGGGGGGATCGAGCCTCCGTTCCTCCGCCGCACGAAAATCACTGGCTAGCGCTTGGTGGGGGCGCGGAATGTCAGACGCGTTCGATATTGTGACGCTTTTCCACCTACTCTATTTTTTTTTTAATTTTAGATTTCAAGATTGGCCGGGAAATTTTTTATTAGGATTGTTTGTTTATTTGATAGGAATTATAAAATATTTAAATTATTTTGAAAATACATAAGCATAAAAAAAATTAAAAATAAGACAATTATTTAATAGTTTTTTAAGATTTATTCTTTTATTGGTGTTATTTGTTTATATGATTATTTTATTTAAACTATGGGAATATTATTCGATTCGAATCATATATGTATTTTTATGAAATAAAGCATATTAATGATTTTAGAGATTGTGCAATCTTTGATAAATTACATCATAATTAAAGCGATATTTTCCAAGTCTTAAATTTCATCATACGTAAGAAGTAATTTGATGAAAATGATAATAAAATTTACAATAAGTTTTGAGGTATGGAAAATTTATAAATGTGTTTTTAAATGTCTGCAGGTTTTGAAAGATTATCAACCATTTACTCTCAAATTTCGATCATAAAAAACGTGGGTCAATAATATCACACTGAATTTTTCCACTTCTTCTTTCAATGATGCAACAGTGCTCTATGATATTGAGAAAAATTCAAGGTAAATTTGGCATCCTAATTTTCTACAGTAATCTTATAGAATTTCAGTACCGGAGATCTGTGTCCATTTCTTGGCTAAAATTTAATCTTTAGGAACTTAAAATAAGTATCCTCCAATTTTTCTGAAATTTTAATATTTTCTATTAGGAAGCCTGAAAAACTATGATCTGATCTATTTCAATGGCCATTAAGAATTAAGTAGTTTTGCATGTTTCTATAAAAGAGGGTTGAAAAAACTTGTCATACTTTTGAGTTTTAGAAAAAGGAATTGATACAAATTTTAGTTTTCTGAGGACAAAATTTTGGGGTTTTGATTTGAAGGTCTTTCGATCTATTACCATTACAATATTTTATTAAATTACTCAAATTTTTATTCACTTTATTTTACACCATTATTTTTTTACTAAAAAATAAATAAAGTTCACATGCTATATGTTACACATTTATTGATTTTTTACTTTGGAGATATGCAAGTTGCGGTCTTTTTTTCGAGTTTTCAATGAAAAAACTGTTTTATTTCAAATAAATTTTTAGGTTTACATACTTGATAAATAAACAGTTATTGCAATTAAATGGTATTTTTCGTAGTTTAAATAAAAAATAAATCATTTTTACCTTAATTATTAAAATTCACGGAATAACGAATCATCTCGGATCTCATGCTCCACGATTACACTTCGATATCATTGTACTCAGCCTGGACAAAACTCTTCACCATTCAACCCACAACAACAATAATTAACATTTTTTTCGAATTCAAAAAGCTAACGGTCGAACAGCCGCAAGTTTCTCAGTTGTGCGCGCGGCTTAACGTCCCCTCCCTCCCACTCTATCTCTCTCTCCCCCCTCCCTTACTCCCCCGCTGGTCGGCGCCTGCCGCGAAAGAGAGCGGCGGCCGTTCGTTCGTCAGTGCGCGCTGCGCGATACCGCAAGCAGGGAGCTTGCCGTGTGTCTCTCTTTTTTCCTCTCTCTCTCTGTCTCTCTCTCTTCGTCCGTCTCTCTCTCGCTGGCTCCCGAAAAAACCGCTCTTTCCGAGTTTTTCCACAGTTTAGTCCGCGTGTGAACCGACCAAACTACCGCAGTGACGTAATTAAATCCGCGCCTAGTGTGCCGTGCCCAGTGGAGTGGAGAATAAATAAATTAAATAAAAAAGTAGGAAGTGAGAAGAAGATTATTCAGCGAAGTGCAGGGAGGTAAACAAACGACTGGCGATAGTAGTACTCCCCCGCACCGCGCGGCGGTCCGCCGCAGCCCCTATGGATCGATCTGGCGGCTGGTTGGAGGCTGCACCACCTTGATTTTACAACCCGTGCAGTGCAGCGTGAGATCCGAGATAATTGTTAAGTTAAAAAATAAAGGATATAATAAAAAAAAATGAAGACGCGAGAATGCTGCGGATAGGCAGCGTGCATCACCAGGAGGAGGAGGAGGTAACCGCCGATCCTCAGTTTTTTTTGTTCTTTCCGAGGAGGAAGGATAAGTGTTGAAATTGATAAGTTCTATACAGTTCACATAGTGTGCCTGTGGTGTTTTTGATTGTGCGCGGTTCCTTGTTGTTGTTTGTTGTTTATTATGGCTTACAAGTTCAGGGAGGAGATCGTGGGCAAGAGGTTCCTGTCGGTCAGCAACGACCACGCCAAGTTCAAGGGCCTCAAGATCGCCGAGTGGGGCTGGAGGGCCGGAGTCATACGAGCCGCCAGCCACCGCGACAACCAGCACCAGGACCTGCAAGTAAGTTCATCCGGACTTCTATAGGTTAGGCAGGGGTCGTTGAACTCCCCCACCCGGCCCGGCGAAAAAATAAATCGGGAGCGAGTGCGAACCTCAGCTGTTTCGTTAAAGGGCCGGCGTTTGCACTTGTTTTTTCAGGAAACAGGCTTGGGTTCCTAGAAGCGAATGGGATTAGGTTACAGCGGGCATTATTTAAGTTTTATACGATAATGAGACTTTTTGTTCGATTTTGCTTGGGTCGAGTTCTGGGGACGCGTGTTTAAAATAAAAATTAAACTTTTGTTTGGAGCTTTGGGGTTTTAAGCGAAGTCGAGGTTATTCTGAAAATCAAATACTTTTATCGATGTACGTGCTTGATTTCAAAATCAAAATAAATATGCTATGCTTAATTGCGAGCTTAATCGTCTTTTCGAAACCGTTCAATTGATTGTTTCGTTCTGAAATACAAATTTTTTGTTTTTCGATATTTCCAACTTGAAATTTTAGTTTTACTTTAAATAATTAAAGTTCTTTTTGGTTCTCTCTTACATACATTTATTTTCAATACTTTGATTACAATATACATATTAATAATCTCTCATAATTTAAAGTGTTGCTTTCATGAAACAAATAATTTGGTCTCGAATTTAGTAAAATTTTGCCTAGTTAAAGTTGTCCTGTAAATTAAACTTGTGGGTATCTTTGTTGCTATGCTAAATTGAAACTCAAAACAAGTTTTTGTAATCAACACATTCAATATTAAGGTCGAGATTAAAATTGTATATTTGAAAAAAAATTTTATTATTGTGTAAAAAAATAATAAATTCAAGAAATATTGATATAATTTCATATAATTATGAAAAGCGAGATGAAAAGCTCGAAGAGAAGTATCAAAATCGTACAGCTTCGAAATTCAATTTTGGAATTTCGTTTATCAACCAAACCAAATGCTTCAAAATTGCTCACATTCCTTAGGTTCTTTCGGTTGAAAAAGAATTTTAACACGTTATTTTAAAATAAATCCGAGCTAGTACTTTAACGAATTTATTATTTTTAAGAATTGAAAGGTATTTAAATATCCAAAAATTGTAAAAAAAAGATTTATCCAATACATCAACTTTAAACTTTGAACACTCCTTGTTACATAATTAAAATAAATTTCTAACACAACCACAAGAAAAATACTGAAAACGGCGTCTTATGCCAAAACCGATTTTGTTGAACTTAACACCATGGATTAAAAATGAATAAATAAAAAAATTTCAATTAGTGTCGCAAGCGAGGGAGGAAAGTAAAACGTGGGCCTCGTTACACGACGAACGTTGCGTAAGCTAAATTGTGTGGGTACGGTTGCAGAACTGTTGTTGTTTCTCGCAATTTTTTTTTCTTTTTTTTTTTTTTTTTGTTTGAACGTAATGAAAAAAAAAAAAAATTATTTTCGGCTAAACTTGGGCCAAACCGGAAGCGTAATTTTAAAAAAATCTGTTGAAATTTCGTCACTAAATAAAGTTAATAGGATTGAACAAAAAGTAACCTTGGGGATCAAAATTTTAAATTTTCAGCGTCAACATTTTTTTATTTTTTACCGCCATGTAACCTACAAACTTTTCAAGTTCACAAAGCGGCTTCTACGTTAATTTTCGTTCCTAAAAAAAAGTTTTCTCTTTCCACTGACGCAGTTCGTGGGATGACGACGTTCCGATTTCTCCGATGAAAAAAGT
Organism: Encarsia formosa; assembly: GCA_038277355.1. Taxonomy (NCBI): domain Eukaryota; kingdom Metazoa; phylum Arthropoda; class Insecta; order Hymenoptera; family Aphelinidae; genus Encarsia; species Encarsia formosa. The sequence goes on along the minus strand of CM076184.1, from coordinate 12,848,956 downwards.
CAAAAGAACAGCCAAACCACAGTTAAATGAGAGTTAATATCGACAGTATACTATTTTTTTTTTTTTTTTTTTTTTTTCATTACATGGTTGAATGAAAATTGAAAAATTTCGTAACTGTGAATAAAACTTTCGTTCTCAGTACAATTTGAAGTTTATCGAACTTACATTTTAGTATTGAAAATTAAAAAAACACAGCTAATGGAATTTTAAATTTTGTGTGCTCTTCAACCTGGAATATTTAAAACACGAATTCTGTTGCTAAAAAGGAGTCGAGTGTAATTTTTCGAAGAATATTCACGTCTCCCGAGTTTGTTGTGCAAATTTTTTAATAAAAAATTTTCACTCAACTCGTGAGTATGTAAATAAATTAAGCTCCGCGTGGTTTACGCAACTAAATTCACAACTTTGCTCGACCTTCAGAATTTTTTTTTTCCTAACAATTTTGATTTTTTCTACGTTTTCCTAAGATGAAAATCTCGATGAAAATTTCAAGTCTGCGTAAATACCGAGGAATTTTTATACAATTAGAAAAAAAATCGATTGTCGATAAAATTAGGAAATTTCCAAGCTAACTTCATGAGTGACTTTGAAAAAAAATTCCTAAAGTATCATCCTGTGATAACTGAACCTCATAAATTGTAACGGTGCATGCATGCGCGTTTTTTATTCAAAATCGCTTTATATCTTTGAAAATTTGATTATAAATACTTTTTTTCTTTTAAGATCTCGACTATCATTAAATACGAGATAAAATCTCCAAACACTAGACTTTTATCAAAAAATTACTAAAACTATTCGTACCTCGATTTATACAATACGCGACCTTAAAAACTTATAAGAATATTTATAATTTTAACAGGTATTGTATAACCTCAAAATTATCGATTTAAGTTATTAAAAAAAAGAGAGAGAGAGAATTTTAATACAGAAAGGCTCGGAAAGGCTGCAGGGCGTCGTTCGACAGGCCGGGGCAAAGGAGGGGAAACCGAGCGTAACCCACATAAACTCGCGGGTATTTACAGTTTGAAAAATGGCGGGGCGGGGGGACCCGATGGAATGCGGCTCGACTCATTATAAGCTCGCCCGAAATTCGCTCGGCGATTATCACGTGATTAGGTATCTTCGGTGACTCGACTGTTTTGACCATTTTCGAGGCTTACTAATTGATTTTGACATTACCTTCGTCTTGATAAAACTATTGTTGCTCAAACGACGTTTGAATTTGAATTTGATGGAACGTTGCGTTCGTATTCCAACTGACTTTTGATGTAGGGTCTTGCGTTCTAGAGTATGGTTTTCAACTTTGGAATCATGAATTCGATATAAACTTTACGTTTCAGAAAGTTGTTTTCTGTCTGACGTTTGATTTTGAAATGCACAGAACCTTGAATTATAAAATGACGTTATCTTACTGACTATTGAATTTTACCCCATGTAACTTCGTACTCTGGAACGTAGTGTTCTGCGAGGTATTTGAACCGAATTTCAAATTTTATAGCGAGTAACTTTATATTCAAAAATATATTTTTCTCACCAAATTATGAATTTAAATTTTATCGAACTCAATATCATTTGTTTCATAAACTTCTATGTACGAATTTTTATGAAATAAAAGTCTTCCATCCACTCTCATTAATTTTTTTCTCCGCCTCCTCGTATCTCTGACCTTTCGCCGTCCAAATCTGCAGCTGCGTGCGGCCAATGACGCATTTGCAGTAATCAACCAATCTCAATTCGCTCTTTTTTATTCTTCAACGTTGGTAATGTATAAAAAAAAAAAAAAAAAAAGGTGTAGGTAGTTGGCGTACGAAGAAGAAACTCTGGTGGCCGGCATGGCAACGAGTTGGAGAGCCGAGAGTTGTTAATGTAAGTAGGCAGCGGCGCAGTTACTTTCACTCGACCGGAAAATTCTTTCGAGAAGGATACTCGCTGTACGTGCATGTGCTCACTCGAGTTTCATCGGTTTACATTCGAGTAAATAAATTTTTTAAATTTTAACTTTGCTTGTAAATAAACAAGCAAACTGCTGTTTTCGGATTTTAAGAAGCTGTATATTTAAAACTGGAGAAAATTAGAACTTGTGGAGTGAATTTTTTAAACTTTTATTTTTCAAACAAATTATTATAATCGAGATTATAATTATAATGGCAATCAGCTCCATTTAAAATTGATGAAGCACAGTAGAGTAAAATTGTAAACATACATTATTGCAAGCATATTTGTTTCATCAATTTGCAATAATTTGTTTTAATAATTATAAATTTTTTTTCTAAGTCATTTGTCAAGCTTATCACATCTAGTCATTGTTTTCATCAAGTTTGTTTTCATCATTGAATCACTGCCAGGCTATACTTCAATGAATTGAGCTTGATGATCTTTAAATTTTATCAAACATAATCATAAGCAATATGAGAAATTTGTTACACAACTTATTTACACAGTAAACAATGTTTTCTCGTGCTCCGTAAAATAACCCCTCGGCTTTCTACAAATAAAAATGAAAATAAAAAAAAAAGTACTACTACGTACCTTTAATTTTTCAATCCCGACCCACGTGTAAACAAACCCGGGTTACGCAAAGACTATCGACCAGCAGACGGAACCCGCAAAATCGCTTGGCTGGCTCCTGAAAGCGCGTCGATAATTGAAAAATTGCGTAACGCTTGGTGACGCAACTTTTCGCGATAGAAGAAGACGGAAGAAAAAAAAAAGAAAAAAAAAAAATCGCCACTGCAGCAAGCGCAGGATGTTCCGTGTGATAATGTCAAGGACGACTCCGGCTGGTGGCGAGCCGAAGGTCGGCTCTTTTTCAAGATCGCAGCGGCAGCAGCTCGCATGTGTGCGTAAGTGCGACGATTCGACGATGAACACGCATTCGGCGGGGTAATTTTCAATGTTGGCAGGCCTGCTGAGAGTAGAGAAGAAAATTTCGGCTGTTTCTTGATTATTTTGGAGAGTTTTTCTAATGCAAGATAGCCACTCCCTGATAAATTGGTAGAGTGATTGGTGCGAGGATTGAAGGTTTTTTTTATTCAAGTTTAGTAAACGTTAAGACACCACGATTTTCATAAATTGTGAGGAAATATAAAAAAAAGATTTAATTATAAATCTAGCGTTAAAAAAAATTCTAATTTTAAATTTTTTAAATGTATTATAGATAAAATGAAACGGATGGATGAGCTTAAAGAACTAATTTATAATTTTTTGAAAATAAACTCAGCTGGCTTTGATTCTATTTGGTTTAAATATTGAACTAGATAATGAATTCATATATAAGACTAGTAAAGTTTCATTAAAATACTTATTTTATGTGAACAAAAGTAAACAAATTTGTTTATTTATACTTTAAAGGTTGATAATTTAACAGATACTGGGATTATTTTGTCTAAAAACCTCGCCAAAAACAGTATTGGAGTTATAAACAAATAAAAAATCCAAAATAGCTTAATCTAAAAAGCAATAAAAACTAAAATAATAATAATTATTTGTAATTTAGAAAATAACTCAACTCCAATTAAAAAAAAAGAAAAAAACGGATAATTTATTTCTTCGAAAAAAATCTTGAAAAAAATCCCATAAATATTAATTCTAGATACGAGATTAGTATTGAGAAAGATCGGCTATAAACCATGAGCGGCGTTTCTTGAACTAAAATTGATGCTTTTTTTTGCATATAATAATAGACTTCTTCTCTCTTTCTTTCCACCTTGACTCAAAAATTAACTCGAGTTTCAAACATTCTCGAATTTAACGATTTAAAAAGTCTTTAAAACTTGAAAATCACTCTAAAATCTTTACTCAAATTACAATTCGGTAAATACTGCCATCCTGAAAATAGCTAGATAACATTTATTCTTAGTAAATAATAAATTTTACGTGTCATCGGAGCGATGAAGTAAATTTGATATCGAACCTGACCTGACAAAAACTAATCTGTCAACTTACGCAATGAGTTGTTCATCAGATTAGCAAGGGCGAGAAACAATCAACCCGAAACCTTGTAGTTCCGGTTGCTCGCGTCGTCGTCTTCGTCGATGCGGAGCTTCTCCATCGCTCGGGCGCTTTGCGTTCGAATCAAGGTCATAAACCGGAACTCCTCTCTCCTTTTCGCTGCTGTCTTCCTCTCACCGTCGTGTGTGTGCGCGCGCGAGTGTGCCCATGTGTGAGCGACCGACATCGCCGTACCTACGCAACGTCGGAGGCTTTATAAGGCTCTCCGAATTTTTTGGTCCCCGTGAAAAACATTTTTATCGGCACGACTTGTTTTCAGCCTCAAATTGATGAAAACAACTAAAACAAGTTTCAAGTTGGTTGACATGAGTGACAATCATGGTTTTAATGTGATAAAATTTGAGGATTACTTGAGGATTCGATACCAAACCTAAAATTTAGGTAATTTTTAGGTTGGGTCGGCTTGAAACCTGAAAATTTTGTTAAAAATTTGTAATGCGCCATTGCAAAACGTTCGGAAAAATTTTTAACATTCCATATTGTTCAATTTTTAGTGTTAGAACATTTTCGCTGAATCTTAGTAATAACCTAAAATTTACTAATGTTGTAGGTTAAGTCGAGGGTTAAGTGGATTTTAAAGCTGAAATTTTCATCAAATAATTAACATCCAAAAGTAGCTTCGAATTTTGATGATCATATCGAGAGTTAGATATTTACTGATAATTATTTTGAGATGCTCATTAAAGAGTACTTACTAATTCTCAAATAAAACCTAACCTATACAAAAGGTTTTGGTTCAAAACCAGTTTATCATGTAGAGACGCCAAAAGCTTGGCCAAAATATGTAAATTTTCAATAAATTTCCGTCTTTTATTATAACTATTGTTTATTTCTCATAAGCAAAGACTGTTATTTATCAGTCCAAGTACCAGTCAATCCTAACCTAAAATTTAAAAAAGTTACGAACTACATTTCTTTTTTTACCTTAAAATTAGTAAACGAGTGCAAACATGTTATTTCTTCTGTCAGATCACCAGCTTATCGATCAAATTTATTGCAAAAATAGTTTGAATATTATTTTTAAAAAAAGTCGTTACCGTCGAACTTCACGTACGAGTGTCGTCGATGCTTATCATCAATAATCCATCGATCGGAAAACGATGACGAGACTTAAATTCAATAAGTGATTTATATAAATAGAAAGTTCTCAGGCCGAAAAACCAGCCCGAGTACTGAATAAAACATCATCCAAGTGCGGTGCATTAAGTCTTTCACAAAAATATGTCTTTGGCCACATTGCAACAATGACCCATTGTTTGTTGCCAACCCCAACAATGACTCATTTATTTAAATAATCCTTTCGATTATTTTTAATAAACTATATCGCATTATTATTATTTACTTCTTTTCGAGCTTCTTTTCATCCTCAGAAACTAAACCGCCGCAATTATTGGACGCGATTTTTTTTTCATCATAAGTATTAAAAAAAAAAAAAAAATGAAATAAAAAAAAGGCGATGCGCACCTGTCCGACGTACATACCTCGAACACCGTTAGTCCGGGGAGGTCTCGGCTTCCTCCTCCTGCTTTTCGTTCTCCACGGCACGTGAGCGTGTCACACTGCTTTTGTGACTCCTCTGCCCGTTACGTCAACATTTTTCAGCCGAATGTACTTCGTGCAGGCGATTATTAGGAACTGTGAGAACTCAAGTTTTGTACTCGAGAGTTCATAGATAGCTAGCGATCGAATAAAAATCTACTGGAGATATCGGTGAGAAATTTTTTCGCTTTTTATGGGCTGTTAACTAGAATAAATAAAAGTGGATTCAGAGAAGCCTACGAAGCCATCAAATGATATTTATGTTTCTAAAACTCGAACTCTTGATACAGAGATTTTATTTTTATTGAGTCAAGGCTGTACTACTCCAGGATACGCGAGAGAGAAGCAATTTCGGTTGCGCGAATGAATCAGTCGCCTTTATTCCGAGCGATCGCGTTCTCTTCGCGAAATCGAAAGTATTGTTTTTTCGTTTCGTGTTTCGATACTCTTTTTTCCAAACACTCTTGTATTCTCCCCGTTAGAAAAAAAAAAAGAAAAGAAAAAAAAAAAAATTGCCCATTACAACCGAAGGTTAATTCGCCAACAAAGAGCACTTGAAAATATTCCCACCATTAGCAGTACAGTGAATCACGTATAAATAATTAAACTAGCGGGATTAATTATGCATAAAGAAGAAAAACCGTCCGGCCTCGCGGTATTTAAATCTTCGTTATCCCGCCCCACTTTTTCTCTCCCCCAACCAAAGGGTTTTTAGTTCTAATAAAGAGGTGGTGGGGTGTCCCGAAAATTAAATTCATTTAACACCGAGCCCGCTTCCCGAAATAAAAATGCGGGAGGGGGGTGGGGGTATGAAAATAACCCTCGAAAAATAAGCGCTTCTCTCGGTAGAGGTATCAGAGCGAGCAACAGCTCTCCTGCGCGAGCGCGGCTCGGTCGTCGACCCAGTCGCGCGCGCGCCGAGTCCTACTTTTACGGGACTTTGCTGCTGCCGAGCGGTTCATTCTCTCTCTCTCTCTTTCGCTCGACCCCACCACCACCGACCAGCCGCTCTCCCGGCGTGCTGCACCGAGCGCAGTTTTAAAGAAGACCGATTTGATCACAGAGAAAATAATAACTTCGAGTTAGGTTTTTTTTTGGGTTTGGTGGGTTGTGAGAGTGGGGTTTGTTCAGGTTTGAGTTGAGATTTGAGGATTTTATGAAAATGTCCGAAAATTTGATTCGACAGGTTTTAATAGAGTTTTCTGGTTGTTCAGGAAGGTTGATTCATGTTTAAATTTTTAGGTTATGTACCTTTTTATGCTAAAGTGCAATGAAAAGATTTGAAAGAATAAAGAAAGGAAGAAACGAGCAGAAGATGTCTTCTTGGAAACTCATATTATTCTGTTTTATACATTATTTGTGTTATCTTAAATATGATTTTTTTTTTTTTTAAACTAGGTAATTTTGAGTTCGCATTAGCTTTGTAGTCGAAAAATTAAAAAAAATAAACTCAATTAAATAAAGTTTTCTTTAAGTTTATTATGTGGTTTTGTTCAAGTCAGTCAATATTGTTCTGATTTCCGCTCAGATTTCTGGTTATTTGTTAAATTTTTAAGTTAGGTTTTCAGGTTACAAATCAAAGTTTGAACAATTTTTTAATTGTCAAAATTTCAACAGTCTCTTTAAGAATTTTAGCTTTCATGTAATTAGTCTCGTATTTAGTACCAAAGCAATATCAGGTTTTATGAGGTTATTATGAGGTTTATTAGTAGTATCGGTTAAGTTTCAAGGTTTTATAAATTTTATTTATTTCTTTTTTTATGGATGTTTGGAGATAGAATAAAAGTATACAAATAACTAAGGAAATTCATATCAACTTTCATTTTAGACATGATTCTTAGAAAATTTAACTTAACTTTAATTAAATTTTGACTCAAAAACCATCTTTTACTATAACTGCTTTTTACAAAGCCCAAGATTATGTAGAAACAATAATTAGCTTTTAGACCGAAATTAGTTTATACTATTTACCTCGCTCTTCACTCTTTAACATGTTCCCAATCTATGCAATGCTTTGAAAAATCTCTAACCTGAAAAAGAAGGATGAAATAAAATAGTTTCGAAAATAAAAAAACATCCACTGATTTGAAAAAATCCAAGCGAAATTGCCCGTAATAAAGCTGTACAAGGCTCACTTACGGGCTTATTTTTTTTTTTTAACGACCAATAAAATTGTAAACTCTTGTTGATTACTTTTGAGCTTGCGTATTTATTTCAACTCTTGATATCCTCGTTTCTCTCTCTTCAGCTCGCTGAAAAAGTCCCTTAATTGCGACCTGATATTTCTCTCCTTTCTCGTTAAGGTTGCGATTCGTCGAATTTGGAGCTCGTTAAAGAGCACACATGCTTGGAGTTTAACACCACAAAGTTTTGCTCTTTCAGCAAAATACTTCGTTCCGGCGATGATGATGCGGCAAATTTCGGGGCTGATAAAATTTAAATTTCCCGCTGTTCTACGCAGTACAAAAATTTACAAATATTATGTAGATTGAAGCATCTACCATCTAAATTCTCAAGATGATTTTATCTCGGTACAAAATAATTCTGTGTTTATTTTCGGACGCACAAGAGCACGAATGAAATTTTGACCCTTTGAGTACCTACTCGTCGTTGCATAATTCGGGGGGAGGCTGACCCCGATTTTTTCTGGCTCGTCTGCATCAATCAGGCATATCTTTTTTTTTTTGTCTCCCACCTTTTTTTTTTATCACGATTTACACGTTCGATTCTTCTCGCCACGCATTTGCATAATTGCCCTGACGGTCTGCAGGCGATCGAATCTTTTGGCGAGTTACCGAGGCTTTAGCACTTTCGCTAGAAAATTTATGTAACAAAAGATTAAAAAAAAAAAATTATTTTCCTCGTTCAAAATTTCCTCAGATGTTTCGTCAGAAAATTTCTCTATTATTTATTCAAATAAAATTTCTTTGAGCTCAAATGTTGTTGGTAAGAAAAAAAAACAACTTTCATGACTTTGAAATAAAGAAAGTTTTGTTGAAATTTTAATGAAAAATATTTTGAAAATTTCTGAATTTGAGAAATTGAATGTGTTTTAGTTTAATCATTTTGTATGACAGTTAGCATAACAGCTGAGCCTCAAATTAATTAAGCTTTTTTTATAGTACGCACACAAGCGAACATCGACGCGGCTTTTTTGATCAAAAGATAGTATATTGTAATGAATAAATGATTTAATAGATAAAACCTTGGAGTTTCGTTATGAATTTCAGTGTTGATGAAAAATAAAAAACAACAATAAATTATTTCAATAAAATGTGTACTACTCTTTCAACACACAGCATTTATGTTCCATTTAATTCTCGTTAAACGATAATAAATCATTCATATTAAATTGATTATTTGAATTTGAAAAATATCAAAGTCCTCATTCAACTCGGTGTTTTCAAACAGGGACTTCGTTGTTGAATTCCTTAAACAAAATTCCAACGGTGACCTTCCTCGCGCTTGTAAATTAATTTTATAGCTTGCGTTTAATAACCTCGTTAATAACCATGCTCGACTGTGAATATTTTTTAATAACTATCGAAAATAGAAGAAAACAACCGATGATAAATTCTTGCACCTGGACTTTTCGTTTCGATTAATTCGTCGATTCACATGATAAAACTCGTCGAATTCGACCTCGGTTCTGTGACCGTAAAAAGATGTGACGTATGCACGACGGATTCTCTTTTTTTTTTTTCTTTCTCGTTATAAGTTTCTCCGTGTAGCACGTGAAAACCTTGGCTCGTTTGCGCCGCTGACTTGCAACAAACTGTTCCTTTCGAGATTTCTTCTTCTTCTTCTGTCTTCCCCCCAAATTGATCGTATTGCCCCGGGTAGTTACGCAACAATCCCTCGAATTTGTTTATGAAACTAATCATCCCTACACACGAACCTAAACAAGCCCGAATCCCCTGCAAGTATTACGAAATCTCCTGGAAAACCCACAATTTTACTTGAAAAAAAAATGAGTTGCGTAAGCCCACCGCGCGGCATTTGAAATTAGGCAAATTCACCAGGCTTAATTGATTTTATAACGCACTCTGGTAGCGTTGCTAATCCCGTGCAGGAGGAGGAATATACATAATAAAAGATGTTTTTGCTGGCTGTAATAACTCTTCGTTCGAAGGTAGCTACGAAAAAATAATTGACAGGTGAGTCAGAGCCAGGATACTTACGAAAGAGAGAGAGAGAGAGACATGGTTGCAGCCAGGCACACGTGTTACAATCGCTGAATGAAAGTCTTGCGCCTGTGTACTAAGTCGATCTTGGTACTTGGAATACAAAGCGATCGTGGTGGGGTTGTCCTTGTTTTTACAAAGCGCTCGGCTGTACGCCGAGGAGAACGGTGAAGCGAGCCACTGGTTTTAGAGGATTTTTTTTTTTTTTTTTTTTTTACTAGGAATGGTGTTGTTTGGTTGTTTTTGTTCTTGGGTGCTTTGCGTGTTCAATTCGATGGACTTTTTTTTATTCCTGGTGAATTTTGTAATAGTCCTCGAGCTAGTAAGTTCTGATTTTCTATGTACATCTGGGTGTATCATAATGAAAACTATCACTAAAAAATAGTTATTTTTTGTCCTGATGTTGGCAGTGAAAATTTGGTTCCAGTTCTTGGTTAAAAATTTAAAAGTAAAAGTTTATCCTGCATTGTATGAAATTCATCAAATATAAACTCTATTGAAACCTTGATAGTAATATCTTTAATTTATGAAAATATAGTTAATTTTTGTTGTTCAGTTGGAAGTGTGAAGTCTGTAACAAATTCACGAGCGACCTCATTAGAAAATTAAGAAATTTATTTTAGTATCTTGTGAATTTAACCCAATAGTGTTGAAAGCGAAGTTGAGAGTTATATTCAATTAACTATTTTGTAATATCATCAAGGGTATAGTTATTTTTTTTCTTTAAGTTGGCAACAAAAACTTTATAACAGACTAAACCAAAAAGTAATTTCAAATGAGATTAAAAAGCACATGTAGAGCTACCTGCAACTTTAGGAATTAGAATGACGTTAGTGAACTTGTTAACTAAATAAGTCTAATCTAGTTATTTTTGTCGTTAAGTTGGTAGTGATGTGTTTTTTGAAGGTGATGTATTACCAGCCAAACTGAACCAAAAATTATTTGAAAGTACAAACAATTCCAACTGACTGTTTGCTTTGCATTCAACAGATTTTATTTAAGTTTTATAATATTCATTGATGTACACAGTGAAATCATTTTTGGCTTTTAAGTTGGTAAATAAAATTTTAAAGTTCTATTGCTAACCTTTTAGTTGGCAATAAAAACCGTATAACAGACCGCTTTAACTCCCCATAACCGTGAACGTCAACAGCTTTCACACTCTTTTATTTTTTAAATTCTTCCTGCACATGAAAAAAAAAAAAAAAAAAAAAACAAACAAAAAAAACAAACAAAAAAGTCAAAGCAAAGGGTTATCGCTTCGGCAACAGTATGCGATAGTGGAGTAAGGCCAAGAGTAGGTATAAAGTGCAGCCTGGCTAGAAGAGAGAAGGGAGCGGGTAAACAATGAGAGTCGGGCCCCGCGACCCAGATTCTAAGCCCACATAGAAAGCCCGACTGCACTAACAGCGCGGGGGAATGGGGGCTTGCATAATACCCCACTATGCTCTCTGCCTGTCTGCACACACACCTACGCTATACTTGGACTCCCCTACTCTTCTCTCTCTTTTTTTTTTATCCTACCATCTGGCTATATATATACGCACGTTTCTTACTCTTTTTCGGATCGATGACCATTGTCCAACGGAGTGTCTTCTTCGGGAAGTCTCGTGTGGGAAAATTTAGTTTGGACCGTACCGAATCAATCGGTCGATCTTTGGACTATTTTAAGAAGATGGTTATAAATATCTCTCTCAATACGTTTTTCCTGTGCGTAACTAAGTCAAATTTCGGCTTTGTCGAGCTGAGCGGCAGAGTATTTTTATCAACGATAAGCTTACTCGCAGCTTTCACTTTCAGTCAAATGGAATGAATGATAAGAAAGATAAAAGAAAAAAAAAATGGTCTTCAGACAGTTTTGGAGAGACCAGTTACGTAACCCACGCTTTAAAAAAATTCATTCCGCTAATTCAGCGAAATCGTATTTGGTTTGAATCGATTGTGCTCTGGTGTCACATGCATTAAAATGTGAATCTGCTTCGTTGGAACCACGCTCTTTGGTTGTTTAATTAAGGCAGAAGCATGATTTTTGTTTTAAAGTATTGGGTTACGTGATATTAATGGATTACAAGTTTTATTGTTTTTCTAATGCTATACTAAAAAGGTAAAGGCGAGGGTAAAGGATTTTAAATGTAAGTCCTTTTCTAAGTTCTTGTGTAATGTTTGCACCATTTCGAGTTTTATAAACCAGAATTTTTACTTAATCTCGATGACATTGTTTTTAAAAATAAAGTGCGTAAATATGTAACGACTTTTGGTTATCTAACTTTGTTTAAACGTTAATTTTCGAGAACTATCCGAGCCTGTTGCTCAATAAAAAAAATTTCTCTACTCGCATAATAAGAAAAATATTAAAAGAGTTTGAATAAAGATGTTCAGGTGATCTTTATCTGATCAAATGATAAATTGTTTCAAAAATCAAACGAAAGATCATTCATCCCTTAGATCACTCCCACAAATCGTCCCAAAATTTCGGGAATATAAAAATTCTTAATAAATCAATGCGTTAGTTATCCAAAAGCGGCACAGCAGCAAAGAAGTGACCGGTGCAGTGCAGTGTGTAGGGGGATCCAAAGCTATTGTCCTTCAGCAGCTTTAATCAAATTCCAAAGCCGAGACTGGCTATTTTTCTTCAGGCCAGACTTATTCATTGGCATTGGCCGATTTTCATTTCCGTCTTTTTTTTTTCTCCTTTTGTGCGTTTGTACGAGGGTCATGACTTTTTTCGTCTTCTTTTATTTGGAGCCGAGAATCCTGGCAAGGGTATATTAATAATTTTCATTGGAGATCAGACGCCTAAACAAAATTTTTCAGTGGTCTTTGATTTTTTTTTGTTAATAAGGCTCTTAGGTTTATTGATTTTTTTGTACAAAAACTAGTTATCAGTTCGATATCGTTAGTTTGTCCTAAAATTAACTCATTTATTACTTATTCTAAAAATTCAAAACGTGGAAGTCTGTAAATAAATACTCTCGAGCGAGCTCTCGTGAATACTTTTATTACCAAAAACCTTAATTGAGTAAAAAACCTTATTTATAGTTGAAATTTACCAAAGAATACCTTTGGTCATGTCCTCGGTCATGTTATTCTTTACTTTGCATAAGTGTTTGACTAGGTGTTTGAAATATTTTGCAATCATTATTTTAAAAATTTTATTTTAATGTAGGATCTTCTGATTTTGTATAAAAAATTTTTAAAAAAACCTAATCTAAGTAATACAGAAATTAATTTATTAAATAATGAAATTTTTGGCTTATTATCAACTTATTATGCTGTACACTAACTAAATTCGCACCAAACCTAAGGTAAAAAATTATTAAAATTATTGTCTAATGAAAACTTTAAATTTCGAAAAGAAATAGAAAATTGATAGTTTGGCCTGAGTTTTTATATTCTACAGTCTTGACCCAAGGCTAGAATAATTTTAATCATCTCTCGCTACCAACCCACATCACAAATTCCAAACCCCAAATAAAAAAAAAAAAGAAGGGCTCCAAAATCTAAAAGATCTCATTTATTCAAAAAAGGCATGCAAGATTTCATTCAGTCAAACAATGGGACTCATAACGATTTACATACCAACAATCGCCGGGCAAATTCTCCTCCCGATGCACCATCACAGGGAGAGAATAAGAAGAGTAAAAAAGAAGAAGAGGAAGAAGGCACAGGCAGGCAGGCACAAAACCGTAGGAGAAAAAAATGCGGCCTGCTAGCGCTCCGCGGCTCTCCCTGACAGAAAACAGGTTCCTCGCTCGGCGCGCTCGCTATAGGAGGAGCCGGGCAGGTCACTCACCCAGATTCTACTCCTCGCGCTCTCCTCCTCGACGTCTTTTTTTTTTTTTTTTTTTCTTCTTCTCGAATTCAAGCTTGAATTTTTCGGTGCTATGGGAAAAACCACGTGCTTTTCTTCTGAAAAATAAGGCCCCCTCGAGGTCTTTTGTGGGGGGGACTCCGGAAGGGGAGATTTTTTTCGAGTCAATGCCCGGTTGTAAGGTGTAAAAACGTGAGGTTTTTTTTTTTCTTTTTAATCCTGATAATTTAAGTAATTTTTATAAATTCGATTGGTTTGTTGAAGTTTTGTTTGAGTTAAGAGTTGTTTTGAACGAAAATTAGTGGTCTGGCAAGGAATTTTGCTTAAAGGCGATAGACTAAAACAGCGATCGATCGGTAGATTCTCAATCCTCTACAGCGTATAAGTACGAAGTTGATCTAACAATATTGTTTTGACGATTATTATTTTTTATATTAAAATTTTGTTTAACAATTTATCAACAATTACTCGAACAATTACACAAAAACGTCAATATTCTTAAAAAACTTGGAAAAACTTGTGGGTTTCGAGACCGAGGTTTTGGTTTTTATAATTCAAAAAAATCAATAATAATGATTAACAAATTAATTTAAAGAACGTTCAGGTAAAATCGCGGGTAAAATTGTTTATTGCTTAATTGAGGAAATTATAGTTCATATAAAATATTAAAAACTGTACATTCCTCTGAAAGTAGCAACATTCAACATTAAGCTCGACATTAAGTTATTGATGAAAAAATTTTCGAGTGTTCAAAAATTGGAATTATGTAAAAGTCACCTTACTTCATATCTATAAAAGAAAAAAGTATCAAAATAAAGGTTTTTTTTTATCTTTTTACAAAAAAAAAACAAGATTCAAATAAAGCGCAATTACATTAATTACGCAACTATCATTAATTTCGTGAGTAACTAAATGACTAAAATTTTAATAACTGTAAAACTTAAATTAAAATTCCCAGAAAAATTTGTGGCGATCCAATTCTATTTTTCCTCTTGCACGTATAAACGTGGCTTTTCTTTGAATTTTCTGCATCTCCCCGAGCCGAGCCTTACAAACTTACAGTTCGATTCTATGTATTCATGGCTTGTTTGCACGCGATTTTTCCTTGACCGAACGTTGCGGTAACCTTCGTTGCACTTTCTCGCGAGCAGCCTGCACTGTTATAAACCCAAGACTCTGCGATATTATTCCTTCAAAACTCACGACTGTTTTTCATTCGCGAAAAAACAATTTTTTCTCTTTTAAATCCCCCCCCCCCCCCGTAATTAAAATATTCGACGGGTACTACTCCGAAATCAATGTTTTCAACAACTCGCTCGAGACATTTTTCTTATCTTTATTGCGCTTCTGAATCCAAGTTAAAAAAAAAAGTAAAGAAAAATAGTGCGCATAATCTTTTATTGCACGGTTCAGTTATCCCCAACCATTTATCCTCAATCCGCGCGCCGATTAGAAAGCTTAAATTGTACGCTCGCTCGGGCTCCCCGTGTTATTATTTTCGCCGAGAAAACGAAGAACAAAAAAAAAAAAGAATGAGTTAAAGGAAGATACAACCTTAGCCCATTAAAACGCGAAAATTTTCGTACGCAACCGAAGTCGTTGTTGATAACGATAAGAGCCGGCCGGGCAGCGTTTATCTATCGACGTGTTGCTCAACGCTATCTGCACGACTCATTTGCCCTCCCTGAAGCACGGACCGACGCGACGCACACATACGCACGAGAGCTTTTTTTTTCGTGGATTATGACTTTTTAATAACTGTCTAATGGGCTGAAAATTTGTTTTTAAAATTACACAATGCCAACATGGTATGTTGAAAACAAAAACTTTGTTGCGTAATTTTATCGATTATCGCTAAATTTTAATTGTGCAATGATTCTTAAAATTGTCATAAACTGAAAAAATTCAAATGAAATTGCTATAAACCGTCTGCTTGAGATATTTATTCTATCAGTACAGTATAAATGAAACAAAAAATACTATTGGCCACTGAAATCTATGTCGAATTTGATGATTCAGTTGATTCAATATCAATAACTAACGTTATTAATAACAATCATTGATTAATAAATTAAACTGCTACAATCGTTGTGACACACAGGTAGAATAATGAACTTTTTTTTTTTATCTTATCAACTGACACTTGTTTGTTACCTCGCGAGCGACAGATTTTCATTAGAGTATTTTTCAATCTAATTTATTTATTCCTCGATTTATTCTTGGTCTCTTGATTTTGATCTACGTTTGGGAAATATTTTACATTTCGTAGCTTGGAAAAAAACATTTTTTTCCCAGTCCATCAGTCGACTAAATTTATAATACGAATAAAACTGCTACCTTAGGCAAATTATACGTTTACCTAAAAGTTTGGATTGTATTAGAAATTTTTCTCATCATGTGGTTGAATAAAATTAATTTATGCGCATACGTTAATGAGACACTATTTTCTCAGGAGGCAGAAACATTTCATTAAAAATGAATATTCATTGAACAGATGTACATGTTTAAATATTTGAATTTTCTTTTCGTATTTGTATTCACATTCGAATTCGGAATAAATTTGCAGCATTTTTTTAAAGTTGAAAGCGTAATTACGCAAAAATATTTTTCTAAGTTTGAATCGAGAACTTTGAAACCTTTCACGGTTTATCTTGGATCAACTTTGATCAACTTTAAAGCCTCGTTTTAAGCTTTCAACCATCCGCTAATCCAGAAAAGCTACGATTGATAATCTGACTTTCTATTGTAGATTGAATTCAAAAGGTTCAGTTCGAAAACCATTTCGCAAATTTCACTTTTCTTTCTTTAAAGTTCAAACTTAAAATTCGTGGTACTTTGTCGAATTTTTATTTATTAACTACAAATTGCATGATGCATAAACATAAATTTTATCGACATAAACTTAATATTCATAAGATTGATGATGTTATATTAAATTGGTTATAAATAATAAATCTCAGCTTACGTCTAAAAATACAATGTTTAGTTGTGTACAAAGACATTTCCTCGGACATTTCTATTCTAAAAATATCTCGTAAATCATTAATAGCAAGGAAAAATTCGAGGAAAAATTCCATATTTAAATGACACACCAGAATTCTGAACCTCGTTCTGAACTCTCATATCACAACTAAGCATCTGAAATATTCAATTATTAAAACTTATCTTGCAAAGAGGTACCCGAGCCGAATCGGAGCCTTTAATTTTCACTTTTAACCATAAAAACTCTTCTCACAGTTAACTTTGCGTTTATCGTCAGTTCGACGCGTGGTCACGTGCGTATACGCAGATATGAGAAGTAGGAGGAACACATACGTAATGCGTACAGTTAGTCGACCTTGCGGTGGCGTGCCCGCGTAAAGTGGGGGAGAAACGAAGACGAGGAGGAGAATTCGACGCGCGAGCGCGAAACTTTAAATACCTCGGTCAACTTGCAAGCCCGCTGGACATACCAGGATTTATCAGCGGGCGAGTTGGCCGAGGAGTTGGCGACAGGTTGAGGTTCACGGGCGGTCGTTTAGAGAGAGAAGACGGTGGAGCTTATCTGGGACTGACTCACTGTAAAAGCACCTTTGTTCCGTACTACTTTGGGCTGTGTTTGATGAATTGATATTTATGCAGATGCAGACGCGACATACGGAGGAGATCTTGAACTTTTATTGCAAGTTCAAGGGTAAAACTTTGCATCGAATGTTTCTCTTTTTCGGTGTAAGAAACAATAAATTATTTAATGAAGGACTTTAATCTCTTGTAGCTTAATTTTTATGGCTTCGTAAAGCTTCAAAAATTTGTTGCATTCCTGAAACTCTCCTTTGCAAAAAAAGACCTTAAATTACAAAGTTTTTGAGGGTCAACGACAGTGTGACACGCGTCACAGGTATTTCAAAAATCTTCAAAGTACGTGATGAGGAATTTTCTGAATGTATGCATGCACCGTGAAAAAAAAAAAAAAAAAAAAAAAACTTGCTTCTACCGGTTAAAATTTCGCGAACAGGTTTCGCCGCTCCGGGCAAAGCCAATCGCGGGGCGCTCGATATCTCGTCCTATCTTTTTCCCTGCCTCTTCTTTTTGCCTTCCGACTTTTTGTTTTCGTGCGAGTGTAGGAGGTGCTGGAAATGGCCATTGTGCTCGACCGGGCTGAAAAATCGAATAGGAAGAGAGCAATTTTTGAGGTTAGGTATTCTCAGTCTCGTTATTAGTATCTACAAACGCTTCTTTACATGTCTAAGATATTCAAATTTACAGTACTGGTTGTTAATTTCGCTCTATGGTTTAACAATCTGTAATGTTTAGAATGCATATCATGAACATTCAATTTTAAGTACAAATGTACAGCTTAGCGCACTCACGTATAAGACTATTTTGAGTTTGTACCTATTAGTCGAATTTCTGCTAGAAAGGTGTTAACTAACTTTAGAATCGTCTGTAGTTAAAAAATCGAATTAGATCACTGCAAGTGATCGTTCGATTCGTTTGCATTGTTTACCTTCAAAACCATTTTGTGTGAAGTTTAAATGTATTCACTTGTATAAGACTATCTGTATAATTTTGAGTCTAATCATTAGTAGAAAAGGTACTATACCAAATTTAAATAGGGTATGGGTTTTCTTATAATCAATACGAAGATACTTTTGTAATTGGACTATAGAATCAAATGATAAAACTCTATTCATTTGCTTTTTAAATAATCAATAATAATAAATTTTAAACACATTAGATAGCATAAATTTATTTACATTTGATTTTGAGGTTAGAAAGTGCACTTTCATGTGCTTGCTAGCCATAATTGATACTCACTGGTCAAACGTCTGCTTAAGATTAGAATGTTTGTAACCGAGCTCACCTTAGCAGATTCTAAAAACTCCTTGTGTAAGGTTTTAGAGTAGGTGAAACTTCATGAAAATCCAGGTTAAGAAGCTTAACTCAAGCTCCACCGGTCTTAATTTTGATTCTAAATCCTCCGTGAAATATGAACATTTTTTTTTTAACATCCAAAATGAGTGATATAACAAAGCTACCGCTCTACCTCGCCAAAAACCTGATTCGTTATCAAAAACTTTCGCCAAAAAAAGCTCCGTTACGCACGATGAAGAAACAAAACTGCATTTGAGGTCACGACGCACAAGAAGAAGAAGAAGAAGAACAAGAAACCCGAGCGACTTTTTAATTTTTTCCCCCCCAAAGCGATGAGGTAACCCTTTTCTCATGGTACCCACTACACTTGACTTTAGTAGCCCGTAGCTGCGAAAAGAGTCTAAGTTTCGCAAGTTTCTGTGGGGACACGGAACAATAAACAATATCTCGGTCTCGGTTGGCACAATCGCGTTGCGCTCGCGGACGAAATACACTTCTGCGGCGGGTTTCACAATGCAAGCAGTCGGGCGCTTGCTCGGGCGCTTGATAAAAGCCGGTTTTACTCGCTCGCTCGCTCTCTTTTTTTCGGTCTCTCGGTGCACGTGTGACTCTCGAAGGACAAAACTGCGCTGAAACTAGGCCATCCGAGTGTTTTTATCTCGCGCTGCTAATCCAACCAGTTTCGCAGGCTTGATTGATTCAAAAAAAAAGGCTGCGGGTTTGGAAATTTACAGTCTTGGGGAGGGGGTTGAGATTCCAACTTGAAAATTCTGAGGGCGCATGTAGCTACATGTGTTACAATAAAACCGCGAGGACTGAGCAATCCTGTTTTGAATACATTTTTTTCGATACTTGCTTTACGACTACGTGCAAGCGAGCGCGAACAAACCATTGTTTTCGAGCGTACGTTCTTAAGACGGTGTTATTAACTATTACAATTTTAATTTCCCCTTATGCAATTTACAGCATTATGTTAAAGAAAAACATACACACAATCATTATCACCTTGATATTACGCCTATTCAAGAGGTGGCGCTTATCAACACGTGATCTTTTTGGTTGAAGTTAACAAATAATTTCTCGGTTAGATCTGGGATAGCGATGCTTTTGTCTAGAACAATTAAAAAAATAAAAGAGGAAAAAAACGTATGTTGAGTATGTTGAGTTATTGTAATACCGTATTCATAAATCTAATTGAATTTAATTGCATCAAGCTGATCATCTCCGGGTGATTTGTAGTCATTTCTCATACATCAATACCAGTCTGTTGAATATGAGAAAGGCGTATTATCACAGAATTGAAGTTTATCGAGAAGTTTATTATTAGCCTTGCCTTGCACACCGCGATACCAAACCACAAGGCTGACCGCGCTTTCATTGTTTTGATTGAAGTCAGCGGTAGTTTATGACTGCATTGGTTGCACACCTAATGGATTTTTTATTGAAGTTAATGCTGCCACTTGAAGTTAGACGCTGTACAGAAGCGAATGGTTTTTTTTTCAGAATTAAAACTTCCAGCTTAAGGATCCTTTCGAAACTATGGTTCATCCAATCTACCAAAATTATAGAAAAATTTTCTTTCAATGCCATTCTTATCTTTAAATATTTAATTCATAAATAATTCTTCAAATTTAAAATCCTTCTCTGAAACAATTTTCAGTTCATGCTCTCAAAAACCCACGTTAATTTTTTTAGCCTCTAGTGTCATCTTAATACACTAGTGGCTACTACATTTTAATTAAAAACCAGCCCCAGGAATGTGCATTCGAAAATACCCCTGCTCCCCGAAACCCAACATTTCAATTATTCGTAACGAAAAAATTTTAATCATCTGCAGCCAGTCGGCCCTCGGGCCGTCAAAAAGCTTCCCAAAAATAATGCGAGCGGCAGCAGCACTCCCACGATACGGCTTTAAAAAAAGGAGAAGAAAAAAAAAAGGTCTGCCAGCCACCCCAAGCCTTCTTCTTGGTTTCTCCCCCTCGCAGGCTGCTATGAGCATAGCGTCTAGTTCGAAAAACGAGATTCGACCCAGGCCGGGCCGTGCACGCACACAACACCCAGCCAGCTATCCAGCCAGCGGCGGCGCGCCAGCCAGTCGCGCAGGGTCGTCGGCACACTCCATGCACACGTCAGGGCCAATGACCTCTAGAGGAAGAGAGAGCAGCAGCGTCGGCGCAGGCTCGAGCATCTGCAGCTGCTCAAAGGTCTGCTGTGCTATGGGGGTGATAATACGACCTTTTTTTTTCATGCTCTTTTTTGAAGTCTGAAATTTTTCTGCAGTGTACCGTTTGAAGTTGTCTGCGAGACTAGACTTCAATTTTTGAAGTCCAACTTGAAATTTGGCTTAGTTGTTGAGAGAAAACTAACTTCGTGTATCGTCAGGGGTGACAACAATGAAACCCTGAACTGTTGGCTGTACGTAAAACCTGAATAATAACTTCAAAACTTCAATTTTGAAGTTTGCTTTATATTTTCATATTTATTCTTGAATATGAATGGACATAAATATAATTGAGTATGATTAATTTATGTTGTAAGTAAGAATAATGATCATTAGAATTAATGGAAGCTACACGTAAAGCTTTAGTAAGTTATTCAAATTTACGACCTTGAAGTTTTCTGGAACTGTTCTATTTATTTCTTTAATACAAATTTGATTGAGGATGATTAATTTATGAGTTGACCTCCGACTATACTCGACTAACTTCAAATACATCTATGGAGATCAACAACAAGATTAAATTAAATTATTGCTCCATGACGTAAAAAATGATGAATAAATACTTCAAAACTTCAATTTTTATATTTATTCTTAAGTACGAATCCAATTTAAGATGATTAACTACTTTAGTTAGAACGAAAGTTAGAACTAACTCTTGATCCAACTACTACATTTGCTAATACAGATAACGATTCTAAAATTATGAAAGTTCTTATAAGAATTGTGAAGTATGAGTATTTACTTAAAAACCACAATTCTGAAGTTTGATTGTACTTTTAAATTCATTCTTCAACATAAATATTTAAGTTAAGACAACTGCTATTAAGAAAACTGATGTTTTTTTGAAGATGGTTGTCAAACATTCGTGGTTCGCTGGTGTTGATTTTGAAGCTCTGCAAACTTAATTATCAACTTTACAAGCACATGCAAGTTTTAATTGCAAACTGAGAAAAATCATGACCGATAAACCTTGAAAATTAACTTCACTCCGAGTACCATACACTGTACACTGCGAACTGCCACGTCCAAAACTAAAGATTGACGTCTTCATAATTTAAAACGTCAAACTTCGTTTAAATTTTTCAATGAACTCGCTCGTTCTTGAAGACACTGAAGTTCATACCACATGACGTCGACAACCAACTGACGTCAAATGAGTCGTCACACGTGTTTAGTTTTTATTTTAGATATCAAACTTTAAACATTGTTGCAAACTTCACAGTGAATTTACAGTCTTTTTATATCGCTGGGGAGATAACAATCGATAAACCTTGAAAACCATCTTCACCTCGATCTTCACATACAACTTAACCCGTAATTACGGAAACGGGTAATAAAATCGCATGTTATTTGCTGATGCACACCAAACTGAAGATTTGACGTCTTGATACATCATAAATTTGACTTCAAAGATTAACTTGGCTCGCCAATGCACAAGCCTTCGCGATGCATCTCTGCACTTCATTGCTCTGTTCAATGGCCTGATTGCATATCATTACGGTTCATTTAACCATCGCAATTGAAGATGATATAATTACAAACACTTGCAACGTGAGAAGAAAAAAAAAGATCAATAGAGTCATCATCTCCTGCCCTTATCGTGCATGTAACAAAAGAAAAGAAAAAAAAAGGGAAAAACCGTTAGAAAAATACCTCCGAGCTGGTAGCGTGCATCCGAGGCCGCTTGAGGAAGGAGCCTTGAGTGCTTCTCTCTCTCTCTCTCTCTCTCGCGTGCGTGGGTGGCGGAATGGATATTAAAAATAGAGCGGAGGGAAGAAGAAGAAGAAGAAGCTCAGCTGGTGCATGCACTGATCCCCTCAGTGCGTTGGAACTTTTTTTCGAAAGATGAATATTTTTCGAATAAGGTGGATGTAGTCGTGAAAACTTGATGGTTTGTGAAAGATTGACTACCTGATGAGGTTTTTTTTGAAAATTGTTTGGATATTGAACTAGTAGAAGTCTCTAATTTCTTTGCGTATAATTTGTAAAAATAAGGATTACAATTATACTACCCATGATGAATTATTTATAGCTACAAATTTTCATTCCAACTTCGTTAAGCCCGCATCTGCACCTGTTTTCGCTTTTGTTATTCCAAACCCAGCTATTCAAGTGTATTATGTGGAATCAAATGAAATATTAAATTCCCAACTAGTCCACATTTATTTATAAAGAAATAAAACTTATGGGCTACGTATGTATATTCAGGACAATCCGATGCCTTACTTCTCTTATGGGTGCACCACCGCAACCCATAATAAAGCATCGCTCACGGAATAAAATATTCATGATGGCTATAAGAGTCCCTCGGCAACTTGTTGTACCCTTCAGATCAATATTGACTATTTGCATTAAAAAACCTTAATTCAAGAGTATTTAATTTACTTACGCACCGTAATTGTTTACTCATGGTACGACTAGCTGTCATAAATTTATTAGATCCAACACGTGTAGGACTCTATAGTTGTAAAGCCACACTGCTCAAAGTGCCTGTGTCGAGGAACGAGCGTTAATTTTTTAAATTGATGTCATTGTCGAAGCCCTACATCCTCTGCTAATCTACTACGTAGTACACTAACACACTTTCGTCTTTAGTTAGAATGTGGAAAAACTTTTTCTGCATTGGGTTGGTTTTTAAATTTTAAGTGTTAATAGTTTTATTCGACTTGTTATAAATGCTTTGACACTTTTTACAGCAAGGTTTCTTTAAATAGTGATTACTGCAGATCTCGGTGAAAGGTTCAAATAAATGAAGGAAAAATGGGACTGTGTGAAAAAAAATGCAAATAAATCATTATAAATATTGACTAATCAATTTATCTCGCAATTTATGACACAAAAAAACAGTTTTTAATTGTACTTTAAAGAATATAAACTGTTTTTCAGTTTCGCAAAAACACAGTTTTTATCCTTTGATTGCTCCAGTTTGCAAATTTACAAAAATAAAATTTCACTTCGCTAATTAAAAATTTTTGGAGCGGCAATTTGTATATGATGTTGTTGCTCTGACTTTGAAGTTAAGTTACGGTCCTGACGGTATCACTTTACGACACCATTTCTTCAAAAAGTGTAACTCGATACTTCTGTAGTGTGAATAAATTTGGGTAAGATAATGCCAAAATTTGCCCCTGTCTTCGTTACCTCAAAATTTATAAAATGTCTGTCCACCGTAGATTAAATTGAATTTTGGAATTTTTAGGCTTATAAAAAAGATATAAGGTAATTTGTTTATTATAAACTACTTAATTTGACGATTAGGAGCTCCTATAAAAATTTTATAGAAAATTATACGCTATACATTTGCGAGTAGTAACGGTACTCTCTGTCTCTCTCGCACTCGTGTAAAACATGGCGACTAACCTAAGATTTTAGCGTTCACTGATTTTTTATTATAACATACATATGTCTATCAAGAATAATTAACGAAGGAAAACGTTTATTATTTTTTTTTCTATAACTTACATTTTTTTTATTACAATCGTTCTTTTCGTTTTCATGAATTTTGATAAAAACCGTGAAATTCTCTGATTTTTCCGATTTTCATTTGATTGCGTGTTAAACCTAATTTGTTTGTATCTTTTTTTCTATATGTCCCGATGGTCTAGAAATTTAACTGAGTTAATAACTAATGATTACCTACGTTTTGGCCAAGTCTCGAGCAAATCGTCTTTTTTATTCTAGTACCGACCCAACAACCTTAATAGACCTGTAAACTCATCTGTAAAATAAAACTATTAAATACTCATATGAATTAAATCATAAACTTAAAACTATAAAATTAATACTCATGACTTCACAATTTAAAATCTAAGATTTCAAATTAAAATTTCAAAGAAAAAACCACAGAAACTCGCTATGAAAATGCCTCTCTAAAAGCTCAATTGACGTAACCTCAAAGAAACCAAAAAAATTTGCACACGATTTTCATACTAAAAAACAACAGCACCGGGTTTGAAAAAAGAGACCTCGTCATTTACTCGGAATCTTCGTGTGCGGCACGCAACCGCGCCGCGAGTTTATGAAGTTGAGGGTGGGGTGGAGGGGGGAGCGAGCGCGTTTTCACCGAGTCGCGCTCGGCTGCTCCAGGTGGCGATGGCCTGACTGCCTGCAGACGGAAAAGCCAGCGGCTCCTCGAGGGAACTTTCTCCTGCTAGCGAACGAGTGCGGGTTTCTTTTTTCCCTCCTTGTTCTGAAGTTTTCATATTTACCTTATTTTCTGCGCGCGGTCTGAGGTTGGGATTTAAATTGGGCTCTAATAGTTTTGTTTTTATCTTCTCTTGGAGGGTGGGTTTTAAGCTTATTTTGATGTATCAGTGTTGACAATGTTCTTAGAAATTGAATTTGTGAAACTTCACGAAAATTTGACCCTCGATTTGACCCACCAAAGATTAGTAATATAATACTTATCAAAGTTTAAAAAAAAAAAAAAATTCTCTATTTTTTTAATAAGATTTAAATCGATATTTATTATTTATTTACTGATGCCAGGAAAGTAATTTCAAGTAAATTTTAACGAATAATATTAACAGTTAAACATTAAAACAATTAATTAACAAACACTATAACCGAATTCTATCACAAATTATCCTTGAATCAGTTGCATTTATTTAAGCAGTTTTCTCATGTTAATAATGTAACTTAAATAATCATTCTATGTTTTTACTCACAATGCTTTTTCATAAAAATATGAACAATTATTTTCATCCAGCAGGATATGTTGTAATAATTTGATAAAATTTCTTCATATAACAGATAATTTTTTTCTCGAGTTTTTTCTTATACTTATAAAATTAGTAAAAGTTTCAGAGAGCAATAAAAAAAATTTTTACTTCAAAGTTTGAGTTAGAGTTTGATTGCGATTTTGATAGTCGTGAAGAGCGAGGTGAAGAACTGAAGTTTGGAAATCTTATGTTCTAGTTTTACACCAAAATGAGAGAAATTTCTCTGTAGAGCGCGATTTGAGAATACTAAACCATAGAAGATTTCTAGAAAGTTTTTTTTTTTTTTTTTTTTTTTCAATTTTACGCCGAGTACTTGATTTTTGAACCGTAGAAGCTGTTGCAACTCTCCTAAATAAAAAATGAAAAAACTTCAAGCATTCATGATTAAGTTACTACATCGGTTTCTGCCATTAATCTTTTGGACGTTTTCAGAATTTCAGTTGGATTAGAAACTTTTTTACACAATATCATATAAAAAAAAATTTTGTTTACTGATAACTTGGAAGAAAAGTCTAGTTTTTGGAAGGCTTTAAAAGTTTGAATTTCTTGAAAAGCTAAATTACAACATCTTATAATTAAGCACTAGATCCATTATTATAAGAAAACATAAAAGTCTACCCCCCTTTAAGAAGCTAATTTCTATTCTCGAGCCAATGCTTTCAGATCGTTTCAGATATTGAAAATATCTTCCGAAAAACTCTCTTAATTTTTTCTCGATTTCCTTCAAAATGAAACCCAGAATCAAAAAGTTTATCTAGCTCTTAATAAAAAAATAATCCAGCACGTTTTTCCAAAAAAGATCCAGAAAAGCAACCCAAGTCGTATTTTTTCTCTAGCACTGCATACGGTGCAGAAGTAGGCGCGAGCGAGCGAAGAGACGAAGTAGTAGGAGGGTTGGGTGGGGGGGGGGGGGGGATTTATTGATCACGGCAGCCCTTTGGCCTACATACCAAGCAAGCCTCCGCTGTCGGCTGAGTCGGCTCTCTAGGCCTATTTTTTCCCTACTCTTCTTTTCAATCCAGCCGTGATATTTTTGGGTGACTCTCCCCGCGTCTCGGAAAAAGGTTTTCGTATAAATATCGATCTGGATGGCCTGGCTTAACCCAGAAACTACTCCTCGAATTATGTTTACACGTGTGACGAGTGCGGTCGTTATCAGGAAGTTCTGAATTTTGGATCCAGTTTTCGAAGTGTAATAAATTAGAACATCTTTTCCAATATTTTTTTATAGTTGACTTGTATTAAAGAGATGAAACCTTCACGTAGTAACAGCGTAATTATAAAATTTTTTTATACGATGTACTGAATGTGAGCAATAATTTCTATAGAATCAGCAATGTTCTTTAGAGTCTCAAAATCTATCTTAATTAACTAGTTTAAGACATACTGGATTTTTCTCAGCCTAACAAATGTAGCTGTTCTATTATAACGTCGGTTTTTTTCATTAATTGTTTCTAAAACTACAAGTTTCATTTTATTAAAAAAGTTTTCATCAAAAATAACATTGATAGTTTAAGCTTTCAAATTCGACAGTTGTTGTTGCAACGACGCGTTTCTTATATTTTCAAAATTTCTAACGAATATTACATTTAAATTGACTCGTTTTTCTACGTTCTTCATCTTAAATAAAATTAAGGAACTTTTAGTAATGTTTTTTAGCCAGTTCGTAGGGAAACTGTTTTAACTAATGATAGACTTTAAACGAGAAACAAATACCATTGCGACGCAATTTGAAAGACAGAGAAATACACAAGGCTATCCAACCCCTTAAACTTGAAATTCGCACAAGTTTTTGCTTTACCAAGTTAATGGAAGTTACTTCTTTGACTTTGAACAAAAGTGTGGACAAAAGTTTTAATTAAATTTCTCGTTGGCTTTTTACTTTGATGCAATATTCACGCAGGTATTACCGTTTTTTTTCTCTCTGTACAATTTGAAAATTGTATTTTTCTACCCTTGGGGAGTCTCGAGAGAAATCTTATTTGATTCTGGATTTTTGACTAGATAATTTGTACTTCTACTTTTTACTTTAGTTAGAAAATAATGGCATGAGCTACTTTGAATGTACTTAAACTAATGTATTCTTCATAATAGAGATCATATTCTTGCATGGACGTAACAAAACTTCATAGAACTTAATCTTATTTAAAAATAAAATGTCAATACAGATGATATTGTAGTTAGTAATGGTTTATTAAAGATGAATGTTTGCGGCAAACTTAAATTAATGTCTACATCAAATGTTTAATACTTTGTTGTAAGAAATCTTCATAAATTAAGATTGTTGGATTCTCACATGCTATTTCAGCTGGAACCGTATTGACATTTCTAATACCATGCTATAAAGATCAACTATTCTTCAATCAGTCTTTCGTTTGCTAAGAATCGCAATTCTTTCGCATGCAGTAGATCTGAAGACCTTGGACTTTCTGCATATTACAAACAAAGCTGCAGCCAACCCTGTCGAAGATTTTGAAAAATTCAGTCGCACATAAAGATTCTCATTATCCTTCGAATGGAGGACGATGTGGTGAACCCTAGAGAGTGCGAGGGAGCTTACGCGTAGGTTTTCCGGCTCACCAGTCCGAAGGGGCACTACACTACACACTCTGGCACCGCCTTTGACGCGCGGGTCGTCATGGCAACTCTTCTTCGTAGTCGTCAACTTTATCCTCTCTATACTGCTACCTACAACTTTTTCTTTTTTTTTTTTTTTTTTATTCTGCCTTCTTTTACCAGAGTGCTTAATGAGAAATTCGCTTGGAATTAACGGTGGGAAAGTTCGATTAAATTTTATTGTTCTCTGGTTTTGGTAGTTTTTTTAAAGGGATTCGGTCACTTAATAGATCATGGACAGTGAAATGATATTAGAAAATCTGGAAAGATAATGGTTGCGATTAAAATCTATAATCACTGTAGAGTTAATTACTTTAACTCAAGCTTTAACTTGGAAGATATTGTTACCATAAGGTTTAGTTGTAAATTAAAATGATAAAATCTTTTGACTCACGCAATCAAATTAACGTTGATGTATATATTTGTCTTCGACGATTAGCATCACCCGAAAAAATGTAGCAAAATTAACTGAAATGATTATCAGTCATATTTACATTCTTTCAATAAATCTATTATATTTTGTCAATGCTCAAAAAGTCATAACACATAATATTTCGATAATCAGCTGTTCGAGAAGCACCCAAACGATTTTTCAGGTCTAAATCCCATTGAATAGCACAGGGTACACAAAGATCATATATGTAATAAGATCCCGTTACATTGGGGGAATATTTTACAACGCGAACCATCGAAGAAGAATTAAAAAAGGAGATAAACAAGAATTTCAATGTAGGTACAGGCTCGTGCAGGTTGCGGCAAATCATTGTCCACCAGCATGAATACTAGCTCCAGATTGAAATCAAACGATCCTCATTAGACTCAGCGCGCTGATCTAGATTAGATTGCAAGTTTCGAAACCCTGCTATGCCTCCATGCAGTCCACCTTCCATGCAGCGCTCGAATAAATTAGTATCGTAGATCTTTGTTCTCCCTCTCCTTACCTGCTGCTGCTGGCATTAACGAGACTGTTTTGAAGGACACGCCGGCGATCTTGCGAACTAATCTAACCCAATTAGGCCGGGTGGCAAACCAGATTTTGTAACTTAGCTGAAAATCGTTCCACATTCCTGCGTTCAACTTCTAGAGTAAAAAAAACCGCGCGCAACCTTTGATTTACTTGGAAAATCCCTGAGTCACGTGGAGACAATCAAAGTCACATCTTATACACGGCGGCAAGGATAAAAAAAAAAAGGTATATGTTTTTCCAAGAGACAAAAAGCCAACTTCCGGTGGTGCGCGGTTTCTTTTAATTCCCGCAAAGGCCTGTAAAGGAGGGAAAAAAAAGAAGAAGGCGCTGCTGCAGCGCAGCGCGTTACGAAACGGTAATTTTGCCTTCGAGGAGGACGAGAGAGTAAAAGCCGGCGTGACGACGTGATTGCACCGGCTGACTTGATTACGGTGGAGTTAATTCAGGCCTCCTCCGACTATTTCGAGCTGTTTCTTCTTCTTCTATTCTATTTTGTTTACGTCTTGAATGCAACACCACCACCCCAGAGCTCAGAGTACTCTGAATTACGTAAAGATTTTTTCTAGATACGATTTAGTTTATTGTCTCGCGAAACCTGGAGCATCTTGTGTAATAGGTGTAAACCTTCTGCATTAAATTCCGTTTGTGGGTTATGGGTCTTGAAGGTGGATTTATAGTGTTCGACCTCAACGATTCTCACATCTATCGGGGTGATGAAATATTTTTCGTGTCGTAACCTGTCTCTCTCTAGGTGGCTGCAGGTTTATTTATTAATAATCACGGCGTCGTAGTTATGGGATAATTTTCCTCCTTCGAGTGGCAAGATTAATTTTTGAATAAATACTTTGAAGATACATTAAAAAAATTCTTTAATTTTTTGTTCTGTCGGATCGCAAAACTTAAAATAATGGACAAATATTTATTTCTTAAAAAGAATAATAATATTAAAAGAGGTAGAGATTTTTGAAGATTCAGAATCAAGATTCTGGTTGTGGTTTAAATAGAATTGATCACTCCACTGTTTTTTAATTACCCATGAAATACAAACTTGAACTTCGATAATCAGTCGCATAGATGCAGAGAATATCCCTCGGAATATCCACTAATTTGACAGGAATCCTATGAGAACTTTGTTAATAACTTCGCATGATTGCTTTGACATCTTGCTTGTGCAGAATTTATGAACTGATGCTTAAGGGTAGAGGGCACACAATTTTCAAGCCTGATAATTACATTAACATTAAAAGTTGTGTCCAGTTAGAGACATAGTTCATCAAAAATTAAGAACTTTCAGAAGTGTACTTATTTCTACAACCCATCGTCAAGTGCACGTATCGAAAAAAAATTTCCACCACTTTCACTTGGAAAAAAGTTACTGAAAGTTCTCACATGAATATAATAATAATAATAATAACAATGATCCGGAGAGTATCGCGGGTGTACGGTATCGTAGCACGGCAGCATCGCACAGTTCTACGGTTACACCGGTCGCGCGCAAATGAATGACTTTCTACCGATTGACAAGTTCCACTTTGGCCGCATGGAAAGTGGTGTCGTACCTTTCGTTGTTGCCAACCCCCATCAAGGTTGTTAAAATCGCGATTCCTGCTTCCAAGAAGCGACGAACTTCGACTGTATAATAGCGGCGTCGATGGAGATTTATTGTGCGCCTTCTTTCGAGCGGAGCCGGTTTCACAACTTAAGTAGAGAGCGCTAGATGGGAATTAATTCGAAAATAAATGCTTGATTTTGGTATTTTTATTTTAATGTCTGAGAGGCAATTTTGTCGTTAAACGTACATGTCGTACGATTGCTAAATGGGTAGTTTACAAATTGTTTGTGCAAGTAAACGGAATTTTCTTCGAGAGCTTTCAATTAATAAAAGATGTAACTTAAATTATAATGCTGAATTGATATGTGGAGATTATGTGACCCACTTACACAATGCGTACGACTACGTAGAAAATGAAGCATTTTTAAAATACAATGTTTTGTTGTTATGTTTGACTCTTCTTAAACAATTTCTTAACTATTATTTTAATTTTGTTTTGTACTCCGATATTGGTTGACATTTTTCTACCACTTTACGATTGATACTGATAGTGATGTCAGCTTGTGGATCTATATTCTCAAGACTTATATATTCTAATGATAACGTAAATTTTTACGGCACTTTTCTCTCAACATTTTTTGAGAATCTTGTAATGTAATGCTATTCGAAATTGTATCTACAGAATAGGTAAATAACGAATTTTTCCAAGTTATATAAAATAAATCCTACACCTTTATATCACAAACTTTTCTTTTTCTTATAACATAATATGTATCAGATTACCGGATCAAATCGCGATCCAGATACCGAACTGATAATCGAATAAAAACTACAGCTTTCTAGTATATTTTTAAGAATACAGTCAAATGTAGTTTTTTACAAACTAACCTTGAAATTAATGATTCTCTTACTAAAATCTTGATAAAAACATAAATTATTTATGATGCAGTTTTATTCGTGGAACACAGTCCAAACCAAAGTCAAAAACAACTTCAAAATGAGAAGTAGAAAACAAAACGAACCAAAAAGCTTTGTTTTATCTTGACGCGAAAAATTTGACACAGAAAATTTTCCTTTCACATTAAGCGACAAACTTTGAGGGGTCAAAATTGTCGAAAACTTTTTCACGCATGGGACTTTTCCAGGGTGCGCGTCGTCTTCATTTCATATTTCTCCCCCTCAGCAGTCAGTCTCTCTCTCCTTTGACCCACATTTGGCCTACGAGAGGGAAAAGCCGGCCGAAGAGCGGGGGGCTGCCCTGCCAACTTGGGGTGTTGTCTCTGCTCTTTTTTTTTTCGTCGGTCGTTCTCTTGCCCCAGCTCTTACGGTGCCCCCAATTTTTCCGGTGACTAGTCGAGGGTGAGGTGAATATTTTGTCGACGATGGCCTTTTATTAAAGCTCAGCGTGTCTTGTTTATCGTGTCACCTTTGAACTTTTGTATTTTTCGAAAAATTCGAACGTCCCAAAGAAACGTCGATACTAGTGAATGTTTCAAGTTGCACTTATAATCGAGCTTGACACTGTACCTGATTCTTGATTAATTTAATTACTTTTAATTGCTAATTTCACGTTCTCCGAGACCTTTCATTTATTGAATTCCAAAACTGTATTTTGTTAATCAACGAATTATTCGAGCTTAATTTCTGTATTTGGTTCATGTCCCAATAACCTCGCTCAAAATCAAGTAATTTCAACTAATTCAATGTACTTTATGAAAAATTCAAGTCATTGCTACAATTAAACAGCAACTTATAAGGTAGCTTTGTGTACAGTAATGGTTTAATTTTAATCACTGTAGTTCATATTTATCAACGAGCTTGTCAAAATATGTCATTTCTGAGAGTATTGTTTATAACCACATAAAAACATTATTGAAATAATTCAACAATCCATGAATCTTAATCTCGAGGAAGTTTAACGGAATTTGCAATAAATCATTAAACAGTCTAATTTATTCTTCTACATAAACTATAAAACAAACGAAAAATTCAACTTAAACCATTAACAGTTCATATAGTTATGCTACGATGAATAATGACATCTATTTCACACTCACCAAATTTTTCAAATTAGAAATATTGTTTATAAATGTAACAAAACAAAAAATCAAACATATCCTACAAAACATCCTAAAAAATTTAACATAACCTATAAGAATATTGGTCTTTGAGAAAGTTACATCAAGATACGTTACTGTCAGTTTCACACTTACCAAGGTGTTCAGCCCAGGAATTTTTGCCGAGATTTTTGCACAACTTCAAATACCAACTAAAACCCAGCATACTCTGTAAACAACATTATTCACGAAATAAAATTTCTTGCTCATTTAAAAATACCTCCTCTACAAATGGTAAAGATAACCCAAATTACGAGAGGGTGGTAAATTTAGCGTGCGTAATGCATTATGAGCTGTACAGAGTGAGAAGGAATGAGAGAGCCGCGGGAAGAAGAAGATGAAGAAGAATAAAAATAAAAAGGTGCAATGCAGGCTATTCTCCTCTGTCCCTACCATCCCGGCCTCGCCCATCCCGCGCGTCTCTCTGCCTCTCTATCCGAGCGCGGCCGCCGCCGCAGCTTAAAGGGGATGTACTCGAGCGATTGCATGAGCTCGGGAGGTGTGGCGCTCACCTGACTCACTGCGATCCGTCACTTCTTTCTTCATAATCGATTTGGGGGAATTTCTACTTGTAATCTATGGATAGTGTAAAGAATTATTTATGTGAATTGTTGATAGTTTGTTTATTACTAATTGTGTCTTGTGTACTATATGGTTGGCTGGAGTTGGAAACTTGTTTATTAAATCTTAGAGATGTCTACAATGGCAATCGCTGATTAAGAATTGGTTTTTGTTAAGAGTCTTTGAATGACACACCAAATCTTTATCCAAATATTAGATAGTGTATTGTTAACAATTTTTTATGTCATAGATGGTTGACTGAAGTTAAAACTGTCCAAGATATTGGAGGATTGTTTACAATAGAAAACGAGATAGAAAACATGATTGTTGGCTCAAAATTCTTCTTGGTAACTATCTTAACTATCTTGGGATAGTATGACCAATCAAATCTTTATTGTTTTATCTATATTCAAGTTAATTGTTAGTTGTTGAAACTTGATAAGGCACTAGTCCTTAAGAACTAATTGTTAATAACGTATAAGGGGGGTCTACACTAGAAAACGTCAAGGAAAAGGTTTATTATGTATTGTTAGGTTAAAGTTTCTTTGAAGAGTAGTAACCATAAAATCTTAATTAGACCGACAGATGGTTTATTATATGTTTCTTATGTCACAAACAGTTAAAAATGTTGTCTCTTACTAGTTATGGAAGACTAGTTGTTAATAACAGTCGAGGAATGTCTAAAAAAGGAAACGTTAATTGCTTCTCCTCAAAGAATTCTTTAATTTGAACGAGATGATTGCACTCGAGATTGCGTTTTGTCTTGCCGAAGGTCTTAAAATAAGATCTAAAACCAACCATTCTTGCTTTTAATCTCATTATAATAGTCCAAGCTTAAATAAGTGCATGAGCTCTGATTCATGTAAAGTTTAATCCAAATTAAAGCCACCAATTAATAATGCATGCCTTGCCGACCAAAATCTTTTCAAAGAAAATTCAAGAGATTTTTCAGGTTCATAAGAATATAATAATGGTTAACTACGACGTGTGAGACGTGTTCACACACTTCCATCATTAAAAGTATGCACGACCTGTAACTTAAAAATCTCTCGACTTACTCAACAACAAAGACCGATATCAATCAGCTCTCACTCTACGCTGTTGACATATATTTTGAATGACAATGAAGAGAGGGAGACAGAAAAAAAAAGAAGTGTCTTCATCTTCGTTATTTCATGACGCGACATAATATAATCTTCTTTTCACAAGTTAGAGTGTCCTCCTTATATGAAGAAATTCCTCTTTTCTTCGATAGCTCGTTAAACTCGTCTCACGGTGTGCGTGCACCTTTCAAAGACGACAGATTACCAGAGATAATCCCGAATCTGCATAATGCGAGCTGGGATGAGAGCTGCAAAGCTTTTCAACCAACTACCCGACGACGCGACACCGGAAATCAAGTGGTTACGTGTGACCCGGCACAACTCATTAATCCGTCATATTCTGTTAATATTCATAGTTTTAAACTACTATCTAAAGGTCTTAATTTGTCTCGACTCTTATCCTCCCAGGAGTATTTATGACTTTGAAAATTATCGCTTTTAAACTGGAACTAGTAATGTCCGAACTAGCATTAGTTAACTGCTCGGTTAACTGTTAGAATGCTTATGGCTCATTTTAAAAATTTTTTACACTCGAGTTCTTACTCCCTTGTTAAAAATTTTCATAATTCATGTTTAACGTTTATTACTTACTTACCGTTCGATTCTTATCGCTAGGTGCATAAAAATGCATGCATTAAATGTATTTTTTTTCCTTTAAAACACAGTTATTGTTGTTGTTGTTGTTGCTGCTGGTGCTGCTGTTGTAGTAATAATAACAATGCTCTTTAGTATTCATGACCGTAATCTAAAAGACAAATGTTGTGTTCGTAAACCATGAAAAATTAATTGATATGTTATTATTATCTTTATCAATGATGCATCTGGTAGTTTTGAATGGAAATTAGTGTTTAATCGATGTATATCATGCTTCACATTTACAACAACAAAATAATTTTCCAATAAACGTACTGTAATTTCTCTTTTGTAACAAAAATATAAATATAATAAAAATATAAATATAATATAGCTTCATCTCCTTTTCTCTCAATTAAAGGGAATGGAATGTTTTTTAAGACTTATCAAGACATTAACATTACGTAAACCTTATTATGACCTGAAAATATAAATTAAGGCCAGTCGTTGAATCTAAAGATATAACAGTAGCTTATAGGAGATCTAAAAGAAGGCATCTTACAAATCCACAGAGTAATGTTTAATACGAATCTGTTTATTTATTTTTTTTTTATTGAAATAATTGATTAAGATCTAAAAACAATTCGTCCAACAGATCAGCATAACAATAGTTACAGTTATACTTATTTTCGTACGTATCCGTTGCAACCTCAAAAATTCAAATTTAACCCGATACTTCCCTCCAACATTCCCTAATTACAGCCAGCGCAGGGAAAAATTTCGTGATCGGTCCGCACCGGCAACGCTCGCGGCTCGGCTCAGGCTAATTATTTAATCAATGCGCCGAGCCGGCTGCGTGTTTCTCTCTTCTTATCATCAGCCCTCCTGTCGGTGGCGCCCCCCAGCGGTGCACCAGCCCCAGCGACGCGGGGGCAGAGGAGGGAGACTTTTGATTAAAACGAATCCCGCCCCCGCCCCGGCCACACCCCGGAGTCTACCCCCCGTGCGTGCGTGTCTGGCCTACTACTACCACCGCAGCCCTTTTTTTCTGGAGTGATAAACAACTGTGACGGCTGTAGGAGTTGCTATTTTGACGCGTTTCTGGGGGCTGCTGTTCGTCATCGTACTTTTTAGTTAAGGGCGAAATACGTTTGGAATTATTACGGTGGAGAGACCGTTGGTTTTTCTGGGATATCTCGGCTAGTTTACGTCAGATAAGAGCGGATCTTCATCTAATCCGAATCCCATGCAGATAGTGCTTATATGTGAGCAAGCAGACAAGAACAGATAGTGTGGAAAAAAATTTTTTTTTAGAACATGATTTTCATGAAAAATTGACTGAACTTGCTCTCGTAAGAAGAAAATAATGTTTTAGTGTATTTAATTACATATAAAGCACAATGAATCCAGTCCAAAAGGATTCCAGGTCGAAAACTGATTGTAGAAGGTTGTACTTCGAATCATCTATGCTCAGTATTAAAGATCTTGACAGATTTAGCGAAAGTGATTTAAAAAAAAAAAATCATGACTTACCTTTTACCTATTTCTTTTTTTTTTTTTTTTTTTTTTGTTTCATAAGCCCGAGAGAAAAAGTTGTTCCAAAACTCGGCTCGAGACGTGAGCGCAAAGTTTCGATCGATTTTTCACATCTCTCTCACTTGAAACTTCCTCGGCAAACGTTTGCCCTTTTCATTTTCGGTGACTTTCGCTCTCAAAATTTGCAGACTCACTCGGGTATACCCAGAAATAATATGGATTTTAGTGCCTCTCGCGGAGCCTGCCAACCGGTCGACGACCCTCCCTCCCGGCATTAGCATAGATCCATCATTACTCTTGTCGTTTGTTTTTTCTCTACTATTTTTCTTTCCCCTCGAACTAAAATAAAGGATAAATTTTCTCGCTCGACTTATCTCGACCAACGCCCACAGTGTTGTGACCTTTGAACAAACACGCTTCTGGAGCCGATATATTTTCTTTTAATTTTCTTTACTCTTCGAAATACTGTACGGTTTACGTGCAACAACCTCGTAAAATTACTCGTCTGACTTCACCCGCTAATTAAGTTACTAAATACCGCACACGCCTACTCGTTAAATTCACGAGCTGACGTTGAAGAGAAGTCATCCCAAGATTAATACAACCGTCAACTAAATCACACGGGCTCTTGAGACCATTCTAAATTTAACATCACCACGCGAGGGCTTTTGACATGTGGGTGATTACCGCTAATAGACAAATCATCATTTATTGATATTTCCATTATTAGTGAATGTTGTTGGACCGATTTGAAGTTCTTATCAAAATCTAGGTTCCGTTAACAAATCATTTACGAATACAATAGTTTAAAGCAAGATAGTAATTGTTTAAAACGGTTTAGTTCCTTTGATGAATAGATGTTTGAGTGTCGTTTCAAACATACGTAGATTAAAATTGTTGGTGATCCAAATTGTTCTTTAACATAGCCAACAATTTTTTAAAACTCAATAGACTTTATTTGTAATTATTTTAATCATCTATTACAAAATTTAAGAATAATTATAAGAGATGCGTTTATATCTGAAAAGTTGAACATTGCGGTAACGCTCTATACCAAGGCAATTTTACAATCCAAAATGTCTTACTGTAGAGCAGATCTAAATGGAGCAACACCTGCACAATCTAGTTCTTTGGTGAAAATGGGGTTGGACATAGCTACATCGATTGCGATAATACCTCTATAGTCTCTATAAATGGTTATGCATTTATCATGACCGCTGTTGAAAATTAAAAATTCAGAGTCCTACTGGATAGCATACTCAATGTCCAATATTTAACTAATCTCATTAGTCATATCAGATGTTTCACCAACCCAGTCCACTTGAATGTAAAATATTAGCTTATCCTACTGTGGGACCGAATTCTCGATCGATGAACGATCCTGCGAATCTCAAAACATTGGAGTAAAAAATTTAATCGTACAACTACCATTTCTAGGTAATGAATAGCCCTGTTGTCCAATCATAAATCCCGTAAGTAATTTACGAGATCCAGTAAAAGGCCTCGCCCCTGGTTATAATAATACACCACCCAAGATGGGGATTGATAAACGATTGCCTACTCTAAAATCTGAAAATTTTTGCATTCGATTAATCGCATAAACATCGAGCGCGTCCGTCACGTGAGGTGTTATTAAAATCAGCCAGATGTTTACTGAAACGGGAGAACAGGTAGCCGAGGAGTGGATATATATACGTTACGTAACACGGCTGCAACGATCTAGCCGCACGTGTATTATAATCACGCGCGGCGCTGAAATTCAAATGTTTCATTATTTTTTTTTTTTTTCCTACGCCGCCAGCGGGAGTGTTTGATCAATTCAAGGCCGCAGCACTGTTTATTCAGACAGATTATTCTCTTTCTTTTAGAAAACGATTGTGGCTTCCCCCTCGTTATATGCATATAAATGTTGTAAAATTTTAACGATCTTGCGTAATGCCCGGAGAATCGAGATAAAACTACTTTCGTTACGAAGTTTCGAATTTTTTTGCGGGGGTGAAAATTTGATTGCTTGTTTTATTGTGCTACTTTTTTGAGTTTTTCATATTATTGTTGTGAATGGGAAAGAAACCTTGGTACGAATGTCGTATAAATAAAAAAACTTCATCGATAACCTGTCAAAATTCATTAAAACTTGTTTATTCAAAATAACTAGACAACACATAAATTGTAAGTAATTTGTAGTGCTAGTAGCGGAAAAAAACTTTTAATACACATAACGATTTATCAAAATAATTTTTATTAATAGCATTGAAGTAAGCATATTTTTCCATAAACCTAGGCTACAACAAACTAGAAAAACTAGAAATCGTATGAAATGCTCTTAACATTTCTCACTGTTTTTAATAATTAATTCATTTGAAAAGTTAAATGTTTACACTATACCAAGCACCATACGCTTCAGACAAATTTTTTTTTTATATTTGAATAGTGATAGATTGAATTTTTTTTTAGAACTAGGTTGTAATATACAGCACAGTGTAGTAAAACTTAAATTTAGACTTTATTCTAATTTTGTTAATTTGTTTGGAAATCAAGAGTTCATTATGACTTAAATAATTTTGTGAGCTCAAAAATGAAATCATAAGCTCTGGGTTGATTTAAAGTTTTTATATTATTAAATTTATAATTGCAATTTAAAACAATTTATAACAATAAGATTTTTCCGATATTTGAATATAAAATATTTGCAAGAATTGAAAATAGTTGTTTTTTTTTAACTTTGTGGTTTCAATATCATTATCATCATAATGTCCTTCATCTATGTCTCTTAATCTACTCTTATTCAATAGATAAAATTAAAAAAAAAGCGTGTCAAATTTCCCAGTTTTTTATCTTTAAAATACCTATACTTAAAAGATCCTTGAAAGATCAAAACAATTTTTAACTTTTAGTCGATTTTAATACACTTCATGTCCCTCGGTACAATAAATCCACCAGCATTCAAATGTAAAAACCCCTGATTTATTACAGGCCACCCCCTACGTAAAAAACCTAAGAAAAAAACAATTATTTACAAGTTTTCAAACCAGCGTGTGTGTGCGTTTCGAGCCGGTTGTACGTCGGCACCGGACCGTTTCGCATTATTCTCGCATACCTCGAGTTTTTTCACCGCATAACGGGCTCGCCGCAGACTCTGCTTCCTGCAAGCCCCGCGCCGCTAACGGAACATACTGTGCTATCCGCTTGAATGCCCCATATTACATCGGAGTTAAAGCCTCCCCGGCCCTGTAAAGGACCTGCTGATTTATTGGTTTATTTATTTATTTTTTTTTTTTTCATTATCGAGGGACGGATTATTATTATAACTTTGTATTTGCATTTTTTAATAAACTTAATACCCCCACGGGGAAATTTATTGGCGCAAGCCGGAGAGAATTATTTCCTGATTGTAAGAGGAGGATTCTTCTTTTTTTTTTATTCTTCTTACTCGTTGCAATGAGTGCTTTTGGTTTATTAATGATGGAGTGGTTTTTGCGGACGGCTTGATTTATTAGAGACTCTTTTTTTTCTTTTCTTTGGATACTACTAATAAATATTCCGGAGGAGGGAGATGAGAAGAAGAAAAATATTATTAGTGTCGTTCATTTTGACGTAGTTGATTCTTTTGGCTTGGAAATTGTTTAATTATTTATATGAAAAAAAATTTGGATTGTTCAATTTAATTTACCTTGGGGGAAGTAAACAAATGATAAGCGATAATTAACGTGGTAATTAGCTAGTTTTTCAACATTTTTAATGTCGTAGTCTGTCGATAATTTTTGTAATTCACAGTTATTTCTTACTTGCACGTGCGCAAACGTAGATTGTTTAAATATTCACAACAAATTAATATTGTTTATTATTATCAAAATTTGATTTACATATTTCATTAACTATTGATACATGTTTGAAAATTTTTCTGAGAATCGCGATCAATACTACTAATATCCAAATTTATAAAGTAAACTCATATCTTAGACCTCATGTTAGACATTCATACGTAACTTCGCTTATTAGCCCAAGTCGCATAAAACATCCGAACTTTCACATTTAAAAACGAGATTTTCATATTTTCACGAAGCGTGCGGTATAAATCGCGGTTACAGGTAGGCCGCCGCGGCTAGTAAAGCCAAGCTAGCGAGTTTCAGGAAGTGATTTCCGAGGCCACGCGCGCGTCAGCTCCCACATCTATAACCTTGCAGGATAAAGTGCAAATGAACACGAACCGAGATATATGACGTTTATTGATTTCTTGGAAAATTCTCGCTTTTTTCTCTCTATTCTTGCTTCTCATAGGAATTCATGGGTTATGAGCTGCTAATGGTTGATTGATTGATTGATTGATTTCGTAATTGTTTTTCAACGCGAGCTTTGTAATCTTATGAATTTTTCAATGCTTGGGTGTCTAACAACCTGATAACTTGTGTAAATTGAATCTCTATCGTCGAAATTAGGTATTTGAGGTTGTATATGTCAAAGTCTTTAAAAGTCGGTCCTTACTTACGAGTGGATTAATTTAAGTTTGAAATAAAAGATATCATGAACCTAATGATACTTAGTTGTACAATCGAAATTTTTTAATTTTATTTATTATATTAAAATAAGGTCTATGAATATTATTTTATGATTATTTTTAATTCTAATTCGTCGCAATAGATTTTGATAAATATAAAATATTTGTTTTTCTATTTGAAAATCAAAATTCTACTCTTTCGTTACTGATTTATCTATTCATTAAATACAAAATTAGTCAATTCCGAGGTCAATTCGATAAAATAAAGAAAGGCGTATCATAAACTTAACGTTGATTGATTAGTTTATTTAAAAAAATTTAATTTTCATATTGTTTTGTTTGCCAAAAATACTTAAAAAAACCGTAATTTACCAACCATCAGTGGCAAAAGTCGTCGATTCACCAGCTGAGCTCCCAGAAATCTCAAAATTTTCCAGAGCTCTCTCACAAGGATAAAATTCGCTTCGATAGCGAAAAACTACCTCGATTTTCAATCCAATAATAGCAAAAAAAGTAGAGAGAAAGAAAAAAAATTCGAGATAAGCAGTGCAACACAGAGCGAGAGAGAGAGAGAGAAGTTGTGCACGACTACCGACGCGCTAGCGCGGGGCAGGCAAGGTCAGACGGTGGCCTCCAACTTCCGGCAAGCAAGCGAGACAGAGCCAAGTCGTAAACCCGCGCCGCGCTCTCTTGCTGCTTTCGTTCGCGCATATATATACACCTGTGTGCTGAACGCCCGCCCGCGCCGGCTGGTTCCCGCTAAGCGAGCCGCTTAGCGATCATTGTTTTGCGGTTTTAGGGACTCGCCCCCGCCACCCTTTTTTCTAATGTACCAAGGTCAGAGGTATTTTTAGTCTCGGAATCGAGTGGACCCCGCCCGGGTTTTTATTTTTCTCTCGATATTAAATTCAAAGGACGGAAAAGTCGTTAATTTTACAAGTTTTAATAAAAACAACGACCCGTTTGATAGAAAAAAAGTTTATTATAAAAAATGTTTGGAAATTAGAGGGGTTTTGGTAATGGGGTGGACGATTGAAAATTTCTCTTTCACCTTGGAGTGAAAAGTATCCGAGGAAAACCGTTCGTCACTTTTACGACGGTTAGACCCGGGCTACAAAATATTCACGACACGTGCCACGATCACGAGTGACGCGGGGAAGCGTGAAATTGTCATATTAGAGGAGACTCGAGAGGAGATATTTTCCTTCGTTTGCGGTCGAGATGAAAAATATCTTCGTTATTTATTTCCCAGTTTAAAAAAAAAAATTCCCACTTTCAATCTTATCTAAATTAAATTGAATAAAACATTAAATTAATTGGTTGGTTCTACTTGAAAAAAAAATTTATTGTTAAAAAACGGAATTAGTAAAGTTAATTTTCAAGGACGACTGAAATTTTCAAATTTTTCGATACAGCGTATTTTTTACTTACTTCAATGCTTAAAACAAATTAAAAAAAAACTTCAAAATAAACATAATTAACAGTTTTTATTATAAAATGTAGTCAAATCAGATTTTTATAAAATTAAAAAATTACCATTTTACAAATAAAATTAAAAAAGTACCATTTTATAAGATAAAAAAAGTACAATTAA
The DNA here is from genome assembly GCA_038277355.1 of Encarsia formosa. Classification (NCBI taxonomy): domain Eukaryota; kingdom Metazoa; phylum Arthropoda; class Insecta; order Hymenoptera; family Aphelinidae; genus Encarsia; species Encarsia formosa. Next base: position 12,806,501 of record CM076184.1, on the reverse strand, counting down.
ATTAAAATCATTCACCAAGAAAGTTTACCCGAATTTTTATTAATAATTATCAAAAATTGAGCCATTTAGTTCATTCTTTAATTTCAAGTAAGTGTTTTATTTTAGTTTAAAAAATAATCAAATTTAAGAAAATTGACCTAATAAAATTTATCTATTTTAAAAAACCAAAAATTAAATATTTATATCGGTCTTACAGTCTAATTAATAATAATTTTTGTTGTTTTTTTTTTTTTTTTTTTTATGTAACCTTTATTTAACCAATTATGATTATACAGGATTTATATATAAATAATTAAATGCTTAAATATAGAGTATAAAGTAAAAAAAAAAATAATAATAATAAGTTTTCGACCTTCACTTGAAAGCCACAGTCACTTTAAGTTCAAATCTTAATTTCACATTTTTTTAAAAAGTCAACAATAATTCGAACGACACTAAGATCAGGAGCCTGTAGAAAAGAGATGACATCGTACGGTGGATATTTCTTGAGTTTTATAAGCCGGTCAACCATGGCTTGGCGTAATTCTTCATATAGAGAGCACTGCCAAAGAACGTGATTGAGGTCTTGAGGATCCTGTCCACACATACAGCTGGATGTTTCAGCCAGATTGATTTTGTGTAGAGATTCATTGAGGGCTATATGATTACTACGACTGCGGCAGATAAAAACAATTAGTTCTCTGCTAAGCTTGAGGTCTTTGTACCAGGGGATCGTTTTATTGGAGAACAGCCGTTGAAAGTAACTTGTTCCCTTGTAAGCACTCTGTTGTTTCAGCTGCTCAATATTCTCTGAGTATATCAATCTTTTGAAAAAGGATCTTAGGTCTGTATATGGAATAACAGAGACCGTTGGTGAGGAAAGCGTTGCCCTTTTTGCCTCAGAGTCTGCAAACTCATTGCCAGTGATGCCAACATGAGCCGGTATCCAGTGTACAGTGAGTTTGCATGTACCATTATTGCTGTGGGTAAACTCCAAATTTTTTTGACGAACCTGTAGTAAATGGTAGTTTTCACTGATATCAATTGTATAAGAAGCCAGAGCTGTTGCTGCACTGAGTGAGTCAGTAAAGATGTCCACGTTACGGTGAGAATGTTGCAACGCAATGTCCATAGCGTCTGAAAGTGCCATGCACTCAGCCGTATAAACGGAGGCTTTTGTGTTGATGCTATTTGTACGGATAATGTTTAATTCGGGTACGACACATGCAGTTCCAACCGAGGAACCATTTTCTGTCTTGCTGCCATCAGTAAAAATTCTGATGGAATCACTGTCTTCAAGGCAAGAGTAGAATTGGAGGCTTGGATACTCACAGGTTTTTAAAAATTGTCCGATAGTAAAGTCGACATTCACGGTGTTTCTGTAGCAGTCAAATGGGTAGTTATAAATACTGGTCAGCCGGTCAGCATGGATTTCGTGCATGACCCCAATAACGCTCTTGATGGACTCTTGAAAAAGATTTAGTTTCTTACCTCGTATAGAGATGATTTTCATGATCTATCGTTGGATGATATCATAGGCCAGTGAGTCAGTTCTACCAAATAGTTTCAGTAGGTAGTTAGTACACAGCAACTTTGACCTGAGTTGTATCGAGATTAATCCAGACTCCGCAAGTAGAATATTTGTAGGTGTGCTAATTCTCAGTCCCAAGGCCAATCTTGCAGCAGCAAATTGAACTCGTTCAAGCTTGAGTATTCTTTCTTTATGGGTAGGGAAGTAAATGTAACTAGCGTAGTCGACTATAGATCTGACAAAGCTTTTGTATAGACATATAAGGGTAGCTGGGTCTGCACCCCAGTATGTTCCTCTAAGGAACTTGACTATGTTTAAGGCTTTGTGGCCCTTCTGTAGTACCAATCTCTGATGTTTGTCAAAAGTCATCTGGTGATCAAAGTAAACGCCTAAAAATTTTACTGCATCTGTAGAAACTAAAGTGGAGCTGCCCAAATTGAGCTCAGTCTGACCAGGGTCAATACCTTCCCGGTTGAAGTGGACAAATTCTGTCTTCTGAGGGGAGACATCTAGCCCAATAATTCCAAGGTTTTTAGTAATCCGAGCTACAGCTTTCTGGAGTATAATCTTGGCCCATTCAATACAAGAGGTCCTGATGTACAGCACTATATCATCAGCGTACTGTAAAATTTTGATTCGAGGAACATTAACTTTGCAGTTGCTTCTTTTCCCTTTCCTGGTGTTTCTTCTTTTTACCTTTGGCCTTCCACCTCTGTTTTTTCTCACGTTTCCTTTATTCTTTCTTCTTTTCTTCTTTCCTTTGTTACTAAAATAGACCGCATTGGTGACGTATAGTAAATAAAGTAGAGGACTAAGGACACCACCCTGCGGCAGTCCCTTATAGCAGCTGCGAGGTTTATCAGGGTTGATCTCCGTATACACATTTCTCTGGTAAGTGAGAAACTTAATAAACTTGAGTAGTTTTGTCGAGAACCCAAAGCCGGCCAATTTATGTAATAAGATGTCACTGCGTACTTCATTGTAGGCATTGCTTACATCCAGATATACCGCAAGAACGTGCTCGTGACTCTTAAGGGCTTCTTCTACATCAAACTTTAGGACTGTCAAGTTATCAGAACAAGAATAACCCTTACGAAAGCCACCTTGATTGCGGGGGAGATAACCATTTGTTTCAACAAACCAGCGAAGCCTATTTGAAACCATCAGTTCAAATATCTTGCTAATACAAGAAGTGAGTGCCAGAGGTCTTAGTCCATTGCCATTTGGTTTTTCCACAAAATGTAGATAGGTGTCTCGCCAACTCTCAGGATATGAATTATCTAAAAAAAGCATATTCAAAATATCAAGTAGCAACAGATTATATTTAATTGGAATTTTTCGAAGAACCTCGTAATTAATCCCATCGACTCCAGGGGAGGATTTGTCACCTCTTGAAAAAAGTGCCGTGTTAAACTCAGTATATGTAAAAGGTGCATCCAGAAGTGGGTCATCTTGCGACTCTGGTAGCCAACCGGGATCATTTGGGGTGTCAAAAGTGCAGATCTTATCGAGAGACTCAGCCACTTTTTGTTTATTATCGAGATATTCAGAGCGAGAGGTAACTTTAGTCTTGGTAAATTTGTTTTTGAAAACCTTGGCCATTCTCCAGGTATATGTGACTTGGTTCTTGAAATCTATAGTGGAAGCAAATTTTTTGAAGCATTCTCTTTTCTTTCGCCTGAATAACTTTCTTGCCGCAGTTCTAGCGGTCTTATAATGGGCATGGTCGTTATCAAGTCGGGTATAGCGCCATCTTTTGTACGCTGCTTGCCGGAGTCTCTTGGCTCGATCACAATCAGCATCCCACCAGCGAACAGGGTTTCGATGAAGTTTGGGGCTGACAACTTTCCTTCTTGGAGTACATCTTACGACCGCATCACTTATTGTTTCGATAAAAAATTCATATTTACCAACAGGTGACTTTAATTCATACTCGCTATCGAGAAATTTAATGTATTTTTCATCCAAAATCTCATTTACTGACAGCCAGTTTGTGCGCGTTGATTGAATCTTGAATGACTTACGGTGGTATATCACCTTCTCGACGTCGACAATAATTTCGACGGGGAAATGGTCTGAACCATGACTATCGTTATAGACTTTGGTATGTGTGAATGAAGCAATGTCGGGCGAGGAAAATATAAGATCTATATTGGATTCCTTAAGTGTAGATGGATCAAGATGAGTGATGCTATCATGATTGTGTAATATCAATCCATACTTGTCAGCATGCTCTTGAAGTCTGCGTCCGTTGACATCAGTGTCTATACAGTTCCAAGCCTGGTTATGTGCATTAAAATCTCCAATCAGCAGGCATTGATCATATCTGTCAGTGTTACCAATAAGAGCCTCCCATTCCAAATCCGTCAAACTGACTTGGGTCGGAGGACGGTAGCAAGCCAGAATAGTCAGAGGTTTACTTAAATTAAGTATCTTAATTCCACACATTTCAACTGAAGGATTAAGGTTAGTAAGATCATTAACAGACTCATAATTTAACGCAACGTGTACAAGAAAAACTAAACCGCCGCCAGTAGCATGTAGACGATCCTGTCTAAATACATTAAAAGAGCTGAAGTTAAAATGCAGGTGTGGCTTGAGCCATGTTTCAGCCAAAACAATCACGTCGTAATCATGCAGCAGCTTTTGCAACTCTCCAGCTTTCTTGACTATACTTCGTGGATTCCAAAATAAAATACGAATATTATTCGCATCTGCGAGATTGCAACACATATTGTTGCAATCTATGTTTGTTGTAGTGTGAGAAGAAAATTCAGTACTGCGAGTGATCAGACTCGCAAGTCTCAACCTCCGAGGCCGAGGATGAGGGAGGAAACTCGCCACCATCAACAGAGGCCGTAATGGCATTAGCCGTTTTAGTGATCCTTGTTTTCATGACACGTGAGTCAACATATTTATGTATCTCATTAAGCATTATTACCACTGCTTGTCTATTGGATGTGAATTTATCAACTACCGCAGGTACCTCTTGATAGGTAACCTGTAGCGTCTCAGTTAGCATTAGCGTCAGCTCCTCGAAGGTAATCGGGAAAGTAGCAGCGATATAGTTGGGGATTTCGATCCTAGCCAAGTCGATTTGTTCTTTAAGTTCCGTCGTTGTGGTTTTGCTAGTAGTGCTGGATTTTTTTAGCTTCTTTTTTTTTTGCGTTGGCATCTCGGGAGTCTTTTGAAGTTCATCATCGGGTTTGCTCCTCTGATTTTCATCTTCATCTGTGACTTTTCTTTCCGTGGAAGACAGAGATGCTTTTGAAAAAGTTCTTTTGAAATTATCGCCGCTTGGTTTCACGAATAAATTTTGGCCGTTGAAACGAGGCGTATTAATATCGCCGTCAACAGCCGTATTAGAAGTCGATTCCTTGTTTTTGTCATCAGCTGTTTCCATGTGCACTGTAGGTTTAGTAGTTGTAGACTGCGGGAATTGAGGAGCTCCTACCTTATCGACCGCGGGAGAAGGCTGAGCTGGAAGTGTATGCTGACCTTGACTCAGCTTTTGTTGTTGTTTATTTTGCGGGCAACTCTTCGAGGAATGACCCTCTTGTAAACATTGAAAGCATTTCATTTTATCGGAAGATGCATAAACATGATATGCCGTGCCATCGTAGTTTAGGGTAAAGTCGGAGGGAATTTTATCGATTTCTTCCGGATCCACAAACAGCTGACGCCTGAAGGACATCACGTGCGAAAAGCCGACTTGGACAAGGCTCATGCGCACTGGAGTAAGGCTGGATTTAGGTACAACGTTGAATTCCTCTAATTTTTCAAGCAGGATATGGTTCGGAATACACGGCAATACATTTGAGAAAATCACTCGCTTTAGTCTGGCAATGTAGGGGCGAATCGTAATTTTACAGCCTTGAACAACAAGCACACTTTTTCCTTCCTTGGTAATTTCATCCACTATGGAGGCACTATTAAAGAAAACACAAAATCGGTTCTGCGTGATTTTAGAAGCAGCTACAATGTTTTGGGGAGGCACTATAGAGGCAATAGCATAAACATAATCTTCCGCTTTTACTCCTTCAATGGTGTCAAAGACAATTGCTTGGTCTTTCTTGGGGTACGTAGAAACAGAGGTAACGTTCGAGTACGACATAGTAGTAGTAGTAGTTGTTTTCGTTTGAGTAGACATTTGGGTTATTCACTTTATCTTACGCGTAAAAAAAAAGAAAAAACCTCAACAAAGAGATTTAGCACAAAGCGACGCCACCCAGCGGCAGTCGCCGCGCAGCGGAGAAATTAACCTCTATAAACTGCCGAGAAGACACGTCTGCCACGCGCGACAGTCGGCGCAACACTGTAATTTTTGTTGTATGCAATGTAAAAATAAAAAAAATAATTTTACTTATGACAAAAAAACAATTTTTTTAAAGCAAATATAAACTATAAACAAAAAAATTCAATACGCAACCTAATTTTCGCTAATTTTCCTATAAATCTTCAAATTTATTTTATTACAAATTATACTTATGAATATGTAAACCGTTTCACCAGAAAGTTTAATATGTAGGTCAACAGTTACGCGATTACGATTTTTTCGAGCGCCTCGCTGGTTTATGCTTTGCAGTTAGGTTGATCGGGCGTCGTCGCCGCGTTTCGTTTTTGCAAAGTGCACTTAAACCGCAGGAACGCGTATATCATCGTGCCGGAGTATGCCTTTTTTTTTTTTCTTTCTCTCGCTCTTTTCCTTATTTTTCATTCCGTTCGGTCGCCTCTCTTTTTTTTTGTTTGATTCCGAGGTTACTCGAGGCCACGATTGCACTCAAATATTTCCCAGCTCTTGTTTGTAATTTTAAAACACGTTCGTATTAATCGATAAAAATAATGTTTGTTTTCACAATTTTTTAAAATTCGGCAAATCTTGTGTCTGGTTCTGGGAATTGAATTTACATAATGCGATTGTGATGATATGGTACGAATGTCGCTTTGGAAGTAATAGATTTTGAAGCTACGCGAGCTACGCGATCGTGTTTAATAACATCGCGATCCAGAACTGTCTTATCAGACATGATAACGATAAATAATGCGAAGGAATTTTTTTTAACGCGCAAGAAAAAGTACGGCTTGCATCGAACAAATAAAAAGTAAGAAAAAAAAAATCTATCGGAAAAAGTACGAGGGGATCGGAAATTTTGTGGGCTCTTGCAATATCCGCAGTTTTTTCCATTTAAAGTGCGGCGAGAAATGCGGTTTACCGGAAAATCATTTCCTAAATTTACGATTTTTCAATTTAAATTTTTTATTATAATAATTTCACATCTTGTAAATAAAAATTGCTTGACCAAAGTAATTATCATTAATTATTGTTTTATTCTAAGGGTAGAGTCTGAATTGAATAGATCTATTGCAAGATAAAATGAACTAGTAATCTATATAGTTTTAATCCAAAATTATTGAGTAACAAATTTGTTCGTATTAATGATTATTTCTCATTAAAATATAGTTACTGGTAAAAAAAATTTTTTTAATGAAATCACGCTGCGTGGGAACTAAATTCGAAAAAAAAACCTTTTTTTTTTCTTTCTTTTTTAAACTCAAAAGCCCCGGGTTGAAAACTGCCTCGTGACCTGACATTTCTTTTTGTCGGGAAAAAATAGGCCGTGCTACAGGTCTAAAAAGGCTTGGCTCCAGCCGAGTGCTCGGCAAACAAGTGAGAGCGAAAAAAAAGAAGAGGAGAAAAAAGAAAAAAAAAATGATGAGTCAGAAGAGCGAACGAAAAAAAAGGTGATAAGTGCAGTGAACGTACGATAAGAAAAAATGAGTTCGTGATTTGTATTCGGGTTTCGAGATCCAAGTAAAATACGGTCACTGCTCGTGAAATAATATATTTTTCCAAGCGTCAGAAAGTTGAATTACTGGGGAATATAAAAACTGCGAGGTTTACCTCGGTTTAATCATGATTTTCACCATTATATGAAATGTTTTTGCATGGAATTATACTCGGAATTATAACCTAAATTGTAGATTAAACTGACTAGTCAGGCTCATTTAAGCCTAAAGCGGGGTAATTTTCATGTATCAAATATTGAAAAAATAATCTTAATTTTAAATTAGACTCAGTTTCTTAACGAGATGCATTTGCATAAATCTGTAGAATCCTAACCTTAAAGTTAAAACAAAATTTTTCAGCCAACAATCATCATAATGGCATTTATTTTTTGGTAAATTTTTAGAATGCATTAAAAATTACTGCAGCAATGTTGGCCGCAAAAAATTCTCTGAGATTTGTTAAATTTAAGTAAAAATATATTTCGTTTTTAGACTAGATGTTTTCTCATGGAATTCTAACCTAAAAAACATTTCACCTGAAAAATTCCCTTAAAAGCTCGCTTAAAAGCATATGATACGTTCTTATTATTACTTTTTTTTTATTTATTTATTTTTTATTTTATTTAATACGTTCTTATTTATATATCAATAACATTATTTATATTTTACAAGGTATGTTTGCATGAATCCGTGCAGTCATAACCTAAAAAACACCATTTTAAGCAACAAATTGTCGTACTTATTAACATTTTTTTTTCAATCATCAAGCAGCACAATTACTAGTTTGAAAAAACTTTAAAAAAAAAAGACTCATTTTTCAACTTTTATCAAATGCGTTCGCATAAATCTAAGAAATCCTGAGAAAAAAAAAAAAAACACGTTTTTTAATGAAAAAAATCTCGTGGTAATTTTTCACAACGCATCTAATTACCAGCGCAACAAAAACTCATATATTTTTTTCAAGTTAAATAATATTTTGTGGGTTCGTTTCTCATGGAATCCTAACCTAAAAATCCCCCCTCCTTACATTCTCTCCCCTAAAAATTATCATAAAAGTTTCACCGAACTCTCGTAATTAAAAGTCCGTCTCATTCCGCACTTGGTCGAGTCGGTCGCTCGGATGACATAAAAATACTCTCTCGATCCAATAAAAGCCCGAAAGAAAAGCGAAAGGAGGTCGATACGCGCGGCGTATATCCGCTCGCTCCCTGAACTTCTGTCTCTCCTCTGCACGGCAACTCGCGAAATGAAAAAAAGACCGCGTCCCACTTATTTTTTTTTTTCTCTCTCCTCTCCTTCAACATTTTTCTTCAAAAAAGTGTTCGTATTTATACGCACGTAAAGAGAGAGAGAGAGAGAGAGAAGAAAAAAAAAATGAGGTCAGCTGTTTCTAAGCGGCCCTAAGGGGTTAAGGAACTGCGGCTTACCGTCGTATTTTAATTATATTCGCTAACGAGATTCCTTCTTTCTCTCACTCTCTCTTTCGCTCTTTCACCCGCTAATTATCATTAAGGATTTGCATCTGCGCAATTAATGGGTCCCGGTAACGAGGAACCTTATTTTTTTTTTCTTCTTCTGCTTCTTCTTCCATTACTCGCTAATTATTTCTCTTAGCGAAAACAAAAGCTTTAATTTGGTTTACTCGGCTTTGGGATTTTCCACGTAGGCACTCGGATTTTCTACCGATTGTGAACTGTTTATTTGATTACATCATTAAAATACCCCCCGGAACCGTACGTACCTCGTTAAACGTAAACGTAAATTAATTGTGTGCATGTATGCGAGCATGTATGCATGTGCGGGTTGGTGCTCTGAAATAAGGGATTTTTATTTTTTTTACCGGCAGCGCCGCGGTTGGGATTTAATGGCGGCTTAAAAATAGCCGGATCTATTTTCGAACGAGCGTGAGTCAGTCTAGTCCTATTAGAAAACTTCGAAACGCTCTATGCTCTTTAAATCGTCATTAACGAGGCTATTAATATCCCGCTCGCTCACTCGAGCTGTTGTACTTAAAAAATTTCATTGTTCATTCAGCCTTGTTTGTCCTGAACCCACAAAATACTGTTTACAATCTCGTACTTACCCATTGACAGATTTATTAAAATTAAATAAGTGATATAAAATATATGAATAGTTTAAGAGTTTACGAGAAAGACTAACTCTTGATTAAATATAGAAACTTTGAAACCAATGGTTTGTGTTTAATTGATTAAAATAAAAAACTTTTTGGCTAAATTAGAAAATTTACAGAAGGATTTTTTTCTACTTATTTATAATAATTTACTAATGTAAATTTAGATTATTATTTAAATTTTCTAAAATGCGTGTGCGTACTCAAAAGTTGATTTTAAAAATCGTTATTGAATTTTATATAGATTAATAAATAATTAAGTTACGTAAAATAATATTTTCATAAAGTCATTTTTTATCTTATTAAAATTAAAAGTTAAAATTGAATATCGAGTTGAATATCATTTTAATCTCGATTTTAACTATTTTGCGTGCTATTTTGTACTCGATTTTGTATATGTCAAGGCGATTGAATAATTAATAAATTCAATATAACTTTGAGAAAGTCTATGCCTTAACTTTTGTTTATAACTTAACATATAGTCGATCTTTTATTTAAACAATACTGAAACTAAGCTCAAATAAAATTGATAAAATGTTTTAATGAATCCTTTATGAATCGATTTATTAACATAAACTTGGAATTAAAACTATTAAATCATTGTATTTAAATTATAATTTTGATAGTCATATTATTTAAAAATCTCATACAAAAGTAAAAGAGCTCATGTAAAACAGCCAACTTTAAACAAAAAATAATCCTCAATTAACACTAAAAATACCTTGAAAATAAATCGAATCGAACTAAGACATCATCCATTCAATCCACACCTTTTTTCAAAGCTCTTCGTTATTCGCACCACAATCCATGCTGGACAGGTGCCTATTTTCTCTCCGCAAATCCAACAAAAAAAAACAGAGCCCAAACAAAAACAAATCCTCGGGGTTCACCTTTCCCCGCCCGGCCGGCTAAGGACGAGAGAAAGTCACAACCCACCCACCCACCGCGTCAGGGTGGGGAGGTCGCGTGGGTGTTGTTGTAGGTACCGGCCGGCAGCGCAGCCGCGGGAGGCCGATGCACCCGCGGAGTTCCTTGCCCCAAAATCATCTACCCCTCCTCCCCCGGGACTGTTGCGTGCGTCCGCCGGCAGAGGGAGGTGCGTGTTTGGTAAATACAGGGTTGGAGCTGTTTCGGGCCTTTGTTTATCGCCGGGCTGTTCCAAGGTCTGAATTATTTTCGTGCTTTTGTGTGTTCTTTCGTATACGTACTGTGGCAGGAAAAATTAGTGGCTGGGTAGATACATTATTTTGTGTTCTTAAATTTTATTTATTTAGGGCTGATTAGCATTCTTTATGATTAAAAATCGTGAGGGTTGTACGAGGATCATAAAAACACCATAATTAAATATACACTTTGATTATTTTGTATTGTATTCAATACTAGCTTCTACATTATGTTACAGACAATATAGGTACACAATATCAATAATGTAACATGTGTAGAATACATATAAAATACATTTTTACAAATTTATATCGTCAGAGTACGATGCTATGAACTATTTACAAGTTCAATACAACTACAGTGCCATATGTATAAAGCTGTGTATTCAAAAGTTATATATTTTACTCTATTATATACTATATATGACATATAAATGTAATATATGCTAAGCGTAATAATTTTACAATTTTTTTTTTTGTCTTAAACTATGAAAACTACCACTGAAACATGTAAATAATAAATTGTATAGAGTTTGATATATGTTTTTTATAAATAAAATAATAATATGTATAAAATATAAGTTAAAAAAGACATTTGTGGATTTACTTAAGGGGCAGTGAAAGTAGATAATTTTTTATTCCTTGTTTATTAATTTTTTCATAACTTATTTATGAATATAAAAAAAATAAAAAATAAAATCGGTACCAGCAAAATTTCTTGCACTTGATCAACATAATATGAATAATTCTGCAAAATTTTGAAATCGAAGTTTTAATTATTTTCGGTTTACCATTGTCAGTCATTTTTACAAAACACTGTTTTTCAAGCAAAATTTCGATAAAATACGGCTGACAAGGTTTTTCCAAATGTAATCAAAATTTTGATTTGAAATTTGGCAGAAAGTTACATTACTTGTATATCTAGTGCAAGTATCTCTTCATTTTCAATAATATTGTTTACTGTTTAAGTTTGAGATCAATATTTAAGTTATTTTAGTTCTTCTTTAACACAATATCTTCGATCTGATTTTGATAGTTCTTATATATTATTTTTTTTTTTTAAAACCAAATAATATTATTGAAAATGAAGAGATACTTGCACTAGATATACAAGTAATGGAACTTTCTGCCAAATTTCAAATCAAAATTTTGATTACATTTGGAAAAACCTTGTCAGCCGTATTTTATCGAAATTTTGCTTGAAAAACAGTGTTTTGTAAAAATGACTGACAATGGTAAACCGAAAATAATAAAAACTTCGATTTCAAAATTTTGCAGAATGATTCATATTATGTTGATTGAGTGCAAGAAACTTTGCTGGTACCAATTTTATTTTTTATTTTTTTTATATTGATAAATTAGTTATGGAAAAAATTAATAAAGAAATAATAAAAAATTATCCACTTTCACTGCCCCTTAACTCGTGATATTTATAGCTTTTGAGATCTTAAAGTTACGATACGGCTCATATATCGAGGCTGGTCTTGTTAATATCCGGCTAAATAGTGGAGTGCGGCCCGCATTCTCGTGACCTAAAAAAGGCGCAGCGTCAGTGCGGCGTTTTATTTTAATAGGTTTCGAATCGCGAGTGATCCCAGTTAGATAAATTCACGTTCAATAACATAATTAACCGAAAGTCAGCAGCTGAGAGCTTAATTAAAACCACGCCTTTCGAAGTACGTCACGTCCGGCGAGTTGGTGACCTTTAATCTCGATCTTGGAACACCTGTTTGGTTCTTCCGAGTCATCGAATTGTTTTGTTACATGGTTTCTTTGCGAAGAAATAATTTTTTTTTTTTTGTTCGCTATGTAAAGCTTTTTTTTTTTCAAGTGCGTCCGTTGTTGCGTGAAGCAAATATATATTTTGCATAATTATTCGGACTCGTGAATTTTTTTTATTTAACAGCTCACGAGGAAAAAATCGAGGAAAAAATACAAAAACTATGGGCTCCGAGATAAGTTATCAATGCAAAGATACGCTGTATCAAAGTGCTTGGTCACGTTTTGTACATTAATTAATCCGTCTGAGTGCTAAAAAATTCCTGAAACTTTTATGATGTTCGTAAAAATAAAGAAAACAATTTTTTTTTTACTGTACTGAAATAAATATTTTTTGTTTATTTGGTGTAATTTAGTTTCAAAATTAAACCACAAAACGAATTTCATCATGACGCATAGTCAACTCCAATTAAGTAAAAAAAATTTTCATAAATCACAAATACACCTTAGGGAATGTTAAAATTTTCGTGAACATTTTACACGACAAAGTTTAAAAAAAATATGTTTGTTCAAAAAAATAGATAGATAAACATATTAAAAACTTAAAAAAAAAAGGTTCAAACTAGATTAATTAACACTAAGATAGTTATCTTAGCGAGCGCCAAGTTTTGGCCTTAAAGAAGATAGACTACTTCGAATTGAACGTACGTGCTTCACTTGTTTCCATATCTCAAGTAGATTAATACAAATTATCTCTTCTACTTTCCTCAATTAATTCAAAACTTACACCGTCCACAAATAAATACCAAGAAAACAACCGCGTAAAATTATTATTTTTCCTACATTCCCTCCCTAACAACAGCACTGTCAAAGCCCTCCCCGAAATTAATCAATTCCCTAAATGAAAAAACCCGCTTGACCTCACCTAACCTCAAAAAAAAAAAAAAAAAAAAGAACTCACTCACTCGCTCACTCGCTGCCCGTACGAAAACAATCCATCAGACGACCCCCAGGGCAGATCAATCGCGCGTGGGCATCAAAACGTAAACACGGTAGAATTTTCCCGCGCTTCGTCTCTCTCTCTCGCTCTGCCCACTAATCAAACCGGGCCGGTCTCAAGATGGCCGACGAGCCCCCGTTGCCGTGGCAACGACGAGTGGGCGGAGCCCCGGAGAGGAACGAGTGGGCGGAGCTTGCGCACCGGCGGCCATTGCTGTGGGTTTGGCCCCGAGAGACGTCGCCCTCTCGCGGGAGTCTCGGAAACTAGAATAGTTCGGAAGTTCGATGGTGGGTGATGCTGCCTGCACCGGGTAGTTTCACCCCGTTGGAAACCGGCCAACTATTGTTCTTTAATTAGATATGTGCGTATGGATTTACGCGTTGTGAATGAGCTGTACTATCAAATCATACTAATGTCTTTATGATGCTGATTCGGGGACTCTGGAAATGTATTTATGACCGATATTGAATTTTAAATGCTCTGTTGTATTACAAATTTAAATCGAGCTTTATTTTTGTAAAATCTACAAATGTTTACTTTCAAAGTTAAACCTTCTACTAGTCTAAACAATCAATGTAAATAAAGAAAGTTTTGATGTATTACATGTTTTTTTGCGTATCAAAATTGTTTCTGGTTGATTCATCGCTAGTCGGAATCGGAACAATGCAGCATCGTATCAACGGTTTGATTGAACAATAAAGCCATCGATTGCTTATCGCGCACACATTGCTTCCAGCCAAAAACTTTTGCCCTATTACTTACACTAATGATTATCCGTATCAATAAACTCGACAAACCTTCCTCCATCGATCAAAATATTTTTCTCCTAGCAATCACGTAACCCTCGTTAGACCTTTTGCCAAAAAAGGGCCATATCTTCCCCCCGTAGAAACCCGCTCATCCATACTAATACATCGCTCCGAGTGTATCTCACGTCCGCTTATCTGTCTTATCTTTTCATTCCCTCTCCCTCTCCGTCCATTGTTTGCTAGCGTTTGATCGATCGATCTCAACGCCGTGAATTATCGAAATAATTGCTGCGTGGATTGAAAATCAGCCTATAAATCTCAACCCACTCCGCGTTGCGGGCTGAATTAAAACACGTTTATCATAATAACGCCGCCGTGGTTACGTGACAAAACACAACCCCGGAGTGTCGTCTTATCGGATGGTGGGAGTCTCGGGTTTCATAAATCCCCTCTCGCGTGATTATTAAATCACCAATGACCCTTACTGCTAAATGAGACACGCGTACAGGTTTCAAGTGCAAGGTTGCTGCGATAGGGCGGGCTTGCAATCGATGGAAAACAACTCCGTACATAGAAAAAATCAATCAATCAATCAATCAATCAATCGTGCTCGACGACAAGTTTTAATCACGCTGAAAGGTGACTGGTTGGGTGCTCCAGGTAGCCTCAATTTCGTGGATGAAAATTAAAACACACAACGTGCTGTTAAAAGACAGGGGGAGGGGGTACATGAATAATGCATAATAATAATCGCAATTATGGCTCCTCTTCATACTTATTCATGGGGGTCGAGTTCGTCCTGCAGCCTCCTCCCATGAATTTCGGCCTTTATTCCGTAGCGCCGCACACGGTGGGTCCAGTTTGTCGATCAATTTCGATTAGCCAGGGAATCCGGCGGTTTATGCAAAGGAAGAGCGAGATACAGAGAGGAAATAGTTCATCGAACGAGTAAAACGTTTTCTCAAACGAATTCTTCAAAAAAAAAAGCGCTCGCGTGATAGTAGTCTACCCGATGAATAATTCAAGAATCGATGGGGCAAAATTGCACCTCCACTTTCCTCGGAACCAGAGAGTGGAAATAATAAAAAAAAAAAAAAGGAACTTCCGAATCTCGCGGAGAGAGCCCCTTTAATTTGCGGAATATTTTAGGGGCCGCGGGGAGATGAAGAAAAAAAGAGATGCGGATTTTTTATTATTTATACAATGCATTTATTCATGACCCGAGGAGATCGGGTTGTTAATTGCTTCCACGCATCCTCAGCGCGTCATCGTTATACTTTGCGAACGACACTCGGTATCTAATTGAGCGAACGAGACGTGTTGCGTGCAGACTTGCCAAGTCATTTGTTCCCCTCCCCCTAGAGTCATGCGGAATAGATTTGAATTATTCTCACGATTTAAGTGACTAATAAGTTTATCTTTTTTTGTTACAGGTGCTCGTTGAGTACGACGACATAGAGTGGCAGAGACGCGAGTGGCTATCGCCCCACCGCGACTCGAGTTTCTCGTTTTTTCTGATCGAGAAGGGCCTCAGCTGGTCTGAGAGACCCGATCCCAAACACACTAGCCTGATCGCCATTGATCACCACAACAATGCTGCCAACAACAATCTACACCGCATCAACGGCAAGCCACTTCGGGGTAGCCAGGCGGCAGCCTGCTCCGTGCCTTGGCCCGCTCTTGTGAGTATTTATTACCTTATGTCAATTTCTTATTTGCAATTTTAGGATTTGAATAAGGTAGTTCAAGCTGCAGATAAGTCAAACGACTACTGAATTTTATTTTTATCAGTGTAATCATTATGTTAATTCATTTTAAAATGAACTTTATCAATGGTAGGGCTTGGACTTCCTTAAAATAAGTCTTCCAGAATTTGAAGATATCACCCACCATTTTAATAGGTCATTCATCGAAAAACATAAACACTTTTTTTACTAAATATTAAAAAATAAGATGAACATGTTGGTTATTTCAGTGTCTTTAATTAGTAAAACTGAAAGGATTGGTTTAACATGATTTAAATTATGCAATTTAATGAGGTGAATAACTTTTCAGACATTCAAGTCTATTTTCAGTTCTACTAATTAGAGACACTAAAGTTGAGTACCGTGTTAACTTTATTTGAATAATTTGTTTAAAGAACTTAGTTTTTACACAATGTTGACACAACGCAAGTTCTGAAGTAAATGATTTCATTTTTAGTGTATTCTTAGTGTCAAATTGCAAACAAAATTAAAAAAAATAAGTTTTTAAAATTTACACTTAATTTTTCTAGTTAAAAACATTAGAATGCCAGTCGTTTTTGTCAATACGAACTTACATTAAGTAAAAGCTGAAATTTAATTAAAATCAACTTCAAACACTGACGAAAATGCTCTTGGAACGTTACATTAATTTCAAATTAACGAATCTTAACGTTAAATCACCAAGCCGGATTGATTAAATATGACGAAACTTCAATATTGATACAAAACAAACCCTTCTAAAAGCAACAAGAAGTTGGTACAGAATCTACAAATAATAGAGTTAGTTTAAAGCTATAATCCGCTTGTCGACTCTACTTAGGTGAAGTTGGTATCCCTCTTAGACAGTGTAATCTCGGCACTACTTTACGCAACTTCATAAAACTAAACTCAAAGCTTACTACCTATATCTTACATCATACAATTTATTATTTTTCTTATCTTTACAGACGTTCTTTCCTCTGGTGTCCCGAGCCGAGCTTCCAGAGGACGCAATGCCAATTGAGTTCATGCAAGACAGAAGACTGGACTTTGTCGACTACTCAAAACTCAAATCCTTCACGGTAAGTTTCGCCCCCCCCCCCCCCGCCTCTTTAATCTCGGGAATTTTGAGCGCGATAAATCAACGTTAATTGCCCCCGGAAAAGAGACAAGGTCGCGAGTGGTGGCGGTAACGGAAAGAGACAGTGAATCGTTTACGGTGGAAAAGCTGCTAAACTGCTCCTGGGAGCCACTTTGGTTAGGGAGGTACTTCCGCTTTACTACCCCTCCCTCTTCGTCTCCACCTCCTCGGAGTGAGCGAGTCAAAACTTACTTCGTTACAAACTTCGGGTGCCCGCGACGAGGAGGAGGAATAACCCGGGCACCCAAACTACTCGACTAACTCGGCTGGCTCCTCCCCTGTCTCATTTCCTATAACCCGACTGACTCGCTCTTCGTTCCTTTATGCCGACGCCAATCTCTACGTAGTTATGGATAATTTTCACTGCTGCTGCTGCCCTCCGGCCTGAAACTTTACGAGGGAATTTTCGAAGCGAGACTTTACGCAGTTCGATCTTCTCGCCTTTTTAATTCTTCTCGACGTTCCAGATCAATTAGGAGATGATCTACTATGTTGGATTCGGATCAATCAACTCTGCTTCGTCTTAATTTTCTAATCTTGGTGGACTTGGATGATTCATGACTTTGGAGCAAGTTTTGAATAATGTCATATATTAAATAATTAGAAACAATAAAAAAATAAAGCAGTGGGTGCTGAATTCAAAAAATAAGCCCAAAATATTGGAGTATAGTGTGATGATATTGGACATTGTACCAAAATACAACACATAATTATTAGCCAATTTAATATAGAGATATTGGATTTATTTTTGTCTATTAGCATAATGCTTTAAATATTTGAAGATAAGCTCGAGAACTACTTGAGAACTAATCCAACGTAGTTGCCTTTACTTGGTGAAAATCCATTGAAACAAATTGTATGAAGGAAAACTAATTGATAACTCAAAGTTTTTGATTTTCACAAAACAATTTATTAAAATAATCGCTACATGTTCCGACATACAATGTCATCTTCAGACAAAATTGGTATTTCTGACTTAATAACGTAGTTTATTTTACTTGAGAACTACCTTAAATAGTTGAAATGATCATACCAAAAAACAAAGTTCAAAAGAAAAACTAGAGGGAAATTCAAACTCAAGAAAGTGCAGAAATCAACACGACACTGATCTTTGATGGGTTTTTCTCTTTTCCTCCTGCTTCGGCTCGGAGCCTCTTTGACTTGCACAAGGGGCGAGGACGAGGCTCTTTAATTACGCGCCAATTTCCTTCGCTACGCCGAGAATTCGAAGAGTCGTTAAACGAGAAGCGGTGGCGGCTTCTCGGTGGGAGCTAGACTTTTGCGTTCGCTTTTCAGGGCCACCGACTTCTCGGCTTCTGCTGATGCTCGCTGCGAATTGTTTCCAAGTAATTAAACTGTCCGAACTTTTACCGTTAAAACTTGCGGCGGAAAATCGCAAGTCGCTGCGTTCCTCGGACAATGCGCGAGTGCTCCAGGATTTTTCCCCGAGCGGGAGTGAGGACTTTTAAAATTTTTTCACTCCAATGGATTATTCTGCGGGATTCGAATGCCCCGGATAATTCCAGGGAAATGAAGATTTGACATTGGGAGTAATGGACTCTACTCGAGTCTTGAGCACTTTATTAAAGTGGCATTAGTACTTTACTAATAACTAACTTGATAATCTAATCTTGAGAGAGAAAATTTCTTAGACAGTTTACAAGTTTTGAAGTTATATAGCTATATAGGTCTTTAGAATCCTCTGTTTAAAGTGTAACTGAACTTCGCAATTTTAAATTCGTCCATTAATCTAGATGTTAGTTTTGAATCTTCATAACATATCTCTGAGAACGTCAACCTTAATTTTTTTGATTTCGTCGTACTATTTTAATGAGTATTCAAGATGCTATATTATGCAGATTGATCCACTTATTAATAAACTCATCGATCAAATAATACATGTTTTTAAACTAGATTAGATCATCTTTCAGATACTTAACTTCTGGAGTCAACGTTTACGTAAATGACTTGAATATTCTAATCAAAAACAAACTAATTCATTCCTTTTTTTATTTTGGTCACCAACCCAAACGTCAGAAATTTATGCTCTTGTTCAACAGCAAACTTATTCGTCTGAGAAAATATTATTTTCAAACTAGGTCATAGTAACTCTCATAAAGTCAACATCTAACACACTTCAGACAGGTCCAAATCTCGAGCTTTATTTTTACCTGGGCGAAGGAGAGACGCACATTTAAAAGTATGTTAGACGTCCGTCAAGCCTAAATAAACACGTGGTTCTCGTAAACTCAACACGTGTTCGGGGTGAATTTCGCAAAAATAACTCAAACTCCTCGAAAAAATCAAGTCAACATTCTACCCAATTTAACCGTTACGGGGAATAAAACTCGCCCATCTTTGGGAAGAATGAAAAAAGTGGCAGTAAAGTACGAGGGGTATATTTCGAGCCAGCCAGTTTTCCCTATTCCCCGACAAAACAAAGAAATAAATAAAAAGAGAGGTTGGAGGAGGAAGACTCACTCGAAAGAGTATGTTGGCGCCTTATATTCCTCTTCCTCCTCTTGGCTGGGATCCCGCAACATCCGCACGCGGGTCAAGAGAGGAGCGAGTCCGCACAGCTGCCAAGTCGAGACGGCCGGCAAAAAGTGGTCTCTCTCCTCTTCCCCTCCCTTCCCTTTTTTTTATGCTTATAAATACCCGCGCGTTGATTTTTATCGAGTGGGGGGAGGGATTTATAGTTCAGGGTCAACTAATTGTTAGCAGACTTACCGAAAAGTGTCACCAAACTCGCAACAATGTCGTTGTTAATGGATACCTGATAAAACTCGGGATTCTCGCTGGCCTCGTAACAACCCATCCGCAGTAAATCCAGAAGCTCGGGGTTGGTGGTAATATAACGTATCGATTTCTCATCACCCGGCTTGATGTCGAAGCTTGGATGCCCCAACGGCATTACATCACCGTACGTTTACGAGTCTTACCCGCAACAACAACTGTATGAAGATTTTGAATAAACAATTTCTCGCTTTTTCATCATCCCGGGAGAAGAAAGAGAAAGGTCCGATCTACATTTTCTCTCCCCCCCTTGGGTCATAATAGCCAGCACTGGTTTTTATTATCGGCTTTTGTTGCGCTTTTTTTATTGCTGGTACCGCGAGCGCGCGTGCATGTAACGTAATAGCCGTAGCGATGACGACGTAACTACCTGACGTAAGTTATTGTCAATGGCCGTATATGTGAGTCACGGGTGATTGGAGTATCGATCGATCGAGCGTCCGTCGTCTTGAGAGTGCTTTATTCGTCGTAATGAAGTTTTAAGAGGTCCCTTTGTGTCTCTATCTATCTATCTCTCTCTCGGTGCTTACTTTGTTCCGGATATGATTGATTGAGCAATCGACCGAGTTGATGAGACGATGTGTATCTCGTCCGAGTAAACTTCTAATTGTTTTGGGATGAATAATTTATCGGGACGGGTACCGAAAGTGAAATGTCGAGATGTTCTTAACGTTGTACTTGAGATTGGTCAAGTTTCACTGTGTCCACAGTATAGATCTTCGCATAAATTTCTAACTTTGCTACAAGTAATGTCAATTGAGATCGAAAACTTCAAACTCCAAATATAAATCTTAATCTGTCATTTTGTATAACTCGTTCATGTGCAAATAAAATTGGATTATTCACATCTACTCCAAAGTCAAATGTTATCAACAAGTTCTTGACACTCGTTCACGTTGAACAGTTCAGATTTGCGAACTCCAAGTCAACATCTGCGTATGAGCTCTTCCACTGCACAATCAACCAAGTTGATAATTACCGTGCTAATTCAAACTGAGACTGATAATGGATAATCCCATTTGAGCCAACAACAGCCGACCTCCGCAACAATTGTCTTCTTCCAACTTTCCATAAATCTCCTTCAAATATAAACACGAAACTCAGCACGCCAGCGAGATTAAAAGTGTTAAATCACACCTTCCAGAGGTCAGACAGACTAATTAATCGTCGTCAGGCCTTTTACGTAAAATCCTTGGTCTCGTCCTACAAATAAACTTCAGCGGTTAATGAAGTATACGGTGAAGCACCGCACGCATACACCGAAGCCGCAGCTTTGGCTGCCGGGTATATAATCGATAAGGGCGGGGTCTCGGGTTAGCGCGCGCACCGGCTCCGAGCCAGTGCGGAGAGAGCGAAAGTTTTTCCCAAACTTCAATCTTCTCTTCTATTTATTTTTCGAGAAAATTTTCAAACTCCCTCGTACGTTGTTTTTGCGATATCATATTTTCGACTTGTTTTTTTTTTGTTTTTTTTCAGGGCGGGGTTGGGAAATGTTGATAAACATTGTTTTATTGATATAGATTGGATTGCTTTTTATTTTTAACGAAAATTTTTAAGATACTGTGCTTCTCGTTATGTCTTCTATTTTTCATTATTTCAAGTCTTTTTGAAATATTCGTGAAATGCATGCTCCAGTTTTCAGGGCTTTTAGCTCGGCTTTTAGAATGTTTGAGCCAGACGATTTTGGGGTCATTGTCAGGAGTTAAAAGTACCAATCATTATTTCAACTCAATATTTTTCTAGAGCAAGCTTATAATTATATTAATTCTGTTTCAATGAAGGTTTCCTAAAGATTCTCTACTGATTCAATTGAAAAAAAAATTAAATTAATAAACTTGAGTAACGATTCATTACTACGTACTTTATCTTGCAATTAACATAACCTAAAAATTATATCTGATTTACGCATTGGAACTGTCAGACAAAAAAAAAATAAAAAAATATACATATAAACTCGAAACAGTAGCACTGAAATTAGTTATTAATTATTTGAAATTTAAAATTACAGCAAGACTGGGAGCTGACGAAGGGCGCCACGCTATGGGGAAGCGCAGTGCGGCAGTGGACAGAGATGCAGGACGGCCAGAGCATACTCCTGACGACGCCCTCCGTCCTGGCTGGCTTCAGGATCGAGGTCTACCGGGCCGAGGGCACGACCCAGTGGTACACGGCCGTCATCAACGGGTACAACGAGTCCACAAAGGTACACGTGCATTCAACTAGCTTTTCTTTTTATCAGAAAAATTATTGTTGATATTGATGGTTTTTACCTTAAAAAATATTCTTTGAAAACAAAAATTATATAAAAAACAATTTACTTGTATATTGATTTGAAAATTATACATAACATTGCAATAATCTTACTTGAGTGAAATTTTAATGAATAAATTTTTTTTTTTTCTTAAATAGGATCTGACGGTGACGGACGACACGGTGCTCGAGGACCACAACGAGGATCCCTGTCTGGTGCAGATGCGTCTCATCGGGGATGGAAGTGAGTGTCTTTTTATCAGCTCTTTGCTCACTGATAAGATAAGACGAGCAAACCGTTGCTCTCTCTGACAGTTTTTTAAGCTTTGGAATATCGGGATTTGGAGAACACAATTTTAATCGAAAATAGCCTCGTTAAAAAAGTAGTATCTTGTATCATAAATTTATTATGAATTAAAAAGCCATGTTCTAGGTGTCTTACACGTACACAGAATCTTAACTATTAATAGAAATGATAGAAATGATAGTAAATATTTTGAATTAAATTGCCTTTGACATTCAGGTGAATAGTGATGAATAGCGCACTCCATGTTTAGAAAACTTGAATTGTAAAGGATCTCCGGGGGCGAATACAAATAAACATTCCTCAACTAGTGAGTCATTTATTAAAATTAGTCGCAAAGTTTCTTCCGCCGACGTGCAGACCTTTTCAAGCACTGTTAAAGTAAAATTATTAAATAACAAAGATAATGTTTACAACATGATGTTTGATTTTTGATTACATCGGTTAATTTCCAAAATGTTACATATTCCAGGTAGCGAGAATACGATCAACAAGAGAGAAGACACACAATTCCTTAGCAGAATTTATCACTCTCTCGTTTGAATCCTATTACGATAATGTTTTTATCCTCCTTCCCGACATTTTGTTTACATTTAGTTTACTTCTGGATAACCTTATTATAAAGTTATAAAAAAATCAAACGGCATATTGTAAAAATTATCTTTTACATTTTTTATATCTATAATCGACGAAAGAAACGTTGCATCTAATTTTTTAAAATGACTCACTAATTAAGTGTTGTCAATGTGGCCCGGAGATTCTTGACAATCCAAGATATTCAGATGAATTTTGAGACTATTTTTAATACATCCCATCTGGATATTTTAATTGAAAAGTAACCATGAAAAACTCAGGACGAATTTGAAACTTTCCAATCCTTTCAAAATTTACATACTCCTAACCTAAACTCTATGATCTGATAAAAAACTAACCCGGCAATTAATTTTAATTTACAGTCGTGGAGAGCATAATGAGGGGCGAGAACGTAGGCATGACGCCTAGGAGGTCGAGGTCGTCGACTGGTCTGACGCACGCCTTGGTCATAGTGAGTACATCCTCCTCATTCAACGTACACATATACATAAAACCGAATACATTCTTACCGCAACTGTAAAAAGACGATAACCTGCAGCTCTCTTATCTCGAATTCCCAATCGCTCGATAACCTCGCCCTCGAGAAAAGAAGTTAAAGCTCGCGGGTCGTTATTATACATCGCTTTTTTTTTTTTTTATATTCGTGCGCACCGTTTCAGGGAGGAGAAGATTATCCTCTTTAATGTCGGGGGAGCTTGTCGATTGCTTATCGATTTTCTTGCTCGTTTGAGCGGAGAGAAGAACTCCACGGTCTCGACGATTGATGCGATTATTAGGCGGACGAGTTTATTATGCTCTTACGCGCTTTAAGGACGACCCCGGAGCTTTTTTTTTCTACCACGGCTCCTTATGCAACCCTAACCGTGAAGTTATGTGCGAGGAAACAACTTTGCGCTCAAGAGGTACTCGGAAATACTTTTAACTTTTTTTTTGGAAATTTGTAGCTGATTACAATTGAACTCTTATGAGTTAAGGCTGGGATTTTTCGATTTTTTGCAGTTTAGGGTAAGGTTTAAAGAACTTTTTCAAATTCTACGAAATCATCAACAAATCTATCTAGTTTGTTGATGAAATGTTATTTAATGAACAATAATAGTTCAACATTCCGGAAAATACTTTTGATCTCATGTTTAACGATTCGAAGATAATTAATTTATTCTACTTCCTCGAGTGATTAGCTACAACTGATTTAATTTTGCTTTGTTTATTATTAACTCTGTAACTTTTATTGTGAATGAAGAAAAAGCGGAATTTAATTAAAGCTCCCCTTTAAAAATCGCTCGCTCGAAAAAAAAAAAAAAAAACTTTCTCTGCGAACTAACTACTGGTGCACGCGCGCTCCAATTCGAGCGAATTAGAACCGCCGATGAATTATGAAGACGCGCACCAGACCAATCGTGAATAATCATAATAATTCCTCGTGATACGATGTAATTGCCGAGCAGCCCGGGTTCGATTAGGGACACGACGCAACTCGCAACTTTCTTCTTCGCAATTCTCCTTCTGCAAAGTGGCTCTTCCTCCTCCTCCTCCGTTCGTCGTCATTAGGCTTCG
The DNA here is from genome assembly GCA_038277355.1 of Encarsia formosa. NCBI lineage: Eukaryota > Metazoa > Arthropoda > Insecta > Hymenoptera > Aphelinidae > Encarsia > Encarsia formosa. The sequence continues at coordinate 12,782,079 of CM076184.1, read as the reverse complement.
ACAATATGAAGAAAAAAATAAATAAAGTGCGAGTTTGTCAAATTGAGAAATGTCGCGCGGCGGTGACTCGCACGATTTTACGCTGACTACGCAGAGTTCATTTTACTCGTACGTTTCAGAAATTTTTTTTATCATTTATCGCTGTCTTTTCCGGGTACGGATTTTAATTCAAATTTTTTTAAGTTGCGTAGAGTGTTTTAATTATTTTATACTTCCAAATGAATTCAGTCATAAAATAGACGAATAATTATAATACCAAACAAAGGTAAAGCTTTATCTTTTAAATTTTGAATAAAATTTATTTGGACGCTCAATTTATTTAACGGTCAACAAAAGTATCCGGACAATCGTCCATCATCGATCACGTATTTATTGGAAAACGAGAAATAATCTTCCGGTCGTTCATTTTCGGCTCGACTCGACGAGGTAAAATGTTTTACACCCGGAAATTTCATTCTCGACCAAACAATGGGGCCAACGAGGTTTACATCATGCCAATATAAAAATACCATTAAATTTTGCTGTGGCTACAAAGTGTACACACGGAAAATGAGGGAGAAATCGATTTTGATTTCCCGACTGTACGTCAAAGTTACCCGTACGAACTAATTAATTTCAAAGTTTCAATTACAAAAGTCAATCGATTTAATTTTCTTACCGCCTGGCGCGCGCTGGACGTACACAAACTTTTCCATCGCGATACGCAAACTCAAACTGAAACTTTGCTACGGGTTTCAACTCCCGAGGCTATCGACAAACAAACTAAACTAAATCAAGGCGCAAATATGTATATCGAGAAATAAAACTCCGTGTCGTAAAAAAAAAGAAGTTTGTGAGTCAATTTTTTGAAAAAAAAAAAAAATTAATTTTTTTTAATGCGAGCATGACGACTTTGTTTTTAATAAAGTCAAATGATGGACCACTTTTTTCTTTTATAAAAAATTTTTTTGGAAAAGGTCACAAGCTTATGGACAGAATGAATTTCTTCAGGTATAGAATAGTATACATATATGTGTTTGAATATGAATTTTTACTTAATCTAAAGTCGGAACTTTTTTTGCTTTTTTTCCTAATCCAATCTTCATTTTCCTCTTCCATTTCACAGCTTCTTAAGTAGTGAAAGCCTAAAGAATTAATTGCCACAATAAAAATAATATGTTTCTATTGAAAACCAAGATTGCGCCATTAAAACTTCAGCTGCACGAAATTTTCTTGAAAAAAAATATTCTTTTTAAAAGTATTTTTTTTTGTTTAAACTCGAGGCGCGAACTTACACTCGCCTTAATCTCACAATATTAGTTTTGGGTAGAGGTAAAACTGGCGCGCTTAATTACCGAGTTTTGTTTATCGAAGGCCTCGAAACATCAAAAAACAATTTAGATAAGTTTTAATGACCCCGAAAAAACTGCAGAGGTGTAATAAAAATTCGTGGCAGATTAAAGGGCATGAGTCGCTTAAGAAAAACCGTCTTGGAAGAAACAAGTGACTGAAAAATCCCTAAATTAAACTCATAAATTATGCTTTGTAAGTACGAAATTTGATAAAATCTAAACAGTGGTTATCACAATGATACATTCCCTCATATCCCATTAAAACCCACGCGAAATCTGAGTACGGTGCAGTAAAAGTGACTGAAAATAGGACACGATCAAGTAATGGCATGGAAGATGTCTTATTTCGGTCATTAGTTAGACTGTTGTCAGATTTTGCACGGGTATCAAAGTAATTATATATAAGTTTATAATTAGATTGTTAGCGTTTAATTCTTGAGTTTCTATTGCTATTTGTAACAAAAAAATACTCTTAACTATAGATATTCGCTTTAACACTTCATTTTGAAAGTTACGCGCGTTAAAATCATTACAAAGTTTCTGGAAAAATGTAAATTCTTTGTTAGTTGAAATTGTTTCTCTTCGATATCTGACCCCACCACCTCCACAAAACTATCCTCCATTCGTATACCCAAACCAAATACCTCCCACCACAAAAATTCTTACCATAAACAAGCAACTATCCCGCACAACTCCGCGAAACAGTTTGTCGCAGCTTCCCTTTAACGCCCGGGCAATCAATATATGAGCTGGAGGTTGCAGCCGGCTGGATGCTGCAGCATAGCCGCTCGGTATATACACTTGATTCGCCTCCCCCCTCCCCTGCTATCCCTGAACATTTGCCTGGCTGGCGGGATCTCTCTGGAGATACACAAGATAGATTCCGTTGCCATAGCGTAGTACAAAACACACCGCTCGCCTCGCGCCGCGCTGCGAATTCTCCGGGCTTTGACGATTTTCAGGTAATTGGATTTACCCCGCAGAGCTCGTATACCTGGGGGTCGTTAAAACTTTAATGCCCCGTGCACCCACCTTTTTTATCTTTTAATGGTTGGGACGTAACATGAGTTTTGGTAATTGAGTGATGAATTAGTACATCAACGGTTCGCAGTTTTCTGGATTCATAACTTGATTTTTTTGGAAAAACAATGTTTGCAAGCTTGAAATTTGATGCACTGGGCCCATAACCTGCTGAAAAATGAGTTTTCATAAATGTTACAACTGTGTTATTAGTACCCCAAAAAGTGACTTTAGTACTCGTCAACTTGACATCGTAAAACAAGAGTTTTCATTGTCATTAAACATTCCCTTGAAAAAAAAAAAGTGAGGTCCATTGTGACCCGGTGATATTTTAAGAAAACCATCTGCACCAGCCACCACCGAGTTAATTCGAGTGTGTTCACTGTTCATCTTCTTCCCCGTTCTTCTTCGGTTTTTACTGAATCGGCGTAAAACCCACTTCCCATTGTTCCAAAGCCTCGCCCGGTTCGCCTCGCCCGCAACTTTGTTTCCGGTCGTGCGAGCATAAAATTCCTCCTCCTCCCCCTCCCTCTTCTCCTTGAATCGAAAACCCGTTTTTTCTTCTTCTCCTTCGTCGTCCTCCTCTTCTATTTTTCATACCAGAGCTCGCTGAAGAGGGTAATTAACGAAGTTTCTGGTGGACCCTGGCCTGGCTTGGGCTAGTAATTGCCGGGTAAAACGCGAGCTTGAATTATGTGCCCGGGTATTATTACAGCTACCGTACCGCCACCACTGTATTTTTATATCATCGCCCGGAGTTGGGCTTTTATTATCCCGAGACCTTGTGGAAGGATCCAACGATACGAGCCAGAGTAAATATTTTCGAGTCCGAGGAGAGAAAAAGAATCTCTGGAACTTGCGGGTTCGTACTGAATATTTGATGAAGACCGTCAAAAAGGAAAGCCGCAGCGCTGACGTAAGATAGTTTCGGGTTGCCAGCACCGGGTATCGTGTTCGCCTTACGACGAATCCATGAGAATGACGAGGAAGATTTATGTACGTATACGAGAAAAAAAAAAAACCTGCGAAATACCGCTTAAGGTCACGAAAGAAAGTGTGCAGGAGGGTTTTTGATCGAGGCAAGGAAGATTAAGAAGCGCTCGGGGTAAGGTCACGAGTTTTTCCGGGATAATCCCGAATCGAGTAGAAAATATCGAGGGCGCGATTTTCCGAGCTCTGCGAAAGAAGAAAAACTATGATTTATCAGGGTGGGGAAGGGAATTTTTCGACGCTCAAGTGATTTACCACTAGACGAATTATTCTTCCTTCTTTTTTCATTCTCTACGAACTTTAGTACCGTTTTAAAATTATAATGAAGCGAATTTCTTGATATTGTAATAAAGTCTTCCTTTTTTTCATGGCTCAACGTGTAAAAGTCACACAGGAGTTAATTACGGGAGAAATTATCGTGGGAAGTCCGATGAGTTATCTGGTTAGAGAAATGACGAGGTAATTAAAAAAGTTTTCAAAGATACCTCTGTCTCTCTCTCCGAGCAAAGCTTGATAAACTTGATTTACAGCAGCTTCTTAAAGTATCCAGTTATGAGTTGAGTTTAACCTAGCTAACGACCTTGCAACATTATCATTTTCATTTGTGTCTTGCGGTAAATGGCTGGGAATCCTCAAAACTTATAATCTACAAAGTATCCAGAAAGGGTTTTTATATAGAGTACTGGTCTTCTCAAAGTGTCTTGGCATTATTCTTATTTTGGGTTATTTAATTTTTAGAGTCAGGAGCACTCGAATTTTTAACTGATCTTGATGCATCATCAAATCTTCAAAATTTCTAATCTTTAAAGTATCAAGAAATTATTTTTACAGACAATTATAATCTTCTCAAAATAGCTTGCCATTATTCCGATTCAGACAGTTTGAACTTCTGATTGATAGAACATCCAGAATTTGGAGTTCCTAAAGCTCAGCCTTTGCTGTCGTTGATGCTTCAAAATATTCCTTTGACTTAGGCAGCCAAAATGGATTACAAAAGTTTCTCAACAAAATCTTCACCCATTTAATCTTCTTAATGTCAAAGATCCAATAACCATCGTCATACAAAAAGTAAATCTCGGAAAGCACTCGCAGTCTCTCTCCCGTGTGTATTATACCAGGCTGGCTTTTGTGAACTTGAAAGTTCGTCGACTGCATGGAGTGTTGGCAAAGTTCGACCGAGGGATTAACCTGCAACTACTAGTTCGTAATGGAAGTTAGTTAGACCCTCCTCCTCCCCCCTCCCTTTGTTAAACTCCCCGCTGCTTTGCCGTGAATTATTTTATCGCATGTATATATACGCGGATGTTGACGATCGGATTAAATTGCTACGGCGCGTCGTATCCCTTGTTTTCGGATGGGCTGCAAAAGCGATTAGTTTTTATGGGTTTTGGTTTCTGTAAACACATGTTAGTTTACCCAACTTTAGTTACCGAGTATGATACAATGTAATAGTTTGATGAATAATTTAGTTTTTCCAGACATTATTTAAAGCATATTCAGGATAGATCGATTTTGATGACTTTACCAAGTAAACTTTCATTCATTTTTGTTAAAGATATTATAGGTTTACGTGAGTTAGGTTTTTTAATGACCTAATCTACAACTTTCATTAATAAATTGATCATAACAGAAAATTCTATAAGAATGGATTGATGAATGTCATTTATGAGCTAGGTTACTTCTGATAACCTGATTCATTAACAAACCCGACCTGTTATTAGTAATTACTATGGTCTCTTATATTGAGGTTATAGTTACAACGTACAAAGTCCAAGATTATATATGAGTTGACCATTCAATTTTTATAGGTCAGCTTACTTCTGATGACCAAACCTATAAACACTCATTAATCAACAAAACCCATGCACCTACCACGGTCTCTGGGTATGAGAAAGTACATAAATTCACCGCTCCAGCGAGTTGTTTGTTCCAGATCTAATCTGAAGCATTCACCCCACAATAATCATCATGTTTATGAATTCACATGTGACGCGACGTGGCTGTAATTAGTCCTCGAAGTTCCCCTCCAAAGTCCCTCGGAAAGTTCGACGAAAACAACTACGGTTAATTCAAGTTTGAGGGGAGTAGTTGATAGTAGTTCCCCGAGTAAAAAGTTTCCTCCTCCCCCTCCCCACTTCACTCGCTCGCTCGTCTGATGCACATGTTTTTCCGCAAGTATATAGCATACCTCCTCCCCCCATTTGTTCCGACAAACTTTCGCTTTCTCTTAGTGAACTGCCGACGCCCCGAACTAACTTTCCGGCTCTGCATTCGCGTGCGGTGCAGCGTGCAATTCTCAAAATTAAATCGTCCCGGGTAGTTTACTTCGCTCCTGCAGGGTATGTGAAAAATTTAAAGGGCCGACTCGGGGGGTGGTAATCACGCCAGTCAAAAACACAAAGGCCCGAGAGAGAGGAGAACGGGCTGCAGGATTCTGATGCTGCTGCCGGCAGGAGCGAAACCCGGCGGCGGGGTTCCGGGGGTGTGTCTCGGGCGTCGCGAATCAATACAGCTACCGCGCAGCTGCTAGCGCCCCGGTGACTACTCCCCCACCAGAAACACCCGGAGGGATGGATGCTGCTGCTGCTGCTGCTACTCTCCCTTCCCTTTCAATTCTCCCAACCAACTCTTTTATGGGGTGCTACCCGGGTTGCGAGGGATGGATATTAAAGCATCCCTGGCTCCAGGGTCGATGACCAGGGAGTTTTTCGGTGGCAGGGTCATCACCACCTTTGTTTTGAATCGGCGTGGAACGAGAGAACGATGATGATTGCGATGTTTTAGGGTCATCGAGCAGACTATCTCCTACGCAGGAAGGGTCATTCGCCTCCCTCCTTGGGGGAGGGGGAGTGTCTACCCGGAAATCGGGCTGCTTTCTCTTTCTGTGTAATCCTGGGATGGCCTCCTCCTGCAGACTTACCCGTCCGGCCGGAAAATCGAGACTGAGAGGGAGCAAGGGGACTTGACCTTTCGACGCGCTTGTTATTAATTCTTTGTCTTCTGCCCCCTTCTTGCGGACTCGTGGAAAGTTAATTACACTTTTTTTTTTCAACTGAGACTTCTTTGTGATTCTCTTCGCGTCGCTTGTTTCACTTCCCTGATTCATTAAGTGGAACATTTTTGTCACCAAGAAAGTGAGTGGTCTTTGCGACGAAAACTAACTTTGAGTGGAGTAAAAAAAAGACCTTTTTTACGTTGCGATGAAAACTACTTTTTCAAAGATCAGATTTTGTTACAATTGCCGTAACTTCGGGCTTATCCGGCATAACCTACAAAGATTCTACGGTCCCTACTCGAATAAATTTGAATTTCAAGAAAGAATGGGCGAGAATGAAATTCCCGGAGTCAGCAGTCGCTTAATCAAATTTTATCCTCCCACTCACTCTCTGCCCTTTTCTGCACGCCAGAGGGGGAACAAGATAATTCCGTGAAAAACGGGGCTCACCTTGCCCCCGGTGCAGTTTACTTAAGCTATCGATTCGGTGGTTTCCCCCAGCGTCATCTTCCGCCTCGTAATCGCGCACACATGTACTCGGTGCAAGCAGCCATCGCGCAAGTTTATCGCCCATTAACGGCACCACTGGATCTTCGATATCAGGCTAATCTGGGACGAATTTTCGACGTAACTTAACCGGAGTAAAAAAACACGAACAAAGAGATCATTTCTCACAAACCGGTGCTCCTGCAACGAGCGACATTCCCACAGGACTCGCCGGAGTAGAAAATAACTCATCATTTTTTTTTATTCCTTCTCTGTCGAAGCGTGACCCGAGCGTCATTCGTCAACAGTGCGTCAGCCTTATCACCGAGATAACCGAACTAAAAAAAAAAGATCCCGTGAATAATAATTTCAGGTGCTTCCTCCGATAAGAAAAAAAAGAGACATTTTCACTCGAAAAAAAATCAGAGATCCGTTCGAAAAAAAGCGAGCTACTCGGGGCAAGGAAGGAAGGGAAAAAAAGTGCGAATATCTGCACAGGTCCAACAACGCTGTCAGGCGGGAGGGGGGGTTGAAGTCGGCGGCGGCGCCGCGTTACACACAGGGGGAGTGGGGATAACTCGCCGGTAGACGATAGCAGCCGGCTCGCGAACCGCTCTGCGGCCAGTAGACGGCAGCACTGCGCCCGGCGCGCATCTCTGTGCAGGTTCTACCCGTGCTGCTCGTGTGTCGGCTCCCCCTTAATCGCAAAAAAAAAAAAAAAAAAAAAAAAAAAAAAAAAAAAAAGAAAGGACAGGAGCTGAGAGAGGAACTGCGTAGTGTTTTAGTGTGTTGGTGGTTATTATTATTATTTTTTTTTGTTTATTTATACGAGTGCGGTGAGGACTGCGTCGGGGGGTGGAGGAGGAGGAGGAAGACTAGCGGCACGTCACTTCCGGCGCGCGTCCCAGAGGTCGCCGCACCATCGATTACTTACCGCCGTTGTAAACTACGCTCCTGCTGATCCCGAGGGATACGAATGAAAAATCATAATAATAAAATACCCTGCTGCGTTGTCATTAGTTTCACTTTTCTTCGTTTCGCGATACGCGTAAGTGTTCTAGAGGCAGTTTTAAGGTTAGGATAGATTAAATTTGAATATTGTTTTTTTTAGATTTTGCCTTTTATGGTTCTTGATTAAATGAAGTTCCAATATTTATTGATTGAATAGTGGTGTAAATTAAAATTTTGTAGTTATAAAAATTAATTAATTCCTAACCTAAAAAGTGTATATAAATAACGCAGCAGTACAAGAGTGGCCCTCGGGACGGGAGTGTATTTTAAGTCTAGACATGAATTTATTTCAGCTATCGTCCGCAGCCTGCACGCACTGCCGCCAACTGGAGCAAAAGAGAATGAAGCGAAGAGGCCGCCTGCACGACTAAAACCCCTACACGATCCTGGAATTCCAAAAAAAAAAAAAATTCGAAAAAAGATAAAAAAAAAAAAAAAAAGTGCCGATGTTTAAATGAAAATTTGTGTGTTACCTAGTGTTCTTTTTTTGAGTGAGGAAGCATTACGATCAAAGAATAAAGTGTTTCAACATCGGATTATCGGACCTGCGCATCCTCCTGCAGCATCGATTCGTGCAGCCTTCGAGTAAGGGGACGCTTCTTTCATATTCATAGACCCCGAAAAAAAAAAAAAAAAAAAATTCTTCACCAAGTTGCTGCTCCCGGAACGTACTTAATTGGGGCGAAATTTTCTTCCCTCCCGAGTTGGAGGGGGGAATAATGACGATGATTTACTTTGAAAAAAATCCCAAGGCCGAGCGGTGCCAATTATCACCAGCTGTGGGTGCCTTGAATAAATAAGCCGTAGCCGGTGCGTAACGGAGACGACTTTTTTTGCCTCTTTGTCCGTCGATTAAGTAATTCTCGTTTAAAAAGTGGGAAAAATCAATCAGGAGTAAACAAAGGGATCGGAAAATTTCGTCGCTACCCCGGGTAATATCCATAAACCGTCTGGTCCATTGTTCCCCGCTGGTTACTTTCACGATTTTTACGAGAGCAACAATGGGCAACGGTTACGAAAGATTCTATAAATACGCCAATTAACTCGTCCATTAATCACGGTAAAATTGCAAGGGTAAACAGAGAGAGAGAAATTTTCAATTTTCCGCGTCTCTGTTGACCCTACCTCAGCGGTGATTTTGTTTGATGTTCCCCGAATTTAATTATCGCCGGAGATACTCGAAAATTTTGCGGTGGATTTTCTGTTGGGGATAAATCTCGGGAGTTTAAAAGAATGTATAATTTCGCGGATTTCAGTCGTAGGACAAAGGGAGGAGAGGACGACGCGGCGATAAAGGAAACCGAAGCCCCCCTTCCGCGCAAACAATGCACCCACGAGACGAGAGGGAAAAAAAGTGGGGGGGGGGGTAAAATATAGGAGGAGGGAGAGGGCAAATGAATTCTCGGTGAATCGATTTGTGCAACTCGCGAGTTGTTGACTTTTTTTTTTTTCCCTTTATAAAAGAGAGCTATCGCCATTTTGGTGATATTTTCAATGTTATATTTCATTCGTGAGCTGATTGGTGGAGCAGTTTTTAAAATATTCGAAAAATACCTTTTGAGGTTACAATGATTGTTATTTTCCTATGCGCGCTTGCAGCGCGCTGAGTGGTACCAATTAAGTAAAAGCAGCGATTTCCGACTCACGGGAGTAGCTACTGAACATTCAGTCGATCAAATTTTAACTTTTACTGATTTCTGTTTAGTACAATGACTTAAGAGCTTCTTCTCTCTCAGAAACAGTTTATACTTAATCTACTCTTGATCATGATTGTTATTACTTTTTATCTATTAGAAAAAACACATTTTATTTTTTAAATCTAATATTATAGAGGCTAGCAAACCATGACTAGCGAAACGTCGGAAAACACTATTTGAATAATAATCATTTGACCTCTACCGATCGACATAAAGACTTTTGAAATTATAAACTATTAGGGTAGCATAAAAATATTTATTTACTTATATTGTTCTAAAAACAAAATAATCTCGTGTCATTTTGGGCAAAACATTATCAGTCCCGATGAAAAATTAACAATCTCGATCGTCCTGATTAAATATCGAGTGGGGGCACTCAGCATTAATACTTCGGGCGAAGTTTACGTGCTTTAACGAGGCGAGTCGCGTCGATACTCCAATTAAAGCGAGGAGCGCGAATCAATGAAACGGAGATTATCGAAAACCGGGGGGCGTTATTCATCGTTAAAGTGGGGAAAATTTTTTTTTTTTTTTTTTTTCACGTTCGAGGGCCGCTGATTTATCGAGGAATTTATTTTGCTCGCGCCCCGGACCCCGGGCAGAATAAATGTCGCAATCAATGGGCTACGAACTTTTTTCGCGTTTGGAAATATCTTGGTTTATCAGCGCTTGACGTTTCAACGGTATTTACGCGGCACGAATAGTTACACTTAAGTTATCGTCCCGCGAATAGTATGGTAATTTTTTTGCTTGTTCTGCTTCGATTTTTGAGGTCGTGCTTTTTATTCAAGACGAGAGTTGTGGATTTTTATAGCATCTTTCATTTCTCGTTAATATCATTACACAATTATTTTGTAGATACCCTTGTAGCAATGAGAATAGGTTATGGCTAATGAATGGCTAGTTTATAGTTTGCACGCTAGGAACTAGCCAAAAACAGGCCTGAAACTGGCATAACCTACTCTCATTGCTACCAGGGTATTATCAGTCCAGTATGTCATAAATTTGGATTTTTGCTAGACAGACTAGAAAATTAAAAAAAGTCCGCTTGGATACAAAATTCTTTTTTGATTTTTGAGGTCGTGCTTTATATTCAATACAAGAGTTGTGAATTTTTATAGCCACTTTCATTTCTCGTTTAATATCATTACACAATGATTATGTCGAACTTATCAGTCCAGTCTGTCCTAAGTCTCGATAAATTTGAATTTTTGCTAGACAGACTAGAAAATTAAAAAAAGTCCGCTTGGATTCGAAATTCTTCTTTGATTTTTGAGGTCGTGCTTTATATTCAATACAAGAGTATGTGGATTTTTATGAGTAGTTAATATCATTACAGAATGATTTTTTCGATATTATCAGTCCAGTCTGTCATAAAATTGAATTTTAGCTAGACCTCTAGAAAAAGAAGTCCACTTAGATCAGAAATTTACATAGCAACCGTCGGGCAGATTTTCCACTTGGGCTCGTAAACCAAGACCGTCTAATCACTTCCCAGCCAGAAGAACAAGAATACAAAAATAAAGAGATAAAAGAAGTAAAATTCCTTCAAGTTAGCTCGGGTCTCGAAATAATCCCGATTCCTCGTAAAGATCGAGGATCACGCGCGCAGATTGATCGCCGGGTACCCCGCTTACGTGCTTTTTTTTTCTTCTCTCTTCTTCTTCTTCCAAGACGTCGCATAATGCCCGGCCGCGAATGCCTTGGACGCGCGCCAGACGGGTTTAACCTCAATTTGCAATAAAACCCACACACGAGTGTGCGAGAGCACCCAAAGAATCTCACTTTTTTTTTTATCTCTCTCTTGGCTGGTGTTTTTCAATTGTCTTTTCGGGCTTTATTGATTGGCTTGGTTGGTAAATAAAATCTCCGTGTTGCAAAGCCTTTGGTGTTGATCGGTTAACCTCATATTTTTTGACAATCACTGTCTTTGAAAATTTTCTAAAGCTTTGGGTTGAATGAAAAACATCTATTTTTAAAGCAGTTTTTCAAGTTGAACGAGTCGTTTTTCAATAAAATTTTTTTTTTGTTTAAATGATATAAATTTATCACAGTAAAACCAAAATCTTCTCTCGGACGCATTACACATTTAGATTTATTGGAATTTTTATCGCGCGACTTACATGAGGATAAAGATTCAAATTTATACAACCCGAGCTATCGATTCATTTGTGTGTTACGTAAACTATCCCGACCCGAGTATCGCATGTCGCAGACGAATAGATAAATTTTAATTAAAACGAGGGCAAAATTCTTCATCTCCTTCAAAACACACCAGAGCCGGATTTTCACTTTTTATAAAGTCAAACCCGAGTTTAAAGCGAGCGAGCGAAGTTTTCGAAGCGCTAAAATTTCTTAATTGCGTAGATGGGCTTGGAGTAAACTTTACGAAGAATAACTTTTGCCTGTGCAGCTCGAGAAAAGTTTTTGCCGGGGCTGCTAACGACGTCATACGAAGTTTTTCCAGAACCCTCCCCAACTGTATTTTCATTTACGGTCTCGGTAAACTTTGAAATTGGAAAATCATAGTTTTACAGCTAAAACAAAAAGAGAGGGAGTCAAGTTTTAACATACTTTTTGCGACTAATTATCCGATCCTCGAGTGTGCTACCGAGTTTGAAAATCTAAAACAAATGTGTTTGTTTGCGCTCGCACACTTGTTATCATTTTTTACGGTAATAAAAAGGGTCGCGGAGCTCCGGAGACAGTCACTTTATTCAATTCTACGTCGAGTTTAATCGCCGAGCGGCGTTTATCGTTGCGAATGCGTCGTGACAAGAGCTGCTGTTGAACTTTGTCATTTTCTTACTCGGTCTAATGTGAATCTGTGTCTGTTTGAAAACGCAACGAAACGTTTATTTAAATTTACATCTTCTCGTGATAATGTAATTTAAATTCTACAAAGTAATTTTTTTTTTTTGACACAACACAAACACATAAAAAAACTCAACTGTAACGTTGTTTAATGCTATTGTTTTACTTTTTACAGCCAAGACCCGGAAGAAGATCCAGAGGACGTCCGGGCAGCGCAGCCCAACTGCAAACGCAGACGCTGAGGTCACACAGCCTCGTACCCCAGCAAATTGAAAAAGGTTCGTTGCTTTTAATTACAATTGTTTCATACGTGTTGGCCAAGTGATATATGACCCGATCGGGCTCGAAGGACCAATATTTTCAGCGAGAGCTTTTCCAATTTCAATAAAATTCGATGAATCGTGTAAAAAAATTTTTTTTAATTTGTGTAAGTTTCATTTGGACCTTGAAAGCACGAATAAACAACCAAAACGATTTTGAAATTACTGAACTTCTGTTGAGTCTGGAAAATTTGAAAGGATTTATAAGATCAGATACTTCAAAGTTGTTATAGGTTATGTTAGTAACTTACATCATTTTGCTGTCAACGAATTATACGGGTATCTGCAAATGTTTAATCTAAAATAATTTTAAATACAAGAGCAAAGCTATAAATATTATAAACATCGCTTTTTACACATTAGTACACATTTTATAAAAGAGTCCAGCAAAGTTCTAAAAGTATTAAATTCTATTGAAGTTCACAAAAACTGATAAACCTTGAAAATTTAAAAACTTTTATAGGCCACGCGTCACTCTGAAAAAGTCAAAATTGAAAAATATATGAAAAAAAAAAGACTTACGACAACTGCAAACAGTTTGATTTGAAATGGCATTACTGACCCAGCCGGTGCACCGGGATTATTAGCGTCCTTTTCGCTCGTCCGTGTTAATCGAGCGCTCGGTCGATCGGTCGGAAAGGTCGAAGAGGCGCCAACTGCCGCCCGCGAGGAGGAGGGAGGAGAGGGAAATCGACGCGAGGTCGTCCCGGTTAATGAACCGACTCTCGGTAACTTTGTTGCTCTAGCTCTTTGCGCGCCGTTCGCGCGGTGCATTATCATTTTTATCAATTGAAGTTTGACACATTTAGGGAAAAGTTTACTTTGAGGTTATGTTGGTAGTCTGTGCGTTTATGTGGAAAGTTTATCGAGAAACTTATTCTTCGGTTGATCTATTTGCAAATTCAGATTCTACCCGACTTGCTAAAATCCGTGCCTTATTTACATCGAAAGCGCTAATGAGTGCGTATTAGCAGTACACAAAATTAGCACTTTCAGAGTGTCGAGTAAACTTTTAATTGATAGTTTGAGCATGTACAAGTTGTTATCCGTTTAAAGATAGCTAGATTTATTTTTTTCAACCTTGTAAAAAAAAGTTGTTAAAATTCATCTTTGAGCTTAAGTACACTAACATCTTCCACGTTTTTAATAAGTTAATTCATAATAGTGTACTAATTGAAATTTTTTGAGGTTATGTCATTGGTATCTTTCAAATCAGTGGATTACGTTATGTATAATATGTAACATAATCTTTCTTAGAGTACATTTACCAATATCTTTAAAGTTTTAATTCCCTGGACTAAATAACCTTTTGAGGTAATTCCTACTAAGGTTTAGATTAGTGGTTATTGACTAATTGAACTTTTTTGAGGTTACGTTTACCAATATCTTTAAAGTTTTAATTCCCTGGGTTGAATAACCTTTTGAGGTATTCCCTACCAAGGTTTGGATTAGTGGTTAAAACATAACCTCTTTTCTATCACAAAAAGCTCGATAAATTATTAACATTGGATCTTACGTGTATTCCTTATTCTCGCACACCGGCGAAACTTTATTATTCCCCTCTTACCGGTCCACTTAGTAACTCATCCCCACGCAGAAGGAGAGAGAGAGAGAGAGTCGGAACCGGTCGTAAACCCAGAGATAAAACCCGTACCAGAAAGAAGAACAACAACAACAAAAAGAAGAAAAAGGAAGGCGCAAGCTGCGGCGGTGGTGGAACACGGAATAAAATGGCGTTCGAGGAATCGTGCACGCGTGCTGCTGGCTGCGGAGATACCACCTAAAACCGGTCGACCAAACAAAAGTCACCGCGAACGCCATTCCTCCAACTCCTTCTTCTCGTTCCTCTTTTTTTTTATATATGTGTATAGTCTGTGTGTGCACGCACCTCTTTCTCTTCCTCCATTCCGGAGAGTCTCTGCAGGGCAAGTGTTTCTCGGTCTTTACGATCGGATCCTGGAATTTCTCCTGATTTAGGAAGTGCAGGATCCCTCCGGGCCTACCCAAAATTATCGGTTGCTCGTCCAATCTCCCAAGCCCCTTCGTTACTCTCCCAAGGTTTTTGTAAAATTTTGATTATTAATTCGTTGCTTCCTCCAAACAATGCTCCCCAAATCAGCTATGCACCGCACCCACAAAAGGAATAATAAATCCGCCGGTCTCTCTCTAGTCATTCCAATTTTTTTTTTCTCTCTCTGCCCGCAACCTACTTTGTTCTCCCTAAACGCAATATTCTCTTCCTCTGCGTTTTAAACCTCTTCGTGTCTGTTGTTACTTCTCGACGAGCAAAAAAGAGAGAGATAAGGGGGCACGAGAGAGAGAGAGAGAGAGAGAGAGAAAGCTGACTCAGCCCCGCAGCAGTCCTGTTGCTGACTCGATTATTTCTCCTTAACTTTTTATTTTTGAAACCCCGCGAGGTAATCGGCCTTTCGCGTTGTACCCTCTTCTTCTTCTTCTTCCTACGCGAGTTATTCTTGAATTTCGTAAGCGGAATGAATGAATGCGTGCACCGGGACATTAGTCACAATTAAACGTGATATATTTTGAGACATTATCTGTTATCCGAAAGAGTCTCAAAACATTGAAGTGAGTAACGCACGGTTTAATTGATTATCCGCTTTAATAATGGAGTTATCGTAATTCGATATGTAGGAAGCGTCGCTTGACTCCTACTCCTCCTGCGTGCTATGCATTGTGTCTGGTTTCATCGCTGGACTTTATAATACAGGCCTGCCACCGACGTGTGGAATGATAAATGAAGGTCGATATAGCCCCGAGCAGACGATTTGCATATCTTTTACCAACTATCGCACCTCGTGTTCCCATTTCTTTTTTTTTTTCGCTCTCAACGCTCGTTTGGTATAAAAAAGAAATTCTCTTTCGTTTATTAACGGCCACGATTGAAGATGGTTGTGTCAATTGGCGGTGTATTTTTAAGAGGGGAAAAAGTAAAAACTCCACCTTGTCTATAAACATTACCAGAGACCGCTTTCGGTAAGCTACGTCGCTCGTCGTCAAAGTTAAATCACGCGACAAAGCTCAGCCATCCGGCAAACGACCTGCAACTTACAGCTGCAGAAGCTGTCGGGCTCGTAAAAGTCCCGTTGCATCACGCGAAACCCGATTATTTCTTATTTCTCGCGCCTCATCCCGTCGCTCACGACAAAAATGTCTACTTCTGTTTCGTGGAAAACCCGACCGAAGGGGGGACAGTTTAATTGAGCGACGCTTTATGGTTCTAGAAATAGTTGTGATTGGCAGACGACCATCCGTTCCGATAGCGGAAGTCTATCAACTTAAAATAACCATTGTTTTCGGTTATTTATAAACAATCAAAGGGTTCGGTTATCGCTCACTGGGTTAAAAACGACGGTTCCCTCGTCGTTAAGTCAAGTCATTCAGAAGCCCTCGCCTTGGAAGATATACCCACACGATACGAGCTGGCTCGTTTATATTCCCCCTCTTTTGCTGGGTCGTGACAAAATAAATGACTCTGACACATTACTGAAAATACTGCAAACCTCCCTGAGAGAGAGTATATCGTATCTCTTTTGTAGGCAGGTAATTCAAAGTATCTCCCAAAGCAATGATCGCTCGACGGATCGAAGACAGACTCGGCCTACTTCCATCCAGAGGATGCGTCTAAATAAAGTCACTGATTTTTCACAAAGTCCCACGCGTTCGAAAATTCGGACGCTTAATTTTCGATTCCAGGTCACAAGGGGTAAAAAGCGTGGAGACTGCAAACACCGCACAATCCGGATCTGTGATCAGCAAGCCGTTGGTTGGTTGCTTGCCTTGCGTAACGAGGGTCTAATTTACAGCCAGCAGAAGTGCCGCTGCGCGCCGGGGCTTCCGGCTCGATAAACCGTATCCGCTGATCTGCAACCAATCAACGAATAAACTTTCCCGAGCTTCGATTATCCGAGAGAGCGAGCGAGTTGGCTCTGCTGCACGCACCGTGCACTTATGTAAATACTCAAGCCCCCCTCTCTCTCTGCGAGTTTGGAAGGCCGAAATGCCTGCTGTTCTATAACAAGATCGCGAATTGAGTTTCACCCCTGTGATCTTCTTCGTAGCCTGTTTTTCTAATTGGTCCGACCGATTCTTGTTTGTGGTGAATGCAGAACTACCGGTTTTGTGGGTTCTTGTACTTGATGAATGTTGTTTATAAGTCTTGGGAGAAAAAAAAATATTTGTGAAGCATTGAAGGTTTAGTATCAAATTTGAGGTTCCTGCGGAAATGTTGGTTTTGTATAACATCTGATTGTGGTATCGTTTTTTCAACTAGTACAACAAAATGTTGAAAAGTTGTACAAGGAATACTTCACTGATGACAAATGTAGAACTTTTGATTACAACAGCTGATTGATGAAGAAGTATTGATTTAGACTGTTTATATCCAATGATTGAACTATTTAGGGTGCTTAAATTAGTATTCAGTAGTATGTTCTAACATATATCTTTCTAATTCCAATGATATGTACTGAAGAATATTAGTTAAACAGCAGAGGTTACGACACTTCTTGATTAAATTGTTGGCCTGAGGTTCTTATAGCACCTATCGAAAACATTATCCAGTCTAACCGAACTAGTTACAAAGTCTATTAAGGCACCTTATCAGCTCAACCCTCAAACCTGCATCGCAACATAGTTTCACTTTTATCTAACTGTTCTACATCTTGCAACATAAAAATTATTAAAAAAAAAAAAGAACTCACCTGGTCTAGGTTAAAACATCATAATCCCCAGAAGCGAAGAAAGCCATTAAAGGCATATTTTTTTGTTCCGTATACCTCGTGCGCAGGTATAGCATCAAAATAAACCGCTCGCAATTACCCAGGGCCGGAGCGCGTTCCTCTCTTAATCGTAATTCCTTCCACCTTGCCCACCGCAACATAACCCGGATACACAAAGTGCAACAGCTGCTCGTTACGGGGAAGACTATTACACGAGCCCGGCGCGTCCCTTTATGGCTGCTTCTGGAAGCCCCTTTAACGGTATGTGTGTATGTGTGTGCGCGCAACTCCGTGGGTTTATGAACTGAGCCGGTGCATGCATATTCTGATGGATTTTGTACCGGGCGATTTTGTTGATGATTCTCCATCTCTCTTGGTACCGCGCTCGGCTATTCGTCATCTCGGGATAAATTTATTAGTGCACTCAGCTGTTTTTAGGGCTTATTTATGGGGTTTTTTTGTAGCTCCTGGTGGTCATTAGAAGTTTGTCTATTTTTACAACGTAATATCCGCTGGCTTAAACATAGACTCGAGTGGTGTCTTTGGTAAATACAGCTCTGCGAATGGGAAGAATAAACTTCCCGAACAATACTTTGCGGTACATCGTGGCCAAAATCGATGACATTGTTCATAAGGCTTTGCGACATCAGCCTTTGATCAATTCCAAGTGCGCGGTAGCTCTTTTTGACCCGCAATTTCAAAAGAAGCCAGAGAAGGTGACGACGCGCCGACGTTTGGCCCGCATTCGATTCTGGCAGCGAGCCCGCTTCCGTCTTTCGGACTTTGATTGGCTCCTGCACCATCGAGGAGAGGTTACGGACCTCCCGTGTCTGCCAACACCGCTAGAGCAAAAAAAAAAAAAAAAAAGAGAAAATAAAAATTTTCTTTAAAATCGTTTGTTAGCATTGAAATTGAATAAATTAACGGACGAGCGGGTCGAAGCAGATGTGAGTTATTACGCCTCCCGAGTTGGAAGTGAGCCCGAGCGAAGTCTTAAATAACCGCCCGGCGCGCGCGCGTTGGTCTTTTGTTTATTTATGCCGGTCTAAACGCGGTATTTTTGGTGGTACTATTTTTACCCGCGGTTTGGGAAAATTTTCTCGAAAAGTGTAATTCATTCGAGTGTCTGCGCTGCAACATTGTTGCGGAACTTTTTTTCTTCTTCTGTTCCCTGATTTCTCGAATACCGCAGCGAAACTTTCTCGACGAAACTTCGGGTACATTAAGGGGGTAGGAAAAGTTTTTCGAAACACTCGGAAGCTTGTCTTCTCAATTAAATTTTCCGCAATCAAACAAAAACAACGCGGGTCAGTTTTTTTACTTTCTTTCTTTGCGTCAGTCAGATAGAGCACGAAATCGTGTGTTACGGGGGAGATAAAAGATCGAGGGTCGAAGTTTTCCTCGCGAATCTTTTTCTCATCTGTTTAGTTTTCCACCAAACTTATATTCTCGTAGTTTACATTTTGCCCCGGAACTTTTTCTCGCGTCGTAAAGTCCTTTGGGGCTTTTGTAATGGAAGAATTTTGTTTTGCCCGAGTAGTTTTAATTTTTTTCTTTGGCGTCATCTTTGCGACCTCGAAATGCGATTTTTACTCTGGCTTTGTTCTCCTTTCTTCCATGCAGTTTCATCCCCGAAAAATCGTCGCTACTATTGATAAAAAAAAGAAATCAAGCGACTCTGTCCCGCATGAATCACGGGCTTTTGTAAACCCTTTTTCCCCCCGTTTTTATGACCCGGGCGCACGCGAATCGTTCGTAAAAGCAAACAAAAGCTTTGGTTTCGGTAGGAAAAAAATGGCATTATCGCTTTCGAAAACTGTAAAATTTGTCTTGAATTAAGATCGAGCAACCACGAGTTTTATCTCGACGCGATTCACTGAAAAATCTCTTTTGTTTTTCGACCCTGAAAGCTCGCCATTGCTTCTACCCTGGGGATGACGAACCTCACAAAATTTTTACTCGAACTTGTGAATAATAAATTTTATATTACCCGTACTCTAAAATGCGTATTTTACGCATTCAAAAGAGCTATTTTGAGTGTGTAAAATCGCACATTATGATTGTGCTCATGTTGATAGAGCTGCCATCTATTGATTTAAATTCAAAGCTGAGCAGCAGGCACATTTGGTTTTAGCTGCTTTTGCTTGTTGCAAGTGTCTTGCTGCGGCCTGCGGCTCATATCATTAATCGTCCGTGTATTTTACAAAATAATACTTTTTTATAAAAATCAAACGTCAAGTATTGGTAGTTATTAAAAGTTTTATTTTTTTCTTTGTATAAAAAGTCTACTTAGTTAAAAAGAAAACGTACATAACCTCGGCCATCAAGTTGTGTTGCGTGCAGCGGTGAGGCTGCGTAGATTTTGCTAATCATATTTTACAAAATAATAATCAGCAGTTGAAATATATTTACTTAAATAAAAATCTGCTTATAGTTAAAAGTGTAATAATAATAGTATCAAATGTTATAAAAAGTGTTTAAACTGTAAGTTGAAGTTAACTTAGGAAGAACAGTGTGTTTGATTTCAAAAATATATTTTATTTTAAAACACATTAGACTATATTACGAAGGATCAAATGTTTTTAAACACGAGCAACTACCTCAGTTTTTGGCTTGAGCACCGGCGGAGACCGCGACTTCAAAAAATTAACGTCGGGAAAAATTAGGTGTAGGTACTTACGAGGGTACTTACATAAACAGTAAACACAACACCGAGACAGCGGCCGGCGGCGGCAGCGTGGAGAAAGCAGACGACACTGGCAGCAGCTGTGTTTTGATGACCGAGCTTATACTTATATTAATGATTATTTCGGGATCATTTTTGTGCATCAGTTTCAACGTTAGCATTCCTAAGTAAACAAATCAAGCGACGCTAAATCGTGAAATCTTTTCTCCTTACAAGTTTACAACGCGCTGTTGTGAGTTCGAGTTCGAGGCCGCGGTATGAAACGTACACTATAGCAAACCCATGTATATTATATAGTGTACAGCTAAAACCAAAGTACCCATGCTAGCAAGAACAACTATGGCGGTCTGCTAGCAGGATCTAACCTATCAATCTAAAAATTTAAAAGTTTAGCCAAATTCTATCAATAAATTCACACTTTTGACGCATTTTCGAGTACTCATAATATAAAATAGTATACATAATGCGTGCGTAAACTGCATTGTTCACACACTTGTGCTATTGGCGTCGGCAAAGCCGACGCCAGCACGCGTGCGTGAATGATGCATTTTACGCACTTATTATATAATATACTATTCTTTTTCTCTGTTTCAGGTGAGTTTCTGGCTTCTGTTTTACACCCACAGTGTAAGTTTGACAATCTAACCTTTTACATGACGCAAAGAACATGTTTTGTACTATAAATTGAAAAATATCAACTAGATACACTATTATCAAGAGTTCTTAATTATTTAAGTTTTATCACGACAATTTTTTCTCTATGTAACCTACAAACGTACGCGTAACGTAATTTTGATAAGAGCTCGTCCCTGAACCGCGCGCGTTTGTTTTTCGAAAACGCGTTTGGCTCATCGCCAGTTAGCGAGTCGGCTTCGATCTCACTTTCCTCCGTGCTAATTGCCTCGGGGAAAAGCCAACCCAGCTAGCTGGCTGTTTTTTTTTTTTTTTTTTCTCATTCTAGTAGAAGTTAATTCGTCTCGTGCACTCGCGTCGTGATTTATCGACGTACCATCGTAAACTCGTGTCCCTGCGCGCGATGACCTAGTAAACTTCCAGGTCTCTCGAGTTTGAATTGAATCGGTCTTTGCACATCCTGCTGCTTTTTTTTTCTACTTTGCGGTAAGTTTTCGAGTGTCTATAATTAATTCCGCCTTCCAATCGACCGCAGCGCTGGCATTACTTTAATATCAGTGTGGTAGTATCGACGGAGCCAATTTCCTAACCTCAAAAACTACTCCGAGTCTTCCCTTTCATTTAGTATGATTGGCTGCGAAGCTAAACAACGGTCGAAAGTATTTCGATGAATTACAAAAGTAATCATACTTTTGACAATGATGAATTGAATAAAAGTTTCGTTGGGGAAAAACAAGGGCGATAAATTCGATTCGGAAACTTTTCATTCGTCAACAACGAATAAAAAAAAAAAACACTCGGGAAGTTCAGAGAAAAGGGAAAAAAAGTGGTTTTTCTCGAAAGCTCAAGTAGTTTAGAAAGAAAAGGATTCCCACCGAAAGTTCGTTCGGGTATAACTTTGGAAAAATTTCCAGTCACGAACGGGCATAATTTCAGTTCAAACTTATTTAAAACTTCAAGAAAAACTTTTTCTTCGACGTTGTACTGCAAAAAGATACGTTAAATTTCCAAATCCAATTAACTCCGGGGGGTAACTTTTTTTCGCCCCGGAAAATTCATATGACACATTTTCTTGCTTTTACTAACACCAGAGTTCAATCAACTCGACCGAAACATTTGGATCCAAAGTTTCTCGACGTCGTGAACTTTTCAATGTCAAGCGAGGAAAAATCATAATCCTTGCTCCCCGCGTATAAAAATCCTTCTGGTTCGAAACTTTGGGTATAAAAATTCCTCCCCCCGTAAACTCGAAAAAATCGTAAAAAACTTTTCGCTTCGGAAATCGTAAACCGACGGGTGAAACTTGTTAATCTGCTTGCTTGCAAAACAATTCGTAGTAAAACTCGAGGGGTGAAAGAAAAATAGTCGAACAGTAAATGTTTCAGTATTTCTTTTACCTCTTTTTTTTCATAAAATACGTTTTTTTGTAATTAGTAAAGGTCGAACAGTTTTGTTGAATTATGAAGTGACTACCGATTTTTCGATAATTAAAATGGCTTTCGTGAATAAAACAGTAGACAGGTGATAATTATCACACGTAGATTAAAAAATTGTCTGTCAATGATATTTGAGAAGTAACGATTCAGGTGAATACACACTTAAAATTTCCACCAAATTATACCAAAAAAATACAATAAAAGTTATTTTTGATCAAGATACCAAAATTTTCAGACTCTTGGTTTCTTTGACCTCATCTCACAAGTAAAGATACATGTTAGACTAGATTAAGACCAATAACTCTAAAAGATACATAAAAAGAAAATAAAACCTATCCTATCTAAACACTGTTGTTAAATAAAATCTCTCACATTACTGTCGAGGATGCTTGCAAAGACAAAGCACTGTTCCACTCCAAAATTTGGACGCAAAGTCTCGTCTTCCAATGGAGTTCTTCTCACAAAGAAACCTTCATCCTCATCACCTCGAAAGAAAGAAGCAGAATCTAGCTTTAAATAATCGCGGCACGGCGAGGCATTAAAGCCGGGTCAGGTAAACCGGTAGATCCCCTTTAAGTCGGGCGTCCGCTGTTATGTATAGCCTTTGCAGCAGCTCCAAGCCAACTCCGATCGATATCGCCGTCTCGCCCGCCGAGACCAAAGCCTGGCTGCGTGCACAGGCCCTGGGGTGGGGATCCGGCCTGGCTCACTTAGCAGGAAGTACAACCCTCCCTTACCATCTTTTTTTTTTCTTTTTTTTTTTTTTCACATGTTAATTGACCGAGCGAATCGAACTAGATTCGGGGGAAAGAAATCAGCGGCTATTTCGAGACAATGCACTGGACCCGTTCCGAGAACGAACTCTCTTCTCCCCCGAGATCGATATCTCGTGTGTGCCAGCGAAATATTACCGGTTTGGCTGTAAAATCGAAACCGGATCCCCCCTTCCAATCCTTCTTCTTCTTCTTCTTTTTGTATAAAACTCCAGCCGCCTCCTTTCCCTTTTCTCGTCTTGCTCCTTTTTTTCGAAAAAATAATCGCCTGGGGAGATTCCTCCCGGCGCAGAATTTTTTTTTTTTTTTTAAACTTCGAACGAGGGGAAGTGTTTGGCGAACGTGTCGACTTGCGAGTTTGCGAGGATCTTTTTTCGATCGTGAGGGGAATTCAATTTTCGCGGGGCTCATTTGTGGCCGGGATCATGGTGCATCCGCTAGTTTTAGAAATACTCGAGAGTTGAAAACTGTGGAAATATTATACAATGAGACTCTTAATTTAGAGTAAAACACTAGAGTGTAAGATCTTAGTAGATACTGGAATATAAGAGTGAAACGTCTTTAAGGTCTTTCTTGAATTTAGAAGATTAGTTTGGAACATCTTTTATTAAAACATCAAGGTGGAAATTTTAATGGTGAAACATCTTTGTTGATACTTGAACATTAGGGTAGAACATGATTCTTGAAGTTAGAACATTGAGTTGGAACATGTTTCTTTCCATTACGACATTATAGTAGAATATTTCTTTTGATTAAATTCTTATGAAGAAACATCTTTCTTGATACTACTGTGTTAAAGTAGAACATCTTTGTTGATACTTATACATTAAGGTAGAACATCTTTCTTGAAATTAGAACATTAGAGTGGAACGTCTTCCCTTATATTAAAACATTCATGTAGAACATCTTTCATGATATTCAGACATAAATGCATTATATCTTCATTCATGATAGAAAATCATCAACAAATCATTTCAAAAAACATTGATGCAGTACATATTAAATTTTAACCTTATTTAGTGTCGTGTTAATCACTTGCACATCAGTTATGTCAGAAGCTTTTACAGATACAGTAAAGTTTGAAAGTCGCATCGAATTCTTCCACACCGTTCATAGTAATCATGCCTTCATTAAGAACCGACATGCCTTGTGGAAGACATAAAAAAAAGAAGGTAACAGGGCTGGAATTAAATTAAACCACGTCAAAGGAGAAAAACGAACAGAAAAGTGTGCAGGCAGGCGAACTGGTTCCATTAAGGTTTTGAAATGGGAAAAGGAAAAAAAAGAGGAGGAGGCGACGAGTTATCGAGCCTCGCTGGTGTACCGTTAAATCGTAGCACAGTTTCCGAGAAAACCGATCCGACTTTTTTTACCCTTTTCTTCTCTTCATCTTCTTCTTACCTTGTGCGTAAGTATTTGGAGAGTGCGTTCATCTTCTTCTTTTTTCTTCTTATTCTACACCCCGACGCAAATGAATTCTTCATGAATATTCAAGAACCCGAGTTTTTCATGAATATTGATCGAGCGTGCAGGTTTCGGAGCTCCTTTTTCTCTCTCTCTCTCCTGTTTGCCAAAATCGACGATACGTCAGAGATTATTTTAAAAATTGCCTCGAATCTTCCAGCGGTGTTATGAGCCTCTTGGTTTGAAAAATTCATCCGAATGACTTTGCAAGTAGTAAGAGATGGTTGTTACAGCATCGGGATAATTAAATCGTGAGGGAAAAAAAAAATCGGAATAGAATACACACTCGCACGTGCAGTAATCGGACAATGGAGGTGTGTTTTTTTTTTTTTTTTTATTCTCTGTCTTTCCTTTCATTATTGAGGTTAAGACTCTTTGATTTTCAAATTTTTTCGCCTAGCGAAGGATGCAGTGGCGAAAACACTCCACGGCTCGGTTTTGAATATTTCGATTTACATTTAGACTCGTTCCAGTTAGATACGCAGTGTTTTATGAAGGTTTTCATGCATAAACAACTCCGGATTTGTTTATTGCATAGAATTTACTCGAAAAAGGCGCGTTTACGGTTTGCTAGCAGTTGATATTTGGGTTTTTCCCATCACTTCGAAATCCTTCCCGTTGAACCAATAGTTTCACGGTAAATATTAAATGGAGTTGATACCAGTTTGGTAACTTGGTACCACTCAAAACTGACTTAAAGCTGGCTTAAAAAATGTAAATATTTTATTCCATAACATTATAGTTAAACATCTTTTCTTCTACTAGCCCATCTAAGCGTTCTGCAAGTGTGCATAGGAAAAAAACATCAATTATAACCTCAAATTCACTTTTCGAATATTAATATTTTACAAACTTCTCCACCAATCAGCTCACGAATAAACAGTTTACGCGAAATGGCGATAGCTCTCTTTAAAAAAAGGGAAGTACTAAAAAATCCACAGGGCAATAATAAACAGATCCCAATTCTCACCACCGATCGAAAAAAAAAAAAAAAAAAAAAAAAAAAAAAAATTGAAAAGACAATACACCGTTAGAAAAGTATTAATAACACGAATCGGTAATTACGCTTTTGTTGAAATCCCCGCTCCCCACCTGACCCGCCATTGTGCGGTGGCTGCTCGGTGCATTCAACCTGTTTTTCGACCGAGGATTACTTTAGTTTCTTCTGAATGAGCGGAACACGTCAATAGACGCATACGTGTGAACAGGGGAAAATAAATTGTGTCTAGTCTTTTTTTTTTTTTTTTTAGCTTGGGCTCGTGCGATTGGGAAATTCGGTCTGATTTCCAAGCATCAATATTTAGCAGCCGCGTTGAATTTTTATTCGACACCAAACATCGAAGTTAGGTGCTATCGGAGACTCTTTATCATCGTTCGTCGTAATGACAGGTTAATTTTACCCGACCGGCCTTGTGTCTCTTCGTTATGAATTTAATGCGCTTTTTATTGTTTCTTATCTCGTCGTTGACATTCATTCGAAAACTTTTTTCATCGTCTCTGGAAAGTCGAAAAACTATAAGAGTTTTTGAGTTTTCTGGTCGACCCGAACCTAGTACACTGTTGTGAAGTTACAAAAAACTTTTGAAAAAGTACTTCCTTTTTCTCCTCCTCGCTCTTCGGCCTTCTTTACTTTGTTTTAAAAGAGTTTTTCGAGTGTAACGTAACCCCATCAGGACTTCGCAATAAAAAAAGCGTTTCGAAAATTCCAAGCACTCGGATAGATCAAAAACCCGAGGGTGGAAACTATACAAACTAACCTCAAAACCCGGGGCGCGAGAGGCAAACTCGACCGAAGAACAAAAAGCCCTCTTTATCATATCACAAAAGGCAAACATTTCAACTCCGCTCGAAACTTCACCGAGCGGGGCGCAACAGCCTCGCAGCGCAACCGAGAAATTTAGGGTTGGTTTATGTACACGACGACTACGACGGGAACACAAACTCCTCCTCTAATTAACGAGATTAATTCGGGGGGAGAGAGTTTGAAATTGGATTACCCAACTCTTTATCGTTTTTCCAAATTAATGTACCAAGTGTCACATTAGTTTTCTGCATAACCTAAAATTAATCATAAGTCCAATCTCAGATTCAATATTTTCACATTGTTATAGTTATAGTCAATCGAAAACTACTTTAATTAGGTACATAACCTCAAAAATTACGATGGCTCTAAATTAGAAAAAAAAAGTCCGCTAAGGACGTTTTTCCCACAGTAAAGCGAAGCAGGAGCAGTAAAAAAAAAAAAGAACTAGTCTTCTAACTCGTTCTTCGAGCATTCCGAACCGGGATCCGCAAACGTACGTGTCAAGGTCCGCGGGTTTTGCTATTGACACTCGAAATGCCAATATTGAAATCCTGTTCGAGCTTGGGTCGCCTTGAGTTGTTTGCTTTACAATTCGGGCTTAAAGGACGACGACGCGTTTTAAATTCACATTAACGGGAGGATTGGACAAATGTTAAAAATCACTGTAATTGAATTTCAGGTTAAAAACTAATCAACCAATCGCTTATATTTTTCCATAGTTTGTTTTTCCATTAGTCGCGTCGAGCTATTAATAAATTTTTTTTTTTTTCGAACGAGCGATGTGCAAAAGGGAGAAATGAAAAAAGCAGGCCACCTTTCATAAATTTGATTCCCAATACTGTCACGACTCGGTATAAAACGTTTATTGCATTCAAGAATTCGCTCAGACGTGCAGCCACTCCACTTTTTTTTACCATTCAAAGCGATTCGATTCCGCTTGCGTTGCGCGTGCTCGTTTCATCTTTGCGGAATTGCAATTTTTTTTTTATTTCTTCCTTTTCGCTTTCAATTCGAAAAAGAAATCGCGAAATTCACCGGTAATCAAAATAATAATAATTACCTCTCGAAAACCGATCTAATTAAAGCCGAGTCGACAATTGTAGTCGCGAGCACAATGGCGTCGGTATCATAACCGATGTGTTTGCGTTATCAAATTGTTATCGCTGCGCAAACACGCGTTTACGCGTATTGTTAAAACTATACATATTGTACCTCGCTCGGTTTTTTATTTTTTTTTTCTTTCCTTCGCAGTTATGTTGACACAAATTGGCTGCACATACGCCGTTATATATGTGCATTACATTGTTACCGAGTTTCTCCGGCCGACGTTAAATAAACATTTGTGTTGGCGAAAATGAAAATTTCGCGCGTTACGTAAAGCTTTTTGCCGGCTCGGTTAATTAGGCTCGTGTCTAATTCCCCCCTTATCTCTTGTGATATTTTTGAGTTCCACTCACCTTGTACTTTGAAATGGGCATTTGTTTTATTGGTTTGACACGAATTCGTTATTTGTATTCACGTAACTTAATAGTTCATTTTTAGTTAAAAAACAGAAAGATCTGATTTGAGTTTGGCATAACCTATAAAGTCGATTAATTATAAATCCAACCTAAAAAGTTTGGGCATCTACATACATAACCTCAAAAACCGACTTCTGAAACATAATTTGAAAACTTCGATCAACCATTATTCAGAACAAAGAACTTTGGCACTGATAATCGATCACAAACCTAACCTCAAAAATCCACTGCAGACTAATCCCATCATCGGTGCACGAGACTTTCGCTCCCTCCATCCAGCAAGCAAGGTCGTTAAACTTTCACCCTGGCTGTCGAAACCCGCACTGCACTGTTTTACGAACAAACTAGCACTCGGTTGGAAAAATTAGGACACGAGAAGAGTTACCTCGAGCGAATCCTTACGATGGTCGGGGTGGGCAGCGGCTATACGAAATTGCGTAATTTCCTTCGCGTGTCTTGTTATTATTAATTTACTTTGTTATTAAGCTCGCCTCTTCCACCCGGGACCGAGCAGAAGTAAATAGACCTTGAGCCCCGCCGCTGCATTTAATCGAGCGCTCGGCTGTTTCTTTCTTTTTTTCTCCTGCGCAAATGAGATACCCCGGGAGTAGTTTAATTTTCTTATTAATAACTAATACAGTTACGAATGTTGAGGAACTCCACACCTGCGGTCTTTTCAGTAAGTATCGATCTTTGTACCGGCGGTTGACCTAGTACGAGGGTATTTAATTGAGACTCGGCGAGCGGTGATTAAATAACGCGAGGTCAAGATCCCCCCCACTGGATTTTCCTTGCTCGCTCTCTCTTGTACTTTTTTGCAAGACTGCAGAAGCGGTCGTAATTGCACGCCAGATCTTTTTTAAAAGCGGACGTTTAACGACGTAATTCATAGTTCGACGATACTTAATGCTGCAGTGCTTACGCAACGGGTAATTGCATTCCGGCGCGAGCGACGAGATTTTTATTTTTCAAGCGGTCGCGGTCTTGTGGATAAAAATTCCTACTGTTACCGCGGACTCTCGACGAGCGCTCGTTTCTCATTTATTATGAATCCGATACGCTAGCTCTATGAAACAGAAAACTACTCTCGTTGACGTCTGTCAGGCATTTAGGATTCTCTGTATCGATAAAAAAAATCTTTCGGCTGCAGCTTCAGCCATAAATTTCCATTTATCGACATGGTATAATCCAGTCTCATTGGCAGTACGCAGCCATTCTCAAATTTTCCAGAAGTTCCAATAAAATCCACGTGCACTGAATCCGCACGTGCAGCACACAGCATGAGAGAGAAAATGAAAAAAAAGAGAGATTTTTTCTCTCTCCCGCACGCGCGTGCATTATAATATTTGCAATTCTACCGCTCGCAAGTTCACCGGAAAAGGGGGTACACGTGCGGGGAAAGCCTTGACACGATGCACGGCACGTGGAAAAACTTCCACGGGGGCGCCATGGTTACACTTGAGGGAGGAGGTTTTGATCCGGAGGACTGCGCTAGCCTTGTTGAAACCAGATGGGATTGGAGATGGGAATATTGAAATCGGGGGGGAGGGCCCGAAATCACGGAAAATAATACGCGGGGTGGATGGGAGATCTGTTTTTTCGGTCGATTCTGCGGCTGCATGCGAGTTGTTTTTTGTGTTTTTAGGAAGTTGATTAGTTTCTTTGATTGGTATTAATTAAATGAAACTGTGGTCAGTTGTCAGTGCTTACCAAAAACTACCCTACTTACTGAAAATGAATTAGTTAAAATTTTACTAATATCATGAGTAAACCAAATTTTACTTACGAACTAGTAAATTTTTTACTTTTGTTTTAGTAAAGTTTTACTAATTCGTTTTCGGTGAGTAGTAACAACGATTAGGTCCCAACCAGTTTGACTATTTACTTAACAACCAGTTTGATCTTTTAATACAGTCATAATTCACAGCGAATAATAAAGTTCGAGCCAGAAATGGATTAGTTATTCATCGTCGAGAGTGTAAAAACTCCGGCTTCGCAATTTGAATTTTAAACATCCACAAAATCCCAAGAGAAAGCTGCAAGAAAAAAAAAAAAAAGCAGAAATTGCAGAGAGCATTTTCGTACGGTTATGAATTAATTAAGCTCGAGCGGGAGGATTTCCGGCGTAGGATGAAGCACAATGCGCCGCGCGAGGTTTTACTTTCTTTGATATCCTCGCGTCTGCTCTCCCCCACCTTTGTCTTTGACTCCCCTCGTGGAAATTGAAATCGTCGAATTCGATCCTGAAAAACGCATCCACCCTTTTGAAAAAAAAAACATACATATATGTGTGCCTATGTATATGTAAACATGAAAAAAAGCGCTCCCTTGTGCAAAGCCACTTCAATCCCGGGGGCAAAAAAAAAAAACATAAATCAGAGAGCTTCCTCCCGTGCCTATACGCAACTGTATTTTTTCATCCCAAAACTTCATTACCGTAAGTTTTGAAAATAACCGGAAATCCGCGAATCGAATCAAGTCAATTCCCAAATCGATCGGACATTTTTCGGGATGGAAATAACCACCCGTTAATATTTCAGCGGGGTCCATCGATCGAGCTGGAAATCCACCAGACGTAGATTCATTCTCACCCCTCGAGAAAAAAAAAAAAAAAAAAAAAAGGTATCGGATGCAACGTCCGGCACGTTTACCGCACGTGCGCACCAGACGTCGTATCTTTTTTCCTCCCCCTCGGTGTTTTTTTTTTTTTTATTTCATGGAAGAAAAATGCGAGTGAAAAGTGAGGATGGGACGGACGATTATCCGGGAGTTTGTTTTACGACGACTCGATGCGCCCGCTTCGAGGAATATGGGTCGCGTGACTTTTTAAACTCCGGGCGGCTTCCTTTCGAGGCCCTATTTTTATACTTTTTTTTACGAGGAGGGTTTTTTTTTTTTTTTTTGGGGTAATTGCCCTGAGAGTTTTAGCGAGGACGTAACTCGAGCACCAAATTAGATCGATCTGGGTTTAATTACTCCTCGATACGGTGCGGTATGTTAACGGGATTGATGATGTTTTTTTGACTGATTGACGGTGTTTAAGTTGAGATTATTAGCCTCGATACTTTGTTACCTTTTAGTCTGAGCTTTGAAATACCTTTGACTAATTTTTGGTCAGTTTTATCCAATGGAGTAGATAAGAGGTACCTAACCCTACTTTTGGATTAAAAATTAATTGAACAGCTTATCTTAGGTAATTTAACTATGAGGATTGGTGATGATGTTTTTTTGACTGATTGACGGTGTTAAAAGTGAGATTATTAGCCTCGATACTTTCTTAAAATCCCTTTGACTAGTTTTTGGTCATTTTCATCTAACGAAGTAGATAAGAGATACTTAACCCTACTTTTGAATTAAAAATTTATTGAATGGCTTATTCGTAAAATACTTTCATATCAACCATACACAAAAAATAATGAACTATATTTCTCCACAAAATCTAATCACAAGAAACTGGACATTTTTTGGCGACTTTTACTTTAAAATAGTAATCAGTGTCCGATAGACAATTGTAATTAGCGAGGGTAATTAGTAACCAACCATTCACACCTAAAAACAAGGCATACATTTCTTCGAAAAAATCTGTCTTACTAGCCATTTTTACCTCGTAAACCAACACCCAAAGGTCCCACTTATCCCCGATATCATCGCACCATTAACCTGGAGAGTATTCGCAAACGGTAATAAATAGTTTTGCGCAAGCGCCCAGCAATTACAAAGTTACGAAACCGTGTGTGTAAAGATCCTGCGCGTCGGTCGGTATTATTTTCGACTCGCTGTAAGAGTCCGCCCCCGCGACGTCAAAGTGTTGTCGGGTGCCGCTGGCTTCTATATTTATTTCCCCGAATGTATTTGCGTGAACCCTCTCCCACGTCGTCGTCGTCGTGTCGAGAGAAAATAATAAACCGACGCCTCGGGCTCTCTCTCTGTTTTTCCCCCTCCTGGTGCAGCTTCTAAAAATGGTCTTTGCAGAATTCCTACCCCAGAGGAGGGATCAAAACTTCTTCTTTTTTTTTTTCAATTGGATGCGTAAAATAACCAAACGGGTCGTCAACAAATCTCAAAGGCCCCGATTATTTGCGAGGGAAGAGAGAGAGAGAGACGCACTCGTCTGGGGAGTTCTTCAGACGTAATTAATTGGCACACTTGCGAGAGATAAAAGGAGAGACTTGGAGGGAGGGGGCTTTGATTAATCTCGGTCGTTGAATATTTCGAGGTTATGGTGATTCGGCTGCTGCCTGATCGAAATTACAAATTTACCCAACGCGCGCTGTATAAATAAAACACCCCGATGAATCTCAAACTCGCGCGTCGGGGCTCTTTTTTTTGCTTGCGTAATTCCCGCGGTGTATTTTCAAAAAAAAAAAAAAAAAAAAATACGCACTATCCATTAGAGTATCTAAAAATTCCCGGCCGACCCCCCCGGGTCTCGATTGTTTACTCGTCCGGGTAGAAATTAATCTCCCCTCGGGTTTCGGATACGTCGTAAATCATATCAAAAGCCCGCAGCAACAGCATTCCCTACTCCCGGTCCGATAAACGCGGCTCGCCCGGGAGTTGGCAAAGTCACGCGAGGCGAGCCCCGATCACGACCGACTACTACCATCGCACGCCAGCAGCGGCCGTGCCATTAACCCAGAATTCCTACTCGAGGACAGGGGGGACGAGGTCTCTTTCTTTCTTTTTTTTTTCTCTCTTCTCTCTCTCTCTCTCTGTTCTTGGTGCTCAGATTGATCTCTTCCTCTCCGACTTTTTTTTTTAAAGGGTCCTTTGATGAGTGATGATTTATGGATTGGTTCGATTGCTTTTTGTTTGGCGATAACACCTTGGGTGTAACTCGTTGATTCAAAGGATATGTTCTCGGTGTATCGTGTGTACCTAGTCATAAAAAGTGAAATGTTTTTCAAAATTTTGTTTTAGCATTATTCAGTAAAAGTAATTGAAAGTCTCTTTTCAACTATTTTTAGGTTAGGTATGGTGATCAGGTTTATTGTCGATGTTCAATAGATGACTTTGTTTGTTTATGAGATGATGTTAACAATTGTCTTTACTTTTGTTTGATTGTAGTTTCCAGTTTAAAAGGAAAAAGTAGATCAAAAGACGCATTTTTAGGTTAGGTCAACCATTCAAATCCCGAAATTATAGGATAATTTTGTTCAAAATTTTTTAGGTTAGTTTTACATTAAAAAATTCAAAATATTCAGGTTTTTCCTCGAAAGTATTAGATTCTAATATTAATGAAAAAGTATTTCAAGAGACTCATTTTTAGGTTAGCTCCAGGCCATTCGAACCCCGAAATTATAGTATAATTTTGTTCAAAATTTTTTGGGTTAGTCTTACATTATCAAATTCAAAATATTCAGGTTTTCCTCCAAAGTATTAGATTATATTAGTAAAATCTACAAAGTACAAAATTTTAATCATAATGCCCTATTAACCTGACCTTAAATTTGAGTCAGTTACATTTTAAAATCTTCCCACGACAATCAAAACTCAAACCTAGAAGTTTTTGCCTAGGTCATTTAAAGACATCTCAATCAGGAGTCAGAGAAAACAAAGAGTCTACAAAATGACACGACCGTAAAAATAACAACAAATAAAGTATTTCCCTCTACCCATCGTCAAACCGCAAAAACTACCACGCGTCACGTTTTAAACAACGTATTTTCATGCTCGCACGTACCTATCCGCTCGAAGCCCAGGCCGAGATTGAAATTTCCATGCGGAAACCACAAAAGTGTACGGCTCTTTTTCCATTTTACCTCGCGCGCCGCACACCCAAGGCTATCGCAAAGTGACGCAACGAAATATGTAATGCACGAGACTCTACTTCAGCAAAAGAAGAAAAAATGAAAGTGCGAGGAGATGAAAAAGGAGTCAGGGGGGGGGGGGGAACACCAGAGGACAAAAGACGGAAAATGAGCGGTACGTGCCCTGGAATTGTAAGACTCTCAACTTCTAACCTTTTATTTCCCCTCTCTCTCTCTTGATACTCTTTCTCTCTTCATCTTGCCTTCTTCTTCTTTTTCTCATTTTTTAAACTTTTATTTTGTGAGAGAAGGAAACTCGCGAATTCCGAGCTGCGGCACTACACTTCGGAAACTTTTTACCGTCCTGTCTCCGGGCTTATTTATTACCACTTCTCTTTTCTCTCTCTCTCTCTGTCGGAGCTTACTTCTTTTTCATCCACGAGTGTTAAAATGACTTTTATTTTGATTGTCGATGAAAGTGAAAACTTTTTTCTTTTTTCGTATCGGACCTTTATAAATTAACTTTCAAACTTTTGTTACAATTTTTAATAGTACGTACGGATATGAATGATTAGACACGAATTTTAATAATAATAGCGGTAATAAAACTGTTGAGCTATGATTTATTGGCTTTGGAATTTCAATAATTTTACTGTAACTAATTGATTAAATGCTTGTATATTTCATAGTTTTTGCATTTACTTTGTAAAAATCCATGGTCCATTAATTAATCAATAAAAAATTTTTTTTATTAACAATAGTTAATAGAAAAGCCTTAATATGGCCGTTTCAACATACAATGTCATATTCAGATGAGTATATACAATAATATCGTTACGATTGTTTATTTATTTTATTTACAACTATTGTGATCTTAGTTTGAAATTCCACAATCACTATAAAACCATCAAAAAGTGACGTATTTATTTTGTTTATTTATATATTTTGGTAAATTATTTTTTATGATCAAATTTTTGAAATTTGAATGAGAAAGTTGTTGTTGATGAAATTTATATGTAAATTAATTATGTATTAAAGGACATTAATGTCCATTGATGATGATATATAAATAAATAAATAAATTAATAAATGATTGAATGAAGTTCGTTGCTTGCAAAAAAGAATTTGAAGAAGTACACCAGTTCCGTAACTTTCCCAACCTTTTTTATCCGCGGGGCCGGTAATCAATTATCGCACCTTGTAAACCAAACGGTTGTTTCAAAGTCTCGAAAGAAAAGAAATTTTTTTACGGTGAAAAATACAGAGTATAAAAGGCAAACAACGAGCAATTACCCCCGCTGGTCCGTCGTAGCGAATTAGCGCCTTTTATTATTTCCCACGCACCGCCTCGACATTGTGCCAGTTTCCAATTCTTCCTCCTTTTATTTTTCCCGTAACGAGGAGTACGCGTCGGCGTATAATTAGAGGTTCTTTATTTTAGCCGCACAATGCACTCTTTTTATCTATATTATTACGCTCCGTAGGCGTTTTGCTATTTTTTTTTTTTGAGAGTTTGAATGAGCGAGGAAAATTAAATCGTAAAACGCGCGAAACAAAGTTGCGTGCAACGCGATATCGGAATTCAATTAGCGAGGAGGACGCTTAGAGGTTGCAACGAGCCTGGCTGCTGGTGCAGTGTTTGCTCTCGCGACACGCGCGAGCGAGCTTGTTTTTGGCAATCGCCTTTGTTTACATGCCTTTTTTTTTCTGCACGATTCAAAGTTTGAATATCGCAAAATTTTTTTTTTTTTTTTTTTGTTTCGGACAAAGCAATTTTTAGTTTTTGCGAGGATTCTTTGAATGGTTTTTGACGTTTTTTTTTACTGTAAAAACAATGTTCTTTGGTCGGTATTCGCTGTTATATAAATAAACAAAAGTAAAATATTCACCCGTATAATTATTTTTTAACCTTAGAAACTCTTTTAGTTTTTTCGTTATTTTGGCTGCGGTAAAATCCTCGGTAAAATCGTGTTCCTAGCAACTATTTTTTTTATTGTCTATAGTATGTGGTAAATTTATAGCAAAATACGTAAGATTTTGACTAAATTTTATATTAACTTCGCATAACAATGTATTAATCTAATAATAATTTTAAAAATTTTATATTTTTAAATTCTTAGTTTACTACATTATTAAGATTTTAATTATTACATCTATACATGGCTGTGTTTACTTTGAGAGACTTCTTATTTAAATTTGTAAATCATCATTTAAACTGTACTTATACACTGTTGTAAAAATTGATTACCTCAACTCTATAGATATTATGTACTAAATATACAAATAAATAAATAGTCTCAACGACTTATTCAACTTCAGTACAGTCAAGTTTCATAAATCAAAGTAGAGTAAAATCTAATAAAAATAATAGTTAACTTAACAAAGAGCGAAAAGTTGAACAGAATTTGTACTTAAAAATAAACACAGTAGTAGAAGAATAAATGAATGAAACACACGACCTTTGAAAAAATGTCAGCTCACTGCACGTTGGCAGTGGGTTGCGTGGGCGTAAGCCTCAGAGTCATTATCGCACCCGGCGCTTATCGGCTTCCGCAATTACCCGGCGTGCTTTGGTTTATTTATAATCGTCGTCCAAAGCCACGCCATTTTGCACGCGTTTATCGGTAATTGCTTCGTGATCAAGCCGCGCGCGTGTATGTGGATTATTTGCGTTGTTTCGAATTATTCGTCACACGTTGTGTCGGCCTACCTGTCGACGTGTTTATTTTACAACGCCTCTTTTTTTTTTTTTTTTTTTTTTAATTTTGTGAGTGAAGATTACTGAGTTGAAGATAATAGCTCGAAATTATTGATGTGTTTAATGCATAAGTACTTAAAAGTTTGTAATTTTCGAGGTTTTTGTTGACACCTAATTCTTAATTCTTAATATTTAATAATATGAAATATTAATTTTTTTTAAACTACAATAGTAATTTTTATTTTGTATGCCATATCGAGGTTGTAAATGAACGTAAATAAACGGATTATTAAAATTTTTGGCTTATTTTACTGTTACACTGCACAAAAAATTTTAAATAAAACGCAGAAGCGTTGAGAATTTATATGTGTATTTATACTTTTTTTTATTTCAAAAAAAAATTTTTTTGAAAAAGCTTTTGGGATCTGTATTTAAATCGGGATGCAAAACTTTTCTGATGATTTTTATCAAAAATTTTAAAAATTTTTAAACCAATGTCTGATATATTGTCAAAAAAATTCAACAACAGGTTAATAAAATAAATTAAAAATATGAAAAACCTGATAGTCAAAATAAAAATACAAGACTTTTTTTTCACGTCTACATTTATTATTAGCTTCCAATTTTGAGATCATATTTAATAATCCAGCCGCGAATGAAAAAAAAAATTACCATAAACCGTGCTCGTTAACAACAACAATAAAAAAAAAAAAAGAAGAATTTATCTCTTCGGTAAAAAAGAACGGTTCTAAAAATACAGCGCGCGTGCGATGGAAAATCGTGCGGTTTGCATTGTTTAGCTCTCGCCTTATCGTCGTCTAATTGCGAGATAAAGAGCTAACGAAGAAGTGCGCGTGAAAAATCACGAGGGAAAAATTTTCCAGCGAACGAGACTCATTCGTCAGCCAGTCCCCGATAATGTCAAATAAACTCTGACGTCAAATCGACTTTATTCATGCGAAATACGAGAGCTTTTTTTTTTCTTTGGGTGTTATTGACATCGATATTATTCTACAAACTACGATATTTTTTTTTTATGAATTCAGTTTTACTTATGAGGTTGTTTTTTTCTATGTTTCAGGTAAGCACGAGAGACTTTTTAAAATTTCACTTTCGCGTGCTCCTGCCCGCGGTAAGTTTACATTCCGTTGATCACCTTACGAAGATAACACGGATTAAGCATAAGAAAGTTTAATTTAATTAAAAATCCAAGCGAGGTATTTTCACAACAAACGCGCCAAACAAAAAAAAAAGTGTTTTCCCCTCTTATCATCTCTTTATTTGCGTTAGCAGACTTGTGTTTGTTTATTGCCTGGCAGTATTTACGTACGATCGTTTATGATTTCTTTTACCTCAATGTCGAACCCGAGTAATGACATTGCCGGGTACTCTTTTTATTTTCCTGCGTCCACTTCCTATCTCGAGGCATTTTTTCAATCGGCCATTATCTGATTAATTAAGGTGGATTAACGCTTTGATCGATCGATCGATACGACCCGAGTATCGATATATTTCATCTCAAATCGCAGTGTTGTCTTTTTAATTCAGTCACATGACTACGAATCTTGTTTACATCCAGTTTTGCATAATCACGATTTTTCCGTCGATGATGTTCGAGTGCGTTGCAAAACAAACCGAAACTGGTTTTCAAAACTACGCACTTATCGAAAAACACTCACACAAGCCGGTCAATAATATTTATAGACGAGCGACTTACAAAAATATCTCCCACGAAGTTGAGCTCGAAACTGGTTGTCCAAACTTGTCTCCGAGTTACTTGATATGCGTAAAACTGGAAACTTCCTGATCCTGCAAGCTGCAAGTTTTGCAGTTTTTGAGAACAATATTATAGGGGATCCTAATATGAATCCTATTTTTGCCATTGAAAGGTCCTTTATACTTTTGATTCAATGCGAACAAAGCAGTTTTAATTAAATTTTTGATGGAAAAAAAATATTTGCGTAAGGTACTCAAAGATTCAAATCAAGATTGCTTTAAACTATACTTTCAAACTTGCTACAATGATTTAAAAAAAAGACATTTGGTCCAAAATAAAATTTACTTTTAGTTTGAGTAAAATGACCCAACTCGGGCTTCAAAATTAAGGTAACCTTATTGCAGTGTTAGGTTACACCGAGCTACGTTATCAGGTGAGAACTCAGCGCGATTCAAATCGGGGTTTTGTTTGCGGTTGTGGGAAGCGTCGGTTGCGCAGCTCGCGATTTATTATAGCGCGAAATGTAAATCAGCCTAATGGATTCCGGATAAGCGTGTAAACACAATTGTGAATCGAGAGAATGAAAAAGAGTGAAAAAGAAGAAAAAAATCCTCGCGTGAATCACGGGTTGGTTATTATGCGAGGCGTCGTCGTTTGCATGTTGGCCTGGAACGTGAATAATCTAAGCTGCGGGCTGTTTTATCGCTGTTTTCTGGATGAATCGAGACTGGTGACCTTTGATCGAGCGGGCACTTTGAATGAAGATTTATCGTAAGAAGACCGCGGAGCCGATTGAACCCGACGGGAATGACGTTGGATGTCGATTTAACTGGGTGGTCCTATAAAAGGAACTGAGCCAATTCTTGAACCAAAGTTCATTCAATTATTATTATAGTTGATGCACTAGTGGGACATGAATTATCATTTTACTTAAAATAAATGAAAATTTATAAACTTTTTGCTTGAATATTTATAGTTTTTTTTTTTTTTTTCAAAAGTATTTGCGTAATGGTTGCATTTTTAATTGATTTGTTAGTAGGAAAACTACAGGTAAATAAAGTTGAACATTGAAGTTTTGTTTAACAAAACTATTTTTTTTGTACAATGTTTCATTCGCTGACGTTGAAAAATAAGAAAATCTTAAAATACACTGAAAAGACCAATTTTAAGTTTTATTTATAACTCTAAATTCAAAATCCCTCCTGAGGCCTTTGTTCTCAATTTTCTTGTATTTTCATTAGTTAAGCTACCAGGAGCAACCACCTTGATCTTGCCCCAAAAATCCCAAATCAATAAAGCCCCATTTCGGGGAAGTCAGCCAGGCCCCACATAGCTAAATTTACATTTAGAATCCTCCCTATTCCCCCGGTATAGTTTTCCGCGTGTGTGTCGTGTCTGGCATCCATTATTCACGAGCTCCCCTCCCGGTCGGTGGTGGTTTTATCCCGGCTGCCTCCCTGATTTACCGCCTCCTCTTCGACGGTTGACCAAATTTCGTTTTATTCCAAAGGCTAAATTACGCAATGGCAATTAGGGCGAGGAGCGAGTCCTTCTCTCTTTATTGTCACGAAATAATAATAACACCGTACTCGAGGGCCGTTGTGAGAGAGTTATTCTAAGCACGCGACAGAATCGCTTTACAAATTCTGCAGCTTGCTCGCTCGCTCCACACCCACACCCCGTCGTACATGCTAATTCGGACCTTGCCCGCTTGCGAAGCTATTTCACCGACCGCGACGTGCGTCAACATCATCCTTCTCTGATAGTCCATTCAAGCTCTTGTTAATCACCTTTTCTTCGATTGTGCTGTGGGTTAAGTACTTTTTGACTCGATGATTTGTTATGACTGGGCCCATAACCTGTTTGGCATGGCATTGTGTAAACATAAAATTTAACAATCGCTACGGTAATTGCTTTTATCTTCTAAACGATCCTCGTGAACCAATAGTTTTGAGAAAAATGTCTCTTCTTAGCTTCACAACTTTCATGTGCCAACTGCCGAGTCGTTATTTTCGAATAGTCGTATCCCCCCCCCCCCCCCCACACTACTGCGAATTGAAACGTTCCTCGCAGTCAATGAACCTACAGCCGATAACCAGACTGTAACCCAGGGATATTAATTAAATCAGCTCGTAGATTAACAACGAGGACTCTCCTCCGTTATACTTGCACCGAAAGTTGCAGATATCAGCCAGCTCGAACAAGCCGCGGCTCGCGATTACGCAAGGTGAAAGTCAAACACGACTCGCGGGATGCCCCGGGGTCCGTGTTCCTCTCAGGCTTCGTGACTTCTTCCCCCCCCCCCTGCATCCCTGGGATTTACGATCCGATCCGAGCCGAGTAAAACCGGTTTCTGGCTTCGTCTTGCGCTCCGGGCACTAATCAAGAGACACTTGCTACCACTG
The DNA here is from genome assembly GCA_038277355.1 of Encarsia formosa. NCBI lineage: Eukaryota > Metazoa > Arthropoda > Insecta > Hymenoptera > Aphelinidae > Encarsia > Encarsia formosa. Next base: position 12,741,790 of record CM076184.1, on the reverse strand, counting down.
GGCCAAGATCTTCTTCGATCGGGACTGCATGCCACCGCACGGTAGCCAGATGGGGTAACTGGATACAGTAGCTACGGTGAGCCAACGGAAGTGACAGATTTGATATCTGTGCACCTGCTGCCTCGGTGTAGACGGCAGTCCGCCTTGTGTTGAAAGGTGTCTGGAAGCCTCTGGAGTCTTTGAACCCTGCGCATACTTGTGGGGTCTCGGGATGAATCTTTGATACCAAATACGATGAAATTTAGAAGATGGATCTTACGACGTTGACTAGTTGTTTAGTCTACGTACTGGAACTTTTGGGTATCGATTAATATGCGTCAAGAATTTTGTAGTCTTTGAACCCTACATACTTTAAAGTCTAATATTAATCCAAGCTCAGAAAAATCTACTTAACGATGTCATACTGAAAATTTTACAGTCTCAAACCTTTGAATACTCAAGTTTTTGCATGAAGTCTTATAAAAACAACTTTTCTGATTCTTCATCCATCAAAACTCAAAGTACAGGCTAGCAATTTCAAGTACTCGAGACACTTGCACCCTCAGCCGAGCTCCCAAGTTCTTATCAAAGACTTTGATGCATCGCAAAACAACCCATAAGGGATTCAACCCTCTGCGCATGGTTCAAAGCTTTGGCCGCAATTATTCCCGGCAGTCTCCACTCTCCCCCCCAGTGGAGCGTAATTGCGTCCCAGATGTGCGATTGATCAAGGGAGATAATTGAATTTGATGCATGTATCTGATGCGCGCTTTTTTTTTATGTACAGGGGGGTTGCCCTTTGTTTTGGCTGCGTGCGCCGGGGGCATCGATCAAACCATAAAAACCTGCAGCGTTGATTAGATGCCGGGCTCGATAAAACTCCCCATTGTTTTCCCCGATAAAATAAGCAGAAGAAGGAGGTAAAAAAAAGTGGGTCGCGACTACAACGGAGCCTGGCTGACCCTGATGCTTGCCAGCCACCGGATTAAAGTGCGATATCTGCACAACCGTGAAATAAATTTTGGAGTCGTGGAATTCCGGAGCCGCACGGTTATCGTAGGGAGCCCTTGGTAACACCCCGTAAAGCCGCAGGGTCGACGCACGCGCGCCCCAGCCATTCCTCCTCCACCACCATGCACCAGCCAGCCAGGATAAAAGCAGCAGCCCTTCTTCCCTCCTCCTCCTCCCGCGTAATCGCGTTGCGCGCGCAAATCGACCCGGACGAGGAGCCAGCAAAGCACCAGCCGAGCAAACACCGTAAGCCGACGGTAAATTTAGTAGGGTGGGGTGGGAAGGGGGATTTTCATGTGTGCAGACCGAAATCCGAGATCCAGCCGACGTTGTGCAAAGGTCAGAGGGCGAGCTGTACTAGGGAGGGAGGGAGGCTCTTTTTTAATGGCGCGTGCATTGTTTGCAAGAGAATTTTCGCTACAGTTGCGGTGTTTTGGTGAAGGTTTTTATTAGTTTCAGCGGTTTTTTTGAATTCTGAATTGTTACGAGATTGAAGCTTTTTGATAGTCTCGCTAAAAAATCTCAAGGTTTATTCACAATAATTACAGTTTTGAATAGCCTTGAGGCTTCTTCATAGTTTGTATTTTTCAGTTTTATCTTGTACACTGTTTACTAAATTATCAATGACTACAGCTCTCTCGCTGTTTCTTGATAATCTCGATGAAAAGTATACCCTAAAGTTTTTCTACAATACTCATTGTTTCGTATCCAATTTTGAATTATCCAAGATCAAATTCATTGCAAACAGCCTCGAGGCATTTTTGAAGTACAGTTTTGATTGTGTTAACATTACACCATTGTAACTTCGTTGAAAACCGCCCTAAGGTCAACTTACTAACCATTGAGCTTGTAAATTTTGCATACTCGGTGACTCACTTTTTTCACCGTAGCTTCATTTAAAACCCGCTCTGAGATTATTTTTACTGATCGCACCCATAACGTGCAAATTTGCCAAACGAAGAGGAAGATAAGCAAAGAGCAATTACGGCACCAAGCCGGCTCTTTTTTTTTTTTTCGTGTTTGCGTAACCTTGCAAGGTTAAAAAGAAAGTCTGCAAGCTTGACGATCGACTTTTCCTCGTACGATTTTTTCGAAAGGTGTCGGACGGGAATAGAAAACAGGCGGTGCATCGGAGTAATCGGAGAAGCCCACTCCCACGAAACCTTTTTTTAGACACAAAATCAATTGGTTTTTTTTTTTTGTTTTCTTTGCGAGCCCCCGAAATTTATTTTGATCAGGACGGTGCGCAGGGGAAATTTGGTTAATTGTCATTCCGGACGCGCGAGTTTGATTGTAAGCGGCGATCGATTTTAATAAGTTTGTTCACTGACAATAGTAATTTGATTGAATTTAAAACGCCATTCAATCGTTGAACCCAATGCGCTTTTTGAATTTAAATATTCATTGTTGCATTCGGGTAATTACTTACCTCTTGTTTTAAAATAAAGTTAATCAAGTTACCGACGGGCAGTTAAAAAGTGTACTATTTTTAAGAGTTAACGGAATAAAATAAAATAAAAAAAATTAGTATTGAACGCTGTAGTAAAAATAGTTTATTTTTCTTCTTTCTTGGCCATAACACCCTGCTAGAAGTTTCAACAGAACGTCTGGGGTGCCCGCCAGATAGTGGGCAGAAATTTCTGTCAAGCTTATTATTTTATGTATATGTCTATATATATACATATATGTATATGTACCTAGATGCGTTGATGAGAGGTTAGTTTACTAATCGGAGCAGCAGCATGCAGCTCCGATGTTACAAAATTGATAAAAAATAATCAAATAATTTTATAGAAATATAATTTTAATTTTTAATCGATGAATTATGCTTGCTGTTTGAAAATCCTAACCTCTCCCTGCTGTATAGCCACACATACAATAGACTTGAACAAATTTTTTTTCTTTTGCTAAATATTTTAACACCTATGGAGTCAGGGCAGTGACCTAGCGCATAGGATAGCGATTACAACCTGGAGATGATTTCCCCAGGAAGTTTTGACTCCGGAGAGGCCAGAGCGTATACCTGGTGCACCTGGTGATACTTACGCCAGGGAGATGATTTCCTCAGGAAGTTTGGACCTCGGAGGGGCCAGGGCAGATACCAGGTGCACCTGGTTATACTGAAACCTTGGAGATGATTTCCCCAGGAAGTTTGGACTCCGGAGGGGTCAGGCTGAACACCTGGTGCACCTGGTGATATTTACGCCTTGGAGATGATTTTCCCAGGAAGTTTCGACTCCGGAGGGGTCAGGGCGGACACCTGGTGCACCTGGTGATACTTACGCCTTGGAGATGATTTCCCTTAGAAGTTTTGACTCCGGAGGGGCCAGGACGGATACCTGGTGCACCTGGTAATACTTACGCCTTGGAGATAATTTCCCCAGAAGGCCAAGGCTGATACCTGGTGCACCTGGTGATACTTACGCCTTGGAGATGATTTCCTCAGGAAGTTTGGACTCCGGAGGGGCCAGGGCGGACACCTGGTGCCCCTGGTGATACTTACGCCTTGGAGATGATTTTATCAAGAAATTTTGACCCTGGATGGGCCAGGGAAAATACTTGGTGTACCCGGTAATAACCCAACTCTGAAGATGCTATCCTAATAGTAAACTTGATGATGTGAACCCACTGGGATCAAAACTTTCTGAGAAAATCATCTCCAAGGCGTAAGTATCACCAGGTGCACCGGGTGTACGCCCTAACCCCTCCGGAGTCCAAACTTCCTGAGGAAATCATCTCCGAGGCGTAAGTATCACCAGGTGCACCAGGTGTTCAGCCTGACCTCTCCGGAGTCCAAACTTCCTGGGGAAATTATCTCCAAGTTGTAAGTATTACCAGGTGCACCAGGTATCCACCCTGGCCCCTCCGGAGTCCAAACTTCCTGAGGAAATCATCTCCAAGGCGTAAGTATCATCAGGTGCACCAGGTGTCCGCCCTGACCCCCCCGGAGTCCTAACTTCCTGGGGAAATCATCTCCAAGGCGTAATTAATACCAGGTGCACCAGGTGTTCAGCCTGACCCCTCCGGAGTGCAAACTACCTGGGGAAATCATCTCCAAGGCCTCAGTATAACCAGGCGCACCAGGTATTCGCCCTGGCCCCTCCGGAGTCCAAACTTCCTGAGGAAATCATCTCCAAGGCGTAAGTATCACCAGGTGCACCAGGTGTTCAGCCTGACCCCTCCGGAGTCCAAACTTCCTGGGGAAATCATCTTCAAGGCGTAATCATCGCCAAGTGCACCAGGCGTCCGTCCTGACCCCTCCAGAGTCAAAACTTCCTGGAGAAATCATCCTCAAGGCGTAATCATCATCAAGTGCACCAGGTGTCCGTCCTGACCCCTTCAGAGTCAAAACTTCCTGGGGAAATCATCTTCAAGGCGTAATCATCGCCAAGTGCACCAAGCGTCCGTCCTGACCCCTCCAGAGTCAAAACTTCCTGGGGAAGTCATCCTCAAGGCGTAATCATCATCAAGTGCACCAGGTGTCCGTCCTGACCCCTTCAGAGTCAAAACTTCCTGGGGAAATCATGTCCAGGTTGTAATCGCTATCCTATGCACTAGGTCTCCGCCCTGACTCCATAGGTGTTAAAATATTTAGAAAAAGAAAAAAAATTTGTTCAAGTCCATTGTACGTGTGGCACACGTATGCCACACGTGTGGCTATACAGCAGCGCTGGTATTGTGTGAATAATATTTTAAAATTACATCAAAATGGATGAGAAAAATGTTCAACATAAGGAAAAAAAAAAAAGAAAAATTTCCGAGTCAAGTTATGAAACTGAACATATTTTTGTTAGTAATCAATGTTACAATTTAAAATAAAAAGGTTTAGGCTATAGCTCGCCAGAATCCCTATGCGTAAAGCATTGGCCTTCTGTCAAGAATCTGGCGATTAACCCTACTAAATTTCTGCCCAATTTCGCTAAATCTGCCCACTGTCTGGCAATATTCTGGCGGAAATTTCTCGCAGGGCAGTGGATATTAAATTAATCAAAAGCAGATAAATACAAAATTACCGAAACGTGTAATTTCGAACGAGTTACATTATTAATAAAAGAACTTGTAATTAAATAGTGATTAGACATCCCGCGCTAATAATAATTGTACGGTCATCACCACTTTCGAATTCTCGTTTGACGTTATAATGATACACTCGTAAACTACTCGCTTTACAACCACCACTGACCTTAATTCACCAAAAAAACTACAAAAAAAAACCGAAACCACGTAAATATAAGCCGGCGTCGCACTCATTTATTACTCGGATAAAATTACCCTTAATACATAGATTAAATATTATTATTCCAACTTCCAATATTTTGCACGGTTATAAAGAATATAGTTATTTTTATAATGTACATACTTACAAGCCAATTTGGAAAAAATGTATGGATATTTTCATAAATGAGTCTACACAGGTAGACTATATACATATAAACCAAACGTAAAATGTGTGTACTGGTTATAATGTGATTTATTTATTTTATTTTTAGATTCTGTGAATTTAATAAATAGAAGAAAAATAATCATTCTAATATTGTTTTATACTAAACGACATAACCTGAAACAGAAAATTTACTTTTACAACTCGCCATTAAAATTCAAAAATATCAAATCATTATGATTATCATTCCTGTCACTTCAGAACCAATCACCATCATGATTCACCGTTTATCCTTCGGGAGCAAGTGTGCAGGGCTCGGTTGCGCAACCCGGGATCCGCGAACTCGTCCGACTTTCACCCGGTTAAAACGCCGTAACTCACTAAACCCACGCTCGAGGTTGGTGGGTGTAGGTGGTAATGCGCCACCCACTTCTCGACGTATCGGATGCATGCACGCGAGACCAGCCAGACCGGTTTTCGTACCCGAACTGCATTATGAACGACGGACTGCGGATTCGGAATGATAAATACTCGAGATTTTTGAATTCCTGGGTTCTTTATATAGCTTTACTATTTTTAGATGACTCGGGTTATTTTGTCTGAGAGGTAAGAACACTGTGTATGGATTTTGAAGGTCGATGAGATACAGTTCATTGGGTTGGTTTATAAAATCTGAATTTTTAGCAAGTCTTTGTTTCGGTGCATTCAATACAGTTATTTGGTACTTTACACGTGAGTTCCGTTCGTTCTGTCAATTTTGTCAACATTTACAATTAAAAATGTCCCAGGATGCAGTTATTCGTGCACATAACTCTTTCTGAAAACACTAAAATCATTAATTGATTGACTCAATCGTTACTTGATGAAAATTCATGTTCAAATTTTTGTGCTTGGTCAATTTCCACTTTATTACACATACACAAAGGTCGTAACAATTGTTTCGCTACACTGTAGCTTCATCAGACTAAATCATTTCACCTCTTAATTCTCTGGCACGAATTTAACTAAAAATAAATTCGAAACATTTGAAAACTCCGAGATAGCAAAAGTCCACAAATCATCATTATATACGCGGTGTTGGTGGTGGTGGTAAGAAGTCATTAACGACCGAGACACTGGAGCACGGTAACAGCTCCCGGAAGCTCGTTTCTCTTTGTTTTTGCAACAACTCTCATCCCACGCACGTGAGTTCCTCATCTTCTTGTTCTCCCCCTTTTCTTCCATGCTGCAGATGTATTGTAAAGAGCAACAACACAACTTATCCGGCCATATGGCGCTTAATCCGCTTTACTAGACTTTTACTCTATACATGTTTGGGTGACGTCACTTTTTTTTTGCGATGGTAGGTAGGGACTTTTAATTTGCGACGAGATTAAGCGCACAGAATTTTTTTCCTGATTGAAGAGTCTAAAAGAAGTTCTTGCGAAAGAGAAAAATGGAACTGATACTTGAGTAGTACTATTTTCACAGTTTATAGATGATTTTGATGTAACGGGTAACTTTTACCTTGAGACCATAAAGTTTATTAGCAACCATAACTTGACATCCCAATTCCACATACAGCTTTCTTTTAGTAATTTACGATAATATTTCTAAGTTATGGCTATAGTCCAAATCTAGCAGTGTAAAAAATATTCCAAAAGTTCAATTAAAAGATTAAGGAGTGTGTAATCAAGACTATTATTGAAAAAAAAATGTTCTTATCAAGGGAATTACATACTATGCCCATACACATACATAAAAAAAATTTATTTAATCGTCGTTCGTAGAAGATATTGATATCGCAGGCGATTCGACCTTGAAACCATCTAATTGTTTAGTCGTGAATACTTGATCTGATATCAAAAATATTAAATTGATTCTAATAAAATTTAAAATAAGTTACAAATTTTTGAACTTATGTATACTTATACAACTTATCAATTTCTGAATCACATGGTTTGTCAGGTAATCTATCAAAATTCTCTTTTCTTTTTTTATAAAGCATAAAATCCACACAATTCGTTGATAAAACTGTACCAAATTAATTATTTTAATTGCTTTCGCTTTTAAATCGAATAAAAAGTTACCATCGTTACTAGCTGTGTCTCCTAAACTGTCACCCATACTTTGTCAATTTTTATTTTCAAGTATTTTTACTAATTTGGGAGTAAAATACGGTCGATGAAAAAAATAAATTTTCAGACGATTTGTAAATTTTCGTGTGACCGGCATGTCAACAATTTGTAATTCGAATTTTTCTGACCGGGTGATAATTCTTAGCCGAACCCAAGACTCGAGAAAGTCGTGCTTTTCAAGGACGCCGAGAGACATCCGCACTACGTCCACGTTTTTCGTGAGAATATAGAAAAGAAAAAAAAAAATGCTGTTTTGGGGGAACGCGAGCGGTGCGTGTGCATTCAAAAGTAAAATTATTTCGTCGAGCTCTGAAAAACCCAAAAACCGCTAAAAAATTCATTCCCAAAGATAACACGTATAGAGTTGGTTGTTTAGTCTTTGATTCGACGTTTTAAAGACTGGCTTTTTTTTATAACCAGAACACGTGTGCCGCTCGCCGCTGATTAAACTTCGGGTCGTTAATTCTCTAGTTTATCTTGTGGGCGGAGACTGTGTATCTTTTCTTTTTTTTTTTTTTTATTTTACGGTCGCTGTTTATCGGGTGTCGTCTGTTATTCAATTAATTGCCGTACTAAAATAAACTCCTCTTGCGAAATACCCGCGTTTGAGTTTTTCAAGTGTAAATAACTTGTTTATCTTATCGAATACGTTTTCCTCCTCGAGCGTGAATATTACAACAAAAAAAATGCAGCCTTTTTTTTTTGGGGTAGGCATGAGGGGAGAAAAAAAAAAGTGAAAACATCCGGGGCCTGCTACGCCCGCCATCGTTGCACCTGCCGCCGGAGTTAAATGGTGTTTCGTTTTAGCGAGCTTTTTACGATGCCCGACGCGGAAATTAAGCCGGCTGTTACTTTCAAATCAACTTTTTACTCTTTGATAAACCGTACGCGTAAAATCCAGATGAATAGCATTTTTTTTATGCGAGCGTTTTGATAATTAATAGAGTTGATGATTAAAAAAAAAAAATTTCAATCAGGTGGACGGTGCAGTTTTGAATTATTTTTAAAAATGAATAACTAACCTAAAAAAAAAAAAGTTCTTTACTTTGTGTTCAATTCAAGTTTTTTATTTTTATCATAAACAGGTATTAAGTTTCCTTTTACATAATTTGATGAATAATATGTATGACACAAAGTTTTGTTAAAAAGTATTTTACAATACTGGCTGACTAGCTTTGAAAAACTACAACTAAATTTTATAATTTTTCTTTGATCAAATTTTCCTTGAATAAACAAGTACTATTTCACCATACAAAATTTATTCAATATTCTTTGCCTACAATGAAATCAACTTCAAAATAGTTTTTTTTACATCTTGCGGAACTAAAATATTTACTCAATACTAGAACAATTTCGTAATTCTATTCAAAACATATATGACTTTACATTAAAAAATAACATTTTAATCATGACAAAATATAACTATCTTTAAATTTTTGAAAAATCTTATGTCATACTTCAGTACAACAATAAGCACACAATCACAAATTGCACCAAAGACAAAAAAAGTACAACATATAAATCAGAAAAAGTGCCATCTACTCTCCAAGTAATTTATATAAAAACTCAATAGTCATACATGAAACTGTTATAAAAAAAAAAAAGAAACATTTCAATGAAATTGCACGGCACTCCTACTACAAACTACATAGCTATGTACAACACTCGATACTAATTATTCATAACACATCAGCTGCTAAAGATCCACCAGTTTTTCTCATGTCCTTCCTGGACGTGCTTTATCAGGGTCTTTCTGCGTTGCTCGCAGTACCTGCACTTGTCTAGGACCTTGATCTTTATATTTTTGAACTCATCATTGTCCATGTCTTTCTCAAGATACCCGGAGAGACTCTCAACAGCCCTTTGCAGATCATTCTGGTTGTCCTCAAAGATGTGCACCTGGTTGGTCTTCTCAGCATAGAAAGCAAAAACATAGGTATAAGAAAGGGTCTGCCTGCAGGACCTGAGGGTGTCCAGGGCATTCTTCAAGTACGTCATGTCGATCCAGGATAGGTTGTGCTCGTTTATGAAGTCGTTCATCTTCTTCTGCATGACAGCCTGCATTTTTCCCTCGAGCTTTAAAGACTCCTGGTGGCTCACGTACCTATTGCAGTAGAAGAGGTACTTCTCCAGGGCGACCCGGGACTTCTCCTTGTTCTCGTTACTGGGTTCGAATGTATTGCAGGGGTTGGCGTACCCGTGCACCGACCAGGCCTCCATGCATATCCAGCAGAACACGTATTTGCACTTTCTGCAGTACATCCGGTTGCATCCGCCGTTTTTCTCAATCATGGCGCCGCAGTTAGGGCAGGTTTTGGTGTTCGCCGAGAGCCAGTTCATCGTTTCGGTGTCGTCGTGGCACCTCTTGATCCACTGCTTCAGCTGGGAGCAGTTTATCGGCTCGTGCCAGCTCTCGCTGCAGCCGAAACAGAAGGCGTGGCCGCACTTGCACCCTATCAGCCTTGGTTTCGGGGCTGCCGCCTTGATCACATAGCAGCACCCGGGTGAGGGGCACCACCGAAACAACCTGTTTGACTCAACGAAGGAATTGAGTATCAGCCGCTGATACCTGGACCTGTCCGAATCGTTCCTCAGGAGTTCCCGGACGGTGTCGTCGTCTACCAGGAGGTCGCACTTGAAGCCGGCGCAGGATATAGAGTCCGCCACGCCGTCTCCGGTAATCTTGGTCTTCAGGTACTGATCCCAACACTCGCGACACAGTTGGTGACCGCACTGCAGCCCGGTCATCCCCGGTTCCTCCAGGAAGCAGACCTGACATTCATCTGACTTCGTAATCTCCGGAGCCTTGAACGGGTTGGCTACGCGCGCGTCGGCGAAGAGTTTGTCTTGGTCGCCGTCGTAGTACTTCTCCATGAGTTTCTCCTTGTCCCACTTGAAGTGACACAGGAGTATCCTGGTGAGGGTTTTGGGTATGTTTATCACCGAGCTGACCTCGTTAACTGAGTTTTCCATCTCCTCGGCAACTTTATCGGTCGGTAAGACCTGGTAGTCGTCCTTGAGTTCGGTAGCGTCGGACTTTTCGACGACTTCCACCACCTCCTCGTAGGCGAAGGATTCCTCGTCTAAATTGTCGTCCATCGCGAACTCCTCGTCCTCCGAATCCATGTTTTAAAAAAACTTGTTTAAAGCTTACACTGCCGACTCTTTGTTTTTAGTCGTTTGCTTTTGAGGTTATGAGAACATACCGGCACGCGGCGCGGCAACGTCAAGTGAAGTAAATCGAGCTATAAGCGGATAACTTCAGCTTCATTTATGGCGCCAAAATTAAATCTTATCCGTTTTTTCGTGAATGTAAGGTTATTTCGGCTGAAATATTCTTATGATAATTGAGATATCTGAAAAAGAAAAAGTATTTTTCCATATAAAAAAAAATTTTTTACTTTCATAAAGATATAAGAATTTTAATTAAAGATAAATACTTTGAAATTTTTTTCCAGAATGATAACGATTAAAAATACTGTGTGATATCAATAAAACAGATAGTAAGCACGTAATATTAGTAAGATTTTTTACTCGAAAATAAGTTATTAATTATACTAACTATAAATAAATAAAATTATTTCACTGAACGATGAAAAATTTTTATAACATTTACATTGTGGGAAAATTCCACCACTCGATATTATAAGTTTTAATTCCCGATTTAAAAAATCTTTCATCCAAATACTGTATTATGGAAAGGTTGGTTGTCTAGGATTGTAGATAATAACGATATTTATAGTTAAATTAAATAATTAATATATTTAAATATAAGCTGATTAAATACGAAGGTGAAACTATTGGCGTCTTGCATGAGGGGAGGGAAGTAAATATGCAAACCTATGGAAAAGACTTCCCCTCCAGCGGTGGTGTAGGCTCGAACTAAAATTTTCCATAAGATTTGGCACGTAGAGAGCTTACAAAATGGGGGCGGTACAGTCGTGCTAGACGCCAATAGGTACCCTACAACGGTGAAACTACACTCAAACCGATTTACGATCAAAGGTTTGACACAAAGTCTCATATCTCGTCTCCCTTGCAGACTGACTGCTTGGGCTTGCTCGGACCCGACTCTAACCTACGCAGGGGTGTATATACCTGCGCATCTCCGCCCTCTCTCACACCTACGCACGTACAATAACTACCTAGCTAACTACATATCCCTGCACCCCACAATATTATTAAAGTCACTCGCAACAACAGCTAATTCGATAAAACTCGATAACATCAACTTATCAATTCGAAAACACGTATTTATTGTTAATCACAGCGACACAAAGGCTCGTTTAGGATTATTTAAAAAGTCAACTCGATAACTCGGTCATACTTATAAAACAATAAAATAAAAGAAAGGAAGGAAAAAAAAAAAGTTATCTAAATTGACGACACGCTGATTGAGCTTGACGGGCGCTTGTGTGTTGCCAGTCAAGTGCATCAGCATCGCAGCCACTGCGAGTTTGTTTATTTTTAATGATCCCGAATGCGCTCAATTAGTCGGGCGACTCGATCCCGTCTGTCTTCTTCTTGCTCTTCGATTTTATTTGGTAAAATATCAATTTCACAAACTAGCCGCCGAGATCTCTCTCGTTTTATGCAGAATATTTCGACGGATTCACTTTTCTCTCTTATCGGTCGAACGTTCATGTACTCGTTGATAAACGCCCGAGCGATACTGCGAGGAACGAAACGGGAAGTTCCGTTGTGTTTTTAATTGACTTTCACTTGGCTGTCACTTCGCTTTTAGCCTCGTTTCTAGCAGTGGACTGGATTTTCGCGAATATTAATTTTGAGGTTATGTAAGGTGCTAATTTTAACGGTTTATTCGCCCTGTCCAGACCAGCATCAATTTTCTCATGGTGGTCAAAATGTGAACCCTCGAGTGGTGGGTAAATGCGTGCATTTGTATATCTATATCGATCAGCTGTGGTCTGGACAAGGCAAATTAAATTTTTACTGTTTTTTTTTTTTTTTTTTTTTTTTTTTTTTTTTTTTCTTTTTTCAAAGTATATGAAAGGGATTATGAATGAAGAACTTTTTCAATGCCAGTAATTAATAAATAAATACGTATGTATTACATGCTTTTCAAATTTTAAAACATGATGGGAAAATGGATTTTTTAAAGCTAAACTCATTTCAAAACTTGACTTATTTTTAAGTTAATTTCCTTACTAGGGATAAAGTATCTTCAAAACTAAAAGCTAAAAAAATTCCAAAAACCTTGAAAAGTAAAAGATACAAATCTCCTACAGCACGCTAGAATTTCGAATAAATTTCGAATCGTCGATCTCCGTTCGCAGTCTCGCGATAACCCGCTGCTAATCTGACGAAGCCGAAATGATTTAGTCATTAAAAAAAATTCCATCGACAGTTTAGTTCGTAAAATCTTGACTCTTCAGAGAGAGAGAGAGAAACGATTCGTCATTCCGTCTCCTCTCCCTATTAATCATTTATTCGTATCGCTTCACAACACTGTATCTCTCACTTTCAGCTCTCATTGGTCTCAATTGTCATTTCGCGTCAAGTCTTATTTAAAAACAACGCGTCTTATTTTTCGGGACTCGTAATATACCGCTGGACTCGGGCCAACCAAAACTATCTTACGTTTTTTCGAGATTAGGAACGACGAACAAGGGGGTAACCTTGAATGGCCGAGGAGGAAAAAAAAAAAAATTCACCCCTCGCTTCCCAGAGTCTGGCAGTGACCCAAGCCCTCCCGACGGCATTTAAACCCTTTGTGCTCAATCTCGATCCCCCGCTTTGACATGGCAGGGCGATGATGAAGCTTTGTACGCGTAATAGCACCGGGCTGCTTCACGATCAAGCATTCCGTTTTCGGGGGTTCAATCTGGACTCCGTTACGTTAAAAATTGTTGTTGGGAGCAGACTGAAAATCTGAACTTGAGTTAATAATAACTGATAAAAAATTATGACACGTTTCACTTCTTTCCGGAAGAAGATGCGAAATTATTAGAAAATATGAACTTGTTGATGATTAAATTTTATTTACGAATGATTTATATTTATCTCTGCAGTACTCTATAATTCATATTTCAAATAACATTTTTAATATCCACATAACCTTGAATTTTTATTTTCATTGTTCATTTCATCAAGTTTAATTGACTTTATAAAAATTTCAAATAAATTGATAATAGAAGTGTTTTTCTGCAATCAGCCTTCAACATCACACGTGTAAATTTCCATCCACAATTTTTAATAAACCTGTAGGGAACGCGCATCCCACAGCTCCGAGTTTCCGGGGGCCAGGTCAGGCCAGGCCATCCTTCTTCATTCGGTCATTAAACAAGCCGTTTCAATTTTTTTTTTTTCTTTTTCCTCGTCTCTCTCTCTCTCTTCGTGCTCGGCAACTAACCCCCCGCTCGACACGGACCCTCGGGCTACAACAAAACCATTAAACGCAAGACCACAGAGAGGAGCACAATGCCGTGCACCGCCACGAATAAATCAAATTTCGGGTTATGTACGTTTAATCGATCCTACGGGTGCAGGGAAGACGGGCGACCTTTTTTTTACGGGAGAGACGGATTAATTGATTGATGGGGTTTATCGGGACGACCCTTTTTTTTCTACTCTCGATGAGTAATAACAGCCTTCGATGGGGAGGGTAGGGAAGAAAAAAAAAAGGGAGGATGAAGTAGGTTTTGGGGAGTTCAAAGGTGCATGCGCACGCAGCCGAGGGAATGACCCGCCTTTGATGCTGCTGACCCCTTCGAGTTTACGGTTTCATCGATTTGCTTGCCTAGCGTCACGTCAAGATCAAACTGTGCTCTTGAATCTCAAAACATACATTTTATATTTTTAAACAATCAATTTGGACTATGATGTGTAATCTAAAGTTATAGGGTTTACGATTTCATTTTAAAACTTCAAAATTACGCAGTTTTCAGTTTATTTACATCCAATTTAAAAGCTCTCCACGTTGTGTAAAACTCTCTTACTCGAAAGTTCTCGAAAAACCTATCCCCAATTTTAATTGCGACAAATAGATTTCACTCACGCTCCCTGCAGAGCTCCTCCGCACAGAGTATATCCCCCCCCCCCGTCCATTATCGCGTACACAGCGCTCAATCGTCCGTTGCATCGACAAGTGCGGCTAAGTGCATAATCGCCCCCTCGGATTTACCGCCGTCCATCGGAGATCTCGGAAAGTGCTCGGAATTCCAGGGGTCAACGTCTTTTTGTTTGAAAAAAAAAAAAAGAAAAAAAGATCCAATAGTCGACCTTGACCCGTCACCGTTCGTAATAATTTTTCGCAAGATGAGGAGCCAGCACCAACAATGAAAAAGCGTCAGACATCTTGTCTGCGGCTATTCTCGAATCTGTAGCCTCGTTGAGCCGCCGGCTGGGCGATCGGCCAGAAACTAATATATCCCGGGTCAGCCGGAAACCCGAGGGGAATCAAGTGGATCGAGTTCCGCTTTTCTCGCGATTTTAAATACGGCCTATTGTTTCTGTCGTTTAAAGAGCCGGGCGGTCATCAGGTAGGAAATAATCTTGTCGTACAGACTGTAAAAGAGCTGTAATAAAAATTCTTTCTTGTTCACTGTTGTACAATTGTCTCAGGAAGCAGCAAGTCACTCCACTGATTTTTCGAAAGAACTTTTTAGTTTGGAATCACAATTAAGACCCTTCTGTAACCCTTTATCATCTACTGGTAAACTAGTACTTAAAAAAAAGGGAGGGCGGGAAGGGATGTAACACACTTCGGAGAGAGGATTCCCGGGTCACGAACGTCGCGTGATTCACCGGGGGGATTAGCCCCGTAATCGCGAGTACCTGTACGTGTGTGAATTATCGATCGGTCACGATGTTAATACTGATAATGCGACCCGCTCCGTTAGCCTGGCAGCTGCAAGGACATTGAAATATGTTAGCATCTCCGCCTCGGCCTGTCTGCCTGCGGGTTCGTGACTCCCGATGATAATGAGATTTTATCGGCTCCGAGGGAGTGTTCTGTGTTGTCTTTTCGAAATGCGCCGATTGATTGGCTGGGCACGGGCCCGTTCTTCTCGGATGCATCGTATCTCTCGCATCTATAGCTTTATTAACTTTATACATATTTATAGTTTCGTCATTCCATACATTGTGAAATCACTAACGGAATTCTTTGACCTTTTTTTGTTACAGAAAAGAGCAGCGTACGAACAACCCAGCGCAAGAGGCGGATAAGCGAGGGCTCGACGCGGGACAAAAGCGAGCCTCCGGAGTCCCGCCAAGAGGACCGGGAAAACAAGGGACCACCAGCTTCCGGCAAGCCAGCGGCGAATCGCACGGCGCGAACTGCCGCTACGGTACTAGAGGAGACCAACACCTCGGTGGTGTCGAAGCTCCGTCAGCGCCGGGTCGTTAAATCCAGCAGTCCGGTAGTGCCCGAGTCGCGACCGGTGCGTCGGAAGACCCGGCTCGACAACAAGATCGTTGACGAGGACTCGTCCGAGGAGTCACCGCTACGAATACAGAAGAAAAAGTCCCCCAAAGACGAGGACAAAAAGGAAGATCCCCTGATAAAGAGACTCAGGTCCTCACTCCTCGCCGACAAAGCCAAGAAGGAGGAGGAGAAACGCAAGGCCAGGGAGCTCGCCGACAAACCGGTGAAAAAGGAAACCACGATCAAGCCCGAGGAGGAAGAGGAGAGCAGCAAAGCAAGGGAACGCGACCGGGAGCCAGAGCCCCCACCTCCGAGCGTCGACTCAAAGTCCAAGATAGCGGTCAAGGTCGAGCCCAAGGAGGAAAAGCCCGTAAAGCTCGAGCCAGTCCCGACGTCGAGCAGCGCTAGCGTCAAAGTCAAAAGCGATGCCAAGAGCAGCCAGGTCAACCGGCCGAGACCGAATGGCGAGCTACGGGACTCCGAGCCCAGCAAGAAGTCCAGCAGCAACCTGCAGAGTACAAAAGACGAGGCGGCCGTCGTCAAGCAGCCTCAGCAACCGACCAAGCCAGCAGCTCCGATTCTGAAGAAGGAGCAGCCAGCGGAGCCCATCAAGAAGGAGCCCTCCCAGCCCGAGCCAGTCAAGCAGCAGCCCAAGGAGGTGGCTGCAGCGGTGGTGAGCAGCAGCTCCAGTCTGGAGAGACTGAGCTCCGCGTCAGCCGGCGGCCGCAGCCTGCTCCTTCACGAGGAGCAGGAGCGAAGTCGGCATAACGAGAGTCCGGTGATACTCGTGGAGCGTCTGAACAAGCCGGCTCCACCGAATCCGGGCGCGCCGCCGCCGGCGGCCGGTGGGCACTACCCCCTCCACCCGCTCTACCACCCCCACCACCACCACCGCTACCAGCTAGAGGCGGCGTCCCATCACCAGGCCCACCTCCTGTTGGAGCACCACGGCGATGCGGCTCCGACTTCCGCTCCGACCGGCATGGAGGCCGTCGAGTCCGGACATGGGAGCGGTGTCGCCGCGGTCCGGACCACAGCAGCAACCTACGCCGACAGCGGATCCGACAGCGGCGTCAGCTCTCTGAGGAGCGCGGGCTCCGGGGACGAGCGAAGCGGAAGTCGGAGCTCAGCTCTGAGCGCCGAAGAGGCCACCGCCCCTCCGAACAACTCGACTCCGAATCCCGTGTCGGGGGGCCCGAACTCGGCAACCCCCGCGCGAATCTGCCACGTACAGAGCGTCCAGCACACGTCTCTGCTGATGGCGCACCCCGGGGCTCCGACCGCCGCCACGGCGTCGCCCTCGGTCGCAGCAGCGGCAGCGGCCGCCGCGGCCGGCTACTACCACCCCGGACTCGCCCAGGAGATGATCTGGAGGCCGCCCTCGAGATTCCTGCCCATGCCGCCCAGCATACCCCAGCACAGCATCGGGGAGGTCCTGGAGAGGGACAGACACGAGAGGATATTAAGGTGAGTTAATGAGAATCGTCACCTGTTTCTTTATCCCACCTCGACAGTTGACGTTTCGCAAAAAATACGAAGGAGACCGCGGCGACAGCAGCTGCGGTTTTCTCTCGCCTTCTGGTGGCCTTCGGACTCCTTTGTAATCCCGCTTTTACCCCCTTTGTTTGGCCCTCGAGTTAAAAGATTCCCGGGCGTCGTTAGGAGCAATTTTAACTTTTAATAAAATCAGAAGAGTTGTCACCAAACACTACCACTTGAATGGGCTTCCGGAGTGCAGCTGCGCCGACTTCCGGTTGATTACTGCACTGCTGTTGCCGCTGCACACGACGATGTTTTGACGATGCGCCACCCATTGTGTAGCGGTGTTTGGTGACCAAGCGAGCTCGCGCGTAATTACTGGGGTCGAATTTTCAATTATCGCACACGGTCGCTCTGGTTTATTTTTCTCTCAACGGGCGAGTGCTAATAGACGATAAAATTCTCGCTCTCGATGGTTACTCGACGAAACCTTGAGATCGAGTTTTTTTCTTCTTTTTTTAATTCACCGCAAAATTTTGGAAGTCTAAGAAGTGCCCGTTTCACGGGTGACGAACTCTGATTCACGTCCGTCCGCATAATTTATAGAACAAAGACTCGGGTGATAATTGAAGTTACGTAAGCCTCGCGGCAAGGTCACCGGCGCTTTCGAAAAATGAGTTGAAAGAACTCGGGTTTTTGACGTACGACTTACTTTCGAAATTAAAAATAGAGGCAGGTGCGCAGATTTTTTTTTTTTTTTTTTTAATTTGCTCTCTCTAGCTCAAGGTCGCGCGATTTAGATCTTCATAAGTAATTTTGCGTTTTCACCCACCGTGGGTGTTTTCGCGTATTAATAGAGCGCAATTTTCCCGACCTTGCGGGAGTTTAAATTACTGATTATGCGTAATCGAGCCGAAGCCTTAATTAAGCCACTATTATGAGGATAGTCGTCCAGATTTTTGCGAAATTGGCCATTATCGCTCCCGGGTTTCTCGAAACTAGCCTACTCTTGATTGAAACGAAAACCTGCGTGAATTTTACGTAAGTTTTTATTCGCTCACACAAAACATTATCCTAGATTGGTAAGCAAGATCCGCTAATAGAAGAAAGTAAAATCGTCGATCGCAATTGCCGATTGTAGACTCGGCTATTTTTAGAGTATAAATTAGTACATAAATAGGCTCGGGTACCGTAGAGCCTGCTGCTGCAGCACTTACATAATTAATTACCCCGCCCCCGTCGGCGCTCTCGAGATGTTACAATTTACATAACATTAACCTTATAACAAAAGCGAACAATCTACGGTTAGTAAATCGCCCGTTTTTAACCTTTAAACCTGCAGCGTACACCGGAATTTTTATTTTCCATCCACACCGTCGGAATATTTATCGCGATTTGCGCAAAATACTTTGCACAATACCGCTGTTACGAAGATCTTTGTGATTTTTATTCGTCCGATCGCGAATAAACATTGTTGTTTAGTTAACTTTTTTTTTTTATTTCGTGCTCCCTCCGAAACCGCAAACAAGAGTAAGTCAAAAAGAATAATAATAAATAAAAAAGAAGAATAAGATACAGAGTCCGAAGTATAGCCTAGCTGCAGAAAACTTAAAAATTCGCGAATAATCGCGACCTTGCGTCAAGCGGAGGCGTGATTTTCACCCATTTTCTAGCCTGAAAAAAAAGAGAGCTCGACTACCCATAATTTTAAAGTAAAAACACACGTTAACAACTTTACGGGTATAAACTCGAGGCACGTAGAAGTAGAAGGTGGAGTAGAATAAAAGGGCTGTACGTATATATAAACCGCACGCAACGTCCCGCCCGCATACGCGATCCGCATAAATAACGAGTTTACCCCGCGCGTCTAGGTCCTCGACCCACTGCCTGCTCTTTTTTTTTTCTCCTTCTTCTTCTTCTCTTTTTCTCTCTCCGCGTCGATGGATGCGACACGCTTTGAAAACAAACTACCTTTTTTTCTAAACTTAACCTCTAAAATTACATTTTTGTTCGACAACTCGGCTTATAGTATCGGTTTAAATTTTCAATTTTTGATAAAAATTACAAATGTTTTACTGTTTTCTTTTATGTATGCGATACTATGCAAGGATTACATACTATTATAAATAGACTCGAAAATTAAAATACCCTACTAAATTAATTGTTTAGAGTATAAAAACTAAATTTTTCTTCAATGTTTAGCTAAAATATTTTTACGGTTCAAGCTACAATTATTTTAGAAACAATCTTTAAAAAATATTTATTTACAGTGAAACAGTGACATTCTGTCGCTACAGATGTAAAATTGTTCGAAATATTTTATTTTTGACAGTGTCACAAAACTATTTTTAGATGTGTATACCTAAAACCTCGTATAAAACTAATTCTTGAAACATAACCTCTAAAATTAATGTTAGTGTTGAACATTAATCTAAAGTACTGACACGCTTGAATCCACAGTTTAACAAACATGACCATTGGAATTAAAGTTTTTATCTTACTAGTTCACCAAAACTATGATTCCATTAATTTTAACAACATTTTTTGAAGCATAACCTCTAAAAAAATTTTTTTTCAACTACTCCAGTCCAGGCTAAAAATTTCTCCTTTAAAGTTTGTAACACTGTAAACTGAATTATTTATTCAAGTCGGAATAAAAACTCCTGTAAAGATAGCAAAATTCAATTTACTAAAATTAACTTTTCGTCGTTTGCAAAAAAACTGGTACGTCTCAACCCGCAAACACAGCCCCCCAAAAGTTAAATTTCTCATTCACCAAAAAAGCTCCCCGAAAAAAAAAAGGGGGGGGGGGGAGAGAAAGAAGCAGAAAGAGAGTCAAAGGGGTCAAAGCGAGTGAATGAAGGAACAGGTGCGGTGGGGGTACGCCAGGTGGCCGTGCATTTTTTAAAAGGTCGTTTGCTTTCATCTTTTTTTTTTTTTCTTTTGGTTGGCTGACGTGCCGCACTAATAATTCAGGGGAGGTTTTTAGGAGTCAGGAAAGACAATCGAGAAGCCTGCACATGCAAATGGTTGGTATTTCGCGCTATTACTCGGCCGCGGCCCATCGTGACTGTCGTTCAAAAAACTACACCCGTGCACGATCTCCTCGCGTGATGCACGCGATCTCGGACACAAAGAACGGGGGGGGGAGAATAACCGAAAGAATCGTCATCATCGTGAGCGACAAACTTTTTTTTTTTCTCCTCGGAGCGTCTTGTTTGTAAACGAAAAAAACAAACAAACAACCCGCGACTTTTGACCTAGGGGGAAAAAAAGCGTGCCCGGGGCCGTCAAAAGTTAATGAAGAAATAAAAAAGAAAAAAAAAGAGAAGCCGAGCGCGACGCGTGTCTCTCTCGAATTAAATCGCTCCGGCGACCGTAACCTCCTTCTTTATTTCCTCCCTTCCTTTCTCTCTCTCTCGTGCTCCTTTCGACCGTAAACGTTGCTGCCTGACTACCAATGTGATATAACTCAGAGCGAGCGATTTCACTCAAAAATGATCGCAAGCCGAACGAAATTTGGCAAGGTCGGGCGACGATACGGCTTTGAGACGTCTCGGGCTTCTTTTACTTTTATTACCTTTTTTTTTTTGGAGATGCGGAATAATTCATTTCAATGATTGTAGCCTGAATTGTGAAATGTATTGCGGTAATTACTTTCTTTTAATCGAAGTATTAATCTAAATTTATCTAATCTGATCAAAGTTAAGTTGAAATTAATTATACCGAAGTAGAGGAATTAAGACGATTTCGGTGAAAATTTCGTGTTGTAATTTTGTACTTTCTCTTAACAATAAATAATTTTCAACCTAGATTAATAGAAGCTAACCTTAAGTAACCAATCTTGTTCAAAGTTAGATTCAAAATAAGTTCTTAATAATAGACAATTTTTTTAAGAACTCTTGAGTGGTTCAATTTTATAACTTTCTTCAAGCAAAAAAAAGTTAATTTAATTCAAGCCAACTAAATTATAATCTAATTGAACCTAACTGGCTAAAGCTGATTTGAACTGGAATTGTTATTCGTTTTAATTTTAGTATAAATTGTGCGAAGAAAAACCTTCGACCAAAATTTGCCACGAATAAAGTAACAACTGTGGTACTTCTGACCAATAAAATGTCTCTAAAAGACTTTTTCATTATACTGTATCAACGGTATGGTAGAAAAGGTCATTTTCTATCAATTTCCAAAAGAAAAAGTAATAAAAAAAGTCTCCGATGTTACTTCATTCGTGGCAAATTTTAGTCTAAGGTTTTTCTTCTTACGGGCAATCAAATTTATTAAAGTGGTAATATAATCAAACCCCATCCAACCCAACATTTTCAACAATCTCGAAATCAACCTTGCGCGACTCCTCCTTGTAAAAAGCAGGGTAAAAAAAAATCCCCACCGGCTACCCAATAAAAAAAAAAAAGTCATCTCTCTCTCTCCCTTCGGGCATATTTACACGGAGTGTCTCTTTTATTCCCCGCTACTCGTCCTTTTCCCTTCCCCACTCGGTTTTAAGTGGCGCTCGGGCGCGCGCACGGAATTTCGAATTTAATTCTCCCCCCCCGAAAGCATCGTCGAGAATATCAAGAAGACCGGATATAACCGAGGTGTCGGGGTGGTGCTCGAGGTTAATAAATATAAATAAATTCCTGGCCTTTTTAACTTTGTTGAATATCTCTCTTGATTAATTACCATCGGTCCGGTTTTTTAAACTTTGGCGCGAGCTCTCACTTCGAAGCAGCTGGTCCAATTATCCCCATTTTTCGCGCGAAAATTCTCGTTTAATTAATTGTTAACGAGTCTGAGAAGAAGTTTTATCGGTGGGGCTTTAATGATTCAATAAATGAGGGTTTATCGGTGTAGGAATAACTTTCGTTTTTTTCCAAAGCTATTTGCTCGCTAACCCTAACGACTCCGTAATCTCGAAGTTTACAACCGAGCTGGAGATAAAGAGCAGATTATTCAATTCGGGAAATAAACTTCTAGAGCATACGTAAATTGCATAACTTCGGGAACTTCACCTCACACTTAGCGAGATGAGGTAGCTTGCTTTTTTTTTTGTAGTTGGCTATTTATCAGCGCGCTTTGCTTTCAAATTTAAAATTTACGAGTCTCCGCTCGGTATCTACTTAACAACTCGTCTCTCGTCTCCGCTCGGATACTCCTCTCTTTTTTTTTTGCCTTCCTTCCCTCGCCTGCCTTTTAAATGTATTCTTCTCCTCTTTTTCCGCGAGCGAGCTTCGTGAGCGTTTGTTGTTTCCTCGGCATCGAATTCGCAATTTATGGCTCTCGCTTTCTATTCTCGAGTTTCTTCTTTTCGAGTTAGTGGTGCAGCACACACACACACACACACATAGGCTGTTTTAAAACCTACGTGGATAATTCTGGAACACACGATTTTTTGGGAAAGAAAGTTTGGAATTAGAAACAAACCGAGATCTAAGAAATATTGTATCTAATTCTTAAACGAGTTCTGGCTGATTTTTTTTTTTTTTTTTTTGAATTTTATTTATGAGTCGAGAGGTTTAATGCGGAGGAAGTTATTTACGCGCGACCGCGGGAGAAGGAAAAATGACCGTTTTTGCATAATTCGATAAAACCGGTTCGTGGCATATATAACGCGAGGTAAAATTAATTATTTACCGTACGCGAGCGCGTGTCTCTCCACGAAAATTGACTTTCACACCTTCTCCTCCTCCTCTTTCGAATACCTTCTTTTTTTTTTATTCTAATTCGTAAAATTAACATTATAAGAAACCCATACTTATTCATGAATAATCGTTTATGTTTCAGGTAAGACAAGTCGCTTCATTTTTTTCGATCCTGTGGTGAGTCGGTAAATCTTTATTCAACTTTTCTCTCCTCCCGCTCGAGTTTTAAAAAGTCTTCAAAAAATTTAGATTTAGTGTAAAAAAGGTCAGGAATAATTGTAGAACACAAAGGTTTTTGTAAAACTCTGGTTTAGGTTGATTTTTAGGTTAGGTGTAAGTTTACAAACTATTCTATAAAATTTTAACTTCTGATCCTAAGTATAATCATATTCGCGCAAAAGAGTACTTAACCTAATCTTTTTTTTTTAAACATAGTTCAATACATGTTTGAAATAATTTTAGTTCATTAAACTTCATCCAAGCTTAAACATTTATTTGAGATTACGTGTGCACCCAATTTAAAAATTCATGCATTTTTGTTCCAAAAAAAAAAAAAAAATTCCGTACTTTCCAATTTCCCCGAGTCGTATTTTCCTTCCGCGTAAAAAAAAAAAATCCCTTCAAAAAACCGTAGCTCCCAGTTATACTCGCAATTACTCGAGTAATTAATTTATCTCGGTGCCCGATTTCCACTCTATAATTTTCCAATTCTACTTTATTATCCCTCCGCTCGGATGTATAAATTTCCCGAGTCTATTTCGGTCTAACTCTCCGATAATGCGATTTCAGTCTCCAGACGCGACGGCAGGAAAGGGGGATGGACGAGAAATTATTATCTTATCACTTATGGAGTGAAAGAGTGTCACTGGGGTTATTTTGGTGCCATGTTATTAGCAAATTTCAATTAGACTACTCGGATTATGAATTCAAACTGGGGAGAAACGCTAAAACGGCTTTGTAATTATGAATGAAACGCTACTGCTGCCGGTGCGATTGCGATGGAGTCTATAATTACGGTGGAAACTCGGATAAATCTGAAGTTTCCCGATATCGGCATTAAGCTGGTTTACATGGGAGAGTCGTTGCTTTATTTGAGATTCAATATCTTTGTGACGTGGTTGATTTAATATATAAAGATTCGCTGAAGATTTTATCAACTGTGCGCATTTCGTGTCTGGTTTTCTAGTATTATCAATTAAACTAGATTATAGCCAAGAAATTCAACGAGAAACCGTTAAGGTTTTTTCTGCTACTGCAGTAAACTATATAGATTATGTCCAATAAAAGGCTAGTTTACAGTGTGAATGGCTACTCTGAGACTGGATTACGACCATTTACGGCCAAAACTAAGAAACCACAAGATCGAGTTCATAAGAAACAAGTCAAAAACCGATTCTCACTTCCCACAGGGCCGCCATAGTCTCCATCAAAGAAGCCCTCAACAGCTGCTAAAATCCTCCTCTTCCACCAGCAAAAAAAGCAAGCAAGATGATGATTTTTCGTCGGGTTAGTAGCTGTTTTAGTAAACCCGTCGAACCGGTCTGAGGCGATTCTTGCAGCTCTCTTTGTTCCTGTCCCCGCAGCATTGTCTTAGCGCGCGCGCGGTGCGGTACAAAATAAATCTGAAAGTAAAACCAACTCGGTTCGACTGGTCTAGTCTGGGTGGACGTAATATCTCCCGGTGCAGAGGAAGAAGAAAGATCAAGGTGTACCCTCACCATCGACCAATCAATCTTCCAGGAGACGCGGCTTTCGCAAACATATACTCCGGTCGCGCGGAGGCGCGCGTTAATTGCCTGGACGTAAATAGCGGTGCCTGAGCCAGAAGGGAAGGGAAACCGGCTCCGAGAGCGAGCAAGAGCCAAACCGGTTATCCCCCCCCCCTTCCCCCCGTTTGGAAGATGACTGGTTCTTGTACCTGGAATCGAACGCACTTAACATGTGGATTATTTTTTACCGAGGATGGTTGGGGGATATGTGGGTGGATCGGTTTTATTCGAAGGAGGTGAGGTCGAGCTGCTGCTTATTTTTTTTTTACGATCGCGTTTTACGAGAGAAAGTTCGGTTGGGTGCGTATTTACCACGATCATCGTACAAAAGTTTGGAAAATCGTGCGATGACGCAGCGTTAAGTGGGAATCATTGTATCGGAGTTGAAAATCTACAACGGAGTTTTGAAAGATGATAGATTTGGTTTGAGTTTTTTAAGATCGGACTAAATTTTTTTTTTTTTTTTTAATTTCAATACAGTACAATATTGAATCAGCAGCCATTTTCATTGCAATTTGAGGCTCGATTTTTGGAATATATATTCTGAAAGTTACACACAGTCAAGACATAAAGCTGTAGGAAGTAAAGATATTTGTTTTTTCAAAAATTTAGAATTTTCGAATTTCAATACAGTACAGTATTGAATCAGTAGCCATTTTCATTGCATTTTGAGGCTCAATTTTTGGAATATACATATATGCAGAAAGCCAAGACACAAAGCTAGGAAGTATAGATATTTGTTTTAAATATTCATCATGTCATGGTAATTTGAATTAGAAACAAGAGCCACTTTCCGTTTGTAAAAATAGAAATTAAAGCATTTTGCTGATTCAGAACCACCAAGGCCACAAAAAAGATATCGTTGGCTATCGAACTCCAACTCCGAGCTCGTAAAAATTAAAAGATCAGACTGTTTTCCGTGACAGAAAGAACGAAAGAAGTTCGGAAATTCCCAAGGCTGCTCTGGGGTCAGAGAACCGTTGGCGGTCGTCAAAGAAGCTGCTGCTGCACCCACGCCCGCAAGGTTATTTTCGTACCTCTCGGCAATCGATCACTGAGAAAAAAACTAAAACTAAACTATTTCTTTTTTTTCTCTCGGGCAAGGAGAAATTTGCATAGCCGTACGGTGACCCATTTTCTAACAGATTAAACCATAAATTTGTAACGATCTTAGAAAAGCGTGCCGGCGACACCGACGTTGCAGGCGATGACTTTACGTAAGCGAAATTTTTACCCGAGCAAGGAGAAAAGAAAAGATAAAAAAAAAAAAAAACCGCTGCTGCAGCGCTGAGAACACGACACCGATGCAGTTTCTCCTGGCCCCCCGATCCTATCTAACTGGATTCTTCTATCTCTCTCTCTTCGAGGAACGATTCGCGGATTAAAAATCCGGTTTGCTCTTTTCCGGCAGGTGACCAAGTCTTTAAGATTTTGAGGTTACGTTCAGGGATGTCCAAACTCTCGCTATACTAGTTTTTACTCTCATGTATACCCTTAACTGAAATCTTCTAATCTTAATTACATTTTATTTACGTTTCGTTAGGTTGAAGAACTTTGATGCTGAAAATCTGTCAATTTTAGTTTTAGGTTTGAAGTGATTTTTGTAGAAAACAATTATACCGTAGCCATATCTAATCCAATTCAATCAGTCTCGGGAGTTCTTCAGACGATAAAATCCAACATTTTAGGTAAAGAATCCCACGCACGTAACTCACGCCTACCAACGGAAAGAAAACAGAACAAGGATCACGTACAGTTTTCAAGGATCTCTATATACGCGTCGGCTTAATCTTCTCTTCGAAAAACACGCTACCCCGAAAATCTCCGCACCATAACAGCTATAACGAAGAAAAGCCGTGGCGGGAGAGCTCAGCAGGTGCCCCCCCGACGAAAGTGTTTCCAGCTGGGGAACGAAAACGACTCTCGAAAAACACTTTTTAATTGCGACGAATTTCCGATGTTTTCTCTTGCTCCAGCAGCCACCGGTACCTACTTTCACCCGCTCGATTACTGACTAAACGCGTCATCCTTTATTGTGGCGGAGGTAAAAACTGGTTTTACCTGATGCACTTTGCGAATAATTCTGGCTTTGTTGTGGAATATAATGTCCAACCTCGAAATCGTTGTTACGGACTCAGCGTTCAAGAAGCCAATAGTGTTCATAATCCAAAATATGAAAGGTTTGATTTGAGCAGTTTCAACGAAATAAGTTACTTCGAGGATATAAAATTGAAGGTTTTTACCTAAAACTTGCTGCTATCAGATAAATATTGATTAAATAGTCTTGATAAGTATAATAAAATCTTAATTTAATCTGACGTAAGTCAACTTAGATCCAAACTAACTTTACCTATGGCGCACTAAGAAGCTCGTAGATCAAAGATTACAGCAAACTTTACCCAAGTATCAATTACAAATGAGGTACAACTTTTACTTTGGTAAAATTAGTATCTGAGGTATTTTTCAAAGTTGCACTGTAAACTGAATTAAAATCGATTTGAAGAAATCCATTCCCAGGATTCCCGTCACAAGAGAATCTTAGCTCAGGCCGCAACCGCAAAAAAAGTAATATCAGCCCAGTCACCCGCGAAAAGACTGCAGTTCGATTGTCGCAAGGAGACCCGAAAAATCAAGGAGCGATTAAGAAGTCGAAGCTCGTTCCAGCGAGGTTCCCACTCGCATTTAAAAGTCTCCCCCTAGCCCTGGCAGCCGCACGTGGTTCGGAATAGCGGAGCAGCTGTGGCCTGCCTGACGCACAATGGGGGCCGAAATTCCAGAGCGGAAGGAGCGAGAAGAGAGAAGGAAAAAAAAATCATGCTGGGGATGCGAAATATCAAACATACAGGAGAGTCCAGGCAGAGGGGATCATTCACGCCTGCCGGCGAGATTTTGAGGATAATTACACCGAGTTTTATGAAAGTCTGAGTTCCTGAGATGGAAAAAAATTTTCTTTGGGTTTTTTTATGTAAGTCGATGAATTATGAAGACAAATCTGGTTTACTTAAGCTATTTATTATGGATTTAGCAGAAAGATCCTAACTACTAATGTTTAAACTCGCCCAGAATCTCCTTTTAAAACTTCTTAAACAGTTTGAACTTTGGAATACAAGTTTTTAAAAATAAATCTCAACGTATAAAGTTGAAGATAAGATCTGTTCTTGTAAAACAGTTCGTCGCATTTCTGTAAAATCATTCGAGTTAGTAAACACTCGATGAAATTTAATTGTGAATAATTTACGGTATCTTTACAGACGAGCAAGTAATTAATCGGTTACGAAACCGTCATAGTCACTCGTCTGCTTACTCATCATTACACACTTTGTTAATTTAAATCATCAAATATTATTTTATTTTCTGCAATGTTTTTCTCAAGGTCTACAACGACCAGTTTATACAAAAAAAGAGAATTAATTCAAAAACTTATTTTGGAGCGATTAAAATTAAATGACTCGAATATTCAAGATAATTAACAAAAAAAACCTCGTCTACAATCAAAGTCTAATCTCCTGATCTTTCAAGCGGCGATGAAAACTGCATCGCTCCCATGCACTTTCAGCACATCAACTTTGGTGTCACAATGACTAAAGCTTATTCCCTGAAAGGAGTGCTGTTATCAGACACCGGCATACCTCCTCCGATTACCTGGTCAGCGATTCTTCGCGTGCATCACAATAATACTGCGAGCTTGCCTTTTTTCTTTTTCTTTTCAAACATCAAAATCAAGTGTTTTTCACTTATCGTTTCCTACGCCAGATAAGCGGGTTCTGTCTTATCTCGCTTTAGTTTCGTTACAGACGTAAAAAGAATTCCGTCTACGAAATTTAATTCACATGAGCATGGGAGAGATATATGACAAAAAATATATATTTTTTGTATGTAGTCATTAGTTTTTAATGTTGGTATGACAATATTTTACTATTTATTTACTACAAGTAAATTTTATTATCAATTCTTCCTTAACAAAATACATATACTGTAATTTTCTTGCCTGAATAATCAACATGAAGTCTACATTCAATTACAAGTAAATTTTCTTCGAATTTACGAAAAAGTGTTCAAAACCTGAGCATCCATTTGACATAAAAAAAGTGTGGCGTGACCATTTGAGGTCACACCGCGCATCTTTAAATTCGTGCCGCGGCGTCCCAACTCGTTCCTTCCTTAAACCTGTTTCACCAAAAGTATATCCTATAGCGACGAAAATTCCAGTAGGAACAGTATCCAATAGGCGAAAAAGTGAAAACGGAAAACGAACCCAGTAGCTGTGTGTGTACAGCAGTCGTGTTTGTCGACCGGAACGTCGTTCTCCCTTTAAAGTAGTCACGAGGAAATAATCGTCGCTGGCTATGCAGGTTTCCTTTGTGCGGTAGCTTCTTTCGTTGCCATGCAGGCTTTTCCGTTATGTGGAATTGAGATTCGGTTTTATGACTACTTGAGTCAATGGGACTGCTTTGGTGGACAGTGATGCATTGCTTTTTTACTGGATTCATTTGGGATGTTTTTTAAACACATGAAATTGTGTCAGAATACTCGAGTCAATTTAGCTTTTAAACTTTATTGAATTAGTTTTTTCTATACTACGTGAGTCATCAATTTGGACTTCTAACTTTGGAAAATCAACCACTCTGATAAATTGATGTCTTTCACATAAACGATCCTCACAAATTGTTTAGATTGACAGTTGAATCCTTTCTAATTTCCAATGAATTAGTTTGTGAAATTCTACTGCTCGAGTCAATTGAGAATTTGAATTTGAAATTAAACTACTCGAATCAACTGATGTCTACATGAACGACGCACGCTGTTTAATAGTTTAAATGTTCAAACTTGACAGCTGAAGTCAGTTCGAGTTTTCCAACTCGCCCAATAAGTATTTTTAATGTTTTCAAAATTCTACTGCTTGAATTAGTTGAGACTTTTAATGAGTCTGACTTGTAAAATTAAATTTGAAAAATACTGCTGCTAGAGTCAGTTAGAATCTTCTAATAATTGACTACGGAAGTCAGTTCTTTAATTCACGCAACTACTCGAGTCAATTGAGATTTTTTGGCCCACAAGTTTCTGATAATGAAACCAGTTCATTGCCCCTCGAATTCTGCAACCTAAATATGTCTTCAAGTTTTTATACAGCGGTCAAATAGGTCTTGTACAATAAAAATTTCTCAAAACAAGTGTTAAACCACCATCACCGTCATTCATTTGTAAAACAGCTCGTGATTTCTCTGTCAGTCTGCACGAATCCAATTATCCATCGATCCGAGTCGAAGTTTTTCTTTTCGTCACTTGCAGCGCACTCCGCTCTCGTTTCCACAGGCTCGTTATGTCACACTCTTTTTTCCCGCGTCCACCCACAACGGTTAATTCCTTCCTACTGTTTCTCTTTTTTTCTCTTTATTTTTTTTTTTTCACGCCTTTGTTCGTGGTCATCGATGCGAGTAATGGGACGTAACCCGTCGGCTCGCCGTTGCAGTAGCGTTTCCGAGGAAGAATTCCAGGGAAAATAAATAAAGGCATTTGTGCGCTGCTGCACTTTCTCCCGGTACGCGTTGCGTTGTGCCGCCGCTGGCGATGCACAGTCACATGTCGGCTTTTATTTACCGTGACATTTATTCCGGACGATTGAATGACCCTGATTGGCTTATTTATCCCCCCCGGTAAGGCTGCTGCGCGCATGCAGGCATGGATCTTTTGTCCGTTTAATTATCGGACGCATTGTCGGGGGATTCTCGCCTTTTTTAATGCGGGAGCGAGGCTTCATTTTAATAAGCGGATAAGTCGAATTTGGGCTTGTGTGTCTAAGAAATGTTACAGACCTTTGACCTAAAAAAAATAGATTAGCTATATAACTATAGATTGTAAATTTTTGTTAAAAAAGAATTTGATTATTTTTTTGAAGGTGTAAATAATCCACTCAATTTTAGGTTAGGAACCTTAAGAAATACTTAAATGTAGGAATTTTTGCATCAAATTTCAGTATTTATTTTAGGTTAAGTGTCTCAATTGTTCACTAAAATTCCTGTATTAATTTTGGAGCTAAATTTTTTAGCTACATAACTATAGATTGTGGATTTTTGTTAATAAAGTAGTTGATTATTTTTTTGCAGGTGCGACCAATCCACTCAATTTTAGGTTAGGAACCCTAAGAAATATTTATACGAAGGTATTTTGGCACCAAATTGCTGTATTTATTTTAGGTTATGTGTCTTAATTGTTCACTAAAATTTCTATAATAACTTTAACGCTAAATTTTTAAAAAGCACCTAAACTAAAGTTTTATGACACTTATATCATTTTACAGGTTAGTTTTGTGATTAATTCAAATCATTTCTATACCCAGTCAATGGATTTCAAAACTTATTTTGACCAATCGCGTGATTAATCGAAGCCGATGTTTTTCAAGGAACGAAGGCGTAATGGATTTCCAGCCTCGAGAGAAACTCACCGAACTACCGTTACTTTACCGTCCTCGAGGATTTCTATCTACTCGTACACTTTTCAGCGTCTTTTTCTGATCCTGCTGCGAAAAAAGCCTTGAACGCTTCGTCCGTCGAATAATAACATTTTTTTTTTCATATTTTTTTATGTTTTCGACGCGTAAGTGCGCAGTGGCTCGTGAATAAATAATTTACAATTCATTAGCGCGACTCAAGAATAAAAAAAAGAAGAAAAAATAACTTGTTTTTTTCAACTATCATTTTTTTTTTCGAAAATTATCAGTCACGCTCTTTCAGCACGAAGTTTGAAAAAAGAACGTCTTATCAGAACGCGGGCAAACAGATTAATAAATGACGCAATCGGTATTTACAAACGTTTATCGGGGGGAACGAAATTTTAGTTCATTCATCGGATGGGATTCTATTAATAAAACTCCACCAAGTTTCTTTTTTTTTTTTTTCCAATAGTTATGATAATTTATTGCTTCAGCTACCGAAACGAATTTGCTTTGGATAATCTATTTTTCTTTTATTGTCGAGTTCTGTTTTTGTAGCGCGACTTCGCGGGTATATCGATCCTTCTTTTTTTTCTAATTTACGAAGTTGAGAATTAAGACGGAATTCAGTTTTTTAATTGACCCACTTTAACTTTGAAGAATAACTCGGGAAACTTTAAATTACCCTTTTCGAGAGAGAAGAAAAATTCCGTCGAGACACGCTGGAATCAAATTCCTTATATATTCCTCATTTTTATGATAATTACTTTATTACCTCGTTCTCATTGAAAGTGAAATTTTCTTTGTATCCTTGGGCGTTTCCAGACTGTTTTTTCAATCTAAAAACTCTGTTAAAAAAAAAAAACTTAGCTGAAATTTTTTTACAAACCGACGACTCTTGAAAAAACTTTTTGACGACTTTTATGAAAATGGGCTGATTAGTGCGTTTAAAATAAATTTTCGTTGTTTTCCACTCTCAGGAATTTGTTCTAACGACTTTAGAATAGAGTCATTACTTGGCGATGCCAAAAGCCGAGACAATTAACAAAGGAAAATCTCGAAATAAATCCACCGCGTCGATGGTGACGAGCGACGACTCGGGACGAGGCGCGTTGAACTTATTGTTCGTAAAAATAGACCTCGCATCGCGTGTGGCTTTTCTATTATGCACGTGATGTTCCACTTATTGTTTTTCGGCATGAAATGCTTTTTTATTTCGTTTATTGGTTTCTTTTATCCAAACTCAGTGATTTTCGACAGCAGCCTGATAACAATACGGTTAATTAAAATCGTAAAAGTATGAATTGTTTGTTTTACTGCTTAATCTGTGCACGATTAATAAAGAATTTGATAACAAAACTTTATAAATTATTGGATTTTACCACAACTTGAGATTCAATTAATAAAATTTTAAACACGAATTCTGACCTATAACACAAACTTTGTTCAGTGCCAAAATCCAAAAGATGATAAAAAAAGATCTTTTATAAAATTTCAATTTGTGTATGTATATGTATACAGTGGATTATGTAAAATACCTATGTAACTGAATACAAGAACATCTATTCCAATACAAAAATTTAAATTTGTCTTCGAATTTCTTCCAGATAGTCTTCTCAATAATGACATTCTCAAATATCATTCGTGGAATCCTCACATCAGCTGTTTCGCAAATAAAACAATGTAAAAAATGAAAAAAAAAATGAGGAAGAGGAAAATTCTCAAGAAGCGATTAGATAAGCGCCGTAAACACACACTCGGGTTTAATGGATTTTTCTAAATTTCAAATCCGTGTTTTAGTAAATTTCAAACATCCACCGACTGATGTAACTCGCGCGAAGTTTTCAGATAACCCGGGGCTCCGGGGTTTATCGCTGGTCGCTTATTTACCCCGCAGCAATAACACAGTCACTTTAGGAACGAAAAAGCCAAAAGGCCGACAGTGAAAAATACAAGGTGATCAATTGTTAATCTTATCGCCGGGGTACGCGATAAAAGTTCATGTGTTTCGCAAAAATCTGGGACGCGTCGATCATCAGCCTCCGAGATTTACGAATTGCGTCACAGGGTAAACAAAGGAACCAAAACTCGAGCTCTAAATCACTTTCTAAACAATAAAGAAGAAGCACGGAGAATTTAGCGAGATAAGCCGAGTCGTGCTTTTAATTTATTTAGCCAGATACCAATCTCCCAGCGCGGGGGTTGTTGATCTCTTCTGTTAAATTGAGGATTTAAATAAACCAGTAACCCGAGCTGTATCAATAATTTACGTTGAACTGATATTATTTAATTATCAGCCACACGGAATTCGGAATATCCTAAATATACATTCCAATTTTTAACGTTATTTTAATTTGAATTTCATCACCAAAGATGCGATGGATAATTGACTGTCACCAATCAATCGACGGTTAATTAATCTATTGTCTGAATGTGAAAAATCTGCACATGATCAATGATTCCCTCTATTTTAGCTAAAATACCCGAACAGCGCTATGATGTTAATTGGGCGTTGGTTGCATGTGCAAACCTCGCGAGCTGAATAATAATTCAGCAGTCATCTTCAGCACTGCGTCATCAATCCCGGTGATTTACTTCCGCCACGCCCCAGACGACAATTACATCAAGCCGCGATTATTTACATTTACCTGAAGAATCGTGGCGCACCGTTGACTCACTGTCGTGTAATTTCAAGCCGTCTAGTTTTCAAAATCGTATTTTTTGATTTACGACCTCCTTACGAGACTACTATTTTGAGGTTGGGTAATTGACACTTTGTGGATGCTAGAGCTTTACTGACATTAATGATTGCTCGGTTTAACAATGCTGTATGTCTAGTTGATTATGAATCATCAAATAGAGATGAAAACAGCTTCTTTCTTCTTCTTTTACTTTTGTTCTCATGAATTTAACCATATTGACGAATTAACCTCCAAATTTATTTTGTTCAGCTATTTGGGTTAGATATTTTCAAATGTTATCAACTGTCTCATTAGTTTAATTTAGTCTCATTACTACCTATTCGACAATAAAAATGAGTTTCAACACTTAAAAAAGGTCTATACTGTACCAGTCTCGTCTCATTCTCTTCATTTTTCAAGAACCAGTTTAAATACTAAAAAACAGGACCTATTTTAAGTCAGGCATAAGCGAACGCGACTAAAAATAATAACTCCCGAAAGTTTTCATTCGACTGTTGACATTCAAACACCTCGCTCAACTAATGCCTCCATTTTTCAGTGTTTAAAAGTAAAGTCACTCCCCTCAGCACAATAATCCCTCAAAACCGCACTCGGTCATCAATAATCCATCCGGGCCATCGATCAGTTCGACTCGCCGGGGGAACGAGAGAGAGAGAGAAAAAAAAAGAGAAGCAAGCTACTAAACCCGTATAGAGCTACCAAGATTGATTTTTCGTAGCAGGCCTTTGACCTCCCTGCATGCAGACAAACTCAGGCCCTTCCTTTCTCTTTCTTTGTACCTCTCTTCTTCAATTCCTCCTCGCTCTGGTTTCTCGTTTTTGTTGGACCGGCTCGCTCTCTCTCTCTCTCTCTCTCTCTGCTCGAATCCCAATTTTCAGGTTTCGGGGGCTGGCTCGTTTAATCGTATGTGTGAATTGGGGATATTCTCATAAGATGACACGCACCTTTAACGGCTGTAAAAGAGATAATATGTTAAACGAATATTTACGTCTATTTAAAAAAATGAGATTAGCGATATTGATCAGTTTTCTTTTGGCTAGCCAAAATTGGCCAGAAATTGACGTTTGTAAGTGTATAAGTGTATTATCTAAGGATTCGAGGGAGCATGAATGTATTCAATGATGTACATACATAAATTACTGGACATAATGAATCAACTCTTTCTATCTCTAAAATATTATCCTATATTATTATAAATATGAAAAAAATTAAAGTACGATCATGTAGTAACAGCTGTCTAAAAACGGTTATTTTTTCTACTAACGAATATTTTTGATTTAAAAAATTTATATTTATACTCATTTTAAAATTTGTTCTAATAATTTAAGGAATAAATTGGTTGTTCCTCAAGGAATGAGTTAAAAATAAAATTTATTTGCACAACTTGAAGTGTTTGGAGGTTAGGTTGAAAATTCTTGAACATTTTACAAGCTTTATTATCGGAGGAGTCATAAATTTCCAACTTAAAAGTTAAATTTCTGAAAAATTGAAGCATTATAAATACATTTCTAAAGAAATCAGTTTAAAACACAAATAATTAAAAACCTTTATTTAGCCTACAGTTTTTTGAGGTTAGTTTAAGAAAAACTGATCATTAGCTAATATGAAAACCTATTGGTCAAAACTTGAATTTTTTCGCACTTCTGTTTACCGTAATGTTTTGAGGTCAGCTCCCAACCGATTATCCCCAATAACTCTGGAGGCAAAATAATATCCATCACGGTATTCACCTTACGCTTCCTCGGCTAACATATTGCAACAGTGAATCCGGCATAAATCACTCTTCCCGCCCACGGCACGCCGACAGTACCACGGTGTCTTCCCCCAACCCGGCTTTCCTCAAATCTTCTATCCC
Source organism: Encarsia formosa (assembly GCA_038277355.1). Lineage (NCBI taxonomy): Eukaryota > Metazoa > Arthropoda > Insecta > Hymenoptera > Aphelinidae > Encarsia > Encarsia formosa. Next base: position 12,706,036 of record CM076184.1, on the reverse strand, counting down.
CCGAGTAAACCCAGCACGTGCACATGCGTCCCTGTATTTTTAGATTTTTCGAAAGTCTTCGCATCTGGTCAACCCAGGCAGGTGGCCGGAAGATTGTCAACGTGTATGTAATAATTGCCAGGGTCTTTACACAGCGGCTAAGTGAACTCGCTCTTTTTTTTTCTGCATCTGCCATTCGGACCGGTTAAGTCCCTTTGTCTAGGCTTATGGGAATCTTTATTTATAAAACGGCTGAAGGAGTTGTGGATCATAATGGAAACGGACGCCGGGCTATTTCGGTGCGGTTTAATGTTTGTTGCTCGCGAGCCAACAATCACCCCGGATTCTGGACCACGTCCAAGCGTTTCTCTCTTCTAGATTTCAATTTTCGAGTTCATTCCACTCGAGGAGGAAGGTGTTATCAGTAGGAATCTTATTTATCTTCTTGTTTATGAAGTCGTCGAGGTGACATGATTTACGCGACGACGACTTTTTTTTTGGACGAGGAGGTTGGTATTATCGAAAGAGGGATACTTTCAAGGTTGCAGGAGTTTTCGGGCGGAGGGAGAAAAAATTGATGGCTTTTTCCGTTGTCGTCCTGGGGGAGACGTTTTTTTCGATTAGTTCTCGTCGACGCGCCTTTGAATAATGGGGGGAGAGCGTATTTTTTTTTTTTTTTTTTCTAGGAGGAGCCTTGATGATGATTTGGGAGTACAGGCTGCTGAATCGTTAGTTTCAATCTTGATTAGACTTCTTGGCTCTTGTTTAGTGGTTTTTGATTTATCGAGAGTGCCAAAAAATATTTTTACTTAGAAATAAAATCGAGATTTGATTGTTAAAGTTTTCTATTATTCAGATTCATACTGGCTAAATCTGTAAGAGTGAGGTTAGCTCAAATCCACTCGAATTCTAGTAAAAAGTGAGCCACTCTAAGCTAAGAGCGGCTCACTTTTGACTCGATTCGAGTGGATTTTCGTACTTTTTACTCCAACAAATTTCAATAGTAGCTGTCATTAAACAAGAATATGTCCAAGGTTCATCCAGAGTTTAATGTCGTGTTAAATTGTTGTTTGCACAGTGTACATATTTAAACAATTTTTTTACCGACAGTTATTGTCTCTATTCCCAAAAGACTAGTCTTGTTTTGTACAGAAAATTTTATTTACCTCACACCTACTAATTCAGAGCAAAAAGAAATACACCCAACTTCCGCATGAAAAAAAATCCATCTTCCTTCAAAGCCATTGAAAAGAGAAAAATTCAATAAGAAAAAAAAAAGTCTCCCTCGCCCGAAGTAAAAAATCCCGTAATCTTCTCGAACACGCATGTTTACTCTTCGGAGTGATCAAAGTCTCCTCTAAAATCCCATTTGCGAATTGCAGCTCCTTCCCTCCTGATTAAAAGGGCCAAGATGGGGGACAAGACAGAAAGAAAAATAAAGCAGCCTGGAGTCTGTTTTAGCAGCGAGGGAAATCGGCCGAGTCAGCGACCCCCTCTAAGATTCTTGCGAAGGGCGATTTATTCTCTTTTTACGGCCGCCTTTTATTACCCCGGGCGGCTCGCTGGGGTAAGGCTTAATTACGTTTAATTATCGCCGGGGAATTATTTTCGGTAGGGATTCTTCCTGAATTTGAAACTATTTTATAAATTTATCAATATAATAGGGGAGTCCTTGTTAATTTTAATTGACTTTTCACAAAGAGCGGTAAATTATTACAAGCGCGTCGAAATTTCGGAATAATTCCTCTCTTAAGATATTATTATACTTTCCCTACGCACTTAACGACACTGTATTAATGACGATCCTCTTTTTTTCTGTTTTTCAGGTGAGGAACCAGTTTTCGGTTGATTCTACACTACATACAAACCCACTCGCGTACTGGTTTGGTAAGTTTTTTCTCTTCCCCCTTCCCGAGTCGTTCCCCTGGATTCGAAAGTTTGCGGAGCAGTAAAGTTTTATCGTCGCTTTAAAAAAAAAAAAAAAAATCCTGCACCAACTCCTTCCTCATCCTCCTTTTCAGCCGTAAGCAAAGATAAAAAAATGTTAAAATCAAACCGAAAAGTCTCCCCCGTTTGAAAAATCCATTCGCGGACAAAAGGAGCGGTTTAAAGGGACGACCAACCGGGGGCCATTGTGTTCCCCCCCGCTCTTCACGGTGATACTTTTTGACCTGCGTTGAAACGTTCACGACTCGTTACTCAACAAGTGCGCAGTCAGCAATTATTGGAATGCGAAATACGCTGACGCATCATCGACCACGAGATGATCTGCGGCTGGCTCGGCCAATGTGATTTCTCTCTGTTTCCAAAAACAACTGCTCTTTTATTTCTCTGACCAACCGTTTTTTTAAATTGTTCCACGGAAATTATGCATTGTTGTAAGTAGATGTGTAATTGACATAACCTGTAAAAAAATCTACAATTTACATAATCTATATTCGTGCAAACAAAATAGTAAACAATCTATGTAAATAGCAATCGACGTGGTGTATAAGCCGTACAACTCGCAACAAAAAGCAAACTCGAGAGTAAAAGGAGTAAATCCAGCAAACTTCCACGAAACAAAGTTTAAACTCCCGAGTCCGTCCTACAAGCTCGAACATCGTATCTCGCCTCGGTCACGAGACGCGCGGGGAGGGGAGGCCAGCCAAAGCGAGAGGGCAAGAAACGCGAGTGCCTGGCTGAATTATCTCGTTCGTTTCATCTCCTCCTCCTCCTCCCACCGCGTTGTCGAGTCGTAGTTTAATAACTCCTCCGAAAAATGGTTTTTTTTATCAATCATCAAACCAACGGAAAAATCATCCACCCGCACTGGATACTTCAAAAACTACTTCGGGAGATGGAAATATAAAAAGGGCTGGTGCAGTACCCTAAACGCAGCATAACGGAGCTGGTCCGTCTCCCACAGCGGCCGGGCCGCGCGAGGGGAAAGGCGGCTTGATATTCGGGCGCGCGCAGCGCCACTATAGCGGTGACTGACTCCTGCGAGCCGAGAACGGGGGGGGGGGGGGGGATGAGCACCGACCGAGCGCCGCGCGGACCGCCAGTAGTGTAGCGACCGTCGACGACACTTGTAGGCGAGTTCGCTGCGTTGCTTCGCGCTTAAAGAGTAACCTCGAGAGAGTATACCCACCAGTTGTTTTTGTTTATTTAGGTGGTTGTTTTTTATTTTTTATTTTTTACTATACACGGGAGTGTGACGTAGCTGTGTGACTAGTGTGGTCTTCTGTGCTGTGGATTGTGCATGCGACCAAAAGGAAGTGGTGGAGTGTGCATAACGAAAGTTCAATGATATAATAAACCACGATGCGCCCTAGTGTTACGGTTGCTCGTCCGTCGGGAAGCAACTCAGTGTCGTCACTTTCATTCGCGGTGTCAGTGCAGAGAGATAAAACGCCATGCCGCCGGTGCTAGGGGGCACGGCGATGGCGGTACTACCGGCGAGTCCGCAGCAGGCCCAGGGCGGTCCGAGCGCGGCGTCGGCCAGCGCCACCGGGAGCTCCACCGGGGTTAACGTAGCCGGGGGACAGACGCAGCTGCACCTGCAGTTCCCGCACTCAACGCAGACCCCCGTACAGCCCCAGCCCTCTGCCTCGAGCATGGCCCACCACCAGGCCGCCATCCTGGCCGCGGTACAGGCGGCCGCGGCGGCGAACCAGCCCCCGGGACCGCCGACCGGGGCGCCGCTCCTCTACCAGCCCTACCTGACCGGGGTGCCCCCCGGACTCGGACTGCACCCGCCGCCCCCGAGCCACTACGTCCTGGCGGCCGCCGCCATGCAGCACCACCAGAGGTTCCTGCAGGGACCCGGATACCCGACAGGTCCACCCGAGACCTCGAGTGCTTCGCCCATACCGCTGTGAGTTGCGTTTTTGGTTTTTTTTTCGAGGGGGAGGGAGGGGGGGGAGTTTATTGGGATGTTGTTTGTGCGTGCCTCGTGCAGGGCGTGGGCGGCCCTTTGTTCGTGCAGCGGCGAATTTCGTAGCGGGGGATGCTGCAGCGGCAACGGACAGAGACCCGTCTGCAGATTTACGGCCGGGGCAATCCCCCGCTGAGTTAACGTTCTAAGGTTCAAATATCCTCGAATTATGGTGGGACTTGAAACATAAAGAACTTGGTTAGTTTTAAACGTGCAATTCAAATTATCCCGTGTATATTTCAAATAATAGAACGCGGAGTTCGAAAATAAACTACCGTTTTTTACTAGAGTTTATTTTGATTTACCGGCCAGTGTCTAGTTTAGAATTCGAATGACGGCAAGTTTCAGAGAAAAACAGAGATCTATTTTGAGGTAAAATAAAAAATTTTAAAATAAATGCTACTCCGTCCGTTGACGCGCGGGCGATAATAACAATGACGCTAATGACTGCACTAGAATAACACAGGAAATAAGAAAGTTCAATGGAATAAAGGCTTTAAGCTGGCGTGAGTCATCGGCAATTCCGTCTTGCGCTACAAAGCAACTTGGCGTAGCCAAGCGCACAGTGCCCCATTATAGTTAAATTGAACTTGAAAAAAAAAAAAAAAAAAAAACTACTGCTGCAGTTAGCTGCGGGAGTTGATTTCTCGCACGTAATAACGCAGCGAGCAAAGTGCATTTTGCTCAATCTCTTTATTGTTTGCGCTGCCGCTCATTAAACTCCGGCTCTCGGGTTTTCAAAACGAATAATTAGCGCAGTGGCTCGAAAGTTCCTGCTCCTCAGTTTTTTTTTAATTCCTTTTTTTTAAAAAAAGAAGTAGCGCGGGGTGTTGCACGAGAAAGTAGTCTTGTCTTGGCACGCCGAGCATGATAAAAATCAAAAGTAACTTCTTTTTTTTTTTTTTCTTCACTTCAATCTCATAACTGTAATTTCACTTTGCCCGGGATTTTGCAACCGGCGGTGCGGGTTTCACCACTTTAAAAAGTAAAAAAAAAAATTATCAAACTCTTTTTTTGAGGAGAAAAAAAAAAATGTCGGGTGTTTATCGCGGCGTGTAATTTACGTAAAGTATGTAACAAATTTTTTTTTTTTTTCACGATAATCGATGCTTGTAATTACGAGTTTTGTACGAGAGAGCCGAATAATTTTTCCGAATCAAGATCCGACGAGAATTTTTTTACGGTGAAAGTGATACACGCGATCGATCGATTAAAACAATATTTACTCTAACAAAGTAACTTTTTTAAACCGGGTTTTTAATGAATAAAACATCCACTCGAGGTTAACTTTTTTTTTTTCAAAAAAGTTTTCAAACTAAACTTTTGCGAACTTTAAAGTACTTTACGGAAAAAATATTAAACTTCTCGGGGCGCAGCTCAGTAGGGAAGAAAAAAGAAAGAAAGAATTTCACTTTATCAATGAAATATGAAACGAGTGGCGGAGGGGAAAGAAACTTATAAAAGTATTCCTCGTTTAAAAAAGTTGAAACTTTTGAAGAATCAATCGACCCCGGTAAATTAAACGGTTTCTTATACTCTGAATTTTTTCTGATATTATCGAAACTTCGAATATTTGAATTTAATTTCGTACTTTCGAACGTAACGTTTGAAATTTTGAATCGACTAATACGAATTAGACGTTCGATTTTTCGAATTTGAAACACAAGGGCGGGGGTGCGCCCGTTAAAAGACAAAGGGCCGGCCCGGGGGGTCTGGTTTCACGGAAGACTCCAGGTCAAGCTACCTGCCCTGCGGGGGGGCGCCTACTACGAGTATTACCGTGATTTACAGCAACTCGAAATTGCACAAAATGTAAATACGCTGGGAGCCAGGCAGCCGGCATAATCCCCGCGTAAACTGGTAGCCAAGAAAGAATGAAGGAGGGGGGGGGGGGGGCGAACAGGTGTCCACGAGGGATCGAACCGCATTCCGGTTTCCCTTCGCTACTCGAGCAGGTCACGCAGCACACACACCGGGCTTCTCTTCTATTTTCTTCTTATTTCTGCTTCCTCTTCTTCTTCGAGCGTCTCTGGGAAAATGTCGGGCGCCATCTTTGTTTAAAGCAGATGAGCTGTTCCCTACTCTGTATTAATGATACTCCGACTAAACTGTTGCTTTTTTTTTTAACGGAAAAACGTTTGAATTAACGGAATAATTCGAAAAACTCAGTTGTGTAAATTATTCGGACGTTACGTTCTGCGTGGATTTTGAATAATCGAACGTTTGTTAAATTCAAAAACTACAGTTATTCGGGCGTTACACTCAATTGTTTTAAATTCAAAAATCAAACATTTTAAAAATTCAAATCTTACGTTCAATGAAATGAAAAAAAAAAAAAAAAACTTCTCGGTAATAATTCAGAGTCTATCGATCAATTCCCGGTACAGAACAATGCTCGAATAGAAATCACGATAAATTCTCCTCACCGCGCGCAAATAAATTCAAGGTTATCGGGATTAAAAAGTCGTCCGAGCGAAGGAAGAACCAAGAGAAAAATTATTCACGATATTTGTAAAAAAAAAAAAAAAATACGCTTTCTTTCTCCCTTTTTTTTCTCATCGAGGTCATGCAAGGTCGTTTTGTTTAATTCGGCGCTAAAAGTCTTATCTCGGGCTCCCAGAAGCACCGTTATTTCTAAACCGCGTCTCGGCTTAACTTTGTTTAAAGAATTTTGCAATGTTGCCATTGGAATCGAAGTTCAAGATGTGACCATCTTAATATTTAAAATTATTTCCTATTTTTAAAGTACAAATTAATCCTTTAACCATGCGGGATCATTGCAAAATTCTTTAAACAAAGTTAAGCCGAGACGCGGTTAAACCGCCGGTGTAGACGGGGCATAACCTTTGTCCTGCGAACCTGCAGCTTCGATTGCACTTTCACGAGTTATCTTTTATTTCTGAGAAAAAAAAGAAAAAAAATCTCGACCGCAAGGAAATATAATAATTCCTCTCTCTCTTGGTTGGAGGAGAGCATTATCCGGGCGGCTCGCGTGCAACTGTACTTTCGTTCTTTATCTTGGCTTTAAATTGGTTTTTCGTACGCCCCCTTAAGGTAGTAGTTCCGCCTCAGTGCACAACTCAAACTAATTCTGAAATTAAAATATGTTGTAAAAAAACACTTGATCTTTCAAAATATCACTTAAAAAATACAGGTATCCATGCTTTTTTCCGAGATAATTGAGTTGGAAATTCACCAAATCACAATATATAGTAATACCTAACCTGTAAAATTTAAAATTTTTTGAACTCAATTATCTCGAAAAAAAGCATGGATACCTGTATTTTTTAAGTGATATTTTGAAAGATCAGATGTTTATTTACAATATATTAAAAATTCAGATAGTGTTTGAGTTGTTTGCATTTTGCATGTGTTTTCCCATGTATGTGCTATATATCGCGGAACTACTACCTTAAATGGCCCGTGAAGTGGTTTCTCCTCCTCCTCCTTCTCTTCTTTTTCTCTCACCTGTATTATTCTCTCGATTTTTCAAATTTAAATCGCGATTGCGAACGTAATGTTCGAATTTTTAAATTTTGTATATACTGTCGGGTTTGAACTCGAGGTTTAAATTCTTGATTTCAAAGTTTGGACCTTCTGAATCTCAAATTATCGAGTAAAAGTATCGCACGAAAAAATATATTGAATTTTTTAAAATCAAAACTATATATAAAACTCTAGATTTATTTCGAGAAAAGCAAGAAAAAAACAAAGCATCAATAAACCAGAAATAATTAATTCGAGTTCAAGTGGTTTTCCCAGCACGCGGAAAACAAGGTTTCTCTCGATAAATCAAAGAGACTAGACATCGAAGAGCAGCAGCAGTAGGAGGAGGAAAAAAAAGCCCAGCGGCGTGCAACAATCTGGGTCAATAAAAAAAGAGAAGGCAGCGGCGGCTTCTTGCGCAATCCTCTCTCGAGTCTCGGAAAACATATATATATATATATATACATGTAGGGATACGTTGTGCCCCATTAATATGCGTGAGAGTAACGCGTGCGATTTCGTAGTTAATTAAAAAATCGCGACGGGGCAAACGAGTTTTTTTTTTTTTTTTCGGGCCTTTACACTTTTGATTATCGCTCGAGGAAAGTTAATTGCCGGCTTGATTCCTATACGGATTGATTGTTTTTTAAGTACGTCGTTCGAGGACTGTGTGAAAAATCATACGAGAAAACGCGTTTGAGAAATTTTTTTTAGAGAGAAGGGGTCAAATCGACAGTGTACTTTTTATTTTTACGAGCCGATTAACAACTATTTTCCACATTTGAATAATCGAACGTGTATTAAGAAAAAAAAAAAAAAATCTATTGGCGTTTTTCCTCTGTTTTTTTTTTTTTTAATTGAGCAGTAAACTCCGATAAACTTAAGCGGTCGTTAAAAACGTGACGCGGTTTAAGAGCCGAGTAAAAGTTCGTCATAAACCGCCGCCGCCGCCGCCGATAATGAATATTAATCGTCATACCCGCGTACGTATTTATTATTTCATTGTTTTATCCCGCACGCGCGAGAATAAAACATTTTTCCCGCTCATCCATACATTTTCCTTCGGCCGCAAACAAGATGGATCGTTAACCTTGTATGCGTCCCCCGAATATGAAAGGGAAATCAGCTGATGAAAATAAAATAGTTTTATTTTTCCAATACGCCTCGTTGTGCGGTTAAGTATTTCTTGAATGAGTTATAAAACACGTGCCGAGATTTCGCAACGTGACTCTGTTTTGCTACCGCGATAAAAGTCAGCGAACTGTTTTCGTTCGAATCCTTCGGTTTTAGCAAAACTAAATTTTACCGACCGGACTTTAAACTTTGTCGAGCGCCGGGGACGATCCAATTAAACTTTTCGTTTGACCTCCCCCCTCGCACTGAAGCGAGGCTTTTAAACCGCTTCGCGCAAACTGGGGGACGAAGTTTTAATTGTGATATTTATTTTATGCGGATATCGCGCAAACAAAACAGTACAATTTTTTTTTTTTTTTTTTTAATTCTTTTTTTTCGTGTTTAATTATGTTTGAAATTTCAATTGCAAATCGATCGAGTGATGAAATTGTTTGAAAGATAATGTTCTAAATTTTAAATTTAATGAGTGATACGGTTTGAATAATACGTAAATTTTTCAAAAATAAACCGTTCGAAGTTATGGAACGTGACGTTCTAATTTTCAAATTCAAAATTAATCGAGTGTAATAATGTTTGAGTCATCAAAGTTATACTTTTAAATTCAAAGTCGCAATGGGAATATCGAACGTAACGTTCGAATTATTTCAAATTCAAAATTGTAGAGTTTTGAAACGGCTTATCGGAGAGAAAAACGGACTTATCTCACTCAAATATTCGTGGAATTCATAAACAGTACACACACGAGTCAAGGTGAGACCGGGCAGCAAGCTTGGAAATGTTTACCTCCTCCATAACACCGCGTGAAATCGAGCCACCGAGCGCCGGAAGGAAAGTTGAAGGAAATCGTTTCGCGCTAGAAAGTGCGCGCAACTAACGGTTAAATTATCATCGGCGCAATATTCTTACGCAACTGTACTCGAAAAGTCCCTCGCAACCTAACCTCGAAAAATCCCAGGTAAGGCGATAGCTCTCGATTTCACGGGTTTTCCGCGCTTTCGAAAGGGTTCAAGGAAGCGGTGCACCTGACAACTGCGTTATTTAAAAAAAAGTAGACTCGTAAATCGGCGCTGGTTTTTTCTTCAAAACAGTCACTTCCGTACACTGTGACGCAATTTGGCCCAACTCCAGATGCGAAATCCGAGACGTTGAATAAAAAAAAAGAAGTCTGGAGACACATTCTTTTTCATTCATAGTTACCAACTACTTACTCGTTTTTGGCCAAATCGAATCGAGATTGCATAATTCATCCACACGGGGATAAAAAGTTTGAAAAACCGAAAGTTCAGAGACGACGCGAGCTGTAGAAGCCTGGAGTAGGTCAGCTCGTTCGCCCGCGGCCAGACATTTATATTATGCAAAAGTTTTACTCGCGACGACGCGTGCTGCAGTGTTTAATGGCCTCCGACGCCGCGCCGCGTGACGCGTGATGAATTTAAAGGCTGACGATGGGTCTTTGATGATGGATTTTTCAAGTTTGCGGGTGTTGATTCGCTCGGGTTTTAAAATTAGGTTCAACGAACAGATATTATCGTGAAAAATTGGTTACAACAGCTTTTGCAATTTTTTAAAGACGATTTTGTATTTAAATTAGGCTTCTGTAATTGGTTTTTACCATTTAATATGGATAATATCATGCTCAGATAAATAAGTCAGCTCAGTCAGTAATCTATAATGAACTATTTATGATTGAATTCTAACCACTTATTTTTATAGTAAAATTCATGAATGATGTTTAAAATACAAATACACTAGACTAAAAATAAGTTTAAACTGACCATCTTGAATAGTGATATTTTAGGTTAGGTTTGAATAGTAATATTTTAGGTTTTCAAGTTAAGTTTAGCAGTTTACGGCAATAAATAAGTCATAATCGTAAATACTAGATAAAAAGGGGTTAAAACCCGCAAGATACCATCTCATCGGGGGTAACTGACGAAAAGTCATAAAAAAGCATCCCTGAAATAGAGCCGCTCGTTGTAAATTGCGACTCTTCATTCTTCGTCCCTTTGTCGTGCGTGTGCAGCACTTCATACGATGCCAAGCCCCGGCGTAGCCAGCAAGCAAGCACAAAGGAAGCTTTAAAGTAAAAGGAGACTGCTGCTGCGCCGAGAGAGGAGGAGCTCGAAAAAAGAAAGAGAGAAGAAAAAAAAAAAAAAACGAAGAGGAGGAGGTGGAGGAGGAATGAAAAGAGAGCTGAGCTCGCGAAAGGCTTACGGTATTTACGGCCGGCGGATTCTCTCTCTCTCTCTCTCGGTGCTGTGCAGCACTCTCGGGGCCCATTATAAATAGCGGAACACGCTTCTTGCTTGCGAACCGAAGCGAACGTCTTCTACTCTCATCTCTCTTTTGCTTTTTTAGCGAAATTCAAACTCTAATGCCTCTGCGAAGCTCTGTTCTCTCATCTTTTTTTTTTTTTGCGGTGGGAAGAACCGACGAGTTTCTGGTTGTTTTAACCTATTTTTTTTTTTTTTTTTTTTATTACCGGGATTCGTACTAATGACTGATTTTGAATTATTGAATGCTCTAATTGTTAAATTAAAAAATATAGAATGTGACGTTCGAAATTTTGAATTTGAATTTACATAATTTAAATTATTACGTTCTAATTCAAAATAATTCGAATTATCAAATTCAAACAAATTTCAAGTCATGCACTAATTTTTGTAAACAATTAAATATTCAAAATTGATCCATGTCATAAATCAGGTCGCTAAACGACCAAAAAACTCCGCCCACGCGAGAAAGTTGGCACCACTGGCGGGTCTGAAATTTAAGATCGATTTCCTCAACCCGCTGAACTTGAACCTGGGTCGCGTCTCGCACGCCTCGATAATCGCTAGGAATGCGTGAGACTTGGGTAAAAGACGAATAAATAAAGGCTTGTTTGTTGTCGGTTACGACCTCGACACATTGAATTTTCAACTTGCCCCAGTTTGACCCGAGTCTAAAAAAAAATCATCGCGGATAATTACGGGTAATAAAGGTCACTCTACCGTAAATAAAAGCGCTCTTGGTAGGTGACTCACCGATTCTTCTGACGTAAACAAAACCCGCGAATAAATTCGAATGAATATTCACTTTCTCGTCCCAATATAAATAAATAAGATCGACGACCTTGCACTGTTGAATCACCGCCAAGCCCGGGATTGTGTAATTGAGAAAAATAAAAAAAATGTAAATAAATTCGTATAGTAGCTCAACAGGTGAATTTTTTCACTGTAATAGTAGTATTAAAATAAACTTGGTCGCTGCAGCAGCAGTGTTTTTTATCGTAAATTTTTCATATCCTCGTGCGTCTTATCCGAGGCGATAATCTCCAACGATGTTTTGTTTCAATAATTTACATGCCCTCCCCCCCGGCAATTACATAAAGGCCTACCACTCGGTTTTTATCCATAATTAATGAAGAGACCTGCCACTGGATGAATTAATATTAATTACAAGCGCACGCGAACTCGTTTTTATGGATGAAAAAATTGACCGACCGCGTAATTGCCTCGTCGGGAAAACACGCTACGAAGAAGAAAAAACCAGCGGACGGTAATCGTCTTTCAACGAGATGCGTCGGGAAATATTAAAAAAAAAATGTATATAAGCGACACTGCAGGAGTGTATGTATATTTATCCCCAGCCCCGAAAATTCTTCTTCCCCCCTGGACTTGTAAAATGCAAATGCGAGGGAGGGCGTAACCCCAAGCCACCCCGAGGAGTTTACTTTTGAAACTTAAGCTTCCTTTGTTCGGATGAAAATGAGAATTTTTTTCTCTCTGTTCTTGCTTTCTTTTTTAGCCGTGGATTTTTGTCAAGGTAGCTTTAAGAGCGCGCACTATCTGACTGAGTTAATGACGTTGGTTAATTGCTTCGCTCTCGCTGACGGGACTTGTTTGAATGTTATTTCGAGGTGACTGATTGTACTTGTATTCATTAGTCTACAAATTGTAACATTTACTTTTTCTAATTTTTGAAGTTGAGTAACTCGATGCATAACTATTACAAAAACTAGTCTGTAATAATAAAATTATTACCAGTTTGTAATGATGATACTTCTTTGAAATTTTTCCCAACATGCTGAACATGATCACAAAAGATAATATAGTGATGTTAATTGAGCATTATTTCATAAGAATTTTAATATTCAACTTAAAAAACCATCAAAATGTTGATTCCCATTATCTCTGTGAGCATAATAGTTAATTTCACTTCTACAATAGCTCAAAGACAACTCAAAGATATCGATTGAACATTTATTTTCATTATTAAATAACTTGAGTAATTTAAAAGTTTTTTTACAAATAGTGTTAGCATAACCTAAAGTCTTTAAATTGAAAAAAAATGGTTAAAAACAAAACTCAAAATTTAATTCCTGGCTTTTCATTTTTTTATGTCGATACTAAATTTTTCTGGTAGTTACAAATTTAACCTCTAAAAATTATCAAAAAAATAATTATTATCGAGACACAATCTTAGCATTTACGATTATCATAACTCCAGATACTACTTGGGAAAACCGCGATAAGAATTTTATACTCAGAGAAAGATTTGATTGGACCAATTAAATATTCTTTGTTCCCTCAATAGTCTAAACATTGTAGCAGTTACAATACGTATGGTAAGGATAATAATACATATCATTGCGACTAGCAAAGCAAATATTCAAAAATCTAACCTAACCTAGCTATTTTTAAAAATCTCAATAGAAGTCATTATTTCTTAAATATTGTGATTTTTATAATCATTTATATATTTTATAAGATTAAAACTATTCATTAAATACATTAATTATACCAAAATCACAAAAAAGAAATTTTTTTAAATTAAGTTGTGTATACCAGTGTTACTAGAAACATGTTAACCCTTAATACGCATTTAGTCAACGCTGCCATGATATTGTTACTGCTACAATGTGCATCATTGTCTCTATATCAACTATGGCATCTAAGATGTTACAATATACTGTTGACCCAATCAAACCTTTCTCTGAGTGTAAATTCCAATTAATCACTATTTTTATCTATGCCTACATGAGTTTGAGACTGTCACTTATCGGTAACATTATTATTTTATTAATCAACATGCTAATCGAAACTTCCAAATTCATAAATATCGATGCACAAGTACCCCTAAATCATAAATTTTTTATACTTTGATAAAACCAAAATAAAAACTTCAAAGCCGTTCATCACAACCCCGAAAAAGCACTAAAAATTTCATTAGAAACCATCGCCCTCTTCTACCGAGAATCCGCTCGCCAGGCTCTAATTAAAAGTAAAAAATCAGCTCTTTCGCCCATTATATCTCACTCTCATCCCATGCCATCATCGAGAGAAAGACAGAGAGAGAGGAGATACCTGTCCCGGCATTCAGACAGGTTACGAGCACCGAACCGGTTACCGGGGAGAAAAAAGAACCGGATCGCCAAAAAAGGGCTTGTGTGCTCGCTTGTGTGTTCTGACTTTTTTTTTACAAGAGGGGAGAGTTTGGAATTGTGTCGAGGTAGGGGGCGGTCTATTTTAAAAGGAAAATTTCATTTTGAACGATTATTACGAGAGTAAGAATAAAAAATGTATTTTTTTTTTTTTTTTCCACTACGTAACGATTTTTTTTTTTAAATCTACGCAGCGAGATGTTAACCGGGTGTTAATTAAAGCACCGATTCTTATCTTTTTTTTTTTTTCAAAAGATTACGAGTCAAGCATTGAGATATACTCGGGTAATCCACCAGTCGATAGTAAGTAAAAAAAAAAAAGAGAATCGTTCGATCGCTATCTGGAGAAAATACACCGGACGAAAGTTTTGTTCCAGAACGATAATTGATGAACGCGAGTCTGATTTGTAATTTAAAATCGCCAATCTAAAAAAAAGGGGGGAGGGGGGAGAGAAACAGTCGTATTAATAAAACTTTAAATCAGAGCCGGATCGATGGTAATGAATTAATCGGTGATAAATCTCGCGATTTAAATCGAGCGCTGCAGAAAATAAAGTCAACAATTATACACGCCGCACTCGATGACTCAGCTGAGTTTTTCTTCTCGCGACAGTGAAAATCCGGTTTTCTCGGATTCCCTTCTCCTCGTCTTTTATTTTTTTTTTTACTGTTCACGGACACTGCGAGGAAATTTACGCTTCGAGACACGTTGATCTTTTTTTAATGGCCATCTTTTTTTTTTTTTTTCGTCTCCTTGTCGATCGTGGATTATAGCCTTTTTTTGAGGTTAGAAAAAAAGGCGCGCTAATTGGGGTGGCATTATAACCATTGTTGCCGACGGTTTCTCAGTTCTAAAAATAATGGCTCGGAACTATAAAGCCTGCAGTGCACTTTGCCTTCCTTTTTATCGTCCGAAAGTGTGTCACCGTACAAGCAGCTGTCAATAACATTTATCTCTCAAAGATTTCTGCTATTTTTATTCGTACTTCGTTGAGGAGAGAGAATTTATCTCGGGTTTTATTAATTGAGCGGTGAAAAACTTTCTCAAGCACCGGCGAATTCTTTGGAGAAGAAAAAGAAAGGAAATCAAACGCGCGCGCACGTAACTGTATAAATAAAACTTGCGCAAGCGTTAATGAATGCGTTATCTCTGCATAAAGAGCGAGAGAGAGAGAAAAAAAAAAGCGCGCGCGCGACCGGAAAAACCGGGGTGATTGTATGTGTGGCGTGTTTGCGTTCTCATATTCTCTTTCGCGAGCTGCACTTTTTTTTTTCTCTTCTCACGCGGCATTGAATTTGCTCGGCGATTCATTTCGATTCTCCTTTTTTGGCGCGTTGAATAACGCAACCCGACCGAGCGGCTTGATGAATTGAGGTTATAATCGTACGGGCTTTATTATCATAACCTGAAAGGGATTGACTCACCTCGGTGTAAATTATCGTTTATTTTGACGCTTTAGTGGGACTGTTTTGTCCGTAAACTTAAAACGATTATGCATAATTTAACCTCAAAAATTTCATTTTATCAATTTTTCATAATTATAGGTTAATAAACTACCGATATAACCTTAGAATGATAAAAAAAACTTACTTATTTTAAAAATGATACTTTACTTGTGTGAAAATACAGTTGGGTATGTAAATTTTTGAAATTACGCTTAAGATTGTTAAAAATTTTATAAACATAACCTTGAAACACATTAAATAATTTTTACAATCAATCTTATATTATGTACGTTGCACATTATCTTAAAAATAAAAGATTTACTCAATGTTTTAGGTTCATACTTCTCAAGTCCAAAAATTTTACTAATAGATCCTTAAATAAATGTTTCGTATTTGTGTTGTAGTATCGATGGTCCTAGCAAAGAAAAACCTTAGCCAAAAATCAGCGGATTTGAAATGACCAATGAGAGGCTGAGATGAATTAAAAAAACATAAAAATTAAGGAATCTTCATAAATCATTACTCAATAAATAAGATTTTTTATTTTTTTCGATTTTTTTTATTCATTTAAGCCCTTTATTAGTCATTTAAAATCTGCTGATTTTAGGTTAAGGTTTTTCTTCGCTGGGACCGTCGATGTATATATTTAAGGTCGGAATAAGCTCAAATTCAATATTTACGTTTACCTCTAGTTGATTAAGGACACTACCTAGTTACCCAAATTCTAAAGAGAGAAAAAATTTACCATAACCTAAAAAAAACAACACTACATTTAAAATTTGTGAAATTGAAACTAATTGAATTTAATTATTTACAGGGAACGAAGAGAAGCGGAAGTGCGGGAGCTCGAGCTGAGAGAACGCGAGGCTAAGCTCGAACGGGACAGGCTCGAAAAGCAGAGGACCGAGCAAGTGCTCGTGAATCAGCACTTCGAGGAGTCCTTGAGGATAGCACAACAAAAGGTGATTCTTGTTAACATGAAATACATAATTTCTCTCCTCCTAACCCCCACTCCTTCAACCCAGCGTACAGGTACTCTCGAGAAAACAAAAAAGAAATATTATTCGTACAATCCTCTCATTAGCATAGACTCGAAGCTCCCTCTCGGAAGAATAATGGTCTCTTTTAACCCTCCTCCTGCTCCTCGTCCTTTGGCGGCTTTATTCTTGTTTGGGTGCAGGTTATTACCCGCAAACCAATATTTGTCCATAAAATTTTTTTTTTTTTTTTTTCTGGAAACTCTCTAATTAGCTCGCCAATTAGCATAAGCCGATTAGCGCGTGGGAATAACTTTCGGATGGCGATAACTTTCGCATCATCGTGTCAATAACCCCGGCTGTCCGACCCGAGGGGGAGTGTAAGCTGAGTGTAGTCATAGAAACCCTCTCGCATCAAAACTCTGTTTACTAATTTTACCCCCCCCCCCAAAACTCTTAATCCATTAGGCCCCTAAAAATCGATACTCGCTCGCTCCCCTTGAATATAAAAATCAACGCACAAAGGACGAAGAAGAAGAAGAAGAAGAAGCGACGACCTTTTTTTTTACCTCTCTTTCTTTCTTTCTTTAAGGCGAAATCGATGCGAGCGCATTCCTTCTTCTTCTTCCAAGGCAGCTTGCCAGCCACCTGCCTTCTTCTTCTTCTTCCCCTCGAAAAACCTGTCTTTCACAAACTCGCCCGACGTGTAACTTGTACTACCTGCCCCGGCTCCCTATTGTGCAGGGGCTTTTTGACCTACCTATTATTGATGACTGGTTCTTTCTCTCTGTTTTCTCCTTTCAAAAATTTTTTTCGGCGCTCGATCATTGTTTTTGTTGGTTATGTAAGCCCCGGGGTTCCTGGAATAACCATGGGAAGGTTTTGAGATTAACGTGACCTAGCTAATGGTGTGAATTTTAGGGTTTTTAGCGTTTTAGATTTGCTGACCTCGAATTGAAACAACCACGACAATCTAACCTTGAAAATTAAACTGTAATAGTGTGCTTGTAATTGAGGTTGAAAAACTACCGGAACAAAATCTAAAAGTAATAGAAAAACTTACCTTTTAATAATGTTAATACTTTGTTTGAGGTTGAAAACTATCAACATAACCTAAATATAGTGCTGTAAAACTACAGTTGGTTCAAAAACTACTATCATAACCTAAAATATCAAATTTACTATAATTTTAAAAAGCTGTTCGCTAAATACGTTCTTGTGTGTCTGATATCGATAAAGTACCAGTATAAACTCAAAAATGTACGAAAAATTGATTACAACTTTAAAATACGACACTATAAGGACTCATAAACAAGCGGTATAACCTGAAAAACACTTCTCGGGGCATAAAAATCGCATCGCAGTAAAAATTTTAATTCGACCTTGACGAACGGTAAAGACATCCTGATGGTACAATAATCGTAACGGTCGAGTGACCTTGAAAAAAAAATGAATCCGCCGATTTTTCCCCCGTCCCGCTCGAGTCTGGGGTATCAGTGGGTCACTTCCCCGCGGTAAAATTTATCGCTATAACAAAGTGTATAATCCGCGGGCGCGCTCGGGTAATTTAATGCGCTCATAATGCATGGCATGCATGCAGTCATGCACCGCTTCGAGGAAGGATCCTCATTAGCGTCGTTCTTTGAATCGCGTCGTTTCGTCGGAATTATTATGCCGCCACTTTGCCGCTTCTACCCCGCATTATAACGCGAAAAATAGTAGCAGCAGCTACGTGGGGGTATAAGACGGAAAAATTCCATTTTTTTTTTTTCGTTCGGGGTTCAAGGTTGCACTGTAGAGTTTTATTGAAATATTTTACTCGAAAAGTTTGAAAATTATCCTTCGATTTTGAAAGATTCTCGATAACGACTACGTTTATTTAAATCGACGATCGTTATCTGCTAATCGTTTAATGTTCAAACTCATCAATTATCGTTGTAACACGGCTGCCATTTTGAAAAAAGTTTCTTAAAGCAGAACGACCCGTGTAATTTATTATTCAAGAGCACACGAAAACAAGTCTTTAAATTCAAATTTGGGCGAGTTTTTCGGAATTAATTCAACTGACAATAAAAGAAGATTATTCCCACCGAAAATTCCGGGTACGGAAACAAGATGGCCAAGTCATTAAGAATTTAACGACCCGGAGCAAGATAATAGCGAAATAAAAAAAAGGCAAGAAGATTCTGGATTCACTGAAAAATGAAACATGTTCTTCGTTTCAAGACAACGACACGCTTAATTAGGTCATTAAAGTGTTTATTTTGAGTTTATCTCGACTGCACGAACGCGTTATTAAAAAAAAAAAAAAGAAGGTTCTTATCGCGTTATCGCGCGTAAACACACATTGCAGAGCCGCCGAAAGTCAATCGTAAATTTTCCGCTCGCCGTTTAGTTAAATATCCCCGCGGGCGACATTTATTTCTTAATCGGCGTTAATTGCGTGCCAACAATGAGATTATAAATTTTTCTTCGGTCTAATTTTAAATTCAAATGTATCGATCGCTACCTTCATTCTTTGTCTCCGTGCCACGCATTCAATCGAAAAATAGAACTCCGTCAATCGTCTCCCGTAAATAACTTTCCAACGTATAAGAAAAATAAAAAAAAATTCAGAAGACGCCTCCGCGCGTAAACCCCGCTGGTTATTTATCTCGCGGGAGTAAAATAATGAACCCGAAAGTTGTTGCAGCAGCGGGTTTGGTTTTAAAATAAGAAACTCGTTTTATACACAGAGAGACGGCGCGGCCAACGGGACATGTTTTCCTCTTCCTCCTTCGTTTTGCTTCTTTTATCCACGGCGTGTGGTGCGTGCTTGCGAGCGTGTGTCATTTGCAATGCAAACCGGCCTGGCTGCGAGCTTTGGCGAGGTCGTTAATTATGCGTGCGCGCCGTATAATACGCAACAACAATGGGACGACCAGACGTGGGATTACAAGAACATCCGAGACACGATAAAAACTGGATGAGCGTACCTTGCTTCCTATACCCTGCCTCGATTATCGCCTCCTCTACTTTTTCTCTCGTTCAATTCTTTTTTTTCTTTTTGAGGTTATGTAGGTTTATGGATGCTATTGACCTTGTAAAGTTTTTTGACTGATGCTCATTTCAAATGTCCTAGAAATTGTTCTGACTGTCAAAAGTTTGTAGATTGTTTGAGCAAATTTTATTGTCATAAGTTTATGTATTCAAGGAGATCGGGCCAAGTATATATCTTAGAACTCTCTCAAGCTGTGTTTACATTGAGTTATTATTTTAAAGTTTTACAAATTAGACTGAGCGACGGTCATGTCTTCCCCAAACAATTTCAAGTATTTGTACTTGTACTTTTAATCACTTCAATTCTTTGGTAGTTTTTTTAGGTTAAGTTTAATTATGGGTATTATAAAACTAGGATTAAAGTATTTCATATAATATTGAAGTTGAGTCCTCTATTATTAAGAGCAAGAAACAAGCAGCTAAATATCATTTTAATAACTCTAATAGTTCTCAATGGATTATTAGAGTCGCATTCATATTAAGATTATTACATTTCTCTAGAATACAGTTGATAAGTTAGAACAGTATCCGGTAAAGATTAAGGTCAGATTGTGATCAATTTAAAGTCAGATAATTGTTTTAAACGTTTATATCTGACCAAAAACAGTTTTCACTGCCAGCAGGGTATTTTCAAGTCGGTGAGCATCCATCGCTCCAGGAAGATCAAAAGAATCAAAACTAGTTTTTCTCGTCTCGAAGCCTTGATAAAATCATCAAGCACGACTTTACCGTTGAGCGGTGTATATCAGTTTAAAATAAAAACATCGGAAAGACACAGAGGAAGGCCCTGTAAACCCATGTCCGACATTTCCCGGGCAATTAGACAATCCAGTCGGGTTGTTTTTCTACAAGCTCGGCTCGAATAAAGCGATTACGTAGCTGCACTGCAGGCGAGCGTTAACATTAGCATAAGATTTTTCGCAACTACCTGCATCATCTCTTTTCTAAAAATACCCAACGAAGTTGTTGTTGTCGTTGTTGCGTAAGTTGAAAAATTCCATCCTGACCTTTTTCGCGACAAACTTATGACTTTCTCCCCGGGCACAATAATTATCTCATTAGCGAGTTTTCCGAGCGCGAAAGTGCTTCGAGCGTACATCGGTTCGGCGAGATCTCGAGACTGGGATGGCAGTTAATTGGAAATTTAATCTCGCACGCTCGCACTTTTCCCAGGATAAAACTTTGTTTCATCAACCTTTTGTATCATCCCCGCAGCTATTCTCGCTAAAACGACTACCTATCCGATTTCCTTGATTACCTAACGGTGCACAATGTTCTTCTGGTGCGGCCGCACGTGCTCCTGAAAAGTGTAAGGTCAGCTCTGCGAGCCTTTTTTTTCGCTGACTCTCGCATTTTTTTTCTTTTTTTTTATCGCAGAGTTCGCGAGTTCTTTCTTCTCTTGGGTTCGCCTTCTCTGCTGTTATGGTTATGAATTTTTTAATCTCGGTCAATTTTTTCTTTGAAATAAGGTTGCGTAGTTTTGTGGATGATCTTTTCAATTTTTACGCATCAAAACTTTGTAAGTGCCGATGTTTTTTTTGGCACGAGTTTCAGAATCTATGTTGGTATTAGTGCAATTTCATACTTCAGTTTTAAAGTAAGTGTCATAAGTTCAAGTAACTTGCGTCATTAATCACTTCAATATCTCACACTTTCGAATGCTACATCCAAATCAAGTTATTGTGTGTAATTTTAAGGTTATGTCTTCTATTATTACTGACGAGAAACAAGCAAAACTATCTTGTTGATTGCTCCAATTTAAAATGATTATTCAATACGAGATTGAAGCGAACAAAAGTTCGTTGGAAGAAAAGAAAGTCGATACCGTTGAAAACCGGAAAAAGTGTGCGGCAGCCAGCATCGCCTCTGGAATCTCTTCTCTTTCTCTCCTTTCTTTTTTCGCACTCCATCAGATAAAACTCTCGACTGCGGTTATTATGTTGTTCCGGGAAAACTAGTTGTGGGAAGACCGCTGACGTTATGCAATTCGAGAGATAAAAAAGAAAAAACACGCTTTTTTTGGAGGTCAATACGGTTTGATGAGGTTAGATTGCTATCGTAGAATACATTACCTATAAAAAAACTGTTTATGATTATTGGCAAGTAACAAGAAAAGTATCCTTCGTAGAGTTGATTACACATTCCAATTTTCTGCAACTTGAGCTATAAATAATCGTAACAAGTCGATCATAATCGTGTTGTTTACAACGATGATATGATTTTTTAGGTTAAAATGCTTCGAAAAACTCATTCTACGAGTTAAAACATTAAAATGTAAAAATTCATGAAAATGTGGTTCATCAACCCGGGCTCGAAAATTTAGACCCTCAAAAAATACCCGATAAGCTTATCTTGAGAGTATTAACTGCACACCACGCACTTATCGTCTTTCTTTTTTATACTCTCGTATCTCCGAGTGCCTCGTGTTGGCAGCTACTTTTTTCCTGTACCGATTCAATAAATCATGGATAAAAAAGTCGCAGCATTTCGCTTCAAATTTACTGGAACATTCAGACGATTGAGCAAATATTATGAATACACCGAATTCTCTTCTTTTTTTAAGCTGCTGTAATTTTAATTTCAAACGGTAGCGCAAACAAACAGATATCAAAGAAAAATTAACGTCAAAGATAACGGCGAGAGAGGCATTAAAACATTCAGAACAATAAAAGAGCGAAGAGATAAAAAAAAAAATGCGCGCGCGCATTTGTCGTGTCGCGTATTGATAATTCCTTTGCAAATGACTCGCTGAAAGAATTTTTTGAAACGATCTGACGAGTTTTTAAAAAGTTCTTTGGTGTGTAAAATTTTTTCGTGAATATTCATGAACCCGCTATTTAAAAAAAAAATCAAACGGTCGTAAATTTCATCTTTTAAATTCAAATTTTTTTCGAAAAAAAAAAAATAAAAGTGGACGCGCCAGCTATCTGCCAACGTAAACTGAGTGGTGAGAATTCAAAACACTTCGCAAAATTAGCATAGCCTTAAATACAGCTGATTTATCGGAATTTGAAAAAAAAAAATGTAGCCATTTTATTCGAGAAACACTTTTTAGCGTAAACAAAGCATTAAAAATAACTACTTTTTGTTGTTTTATTAAATCTATAAATAAATAATGAACACTTGTAAACGAAGTATTCGAAACGAGGGTCTATGAACTCCAGAATCACTAAATGAATCACACATTAAAATCAATACAATCAATTAAAAGTTAATTTAATTTCAAGTAAAAATCGTCGAAAAATATTATTTTTAACAAAATATCAATTGAAACTGATTCCAAGCCTCTAAACACTTCAAATTTGCCAAAAGAATCACAAAAGAATCAAAAGAATCATCAGTGATTCTGGAGTGCATAGCCCCTCGATTTGAAAATCAACCTGACCTCAAAAACAGCCAATCGATCAAATCCAACAACCTCAAAATAAGGATCCATAAATTCAAAATACCAAAACATCGATAGACAAAAGCACTGCAAAGGATTCGCTAAAAAAAAGAAAAAATTATCTCGTAAATTGAATTTCCCCCAGTGCGTGCGTACGTATATCCGGTGACGCGACGCTTAGCTAGCACCGCACGAGCTCTTCTCTCCGCGAGCGTGACGTGTAAACACAATGTGGGTTGACATTTGCCACAACGAGTGCGCGATTAGCATAGTAATCGGGCCTCCCGCCGCCGGTGCAGCGTCTATAATTAGATATGTGTGTGTGTGTGTGTGTGTGCGTTCCCCCCTGAGTCGTCTAAAGTGGGCTGCCTGATGCGGCGAGGTCGATGTCGCTGCACACTTGTTTTACTTGATGGCTCCCCGGAAGATCTAAACTTTATCAAAAAATCAGCGATATTTTACACTACGATATTGATGTTTTAATGGATTATTTTATTGATTTTAAGATAATTGTTGTATTTTTCACCACTTTTTTGATTTAATAAGGTAAAAGCGGCATTACTGGGTCACTTTTTCGCGTGATTACAATTTAAGGTAGAAAAAAAACTTTATACTTAATATTTTGATAAATGTTAGTGTTTTACCTAATAGAAAAACTCATTATCTATCTACTGATATGAAATATCATTAAAAAATCCCAAAATTAAATTTTATATTGAATTTTTAGTCGAACGGTTTTTAGGTTGTCTTTGTATTTTATTGTATTTACGTTTATTTGAATCTTCCGAGAATAATTCAGCAACAGCCATTACTTATTTAGGATTGTATGAAATTGTAGCCGCAGAGGTTCAACAAACCGTAAATATTTACCGACGTGACGTTTTTATCGTCGATTGATCTCGTATCAACCTTGACAAAAGAACAAGTTTTTTTTTATTTTTTTTATTTTTTTTTTTACAATTTAATTACTTGGAAACTCGGTTTTTAATCGCACGGAGAAGGTGGAAGAGGAGTTAAAAAAAGATTCCACTAATTTTTCCACTCGCAGAACTATAATGTGCAGGTATGGTAAGTTTGACCTACAAAACTTCGCGGCGTGCTACCGAGCGAGAGAGAGAGAGACTTTATCTAACTAGTCATTACACAATTTATGCCGTGTAATAAATAACGCAAACATCCAGGGGTTATTTATTAGGAAAGTTTTAGCTTAATTCTGCGCCCGTTAAGAACAGCTCGAGCAATTTAATTTTCATTTCGATTGCTCGCGCGGCTTCTGAAAAAAAAAAAAAAGAAGAAGAAGAAATCGTCTTCTCTTTTTTATGTAACAGTGTCGAGTGACCCTTGGGATGTATTTATCTTATCGGTTATTTCGAATTATTTTTTTTTTTTCTTTCTATTTCTTTTTTTTTTATATTTGATGTTTTTATCAGATGTGTATTGACTCGAATGTATGTTAATGAGCGCGATAAGATAAAGCAATGCAGAACTCGGAATGTTGTGTAGTACATCTTTTAAAAAAATTTTACAGTAAAAGTCTTCAAAATATTTATTTGAGTACCAACGCCGTATCGTCCAACCATCCAGTGTAATCTCCGAGCAATGAGGAAAATAAAGTATATATTACATTTTCATTGTGGTTATTTTCGAAACCAAATTTTCAAACTGCTTTTAATTGAACAGAAGATACTTTTTTGACATAAATTTTAATTAATATTCATTAAAAAATTTATTGTTTGAAATTTGATGTTATTAACTTTTAATTTTTGTTAAGTATAAAATTATGCAAAGTATCTTGACCTATAACGTTTTTATATAATAATTTACGAATAGTAAAAAATTGCCATCATTCATTTAAAAAATTCAAAACAAAATAAATAATATTTTTTATTTCTATAGTACATAATTTTTCTTTCAATACCATGTTTTGGTACTTAAATTATAAATGTTTTGAAAAAAAAAAAACAAAAATATTTAAAGTGTAATAAAATTTAACATTTTAAAAATAACAATGAAACTCTGGGTGAAACGAACTATTTTAGACTCGAATTTATATGACATACAATTATTAAAATATACGTTTGAAATAATTTATGTATATTTTTTTATAATTACCATTAGGTTTTATAGAATACCCACGTTTTTCAAAATGTCGTACACAATTTACCAGAAAAATTTATTGGGATTATCTCGCTAACTTCACACCATAAAACTCTTCCGCTTATCCTCAAACCCAACCTGAAATAGTTTAAACTCGTTTTCGAGCATATTGATTGAAGTAGAAGTCTTACGTATCTTCGCAGAGGAGTATGCAAGCCCAGCAGCAGCAGCAGCAGCAGCAACAACAACAGGCGGCCGCGGCTGCGGCGGCGTGGTCGAACTTCGGCTTCGCGAATCCCGTCGCGGCGAGGGCGCTACACCACTCCCAGAGCTCGTCG
Organism: Encarsia formosa; assembly: GCA_038277355.1. Taxonomy (NCBI): domain Eukaryota; kingdom Metazoa; phylum Arthropoda; class Insecta; order Hymenoptera; family Aphelinidae; genus Encarsia; species Encarsia formosa. The sequence goes on along the minus strand of CM076184.1, from coordinate 12,680,811 downwards.
TCCCAAAGTCAGCAGCAGGCCCAGAACGCCCGGGACCAGGAGCGAGAGCAGCAGCACATGAGGGACCGGGAACGGGAACACCATATCGCGGCCGAGACGCACAGGAGGGAACAGGAGGAGTACGCGGCCGCCCAGCAGGGACTTGCGTTCCTCAGAGCCCAGGCCCTTCCACAGTCTGCCCAACAGGTTGGTTTTTAAAAAATTTTTTTGAATTCTGTCTTTGTGAAAAAAAAAAAATTGCCTTTTTTTACTGCGAAATTAAATGAAATTAATGGTACAGTTTTTTGTCAGACTTATTGACTTTGACCGTATACCACTAAGATACTTATTTGAAACATATAAAAAAATGAAATAATTTGTAGGTTGTTTGAATTTTTGATTTGAATGATTCATGATATGTTTCATAAACATGTGTTTTACGTAAAGTAATTTTTTTTTTAAACTATCAATTATTTTAATTTTTTAAATGAAGTGTATTTTACTTACTGACTTGTGGGTATATAATTTTCTGGAGAGCTTATTTCAAAGAAAATATATAAATGTTTGTTAATAAATCATTGAGATAAAAAATATTAAAAACAGTTGGACATTAATTATTTTTTACAGGAAAATAAAATTCAAAGAACTAGTTAAGAAAAGTAGAGCCTCCAGAGCGTTCTAGTTTTTCTATTCAAAATTTTTTCCTTTTTTTTCTAGTACTTTAAAAATAAATTATTCATATTATTTTTACTATCTTATGATGGAAGGATGTCAGAAAATTTTATGTAAAACTACATTTATAAAAACCACGTACATTCAATATTTTTCGTTGTATTTCGTTACAAGTAGTACTTATTACTTTTGATATAACATATTATTTGCAACTTTAATGAAAAAAACTATTTATTTTTATTTTTTTGTTCACCAACACATTTACGTTTTTACTTAACCGATCATTGTTCTTTTCAGGTGTCGAGGCCATCGAGCGTACCAGGAAAGGTCGACTACCCGCCTCCGGCCCACTCTCGAAGTTCGAAGTCCTCCTCCTCGTCGTCGTCGTCATCGTCGTCGAGTCGGCACGACAAGCAGCAAACCCTGCCCAAAGCCGAGCCGAACGTAAACCTGTTCGGTTACTCCGGTTACCCCCCGCCCGGGGCATACAGCCACGAGCAGCAGCTCAAGAGCACAAAGTCGTCGTCTTCGTCCTCGAGGACGTCCGACCGGGACCACCACGTCGTACTCCCCAACCCCCCGCCACTGCTCTCGGACCACAAGAGCTCCGTCATAGTGAAGAACGAGGGTGGCTCGAAGCCTGCCCACTCCCCCAGCCCGAAGATGATGTACCATCTACAGCCGGTAAACAAGTCGCCCTACGAGTGCCGGTCCCCCACCCAGCACCACCAGGAGTCGAAGGCGCGGCTTCAGCATCACACGAGCGTCAGCCGGCACTCGCCGCAGCAGCCCCAGCCCTCGCCTCCTGAACCCCGGTACCTCAGCAGGCCTCCCGAGTCCTCACCGCTCGCCTACCCGCCGCCACCCGGACACCCGCACCAGGCCAAGAGCCCCTACTCAACGTACCAGCACGTGCACCCGCAGCACCAGCCCGGAGCTTCGCCGACGTCGCACTACGCCCCGCCACCGGGAAGTACCAAGCCCAAGGTAAGCCATCGGTATTAACCGACCAGTTTAATCAGTTTATTTGCAAAACTGTATAGCAGTAAATAAAATCGGTTTTGTTCTTTTAAATTCATTAAAATTAATTATCACTAATTAATAAATTTTACGTGTCTTGCAGGTGAGCAGTCCAGCCCCGTCGCATATATACGGCAAGCCGAGCTCGGGCATAATGACGGGCACCCCGGTTTGCCGTGCCTCGGACAGCAATAACTCCTCGAACTCGATAAACTCGATGAACTCGATAAGCTCGACGGCGTCGTCACCGTCGTCCGTGCCACTGCCGTTGACCTCAAAGTCCACCTCGTCGTTCCAGCCCATAGGCCACCACCCGCCGCCACCGAGTCCGGTACCTGGTACGCACTTCATAACCCACCTGCCACCGCCGGCCCACTCGAGTCGCAGTCCCTTCGGCAGTTCCATGGGAGCGTCGAAGCTACCTCCGCCCCCGCCGTCGCTGCACACCGCACCTGGCATTGGGTAAGTCTGCGATTCTGTGTTTAAAAGGCTAAGGAAAAAAACACTTTAAGAAGAAACCTTTAAATATAATTTTTAGTTGATTTTATACTTACTCGCGAATTTGTATCAAAATAATGTAATTTATAACTTTTAACTACGTATATTTATAACAAAAACTAATGAAGAATTCCTCTTTTTTTTCTTAGCGGTAAACTGCCTCTGCACCTGCTACCACCAACCTCGGCATTGGCCCCGATAGCGAGGCCACCGCCCGGAATACCCCACTCGATGCAGGCACACCACCAGCCAAATTCCCAGCAGACGACGCAGCAGCAACACAGTGGTAGCTTCCAGACGCAACCGCTGGATCTCGGCGTGGAGAGGTCCAGTTCGCCCAAGAGAAAGTCCAGTACGCCGCTTAGCGCGTGCAACAACAACACCAACGGCATTCAACCCGTGTCCCTCGAGAAGAAGAGGAGGATAGAGGAACCGACTCTGCAACAGGTACGTTTTAAATAAAAAAAAAAAGAAATTTTTGCCAAATAACCAGATGGTCAAATTAAAATACAAAAAAAAATTTTAAGTTTAAAAAATCTCTAATATTTAGTTGTTTAAATTTCAATATCTTTTGGATTAAAAATTAAAATTCAAAACAATCAATAAAATTTGGATTTTAAAACCTTTGAATTCTCAAAATTTTAAATCTGAATGCAATTAATTAAGTAATAATGCTAAAACTCATCGGCACTTGAATAGTCCAAATTCACTTTAGAACGATACGATAAATGATTTTTTTTTTTTTTTCTTGTGTTTAAACAGCCTTCATCCCTGACGACGGTCCAGAACTCGAGTTCGCCTATGCTATCGCGAGTGAGCGAGCCGAGTCCGCTGATAGCCTCTGCGGCGACGTCGATCACCGCGGTGGTGAACACAGCCCTCCTCTCTCAGTCCAGCAGTCAGGTCAACGTTCCTTCGGTAAGCCCAGCTCCCCGGACGGGCAGCGGGGACGGTTCGGTCCGGCCCTCGTCCGCCGGCAGCGTCGGCTCGATACCCGGCGCCATGGGCATAACGAACCCGACGACTCAGAGCCCGAGCCCGGCGCCGTCGACGGCACCCAGTCCCGCCCCGAGCGCCCCGGGTACCCCGGCCAAGCCCGATAGCGACAAGTCAGCCGGCAGCCCGGTCCCACCGGCCCGACCGCCCAGCAGCGCGAGCTACCCCGTGCACAAGCTCAAGAAAGCGTGGCTGCAGCGACACACTGGCGAGGATGGTACCGAGGACACGACGGGGGTCGTTGGCAGCGGATCCTGCCTCACCCTACCCCTTAACATTCCTGGAAAACAGACCAACGGCAATACTGGTAAAGATTGTGTTTATTTTTTGACCGTATCCTATAATTAAAAATTTTCTCTATGAAAAACTCAATGAACTTAATTTATTGTATAGAATATTGTAATCTATTTTAACAATTATAAAATTTACACACATAATTGATGTAAACATTTAAAAGATCACTTTTCACAGCTTTCAAAAATGTGTGACTATTCGTGAATTATTTGCCAATACAAAATCTTTTATTGCACATTCAATAAATTATTTTAACATTTTGAATTTTCTCAAAATTTTTTTTTACTACAAATTTATCAAAAAACGTGTGTTTTTAAAGTACAAAATATCTTTTCAGGCAAAGACAAAGAAACAAACAGCACATCGACGACAACGTCCTCGACGACCTCGTCCTCGTCTTCTTCGACCACGACGTCGACGACGAGTCTACCCTCGGCGGTAAACTCGATTCACAATAGCATGGCCGTGAACAGCATAAGCAAGTCAAAGGTGTCTATAAAGTCCCGCAAGACCACGCCGGTTAAGGAGAACGGACACGCTGCCAGTGCCGCAGTAGCAGCCCAGGAGAGCCTGCACGAGGACTCGTCCAACAGCGAGCCCGAGAGAAAAGCACCACCTAAAAGAAAACCACCCAAGGTATGACGAAGAAGCTCTTATTTTTTTTTTCTTACATACTTTTTTATGCACGCATAAAGATTGTGGTGTTGGTACAGATGAGTTTAAGAACAAATTTACGTTTTTAATCGATCCTTTTTCTGTTCGAAGTTGTTGGCTTTTTTTTTTTACTATTACCACTACTTTAGTTTTTGAGCAAGGCTGTGTAAAATAATGTCCAGCTTTTTTTTTTTTTTTTTTTTTAATTAGACCCAGTTTTTTATTTTGCACAGTCGAGTTAAGTCATGATCATTTTACAAAAAACTAACTGTAGCGTTTTTAATCTCGATTAATCATTTAAACTTAGTAACTGTTTGTTTATAATCTGCCAACAAATTTTTACTGTACATGAAAAAAAAATTTTTAAATTACACAAAACCAACCTTTTTGCAAATAACACTCTACTGGTTTAGTTTTTTTGCGAGTTTTTTATTTTATTTAATTATGTGACTTGTCGATGCGTAAACGATGATTTTGTCTGTGCACTACTTCTTAAGAACTTTCATTTCTTTTTTTTTTTTCTTTCTTTTTTTTGTTTCATTATTATTATTTTTTTTTTCAATTTACTAAGTATTACTTTTTTGCGCAAGTAAGCTTTTTTGTAAAAAGTTTAATGTAAGTGTGCAAAAACATTGTGTTTGAATCAAACACCATTGTAGTTTCTTTTTTTTTTTTTATTTTCTATCAAGAAAAAACGTATAATGTTGTATAAACAAATACATATCCTAGAGATTTTTCATTTAAAAAAAAAAGTTAAAATAAACTGTTGCGAAATTTCTGCGTTAATTTTTGAATTGAACTATCATTAATGATATTAATTCTAATCGATGTTTTTATTGAATGAATAATTTAAATAACAGAAAATATTTGTAAATTATGAATGATTGAAATTTTCATTCAAATAGCATTTATTAGTTGTACTTAAAAATCAAAATGTTATTATTTCTTATCTATTTTTATGTTTGTAATTAAAAAAAAAAAAAAAAAAAAGAATTGATAAAATTTATCATCATTTGTTCTTTGATTAATAAATTAAAAAAAAAAGATGTACTGAAATTCAAAAACATTCATTCATTTCATTTCATATTAGTAAATTATTTAATTTAGTTATGTGCACACTTAAAAATATTTTTATAAATTCTTTTAGATCGTTTCTTAAGGTATTTTTTTTAATTTTAGAATTTCAGTGCACTCTTTTTTAAAGTCAAATACTTTCATTAATAAAATTAAATGAACAAATTTTGTTTGTTAACCTTTTGTTTACCATTAAAAAAAAAATAAAAAAATAAATAAATGGAAATTAGAAATTTCATAAAAGTATTATTTTAGCTTTGAAAATACGTTATTTTATTTTTATTTTATTTTTAAATTTATTTTCTTAAATATAATTTTTCAATATCTTCTTTCAACAATAGACGTTTCAGACATTGCTTCAAGTAAACAAAGGGTTAAAACAAGTTTATAAAAATAATAGACCTATGAAAAATTGATAATTAATTTACTGAAAATCAGTAAATTCTACTGTTTGATGATGCTGATGATGATGATGATGTTTTCAATGTATTATTTCTACATAAATTATCTCATGTGTGAACTCATCAGTAAGTCTTCGACACAACAGTGGCTTTTTGAAATAAAATTTTCATAAGTTATCAAGAGTCTCCATTGTGCTTCAACAACTGATAAATCCTCTTGTTTGAAAAATTGTTCTTTAGTCACTAAATATTGCATTATTATTTATCAGTTGTTATCCATTAGTCAACTGTAAATGTGAACTTTTTTCTTGTATATGATTTCTACAGAAAAGTACACATAAAATTTGAGTCTATTGTGAAATTAAATTCGTCAGGGCTCGTGCCAAGTTTAAAAGTGTGAACAAAGTGTTCAATAAATTTTGTAATGAGAAAATAACTTCAGGTCAGTAGCTGAGTGACTACAAAGCATTAATCTATTTTTATCTCTTGTTTCACTATTTTTCATAAAAATTGTTGTTTATTCATAATTAAATTTAAATTTCGCGCTGTCTTAAGACGTAAAGTGTTACTTTGAAATTTTTGAAACGATTCTGTACAATTTTGAGTAGGTAATCAGTTGGTCCAAGCAGAACTGTGTCACTTAGGTATTTAATTTTGAAAATCCGCGCGCAAAAGAGTCCCGCACTCTGCAGCGAGGCAGCGACACCTGAATAATCGCACATGCGCAATGATAAATTTCACACGTCCATGACTGGCGCCTGCGGCCTGCGGCTGGCAGTTGGCGGCCATTGCGTCCGCTCGCTGTCTCACGCGCGCGTTCCAAGGCGGCGTCTACTTTAGTGTTCTCTGCATGCATCAGCCATCGCTGTAAATCGGAGCAATCCTGAAATTTTAACTTATCTCTGACGGTTTTAAATTGAAACATTGTTTGTTTGTTTTTTTTTTTAATCCGAGTGTCGAGTGCTGTGGTGCGTGCGTGTGAGTTACTATTAGTCGGGCTGCGATGGAGGTGGAAAATATTTTCGTCGAGGACTTGGTATGATTCTTTTTTTTTTTTTTTTTTTTTCTAAACCACCATCACTTTGATCGTGAAGTGGGGTAGAGTTAACCTCAAAAGTGCGTCACATGGCTTGTTTGTTTTTAACAATACCGGCGTTCCGATTCATATTTTCTGTCGTTTTAAAAAAAAATTTTTTAAGGGGTAATTTTTTTTTACAGTAATTTCGCATTACCGTAGAGTGTCAATGTGCAAATGCGCGTTTAGATTCAATTGTTCTCTGGCACATTGCCCGTCACTTTGTTAACTGCTCCGACATTGTAGTGACTGGAGTATACTTCATCAATGTTTATAATATTTACATTTTGATTGACACGTCTTAACAGTTGTCACGTTATCTGTATAAATCAAACAATAAACTAGATAAATGATTTTTTCTTTTGCTGGTTACTAGGTTTTCAAGTTGTAGTAAATATAATATTTGGGAGCATAATAATTTTGAGAAAGAATTGTGCAGCTATGATGAATCTATAAAAAGCTCAGAAGGAATGTAAATATTATTAACCATTAAGGTTATTTGTTTGAGAAACTTGCTCACTTTTTCAATTTAAGAAATGAGAGTTCAAAGAAGCACATGTTTGAAACTTCGTTGTATAATATTTAATTTTTCAAAGTAGACAAAAAAAATTTTTAGGAGAAAATAGTTTGAAATATTTTGTTATTAAAAAATCTTATACTCGCACACTTTTTGATTCTTCAGAACCAAAAACATTAATAAACTGATGTATAAAAAAAAAAGTAAACACTCAAAAAGGATCAACTTTTAATTTTTTGATTTTCGACAATTTCTCTTTTTTTATTACTTTTTTTAACAATTAAATTTTTTACTTTGTCTCAAGTACCACATCAAATTTCACTGAAAATTTAAGAGAGAAATAAATTGAACAGAATACAGAAAGATAAAAACAAAAATTAAAACTTTAATGTATCTGTGTGATTAGGTTAAGCGAAAGAAGGGAGCTGCCGCAGCTGCAGCTTGGAAACAGCAAAACGCGGTACAAGACCAGCGTAGACGCAAGAAAACAAAGGGCGGCAAGGGTTCCAACATCCCAACCTCTAACACCGCTGCTGGTGGCAGTGAATCTAGCAACGAAAGTGAAACTGGATCCATAAGTGACTCCAGCGAGCAACGATATCCAGCAAGGCCCATTATGCAAATATCAAATATTGACAACTTCAAGGCCTCCTCGGGAAATGGTCAGTTTCATTGAGAACTAGTTTTTAAGAAATTTTGGGTAATTTTGAGATTAATAAGGAAAAACAAACAAAAGTTTTTTATGCGGTGTGTTGTGTGGATGGAAAAATCTCTAGGATTTTGTGGTATATGGTGTTTTTTTTTTTTTTTTTTAACTCTTTCAAAAACTTTTTTTTACCATAATAATTGAATATGAAAATATCTCTTTCTACTTTTGCTGTGTCATTGTCATGCAAAATTTTAATCATTGTAAAAATACAATGCTTTTTTGTTGATGATAAAATTTCTGTGTTTATTCAGTTTTGAAGTTAAGATAGACTTATGTAGGAATAATAACATTTGATTTGCAGTTTAGAAAGGCTTACAGCAGTCAACTTTAGGAACTAATGCTTGAATATTTGTTCAAATTCATAGGCTTTTAATAGTTAAATAAAATTTTGCATGCAAATAGTTTAACTCAAACTAAAATTAGCTGTCTAATTTATGGCTTTAACTTTTTTTGGCAATAATATTTTATCGTAAAATCTAAAGATTCAATTATTAATCCTATTATAACTGATGTTAAATTTCTAGTTTTACTAAATGAATGATTTCATATTTTTAGGGAATAAAAAGGTCCCAAAAAAACGAGGAAGAAAACCAAGGTCCACAAAAGATGTCAAAGCAAAAGAGGAAGAAGAAGAAGAAGAAGATTACCAACCCCATCAGAAGAAAAAACAACGACTAGATAGCACAAAACAGCAAGATGGAGGAGGAGAAGCTGGCGGTGGTAACAGTAACGATAAGAGTAACAAAAAAGTCAAAAACCACAGAATAAGCACCATAGAGAAAAAACCCAAAACCGAAGAACTCATGAAATCAGGACAGAGCTGGGTACAGGACGACGTTTGCAATCACTATACGTGCACGAGAATATCAAAGTGCAGGGAGTGTCGATCTACTCCAAACCAAAAGGACAAAACCAGCACCGTCAAGAGCAACTCGAACAACTTCCAGAGCACCATATCTTTCTACTGCAGGTTTTACGACTTCAGGAGAATGGTGTACACGAAGTCGGGAACTCTTGTACAGGCAGGATTCAACAACCCATACACCGATGCCGACGAGGTTTGTCATCTTTTTCACTTTTTTACTTGTTTCACTCAAAAACTTGAATAGGCTAAGGATTTTAACAAAAACACCTGAAATTTCTTTAAAAAAAATGATTAAATATTTTATAAAGTTTCTGAATGCACTCAATGATAGTTCGAAAGAGAATTCTTAAAAACCTAGAACAAATGAAATAACTCACTTTATCTGGGGGTATACCCAAACTTATTCAAGCTTCATGAACAAAATTTAATCTAAGTTTCATTAAGACTTAAAATAAAAAAAATTTTCGTCTGCATTTGTAAATCATGTCGTAATTCATCAACATTAGAATTAAAAAAATTTTTTTTTTCAAATTTTCATAATTAATTTTTGTCAGTATCTATAATTTTAAAAATATAGTTTTCGGTATTTGTGAAATCAGTAAATTGAAAATATGGAAAAGTCATGGATATTTCGAATAAAAATATAGTTACAACTCTGCCGCAAATTTTTTAACAAATCAAATTTATTAATTTTTTTATTTTAAATTACAGAATGACATACAACTGTGGATGCCAGGAAAAGACAACAGGCTTATCAAGAGAGACCAGTACACGGAAGAAACACAAAAGGAGCACAAAAAAGACTGGGAAAAGGGAGACTTTGATATTGAATTGGCATATCAAATAATCAGACAAGTTGGCGATCAGTTCTGTGATCTCATACACCAGGAGAAGAATGTCGTCGATGAACATCTAGCTAGAGGTATGTTTGTTATCATCTATTTTTTTTTTTTTTTTAACTTTTTAACTTTTTGACACAAACCGTTTAAATGATGAACAAAAAAATTTAATTTGAACACCTGTGAAAATTAATTTTTCGAGCTTTTTAACACTGATATTAAATATTAAAAATTATTATCTACGAACCTCACTCATTTCCCAAATGTGATTCTAATTTTGTTTCAATATTTCAGTGGGCGCAGAACTTGGAGATCAAGCTGTCGTTTGGAAGCGTGTGGTTAAGGGTGTCCGTGAGATGTGCGATGTCTGTGATACAACTTTGTTCAACTTCCACTGGACCTGCGGAAAGTGCGGCTTCGTCGTCTGCATCGACTGCTACGAGGTAAGAATAAAAAACCTTTTGAACTTTCATTCAAAACCAAATTTCAAATGATGTAAAATCTTAGTTGGAACAAACTCCATGACAGTAACAATTATCGAGCTTTTTAACACTGACATTTCCCAATTCTAAACTCCCTCCTGATTCACGTCAAGTATTTTTCTAACAAACTTTATTTTTAGGCTCGAAAAAAGGGAACCAGCGCGTGGACGGAGTCGATCAAGGGCCGGGATAAGTACTCGTGGCTCTTATGCGCGAACCGTCAGACCCACGTTCCGGAGCAGCTGCTCCTGACCCAGATCATTCCCGCCGACTGCCTCGCCCAGATCGACCATAAGCTTCACGAGTGCCGTAGCGAGTGGGGCGTGCCGAAGTATTGCAGCTGCAGCGCCGAGAACAAGCCGGTGAACGAGAACCTGAGCTCGCTCATAAAGGGAGACCTCGTAAGCGTCATGAACGGGGACGTCAAGCAGGAGAAACACCGAACCTGCAAAAAGGAACTGACGAGCTCGAACGAGTCTAGTCGAGAGAATGGTGAGGACAAGAACTCGCCCCTGATCTGGCTGGCCGATGTGGCTCTTCAGAACCAGGACAAGAACGACAGTAATTCTGACTCGGACTCAGATGAGGAGGACGGGCACTCGACCCTCCGCGAGCTTCTCATTAGGCCTTCCCAAAAATCAAACGGAAGCGGTCCCAACTCGCCCGATGGCGAGAGTCAAGAGGCTCCTCAGCAGGGAAAGACAGGCAAGAAGAGCAACATGGACACCCTTAATGAGGTCATCAGCAGCGTCATCGAACACAGTGTACCGGTAAGCTAAAATAATAATCCATAGTCCTTATTGTTTTACAACCCGCCGTTCATATTATAAATGATGAACACTAAAATTTATTATGAGCAACCGTGAATACTAATTTTTCGAGCTTTTTAACTCTGAATCTAAAAAACCAGATTCAAATTAGAAATTTATATTATTATTCAATGGTATTAATTATTTTTATCTCTAATTACAGAAGGAAAACAACTCAAACACGGACGACAAAAAGCCACTCGAGCTCAAGCACTTCGTGCGTCGCTACAAGTGGGCTCAGCGTGGTCGCGAGCCACTGCCGATCCGGATAATGACTCTGACCGAGAGCAAGTCTCTCTACCCGGAAGTGCCGCACTCGTGGCTATGCAACGGCCGTCTTCTGCGTCTACTCGATCCGAACAACCCCAAGAACTACAGGATCTTCCAAGACCAGTGGAAGCGAGGACAGCCCGTGATCGTGTCCGACGTCCACAAGTACTTGGACAAGAACCTTTGGCACCCCGACAGCTTCTCTAAGGACTTTGGGCACGACAAGAATGACCTCGTGAACTGCATGACCGGAAATCTCGTACCCAAGCAACCGATGTGGAAATTCTGGGACGGCTTCGAGCACACCTCCAAAAGGCTGAAGGATGACCAGGGCAACGCCATGCTCCTGAAGCTCAAGGATTGGCCTTCAAAGGGAGATTTTGCCGACATGCTGCCAAAGAGGTTCGCGGATCTGATGAAGTGCATACCGCTGTCGGAGTATACGCACAGGTACGGCAAGCTAAACCTGGCCAGCAGACTCCCCGACACCTTCATCAAGCCCGACCTAGGACCAAAAATGTACAACGCCTACGGGAGCGCGCTCTTTCCCGACAAGGGCACAACGAATCTACATCTTGACGTCAGTGACGCTGTCAACGTCATGGTCTACGTGGGAATCTCCAAAGACAGCGATAGAGAAGAACAGATCAAGGGTAAGACCGAGTTTATGACTCTGAAATTGGGAAAATTATTAATTGTATTTGGAATTAAAACTCATAACTGATTTATAATTTTACAGAGGCTCTTAAATCAATAGACGACGCGGGCTGTGATGCGCTCACTCACAAGCGAGTGCGAGAGAAGAACGAGATGCCCGGCGCCCTGTGGCACATCTACGCGGCGCGCGACGCTGATAAAATCAGGGACATGCTGAACGCGGTCGCCCTGGAAAAAGGCGTAAGGCTCGAGCCTCACCACGATCCCATTCACGACCAAAGCTTCTACCTCGACGGACCACTCAGGAAGAGACTGTACTGTGAATATGGTGTTGAAGGGTAAGATTCATTTGTTCTATAAAACTTGAGTAAAAGTTAACCTCAGAATCAAGAAATAGAGTTTAAAATTTAATAAATAAAATAGTTGGTACAATTAAAATTGCCAGTTAAGGAATACATTGATCTATAGGTTCACTTAGGCTCTATGAAATATTTTTTCAACTTAAAAGCTTTGAAATATACGATTGAAAAAGTCTAAAAAAATATTTTTCTTTTCATTCCAGATACGCCATAGTTCAGTGCCTGGGAGACGCTGTGTTCGTGCCAGCGGGTGCGCCTCATCAGGTACGCAACCTGCACAACTGTATCAAGGTAGCGGAGGACTTTGTTTCCCCGGAGAACATCTCACACTGTTTCCACTTGACCCAAGAGTTCCGTGCTCTCTCAGACACTCACACCAATCACGAGGATAAGCTCCAGATTAAGAACATAATTTACCACGCGGTCAAGGACTCCCTGGCTATTCTCGACACCGCTAAGGAAGACATACTGCAGAAGGTCAAGACCGAGAAAACAACGACAACGACTACGACGACCAGCGATACCGGCAAAACCAAGATCAAGGTGGAAAAAAGCGACGGTACATAATGAATAATAAAGGCGCGCAAAGAAAATGATGTAAAAAATAATCGCGGTGCGTTCTCACAGAGGACGACGCTTGTGTTTCGCGCCCGGCTTCGTTAAGTCGTGCCGTGGCTGACGTGGTTGTCGTTTCGCGGTACGGGTGATTAATTTCATCGTTTACAATTTGTGATATTACTCTCAAAGGAGATTAAACATAAACGAATAAAATGCAGATAGAAAAAAAGGTACCTGGATGATTCAATGGTCCAGTCGTACCATTGTGATATAATACAAAACACTACCGGAAGGGACTACTAGAAATATATAAATATTAGCACTAAATAAATCGTAACGTCGGCTTTGTAATTATAATCGATATCGTGCCTGTATCCAATAAATCTTTTGTCTATACTGATAAATAAAAGGTGAAAATTGAGTTTTAAGCCCAACCTTAGGCTGAACGAGATTTTGGCCGTAGTAGGAGTAATTTTTAGAGATGATTAAATTCACGTGAGACAAGAATAAAAGATGATTTCTTATTTTAGTCGGATTTTTTTTACCACTGAGGGAGGAGAGAGAAATTAACAAAGTTGTTTACTTCATTTTCTATGATAATTTTTATTCGTACAATTTAGTATTGCGAGGTGACGGAAAGTTGAATGTTGTATAGTGGTTCATTTGACATACAGCTTTATTGTTTACCAAGTGAAAAAGTTTTATTCTTTTTTTTTTTAGAGATTTAAAAATTTAATCTTCACCTCACGATAAAACACACTGCCTTATTTAATTACAATATCTGTCTCCTTCCTCACTACGTAGAGATTACGTAAATTGATATGATCATTTTTCCGGCCGTCCATAAAGAAAGAAAGAAATAAAGAGGTAGAATATGTAGCTTCTTCTCGTCTTCGTGAAGCTTGCGTTTCCTTGTGTTTTTTATGGACTACATTTGTCAGAACCGAAGGAAATAAATTTTTTAATTAGATGGTGCCAATGATGTTCTTTTTTTCTTCTATTATTTCATGAAAACTGACTCGACTATGTAAACAAATTATACTGAAACATATGTAACTATAACGGCGCTTGGGTTTTGCAGAAACTTTGCGGAATTTTTGCAATTTCTCTGATCTCACTATACCTGTTTGTCTTATAATAAAAATAGCGTATGCAAATTAACTATGGAGAAAAGACACTTAGTTATGTGTTACTGTACTTTAAGTATAAAAAAAATAAAAATATATTGGATTAAAAAAAAAAATAAAAAAAAAAATAAAAAAAAATAAAAATAAATTACTAAAGGCTTCTCTTTTAAAAAGGCTTGCTAGATAAACGCACTGATGCTGCGTTGATGTCGTGACTTTTAAACTATTGATATTTATTTAAAATAACGTGGGGTTTGTGTATAAATTATGTAGAAAGAAGATAGTATAAGTAATATGTATTAGAAAAAATACAGCGTACTTTGTGTATCAACAATTTTTGCCTCTTAGGCAACTTACAGAGAGAAAAATCTGGGGTAAATTTGAAGAAAAAAAATTCAAGAACTCTTTGAAAATAGGATTTTCATCCTACAATGTAAATATCGATTGCTATAAATATATAAATATATAAATATATAAATATTATAAATAAGTCGCATTCTTCACATATAAATAATATAAATAAGAAAAGGAAGCATTAGGATATTTAATGAATGTAAGGAATTTGAGAAAAATAAAATAAAATAATAAAAACAAAATAAAAAAATGTAATAATATATCAACACTCCAGCAACCAGCGAAAAATGCACTCTATACACATTTTAGATAGTTAGCTTTTTATCGTCTTTTCATCAGCATTGACCATCCATCCATCAAACATCAATCTTATTTTATTTTTATTATTATTATTTTTTTCATTTTAAATAAATAACAAGTTATCATATTTATGATTATTTATATTATTAGTTAGTTAATTATCATCCAGTTTATTATTGTCATAAAAAAATAAATATGATATTTAAATGTTTAAATGTCGTTAACCATGCCGCGAAGAACTGGAGATAAAAAAACACTGCAGCAATTTTCGCGATTAAGCGTTTCATTGATTATCATTATTATTGTACTATTATTATTATTATTATTGCTATGATTATCATCATTATAAATAAAAAAAAATATGGATTAAAAATGAAGAATAAGTGAGTTGAACCCATGTGTGTACGTATGTTCTATTAAAATTCTACAAACGGTAATTTAATAGATTTAAATACAAAAATTCGATTTAAAGAAAAAAACGTATTCGATCCGTAGCGTACATGCGTTTTTTCTTGTATGAAAGTTATAAATAATTGAAATAAGCTGTGTTTTGGGGGCGGATTTCGAATTGGATGATGGTTGACTATTAATGATTTGTTTTTACTGGTGCTTGAATTTCAATAATTTATTTTGCGATTAATTGTTATTCTTCTGTCTTTAAGCAAAGAATTTATTGTTCTTCATGTCAATTATATGTTGCAAAAAATTTTAGTTTATACTTCAAAGAAATTTTTTTTTTTAATTTGTCAAAATAGTTCTTTTATAACTTAGTCTTGAGAATGAATTTTTTAAAGAATGAATGATAATTTTTCGAACATTGCGAAAATTAAAGTACCGGTGAATAAAATTTTCGCTGCTTTTGTCAGCGAAGTAAAATATAGAAAAATAGAAAAAAGTAACGACCTGTACAAAAAAAGAAAGAAAGAAAAAAGAAAAAAAAATTAAATTAAATAAAATTAAAAAAATGTCCCCAGTGTCTTTTGCACTTCTTCGAAGAGATAAATAGATTAATGATAATAAACGCTTCGTCGGCTGTCCCCCAAGTCATAGCGAGTTTAATTGTGAAAAACCGCGGGCCGGCGGGTCTGAGTATAATTTTTTGTACTGTGTAAATGTAAGATCATACGTTTGAATAAGAAATGTTTATATTATAAAAAAAATGTTGCTTTTGTTCGTCTTACCCATACCAACTCAACTCTCTGTAGACTAAGTGTAAATAAATCCTGCTTAATGATTTTCAATAAATCCAAGATTTTTTGCATTTATTATTGTTTTATTTGTTCTAGTGTTTAATCATTATTTAAAATAATTCAGTTTCAATATTTATTTACATAAAGTTTTTTATACATAATTTTTTTTTAAGGTCGTTTATTTTATGCACAAAATTAGTTACAAGAATTATTACCGTATCAATTTTAATGATAATTTTTACTAGTGTCCTTTACGAGGGCAATTGCCAAAATAACTTTAACTTTTTCACAAACTGAAGTGCTCTTTTCATACTCAATAAATTAATTCTTTTAAATCAAAATTTTTTGTGAAATTTGATAGAAAGAGGTGAAAATAAATAGTTTAAGATAATTTTTGTTTTTTTTTTTAAGAACTATTTTAAAACTTTTATTATAAACAAGAAACTTTTTAGGAATATGCAGTACTGATAGCTTAATACCATTTAATTTCAACAAATGTTAGTCCTTCACCTGCAACAAAATAAATATCAATTGAATTTTTTTTATAAAAAAAATTTAAGCAAAAATTCACTCCTCAAGTCGATTGATCAACATTTTATGGACTCGAATGTTGACTATGAAAATCCATGGGACTATTCCCTCCTGGGCCATGTTTCTTAAAAAAAAAGGATAGCAATCGACAGTAAAAAGATAGTAGATAAAAATAAAAATCAGGTTATTTAATTTTCAACAGCTATTTAAATAAAAACTATGCTTACACACAAAAACGTAAATTTTTTTTATAAAAAAAAAATTTAAGCAAAAAATTTCAAAAACCTTTTTTCTACTCTCTGAATTCGAATGGATATCCTGTTTCTAATAGGATGTCCTCCAGTTTGAATACGAGGGTGCCCGCTGTCTGTTGACTCGGACACCGAATATGATAATTATTGCCATTGGCATATATGACAGCATTTATACGTTGGAGTTAGTTCAGAGCTTTGATGCACGAGTTCGAACTTCAAGTAGACAACAAACAAGTATCTTTTTTTGAACATTTGATTAATCTGCTTTAAATTTTTTTCTCTCTCGATTGTCACATTAATATTTGATATTTGGGCTTTTTATTTTTACAATATAATAAATATAGTAAATAAGACTGCAGTGATCTAATATACCTGCGACATTACGAATAACGATAAAAACGTTTCATCAAAAACTTGATTTCAAGTCGGTAAATTATGAGACATTTTATTATAAAGCAGAAATTTTGATTTTATGAGAAAAAAATATAATTTTTTCTAACTCACTTTTTTTTTGTGTGTCCACGGATTGGATTATCTACAAAATGCTGTGATAAATTTTTGTTTTTGTTTTTTATGTAAATAAAGTTACAACTTTAGAATCATTCTGTTTTTTTATATAAATTTAAATCGTAACAATTCTTATTGACGCTGTAAAAATTTACATATTTTTTAGTGCATGAAATTGTATTAACTACAGCATCAATAATAATGGATAAACAGCTTCTTTTTTGGACTTATGTGTAATTAAGTTTATTTATAGTACAGTTCATAATTTTCAACGTTGTAAGAAACTTTGATTAGAGTAAAAAAATGATTATTACATTTAGTTTTTTTATACATTAGAAAAGTGTAAAGTTTATAAAATGTTTTTCCACAGGATTTGCATTGTTTTCTTGAGAAAGAAAAATATATTTTATAGAGAACATGAGACTGTTGTAAAAAAAACAAGGTAAAAATAATTCCACAAATAAATAATATTATTCTCTCTGGCTGTATTAAAAAAAAAAATTTATTTTTTACTATAAATATATATTTTATAAACATTATATCGTCGCCCCAATTCAGAAAGATACTAACTCAGAAAGCGCGCGTGAAAGGTGCTAACTCAGAGACGGTTCAGAAAAGTGCTAACTCAGAGCCGGTTCAGAAAAGTGCTAACTCAGAGCCGGTTCAGAAAAGTGCTAACTCAGAAACGGTTCAGAAAAGTGCTAACTCAGCTTCCGTTTAGAAAAGTGCTATCTCAGACTAAATTTCTTTTTTCAAGCTTAAGTCGGTGAAACATTTTTTTTTTTTTTTTTATAAGTGTATAATTTATAAATTTGAACACTACTTTACATTAATTATTATTTTTTTTTTTTTTATTAAAAATTCATTTTTTATAAAAACTTTGATTTTTTACCGTGTTGCAAAAAAATAAAATTGTGATTTTAATCACGAATTTTACAGCTGAATAAACTTTTTTCCCGATCGTTAAAGTTGCAACACGGTAAAAAATCAAAGTTTTTATAAGAAATGAATTTTTAATAAAAAAAAAAATAATAATAATAATTAAAGTAAAGTAGTGTTCAAATTTATAAATTATACACTTATAAAAAAAAAAAAAAAAAATGTTTCACCGACTTAAGCTTGAAAAAAGAAATTTAGTCTGAGATAGCACTTTTCTAAACGGAAGCTGAGTTAGCACTTTTCTGAACCGTTTCTGAGTTAGCACTTTTCTGAACCAGCTTTGAGTTAGCACTTTTCTGAACCGGCTCTGAGTTAGCACCTTTCACGCGCGCTTTCTGAGTTAGTATCTTTCTGAATTGGGGCGACGATATCATGACTTTTTTGTTGTTATTAGTTAAAAGGCAATATTAATAAAATATTCAAAAAACAACACAATCACTTAAATAGGATGTCGTCACACTTAACATAATCCAGGTCCAATAATTTTGGAATTAAAATTGTAGACTGAGTTATTGAAACTTTTTTAAAGAGTTGAATATATCTTCAAATTACAGCTGTCGCAATTCCATTCTTACATTTAACATCTACTTTTGAACCTGAAAAAAAAAATTGTTAAAAAAAAGTTATTAAAAAAAGAAAATGATTGCTTTTAACTGTTGCATATTTTGCTGACAAATAATTATGTACAGTAAAATTTAAAAAAAATTATCTTTTAATAATTTCTTAGAAATAAAAAACTTATGGCTTTAAATCATAAATTTGTTGTAGCTTTTATCAAATGGAATTAACAAATCATAGAGATGATTTAAAAGTTTTTTTTGAAGGGATCAAATTTTTATATTTTAATGTGCATCTTAAAAAAAAAAAAGAAGTATCGTTAGTAGAATAAATATAAAGTTAATTTACTTTTATTTTTGCCAGCTCTGTCTATTTTTTCACAAAGTACGGTAGGCATTTTTAGAGATAACTTGTCCTCGTTGTCCTTTTCTAATTCGTCCAGTTCTTTCTCCAGTTCTTCTTCATCTACATTATAACCAAATGATTTAGAAATTGCATCCGAGATTTCCTTTGACACCGTCCATTGCTCTCCTATGTCTTCCATCATGTCATGGATTTCATCAATATCCCTAATATTTAAAATTATTATTTAAAATTTAAGTGATTTTATTTTGAGCAAAATAAATATGAAATTTCCCATACTTAAATTGATGTGCAACTTTTATGGCATCTGCAGCAGTTTTCATAGTTGTAAGCACAGCAGTATTAATATTAGCGCTTTGTAAAGTCTCCCTCTGCATCTCAAGCGTGGATAAAGTCCCATCAATGTGTTGTAATTCTTTTTCATATCTCTTCTTTCTTTTCAAAGCTTGCTTTGCAACTAAAATTTGTTACAAATAAACATTACTATAAAAATTACTTTTCAGCAGGAATTTAAGCTATTATTTATACTTCTGATGTGCAAAGAGATTGTTTGAATAAAATAAAAAATTAAATAATTTAACAAACAAAAACCTTGTTTAAAATAAATTCAAAGCAAAAATGCAAAAATTTATAGATTTGATGAGTTTACTGAATTCATGATTTTTAAAAGATATCAATTATAGCAGAAACAATCGATTTTTAATTACAAAAACAGATAAAAAAAATTTTTTTGGTAAAAATAATTGAAACTATTTGTTAGAACTCAAGTATTTTTTGAAGCACGTGTAGAATGGAAAGAAAACTGCAATGAAAACACTGTGCGTAAACAAGTGAATCACTCACGCCGCTTATTGGTGGTTCCGTGTTGTTTGGCAGTTTGTAGTTCCCGTTCGATTTTTGTTTCCAATAAATTTTGTTTCTTTACGAGCACTTCCTCGATATCTCGAAGCTCGTGGATCGTCTTCTCCGTCGCCTCGGCGACATCCTTATCCTTTTTTTTCTGGAATATTTTCGCAATCACGTTCATTGCGTCCTGTTTGCTGTGTTTACGCGTGGAGAGGTAGCCGACTACTGAGTTAAAATATTCCCCTGCTAATGCCGAAATCTGCTGCAGATTATCTGCAGTCTGTTATCTCGTTAATGGATTCTCGACTTTACGGGGTTTTTCAAGACTAGAATCAAACTTTGACCAACGTTCGTTGAGAAAAATATTGGAGATGTTTCGATGAGTAGGTATAAGTAAACAATAGTGTGCGGCTGCAGCTTCTGCTCTTGTTCGGATTGGTGCAGGCTCCGTACATATGGTTCGTGCCGCTAGGTATAAGTTCTAAGAATCAAAGAGACTCGTTGGGTCCTGCTCACATTTTCCTATATCGTTCGGCCCTACGCGATGTTCTTTAGTTAAAATTTTGGAAAATATTTTTGAGAATAAAAAATATGCATTAAAACTTAATAAATAAACTATAATGTTAATGTGATTCAATCTATGTACAACTTGAAGATATATGGCACAGGTTCAAAAAAAAAGAAAATTTTCATACGATTTTGGAGATTGAGGACGAGTTCCTCAGATGACAAAAAAGACGAAAATCTTTTATAACTCCATAAATTTTAAACATTATGTAAAAACAATTGTTCAACCCACATCTGTAAACTTTTTTGTAATATATAAGAAACATTATACTGACATTCAAAAGTAAAAATGATATCTTTAGTCTCCACATACTTTCGAAAATAGAAACTTTTTACCGATCGTGTATGAAAAAAAATTATTTAAATATTTATCATAGAATTTTTTAAATTTATTATTTTTAAAACTAAATAAGAGTAAATAAGAACCGAATCCCTTTTTTTTTTAATATATGGAAATTTTTAAAAGAAGTTCATTTTTTTTAAATATTTGATAAACTTATTGCCTTTTTTTTGAGCACTACGAGCGCATACAAAAAAAAAAAATAATACTGTGTTTTGAACAATTTTTGTAAATCTTTCCGTTTTCTTGATTATTTTTCAGGAAGAATCGGGGTCTGGAGACCACCATGCGAACGATTCAATAAAAACTATAGTTATAGCTATGCGTAACTCAGGTCGCGTAAGTCAAAATTATTCGGGTTGGGTGTGGCACGGAGGCACAGGAGGATTAGTCCCTCTCACCCGGAAACTCAATGCCTCACTATATGTTGAACTCCTAGAACAGCATTCTCTATCCAGCACTTCAGCAACTCTTTCCTGATCAGAGCCCAATCTATGTTATTGAAGATAACAGTCCAGTGCACACAGCCTGCATGGTACGATCTGCATCCTCGACTTGTGCATCTTCCTCATCCACCAAGATCACCAGGTAAAAGTAAAATTATTATATTTTAAACAATAATTAACATTATTCACAAAGATAAATGTCTATTTAAGATTTAAATCCAATGGAGAATGTATGGAGTAAAATGGTTAAACCGTGGAGAGGTGTTCCGCATAATTTGATCAATGTGCGTAACCGCGTCGACCAAAGCTGGCAAAATTTAGCGAATGAACCTGAATATTTTAATGAATTGATGATGTCGATGCCTCGCCGGTGCCAAGCTGTAATACTGAGCAATTACTTAACTATTGATTGCATGTATGACTTAAGTAATTAATAAATAATTTTTATAATGAACAAAAATCACCTATAGTACTTACAGGGCATGAAAGGTACGATATTAAACGTTGAGAATTATCTGAAAATTTTATCGTATCTAGTTCGAAAGATGAAACTATTCAAGTTTGGTCTGCAGACTCAGGGGAGTGAGTATTATTTATTTTTTAAACAGTCATTTTAGGTTACTTTAAAAATCACTCGATTAAAATCCAAAATCCTCTAATTTATATTTTTTCAGTGCATTAAGACGCTATGGTATCACAGTGGTAATATAATCTCACTGGAAATATCAGGAACAACGGTGATTAGTTGCAGCGATGACTTGACTATTAAGATCCGGAATGCAGAGACAGGCCAGTGCATACACACTTTGAATGAACTCGAAAGATTTTGCTGCTTCACTGCACACAGTGATAAGATCGCCACTGGTCTCGGAAACGGCGAAGTCAAATTTTGGAGCATTGATACTGGCGAGTGCAGGTACTCGAAGGTCATCAAGATGCAGTCTCCTGTATTTTCTACGATGGTAAAGTTGTCATAAGTGGTTCTTTGGACCATACGGTCAAGGTGTGGAGTCTTGATGAGCAAAAGTGCTTGCATAGTTTACAAGGACATACTCATGAAGTATGCTGCGTCCAGGTTTGTTTATCTGATATTATTTTAATAACTAAAGATGGTTAAAAAAAACTTATATACATATGGCGTTTTTTACGTTACAATCATTTTTCAATATGGCTTAGTCAAAGTATGGGATGTCAATAGTGGACGTTGCCTTCATACTTTAGCAGGGGAAAATAGGCACAAATCGGATATTAAAGGTGATCACTTGAAAAACAATTTAGTTATTACTGCGTCTGAAGATGGGTTCATTAAACTTTGGGATCTTATAGCTGGTTCATTTCATAATTTTTTTATAACCATATTTAAACAGTAAAAATTTCTAAGTTACAAACATTATTTTTTATATTTTTACTTTTTCAGGTAAATTCATAAGAAATTTGTTAGTATTAGAAAATGGACATGGAATAAAAGTAAATGCTAAAAAGTTGGTTTGTGCATTCCAGGGAGATTTTATGGTGAGGCGCGACCCTAAGATATTAATTTATGATTTTGATGTAGGAATGTAACAACGAATGTTTAATTTTTTAACGCTTCCTTACTTATTACCCAATTTTTTTTTAAGTGAATGTTTCTTTTTAACAGTTTTCATTAAGTTTACGTTATTTTTTTTTTAAATTTTTAACAAAATTATGATTAAAATTTTGTTCTTAATAAAATAATGAATACCAAAGTAAAATAAAAACACATTGGATTATACTTTCCCCAGAAATTTTATTTCATTTTCGGCTATACAATATAGAATTTCAATGACGGATGGAGATCGTAAAATCGTATTTTAAATCATAGAATTTCTTTCTTTTTACGACATTAACATTTTTTGAGATCTCCGCTCGCCAAGTACGGAAAATATGCAATCGCAAAAGGCAATCCTACACCGTAAGTAGTTATAATATAATCGTTTATCTATAAATCTTAGAAAAAAGAAAACGAAAACACCTTTTACTTTGTCATATTTTTTTTTTATTTTATAATTTTTTCAAATTATGTGGATAAAACATTTAATTAAGTCAAATTTTTTAAATAGTATTATCCTTATCTTTACCTTTACACGACATCATTCAACTCTGTAAACTACAACTCTTTGCGCGTGTGTGGTGTTAAAAAAAATTCAACTAACTACATTTTTTTAAACCTTCTTTTTATCGGTATGTACATGAAAGGCAAATGTGAAGTAGTTCCTGAACATATATATTATTTATTTGTGTATTTATAATATTAATGATGCATTCTCTCGACCAAACACTCTTTTTACACACTTTTACATATGACTTGTTTTATGTTAAAAAAATAATTGTATGATCCATCTCTTGTTTTTATACATTTTTCTTGGATGTTCCTTATCTTATTTTTCTTTTTTTTTTTTTTGTTCGAGAATATTGCGACACAATCACTTTTTCATAACTCTTAAAAGTAATTATCACTCTCACCAAAACACTTAAATTACAAGCAAAAAAATCTCGCGATTAATTAATTATTAATATAATAATAGTAGTAAAATTAATATTCACATTTTCAATGAATATTTATTATGTCTTTTCAAAATTTTAGAATAACTCATCTACATTACACGCTGCATTAGACGTTAGTGCTTCGATTTTTGTTCTATTTATAATATATAAATAATTAATTTCTCCTTAAGAGTTCGTTGCAAATAAGGTACAGTTTAAAGCGATGTTACATAAAGTATAATGAAATTACACAAAAAAGTGCCAAATGATTTTTGAATTTTTTTTATTTAATTTAATTTTACTCAGTAAACATCATTTTTTTTGCCTTATTAAATCATATCGAACTGCTTTATTTCTTTCTATATATCAATATATATATATATTTATCTTTTTTTATATATATTTTTATAGTTTAAATGCAAGCTCTGCGACACAACACATGCAATTTTGCATATATTTTATATAAAATAAAGACGTAAAAGTGTAATACATCCCAATAATACGTATAATTACACGTAAAAACGTCGCAAACTGCTTGACAACAAATATCTTTAATATCAATTCACTACTATTTAGGTCTATAAAACTATCGAGAAAAAAAAAAAAAAAACAAATTTTTTTTATAAAATAAAAAGTTTAATTCACACTTTATTTCCTTCTTATAAAAATTTCAAAAAAGAAAATGAAAAGTCCAGTGGAAATAAACAAGAAAAAACGCCAAGTTAACAGCACAATACGGTCTTTCCGTATACATACACATATATATAAATCACTGAGATCCTGCATTCGTTAAAAGCAGTATTATTTTACTACTCTCACTCCCGTTATTTCCAACATCGCTGTCTTCAAAATTAGTTTTTTTAATTTACTCAAACGTCTTATTATCGAGTTTAATTCTCATTCAAAAAATTTATCCACTCTAAACTATTAAATTTTTGTACTTGCCAAATTACTTTAATCCATGTAATTAATAAACAAAAAAAATAAAAAAAATTTATTAAAAACGTCTGACTAAATAAAAAAAAAACCAACTTTACCTCGACTACACTCGTAATCATCTTTACCCGTAAATAGTTCACGCTCAGCGCGATAGATTCACCGTAGTTTTGAAATTCGTGTTTATTATACACTTTGTCGTCACAAGTCCCTTTTGGCACGTTTTAGTGCCGAGACGGACGCATATTTCGAAGTGAAGAAGAACCCATTTTCCCGTAAAAGCTATCATCCTTTACATCGCACTCGGTACGGACTTTCATTCTTTGTGATCCTGGTGGTGGTGGTGGTGTTGATGGTGGTGCGGGTGGTTCTTCTTCGTCGGGTCCATGATCGATCGGGTGTAGTGGTTGGTCGACTGGTTGGCTCGCGGGACGAGGACAACGTTGCCTTCGCTCGCAAGCTGTAAGCTCCACAGCGCGGGATCGTACGGGCGACCTTCGGGATCGCGCAGGTTCTGAAATTGGAAAATATAAATTTTTAAAAAATCTGTCTTTGATTAATATTTTACTACTTTCGGTAGTCGTTAAAACGAAAATTTTAGAACAATTATTTGGACTTTTATTATTTTTTTGTAAACGAGCTTTACAATGACCCACTTTAGGTAATGTGTCAGAAAAATAAAATAAAGAGTATCAAAAAATTTTTTAGTTTTAGTTTTTTTATTTTATTTAACTTCTTATTCATCTTAAATGAAGTTTAAAAGACAGTTATTTATTTGAGTATTTAAAATTTAATTAATATCACATGATGAAATAAACTATGCATTCAAAACTGATATTTAGCAGTTTTGAAAAACTCAAACGGCTTGCTTATAGAGTATTCTGAAAATCTAGTAAACTTTAAAAGATCCTAACCTCGAGTATGTGCTGATAGAGAGAGCTGAACTTGGCTTTGACCCGGGAGACCTCCTGGAGCATGTAGCTCCTCTCGCTGAGTAGGCTCATTTTGCGGTTTCGCATGGCCTTGACCTCGTCGCTGAGGTTGTTTATCTGGTCGAGCTTGCGCTTGCGGCAGTTCTGGGCGGCAACCTTGTTCTTGCCTCGGCGTCGGATGTCTCGGATGAGGGACAACTGCGACTCGGACAGGTCGTACTTGCTGAGACGCTCGTTGAACTCATCCATAGGTAGGTTTATAATGTCGTTTACAGGGATAGGCACGTTCAACGAGCGCGCGCGCTTTTCGTCGCGCGACAGGTGCTCGTCGGCCTCGCTCTTACGGGCTGGAAAAAAAAATACAAAGTTTATTAATCCTTCTGTTTTGAGAATTAAGCAGGATCACGGTAGAGCAAGATTTTTTAGAAAATTACCTTTCTTGTCCCTCGAGATAGGTCTTTGCAGAGCCCCTGAGCTCTCTGGTGGCAGGTGGTATGTATGGTTGTGATGTACTTGTTCGAGGTTCGATCGAGCTGTAAATATAAAAATCAACAATTTAACCACACGTTCACTACAAAATAATATTTACTACTAAAGCAGACACTGGACGTAATAGTGAAGTAGAAAAAAGTGCATTTCCTAGCTTACCAGAATGATGATGCCTCGCGAAGTCGACGCTGCAGCTGTACTTGATCTCAGGCTGGGGTCCGGTGGCTCCCTCGATGGGTCCGGAGTACGCCGGTCCGGGTAGTCCGGCAGCGATGCTCTGGGCCGCGTCGTAGTCGTACTTGATGGGAGTGGCCGCGGGGTGCTGGACCAGGCTCGAGGCGGCGCCCGCACCGGGAGTCATGGGCCCGGGCTGGTCTTGGAAGCAGCGCTTCCCGAACATGTGGTGCTTCTTCTGGGCTACCGGGGCCATCGCACCCGCCCGGTCGGCCTGCTGCTGGCACGAGACCCGCTGGTGACCCGCGGATCTGCCAGTGGGTACGTAGCACTCGTACGGCAATCGGTATTTTCTGTAAATGAAGATACAAAATTAATTTTCGGTCAGATTTTTAGGAAAACTTAAAATGACTACACTATTAATCCGATAGAAAAAAAAAGTACAATAAACACCCAGTTTATAAAATGAGGATGGTTAGAAAAAAATTCTGTGGCGCTAGTGGCAAGACCCTCCTCATTGAAAGTATATAATCTGTACATAAAAAAATATAGATATACTTTCAATGAGGAGGGTCTTGCCACTAGCGCCACGGCATTTTTAACTAACCATCCTAATATACTGCTGCCTGAAGTAAAAACCTCCGTACCTAACTAGATAACTGTTCGATTTTGAGTTATTAATTTTTTTAGACATAATTTCATGTTGTCTTTTCGAATTTCATAAGCTTAGAGTAGTAAGAGGTTTAATTCAACGAAAATTAATAATTTTTTAAAGTTGACCTCATATCCTTCAATGTAGATAACTTACATTCTTTTTATTACAACATTATAACATGTGATTTTTCAGAAAATTTTCTGAAAGATGAACTTAAAATATACAAAAAATTATTTACTCGGATAGGTTTGTTTTATCTAATTTCTTTTTATAAAGATTTGTACTAGTAAAAGATGGGGAAATCTCAAAACTTTGAATTCAAAATACTCGAAAAGGGACAGCTTGCAGTTACGGAGGTTTTTACTTCAGGCGGCACAATAGACTCTTAAGGCTAGCTCAAAACGAACGTTAGCAGTCCCTAGTATAAAAAAGTGAATATTCCGAGTTAAAAACGAATGCAATTACGCTCAATTGGGAAAAAAATACACACCCTTGGTGGTAGTCCATGGCGTACTGGGAGTCGGGCTGGGTGTGGCTTGAGTTGGACCCGGTCTCCATCCATTCGCCGTCGCTGAGGGAGGGAACGCGCTCGCTGCCCATGCTGCTGACCGCGCTGTCGCTCGAGGCGTCCATGCGCTCGTCCGTCGCCCCGGTCGTCGTCGTCGTGGCTCCGGGATGCACGATCGCACCCGCGCCCGCGGCTTCCTGAACGGTCGTCCCCGCGGCTCCATATCCAAGTCCTGCAAGAAGAAAAACAAAAAAAACGTTTAAATTGTTAAATGTTGAGGTGAGTCAGAGCCTCAAGGCCGGGAGTTATTAGCGGGTAATTGAGTTTTTCTATCCGGCTGTAAACACCTGTTCGATGGATTTTAATTTCTTTTCTAATCGAATTGAGTGCGAAATTCAGCGATAAGGATCGCTTGAATTTATAATATAAATCCTTATCGGACCAACCAATCGGGAGATATGTTTTCTATGCCTACGAGATCTGGATCGCGGAATAAACACTTGAATCGTTAATCCAAATGTAAAAAGATAGTGGAGTAGAAGTATTATTAAAATTACTTTAAAAATAAGAGAAAAAAAGTTTAAAAAA
Organism: Encarsia formosa; assembly: GCA_038277355.1. Classification (NCBI taxonomy): domain Eukaryota; kingdom Metazoa; phylum Arthropoda; class Insecta; order Hymenoptera; family Aphelinidae; genus Encarsia; species Encarsia formosa. The sequence continues at coordinate 12,652,974 of CM076184.1, read as the reverse complement.
ATAAAATTGTTTACGTTCTTCCGACTGTCTGAGAAGGTAGATTTAGATTTTTTGAGATAGTTTGGTTTTTCCTGTTAGCATTTTCCTCTTATACAAATTGACATAATTGGCTTAAAATTTTTCACAAAATTTTCAACTGATAAGCTGTAAACATTTATAAGGCTTCTTAAACAATAATGGATAACGACTTGCGTCACAAGTATGTATACGAAGCTTGTGAATTAATTTTCGCTGCGGCAGTAAAATTATGATTAAAATATATGATCGAAGTCGGTGAATGAAAAAGTGCACCGCAACGAAGAGTACACTCGGTGAATAAGCGTTTCTTTAATGTGAATCGCGCTTCGTGAGTTAATATTACGTTTGTCTTAACAATGTTTTTATCTCGAGTCTTAAACATTGTAATTGTCGATAATGTTTATAACCCAAGGACGCGAACTTTCGTTTCGCGCTCGGCACTCGAGTCTGATAAAAATTCAAGACATTGTAATTGATTACTTTTGTATTCTAAATCTAGAGAGCACGAAGATTCGTCTTTTTATCTTTTCAATGAATAATTATTTTTTAAAAATAAATAAATAAATTTTTGGTTAAAAGTTCAATGTATTATCACAATATCATTAAATTCGTCATGTGCTCGATTGATAACTTAGATCCGAAATGTTTTTTAAATAAAAATAAGATGAAACGCACACTATTATGTAGCTGATATGGCATTCCGCGAATAAAGAAAAAAACAACGCATTTGCTAATAAAAAAAAAGGCCGAGCCGACGTGATTCGCATCAGGTTTCGAATGTAGGTACTCGGTCTTCCTGCAGCGGAACAATTTTTTCAAACGTCCCGGTGATTTCCCTATACACAGATTCGTAAATTTTTTTTTTTTTTTCTCAAATTAAAGGCTGAGATAAGAAACTTTTCTTTTTTTGTGGTTTTAACGATCAAACAATTTCGTTGGCAATGAATTCTGAAATTCCGAAAGATCGATTCGTAGCGCACCTGACCAAACACGATCGACGCGTAAAAGTGCGTGTTACGTGAATATTAATTTAACAAATACATTCACAATACTTTTTTTTACGATTTAATCTCGAATGTATAATCTCTCCCACGGATCGATGTTTACACTATTCGAATCTTAAGTTGATTTTTCGTTTAATTGATAAATTCGATGTAATAATAAAATTGGACTGATGATGATTTTTTTTTTTTTGAAATTTAATCAAATAGTCTTTTTAATCTTTACAAATTTTAATACTTATTCGAATGACAAAAAAAATAATAGAAAAAAAAAGTTGACCCATATACTACAGTTTTATTTAAATTTGTGATAATTTTTTAAGTAAATTTAAATTGTATTAAGGGTAACAATATGTTGCACACCATGATCTCGAGAACAAAGAAAAATTCATCCCGAGCTTATGTGACGCTACCAGGAATTAAAAAAAAAGTTCGTCATAGATAAGCCACTTTTTTTTTATCGATTGCTTGCGTTTCAAAAATAAATTCACACTCTTTTTAACTCTCGTTTATCTGATACCGATAATTCGCGAGATTTTATAATAAATCGATTATTTCAAGAGTAAACCCAAATTATTAAAAAAAAAAAATAAAAGAAGATACAAGTCGTTGTAAACAATCGCAGGGTACAATAAACGTAAGTTTTTCCCAAGTTATAAAGAAAAATTTTTTTTTTAATTCTTCTCTCGTTAAACATGTATATAGGTTATTAATAAATCATTCGTTATCAATAACCCGATAAGAAGGTTTCGTGTCACGATGAGCAAATAATTTTTACGATTGTACAAAGTGCATTGTTTTCTAAACGATCTTTACTAACCGATAACGCGTAAACTTTTCGAGAACAAATAATCGCTTTGAAAGACAATGTACAGTGATCCGGCCGCGCGGCGCCCTAAATTTTCTCGCGTCACGAGACTCGCCAAATCGTCGACAAAAGGATTTTTGTCGATCACGTGATCCGGTTGCGCAACCCCGAAATTATAGCTTTTACGATCGCGAAATTCCTTGCCCGGTCACTCGGATGAATCAGCAACTTGTGACTCCATCGAGATAAGGAAAGCGAAAAAATTTATTCACTCTCGCGAGAGAATGCCTTATCAATTTGTCAAAAACTACTGATTTTTTTACACGTTTGAGGTTAGGTTCATGTCTTATGAACTTTCAAAAGTCTAAGCATTTTTCTCATAATTTTGAGGTGAGGTCCGTTTATTTTTTAATTAAAACCTTAATTTTTCAAAGTTGAAGAAGTTTTTGCAAGTTTTGAGGTTAGGTTTTTTAATTTTTTTTACTAAATGGTATACAGGCAGAATTTAAAATTTTTTTTCAGTGATAGATTTTACGTTGGCACGTGGTTGGAGGGATGAGTAATAAATATCTCATTATCACTTCCGACACTCGGCTTTATCGAGACGCTAACCCACGAGGCTAAAAAACAAACATTTCGCGTGACTCGGCACTTTTTTTTTCTTTTTCTAATTTCAAAATTACGTGCGTTTATAAAAAATCTAAAAAATAATTGGAAATAATTTTTATTTTTTGGGTTTTAAGGTAGTTATCAAAAGCTTAAACTTTCAAACGTATACAAATAGCTATAGTTTGAGGCACAACAAATTTCAAATTTTTTACATCGAGATATTTAAAGTGTTTGGTTTATTGAAGCCAGTGCCGGATTAAAGCATAATTTTTATGTAGACATTGCAGTTTTTTATTTAAAAAATTTGAAATATTTCGAGGCTAGGTTGAGAATTATTGATGGTTCATAATCAATTGAACTTCAAATTGAAGAATCTTACGTACTTGGGAAGAAAACGATGACTTCCATAGCAGCAGCCATTTATATATACGTGTATGTAAATCGGAGGAAGAACGAATGGTGTGTTTAATCACAGTTAGTTCTTAAGTTAGCCATTTTAAAAAAATTTTTAATTTATTTTCTCTTGACGAATACCCGAAACAGTCCGCTGATTTTAACACCTGCCACGCGAAAAATCATCTGCGTCGCTGGCGGCTTGCGCCGTCAGTGAAGCATCTAAAAATTAAAAAAATTCCAAAAAATTCACTCCCGAGCTAGGAACTCTTTTTCTCTACTTCAGCTTTTTTTTTCTCGATGCAACACTGAGAATAAAACACTTCACTTGTCCGCGGACGATGTTTACTCGATTGAGGCGAAACGATCAAAAAAGCCGAGTTCGTTTACTCCGCTTCTAATATACGAGTCGGGCTGCAAGCGATAACGATGTCATCTTTATCTCTCGCACTTTCTTCTTGTTTTCTTTTATCTCTCTCTCTTTTTTTTTTTTTTTTTTCTTTTATTCACGCGCGTACGAGTTACTTTGTAGAATTTCGCGGATTATCTGTGTGCCGCGAGTTCGAGGTTGGCTTTTTAAAATTGAAAAGTTTCCCGAACAAACTAACACTTTTAAATTCAAAACTTAACTTTTAACACTTTTTTGAATTTGAATTTTTTCGAACGAATAAACATGTTTGAGAAGTTGTTTTTTAAGCTCAAGTTTTTAACTTGTAGTTCGAACCAGTTGTTTCACAAATTTTTTCTAGACAAACGTATTTTTTGCCACATTCACTAAATTCATTTGAAAAAATTTGTCCTCACATCGATTAAAAACTTGCGGCGTGCATTTTTCAGCTGCGACGAGTTTCGCGTCGCGAGAACGACTGATGAGTCGCCCCGAGTTCGCGAGCGGCGAGGCGGCACGCGCTGACTTGAGATTAATGAAACCCGAGATGAAAATTCTCTCTTCAAGTTTCCTTTTTGATGTGACTTATCTTTGAGCGCGAGAAAAAAAAATTTATTTTTTTTTCGTTATTTTATGAAAATTGCGGTGAATAATAAGCTTGCATCAGCATTGAGTTTTACAAGGTCTCATCATTGAGAGAATAAAAATTTTTCCGATCTAACGGATTGTTTTAGATTGATGTTATTATTTGTTTATTTTAACAATTACAATGTCGATTGAGTATGTAAAATTCAAAAATATGAATTTTTTAAAAACGAAATTTCATCCAATAAAATACAAGAATTTTGTACCGTGGAGCATTTTCATTATTCGCATTTGGTTACGAAAAAAATGCAGAGTCATTCCGTATTTAAAAATAGTTCGTTGATGTTACGTAACGATAAAAAAATGTAATAAACTTCTTAATAATTTTTTCGAGATGCCCATCATAATTTAAATCGATTAGATTGGGAATGAAATCACGCTCGAATTTTAATAATGAGTCACGTGAGGAAATCTGTTGGATATCACGGAGGTTTATTCAATAGTGCAAGAAAAACTGACTCATTTACCAACGGAGCTTGAGCGTCACATCTTGATGTCATCGATTCGTAGTCGAACAGTTTTTTTATTCGATAAGCAGGTAATTGAAGAATAATTATTTTTCATTGAACAAAAATTAAAATTTAAACTAAAAAAAATATAAAAATTGCGTATCAAAAAATTAAAAAAAAAAAAAAAAAAAAGTAAATTTCTAATTAGAAATTATATTTTTCTTCAGCGGTTTTTAACACTTTGATTATCAAATCATAAAAAGAAAATTTTTCTGAACAACCTACTGGCAGCTCAAGTGCTGTTTTGTTTACTTCTAGTTTAAGAAAAAGTGTATTTTGGTTACCAAACGATCTAAATTTAAGTAAACAAAAATTTTTCTCCGTTCCGTTGAGTCTCGCATTCGTGACCGAAAAATTTATTCTTATTTACGGTCTGACGCGCATATATTATTATGTCATACCTCGTTTGTTTAGATTTGCATTCAAATTCAATCTTGCTTGTTTCATGAAAAAATAATTCAGTTAATGAGCTTATTTTTATATAAGATTATTTAATTATTTTGAATTCAAAAATTTAATGTTTATTGAACTTTGACAATAAAAAAGATGACACCAACATTTTTTAGAAATACGACAAAATTTTATCAGAGCCCACGTAAGTCACTATAGCTTAGAATATAAATCATTCGAATTCTACCGAAAAGTTATTTATATAAAATGAATTACCTTAATAATTTATAAATCAACTCAAATAACAGCAAATAATTATTATCGTTAAAACCAGAATACTTACTTACTTGACAAGTGTCAAAATTATTCATTTTAAAAAACTTTTAAAGTTATAATTTTAAAAATTAATTCAACTTTTAAAAATTAATAGCCATAATAATAACAACTAATATAAATTATAATTAAATTAATGAATAATTTAATTTTGTTATTATTTATAATCAATTTAACTATAATTTACAAACGAAAAAATCCTGTCTCCAATTATTAAATCTCAAAAACTCGCGCTCGTATCATGTGATCTGCTAGACCCAGTGATGAATTCGAGAAAGCGGGCATGGGGACATAGCGGTTACTTCAGACCGTAGAAGCTCGACCAAGAGGTTATTTCAGATTGCTAGGGGTTCTGTGTGCTAAGGTTAAAGAACATTCGAATGTTTTTAAAAATATTAAATACATTACAAAATTTATATTACGAAATTTATACGATTGATTCATTTAAGTTTTTTTCATAAATAAATATTTAATCATTCCCCCAAGCTGTAAAACTCAAGAACCCTGAGCGTTCGAATTATTTCAATAAATAAAAAAATTAATGAATGATTCCCCCCACCACTAAACCCACGAAAATTTGTGTGAACGAATTTAATTTTTTACCTAATAAATAATCCACCAAGCAAGCTAAACCTTGAAAACCCTAGGAATACAAGTTTAATTTATTAATTTACAAATGATCCCGCAAGAACTAAACGCAAGAAACCCTGGGGCTGGGCGTCAAAGTTTCATTTTTAATTCAATAAATAATCCCCCAAGCAATAAACCTTGAAAACCCTGGGAAGGCAAGTTTATTTTTTAATAAACAAATGATCTCCCAATCACTAAACCCACGAAACTCTGGGTGTCTGAGTTTAATTTTTAACTAAATAAATAATCCCCCAAGCTATACCAACGAAACCTCGGGCGTCTAAATTTCATTTCTAACTCAATAAATCATCTTTTAAGCACTATACCAACAAAACTCTGGGCGTCCGAGTTTGATTTTTAACTAAATAAATAATCCCCCAAGCACTAAACCCACAAAACTCTGGGCGTGCAAGTTTAATTTTGAACTAAATAAATAATACCCCAAGCCCTGAACCTTGGAAACCCTGGGAATACAAGTTTAATTTTTAACTTAATAAATAATCCCCCAAGCACTAAACCCACGAAACTCTGGGCGTGCAAGTTTAATTTTGAATTAAATAAATAATACCCAAGCCCTGAACCTTGGAAACCCTGGGAATGCAAGTTTAATTTTTAAATAAATAAATGATCCGTCAAGCTCTAAACCCACAAAACCTTGGGCGTGCAAGTTTAATTTTGAACTAATTAAATAATACCCCAAGCCCTGATTTTTCGAAACCCTGGGAATGCAAGTTTAATTTTTGAATAAATAAATGATCCACCAAGCTCTAAACCCACGAAACCCTGGGCTTCCGATTTCAATTTTTAAATAATTGAATGATCTCCCAAGCTTCAAACCCACAATACCTAGGCCGAGTTGAATTTTTAAATGAACAAACAATCCCACAAACTCTAAGCCCACAATGCCGTGGGCTCCTGAGTTAAATTTTTGAATAAACAAATAATCTCCCAAGCTTTAAAAACACGATACCCTGGGATTCCAGATTCAATTTTTGAATAAATGAACGATTTCACAAACTTCAAACCCACATTACCCTAGGTGCTATAGTTCAAATGTGAAATAAACGAACAAACCCCCAAGCTCTGAACTCATGAAACCCTGGGCTCCTGAATTCAATTTTTAAATACATAAATGATCTGCCAAGCTCTAAACCCACGAAACCCTAGGCTTCTGAGTTCAATTTTTAAATAATTAAATGATCCCCCAAGCTTCAAACCCACAATGCCCTGGACTTCCGAGTTCAATTTTTAAATGAACAAACAATCCCCCAAGCTTTAAACCCACAATGCCCTGAGCTCCTGAGTAAAATTTTTGAATTAACAAATAGTCTCTCAAGCTTTAAAAACACGATACCCTAGGATTCCAGATTCAATTTTTGAATAAATAAATATCCGCCAAGCTTCAAACCCACGATGCCCTGGGCTCCTGAGTTAAATTTTTGAATAAATGAACGATATCACAAACTTCAAACCCACAATACTTGGGCACCTGAGTTCAATTTTGAAATGAACGAACAAACTCTCAAGCTCTAAACTCACGAAACACTGGGCTCCCGAATTCAATTTTTTAATAAATAAATGATCCACCAAGCTCTGAACCCACGAAACCCTGGGCTTTTGAGTTCAATTTTTAAATAAGTGGGTTTGAAGCTTGGAGGATCATTTATTTATTCAAAAATTGAATTCGGACGCCTAGGGCATTATGGGTTTGGAGCTTGGAGGATTATTTGTTCATTTAAAAATTGATATCGGGCGCCCAGGGTATTGTTAGTTTGAAGCTTGGGTGATCATTCAATTATTTAAAAATTGAACTCAGAACCCCAGGGTTTCGTAGGTTTGGAGCTTGGGGGATTGTTTATTCGTTTAAAACGTGAACTCGGGTGCCCAGGGCATTGTGGGTTTGGAGCTCGGAGTAGTATTTGTTTACTTAGAAATTGAACTCGGACGCCCAAGGCATTGTGTGTTTGAAGCTTTGGAGAATATTTATTTATTCCAAAATTGAACTCGGCAGCCAAGGGTATTCTGAGTTTGAATCATTTTTAGGAAATAAATAAATAAACTCTTTTAAAAGAGTAATTAAATCTTCACTTTATTATTGTTTAAAAATATTTGGAAAAACCGTTACATATGTTTCACCCACAGTGGCTTCTTCAGACGGTAATCATTCAACTGATTGATAATTAGTTTTGTGAGAGAATAAATACAAGGTACATCGTCGTTAACATTGTTTCGATTGTCTCCCTACTCCCCCCCCTTTTTATATTTGTAAACGAAACCTACAATATTAGTCACTTTATGTATTTAGGTTCAATTATGTATTAGTATATCTGTGAAAGTTGTAAGTGTGTGTATGATGTTAACGACGATCCACCTTGTATTTATTCTCTCGCAAAACTAATTATCAATCAGTTGAATGATTACCGTCTGAAGAAGCCACTGTGTGGTGAAACATATGTAATGGTTTTTCCAAATATTTTTAAACAATAATAAAGTGAAGATTTAACTACTCTATAAAAAGAGTTTATTTATTTATTTCCTAAAAATGTTATTTAATCTTCATCAAGTAGAAGCTACCACTATTCAAGATTTGAATAATTTAAAAATTGAACTTGAAAGCCCAGGGCATTGTGGGTTTGAAGCTTGGGGGATCATTTATTTATTCAAAAATTGAACTTGAAAGCCCAGGGCATTGTGGGTTTGAAGCTTGGGGGATCATTTATTTATTCAAAAACTGAACTCGGAAGCCCAGGGTTTCGTGGGTTTGGAGCTTGGGGGATTATTTGTTTATTCAAAAATTGAACTGGGGCCCCCAGGGCATTGTGGGTTTGAAGCTTGGGGGATTATTTGTTCATTTAAAAATTCAACTCAGAAGCCCAGGGTTTTGTGGGTTTAGAGCTTGTGGGATTGTTTGTTCATTTAAAAATTCAAGTGTATTGTGGGTTTGAAGCTTGGGGGATCATTTAATTATTTAAAAATTAAACTTGCATTCCCAGGGTTTCCAAGGTTTATTGCTTGAAAGATTTTTTATTTAGTTAAAAATTAAACTCGGACGCCCAGGGTTTAGTGCTTAGGGGATCCTTCGTTTATTAAAAAATCAAACTTCCACACCCAGGGTTTCTAAGGATTATTGCTTGGGGGATTATTTATTGAGTTAAAAATGAAACTTAGACGCCCAGGGTTTCGTGGGTTTGGTGCTTGGAGGATCATTAGTTTATTAAAAAATTAAACTTGCATTCCCAGGGTTTTCAAGGTTCAGTGCTTGGGGAATTATTTATTTGGTAAAAAATTAAACTCGTTCACACAAACTTTCGTGGGTTCAGTGGTGGGGAATCATTCATTAATTTTTTTATTTATTTTAATAATTCAACGCTCAGCGTTTTTGAGTTGTATAGCTTGGGGGAGTGGTTAAATATTTATTTATAAAAAGAACTTAAATGAATCAATCGTACAAATTTTGTAATCAACTCAGTATTTTTAAAAACATTCAAATGTTCTTTAACCTTAGCACACAGAACCCCTAGCAATCTGAAATAACCTCTTGGTCGAGCTTCTACGGCCTGAAGTAACCGCTATGTCCCCATGCCCGCTTTCTCGAATTCATCACTGGCTAGACCTAAGGCTATAAGACCAGCGCGTGCGCGCCACCTTCGCCGGCCGGTTAATAGAGATTGGTCGGTCGCGACTTGCGCGGGCTAGGTACACGCGGACGGCGGACCGAGACGAACCATCACTTCTCGTCTGAGAGTCGAAGGATCAACACCCTTGACAAGTGCTCGTGCTTAAGCGCGATCTGGCATTTTTTTATCACTTCATTGCTTCATCGCTGTCGATTTATCCTTGATTCAGCGAATCCTTTCACGATCATCCCCGGACATCGAGAGTATCGTCGAATCTTCCCGAGTTAAAGGTTAGTTGAGCCCATGTGTCTTCGCGTGCGCGCGTGAGCTTCGTGGAATTCGAGTTACGCCGGTACAAGAGGGGGAAGCGAGTTTCTCGCCCGGTGGTTTTTTGTTTTCTAAACGGGACCTTTTGTGCTTTCTTCCTCAAAATCGTGTCTATCAGAGTAAAAGTTTGTGAATTTTTGTGGGAAACTTACTTTTTTGAAGCTTCATTTATGTAAAATTTTAAACGAACTGGTTGATCACTGAAAAATTCGCACGATTCTTTGTCAGCTTTTTAAAATCGAAAGTTTTTTGTTCTAAAAATGATGAACAGTCAATTTATAAAAATCTTTTGTTCTTATAAAAAATTCGGCTTTGTTATCATGCTCGTTTTCATTTTTTTTTTCTTCAAAACGCATTCTCGTGTCTCAACTTTTTTTTTCTCAACGTTCTTTCTTTGTTTATGCTGGCGGCGCGATTGAAGCAGCTTACACGCCTGCAAGTCGATACTTCGGTTCCACGATAATGATTTATTTAATTATCTCGAAAAGTTACGAGCCTGACTGAGATTTTTAGTAGGTACAACAAGCATCTCTTTATGATTATATTCTCAGAATTTTGAAGCCTTTTTTTCATTCTACAGTACCCACCAGCATTAATTCCAATAATTTTCGACCTCTAATATCTGTTTGTACTGTGTTTTGGTTTCAAAATATAGCGTATTCCAAGCAGTAACTTGATATAACTATATATATTAACGGTAAAATTTAAGTGATAAAATTTTTTTTCACAATAGCAGCGATTTCAACTTCACAAAAAAAAATTTTTTAATGTTTTTTTCATTAACTTTGTTAATGAGTTTTTTAAAATATTTTTCTCACCACAAGTTTAGTTAAAACTGATTAAATGCTTTTATTCATGAGTCATGAGTAGATATAATTTGTTAAACTTTTTGTTATAGACTTGTTTGAACACATCATTAGTATGGCTGACGAAGATAACTGGGATGAGGGACCAACCACAGCCTCAAAATCTGTAAGTTTTGTTTATTTATTTATCACCATTTTAATATAACAATTTTTCCAATTATTGCATACAGTTTGGTCGTGGTTATAGAGTAAATTTAAATAGACAAGCCAGTAAAAAAGGCTTTGACTCTTTAAACTCTAGCAACTGCAGCAGACCTAGGAATAGGGATGAGAGGGGATTTGATGACCATATTGGTAAAAATCGGAGTTTTGATGATGATCATAATCAAAAACATACATTCAGTTGTGGATACAAATATCGAGGTTCTAGTCGCAACAACCAGCCTCAAAGAGGATCTGGGAATAATTCCAGAAATTTTAGCCCCAGTCAAAGTTCTCGAGGACATAAAAACGAAGACCAGGTTTTGAAAAGTTAATAAAACTAAGTAACTCAGGGCTTGGCTTTTTAATATATATTACATAAGCAATTTTTAACATTTGTTTATAGTCATTGCTAAGAACATTTCATTGCTTTAGCTTTTTAATAATATTTTTTGAATTATGCACAGCATTTTTGTTAGGATTATGATGATACTAAATGTATGAAGTTTTTTATTTGCTCTTATGGTTTGGCATGATTTAGATTAAGTCTGTTTGGGTTTGATTTGAAAAAATAAAATTCATTGCTAAGATTCACTGGATTAATCTTGCTTTTTCTCACTACACATTTTGAATTCGCAACAATCCTTGCCCACTTTCTACTCTCACTTCATTCTGTTCAATCGTCTAACATTTTCAATTTCTTACTAGGATGGATGGGCACCACCAGGTGATGACGGCGGATGGAAGCCACTGGGTGCAGATGACGGTGGCTGGAAACCACCAGGTGGTAGAGGCGGCGGCAGCCGCAGTTTTGGCAATGATAACGATGACGGAGGCGGCTGGAAGCCTAGCGGTGGAGGCCGAGGTTTCGGTGAGAACGGCGAAGGTGGCCGGGGCCGTGGCCGAGGCGGCGGCGGCAGAGGTCGAGGTAGAGGCGGTTTCAACCGTGACAACGATGACGGTGAAAGAGGTTTTGGAGGAGGCGGTGGTGGAAGTCGAGGCTTCGACGATGACAACGAAGGCGGCGGCTGGAAGCCTCCTGGCGGAGGCGGCCGAGGCTTCGGGGACGACAACGACGACGGCGGACGTCGAGGAGGTGGTAGAGGTAGAGGTCGCGGTAGAGGTGGCCGTGGCGGCTTCAGCCGCGACGATGAAAGCGGAGGCGGAGGCCGAGGATTCGGCGGCGGAAATGACAACGGCTGGGGAGACGGAGGTGGTGGTGACGGTGATGGAGAGATCAAAGTACACGATGATTGGGGTGGCGACAGCGGTGGACGAGGATTCGGCGGCGAAGGCGGTGGTAAGAGATTTTCACAAAATATTATTACAGTTACTATAATTAAAATTAACTTTCCTATTGAATATTTATTTATCGTCAAACTCTAGAAATATTAATATTCATTATTCTAAACTTGAATTTTTTGTAAAAATTTCTACTTTGTATATTTTGAACTTGGTTTATTTTAATTTTATACTTTAACAATATATTTTTCTTTTTAAATGTAGGCCGTGGAAGAGGTAGAGGTGGTGGTCGAGGAGGTCGTGGTGGCGGCCGGAGCGATGGCTTCGGCGGCGACGGTGGCGAAAGAGGCGGAGATGGCGAGCCGGAAAAGCCTCGCGAAATTTACATCCCGCCAGAGCGTAGCGACGACGACGCCGTACTGTTCGGAAGCGGCGTGCAAGTTGGCGAAAACTTCGCGTAAGTTCAACTCCATTTTCTTCATCTCAATCCTCCAAATTTTACAAATCTAACCGAATTATTTAAAATTTAGCAAATACGACTCGGCCGAGGTGAAAACGAGCGGTGAGAACGTACCACCGCCCATTAAGTCGTTCGAGGAGGCAGGTCTCCGGTCCCTCTTGATGGAAAACATCAAGAAGTCCGGTTACACCGTGCCAACCCCGATTCAGAAGTACGCCATACCGATCCTCAACAACGGCCGTGATCTCATGGCCTGCGCCCAGACTGGATCCGGCAAGACTGCGGCGTTTTTGCTGCCGATACTCCACAGCCTGTTGGAGACTCCCCGGGACTACTCGGACATGGCATCGGCCAACCAGGTCGAACCGAGGGCGCTTATCATCACCCCAACCCGAGAACTTGCCATACAGATATTCGACGAGGCCAGGAAGTTCGGCAAGGGCTCGATCTTAAAGTGCCACGTGATTTACGGGGGCACGTCCACTGGGCATCAGACCCGACAGATCTTCAGCGGATGTGACGTACTCGTAGCTACCCCGGGCAGACTTCTCGATCTAGTTGGAAAAGGAAAGATAGTCTTCAACTCCATCAAGTTCATGGTTCTTGACGAGGCCGATAGAATGCTCGACATGGGCTTCTTGCCAAACGTAGAGCAAGTAAGTAATTTTTTTTCTTTTATCTCTATACAAATGTTGAAAATGGATTTTTTTTCGAATAGGTTTTACGTCACGACACCATGCCGCAGTGCGGCGAGCGCCAAACCCTTATGTTCTCCGCAACCTTCCCTGGCGAGATACAAAGCCTCGCTGGCAAATTTTTGAACGACTACGTATTCGTGACGGTCGGCATTGTGGGCAGCGCCTGTGAGAACATCGAGCAGAGCTTCATCGAGATTGAAAAGAAAGAAAAGAGATCAAAGCTCAAGGAGATTCTGAGAATAGAGCAGAGCGAGAACATCTTGAAAGGAGTCCTGGTGTTTGTCGAAGCCAAGAAAATGGCGGACTTTTTGGCTGCTTTCTTATCCGAATCCAACTTCCCTACGACCAGCATCCATGGAAATCGACTCCAAAGAGAGCGTGAGCAGGCTCTCGAAGATTTTAAGGTAAGGTTAATTACTTTTAATTAAAAAAAAAAAAAAAATGATTTACTGAGAAAAATTTTTAATTTCAGAGTGGAAGAATGGCTATCTTAGTGGCTACGTCAGTTGCGGCCCGAGGACTGGACATTAAGAACGTCAGACACGTGATTAACTTCGATCTGCCCAAAGATATTGACGAGTACATCCACAGAATTGGACGTACCGGACGAGTGGGCAACAAGGGCAAGGCTACCAGCTTTTATGACCACGAAATAGATTCGCGGATTCAATCCCAGCTCGTCAAAACCCTTAGCCAAGCTAATCAACCGATTCCCGATTTCCTGACTGGCGGATTCGGCGGTGGCAACTACGAGCCAGCTTCATCTTTCGGAGGACAAGACATCAGAGATGTAAGTTAGAAAAGAATTTTTTAATTACCAATTGTAAAAAAAAAAAGATAAATTTTTTTATTACTGGCTAATACGAATGAAATTTTTACAGTTCTCTGATGTTCCGAACTCCAATCAAGGTGCTGCCCAACCAGTTGAAGAAGATGAACAGTGGTAATATAATCCTACATTGACTAGATGACTAGATTATCGGAGCGATATTTAATTTGAAAGTATTACTTCATCATTACAGTGAGATTCACCCAAAGTTACCTCATAAGATAATTTAGTACAAATATCTTTTTATCATTAATATAAATTTTCTAAGGATTAAGATACTCTACTACCTCTTAAAGGGTTACTTTCGTTACCTCATAAGTTACCTCATAAGATAATTTAGTACAAATATCTTTTTATCATTAATATAAATTTTCCAAGGATTAAGATACTCTACTACCTCTTAAAGGGTTACTTTTTTACTTATTGTACTTTTTACTAAATAAAAAAAAATATTGTATTAGTTTGTAAGATCATTGTTATGACGTTGATCTGAGTCAAAGACTTGACGAGAAAAAACATACTGATGAATGTTAACTTTTTTACGAAATAAATTTTTGTAATAAAATTTGAAAATTATTTATTAATTCAGATTTACTCCATGTAAAAAACTAGTCTTGTTGTTCCTTATTTGATCGAATAACTATTCTAAATAATTTTTCAAACTTAAAACTGCTGCCCAGTTTGAAAATTCTTTAATTAAAAAATAAGTTTCTTTTCGTTGTAAATTTATTAATATTACCTTGTAATTGTAGTAGTAAAAAAATTTAATAATTTTTAATTTGAGTCTGAATTATCTTTTCTTAAGCTTTAAATCCGATTTCGATTAAAAACTAAAATAACTCTTGATTGTAAATTTATTCAAGATTTTCAAAGTTTAAACTTCTTTTCAGTTGAAAATTCCTTAATTAAAAAATATTGAATCTTTCTCTCAACATTACGTGCATGATCATTAAAACTTAACTTTGTAAATTTAAAAACTTACCGTCACCAACGCTGAAGGCGTCCTCGGTCGTGGGCCAGGCAAAGGGTGGGTCCTCCAGGAACGTTGAGAAAATATCAGTCTGGTTGATTGTGTCGTTGGTCGGGTTCGTGTAGCACATGAGGTCATTTGGCTCGGACTTGTAAACGGCTCCGGTGTCGGCACCCATGGGTTCGGTGCTATTCGTCAGGTTCATGGACGTAGCCACAGCTGAGCCGAGGTTCGACGGAGCACCTGCGATCGTGAACAGTTTAGTTCAAATAAATATTATTGTGTCTCTTTCGAGAACATAAATTTATGAGATTTAAAAAACTTATGAATGAGCGATTACTGTTAAAATTAGGAACGACTACAGTGGAAATCAAAATTAAACTTTGTTTTATTTGAATGAGATGTAAAGACTAATATGAAGTAATAATTGTTAAAAAAAATTTAACGAGCCAAACAAGGAACTTTCCTTGTACTAAATATTTTACTTTAAATTCGCACTTAATCGCAAGTTAAATTGAAATTATGATCTTGAAATAAGAAATAAAATTAATTTTGACTCAGCTTATGTCAAATTAAAAAAATCCTTGGTCCTATAATTTTGTCATGATGATTTTGAAATCTCTTATTAACTATGATTATAAATAAAAAAAGGATATAATTTATTGGTCTTCATAACTAAATTTAATAATAAAGGTAAATTTTGCTCAGACTCTAAACGCATAGCTTTAAGATTTATTTAAAACTTAATGAAACTACGTAATGAAAGCTTTTTAAAGCTTTGACTTTACTTTACTTCAAAATCACGAATTTGCTACAACTTTTCAAAAAGATTTAAACAACAATATACGGATTTTTAATAATACATTACGAAAATTTATCATAATATATAATTAAGAAATTTTAACTTAAGTTATTCAAATTTAATATTTTGAACAAAAGTAAGTGATTTTAATTTAAAAAAAAAAAAAAAAAGAGTAACTTAGCTAACTGTAAATCAATCCATGTCTTTCAATTGTAATGTCTAAATAATGAGGAAGATGTACAACCTGCAATCGCACATTAAACGCATCTATTAATTATTTAGAAATTTAACTCAGTGAATTGTTCCTGACAAACTACGGCTGCATAAATTAACAAAATAATATGAAAAAAATCTCGAAAAATACTTTTTAGCGACACACATTACCATCTAGATTTTTTGTTAAATTCCTAAGCGGTTGAAGGTTCTAAAACACCTGAGCACCACACAGAGAAAAATAAATAGGAGATTTCACTAATAGTTGATGAGATTCGACAAAAAAAAATGGAGATTCTCCAATTTCGAAAAATAGGAGTTTCTCCTATTTTTTTTTCTTAAATCCCCGTTTCGAAATTGTACTTTTCAATAAATATCGAGGTTAAAAATCTTAGAGATGATCCTCGTGAGATGTGCGAATCTTATAAAGACTATTACATATTATACACCGCTGCAGACCCGGGTTAGATATAAGATCGCAGATGAGGTAAGCCCGGACGACCAGGGTGTCGATGACGGGTATACCTGGAGATCGTAACCGGACTAGCAAGGTGTCAATGACGGGTATACCTGGAGATCATCCTCGAGGTTTTTTTAAAATTAAATACAGACGAATATGTAAAGTATTACACAATTTAAATTATCCTGTAGGTACTAAGAAATATCTTCTGACGCACCCGGTTGGCTTCACCTGGGACTTATTCTCGTAACCGGTGCTCGGGTCCAAGAATACCGGGTGCCCTGGATCGACTCCTGGTGCACCCAATCGACTTCTCCTGGAATTTTTCCTCGTAATCGGTACTCGGGATCTAGAACAAGGTACAGAGTACCCCGGGTCGATTCCTGGTGCACCCGGTCGACTTCTCCTGGAACTTTTCCTCGTAACCAGTGTTCGGGACCTAGAATAAGGTACCTGATATTCTGGTTCAAATCAAGGAAGTATCCCAGGAAAAGCTGACCGGATGCAGCAGGAGTCGACCCGTTTGTCTTTCCTGAGACATTACCAGGATCCGACCCGGGGCACCCGGTACCTTGTTCTAAATCTCGAGCACCGTTTACGAGGAAAAGTTCCAGGAAAAGTCAACCGGGTGCACCAGGTGTCGACCTGAAGCACCCGGTATTCTTGGTTCCAAGCACTAGCTACGAGAAAAAGTTCTAAGAGAAGTCGAGTGAGTGCACCAGGAGTTATTTCTAAGTACCTATGAGAAAAGTATGGGTGAGTACATAAACTTTACTAAGAAGGTAACTGCCGGCGAAGAGTACTATAAAAAATAGGAGAAACTCCTATTTTTGGAAGAAGTTTCTACCATCGGATACGGCTCAGAGCGCCTCCTATTTTAAATTGGAGAAACTCCCATTTATTTTTCTCTGTGCAGTAACTTGAAAAAAAATAGAGCTGATGTGAAAACTCACCTGCAGGGTAGTAGTTGCCCGTGGAGTTGAGCTCCCCGACGGGTGGCGGCAGCGTAGTGTTCTGGAGCAGCGGGTTGCTTCGCTGGTTGTCGTACGGCGTCACCCCCGGGTAACCCGAGTGCGGGTGGTTGTGCGGGTGAAGGTGGTGATGGTGGTGGTGGTGGACCGGGTGACCGAAGTGGTCGGCCGGGAAGTAAGCGGCCGGGGGCATCTCGGGCCAACGGTCTACCGTACTCGGCATCGTGCGTACGTACTGCGACACTCGGTTCTGCAAATCATTCGACTGGAGTCGTTTTTTTTACAATTAAAGTTTGATCAAGTTTGGAGGTTTTGGGCTTTAACAATTTTGAACTTTTCTTTTGAATTCTCGAGGGGACAGGAAAATTATTTTTTGTGAAGCTTGTGCTTGGAGTTTTTAAGATTCACTCAGGACCGTAAAAAACTTAGTTTTATTTTATGTTCTTTTTTATCTTTATATATAAAATTGAGTTCTGATTTATATTATTAGAGTTTCCACTGATTTTTTCTACATGAATAAAATAAAAATTTAGTAATTTACTGATATTTTATCTTGTTTTTTTTTTTTTTTTTTTTTTTTTTTTTTTTTTTTTTTTTTTTTTGAACGGCAACTAGTAGGAGATTGTAAATTATATTTTTTAAGATTGAACTATTATTTTATACAGTAATGTTTTTTTTTATAGCTATAATTAAAACTATAATAAATTAAGTCGAGCCAGGAGCTTGAAATCGAACCACTTTCTTTATGATTAATTTTTACTGTACTTTGATTATTTTAAAACGCTATTAGTAAAAATTAATATTTGTAAAAGCTTCGTAAACCAATCAATTACGTTTGGTCGGACATGAATATTGTGCGCCTAAAAGATTTAGAATCGATTGGCGGGGACTAAAAGAAGCCACGAATGCATAATGGATTGGATAAAATGAAACGACAGGAACTAAACGCTTTTTGGCAGGGGCACGCCTTTTCTAATCGGCTTTTGATTACATTCACCCAACGGACAAAAGCTTCGAAAGTTTGAACTTTTATACAGTTGTAACAACTTTCAAAAATTTGCTTATGAAATTTTAATGCTTGATAAATTTTTAAGGAATAAATATTATTATTCAATTTTTAAAGTATTTTGTAAGTTGAAGTTGAAAATTATAAACTTTAAGTACAATAATATAATTGCTATAGTTCAGAGCTCCCAGAACCAGTATAAATTTTTTATTTTCATAATACCGTAAAAAAATCTACTCAAAATTTTCAGATGAGAAAATCTTAGTTCCTGTATTGCAAAGCTACATATTTATTTACGCTAAATGGTTTTAACATTTTTATTCAAATTAATTGTTTTCTCGGTATATTACGTTTATTTTCCATTTCAAAACATTTAAACTTTAGGTTTTTTTTTTTTTTTTGCCAAAAAACTTATTCCAGTTTTCTCCCCTATGGTTCTTAAATGGACTAATTCAACACTATTCTTATCTTAACTCTTTGATTTTGTACTCTAGCCACATGAATTTAACTAAAAAATAAAATAAACTAAATTAACTCAATTTCGAGAATGCCTCTTGTAAAGTAAGCGCGTGCATATTCAAACAGTTCTTTAAATAATTTTTCAACGCTCTTGTATTTTTTATCTTTTACAAGTACCTCAAAAATTCAGCAGGTAGTTTTTTTTTTTCATCTTCAGGTGCCAAGTGAGAGTCGGGTCAGACGTCACGGTTGACAGTTAGCGCGCAGCCTCCCAGAAGGTGAGGCGCGGGAATTGATGATTCCCTCCTACGATTGACGCGTAATCCTTCTTGTCTCCCTGCCCGCAGATACACATCGGGACATAGAAAATTAATGTTTACCGCGTCCACCTCCTCTTTTGAATTATGAAGGTGACGCCGAGGTGCTTAATCGGGCGAGAATTTTTGATTTATCGATCCTTCCGCGCCCGTCCTCCGGATCGTTTTTTCTCTCTACTATCGGAGTTTGAAAATTTTTTTTTTTTGATATCTATTGATCGAAAGAAAAATTCTCAAGTTCCAATCGTCAGTACATGAGAGTTGCGGGATTACAGTATAAAACTACTTTTAATAGTTATCACTACTGCTATTAATTTGATTTTGGATTACTTTGTAAAATTTGAACTTTTTCAATTACCGTGTCTAATTTAATACGTTAGTTTTTGAAATGAATTTTTTATTTTTTGTTTAATATTTCATTAATATTTGTAAAATGTTGGTAACAAATTAAATTACTAAATTTTAATGAACTTTTAATAAACAAATTAGTATTAAGTGTAAACTTTAAACGTAAATAAATAAATATTATCATTAGTATATTAAGAGCAACTAATAACAAAAATAATTGATACATACATTTGAAATATTAATCACGCTATACCCACATCAATAAATCAAAATTTTATTAATGAACAACAAAACTCTTAATCAACGTCAATTGTATAAGACTTGAAAATTCAAACTCTCTAAATCCCGCGAGCACACCTTCAAGAGGAACAAGTCGTAACCACTGCCTTTTTTTATTTCATCCATCTCTCACCCTTTCAAAATCGTCCTTGAATTCAAATCAATTAAATGTCAGTTTCGCGGCAGGGGTACGTAAACGCGGTAGTCGGCATTTTGCCGCTAATGCGTGTGCCGCATCAGGCTGCTGAAAAAAAGGAATAACGTCGGGCCCCGCAAATGAATAGGCAATCTGCGGACGAGAGAATTGCACTTGTCAGCGCGCCGCATCTGCCGCAGACCCGAGATGAAGAAGGATGCTGACGGTAGCCTCCTTGTTTTATATTAAATTTCAATAATTAAACAAAAATTTTATCATTTTTGAAAGTTTAATGATTTTATTTTGAATAAAAAAAAGATTGGTTTTTGACAAGTACTTTTAAGACACCTAAGTGATTTTTATTGTTGACCTTTATGTAAGTTTTTAATAAAATAATGTTTTTTCATAAGTTGGTTTTTTAAATTTTATCAAATGCTTTTTGTCCTACAGTTTTATTTTACTTTGTTTGACACTCTCAAAATAAACAAATTATTCCAATAAATTCAAAATATTGGTAATTTTTAATAAATTTAAATGTGGCTCGATAGTTCATAGCAAGAAGAGTGTAGAACTTACAGGTTGACCTGACAGGTTCAATTCCCACTATGTAACAATTAAAAAAAAAAAATAATAATTATAATGAAATAATAAAATAAGACTTTAAATATATGTAGATATCCTAATCTAACAAAATAAAATAATTTTTTTTTTTTTTTTAATTCATCCAGAAGAAGAGCATTAATCACACCGGGCAGCGGGGAATGCGTGGCACATTTGATTCGCAACGCGTCCACGGTGGCTGGTGCAGGCTATCCTACCTACACGCACACAAAACCCTTTTCTCGCGTCTAAATCCGACCCAACTGTGGGAAAAGTGTGCACTGCAAGTGTAATGTACTCATTATCGATGTAATTGCAAATTGAATGTGTCAGGGTTAACTTGTCCGAGGAAAGATGAATTAGTTGCTTGAACCTGGCACGCACTTTGATCAAATTGTTATTCAATTGCTTGGATCTTTTTGATTTGATAACTCTTATGCTCAGTGAATGTTAGAAACCCGTTTCTTAGGTTGTTTATAACCGGGTTGATTTTTAAAATTCAGCTTTGCAATTCAACAAACTTATACATTTTTTTAAACAATTTAATCTAATTCATTATAAGTAACTAAAATATCTTTTTTAATATTTAGAAAAGTTAGAAATGATCTAAATTAAACCAGACGTAAATTGATAATGTTTAAATGAACATTAATTCTAGCTCCAGAGGGCAGTATCTCATTCCAATTTTCCACCATAGAGCAATCAAACTATTACGTAACCTCAATTTTTCAAACCTAACCTCAATCTAGACTCATTGTATCTAACGATTCAGGTTTTCGAGGTCAAAGACACATCACGGTCGCTCGTTTGTTTTTTGCACCCCCTAGCGTCGAATTCGTCGCGGCGCGTAAAAGCGCGAAGTTAACAAAAAATGCCGCGCGCGGGTAAGTAAATAAAGGACGTCCCGCTGTAGCTGTTATTGCCACTGTCTTTATTCAACATCCCGAAGTAAATTTCGTCGGAGCGTATGCGCGGTAGCCGAGCCGAATCGCTCCGGTATGCCGTCACGAGTGCTTTTTTAAACCCAATTTTTCAAACGCGTTAAATCGAGCAGGATTCTCGAGTGTTATTCGTCATAATAAACACAGAGGCCGGTTGTGTCTTTTTTTTCAAATTCCACATTCCAAAATTTGAAAATTCTAGGTGAGACGTTTGAAAAATTTAAACGATACTTGGATGTAATGTTCGGATGAGTGTTTTGAAACAAAAGAAATTTTTTTTATTAATCTTATGCAAATGTATTTATCGATGACAGTGTCGATCGATCTTAATATCGAACTAATATATACCGAATCCCTTTTATGAAAAATCGTTCATCGAGAGCCAAGAGAGTTGACAACCTGTTTTATTTGCATTTACGAGTTTGATCAAAACTCAGAGAGGCAAATTGGTCAAACATCAAATCGAAAATTTTTTTTTTCTCTTCCTCTTTACCATATACAAAGTATGCGTTTAAAAAATTATGTGTTTGGGGGCCTCTAGGCACACGAGGAAACTCAAACATCGTTTTGAGAAGTGGACGGAGGCTTGAAGGATTTTTAAACAACGCAAGTCAAACATAACCTGTCTGCATGTGCATCATAAAAATTCTCCTTCGATCAAATAAAACTCGAGAAAAATTTAAGCATGCACTAAAATCAAACCGTTGGGATTATTCTTTGATATTCGCCAGTGTACGCGAGGTGTCGCTTCGATGATTAATCAATTCACGCTCGGCGAAATGAAATCCTGGACTTTTTTTCCTGCACGCTAATGTTGATAAACCGGTAATTTTTAAGAAGCCGCGGTGAACAAAAAAAGAGTCGCGATGGCACTAGGCTAAAGATTCGTTCGGGACTATTAGCGCTCGCAAAAACTTGCTCCGAGGCGGAAACTTACGAATTACAAGCACGGATGAATAATTCCTTGTTTTTGCGACAATTTTTTTTTTTTTTTTTTCTTTTCCTGAGAACTTACGAATGCATCCAGTGGTAGTTTTCGATTAGTTGAAAAACAACACACTCGAGGAGTTTAGATCATCAATCTTCGGGATCTAAAATCAATAAGGCGGGCGCTGCATATGCAATTATTTCATGATCGACTCGGCCTTGATGAGACTCGGGGGTCTCTTTTTTATTTCGCGCGCCGCCGATTCAAAATCAAAGACGCGCGAGATATGTAAATACGCTAACGCACGGATCATTAGCATAAGCACACACGAGCCAAAGTGGGCTGTCACTCCGAGTTTGAGTGATCGACCTTTGAACTGCATTGTTGTAGATTTTGAGGTTATGATTTGGATTAAAACGGGTTTTGATCGCGATGAAAAGAATACAAAAAAAAATCGTAAAATTTTGAGGTTATGTTTTCGAGTAAAACGGGTTCTGATCCGAAGAAAGAGTTGCAACCTTCAGAATTTTGAAGTTATGCAAACAAAAATAAGTTTTCGATCGAATGTAGGCATGAGGGTTTTTTCTGTTTATAAAAGTCTTTTACTGAAGTGTGAACCAGACCAGATTCGCGCGGGTCGCAATTAAGTGATTCGAAGATTTTCTCCCTCGTCATTTATTGGGTTTCGGAAACGGGACAAAAGAAAAATAAGAAGAAGAGGACGAAGCCAAGCCGTGGAGTACCGCAACGCGCATAAATCATGACACCTGCAGTCCGCCGGTGAGTGACTGCACCGAGCGTAATTAACGAGCCCCCAGCGCCAGCAGGATCGCGCGCCAGATCCTTTTTTTTAATTATTTTTTATTTCTCATGACCAGCTGACGATCGCCGATTTTCGAACCCTTTATCACCGTGTTTTCAGAGTAAACAATCACACCTTGAACTTTCTCGTTTTTCTCGTAAAACCACGCGTAATTTCCTCCTGCGTGGAAAAGTAAAAATTTGTTCTCCGTGGTCGTCAGCGCAGACAATAAAGGCTAATCATCCCAGTCATCCCGCTCTTAATATTCACTCGCGAGAATTTTCAATGATTGCGGGGGAAAATGAAGATGCGAAAATTGCGACGGTCCTCCGGGCGATTTCACGTCCGCGGAAGTCGCCCGGACAATCAGAGGCAATCATGTCCCTTTGGGCGCCGTGTGGTGCCATCAAGGATTTTTGTCTTGGGGTTAATCGAGAGTCATTAGAGCGGCCGTTTCGAATTGTCACGGTTCGAATTTTTCGATTCCGCGGACTGGTGGCCACCGGAAAATTAAATTGATTCTGATTGGATTAATCATCCCGGAAAACTGCGTTGAAGTTTTCGTAATTGATGACGATGAGTTTTAGAAAATATTAATGATCACGTATGCCCGCATTGTTTTGGGGGTTAGGCGTGGCTTAAAACATAATTTCTTAGTGAAATTTTTTGAAGTAAAAAATTTTTGTACATTAGTAAACAATAAATTCGTATTCTTAAAGACCTAAGTTGTTACCGCCCTCTTAATAATATATGTAAAAGAAATGATTTCTAATAAGATTTTTTATAAGATAATGACGACGTATTGTTTTAGAGATTAAAACTGATATAACTTCAAAAAAATAAATTCCAAAATTAACTTCGAAAAAAAAATTGTTTTAGTAATACATCCAACAAATTAATATTTTAGTTGTTATTCTAACCTTTAAAAAAATATCACATTATAATTTCGTCGGTATTAAAAAAAAAAAAAAAAAAAAAACAGAAATTTACATAAATTCTCAATCGCTTGTCCCTACAAATTCGAACTCTACAGTCTCTCGGGGCCCATTAGTCCTCAATTAAGTCCCCTAAAAAACCGATCATCCGAAAATTGCCCAAAAATTTGTCTAAAAATCTCGACCAGCTGCAGCTACGGGCGTTCCTGCGGGAAAAAGGTTGTAAAAGCAAACAGGAGCGTTAAAGATCTCGGGGGGGGCCTAATGCCTCTAAAAGGCTCCCGGAAACAATTAGGTAGGTACTTTAGCCCCTGGGAGTAGGAAACGTCACGAAGAGATAATCCTACCGCGGTCAGACCACTTAATTGCGGGGCCGGGAACTGTCAAACACCGGCTTAGAAGGGTTCTCTTTTTCTTCGACTCGGTTCTCTTCTGCACCGCGTCGCGATTTACGAGTGGTGACCATCAGCGCGATGACAACTACTCGCCATAAAACGATAAATTCGAACTGCGGCATTATAGATATACGACGGAAGGCCTTGTTTCGGCCATTGAGTGTGAAATTTTGCGGTTTCGGTCGGTTTTGTGTACAAATCACCGGCTATATTGTTTAAATAAATTTTTCACTATCGTCATTTAGAAGCTTATTTTGAATTATTTTACTAATTTTATAGCTTCTTGAAGAGTTTTAGTAGAAATTCAATAATGATTTTATTTTATTACATTGCATCACTGTTTGTTACTATTTGTAAATTAATTATACTTCCAAACGCCTGTATAATATGAAAGGGTTTATTTATCTGTCGATTTAAGTACATAAATAAACACTAGGCTATATGATATATTTATTAGTCTTCGGTACTACATTGATATTGAGTAGTGTATATTCTACATTACGTATTGATTTGTTTAAACTTATAGTATATGTAACAAATTATTGTTTATACTGTAATGTTTTCTAAAAATAGAAAAAAAAATACCAGTTAAAATAAAATTCAATAGTGATTTTGATTAAACTAACTGCGAAGTTGAATTAAAATAACCTGGGAATTTTAAACTCAAGGAATGATTAAAATTTTTGCATATTCTTTAAAAGTTTTATTCAATGAAGGTGCTATATTGTAGCATACATATAAAACTTAATATAGTCAATTATTTTATATCCTTTGTGGTGTAATATATTAAGATGTACTTATATCATATTAATTTTGATACTATTACGTTGTAAATAATATTGTGTAAATGAGATATGTTCATAAAATATTGTCTATGTTTTGTAGTTATTGATACATATATTTTATCATAATGATTTTAATATTTCGATGTACCTAAAATGAATTTCGTAGGCCTATTTACCATCGCCGTAGACGGACCCATAAGTTCACATAAATAATCAGGCTCGTGATTTTCGGAAAACATATTATACCGAAATAAAAATGCGCGCTCTCAGGAGGCATTTTAAAAATCCATCGCGGATGATGTATGGTTCTCTCCCCTCACACATAACCGTTACCCAAATAAACTCGAAACACAATATTACCTAAAGAGAGCAGTAACTCCCGCGGTCGGGCTCAAAATCCACACACACATACACACACGTCATGTTAACAGCCAGTGCTCGGGTTTACGGTTTAATAATAATAACAATTTTCTCGAGTGGGGGTGGGGTAAGAAGGCAGACAAGCCCGCGAGGACTTTTACGAGGGCGCGATTTATCGGTCTTCCTGGTGCAGCAGTCAGTAAATTTGTGTTCGTATTCACGACGATCGTGGAAGTTGAGGAACAAGAAAAAAAAAAAAAAAAAAGAAGAAGAAGGTAAGACGCGAGGAGTTTTTCCTTTTTCCCGGGAAACAAACAGCTTACGCAAGTGTCGAAACGTGTCATTTTTGGCTCACGCGAAGGAGGAGGAGGATTAAATGCACCGGAGAAGCGACCCCGAGGTAATTGCCGAGTGCACGCATGGATACGCGGGAGTACCTTAGACTGCACTCGAGCACCTGGACCTTGAGCGTTTACGTGAGCGTTTAAACTTTTGGTAAGGTGTCATAAGAGCTTTTTTCATTTTTTTGATTTTGATCGCAGTTTAATGTTAGGTACTTGGTTATTTTATAAATATTGTTTACATTTGTTCAAACTGTAATTTTGAGTATGTTTTAATTTTAACTACTTTTTGACTTGAGCTCTTGCAGCACTGTAATTTTTTAGTAATTGTTTCAAATTTCATATTCTCTTCTAAAAATAAAATTTTAATTATTTGTGTAATAATGGCAGTTATTTTTAAAAAATTTTCTAACTTCTAACTTTTTTCGTAAATTCATTAGTATGATAGTGTCATACAATTAATTATAATCTAGTGGTACTATTTTTCAATTTTAATTGATCAAACTCAAAAACATTATAGAATTGATGTATATAGATGGTTAAAAACTTCTCTAATATTTTCTGGTATAAGTTTAATACATAATATTTTACAGTTTGATGTACCACAATTTTCGAAAAAAAATCAAATTTTATCAATTATAATGTAAAAATTTTTTTTTCGATTTCAATTGATTATAAGTGTAATAATGACTCAAATTGTTGACACTTTTAAGTTATATAAAGCTTCTTTCATTTTTTTTAAGAACTCAAAAGTATCATAATGACTAATCTTACTTTTTTTCAAAATTAACGTTGATTTTCACCGTCAAAATTGTAAACTGTTGTACTTATTTTAAAAAATTTCTGATAAGTGTAATAATCACTAAAAATAAATAAGAATCTATTAATATTTTTTTATTACACACTATACACAAAAAAATATAAATTCGGAGTAGACAGATTTTTTTGTTAATAAGTAAAAAAAGATCAATTAAATGTAGAATACCCACATGTTGATGAATAAATCATGCGGCTTTCGCGTGTCGTAGTAAACCGAGAGGCTAAAGAGAGAGAAAAAAAAGGGGGAGAAAAAAAGTCACCAGTGATGGACATTTACGCATTCGCGCATACTCGCCGTGTGTATAATTAAGGCTCATTTCAGGTGCGTGAGGCCTCTTCGGGAAAATGTTTATCAAACACATGTGATTTTAAACTAATTTGCGGTTGATCCATCCAAATTTTATCCTTTTTTCTTGACGAAACCAACACGGCTGACGTTTTATTCGGTAAAATCGAATCGATTTTTTTGGCAATTTTTTTACATATCTATACAGACGGAAAAAAAAAGTTGACATCTTCGGGCTTTCAAAAGGACGCGAAACTAAAAAGAAGACCCATTGTTTATAATGAATCACTTTAATGATATTCCGAATTCACGTAACCGAATAATCCTTGAAATTTATAATTACAGAATCAGAGTTACAATCATTCGGCAAAACGAACTATCAATTTTGCTGGTAAATGACAATCTTCGTGCCACTGCGGTGACGACGTCTCAAAGCTTATTTTTTACATTTTTTTTAAATATTTTTTTTTGTGCCGTACTTATGTGCAACAACAACCTCCCAGGGACACTTTCACCCGTGTAGTTTTTGATTTACTGTACCAACCGGTACACTAAAATCAAAAGATATATTTTTTTTGTTCCGTTGCTCAAACCGCCGTCAATTACCCCGCGCTTTTTGTTTAAAAAAAATATCGTATTTTTCTCTCATGCGATTAATAACCGTTTTTTGAGATCCCGCAACCTGGGAATTTCGGTTACCTGTAGGAGTACGCCTTCGTCCAGGAGTTGGCCCAGTGAGTCCGCGTTCCTGTAGACCTCGTACATGCTAGGTAAAGCAACTAAAGTTTCACACACCACAATGCCCGCACATCACGGAGCTGCGACACTGGTTACCGCGAGGAACATCGACACCGGACTGTCAGGCAGGCATGACTGCGTCCAGCGGTCGGGAGATGATCCTCAGGTGCACCGACGAGGAGGGGGAAACGCTCACCTGCCATTGGACCACGACCGCGTGGGTTCCACTATGGACCAACGATTTTATGGAGATGGATTGTACATAAATTTGGGAATGATTATAAATCGAGGGATTTTTTTAAGCAGCTAGGTCGCGATTATGGATCTCAATGTAATTTGTTGATGAATTTTATGTTAAAATAATGACGAAGGATTGGAACCAAATTTGACTTGAAAATTGAGTCTAAGGAAAATCTCGAGGAAAATATCTCATTTCAAGTATCTTGAAGTTGTTAAGGTGGTTTTCTACCAGAGCTAGTCAAGTTCAAGACTAAAAAAAAATTATTTCACCAAATTAGTAAAAATTGTTGGTTAAAATTCAATTTTTAACTTTTTATGGCTTCTGAAATTATTTTCTACCAAAAAAACATTGACAATCACAACAAAAAATTTTTTAAAAGTTTTAACCTCACCTTTGAATACCGCAGTTTTGGAGGTTATTCACGTGAAAATTATTTTCGTAAAATTATTGTAAAATTCTTAAAAGGTCAATTTTTTGCAGTTTCAAGGAATGAATTCTTCGATAGTGAAACTATATGTATGTGGTTTTTCAAAAGGATCTCTATTGTAAGAAGACAAATATCAATAATTTAGTACACTTTTTCAGCGTAACGTCCGTACGCGTAATGAAAAAAATTCAATCTTTAATTTGTTGTAACTTTCAAACTATATGGTCAATTTTGATCAGACTTCGGAAAAATGTTTATTAATATCTAATAAACACCTCCAGAAAATTTGAGCTGATTCTCTATTGTCATGCATTTGGTAGAAAACCACCTTAATAATATCTGCATATAAGAAATAATGAATAGGAATAAGTATCAAAACTGTCCAGAAACCATTTGAAAGAGTGTTCAAAAACTGACAAGAAAATTTTTTTTTTGCAGTCGAAAGTTTTTAAGTGCCTAGAAACAACATTTATGGTGTTGTCAAGTTTTCAAAACTGGTTCAAAACCATTCAAAAAATGATCATTGCTGCCAAAGTATGAAAGTTTTATACTTTGTAAAATTACATGTCAGAAATTTTTTCTCGAAAACTCACTAGAATATACACTCAGAGAAAGATTTGATTGGACCAATTAAATATTCTTTGTTCCCTCAATAGTCTAAACATTGTAACAGTTACAATACGTATAGTAAGGATAATAATACATATCGTTGCGACTAGCAAAGCAAATATTCAAAAATCTAACCTAACCTAGTTATTTTTTAAAATCTCAATTGAAGTCATTATTTCTTAAATATTGTGATTTTTATAATAATTTGTATATTTTTTAAGATTAAAACTATTCATTAAATACATTAATTATACCAAAATCACAAAAAAGAAATTTTTTTAAATTAAGTTGTGCTATACCAGTGTAACTAGAAACATGTTAACCCTTAATACTCATTTAGTAAGCGCTACCATGATATTGTTACTGCTACAATGTGCATCATCGTCTCTATATCAACTATGGCATCTTAGATGTTACAATATATTGTTGACCCAATCAAACCTTTCTCTGAGTGTATATATATCAAATCAACAAAACCCGGGTCAACCCTATCATGATAGTAGCCTAGACGTCCCACCATTATCTTCTAATCACTGGTAGAAACTGAACAAAAATCAATCAAAAAATTCTTATTCCTACTATTACAACAAAAATACTAACTAAACTGGACAAAAACTGATTAAAAACTAGCCAAATCTATAAAGTTTGATTTACACGATAAATTTTTCCTTTCTCAACATCCAGGAGACACGAACCGAGAAAAGTCGATCGACAAAAGACAAATTATCGCTGGGTATAATCAACGGGGTAGAGAAAGGGAGAGAGAAAAGTCAAGTACGCGCGGCGAGGTATGATTTGTAGCTCGCTTAGAAGATCTTAACGTTAACCCGAGCAGCCGGCTGCCCTCCGGGTCTTTCAGCGGTTTTCCCCTCAAATTTTTATTTTCCATCGCATTTAAGTATCGCGCGTATTTCTTTCTTGATTACTACTACCACTCCCAACTCCGTACCCGGTTGTTTATTATTTTTATTTTACCTCCCCTCCTATACCCCGAATAGAAACTTTTATTGTTAACGTAGAATTTCAAAACGCTTTTTCAAATTCAATAGTGGTTATTAAAGAGGATTGTGGCTGGTTTATAGTTCGTAACTGACTTATAAACAATTATAAAGAATTAACGCTTAGCTACTGTACTATCTTATCAAATTTAGTACAATTTTAGTATAAAATTGAGGTAATTCAGAAGCTAGCTATACTCTAACTAAAGACCAGCTCACCGTATAATTCATTAGGATGGATTTCTACAATTTTACTTTTACATCTTTTGATTTACAAGAATAATAAAAATATAACCTAAAAACAGATCGCTGCTTAATAATTTTAAGACTCTGTGCATCTATCAGAGCACTCGAAACTGCGAAAAATAATCATCATAGGTATAAAACATTAATTTTTCCTTTTTTCCATACATTACGATGCGAAGCGTGCAATTTACACTCGGTGTCGCATGTCGCGAGGCCAACTTGAATAAAAAAAAAAAATAAATAAAAAAAAAAAAAAATCACGCGGAAGGAGGGAATCCTCAGCTCCTTTTGATACCGCGCAGCTCAATTACAATCAGCGTTAAGTAGGGCCGTAAAAAAATTGCGTAAGCTCTAATAGCTGTTTATGGCCTCCTCTTTTGTCGTTACGGCCTGATGAGGAAAAATCATCGCGTTTTGATTTCTTTTTGCAATTTTCTAACCTTAAACACCGCGTCCGTCGGATAATTGCCCGCGCCGTAAATAACCCTTTTTACGGCGCTGCAAAAGCGCTTTTCTTATCTCTCGCACTGGACTGATCCTCTGTGTGTGTATATCAAAATCTTCTCTCTTATTAGTCGGCACTGCCAAGGGTTTTGATATTCATTGTTTTTCAACGAAGCGTTATGAATTCCAAAGAAAAATCAAGTTGATAGTACTGATTCATAATTTTTAATAGAAACAAGCCACATGTTTTAAAGTACTAAAATATATTTTTTTTAAATCTTCAAAGTCTAATTAAACCAAAAAATAAGCAAGTTCCATTGAAAATTGTTGGAAAAGTGTCTAGTTTCAACTACCAAAAAGATAAATTTTTAATTTGGTACGAATGATTCTTGTAAGAATCAGTGATACCAAGTTGACAGATTTAAGCTATGTTGATACGTACCGGAAATCGAGGATGGTGAACTGGGTACTGCATCATCATGTCTGCGGGTTCGGTGTCCTTTTGATCCTCGTCTGGGTTCTTGGACGTGGACGCGCGCGACTCACTGCTGCCGCGCGGCCCGTCGGTAGCGGTCTTTTCGCTCTTCTTCTTTACGTCCTTCTTCTACAATAATTTAAAAAAAAAATTTATTAAAATTTTCATCAGATCCGAAAAGGTAAATTTACATACTACAGCAGTAAAAAAAACTAAAAGTTAAAAATAAAAATTTTTTTTATAATGTAGCGTTAAAACCGCAACGAAAGGAAATTTTCCGGGCTTATATTCCAGCATTTTTTGTTTTTCACAAATTTCTTCACCGGTTACATTTTGAGCGACGCGTAATATACTTGATCTTTTTTTTTTATCGGGCCAATCGAAGTGTTAACACAAGTTTTCGACGACACCGGTCAAGCGGTGTTTGCTCGAGTGGTTAGGGAAACACTTCTATAACGTTACGAAACAAATAAAATTACACTGACCTCGAGTTGGACCTCATCGAGGCCAACGAGTTGAAGAGCCTCCTCGAGGTTGAAGCCGTCGGGCAGGCCGAGCGACTCGTTGTTGAGTAGGCCGTCGACGCTGTCGTTCAGCAGGCTGTCGCCGAGGAGCTCCGAGGTGAAGTCATTCTCGAGACCCAACCCGAGCGAGTCCTCGCCTAGGCCGACGAGCTCGTCAACGTCCCCGAGACCGAGACCGGCCTCGCCCAAGAGACGACGCTCGGCGTCCTCCTCGACCTGGAGCTGCTGGGACTCGGCAACGTCAGACGACGCCGAGGAACAACCGCTGCCGCCGCTCGCTGTGCTGAGTATGTACTCGCCTGAAAGAGATTAGAATTATAGCTCTGGTTTTTCTTATGTTTCTAGGAAGGTAAAAAAAATGTATTCTCTTTTCGTATTTTAAAGGTTTTGCGAGGTTGGTACCACCTGCGCATGCGTACGATCAAAGTTATATTTAAGGTTATGTCATAATCGTAACTGTTTATGATTAATCAAAATTAAATTTTTCATTTTTAATGGTTTTTATTATGTTTTGTGAGATGCTGTTACTGTTTTAACAAATCTTATCATTTATATTTCAGTAATAAAAATGTGATTTGAAAATTATAGTAAAGTAAGTGTCGCCCTCTGATGTCATAAGAAATTTTTTTTTCAAAGATTTTTTTTTATGATATTTTAAAGTAATAAAATTTATAATGAATGTCATTTGGGTTGTATCAGCTTCTGATGCTATATGCACATTGTTTTAGTCGCATCGGTTGCAAACTCTTTTCAGGATGTTCATTTAAAAATAAAAAGTCCTTTACATTCAACCAGTAAATCAAATAAAAAATTCTAGTACTGTCGCCCTCTGGAACCAGATCTCAGTACGAACCATACTCCCAAATCTTTTTCTCACTATTTGAAAGTACAGTTTTTAAATATCCATTACCATTGCGAGACCCCAATTAAAAACCGGAATCCAGAACACTCCAATCCCAAAATTTTTCAATCCAATTAGTCTGGAAAAATCCAGTCGGTTTCCCAGGGTCGGCCTCTCGAAAAGAAACGCGTTTTCCCCGCAGGTTACGGACAGACAGACAGACACTCGGGGGAGGAATAAAAGAAGTAACACGTGACTAATTTGTACGGTACAAAAGGGGTTCCACCTGCCGACGTGTTGGTCTACGCCCTATGGCCAATCGCGCGAGGCTTCCAATTCCCTCTTCTTTCTTTCTTTCTCCCTGCTTCTTGTTCCAAGCTCCTTTTTTTTCTCGAGAGGGAGAGTTTTGTTTTTTTAACAAATTTTTGGTTGGCCTTTTTGTCGACGTGCGTGCGGGTAAGGTAAGGTGTGATCGATAAAAAATTCGAGCGGCTCTGCGGCTTCCTTCTTTTTTTTTTTTTTTGGAAGATGGATCGAGATGGCGCGAGGCACAAAAAAAAGGAGGCTACCTGGTTCACGATTTTTAGATCTGCATTTTTAGATTTGTAGGATTGGATTTTATTTCAAGATAAATGTAAAAAATGATCAAAAACTATTTTTTAGCCAGAAAATCTCGTTTATGACTTAGAAAAAATACGGATCGTTGTTGGATTAGCTAGAAACTGCCCAAAAAATATTTTCAAGCCTGAATTTGGAGAAACAATATGTTAAATATTTTTTAGCCAGAAACTGTCCAGAAAATATCCTTTACGATTTATTCAAAATATGGATCGTTTTTAGATTAGCCAAAAACTATCCAAAAAATATTCTCAAGCTTGAATTTTTAGAAACAATATGTTAAATATTTTTCAGCCAGAAACTGGCCAGAAAATATCCTTTATGATTTCTATTAAATACGAATCGTTTTTAGATTCGCCATAAACTGTCCAATAAATATTGTTAAGCCTCAATTTGAAGAAACAATGCGTTAAACAAACTTCCTTTAAATTTTTCAAGTGCGGAAAGGGCAACTTTTCACCTTGATTCCAAGAACAAGCCTTTTAAAAGAAAAAAAGGGCCAATTTTTATTTACTCAGGCGTCCCTCGAAAAATTCACGAGCACTTCATCTCCTGTCCTCGCCTCAAAGTCACACCGGTGAACAAGGACCAGGCCGTGAATTATTATTTTACGAGATTATTATCTCTAATAACATCTCGCCGTGTGAGAGAGGAATTTTTCGAAGGCGCCGAGAAGTATTTTTGAAGGAGTCTCCCCCTCCTTGTTTTTCCAGCAAGTGTTTCGGGATTCTCACGGATTAGTTTTTATTCAACGCTCGCCCGGTTTTGCACTCGGGGGAGTTTTTGGGTAAATATTATTCGATAGCTTAATTTTTTTAATTCTTTTGAATGGGGAAAAACCGTTGGAAAAATTTTTTCTTCACGCTTTCCCGGCGGGCATGCTTCCTGTATTTACGACACCTCCGATTGAAGGAACAATAGGAATATAATAATGATTATTATAATGGTTGTGTCAAAAAAAGGGTCGGGAGGATGTAGTCATTACCCAGCGTCGCGACCGTAAATTCGATTTGGGTTTGATAGTGCGCACGACCCTATTTTTTATCACTCAAAATGGAGGGTGACTTGAGGCACTGTTAGCTCTGGTAATGAAGAATATTTTTTTCTGTGAGGAAGATGGTTTTTAATTGGAATGTTATTGTTACGTATCATATTTTTTAACACCTCCAACGTGACGAAAAACTAATTACGAGTGTAATGAATAGTTAATTCAAATGCTCATCAAAACTGAAGTTTTGTTTTACCGTAAGAACCCGTAGTTTTGACTCAGCGCTTTTTTAAACTTTATATATTGTAATGACTGTGTTGATTCTTCGTAATTGAATTTTCTAATTGAACAATTTCTCTTTTAATTTTTACCTAAAAATACGGAAGTTTTTTTGTGACCCGAAACTATCCATCAATCTTATATATAATAATTAATTTATAAATTTTTTACTAAAAATGAGATTGAAAACAATTCTTGGAATTTTTAACTTTTATGTTGAATCGAGTTTTAAAATAAATTTTAGATTAATCTGAAAATTAATAATCTTGATTCAAACTGCTTTTTGAATAATTTTTTAATCAATATTATCAACAATTTGGAAAAGAAAATTTTGATTCTATAAAATATTTTTAATAATTTTGAGAAATCACAAATTTTTTACTTTTTTTGGAAATTATATTGAACATTATTGAAAAATTCTCATTAATTCCCGAAATTTTTCTTTAAAGTTCTAAGAATTTACAAATTCTCTTGTCTATTGCAACAATTGTAATTATACTCAGCAAGGATAAGATCCCTTCCTAAAAATTATAAGAACTCCAAATTTTCTGATTCCAACCTTAATTGTGCTTACACGATTATCAATTAATATTTCAACAACCCACGTATTATTCAAAACTAAACTTTCTTCACATCTTAGACTATATTTTTTTCAACCCAGTAGTAGAGTAGCTCGCAGCCCGATTTTTTCACGGCGCGTCACAGAAGAATCCGCAAGCTCACGCTAACATTGAATTCAGGCATGGCTTCGGTGCACGGCGTCGGTCAGCGGCTTTGAACTGGCTCGCGCGCGCGCGTACCCAATGGACGATTTTTCCTCTGACAGATCATTTCTCATATTTTTTCGCTGGTCGTCGACATACGCAAAGGTACCGTTTTTCCGTTTCTACCACCGACTTTCTTCATTGTTGAGACTGGCGCTGTTGGCGACGCTGAGCGGCAGATGGGGTCCAAGCCGACACTTTTAATGAATTTTCAACATGATGGACTTTTTTTTAAATATTATTGTGCCAGTTGGTTTGTGCGGGATTTTAGAGTTAAAGGTAAGATGTATTTTTTTTCGAGGAATGAAAGAAAATTCCAGATAATTTTTTTGGATTTGTCAATTTTAATGCAGCAAATGAATGAGTATCTAACAACGATAAAAGTTTTAATGATGCAAATAAAATTCGGTAAACGCTAAAAACCCCTATTTTGCTGAATTTTGACGCACTTGGATGCCTTTCTTTAGATGCTGCAGGTTTTATATAAATCAAGTTTAAGTATGTCCTAAATGCTCTGCAGTAAGATCAATCATTCTCTCTAAACACATAGGGTTGAAGATGAAAAGCGGCGAAGGCAATTAACGATTTTACAAACACATCCCTAATACTGTAAATCTCGTTTAAAAATCAGAAGTTTGGGTACTGCAGGGACGACGATTTGTCAGCTTGTCAGCGAGACGACACATTAGCGTCGGATGGATGTTGTACCAACTCGTTATGGACGAAGGTAAATTTTGTGGTTGGGGGTGGTAAAGTTTGGATGTGATTAAAAACTTTTTATTTTCATGAGGAAAACTGTAATTATTTTTATTATTTAATTTATTTACGATGTATTTTATTTAACTTTTAAAAACGAAGAAAAATTACAAGATTAATTTAAATTTAATCCATTGATGATAAAAAGCTAACCGGGATAAATAGAGATATCTGTCTCGGTTGTTTCTTGGGATTTTTTAAGTACGTAGCTTCGTATTTTTTGTTAATTTTTATTTTAATTTTTACGTCAATTATGATAATGACTTTGCAACCAAGAATAAATTTAATTTTTGAGGAAAAACTAAACATTTTATTAATGATTATACCTGGTCCCTGAAACATTTAGGACTCGCGGTGCCGACGGCAAACCTAACGCGACTTCTTCATTTTGAAAAGTTTAGGAGAAAAGCTTACTTTTTTTTACGATTTGAAAATTACCATTCTTTTTTGGAATTTCAACTTAAATTTTCAACTTTTATAGAGGAATTGCCCAGATGTTAATTAGCATTTGACTTTTCGTTACAGTAAAAATTCTGCAGGATCCGTCCGAGTTTCTTTCAAAATTAAAGTTCCAATCATATCATCTAATGAATGGGTAAGTTGATCATTGCAATTACAAATAAGTTGACAGTTGTTTTTGCGAATGGATAAACTTTAATTGACACATAGTTTTCGGTGACTTTAATGCTAAACCTCATTGATTCAACCCCTATGACATTCACAAAGTAACAATTCATGATTTTACCCCGTAAATTCATTAAATTTCTACAATTTGAACAAAATCCATACCTCCAAACGCTCGTTCAAACAAAAGTCCTCAGCACCAGGACGAATCACAAGCGGAACCACAACTAAATAATCACTCTATACGTATCCTCAAAATCACAAAAAACCAGCACAAAACACTGCACCTACACACAATGAACGAAAAAAAAAAGTTCACTGTTTTTTTTTTGAAAAATTCACTGTTTATCGAAGGATGTGTAGCTAGGACCAGCAGCAGCAGGATACGTCGAAGGAGCAGGAACGACTATCGCGTGGCGGCCGAGCCCTCGAGTCTCCCTCGCGGTGCGCGAGACAGAGAAAGAGAGCGGAGTCGGTCGACCAATGGGATCGTGGCCGCGCCCGCCATGGGATAAACACGGGCACAATGGGGGAGGGGGACCGAACGACGTGCGATAGGCTGCCAGAGAAAGAAAGAAAGGCGAGAGGATGCCAGAAGAGTGGGGGGAGGAGAAGGAGAAGGAGGGGGAGGGATTTTTCGACTTTTTTACGATGGGGACGGAGGATGCTTCGTTTTGGGGATGAATGTGTGGTTCGTTTTGGTTTTCTTGAATTTTTTTTTGATGATAATGGGTAAAAATAAGTCCATGATATTTTATAGTGTCAAGGATTGCTGCAATTTCTAAAAATTTTCTAAAAGTTTTTTACGCGAGTAACCTTCGTTTTATGACAAAAAATGGTAGCTCAAGTATGATACGTTTTTAGTGTTTCGGACTGATTAGAGACTAATCCGCGGGGACTTCTTTTTGGAATCAGGCTTGTAAAAGAGTCTGACTTTCGAGGTTAATCCATCGAATCTTTAAGGCCATGAGATTTTATATTATTAATCAAAATTTTAGAGAATGCAGAAAAAAGATTATTTTCAAATGATGAAGAAAAAAAATTTGATTTTTAGTAATAAAGAGTGCTAAACCGTAGAATCTTTTATAATCCTTTCGCAAATATTTGCTTTTTACTGCACGTTTTATTTATTTAGTAGATACATAAAGCCATTGAAAGAAATCGTTTGAATAAATATTCAATTGTTCATTAAAAAACTGAAAAATCATCCAGCAGAACCAATTATTTAACATTTATTTAGTTTTGAAAATTATTCAAAAGAAGTACAAAAAAATTTCTAACTTTCAGACGAGCCCACGAGAGATTTCCGATCTTAATCTTAATTGGATTAACTCAGCATTAACTTTCATATCCAATTCGACTCAAAAGTAAACCGCGCGAACCAAGTCAAAATTACCAATCCCACATCCACATAAAAAAATCTAGACCAGGATTCGAATGGCGTATAGCCATAACCATGGCTGAAAAAAGGATCCATCCTTACGTAAGAAAATTCCGGGTAGGCACAGAGAAGAGAAAAAAAAGGTCCGAGGGATGAGATGAGACGCAGTCACGCACGAACGAATGAAAAAGCTAGTCATCCCCCCCTCTGACGAAATAAACCCTCCCCTGCAGGCTCCCGATACAGGAGTAAGGCGCCAAGGGACAGGCCGGGGAGACTCCACCATTTTTCTTTTTTTTTTCCGAGCTGAAAAAGTTGTTTGCTTATTCGAGATTTATGATCCGAGAAAAACTTCGGGTAAAAAAAATGTAGGCCTAAAAAATCATCCAGGAAAAGTATAATTATTTAGTTTTCTTCCAGGATCCAAAAATTCATGCTTGAACTATAAAATTGTACCTGGTGTCTTACACCCACAGTAAACAATCGATTTTTCCCAACTGAAAAATTAACAATCATCATCATCATAATGATCGGACACTAAAAATAGGTCCTCCAAAACTCATTGACACATCCTCCGATAAATCATGTTCGGCCTCCGATGGATGGACGGGACCCGCGCGACCGCATTTAATTGTAAATTAGGCCCCACGCGATATCTCGTGTATCTTGTTAACCGAGAGCATAAATTTTTTTTTTTTTTTTTCTTTTCGATGTAAGGTGTCGTCACCTCTCAGCATGACGTTCTCGCGTGGGCGCAGTTTTGTGTCGTCTCCTCTTTTGTATATCGCCGCGGCTTTCGACTACACGATTTCTCTCGGCGCGGCGTTTAATTTTTAACAAGTTTCATTGTGATGATTTTTTAATTGTCCTTGATTGGTTGGGAAAATAATATTAGTAAAAGCATCCTTTCGATGCTCACCTTTTTTTTTCGGGGTATGGGTTAGCAGGTTTATTTGTGAAATGGTCAATTTTTAAACATTTTACGAGTGTGGTATTTAGAATTTTTTTAAGTTTCATGTAGTAGTTTTATAAGAAACCACAATCTTTGAGGTTAGGAGTCTAAGAATCGGATAGAAATACAAACTCTATACAAGTAAATACAGTATTGAAGTTCCAGAACCTAACAAACTCATGGAATACAGTATTAAAAAGTTAAAAATATAATAATCTTGCAGAAACATAGTTTTAAGGTTAGGAAACTAACAACATTAGTGTAAGATCATTAAACTTATAAAAATCAGTAGAATAATTTTGATAATATTTGTATTTAAATTAAAAGTTTCTCAAGTCTTTTAATAATTTTTATATCGCCGCAGAGAAACAAGTACACTTTGATATAACCTCCTAAACGTATGCCTTTAACAATGTGTACCAACACACTAAAAAAAAAAGCGTAAACTCATCACCCAAACTCTTTTTAAACCGATACGCTTTCTTATTTTTCATTGAGCCCGTGTCTCGTCCTAACCTCAAAGCAGCTTTCCCATAACAAACTATGGGAAGTTTCGCGAGAATGAAAAATAAAGGCGGGCTAATTGAAACACGTGAAAAGCAGGCCTGGGGGCGCTTGAGATTTGCGAGAGATTATAAACCAACAATGGCGTCGCGATAACGATAATTACAGGCGGCCCGTACAAAAAGACGGAAAAAACCTCCGCCTCCTCCTCCTTCTTCTTCATCATCTTTTTTATTCTTCCTTTCGACGTCCCCCATTGTTCTTTTTGTAAGCGTCGGAGGGCCGCCCCGGGCTTTGTTCGATGCTGATGCTGCCCGACATTCTGCGTCGAAGCCTTTTTTTTTCAAGAAAAAAATGTAGGGAACCGTATCGACGAGTATTTGTTCAACCTAGAGGATGTTTTTTTTTTTATAAAAAATGTACAATTATTGTGCGTGGGGGGTTTTTAAAAAAACTAATCTGTAGCGACCCGCAGCTGCTGGTCAGCTAAGACTGATCCGGATCTCGGCGGGTAAGTCACGTACCTGCAGCTGGCTTACCCGGGCTAAGCTTCGATCTCGTGATATTTTTTACCGCGCCAGAGGTTAAAAATCCATTTGAAAGAAGAGGAGGAAAAATAAAGAAAACAGTTTAATTTTTCTGCAGGTATTACACAAAGTTGTTGCGGGCGTGGACTTATCTCGATCGACAAGATGTCGGGAGGATGGATGCGGGCCGACACGTTTTGTAATCGTGCAGCGAGAGCGAGCGAGCTAGCGAGGGGAGGAGAGAAGAATTTTTCAATTCTTCTCGATTTTATACGCTTCGTTCTATGGCGGATGAGAACAAATTTCATTAAGAAAAAAAAAATGAAAGAAAGAGCCAGCATCCCGGTTGGTTGTATCTCTTTGTCTTTTTCATTTCTTTTTTTGTACGTAGAGTAGTTTTTAAATTGAGTTAAAATGAAAGATTTCGCAATCTAAAAGATGAAAAAAAAAATTTTGAAAGTATAGAAGTGAGAAAATTATTTATCGAGGACGCTAAATTCAAAATAAATAATAAAATGTAGATTCAAGCAAAATATACTGTCAGCTACTTGTAAAAGATCTGGTGAATAACCAAGGATCATTTCCATTTACTTAATCAATTAAAATGCACTTCTTTACATAGACATTGTAGAATCAAAATCCCAACATGACTCGAGTAGTCCTCAAGCTTAGACTTTTATGTAATTATTATTCTTGGTAAAGTGTGGACTACAAAGTCCATCAGAGCGATTGCAACCGGAATTAAAAGGTGTCTTCTATGCACCCGCGGATCGATCGCAGTTAGCTTCGCGCGGGGAATAAAAGTCACGGGGGTAATACAAGCAACAATGACAATAATGGAGTAAAAAAAAGGAGCCTGGTCATCGCGGCCAAACAATCAGTCAGCAGATTCGTGTCATAGGCGTCACGTCGCGGTCCAATTACCCCGAGTGTAAATACACTGCATTTTTCCTCAGGACTTCTACGGATGGATTTCGCTTTCCTTGATGGGGCTCGCTTTTCGAGGTGTACGACCCTGCTGATGTCATTGTAAACTATGCTGAATTAATCGTTTGTCTGTGGTCATTGTTTGAGTTTCATTGAGACGATGGGCTTTTGATTGAGTTGGGTAACCGATCAGAGTTTAGATTAATAATTCTTTGATAGTACTGTCGTGCTGCAGATTAAATATTTGCTAATAGATAACTATTCTTTTGGATATAGTTTTCATGAGAAAATCATTGTAAGAAAAATATTGAATAAATATATGTATCAGAATTTTTGAAAATGTTCGTTTGTTCTGAAAAAATTATTCTAATCATAAAAATAAACAAAAAGTTTTAAATACTCTTATCAGTAATGTGAAAATTCATGCGATAGAAAATTAATGACAAAATAAACCATTGGACGATCTCTTAACTTTTCAGGGTTATACATCTATATTTGATTCAATGTTCCATCTAATCGAATAATACTTTTCTAAAAAATCGATCTTTTTCAGACAATCATCTTATTACTATGTCTAGGAAATATCTGCAATAAAAAAATTAAAATTTCCAACCACCGGAATGAAAATTCCCGAATGAAACATAAGACTCGGTTAAAGGGGTTGTCGGGGTAAACGAACCTTAAACGGATGACCGCGAAAACAGGTGAACACACCAATAATCCACCGCGTAAGCATGACACAGTCTAGCGCGAAATCGCGTCGCGTCATAAGTGGGTCAGGAGCGCGCTCGGGATGGATTCTACACTGCCACTGAAAATCCCGATGACTCGGGAGGAGCCAGCCCCGTTGCACTTTTGAGGAGGACGAGTCATGCTTAGAGGGTGGTTTTCTTACATTTTTTTTTCTTTTTTCTTCTTGCGTTTCATATTCTCTGTTTTGGGTGCGTGATGGTGGATTTTCGGGGTACGATGTCATCGCGTGGCTGGCGCTTGATGATTAGCACTTTGTCATTGATACCGGGGTCATTGATACGTAGAAAGTGTATTTTCACTCTTGTTTTGGGACGCGGTGAGCTTTTGGTTTTCAATAGCCAAACGAGTGCTGAATTTTTGACGATAGGGTGCGAAAGGGAAAAATTTGTGATCAAGCAAAGCTTCCGATTAAAAAAAACATTTAACTAACCAGTAGTCAGACTTAATTTTAAATCCAGAAGTTTGTCTAAAATAAAGTTTAAAAATTCGATTCAAATAAAATGGATGTTGTGTAATTTTTTTTAGGTTAGGATCCAATACAGATAAAAATTTACTATTTTCATAAACAATTTATTAATATTTTTACCGAATCTCAAACGCACTTAATTGTAAATCCAGAAGTTCGTCTAAAATAGAGCTTAAAAATTCGATCTAAATAAAATAGATGTTACGTATTTTTTTAGGTTAGGATCCAATACAGATCAAAATTTACTACTTCCATAAAAATTTTTTAAATATTTTTACTGAATCTCAAACTTCAAAAACATAGTTGAAACGTAATGTAAAGCCCGCAGCGATTCTCATAGAAGTAAATTTTTTGAGGTTAGAACATTAAAAATAAAAATTCCCTATTTACTGTCCATTTATCAGCAATTTTTCTACGTATAAAATTATAGAGTCCAATATTACAACCCCAGCCGCACTATTTAATTTATAGCAAAAAAAAAGGTTTTCCTGCTCTCTAAAGCATCTCGCGGCAGGGCACAAAAGTACACAAGATTTACAGCAAACCGCAAGTAAAATTTTCTCCCCGGGCGTTCGGCTCGGTAATAATCACCGTCGTGGATCGCACCATCTCGCCCGTTTAACGATACTTCGCGCCGCGGTAATTTATAGTTTTCGAAATTAAAAACGCTAAGAATAAG
Source organism: Encarsia formosa (assembly GCA_038277355.1). Lineage (NCBI taxonomy): Eukaryota > Metazoa > Arthropoda > Insecta > Hymenoptera > Aphelinidae > Encarsia > Encarsia formosa. The sequence continues at coordinate 12,610,156 of CM076184.1, read as the reverse complement.
CACGTGCGAGCCGAGGTAATAAAGGCACGGTTGCCGGTGCGAGCTGCTCCTTCTCGGTGATAAAATCTTTAGGCGAGGGGCTAAGTCGGCGGCGGATTTTACGAGTCCGATTGTCATCTGCGGCGCTTAAGAGAAGTCGACGGAAAGTCGCGGGTACACGATTTCTTTCTGGTGCCGAGAGGATTTTGAGTTTTTCTAAGGATTTTGGAACTTGTGCTTAACCTTTGCGTAATCTCAAACTGTTCTATTTAGAGCATTATTTATCTATTCGTTCTTCTTGGAAGCCGTCAAATTTATTTAAATATTCTTGAATCAATCTATTTTTTTATCTGGTCCTAAATGAAGATTTATTGATTGACTTTAGGTATAAGGTTTATGTAACCCTAACCTAAAAATTAAGAGCACATTTTTGTTTTATTAATTTTTCGACCAAAACTAAGTTAGATTTGTAAAAAAAATTTTGATCAAAGCTCAATGAGCCACCAGACTGAACAATTTAGAGGTTTCGCACTTGAGATCTCGAGACTGTTTGCTCTTCTCGGAAGGCGTCGAGCCGTCAAATTTATTTAAATATTCGTCGAAACAATTCCTTCTTTTTTTTGAACGACGCACCTGCCGAGCACTCAAAGACAATGGCAGGACCGGGAGCAGCGAAAACATCACCGACAGGTCTCGACTAATGGGGAGCACTTCTGGAGCACACGTACCTATCTATCCAAAATCAACAAGGTCGCTTCTTTTTTTTCTGGAGGGAAGGAAGGAGAGGAGAGAAATTCCGGGATAATTGTTTTCATTTTGGAAGTTGTTGTTTGAGCACGCTGACAGGTGGGTGAAATAACATTAAAAATTTTTTGGAACAATATTTACCCGCTCTTTCAACTGGTTATTCGGAAAGAGGAGATTATTGCAGCTTTTTGGTTGTCCGAGGATGTTGGTTGAGAGTTGTAACATTAAAAGTTATTAATATTTATGCAAAATGAAAAAAATGTAGTTCTTTAGTTGGAAACATTATTGAGATCAGGGTTGAACCAAGAGTGGCTCGGTTGTCAGAGTTATGGGCACTTCAATGAAAAGGTAGCCAGTTCGAATCCACAGTCTTGAAAAATAAAAAATAAAAAAATAGAATTTGGATATGCACTGGGAGACAATTTTTTTTTTTTTAATTTCTTCAAATTAAATATTACTTTTTTTAATTTACAACAATACCGTTCTTCAGCGGTCTTTTGACTATGAAGTTTAACGAATGAAAATTACCCTTAATAATGTTTCATGCTCAGTAGGATTTATTTTTCAAAGTTACGATAAAAAAATTAAAGTTTTTATTATTGTTTTTATTATTTAAAATAGCAATAAACGCGTACATAAAAAAAGTAGTTAGATAGATATTGAGTCTCAGGGTAGAATTCATTCTTTTAGGAAATAAAAGAAATTTTCAAGACAAATAATCTCTTATTTTGTGTAAAGCTATTTTTATTTTATTTTTTATATTGAAAATTAACGATTTTTTGCCCTTTTTTAAAATACATATGATGTTTATAGACAGTTATTTAAATTACTAAAACAAACTTAGAATCAAGCAACTGGTGGGACTCGAATCCGCGTTCCGCGAGATACTAGTCTGATACGCTGGCGCCTAAGCCATTCACTGCTGAAAATCATAGTCAAACACTATGTTAATTTTACCAAGAACTTTACTGTAATTTATCAAGGAAAAGTAAATTACTGCATCGAAGGCGATGATTCATTTTTTTTCAAATTGATGTATCCCATTACGAGGAGAGCTCGAGGCAGGCATAATAAATTAATAAAAAACCAACACAGAACTCATCAATCTCGTATCTCAACAACATCCCTTCTCGAAATTTTTCAACGGTAGAATTATTATATTCGAGCTCACCGCGAGAGCGGCTCGCCGAAAAATTTTTGAAGAAAGGCCGGCTCATAATCCAAAAGATGAGTTGCAAAAAGCTCTCCGACGCCAGGTAAAAGGTTTCTGAAGAGAGAGAGAGAGAGAGAAAAAAGGAACGCATTGTGTTGTAGCGCACGGGAATTATCGAGAAAGGGAGGAAGGTTAATTTTTCATTTCTCGCGGCGAGGGAAGATGAAATACAATGCGTATATAGAGGTAATCCGACAATGGGGCGGCCGGCGGCCATCGATTGTTGGGAAGCTTGACTCGGGGACGCGTTGCGTCGTGCGGGGCGTAATACGATTTTTATGGTAATGTTTTAATCCGACCCGGCCGGAAATTGAAACGTATCTGTGCGACACACTCGACGAATGAAGTTTCGATTATTTCCGGTACGACGAGATTTATGGTTTTTTTTGACTCTACATAGAGTGCGCTTTTGGATTTTTGCGAAGTGATGTTTCACTTTGCGAGATGTTTTTGTCTAACCATTGATTTCTAACCTTAAAATTTGTAGAAAATTTTAGTTCTTTATCAAAGAATTCAAGTCAGTTTAGTCTGAAAGTTTTTTAAACCATACTAACCTTATAAGTATAGAGCTATCTGATCTAAAATATTTTTAATCCAACCTAAAAATTAAAAAACCTTTCTTTATGCATTTACTACGATAGGTTTTTCCATCAGACTATGTTTAAAACATATTTCTAGAAACTTAATTTGAACTTCTACATATCCCTGTAAGAAATGCTAATTAGGAAATAGACATTTAATGGCTATTTAAAATGTTATCAGACTAGAAACAAGGTAATATAAATCGATAATTTTTAGACTGTATGAAACGATTTTTTTCCTTGTAAATGGCCATTTACTAGATTTAAAATTAATGAATATTTTTGAATACTAATCATTTGCTTTTAACAGCGAAATTTATAAGAAAAAAATATCAATCATTACCTCATAAAAAATAGTCATTTCATAGAATTACAACATTTCAAAAATTACCATCAAATTATATGCAATGAGAATCACCACGTGCAATACGCTGTTACTAGTACTAGTTACTGCAATACGTAGGTTACTAGTACCACTCAGCGCGCTGCAAGCGCGCATAGGAAAAAAACAATGATTGTAACCTCAAAAGGTACTTTTCGAATATTTTAAAAACTGCTCCACCAATCAGCTCACGAATAAAATCTTACATTGAAAATCTCACCAAAATGGCGATATCTCTGTTTTATCAAGGGATAAAAAAATTTTTACCCATTTTAAACGGGCGATTCATAGATTGAAATCGACCATAAAATAAAATAATTTTTTATAGCTATTTTTTGGGTATTTTTAATAAAATAAATATAACCCATCGTTTTACTATATTAAAAATAGGAGAAAATTGGCAATTATTACCTTTTTTCTTGGGCTCAAATATTGCATATTTAAACTACTCTTTTTCTAGTTTCAGAGCCATTTTTAATATTCGCAATTCTAACAGGGATATTTAAAATGATCATAAGTTGAGTTCAGTCTTGTTTTCATAGTCATTAACGTGACGCTTCATGCTGATGATTATTCTAACCTAAAAGTTACATAACCTATATATTTTTATATCAGCTGTTTCACCAGAAGATCGAGACCAAGTTTTTCCATTATTCTGACCTAACAAAGTTATCTAAAATTCTTTTTGGAAAAATCGAAAAAATCTCAGTAGTCCAGCCAAGCGATACCAATCGAAAGTCGACCCCCCGAACGTTCCCCGAATAAAAATTCACCCTTGGACCTCCGTCAATCCCCTCGGGAGGTTATCCTCAGCTGGTTTTATTGATGCAGTAGTAGAAGAAGAAAAATTCTGACTTCTCCCCCTTGCTCCGGGCTTTTATATTAAGCTCGCGCGTGCGCCCCGGGAAACGAATGTCGAAGCCCCGAGGGAGGAAACGCCCATGACTCGCGAAAAATATCGCGCACGCACCATTACTCATATCGTGCACGGGGATGTGTTCTTACTTCTTCTCCGGGGGTTATTTCTTTTTTTTTTTTCTTTTCTTTTCTTTGGTGTGGACGTAGAAGCTCGGTCGATTGTTTTCTGGGTGTTGCGTGGAAAGACTTAAAAATGTGTTTGTATGGGTCGAAATTTTCAGACAGGAAATCAATTTTCAGTTTGTAGAAAAATTTGAAAATTTTAAACTTTTTATTTAACGAAAATTCAGTCCTTACGGGTCGAGATTTTGCATAAAAATCGACAGATAAATAAAAATAATATTCAAAACTTGGAAAAAAAAAAATGAAAACTCCCATCCGCGAATGAACTTTCATACTTTTCCGCAGGCATTCAAAAAAATCTCTTCCAACCGAACGAAATTTCAAAAACTTGGGAATTTTTTAGAGTCTTGGTTCCACCGATCCGTCATCCACAGCTTTTCATTCAGTCAAAATAAAGGTAATGCCACAACGCTTTTACCGCGAGTAACGAAAAATTCACTTACAAATAAAAAGCAGCTGTTTTGACAATAAAATTTCCCGCAGGAATAGCCAGTCCATCACTTTATGTGTGACAGGAAAAACTAAAATATTGACTCCCGATGGATTTTCGGGTTACGATCATGGGCGGGACGATTCGAGAACGCAACTTTTTGACTTTGGTCGTGGGTCGCTGAGCGATTTTTTTTCACACCCGCACCCTGGCCCGAGACAACTACGTGACTAATGAACCCGGAAATTAAATTTAGGGCTGAGTGATGAATTCAAAGTTTTTGGTTTTCGAATTGTACAAAGTAGCCCGGACTTCAGAGTCCAAGACTTGTGTTCTTATGTTGGTTGGTTCGAGCCCCACCAATCTGCACATTTATTAAGTGTCGGAAAATTCAGATGTTAAGCTTTAGTGCATTTACAACTGAAAAATTACATGTTCAAAAAAAAAAAAAAAAAAATAAATAAATCTCCGGAATCACTTTTAAGTTTTTTTTTATCATAATAAAAACATTATTTTAAAGAAATTCCATGTATCCTTCCGTCCAACATGCCCAAGATCTTGTGTCACTTTTTTTTTGTTTCTCTATAAGCTTTTGGATAATTTATTTAAAAAATATCATGGTATCTTTTTTCGCACGTCTCTGATAAATTTATTTAATTTAAAAAAGCCGATTATTAATTATTCAGCTTGCGTTAGAATGACGGAACAATGAGTCATTTGCGCAAGGAAGACGAAGTTAAAAAAGGCTGCAGCCTGTGGGCGCGGACGAAAAAGGCGGATACGTGTGTGACATGGCGGCAAAGCGCGTCGCCATCACGTTAATTTCCAAGTCTCACGACCGACCCGAGGTGTGTTCCCTTTTAAGCAATCATTTTTATTTATTGAATTTTTAAAACTTCGATGAATTTTTTCGAAGCCAGTCTAAAAATATCCCCCAACGCTTTAGTGTAATTAAAAAAAAAACACCTTTTACGAAAAAGGGCGTCGGACAGATGTTGCCCGCGAACGGCTGCCTTTCGATACAATTTTTTACGCCCCCGAAGCGAGGGTGAGTTTTTGGGTGTCTTAAAAATAAGAATCGATTTTAGTTTGAAAAAATTTTGTTTATTGTTTCAAGACGAGTAAGCAGTAATGAGTAAACATAATGTACTGGTAAATAACATTTTTGGAAGACTTAGGTAGGCGTTAAATAAATAAATTTAAAAAAAAAAAAAAAAAATACTTGTAAATAAATTTAGATTTCTTAATATTTTTGTATTGCACTAGAGCTGTAAAGAATGTTTATCGCACATGCTACTAAAATTTTTAAAAATCAATAAATAATGAAAATTTAAGGTGGCGTATGCGAATTTTTTCTATCTGGTCAGTATTTTTAAAATTTTGAGAAACCCTAGTTTTTATAACGTAGATTACAATTCAAAAAAAAAATAATTGCAGATTGACGACCTAAATTTTGAGATATTATTTATTACTGTTACAAGATTTTCGTTTTCAGCATATATGTTTTTATGGAAATTAGACTTTTCCGCATAAAAAACTAATAAGGCATATATTTTGACATAAAAAATTTAATGGTTGGTTGACTAAATTTTATGATAAAAAATAAACATTTCAAAACGAGGTGATCCTAACCTGTATTTTCATTCCAAAAATATACGAACGCAACCTAAATAATTTGATTTAATATTCAAAAGCATAAGAAACATAAAAGTTATCTATTTAAATGTTAATTTTACTACATACAACCAAACACAAAAAAATACAATATCATCGTCGAAATAACTGATACTTTCGTCACCCAATTTCACAAAAGTAAAAATTTCAATTAATAAATTTAGTTTCCTCGGTCACACCGACTGCTTTTTTAGCGCGGGCCAGTCACAACTCTAAAAAAAGAAAAAAAAAAAAAATGATAGTAATTATTATTATAATAAAAAATAGTTGCGTACACAGTAAATATAATAAGCGCGGGTTGCGACAACCGATCAGTATCTCTCCGCGGGTGCGTACCGTAAAGACAATGCCCGCTGGTTATGGGCCGACGCGTGTGATACGAAAAAAAAAGAACCGGCTCGTAATAATCGAGTGTAATAAACTTTCCACGGCTTGTTTTTCCTGACGCTGAGTGGCCATTTCCGCGACGCGTCGCCAGGTGTTGAAGTCCTGTTACATGAATTTTTTACAAGTTTCTTGCCGAAGCCTTTAAATTCATTGTTTTGAATCATCGATTTTAAACCGGGAATGAATTATAAAATTGAATTTAGGTTGATAAAAATTTTAGTTATTTCAAATTAAAGAAGGATTTATTTAGCTGAATGTTGAAAAAAAATTAGTTTGTCGGATTTATTTTAAAAGCTAGTCTACTAGTAAAATTTTATTTATTTATTTATAATTGAACATTTTGTGCTATTTTGTTAAACTATAATCAACAATCTGCAGCTTAATAATTGAATCATCAATTTTTTTCAAAAGTTGGATTCGAACCTGTGCTTCGTGGATTACTAGTCCAATACTCTGAGCACTGAGCTGTACAAACTTATGCATTAATGTATTTATACAGTAATTATATTATTTAGAAATTTGTAATTTGTATTTAATAACACGTACAAAAAAATGTTGAGTTCTATATGTTTCTCATAATTTTTAAGAATGTTTTAACGCTCTGATAAATATCATCAATTATAATTTTGTAACATTATTATGTATTATAAAAGGCGATTTCACCTGTTTAATACTGTACAATAATAAAAACAAATATTCACAATCGAGATTTAAAAAAAAAAAGGAACGTTACATTCTTTGCAGAATTCAAACTTAATTATTGAAGTATTATTAATGTAAGGCGGTTTACAATTTATTCCGGCTTTATAAGCTGCAGGACACTGCAATTTCCTTTCAGTCGGGCTTTGAGCGACGTAATAAATACAAGATAAAGAAAGAAAGAGAATGAAAAAAAAAGGTTACTCATTAGGTCCCGAAGCTTTATATCTCGACGTTCGATCGAGAGTGCCAAGAAAAAAGGTGCGAAAAAAAGATTGCAGTTAATAAGTGGCTTTTGGCCTCAAGCCGCCGCCGCCGCTACTCAAACTACTCGCGGCGGGATTTTTTAATTTAACCAGCGCGAAATTTCGAGGTACCTTGATTAATGGTCCTCCCGAGTGGTCTCTTTTTTTCTTCGTGGGAAAAACGACCGATTTTTCATCTCCCAGGTCGAGTGTTAATTTTTTAACCCAGTATTTTTTCGTGCGAATCGCGATAAATTCCGTAAAAGCTGGGTGACGGATCGAGTGGGGGTGAGTAATGGAGAAAAGTGAAAATGGAAAGCCTGCGGGAATATAAATTAGCTCGGCGAGGCTTTTTTTCGCTGGCGCGTTTCCTGTTACTTAAATTGGTTTCGCGGAGGCCGGCCGCGGCATGCAAGGCGCGCACTGTAGATGACAGATTCGATAAACTTCGCGGACTTTATTTTACAAGTTGGATAACCAAGCCGTTGTTATGCAGCAGGAAAGTATCGAAAATATAATGGAATAAGGAAATGTTAGTAAAATTGTTTAAATTTTCGAAGAAATTCTCAAAATAATGATTCAAAAGTTATTTAATTTATTTCACTCCTTGTTAATTATTGAAGAGAAGAATACTGTGAAAAATATTTTCGGAATCAGCCTAGAAACTAAATTATGACGAATTTTTATTGGTCTAAAATTGGTCAAAAACTATTTTAGTTTCAATAATTTTTATAATAATCTAATTAGATAAATCTTTATACTGACTGTCCTACAACAAATAACAAAATGGTTAGACTGTAAGAACAATATAAATGTCTTGTGATTATTTATAACAATCTAAAAATTTTTGTTCTTTTAAATTCAGACCGTCACTTGCATGGTATTTATCGATCAAACAAATTAAACTTTCATTGGCAATTCTCTTTCCCCAGCCTACTCGGAAGATTAATCCAGCTCCAAAACAATTAAAAACCTTCATTCTTGGGCTTTCTTTCATACCGCGGCAAAGTAATTAAGTGCCACGAGCGAGAGGGAAAGAAAACATGTTTCGTCTGGTGGAAGAAGGAGAGGACGAGGTGGCTTGAAAAGAGAAGGGCCTGCTAAAGATTCCCAACGAGTGGGGGCAAAAGAGGGCGTCGCCGGGGCTTGGGCACTCCCCTGGATGCGCGCGCACCCGCTAAGGGATCGGGAAAAATCGTTGCTGTTCGGTCAAGTAATGTTAATTATTAGGTATTATGCGTTACTTACCTTGATCGATGTGTACTCTTCGTCATAGAATATTAAAATTGTTTATCATTTGTTTAGGGTGGATTTTATGAAGTTTTTGTTTTGACGTTACAAATGTCGATATTTTCAAATATGATTGTTTAAAATTTTATCGTTTTCTATAAATAAACTAATAAGTTTTAATTTGTCAAAAAACTAAAAATTATTTTAGATGTCAGATTTTTTTAAATATAATATACATCTAATTATTGAAATCAATTGACAATATTAAAAATTCATTTGAAAAAATGTCAAGTTTGTATTATGATTATTAAGTACAGTAGTACTATCTGAAATTTTATAAAAAATTTATTGCTTAAAACTATCAAATTCCAGTAATTACATAATGCTATTTTTATCATTAATTGTTCAAAAATATATTTGGGCTAATAAGATATTATTAAAATAAATAAAGAACTAAATTTTTTAAATTGTATAGTAACTTTTATTGCATATAAATATAATTTCAGCCTCGATTTCAGCATAACTCTAATGCCGAGACTTGACAAGTGAGGCGGTGGAATGTCGCAATAAAGGGTACTTAAACAAAGTGCGCTTACAACAATGATATGCCCACTTCTCATTATTCAATCGCGAAGGCTTTGTTCACCTGGCATTTGTCGTGCGCGATTGGAAAATTATCATTTCACCTTTTTTTAATCAGCTGCCAATTGTGTTGTCAGCTTATGCAATAATTCTTGGTTGTTGAATTTTAATGGTTATTTTAATTGGAGGGCGGGTAAACAAGGATTTTGGACGAGCTCAACGAAAATATTTATCTTTATTTGGAAGAAATAGAAAGAAAAAGTTTACCTTTATACTTTGGTTTCAGCCCATTGCAAGTTAGAAATTATAATAAATTAATAAATTAATAATACGAAAAGAGATTACATGATATTCAATATCTTGAGTTTATTGTAATAAATTGCATTTTATGATTATTCTTACCAGTTTCCAAGTCGACCGTATACTGGAGTTCGGCCCACGGATCGTCCTCCTTGGGGCTCTCCTCCTGCACGTCCGACTTTTTCTGTAATGAAAAAAAGATTTCATATAATAATAATAACTCCGCGTCAGAAAAATTTTTGAAGACTCTATTCGGGGAAAGAAAAGCTCGACTTTTGAAAAATTAACGAGCATTGGGGGGTACAATGGAACGGGGGATAGGACTGACGAAAAATTTTAGCGATGACAAGCCAGTTGCATTGTCGAAGAGATCCTGAAAAAATCCTCGAGACCCATTCTACGACACGGAGTCATTGGGTAACCGGTAATTTTCATTCGGAGGGGTGGAGAATTTCTTTATTTTTTCGATGATGTCTAAATATAACAAAATCCGAGCTGTGAATGGAATGAAAATTTAGATGGTTCCTGGTATTGATCTTGGCTTTTCCGGCTAATAATAACAGAAGGAAAAATACATTTTCTTTCATGGATGTTTCAAAATTAATATAATTAGTGGAGTGTTGGTTTTGTCAATAATTCTGGAGATATAATTGTTGCCACAAGTAATTGTTCACGTATATGGTAATTTTGTAATATTCATTTCAGAAGCCGATGAATGCTTTTTAACGATTCTTCAATAAATTACTAAAAATTATTTTTCAAAAATCTACTCAATAAAATATAACTAAAAAATTCTGAGTGTTCTAAAATTATCTTTTCACTATTTCCACGTATACTTTAGTAATGATTGTGTCCAATATATATGAATACTCCTGATGAAAAAATTATGTTTCAATACATCTTGCATATTTCTTTAGTTGCCAAGATTATGATATCTGCAGTACCGAACTCCAAATACACAGTAATGCTGTTTAAATACTTCTTAAATACTTAATAATTATTACATCCATTATTCTACAAAAAACTGTCCAGTATTAAGAACTCGATGCATCTTCCGCAATGCCTTCAAATATTTTTGAAGAACTCAATAATCTCGTCAGGTATCATATTTCTTATTTCAGGATAACTTAATGGTAATCTAAGATTTTTGAATACTTCTTTGAATACTTCCATTTTCACCTTTATCAGAGACAACTACCAGTGATGTCAAAAATTTATCGGGTACTTCAGTAGTTGTAGTCCAATGGCGGATGGTAAAATTCTTCAACTATCCAAGGATCCAAAATCCAGTATTTTTTAAACTAGTATAAGCAACTTAAATATAACATATCTGTACAACTTGAAGATTCATTGTAGGATCATTACAAAACCATTTAAACGACTTAACTCCTATTTTTCTCGGCAGCTGCCCCAGCGGTCCAATTAGAGGCTCCGAAAAAGGATTAGCCGTTCATCTGCTCCCGACGAGAAAAAAAAAAGAAGCGGGTAGGATAGATTAGAAACGAGATGGGGCCCATTGTTGTATCCTTGCTCGACCAGGATAAACAAGCTGGATTCTGTGTGAACGCGTACGCGTTTAACGAGTCGAGGAATGCGCGCGCCGCGGAGGATGATTTTCGACCTCGTCACCTCGGTTGTATCGATCAAAGAGCTATCATCGGGGACCAGCTCGAAATGCGTTTTTGATGCTGATGAGGAACGACTTAATCGGAGATTATTTGTTTGGGGGTACGACCGTTAGCGGACCAAAAAAATTATGATCGGAGCGATTTCTCGAGATGGAAGGGAGGGTGATTAATAGATAAAGGTTTAATTACGAGGAGGAAAAGTTTGATGGAAGCGAAGGGAGGTAATTGGAGTTTCCAGTTCGTATTTGCGATCGAAAACACATTCCGGGGCTGCAACAAAGCTCCTTTGAGGAGCGGCCGCGAGCGCGTCGGCCATCTTCGTGGAGGAGACGTCATAATCAAGCCGATTCTTCTCTGCGAGCATGCGGCAGAACAAGAAGAAGAAGAAGCGAATGGGATTCCGAGGTGGATGATGATGATGATGATGGCACACCGTGAAATGCGAAGGATGAAAGGGATAAGAAGATTTGAGGGTTGTTGTAACGTTCTTATATCATTGAATTGAAACGCGACGTTTTTCTCGACATTTTTCAACTTTTAATCCTCAATTAAAACAATCAATTGGAATTTTTTTATAGTCTAGGAAACATTTGAAAACATTCCTGCTTGAACCTTATACCCAGCGTTTTAACCTAAAAATTATTAAAAGTACACTTAAGTTATTCTTGTTTCTTTTCAAGCTTATAGTACATAGATCACCATTTTGAAAACTCTACCGATTTTTGAAATTTAGAATGATGAGACGGATTATTATTTAACATGCAGTAGGAAGAATAAAATACATAACTTAAAGGTGAATTCTTAAGTAACTTTCATGTCACACAGGATCTTCAAGAATCATTTTTGAAAATATATTGTAACCTCGTAGGTTTTGAAAAAAGTAAAGTTCTCTAGTATCAGATTTTACCCTATCAATTATCGACTATACATTTATTAGAAGATTATATTACATTATCTGGATTATATTTATTAAGAGCAGTATGTATTTTAGGGCGTATTTTCATGAAAATTTCGAATCACACGGAATCCTCGAATCGGAATCAATACCCTTAAAAAACTTGCCACTCCTTCTTAGTCTTCAGAAGCCTAGATTTAGGAATCCCTAAATTAATTTTCGACTATTGATTCAACAGAAGACTACCTCAGGGTGTATTCTCACGAAACCCTCGAATCCTCAGGGTTTAATCAACAACCCGCGAAAAAATGTATTCGATCCTCTCCCAGGAATTTTCCGTACACAAGTTTTAATAAAAAAAAAAGGCGTCGGCATTGTGGTGGGATGTAGGACCATTAATCACTCCCCCCTCCCCGCGCCAGTCGGCCCTGATAGCGAGCTGCGGCCCTTTGTATCGCGGGAGTAGTTGCGTGATGTATCGTCGGCGGCTACAAAGCCCGCGATACGAGCAGAGGGGAGAGGCCGCCGCGACACGTGAATTATGAATGCCCCGTATCGACTCGAATAAGTGCAATCGATACGGGATTTTCGGTTTTAAAAAGCTCGGGACGTGGAAAAAACAATGGAGGAGGAGGAGAAGAATCGAGGATCCATTTTCGATTTCCCAGGGCCATTTATATGTGCCGCTCCAATCTTTCTTCTTCTTTCTTCTTCTCCCTTTTTCATCATTTCGAGCTTGGCTCGGGGAGACTAGCCAATGGGCGAGGGAGCCACCCGACATCTATCATTTCCCCGGGGTGAAGTTCACTGGTGCGAGAGAAATACGCCATTTTTTTCTCTCTCTTGTATTTTCTTGCTCTTGTCTCGAAGGTTTCTTGCTCCAGCTCTCTCTTGTTCTTGTTTTTTCCGCTAGTGGTGAATAGCTTCACACATAAATTTGATGTTGAATAATTTAATGAGATAACTGTTTTTAAATACATTTATTTTTTTTGTATAGTCAAAGCAGACCTGGATCTAGAAAAAATAGGTACTCATTGTTGTCATGTATAAGGCAGTGGTAATGATAAAAAATGGGTAACAATTCAAATTTTTACTAGAAAAAGAACAAAACTCAGGATTTCATAGAAAATAAAATCAAAGTATTTTTCGTTTTAATGGCCAGTACAGTAGTTATTTTCATCAAAAAAAGAGTAAAAATATTGATTAAAAAATTTCCTATAGCAAAGTACATACGTTGGATTTGGGAAAGCTAATTATTATTATTCTGTTCAGGAAACAAAATAAAAACAATAGTCAAAAAATGAACAATCATTTGGAGACTTTGTATTTTTATCAGACCCAAACAGAAGTAATGGCAAAAAAGTTTCCAATAGTCAGAAAAATGGCCAAACATTTTTTACATGTTCGAAAACTACCCCCACTATTTCAACGGTAAACTCCTAATCTCTCTCTACCACGTAATTTGAAAGCCGAAGCGAAGAACCTCCGAAAATCCCCTCCTCGCTCAACAAAAGCAAGTCAATGATCGAATCCCACTCCTCATCATGCTCGGAGTAAAAAATAAAAGAGCCGCTCTTTTGTCCGAGTTGTTTCGCGGCTGCGGCGATCCATGTCACGCGTGTATATCGATTATACCAATCGAAATGCATCGCGGGCACGGGGGGGCATCACAAAGGGGCCCCCGACTTCTCGGCTCCGTCCGGCAAGCAGCGAGAGATACACATCGAAGAAGAAACGACGGCCGATGATGATGATGATGATGAAAAAAAAACCAAGAAGTAGAGGAGGAAGAAGTGATGGCCGACCCGCCCAGGACGTCCCTGCAGCGTCATCCTCCGATGTTGGGGGGTACTTATGTCTCGGGAATGCCTGCACCTCTCTCTCTTCCAAAGGGTTCCCTCGGATTCCTCCTCCTTTTTTCATTTTAATGCTTCGATGCCGAGTGAAGTTTCGTAGTCGAAGTTTGCACGGTTGGGAAAAGACTCGCAATTTTGGACTCTAACTTTACCTAACTCTGGTCTTTGGATACTACAGCAGACATCTAATTACCTTTACGCAAGAAAGGCTGGGCTTTGAACGTGGATACATTCTTGGACGGATGATCGCTATTTGAGTATCCGGAATTCGGGTGATCTTAATTGATGATCCAGAATTCATGGAAGACCTCTTGCTTCTGACTAATAAATCAATTAGCAATTAATTTTTCGTAGAGTCACGACAACTGCACTGATCGATTGGCGGTATTGCGTCACGATGGTTTTAGGAAACAGTGGCGCCGACTATGCTCCAAATTAATCCGAACAATAAATGTACTCTGCCGGTCGCGAAACAAAGAGCACTTTGCTTAATTTAACGTATCGATTCGCAAATCAATATGCTCGTATCAGTTATTGCGGATCTTACAGGTATATTGTGACTGCCGGGTTAGCTGATGATGATAAATCGCGGTGGGTTTGAGTATGAAGGCTCGCTTTGTTTTTGAGATTGGATGGTTTTGAGGGACATGAGAATCTGATGGTTGACAAGAAGGTGACCTTCTTTGAGATCTTTTTTTTTAAACAATAAGGAATCTATAATTGATTGAATAGAGTATGTGTCTTAAAAGGGATTTTGTTGGATGCAGACCTTGCAGTATACAGAACCTGTAATATTGGGTGTTTGTTGATGATAATAAATTAATGTGCAAAAACGATTATGAAATCAATGATGACGATGATGACACACTGCAAATGTTAAAACGTACCTTGTCATCGGCGGCATTGATGGCTTCCAAAGTTTTGAGCTTCTCAATGTCATCCTCGGACTCCTTCTTGGACGATGTTGCAGTGCTCTTGGTCGGATCTACGATCGTGAAGCCCAGATCCACGTCCTGCTTCCACAGTACCTCAATTAGATCCATGTCCTGTTAACAATAATAAACAATATTCACAATTAGTTTATCGGTTGATCTCAAACGGTGACTTTTAAAAATTAGTGGTTTAATCGTCATGATTATTGATTACGGTTATTAGACTGTATCAGATTGTTTTGATGCAAATGGATCTTACATTAATCAAATTCATGATCAGACTTTAGATTTTTGAAGTTACGTTTTCAAGACTTCTCATGATGCTAAACAGAAAAATCAGTAAACCTGCAGTTTTATTGTACCTCCTCGTGACATTTTCTAATCAAACAAACTTCGTTAGAAAGTTTTACCCGAAAATTAAATCGAGTGACTGCCAATTAAGAGCCAGTCACGCGTGGCGCTTCCTCTCGGAGAAAACCCGAGCTCGCTTCCTCGACACGCTTTCACCCTCCTCCTCTCGAGCTACTCCTCGAGATCTGCATTTCGTCGTCCGTGGCGAATTTCCCGTGAAACTCCATTGTGATTTACTTCCTTTTTTTCTCTATACCCCGCGCTCGAACTTTCGCGGTGACGGAAAAAGCAGTTGGTTTTAGCGGACTTTCTATCGCGGGGGTGCAGGCTGCTCTCGAGGGTGCAAAAAAAGCGTTAAGGATGACGAACCAAGCCAAATGTTTGCTGTTCCACGTCGATAGAAGGATTAAGTAAAAATTACCAAACTCTCTGCGGTAATGAAATTTTAGGTTACGTCTACAAAAATTTTGGCTCCGATTTTGAGTTTTTATTATAAATCTTATCTTTAATAATTCTGTGAAAATTAAATGTAATTAATTTAAATAATGGTCTGTACCAATGGGTTATGCATCAGATTCGTGAAATTTTAGGTTAGGTTCACTCAGTATCCTGAAAAAATGTTTAGTTTCAAGTATATCTGTCGGAGAGTCAGCTGTAGACATCTCTAATTTTTAGGTTAGTTCTATACAGTTTTTTCTAACCTCTTCTATTGGTACAAAAAAGTCTTAAATATTTTGAGTAAATTAGATAGATTTTCTTAATCTCTACTATCAGTGTACCCAAAAATAAGTACGTGTGATTTATCGATTGCTAATAATTAAAAACCGGGGGGGGGGGGGGGGCTAAATTGATCAAGGCAATCGGACAGGACGCTATTAACAACAATCCCTTGACGTGTAGGTAAAATCGATTATCGGGGATCGATTTATTAGAAAGTCATTACCCGGGCAAATCGAAGCCGATTATTGTTATTATCCATAAGCGATACGCTCGTGACGCGGCAGAACCAGAAAGCAAGAACGAACGGCATGGCAGCTGTTGCTCGCTCGTTTCTTCTTTTTTGAATTCTCGCGCGCGCGCGCTTCCTCGATATTTGCAGCGGCTCGTTAGGAATAAGGCCAATCGCGGATGATTTTTTTCACGCTCTGTTAGGGTAAATTGTGCGCGGACGACAGACCTTCTGCCCGCGAGAGAACGGCTCTACGATGATTTGGGAAAAATTGACGAAGCTTGAATTTTACAGCTTGGGAGTGTATAACGGACCGTTTTTTTTATTTAAGCTTTGGATTGATTGAGCCTTAGATTGTGACTATATATCGACATGTTTGGATTTTTTTTATCGATAATTCGTAATAACCTTATTAAAGGAATAAACAGTTGTGAATTCTAACATGAGACTGCTAAAATATTTTAACTGATAAAAGAATGAGTTTTTACAAATATAATCCAATAAAATTTTATAATTATTTAAATTGAATAAAAAAAAATTTTTTCTTAAAATACTACAGTACAGTAGGACCTCGCGCATTGTCCAAACCTCGGGAATTGTCCCTGTAAAACCTCGGACATTGTCCAAAAATCAAAGGAGCCGCCATGGACAATTCGCGAGGTTTTCGGTCCCGATGGGTGGACAATGCGCGAGGTCCTAATGTAGAGAAATAATTAATCTCTTATCTAGACATAAAATTACTTATTAAAGCATTAGTGTTCAGGTAAAAATTTTTAGTTTTGTAGGTACTCGTCAAAATTTCAAAAACGACAATCCATTTGCAATTCTCTCAAGTTTTGACACCTGATTCACACTGACACCATCTCGGCATTTCATAAACTATTGCCGAAGCGTCTAAAATATGGGACAGGTCTTACGGTCCATCCCACGAGGTAAAAAAAAAAAAATCCGAACAAGCGTTTCGTTCATCGAAAAATTATATCTCGGGTTCGAATCTCAATTAAAAAAGCAGCTACGCACAGCGAGATACGTTGTTGTGACGAAAGGTCCCGCGCCAAGATGTTGCGGGGCGATAGACCACACATAAACAAATTACAGAACCCATGGGAGATGAAAAAAAAAAAAAAGTTTCGAAGGATGAAAAGCACAATGTAGCCGGGAGGGGGCGTGTTAAATTTGATGCGAGTATTGTTGATCGAACGACGCCCTCGAAAGCGTATACGGACACAGCGAAGGTAATGGAAAAAAATATTCTCAATGCGTGGAGCCTTGGTGAAAGTTTGTTTACAATCGAGGTGGTATCGAGTGTGAGCGTGAAGGGAAAAAACGGAGCTGCTTTATTAGATGGTTTCTTGAAACGGTTCATTATTAATCGAGCCGATGGAGGCTTGGGTGAATGGTAATTGGAAAATTATTGGAAAGTTTTTTGTTTAACTACTAATTTATTGATTGTTTATTAACAATTACGTTGATGGATTTATGTTTAGTAAGTCATTATTGACTTTTTATTGGATTTAATGAAAAAGGCAAAATTAACACTTTATACAAATACTAATTATTGTTAATATTATCATTATTATTTTAATAGTTATTATATCATTGATACATAAGAACTGTATCAGTCAGTATCATCCAATTTTTTTCTAAAGTCATTAGGTTTTTTCGAGGGTTTTTTAAACTTTAATGGGTAAATTTTTTTAAATTTCGAACTATAGCAAAATAAAATTTATTGTTTATTAATAATATTGATTTTAGATAAGAGATAAAATTAGATAAGATTTTTTTTTAAATTAGTGGTGTATCAATAAATACGTTAACAAAAAATTTAATAAAATTACTGTGGCTAGCTCTCCGTTTCACCTTAAAAATTCAAAATATAAAACTCAAAAAAAATTTTTTTATTATTTGTTTAGAAAGAAGTCTTGAAAAAAGGGCAGCCTGACTTTTGAAAAAATTCGATTGACGGTTTTGTGGGCGCGATCCTCGCGGCCATGTTTGCGGGTCCCGGAGATTTTAGCGGCCGCGCCTCGATATTACACATCACGTACAAAACACGCAGACTCGAACACAATCGATCCTCTTCCCTGCGGTGGCGTGGCTTGTTTTTCGCTCCTTTTTTTTTTTTTTTTTTATTTCCCCTTCGTATATATATATTTTCGATCGAAGGATTTTGAGGGTGGGTGCTGGATTAAGGCATGATTGATTGGTCGCGGCTGTTTTTGTTTTTTCAACCGACCAACATATTTTTTGTTTGCTCGAGATGGCCCGTAGATTAATTCTTGATTTGAATACACTAATTTTTTTGTTTGCCGAGGGCGGGAGTGCCAGGGATACGAACGATCGTTCGAACTGTAAACATAATTTTATTCGAAAATCTCTGAAAGTAGTGAGTATAATAATAGGAAATTTATTTTATTTATTTATTGAATCAACGTAAGGATTGGCAAACAGTTAATTTATCACATTAATCTTCATTTGAATATTTATTAATTTAATTGTTTTGATAAATTTAGATTTAGAACGATCGTTCGAACCGTGCATTGGTAAATAAACATAATTTTATTCAAAAATCTCTGAAAGTAGAGAGTATAGTTTATATAATTAGAAATATATTTTATTTATTTATTTATTAACGTAAAGATTGACAATCACTTAATATATCGCAGTAAAGCTATAGTTAACATCAATCTTCATTTAAATATTTATTAATTTAATTATTTAAATTAAATTAATTGTCAAAAATAATATTTCATAATGTTTTAGGTGAATGAAAAATTTGTAACAACGCAAATCTAGTAAGCCCCAAAAAGCCCCTGAAAGAAATTTCTCACTTTTTTCGTCGAAGAAGAATAAACGGCGGCGGTGACAGTGCATCGTGCAAAAAATTTTAAGAAGAGAAAAAAAAAAACTTAGTCAGGAGAACAAACATCGTAGTAATCCGCATCGAGAAATGTGTCATTCTGCACGTCGACCAGTCGAGGCAAAAAAAGGTCCCGGCCGTGCATAATCGACCGTAACCGCGGAAACTGTATAAAAGAGCAATGATCTTTACCGTAACTCTATCGATCAAACACTATAAGTGATTATGTGCTGCAGTCTTACGCGTTTTCTTTCTCAAATTTAAAATTGAGGATGTAACGGAAACACGGTAACGGGCTTGAGTCGAAATAGTAAGAATCAGTGGCTCGGAGTGTAGACTTGTAATCGAAGATAATGTAATCGACGGTTCGAGTCCCAATCCCTAATTCTGATAATACAGCCACAATTCTATCGTTAAATTAATTTTACTAATATGTGCAAAAAAAAAAAAAAAAAAAAAAATTTCATAATAGCTCAGTATTTGTTTTTTCTTTTAATTTTTTTTAATTTTAAATAATTTTATAGTTATATGTAAGAAAAAAAAAGTTATTACCTATTTTTAAAATTAGAACAGCAAAATAAAATTCATTTTTGATGATAGCAAAAAAAAAAAAAAACTAAGAACATTATAATTTTTATTTTTAAACTCCCATAGACCAAATAAATACTACGAATACATACTTAATTAACCAATTAAATATATGATACCATCCAGAAAATAATTTAAACATTATTTAATAAATAATTTTTTCTGATCTTTATTAATGAAACTTAAAAATTTTATTAAAATTAGTATTCAATATAAAACAGAACCGTTAATTAATAATATTTTTATAGTTAGAAAAATATATTTAGAAAAAAAGGTGGCATTGCTTTCTTAAACTTAATAAATTTACCAAATTCCAACAAAAAACCATTTGTAAGTTTCAAAAAGCTAAAATAAAATTTTTTCCTCTAACCCCAAGAGAGAAATAAAAATCCGTCGCCGAGGTAAAAGAACCGAGAGATAAAAGAAAAACGACTGGTCGCTCGTGCCCAATTCCGTCGTTCCGGCCCCTCTGGGAGTCAAAACATTCCCGGGGTAAAAATCAATTTTTCACCACAACAAAAGCCAGCTCGTCGCAAACATTAATTAGCGAATTCACGGATACCCACCTTCTGTCGAGAGGACGAATCATCGAGGGACCCCGGCCAGTCGTAATTTTGACTTCGACCGCACGAGACAATGTCGCCGCGGGGTCCTACTAACCCTAAAACCCGTACCGACGGGACTCCCGGTAAGTATACAAATTGGCAGCGTTAATCTTGTTGGGACAAACCCCACCCACCCGAGCTGCCCCAGCTGGCGCGGGGGGACTGAAAACTTGACTTTTGGCGATAATCCCCGAGCGAGACGCGGTAATGACCAGGATTGTTTTGTATTTTCAATACAGGTGGACTTTTGACTTTTAAGGAAGCTGGACGAAAGCCGTGACTTTGCTTTTGGCTATTGAGTGTACGGTTTTTAGCAAGGGTTTAGTTTAATTGAAAATTTGATTTTTTGAGCTTTAAAATTTTAGATAAAATGTTACGAGTAAATGGGGTTTTTTAATAGTTTTTTGATAACACCAGGGGCCTGATCACGCAAAGTATCATGTCGGTCGTATCCTATGAGGTTATTTTAATTATGAGTAGAAATAAAAAGTTACTATATTATTATTATTTTTATTATTATAATTATTATAGTTGTTTCAAGCAATCGGATCTCGTGGAGTCTATGCAAGCTGCTCTTGTGACGTTATATAGTTAAAATAACTTTAAAGGATACGACTAAAAAAAAATTTGAAGGCATAGGATACGACCGACAAAATTAGTTGGCATAGGATACAACAGAAATGATACGTTACGTGATCAGGCCCCAGTCTCGATCGGCGCGCAAACGCGCTCAATTTTTAATCTTGAAAGTAAATAAACGATAATTTCTACTTTCATTTGCATTCTACAAAGAAATTTAGTCCATTTAATGAAACAAAGTATTCAATTATTCAAAAAATTATTGCAAAAAATTCTTAATGACAAAGTATTTAATATTTCAACTTAAACGAAATTCAAATTTTGAATTTAACGTTCTCAACCACTCAAATCATTTATAAAACGAAGACATTCGAACATTCATAATTTTAAAGAGGGATTAAATCTTGTATTTTTTGCTTGGTAAATAATAAAATCTTAAGAAAGAAAAAAATATTCTGATTGGAAATATATTTCTTGAGTATATTATTTATAATAGAAAAGAGTTTCTAAAAATAGTTTTTTAAAGTTTTTTGACTTGTTTGTTCACAATATAAGGATTATCAAAAAATAAAATTGATAATTAATAAATAAAATGATAATAATAAATATATATACGTATTATTATTCAAGTAATAGTTTTAATAAAATGAATTTAAAAAACTTACAATAAAATAAAATAAACTTCATCGGAGTTTTAAAAATATGTATTCACAAATATACATCTTACAAAAAAAAAAATTTGCATATTTTTAAAAGATAATATATATATTTTATTTTTTTTTTTTAACATTCACAGACTTATTAGCCTTTTTTACCTTAATAGAATAACACAAAGTACTCGCAAATATACTGTGCGTAGCTATGTCGATGCCGTATTATAAGGTCAGAAGCTGGTCTCGAACCCGGGAACACATAATTAACGCTCCGTGTACTGGGCCATTGGACCACCATAGCTTTGATTAAATCGATATAAAAATTTGTTTAATAATTTTAAGCCAAGTAATTGCCTGATATTTTTTTCATAATTACCGAGGAGCTAATCACTTCAGAATCACTGATGATTCTTTTGTGATTTTTTCAGATAATTTGAAACGTTTAGAGCCTTTGAATAAATTTCAATTGATATTTAGTTAAAAATAATATTTTTCAAAAAATTTTACTTGAAATGAAATTGATATTTTATTGATTATATTGATTATTATGTGTGATTCATTTAGTGATTCTGAAGCGCGTATAGCCACTCGATAATTACTTGCCATCTTAATTTTTTAAACAAGACTTTATAATCGACACTAAAAATTAATTAAGACAATTAAAACTGGAAATCGAAGGTAGGTACAAGAAAATTTTCGCGACTCTGGCGTCGGGCTCTATTCTGGTCATCTGCAGGGCCAAATTTATGGCGACACGCATTATTCGCGCCTAGCTAGCAGGCTTGCGCTCGCGGTTGGTAAAAGTCATATTTTGCGGTGGGCGTGCGTGCGCCGCGGGGTCTTAGCATTCATTAGGGCCAGCTTTTCCGTCAATATTTCCCGCTTAAATTTACGAGCCGCGGGGAATTGGGCGGGCTCCGGGTACGAAGTCGAGAGTCGTAATTTACGCGGATTGGACCTCCCACTTATTTCCCGCACAGTTTCCGGGCGAAAAATTTTCGGCAATTAGGGGCAGGTATGACGAGCAGCGGACCCTCTTGAATTTCGATTACGATGCGGTTTTGGGTAATGGAACAGTGCTAATGTGTCCTCATTGCGCCTTTCGAGATTTACGAGTTGCGAACGGATATTATTGAGTTCATTATTGTGGGGTATTTTGAGAATGAATTTCGGTGAGATGTTGTAGTGGTATGGTTGGTAGACAGTTGAGAAAATTTTTTCACAGTTTTATAAAAATAATTAAACAATTCTAGTCAAACTTTGATTAAAATTTGATTTATGGAACCTAAGACAGAATTACATTTCAAAATTTTAACTTTTTTAAACGTGAATTTTTTCAAGTAATTGTAGCAAAGTTTTTAGATAATTAGTTCTCAAGTAGTAATTCTGGATTTTTTTCAGATTTATACGTATCACAGCTTTGAATTAAATATTTTATTTCATAAAAAGTCAATTTTTTAAATTGTTGACAAATTGCTGATTTGAAAAACAACTATAAGGAATTTTGATAATGGTTGAAAACCAGATAGAATACTCACAGATTTGTTAAAGTTTACGAAGTTATTAAAAAAAAAAAAAAAAAAAAAAACTTTGCAGAACTTTTCAGACAATTGAACATAAGTTTTTTTTTTTTTTTTTTTTTTAATTAATCAAGTAAACTTTATTTCTACTCTAGAAACTCCGGATGGAAAAAATTTATCATCCCGGCAAACGAGACAGCAGCTCATTACTCGGGTTTACGTGACCAATTTCGCGAGTGCAGCGCATCCTACTTTAATTCGCCCAATCACCGCTCGACCCTGCATGAAAAAAGCTTCGCAGGCATTCGAAGTAAGCCCCAAAAATCGGTCGCGAGTCAATTTCCCGGTTTTAATTACCGCCGCGAGATCAGCCTGCGAGAGCAGCCAGCAATGGCGGAGGGGAGGAGCGATGCGCGCGGGGTAGGGGAAACGCACTTTGATTAATGGATTCTGCGCGCGCACGCATCCCGGGGGAACTTCTAGGAATGCACGCGGGCTTGAAATCTTACTCTGAAGGGCAGGGATGAAAGCAGTATTTTTTGGGGGGAATTTACATGGGACTCGGTATTAATTAATTTTTGTTTGCGGTTGCTATGGAAAGAGAGACTATTCTCACGGCGATGCGCGGGATTTTGGTTTTGAAATTTTCTCATAACGCGATATTTGGCGTAATTAAAGTTAAATTATCGCTGTTTTTCTAAAGATTTCTCAGAGAATGATTTTACCGTGAGATCGTGATGAACGCAGACGCGTAACGATTTTCACACCTCGGGTTTATCTAACGAGCTATTTAGTACGGATGTATAACGTGGAAAATGTTATAAAAAATTATTTGTATTAAATTAATATTTTAACAAATAATTCTTTATCCTTAAGTACATTTAAAGTACTTATTTAAATTGAGTTTTTTTTTAAAAAGATTTCTATTTATTTTCACACAAGAGACGAGATATAAACTTATCAATATTTTTGTTAACTGAAGATGTATGATTAGAGTTTCCGATAAATATCTTTTGTGAAGAAAAATAAATATATAAAGTAGTTGCAATTTAAATAATAAATTGACACGTTACATAAGCGACAACTTTTTAATGAAATTTTTCGGTCAAAATTGAACAGCCGAACCAATCACTCATATTGATCCAATACAAAAGTCATGGAAGGTATATGTGAATACAAAATAATGATTAAAACATCCTCGTTTCCATTGGAAAAAAATCGACCAATCACAGAGCCCAATTTTCAGACACAGCCGAGAGGCCGATAAAAGCAGCCGAGCTTTCATTTGGGGAACATAAAGAAAGCGGATCATTTATCAAACCGATTGATCCACTGGATGCATCGGTCGAGGGGCGTCGCCGCCATAGTTGACTCCTTATCTCGTACCTTCCAATTTATCTTCTCTTTTATTTTTGCCCTGCTTAATTTCGGAAGAGAGTTTCTTGCCCGATCCAGAATAAAAAAATCCGTTATGAAACAAAGTAAAAGTTATTTATCAAAGTAAGAGAGTTTTGGTATTTTATATTGTTACAGAGAGACATGGAATTTGGAATTAACGCCGAAAATTCTCGGGACAGCAAGTTTAACAAACCAATCAAAAATTTGAATAAAATTGTATGCATGTACAGAACAAAAGAAGAAAATATTCTTCTTTTCAAGAACTATAATAATTTCAGATATTTCCAGAAATTTAAAAAAAGTTACTCTGAGTTTTACCTAAGCTGTATTTATATACGTAGAACTGAAAACTCGAGGTCAGTTTTTCCCAAAATAATTGTTTAAATAAATTGATTTAAATAGTTTTAATTAATATTAAGGAAAAAAAAAAGTTTTAATGTTAATATTCTAATTTTTTTGCCATTTTCAAAAGAGAACAATTTTTAGAGTCATACACTGAGAGAAGGATTTGGTTCAAGGAACCAAATATATTTGGTTGAAAAGAAATCGGATAATTTGGTTGTGGGAACCAAATGTTGGGTCCACACTCCACGCGTAAAAATCGAGCTTTTATTTTTTATTTTAAAAACAAATTTTATTTATTATTGTATTATTTTATTGTTTATTGTTGTAATAATTTGCTTAAATCAGTTACCTTTATTCTTGTTAAACGTATAAGAATATATTTTAATTTCAAATTTCAGCAATAAATTTCGAAAAATTAATTAAGTTTATTTAAATATGAGTTTTCTCTTGACAATAAAATTATTTTTCTCTACGAAGTTAAATCAATTACTAATCGTTTTCAATCTAATATAGCACCGATCATTTTAATAAATTTTTCGTGAGTTCGTAATTTTCTTCTCTCAGTGTGAATTACCGCAAAAAATTTTTTGAGGTTATAACAGCGAACTGTTTGACATGACTGTGATCTATACATTTGCTTCCTGTAACCAAATCATTGGTCGCATGAACCATAGCTTGGGAGAAATCAAAAATAACCAAATCCTTCTCTCAGTGTAACAAACGCACAAACACTTTATTATTTAATTTTGAATTTATCTCTTCCTTTATTTTTTCTAAAAGTATTTGAAAAATCTATAAAGAGTACTAAAATTTTATTTAACTTATTACACGCTAAAATATTTAGTTTTGAGGTCAGGTTTTCTCTTACTAACTCAACTTCTATTGGAATTTTTTTATCCGAACAGACCTCGAATATTCCAATTAGAAATTCCAACGAGTTATAAGCTCGGTTATAAGACGAATAAAATCGAATCTTTTAAGCAGCTTAAAGCGATCCTAAGAAAAAAGTCGCGCGACAATATTACATACACCAGACGAATCATCTGCAACCGTAAATAAAGAAAGACGATCCCTCGGGCGCGATACACCGAAATATTTTGACGTCTGGCTTGATCGATCTCGTATCCCTTGGGAAAGGCTTTTTCATACGTGTGATCATCCGTATGTTTGGAATTTTTCAATTTTTGGCAACAATGACGAGGTTTCTGGGAAAAATCTTATTTTTTATACAGACTATGGAAGAAGAGTATACATTTAGTGTGAAAAGTGATCTTGGCAACAGATTAGTAGAATAAATCTTAAATATATGTTCAACGATATGTTTATTTACTTTATTTCATTGAAATATTCTACAAATTTAACTTTTCTGTTACAAAATGTGTAGCTTTTTGTTAGTGTACAAATTATGAATGGTTCAACATTACAAATTTTTCCGATGTTCCAATTTTCACATTTCTCACTTCTCACCTAAAAAAACCTCGTACGAATCATCAATTTAATTCTCTTTTATTTCGTTGTCACCAAAGTTTCGAACTTTCCGAGGAACTTTCGAATCGTATTCAAAAGTATAATTTAGTTTTGTGAGTATTGAATCCATTACACATTTAATCAACGGTTTAACTAGTTTGTTATAAACTAAAACACGTCCCTCAGTACTTTTTAGCACTTCCGATGTCATTCTTTCGGGTGCGTGCTTGATGTAGCCGTTCATATTCATATTAATACACAAATCAACTTCCTGATTCGTTTTTGAAAACTCTCCTAGTATTCTACAAGTGGATTAGTCAATTCCGTTTCCAAATCGTCTCTTAGCGCAGTAATGATTTCATTCAGTTGCTGAAATATATCGGTGACGCTCAAATTTTTAATATTTTTGCTAAATATTATTATTTAAAATGAAATTTTTATACTACGTTTTTCTTTTTTTTCAAATAGGGAAGAAAATTTGTTTGAAAATCGTGCTGGATTATCGAGTGTATTTTGTTCACTGTCAAATTTTTAAAAGCTTGTATGAAGACATACATGTTCTTTTCAATGTTGCATTCAGAAAAATTATGTTTTGAAATTTCCTTAAAAAACAAAGAATAAATAATAAATTGGAATCGGTATGATTTTCGTAAAAAAGTGCGCAGTACCTTAATCTTTGAATCGTTCAGTATCAATTCGTTAATTATGGATTGTTTGAAATCCAAAGTAATAAATTCGTTTCCGAATTTCGTAGAAACATTATCAATCTTCTTACTCAGAGTCTCAGACGTACTCAATAAATGATTTGCCTTTTCAATTAAATGTTGATGAATATTGCCATTGTTACTTAATATCAGTAAGCATTTATTGACAGGTTCCACAACTCTCTTTTGAATTACACTGGGCGACATATTTTTTGCAACAATCAAAGAAATATTTTCAATCTGGTTTTTGACAACATTTACAAAACGATCACTATTGTTAATTGTCTGTAAAAAGTGTTTTATTCTACAGGAAGAATCGGATTTTCTACAATTTTCGAGCTGAGTATCAAGGTTAATTGCTAACACCGTACCGGTTTGGTTCAACATCTGAAAAAGCATTAGTTACTATTGGATTTTAACAACTTTATAAAAAATATTTTTTTTCATAGTATGCGTAAAGTCTTCTTTTACGCATTGATTTTAGTGCGTAAATAATCCCTTTACGCACACTTTCCTCAGCGTTCGTCATCGATCATTTAACACACTAAAATCGTTACGTAAAAGACGACTGTTCGCTAACTATAAAAAAAAAATAATGTTCGTATCGTGAGCGTAACGTCTCGTGTGATCGGCGACCCTCGGGGGCCACGATCACACTCGAGCGTAAAGTAAAATTTTACGCTCTAGATACGAAAAATACTATTATACATTTATTTTTTAAATATACCTTTTCAGAGTTCCGTAATACTGACTCAGTTTGAATTTTTGCGTTCATTTGCAAATCTGAATTAACAAGTCTAACTCTTTCATTGAAATTACAACCTTTTTTATTGAGTTTCAAGTGTTCCTAAAAGCAGAGTAATAGTATTAGACAGTAGTTAGAGAAAGATTCATAATGAGTAAATAAAATCTTATACCCGCAGTTGAATGATTTTCGAATTATTATTCACATAGTCGGAAATAATCGAATGAGATTCTGGACCCACTGCTTTTATAGCTCTGGCATTAAAAATATTATCTATATTTTTCTTCAGATTGTCTAATGATTTTAGTATGTGGGTAACTTATTGGTTAAAACTTTCATCAACTATTTTTGCATTAGAATTTTTGAATAAAACTATTACGAGCATTAAGTTTAAAAAAACACTTGAAATTGAAACCTTCATTTTTTTTTTTTTTTTTTTAAACTATAGTTGCGTACAGAGTGTAACTGAAAAACTACTTTTATCGTCTATAGGGTTATACATATGATTCAAAAAAAATTTTTTTTTTTCACGATATTAAGTTTACTTAAGTGTTTCGAAATTTGATCGTTCAAGGTTGACGGATTTTTAATAGAAGCTATTTGTATTTTTTTGAGGTTAATATATGTTCTTAGAGATAAAATTGTAGATCGGTTTCGGAAAATTTTACATCAGTAAATTCAGTTGCAGACAAACATGGAAATTCCAAAAAAATTATTAGTTATCTGTGTGACGTAATTTTACTTCTTATCAGATAGATTCTTCCGAAATAATTATCTAAAAATATGCAAAGAGTTTGATGATTATAATCGTGGATCGATTTTTTTTAAATTAGCACCGAGTTTAGTAATTTTTTAACCTCAGCACTCTACACTCAGAGAAAGATTTGATTGGACCAATTAAATATTCTTTGTTCCGTCAATAGTCGAAACATTGTAGCAGTTACAATACGTATAGTAAGGATAATAATACATATTGTTGCGACTAGCAAAGCAAATCTAACCTAACCTAGCTAATTTTTAAAATCTTAAAATTGAAGTCATTATTTCTTAAATATTGTGATTTTTATAATCATTTGTATATTTTTTAAGATTAAAACTATTCATTAAATACATTAATTATACCAAAATCACAAAAAAGAAATTTTTAAAAATTAAGTTGTGCTATACCAGTGTAACTAGAAACATGTTAACCCTTAATACACATTTAGTCAGCGCTACCATGATATTGTTACTGCTACAATGTGCATCATTATCTCTATATTAACTATGGCACCTTAGTTGTTACAATATATTGTTGACCCAATCAAACCTTTCTCTGAGTGTAAGACTCTGGAAATCTCGTAATTGTTAAATATAAAAAAAAAGGATAAAGTGTACCAAACAATGATTAAATTTTCTAATACAGATTTATTTCGACTTTTTTAAAAGTCTACTTGGGATATACATATTATGTATACCACTCACTACTGAGACACAAGTGGACTGGAAAACATCAAGTATTAAAAAACTCATTTTAGATATTGAAACAGAAAAAAAATTTTTATGTCAAATCTGTTGTAAAAACCATAAAAATTTTTTAAAACGAAATGAAGAAACCATTACTCGTGTATAGAAATGGCTCAGTTGGTTAAAACCCAAGCCTTTGAGCCAAAGATATCGGGTTCGAGTCTTCGGTACCTACTACTCAGAGTAAAAAAAAAAAAAAAATAATAATACATGTCATATAATTAGGAACAGCGTGCAATGGAGAAATTTTTTTTTTTCAATTTGAATTTTTTATTTATATTCATATTTATTTTATAAATAACCCAAGGCCTGTACAAGATAAAATTTTGAGAAATTCGCAAAAAGTACTTTACATGGATTTTATAATAGCCTAATACAATACAAACATTTTTTTATATGAAAAATCAACCCATATAAATACAAAATTTAGTAAACACGAAAAAAGTGGAAAAATTTTGAAGGTAACAGGTAATAACTCAGTGTCATTTTTCACGTCCTGAGATACTCAAAACATCGACTGGTATTCGAAAATTAATCTTGAAAACTCGCTTGAAAAAGCCGCAAACATCAATTATCAAAGAATCCTGGGCCGAAAAATGAAAATGAAATAACTCATTAAAATTAATAACTCGTGTACCTGTACAAAGGGCCACCACCTAACGACACCACGTGAAAATCCTCGAGACTTTCTTCTCGAAAAGTTATGCTTGACAAATGATGTCGCGAAGGAAAACACACCTTTTGATCTGTGTGGTCCTTAAGAAAAAAAATATATTAATTTTCCATCGGAACAAATGGTTTTTTGATTCTGTTGGGGGTTTGAGGAACAAGCTTATCTCTTACATCTCTCATAATTAATTTTGAAATTTAATAGCAAGTAGCATATGAACACTGAAAGTTTAATTATTTCTTTTGGCAAGCTTCGGACTACAAGTCTCAAGCTGTAGTCATCTTACCTACAAATGAATATCTTAACTCGATCCATGAAGAAAGTTTCCAAAGCAACCTGGGTACTTTTCGTTAATTTTACAAAAAAATATTAGTTTTCTACTTTCATCAAAGCTCCGACCATTAATAACTCCTATGAAATCCGAAAAATAAATCCCTCCCACTGGCTTATCAAGGTAAAAAGATCAAACATGCAGCCCAGAAAAAAAAGGTATTATACCCATTCATAAGTCATCGATCCTAGTGCCAAGACTCCCGCACAAAGGAAAAAAACGAGCTGTTTTACACGCTAAATACGAGGATAGGAGAGGAGAGAGGCTTTCTCTTTGTCGGTCGGATCATTAGTCACTTCCAGCATTTCTCCTACGCGCGCGGTGCCAGCTTCGAAAAGTTATTATTTTTTTCCCTTCCTTGGGTGTATATAGCTTTTCCTGCGGGCGCGGCTTAGGTGTTTATGGTAATGCACCCCGGGTCCGATCATTTTTCTTCGGGGCTGCCAAAATGTTGTTCCCTCAGCACCGCGAGAGGGTTGCGACGCAGGGTGAGCGAAGTTCGATGAAAATGGCTGGAGGAGTTGTGATGGATTATGGATTTCAATTTTCAGAACAGTTGGCAAGTTTCAATTTTTTATTCACAGTTGTAGGTTGGACCTTTTGGATGTAGTTTTGGGGAATTATCTAGGATTGAATTAGAGCAGCCGCAGCATAAGGTGCAGGACGCTAATTTGGTCTTTCTTATTCGTATTTTTGAGACTTTTCGTTTTAAATCGCATTTCCTTAAAATTAGGTTTTTCGACACAAGTCGTTAGTACGACGAACGATTCACTTAATTAAATTTATAAATATTCAGGTCTAACTTTTTCAAAGCTGATTGTGATTAAATCATTCAAAGAAATTTAAAGTGAAAAATAAATTCATAGAAAGTAGACTCTTAAAATTATATTCAAATTTTTTATTTATCAAAAAATCTTCAAAAAATTATATTCCGTTTTAATTTTAAAATATAAAATAAAATTAATTTATCATTGTAAAATAATTGATTTAAAAAATTCACTTTATTGTTATATAATTATCAGTTTTAGCTTGAAAAATTATTAAAATTTCAATTATCTGAGTGCTTATGGGATCAGTAAAAAAATTTAATTGCATCATTAAAAAAATATCATACTGATTATTATTATGTTATTTAATATTTAGATAAATCAAATAAAATATTAAATTTAAACTCATTTTATTTGTAAATTTAACTCCTTATTCTCTTCATAGTTGAAATTAGCGAGAAGTTTTTGAAAAACTTCATAGCATCGGAGAATCAATCGCCGAAACTTGGAGTGCTATATACACCACCTCATCTATGCTCTAAGACGTCGACTTTCTACAGACTTTGGTTTTAATTTAACTACTCATTAAAACAAACAAGAAAATTCGTCTCAAAATTCACAGAACACAGGCAAATAAATTAAAAAAATTTGTCGTCGGGATCTTTGACACCTGTAGCCCGGGACGAGCCGTGACCACCGGCGACAATCTCTTCGTACGATCGAGCGACGCGACGCCGCGATTTTGGCGCCGCCCCACGCGTAAGGGACTTATCGGACGATCGAGCTCATGACTAATTATCGAAGGACCCGTGATTTATACTCGTCCACGCAGGCGCGCTACCATTATTTATCGATCCCCGACCTTATCTGCCCGGATCGATTTCGATCAGATTCCGAACGAGAGATTATACGCGAGGTCGAAGGTCTGCCCTGCGCGACCCTTTGATTTCATGGTGGTTTGATTTTCTGACTGCAATGATTTTATTTTAGTGGATAATTAAAAAAAAATATGATTCTGACTGAGGAGCCCAATAATTATTTTTAATTTTTCTATTTTTTTAAAATTTGATTTGAAAAAAAAAAAAAACAAAATATTAAAAAAGCTTCCCTAATGTTAAACAGTGGATTTATAATATAATTGTAAAACTATCTAAAATAATAAATCAAAAGAAAAGATGAGAAAAAATTATAAATCAATAATGATTGACCATTGAATTGGAATTACTAAATAATTCAAATATTTGTAAGTTTGAAAAAAAATTTAACGCAGCTGATCTACTTGATTTACTATCTACTTGATGATTTACTTAAAAAAATAGTTTTTTGGTTCAATTCAAATATTTTTAGATAATTTATTACTTCTATTTCTGATAAAAAAAATCTATAATTAGTTGAAGGTCAAACAATACTTAATTTTTGCACAAAAAAAATCTATTTTTATGCAATATTTAAAGATATAATGAAATAGTTCCGTAATATTCTGTACAACCGTTGTGCACGCGACAATAACAAAAAAATCAATTATCTGAGTACAATATTTATACACTTGCTAAGGGTAATGTTAATTAGTTGTAAATTGTACAAAAATTCATTAAATGAATTTAATTTTTAACCTTTGAAATCTAGTATCTTATTAAATTGCACTCTTTTTTTAAATTAAAGCAGTCTATATGGGCCAGTGTGGTAGATAGCTTACCACCAACACCATGATAATTGCAAAGAATTGTTAAAAAAAAATTAAAAATAAGTTAATAAATAAATAAATAACCTAAATATACTACAAGCGTACTTTCATTTATTTTCGTCCCATCAATCAATAAAAAGTTACCATCTTCAAATGAAAAATTTGTCTATTTAAATACTGTAAAATATATTTTACGTTAGAATAAAAAAAAAAAAAAAAAATTTAATCGGCCATTGATGCGTCGTAATTAAAGTTTATGCAATTTACGACCGATAATGAAACCAATCATCTACTTTTGCTCAGTGATTAGAATTTCAACGACGCTTTTTTTCACCTTGCCCTGTATGGCTTTTGATTTTAATTAGTCATAAAGCATCGTGATTAAACCAGGTGCGCATCGTTTATACTTTGTTTTGTTCGAGTTTGCTAAAGAATACGTGTCAGTGTATAGACAACATTGTGCGTACGAACTTTGATCGAAATAAAAAAAAATTTTTCGGGTTATGCCTTTTAACGAAACTTCATGATTCATTGTTTAAAAATGATTTTTTTTATTTTATTTTTTTTAAATGTATAATTGTAAAAAAATGGTATAATTCTTGAATATACGGTTTGAAAAAGAGTACATGTTGAAATATATAATGAATAAATTGCAAAAATTATTTTCTAAAGCCACGTCGACGTTACCCATGAAATATATTATACAGCAATATATATTATACCTATTTTGACTAATATTTAATTGTGTTTTCAGCTTAAGTAAAAAAATGCAATGTTTAACATGAAATTTACATTAAAACTTTTTTTTTTAACACATATAATTCATACCAAAGTAAACAAAATAAAAACCACCACAAATATCTAGCTTAAATAAAAGTATTTATTCAGGTTATTTTTTACTAAATATTTTGCTAATAAAAATTAATTCAAAAATTAACGAAGAATCTTACTTATTAGAAAAATTTTCGTTTGGTAAACACAATCTTATTAAAAATTATTTTATGTAAGCAGATATTTTATTAAACGATTCACGTGTTCAATAAATAAAAATAGTTTATGGGTATAAATAAAAAAATTGAAATAAATAAAAATTAAAAAATACCTTAAGAATAACTGGACTTACTAATTTTGAGCATCACAAAAAATAGAGCCAAGACATCTGCACGAACAAACAAAAAATCCATGCAAAACACGCGTGAAACATACCTGTGCAAGAAGATAAAAACACTGGTAATTAAGTTCAAGTGCTCATAATGCGAGCCTGCACAACCGCGCGCTATTTCCGGTATCTAAACTGATGTTTTTTTTCTTATTTTTCTTTTCCGGTTGCAAAATAATGTAAAAATGCGGTACGCCTGCGCCCGCGGCGCCGGCGATGCAAATGTGTATTCGAAGCGCCACCGAACGACGACTACGTGACCGTTGGGTATCCTCTGCATGCAGCACAGGATCGAAGCGTAATTGGCGCGGTTAATGATTATTCGAGCGATCGATGACATTCGCGAGTGCATCCGTCCCCATTGAATTTATGAATGATTTTCTATTCTTTTTTTTTTTTTTTTTTTTTTGAGCATTAATTTTGAAAAGAAAGTTGTAAAAAGAGATTTAAAAATTAGACAAATTTTTAAGCTTTTCAAAGTAAAAGTTGAGATTATTTTTTTTTTTTTTTGGAAAATCCAGATTTGATAATTGTAATTTTTATTTATTATCTTTCATTGTTTATCTTACGACAAAACTTGAAATAATTAAAAAATACCTTTACTTTATTAAATAAGAAATTTAAATAATTCAGTCATTGTCATTTGCAGTTGATATTATTTTATTTTTGTTTGTTTGTTTGTTCGTTTGTGTTTTTAAAATGAATTTTAATAACAAAGGATTTAATATTATTTTTTATTTGATCCAGACTTGATTTTTGCAATTTTTATTTATTTATTTATTTGTTATTGTTCATTTCACAAAAAAATTTAAAACAATGAAAAAATAATAAATTTTGAAGAATTAACTCGTTGTCATTTGCAGTTAATATTATTTTCTTTCTTTTTTTTTTTTTTTTTTTTAATGAATTTCAATAATTAATAATTAATGATATTTTTTGTTATTTAAAAACGTGACTCAATTCCGTAAAAAAATTTATTATTGAATTTATAAAAACTTAAATTAAGTATTACTAGCTCTTCTGAGCGCGCTTCAAGCGCGCATAGGAAAAAACAATAAGAGTAACCTTAAAATGTACTTTTCGAATATTTTAAAAACTTCTTCACCAATCAGCTCACGAATAAAAATCTTACGCAAGATGGCGATAGCTCTCTTTTATAAAGGGATATAAGTTGTTGTATTAATATAGGAGGACCGATGGATCAATGAATGAAACAAGTGACTTGTTGAAGCCCGAACTTGTCGGGTTCTAGATAAATTTCTACACTAATTGACAAATTTGTTACATAAAATATAATGATGACTATAATTTGATTAGATGAATAATAATTTATCACGAAAATAATTTTTTAGGACAAATTTATCCGTATATTTTGTTGAATTAAAATTCAATACATCATATAAGCACACAAAAAATTTGGACTTTTAAAAATAGCGCGACGTTTCTTAAACGGTAACAATTTTCAGTTATTTACGTAATGATAAGATATCTGGTTCAGGTATACAACACAACATTTTTTTTCCAAATCCAAAAAAAAAAAAAAAAATGAAAACATACCGTCGGGGCCGATAATAAAACATCATTAATTGTGTAATTTTTCAAAGCCGAAAGACTGCAAAAAAAAAGGAAAAAAAAAATTGAAAGAAGTACACACGAATATAAGACGGCATTGAGAGTTAAGTAGAGCCTCCGAGTTCGCGTATATATGGAATTTAGACGGTGTGTCTTTTTCCTGCAAGACCCCGCTCGCGGCGTAACTTGTCATTTTCTCCCGCGGCCCGTCATTAATTCGCCGACACGCGGCACGTTCGATATTTAATACGAATTTTCAGAAATTTAAAATGTTTTTATAAGCGAGAAGGCCAAAATAGACCGACTGGGAAATAAAAGTTCGAAAATGGAATTTTTCCCTTCGTCTGAGTGCGGATTCAATACAGTTTGGGGCGGAATGTTAATTATTAACAAGTAACGATTTTGAAGAAACGAAGGAAAAATACGTGTTGCTATATTTGTATATATATATATATGTATATTTCAGGCACTTACGTAGCGGCTTGCAGGGGTTTGCGTGACAATCGGTCTAATTAACAATTAGATAACCATCCACGGTCAAGTTTTTTTTCTTTATTTATTAATAGAACGAGATATGCTACTGTTTTTCAAAATAGTATACCTGCAGCTTTTCATGCTACCATGGTGTACATACAATACGAAAAAAAATTTAGTTTTGCGGTTTTTTGGGTATTTTGTTTATTTAATGAAGCAGGATGGTTGGTTTAAAAAAAAAAAAAGAAAAATTTTTTTATTTTCATTAGTTTTCTACTAAAATGTTTATGAATGTTACAAAGAAGCTTGAACAGACAATTTTTCTACTATTAGTTACAGTATCAGAAAAATTGTTAATTAAATTTTATTGCAATTTATATTATTGTAAAATTATGGTTTCTTTTTCATTAAACCATTTTCTAAAATCGAGTAAATTTCAACTTCAAGCTATGATTTTCTTTTTTATTTTTCAACAACATCGGTCAATAAAACATTACATGAAAAATTTCAAGTAACAAAACAAATGTTTCGAAAATTATTAAAATTTTGAAAATTTTATGAAACACTAGAGACATCTTTGTGCTGTTCACCGAAGCAGTACATTTTTGAATCTTTATCGACCTCACGCTTTAGTGGCTTAACGTAAAAATTCTACTTTATCGTCTCGGTCGATAACCTATCTAACGAAGGCGCAGCTTTCAAATTTAATTTTGATTAAACTCATAAACGCTTGTACTTACCATAATAAATAAATCTAAAAAAATTTGATTATAATTTATTAATTAAATAAAAAATATTAATTATTGAAAATACTAACTATATAATTTAATGTTACACTCAACATATCCAAGACAAATTTGAAAAATTTTCTCAAAAACTTTATAAAAGATGATACTATATAAGATAATATTACTAAATTAGTTAAATAGTAATTTATGCTACTAATAAAATTTATTAATGGCAATACGTAATATAAGTAATATATAGTTGAGGTCAAAATTAAACTATCAGGTAAGTTAAAAATTGACCTCTGGAATAAGTTAAAATTATAATCAATTTTTCGGCTGTCACTTTAAATCTTGTACGAGTCTTAAATTTAGCAAAGTAAACGTAAAAAATTGAGGTTAAAAAATAAACGAGGAGGATATTTAAAGGATGAGCGTAAGAACACGACGAACGAGCTTGCTTGCATCCGGAAAGGTCGACGGTGTATTGCACCCGCGCGAAAATAAGAAGTAGCTCGCGAGCGATTTATTTTAGCGTTTCTTTTCGACCTTCCGTCGTGATAAATCTTACGACTGCAGCGCTCGAAAAACACTACTTGCACCTTTTTTTTTGACTAAGATGAAGTTTGTTTAAAAAACTTGTATTGTGTTACACGTGTCTTTTTTTTTAAGAAAAGATTGATTGGTTTCGTCCTCCGTAAGCATGTCATTCAATTTTTTTCTTTAATTTTTGATTTATACTTAAATTTTAATGGTAATTTATTTATATAAAACTAATTTTAATGATAATTTAATTATATAAAACTAATTTTAATGATAATTTAATTATATAAAACTAATTTTAATGATAATTTAATTATATAAAACTAATTTTTACTACAAATACAATATATTATTGTGTCTGAAAAGATAGATTATAATCTATCTTTCAGTTATCGGGAATTTTCTGTGATATCTATGTTTATTTAATTTAATTTTTTAAGCTGATATATTTAATTTATATATATATACTCCACTTTAATATTTTATTTCTGTTTGGATGTACGACTAGATTTATGACTGCACTACTATCATAATTTATATACGATTATACCAAAATTATACTGTTTATTATTCGTATAAATTACATATTAAAATACAGCTACGATTTTTAAATTTTTTCAGAGAAACAAAATTGACCGTGTAATACTAAAGAAAAATTCTTATTGCTCGTTGAAAAAGAAGCGAAACTTACCTATGGAATGGCAAATTGATTACAAGAATACATTTAGAAAATTCTTACGTACCTGAAACATAAAACAATTTTTTTTTTTTAAATAAGAAAAAAAAAAGTAATAATGTAGGTTTTTTTACAATATAATAACAGTAATTAAATAATTAATTAGCAAAGGAATGAAAACAGGAAAATAATGATGAACTCCGGTGCAGTTTTATACATAAAAAATTTCCTATACAAAGCTGATGTAAATCGAAATGCTTTACATAAATTACGTACGAGCT
Organism: Encarsia formosa; assembly: GCA_038277355.1. NCBI lineage: Eukaryota > Metazoa > Arthropoda > Insecta > Hymenoptera > Aphelinidae > Encarsia > Encarsia formosa. Next base: position 12,572,203 of record CM076184.1, on the reverse strand, counting down.
TTAACGGGCATTAACGCTATTGTCGGAATAAAAATCGAACGGAAATTCTCGAGACTACAAAGCGTTACCACGAAATTTTATTTGATATTTATTGTCTAATTAAAACTTTTTTTATTTAATAAACGATTAAATTAAACTTTTGTATTTGGTGTTTTAAAATCTAAGCGCGAGTAAAAAAAAATATTGTTTATAAAGTTTAAAAATAACAGCAATAAAGCTTGTCTTGAAATATTATTTATTTGAAGAATTATAAACCCGGTGATTCATTAATTCCAAGACAAACAACGTTGCTAAAAAAAATCCTGAACGATGGAAATTTTCAATATCAGAAGTAAATCAAAATTTTTTTTTTTATCTTATAGTTCATGGTAAAAACTATTATACTTTAAGTTAGGGACAAAAAAAGTTACACGATAAAAAATAATTACCGTAGCATACAAAATACATGAAAACAGAAAAAAAGTGGAAATAATCGGTAGTAATTTCTGGTAAAGACAGTTAAGTTTTGCAAAACAAGTATACTGAAGTATCAAATATTATTTCATTTATAACTCTTTTTAAAAGCTATAATAGTAATCATGAGAGAATATAAAAATATAATACGTCAAATACTAAACAGTACATAATGAATAGATCTAAATGACAGAAATAAATTATAAAACATACGTATCAAGTGGAGTGTAACTTAGCTACTAATTAGAAGCTTTGTAAGCAAATAACTTGAACCGAAAATTAAGTCTGAAATGTTATGATGTGAAAAATTAAAATAAATAAAAACAGTACAGGATCAAAAAATAAAGTAGAGCTAAGTAATTGTTTACCTGAATCAAAAAACAATAAATATAGGAAAAAATTACAAATATTTCAGATGATTTGGAAATTATTTAGAAGTTGACAACTGTTGAAACAAAAAGGTTAAATAAAAATTTTGACATTTTGAAGATTTAAAAATAAATCTGAAGCCAGCCGGAATTTTTATCGAAAAATTCTGAAATATTATAGATAAAAATTCTAATAAATAAACAGTATAAAAGCCAAAAATTATCTTTAGCTAAGTAAAAATTATGTAAAAGAAAATTGCTAAGCTATTAAAATGCAAGAAATTTGACATGTAACGTGGACAACGTTAAACATTCTGATAAATGGATAAGAAAAAAAATTAAGTTATCAAACTAATTTAAAATGAAGTAATAAAAAAACTGAAGATATAAGCAGCATCATAAATTATCCTGAAATATTGCAAACGACGTGGAACTTAGTTTCTTAGTTATTCGTGGGCAATTTTTTATCCAAATCAATTAATAAGATACGAAAATTTAAAAGTGAAGTTGATTTTGAGTATAAGATAACATGAAACATTCAAATATATAGGAAAAACGTATATACACAATTCAAAAATTGATTTAGCTCAAGTTAAGAACAGAACTATTAGGTAATGAAAAATCACTAATCAAATTCCAAAACACCTCAGACGACTTGGAACTCATTCGAATAAATCATCATCAAAAACCAATCCATCACAAAATTTTACACATTTTCACAACACTCGACAGGCTATGCACTTCAGAATCACATCAAAAATCTTAGAATAACGTGATACTCTAATCAAAGGTAATTCCGAGGCACTAAACACTTAATAATCGGTTATTCTCACATCATCGGGCACGAAGACGGATATCATCCTGGGGTAGGACCGCTTCCTCCTCCTCCTCCTCCGGGTGGCGGTCACCCTGGGCACCCCCATGACGCCTCGACACTTGGGACCCAGGCGGGGGTCAGCTCGTAACTGACCGGCTCCGAGTGCAACCGGCCGACGCGTGTGCAAATGACCAAAGAAAGAAGGAATAAAAAAAAAAGAAGAAGAAGAAGAAGAAGAAGTCGACTGTCGAAGGGGTCACGGCGCATTATGTTAATTTCATGATAATTTATGGAGGAGCCCCAACGAGCGAGGGTCAACCCGCGTCGGTTTTCGACTTATTTTTTTTTCGACTTGCAGGAAGCTTCGGAATAAAAAAGGGTCTTATTGGCTATGACGCAATGTTTGCTTTTGGGTGATAGGTTATGTAAGCGTGGATAAAAGTTTATTGTTCAAATTTTGAGACCTGCTTTTTTGGAAAATAAATTTTAATTTGTACGTAAAATTTCTCTTGACAAGAATAAAGTAGCGACACCGTTTCAAATAAAAACACGTACAAACCATTTGAGTGTATTTTAATTCAAAGTGCAAGATTTTGATAAGAAATTGTGTAGATATTTAATGTAATCATGTTTACATATATTTACAAAACACTTTTAGTACACATGGCACTCACAATTTTTTTTTGTGCGTTTTTTGAAATTATTAGTCTTGGATAAATGTAAAAATACTCAATTTTGTACGTAAGTTCAATTTAAAACTTTTACCTTTTAAATACATTTTTATTGAAATATTTTATCTCGAAAATTCAATCGAAAATTTTTTTTATCAAATATTTGCGATAAACCTATACTAAGAGTTTTCAATTTAATTATAACATTAAATTTTTCATTTAAATATTTAGTTTTTGAATTTTATTTTTGAACCAATCACAAAGCTTTTTTCTCGAGAATTCAATTAAAGTTAAAAAAAAAAAAATTTATGCAATAAATTATGCCAAGTTCGAAAATTGTTACAAAAGTATACGTCAATCAACTTGACCAACAGGTAAAGTCAGACAAATTTTTTTTCAACAATATTAGTAAAAAAAAAAAAAAAGAAATCTTACACTATTATTTTTTTTCCAAGATTAATAAAGTATTAAAATTTGTATACGCTGAGAGATTTTAGTTCCCTAAAAAAAATATTAAAAATTGTGATGCAAAGTTATTTATAAGCGAACGAGGATAAGTGGAAGTGACGAATTTACATGTTTTTAAATGTTTAATTTTATGCGGAACTGTTAAAATTTTTAGCGCATTTTAAAGCCAATATATTTTATGCACATTTCCATTCTTTTTTTTTTTTTTTTTTTTTTCTCAAATCGTAAGTGGACTTTGACACTTGTTTAAAGACACGCTAACAGCTTCTATAAACACCTTGTATTTTTTAAATAGAAACGTCCAGTCGCGAGCCGGGATAAAATTATTCGCTAATTCGCGAGAAGAAAAATAAACTCAAAGTATTAATACATGCGTTACTAATGATGATTTTCGATAGAATTTCGTTTTAAATTGATGAACAAAACTACATTTTTCACCTGTCATGAAGTTTCAGTGTAAAATAACAATGACACCGAAACAAAGCTGTCATGTAAAGATTGATTACAATTGTATGTATGTAATAATTTGAATGTTTTTGGCGGGACGTCGTTTCAAAAATAAATGCGCTATTTCGTCAAAAATATTTACAAAAATTTGTTTATTACTAAAAATCTACATAAAAAATAGTGAATAATTTATCTGGATTTGTGAAGTGCAACTTCACAGATAATAATTCGATCATTTTTATTGAACTACTTATTTAGTTTCCTCATGGTGATAAGCGTCTTGTTTTCGCGAAATTTACTATTACAATCATTCAACGTTACGATATAACCCTCGGATATCCACAGCCGTCTATTATCTTAACAAAGGATTTTTCGCCTCGGACAACATCAGCTGAAACTCTGCCAAGTGAGCATCACAATACAAAGCCATTGTTTCTAATAACTGACATTAATCATCCACAATCCGTCATTCTCTCTCTCTCTCTCACACACACACACTTCTTTTTTCAATAATCGTATTAATTAGTTTTTTAATTATCATAAAATCATAGTGTATTGATTATAGAAATATTTTTGAAAAAGCCTGGATGTTCTCAGATAAGATAAGTTGTGATGAGAAGCACCGCCATCAACAAAAACAACACGCCGAGGATTGAAAATAAACATAAACGAGGCTAATGCAGTCAAAAATATGCCAACTAAAATTGCTCCCGCCGAAGGAAACTGAAAAAACAACGAAATATAATTGAATGAAGCTCCACGTGTCATTAACACAGAGAAGAACGTAATTGCAGTTGTAATTTTCATTTAAATACGATTGTTTAAATTTCCATTACATTTTTTTTTTTTTTTCAGACAGTCAGTAAACTAGTCAAGAGCGTATAAATATTAACAGCATATTTTTTGTTATTAAATATTTTAAAATGTGCGTAAACAAATTTACAAGTACTATTGTTTCATTTAATTTTTTTTTTCGATCCGAAGAACCGAGGGGCTGCCCACCTCAGAATCACATAAAAAATAGTCGTAGGGAATATTTATACTGGTTTAAAAAATTTAAATTAAATTAATTAAAACTTTAATTGAAAAAATAAAATCAAAAAATCACCAATTTGATTCTGGAGTACACAGCTTTTCGAAATCAAACTTATAAAAATAAGTTCCGATCCTTATTAAAAGGATGAATTTATTTAGTTTACAAAATTTATAAAAAAAAGAAGTTGTGTAAAATGTTTTCCCTGGTTTTGTTTTTAATTTATTAGTTTTGTAAATTTTAACTCTGATAATAATTGAAAATTTAAAATTTTCGTATAAATATTAAATATAATTTAAATATTTTATTAATTTCATTTTATTCAAAAAATTCAATTAATCATTAAAAATTAAAAATTGTCGTATAAATACTAAATATAATTTTAATATTGTTTTAATTTCAATTATTTTATTCAAAATTTTAATATAGGCTCATTAAAGCCTGTTTATATTAAAATCGAATTTAATTCGCTAGATTTTTTTTTTTTTTTTTTTTTTTAATTAGCATTTATTAGCCTTTCTAGATTTTTATGCAAATTCACCAGATTAATATTATAGAAAATTTGGAAATATCATTATAAAATTAAAATAAATTTTAAACTGTCAAACGTATAATTTTTTACTTACAATACTATTCAACAGGGCAGTAAAATATTCAATATTAAACATCATGAAAAATTGTATTACATTCGATATGATTTATTATTAAAATAAATTATCTGTTACAAAAATTCTACAAGAATTTAATTTTTTTTTGAAATTCTGAAAATAACAAGTTTTCTGCGAGTAGACAAACAAAGGGTAAACATTGTGTAAATTTTATTTTAATCAATCATGATCCGACTTAGTGTCAGACCGAAACTGTCATCGAGCCTCAGAATCCAGAGCATCAAAGAAACGCAAGTGACAAATAACAGACGCAGTGCCAAGTTCGATGGGCCTAACCACCACCTCAACAAGAAGAAGAAGAATGCATGCACGTGACTCACGCAAGAATATTTAAACGCGATGCGGTACACAATTAGAAGAGAGGCTTTTGTTGTAATTTAATATTGCGGCGGTAGCGCGGGTGTATTTCAGAAGGTATTTTTCCGGGTTTTTAGACTCAAAAAGAAATTTAAGGAACTGTGCTAATTACCAACGAGCTAGTCCGACTGGTAAATATTCAAAGGTGGGGGGAGACCGATTCCGAGCTGGCGGATATCAAAGTCCGGTTGGACGAGTGATGTACTTCAGACCGGTTGACGGAAAATTTCGAAAATCGTCTCGCGGAAAGCTTTTAAGTTACGAGATCGAATCGTAATTTGATTTTTAATCACCGGATTAACCTGATTTTCGATTTGAATTTCTCCTGATGACAATAAGCAATTTTAATTACAAACAGTGTACCATTGAATATTTAATAGTCTCTGCGAATGTGTAATATGATGTTAAATAATAGTAAAACGGAGTGGAACTCGAATTTTAATAAAACACAACGTGTGACATAAATTTTAATTCGTAACATAACTGCATCACTCCATTAATCATCGAGAACAACAAAAATTATATAATAATTTTATTTTTTATCATAATAATAATAATAGTGATAATTTGTTCAAACAATAATATCAATATCAATTCAAAGTAGATGTTTTTAGCAACTTTTTATACAACGAGCAAAATATGCTGGTTGGTTTTTTACTTGCTTGAATGATAATTAGTTAATAATTTAATTAAATACGTCTTAAACAATTATAAATTAATTAATTGACGTATAAATTTTTACAGAGACGTTTATGAAGTTTTTGCAATGATCATTTAAGCTAAATGGCTTGTTTTTTGTTATATTATTAATGTTTCAAATATTATTTATTTATCCAGGGTCCTACTAACAATTAAAGTTCGTTGTAGAATTTAAATGGTTTATAATAATATAAGATAGTACATAATTAAAATAAGAAAATTTGCTATGAAGGTAAATATTACCGTGCGTCTTTGCAAATAATCCGTACCTCAAAATATGAATTTCCGCAAGTTAATCAAGATTCAACAAAATTAACTTTTCGCTAATGAAAAAAAAGGTTTGGAAAAATTCTCGTTACAAAGTTTGAAAAAAAAAAAAAAAAAAAAAAAAAAAGAAAAATTGTCTAGAGCGTATAATTTATACGCAAGCCCGTCTCGCCTTGAGAGCGGTTCGCGTGCCGCCTCCGATTTTATTATAAAATCGGATGCAGTTTACTTGTTCTTATTGCCCTTGGCTCGCAGTCCGGCTCACTTCCTCTCTCCTCTCCTCCTCGACTTATTCGCGTAAATCGCTGTGGAAAAAGAAGAAGAAGGATTAGAACCCGTTTTGAGGAAAATGATAGATTTCTACGCGCTCGCGGAAGACTGACTTTCTACTCGGGAGTCTGCAGACGCTTGCGGTTTTGATCTGGTTCAACGCGCTTTTACATTGTTGACGCGCGTCCTCTTTGAAGTTTAAATTAAATTTTTCGCTTTGATTTTGAATTGTGTTTGCTTGATTGAGGCTTTTTTTATTATCCAAGCAGTGACCTTTGGAGTTTCCGTACGAGAATTATGGATTTTTAAACTCGAATCGAATAATAAATCACTCTTAATGAGAAAAAAACCTTTCTAAGCCTACCCTTAATTGCTTATAATCTCTTTCAACGTGCACAAATTTCAATGCTTTAATGTCAAATTATCAATATTAAATATTGAGTCTATTTATAAAAATAATATTATAATCAAATTAATTCAGCTACAAGTAAATACTACTAATTGAAATTTATTTTTACCAGTAAGCATTATTTTGTTCCACGTTACAAAAAAACCGACAAAATAGATTTAGTGGAATATTTTTGGTGGTTTTTTTTTTAAAGGATATACTATTTACTGGAAGTATCTGTAAGGTATAAAAAATACTCGTTTATTATTTATTAAGTTTTAGGTAGTATTAAGAATTGATTTGAGATTCAGTTCTTATTCGATTTAAATTCTAAAGTTTCAGTTATTATATTAATCGGAAGATTTAATTTTTTCGACTTATAGTATAGTCTTTGTTTGTACCTAAAACAAGTTACTGTGACCAATCAAAATATTTTTAAATTGCAATAATTTTTTTTAAATCTCTTTACTGCAGAGAAAAATCAATTAGAAATTCGACTTTGCCTAATACTTTACCCTAATAAAACAGGTACTTATGTGTTTTCAAATAGTGAATAATGTCGAATCAATCGTGATTTATAGATCCAATTGATGGAAAGCCGGCGGTTACGCATTTTCAAATAATAGCGAAAAATATAAACGCAGAAGCGCCACCCGCGGCGACCTTCAGGACTCTTGTTCCGATCGCGTCGGTTCTTTTATTTTTTCGTAGAGCCGCCGATGATACGACGCGTGTTTTATCGCGTGCTTTTAAATGACTTTCGACGCAATTTCTGATTCCCCGGAGACTCTCCGCAAACAATGCGTGAAATCTTTTCGAACACGTAAGCATCGATAAGCGTTGGGATAAGAAGGAGAAGAATCGATTTGCATCAAGTCGAATACTGTCAAAAAAAAAAAAAAAAAAAAAAAAAAAATTTATGTATTTTTAAGAGTTTTTGTGAGTCACATAATTATTATACATAATCGTACACTATTAAATAGTCATTTTTTTTAAATTTATGATTATATAATTTGACAATTTTGATCGTTTAGAATTTCAGAGTTTAATTATCAGACAAAACTAATTGTTGAGAACACTTTGATTAATTTAATCTAATAAAATTGTATCTAAGAGATTAAGCTGGATGAAAAACATCATTAAACTTCGTTTCCGCTGTATTTATTTTGATTTAGAAGCTGTTTGAGAGATTTATCTTTTGGCAGCTCAATCAACCCCCCGATTTGAAATCTTCATTAGAAAACTTTTAGCTACACTGTACTTCAACCTTTTACGTAATAATTCAAAGAAGCACTTGATCGAAATTTCAAACTTTCCATATTTTAGACTTTTTTTTTGCGCCGTCGAACAAAGTCTCAATTATTTTTAAGCGAAAAGTCATATATTTGCATCGAGGATACCAGATAAACGACTAAAATAAATAACTCGGGAATGTCAACTTTCTCATTTTTTTTTCTTTTTCTCTAAATTTTATTTTTAGTGAAATTTTAGGATATTGAGTTACGATGTTTAACAAAATGCAAAGAATTATTTTTTTTCATGTTGGTGAAAAAAAAAGTCCTGTCGCTTTTTTATTTTTCTTTTCCTTAGAATTATAAATTTGATGAGAGTTTCGAACGAAAGAGACGTATTTATAGAATGTGTATTTTGAATAATAACGCACACAATAAAGCACGTGACCGCATAAGAAAAAAAAAATTGTTCGTACAAGAAAAAAAAGTACTTGATTCGGTCGTGAATGGAGGAAGTAAATTAAAAAATTTGAATCCGTTCATAATCGCGAATAAAGGTCAAGCTACTACGATCAATCTTATCGTCAAGTCTAACAGATAAATTTTGTAAAATAATTAATTTAAAAATATTGAAAGTTTATAAAAGTTATTGAGAGTGTTAACACTTGGTGCATTACACAAAACTTATTTTATAATGTGATTTCATCTTTTCTCGGAATGATATTGTTCTTCCTGCCAGCTTTAATTATTTTCAAAACTCCAATGGTACGTCTAATTTTAATAAAAAATAATTCTTTTGTTTAAAAAATACTAAATTCATCACACAATAATAACTTTTACAATAAAAAAAAAAAATTGATCAAACATGAGTCAAAATTAGTACAAAAAATAAATTACAAATACGTGTAAAAATATGTTCAAAGCATGACGTGTATAATTTTATAATGTTTAAACTCATTTTATTATTTCAACAAAAAAATAAATAAATAATACCTAATAAAAATAAATGATACAATTAAAATGATGAAATATTTTCAATTATTGCTTTTACCGAAATGAGTAATAATTAAACAAATTTAAAAAATACAAGCTGTTCTTTAATATTAAAAAAATAAATTCAAGTAGAAAAAAAATTAAAATAGCTACTATAATGAAATAATTTAGAAATGTATTTAAAACATTTCTTGTAATTTTCTGTAACATATAATTTATTTTTATTATCATTTTTACTCAACATATTACTAAATGAATAAAATAAAGTAAACAAAAAATATGTTCAGTATGTAAATTATATAATTTGATATTTTTTTAAATTATATAACGTTAATGTATACTTCATTATAACTTATACAAAAATATTAATAACCCAACAAATTAAAAATACGATGAAAACGAATTATGCAGTTTAATATTAAATAAACTTACAAAATATACAATCCAATTAAACATGTTCATAATTTTCAAATGAATAAAATAAATAAATTAAAAATATTTTTGATGCATTTCTAATGTGGTTTTTGAGCAATGAAAATTAATCATGATACCAATTCTAGGTTGCTCAGTGAAAGTTATATTATTTAGTTATAAATTATATTTTTCATATGTATGTATGTAAATACAATATAAGTAATAAATCACATTTAATACAAGTTACAAGTACCTCGTAAAAAAAAAACACTAAAAATCTAGAATGTTTAAGAGACACATTGCACAAAGAAAAATGATTGAGTAGTCATGAGAGCAACAAGGTTTACGCTCATTGCCTCGCTCATTGCATGTATTAGCGCGGTATTGCAACACGAGCCGGCAGCGCATCCCAACAACTACGGTACACGTGTTAGTCACCCGATCGAACTCGTACACGTGGACGTTTCCAGATCGCCGCGTTTCAAATTTGCCAAATATCATCCTTTTTTTTTTCATAAATCTCAGTTCAGGAGGTTTTTTACAAGTAAATTTACCGTTAAGTCGGTTGTTTACGGACCAGCTGAGCGTTAAGACCAGAGTTTACAAGCCGCTGACGGTTCGGTTACACGGACGAAATAATTTTTCTCTAAATGGAACGACTTTTAAAAGTAGCTTTCTGTTATCTACTTTATTACTCGCTGTTTCGTCATACGAAACTCGCTCGCGCGGCTAATAAAACTCCTCGCTTCCTCCTTTTCGCACTCGAAAATGATTGTTTTCCCTACAGCTGCACCAAAAAAAAAAAAAAAAAGAGGTGCTTCTTCCGAGCTACCAAGAATAACCCCGGGTGCAAAAAAAAAGCGCAAGGTATTTTCGTCCCGCCAGCTTGGTACGGCCCTGCGCGAGCCGGAGGCGCAACAAATATTTGCGGACCGCGCGATTTTTTGAGTTTTTTAAATGCACGCGCGGAACGCCACCGCGAGAGCTGACATTTTTTTTTCGAAGTTTATGATTCATGGCCTTTTTTTCAACGATTTATTAGAAATATTTTTATTTAAGCGCGCGGCGATGAATGAAACGGAAATTGAATTACGGCTTGTGTGTGAGTGTGGTATATTGTAATTATTGTTATTTCATTCATTATTGTTACCGGTTTTTTTTTTTTAAATTTATTGATTTGCGTGACGATATTGACACATAATTATAATGTGTGTGTATGATTTATGATATGTATCAAGGACTAATATTCTGTATCAACATTATGTATCGATAATAAATTAGAATGTTTAGTTAATATAGCGGCCATGCAATGTTTAGTTAATAATTTATTCCTATATATTTTATAAAGACTTAACATTAATAAAACATTACTTTATGTATAAAAATTAGTTATCAAATAATTTTCATAATTTTTTTTTATGAAATGTAGATTTTGTGTTGATTATCCAGGCAAGAAAAAATTACAGTAGATGTAGTTTGTACGTATTTATTTAAATTATAAACATATATTTTTTGTGTAATAACTTGAAGAGGAGGGTTGTTCAATTAATAAATAAATAATTACAAACTACATCTACTGCAATTTTTTTTTGCCTGGACAATCAACACAAAGTCTATACATTTAATAAAAGTTCATGTGTCTACTATGCAATACAAAGTTGTTTTAAGAAGAATTGATAATTTTCATCATTAACAAGAAATAATTTTTAAAATAACCACGATTCAATTTAGTAATTTAGGTTGAGTAAAAGTATTACCCATACTCAATCATTGACAGTTATATATAATGAACAATGTTAATATATCAGTTTTTTAATAAGCAATACGTAGTATATCGAATGTAAGTAAAAAAATGTTTATACATTAACAAAATGCAACTAAAATATCTTAAATTTGAAAGTAATTACAGTTTATACAATGTATAATACCTCTAAGATTTTTTAAAATTAACTTTTATTACATCAAGGTGGGTGTTCTGAACTTTGAACCCCGCCCGTCTCGACTGAACGTCGCATCGAGGCTAAAAAAAAATTCCATTTGACAACCTCGTTCAAAACAACAACAACCATACGCGTGGGCTGTTACAATTTCGGGACGCTTTTCTTCCCCTCGTTTCCGCTCCCGCACGTTTCGCGTATCAGATTTCGCTGCGCCGCGCGGCCGGTGCATTTCGCTGCAGAATAACGTATAAACGACTTGGCGCCGATATTTTAAACGGGGGGTGATGAGTCGCTGACTATTACACGGTGCGCATCTGATATCTCGTACTGTGGCGACCGAATTTATGTCTTTTTTCACTTTCTGGGTCGCTTGTTCGCCCAGGGTATTTCGAGGAGACTTTTAATTAAGGGGAAGAAGTTATTTTAACAATGTTTTGTAGATGCGTTTGATGTATTACGCGATGTATAAATCTTAAGGTATCTTACATAATATTTTGCTAAGTAATTTATTTTTTTTATTTGTTCGGCCCTAATAGTATATTGAATACATACATTTTTTTCAAAAGTAGAGGTACAACATCTAAATGTACTAGATTATCGTAAAAATTTTATTTTTATAACTGATTTGATATTATAAAATAATAAGATTCCCTACGTATACAACGTCATACATAAATTCAGAGATTAAAAAAATATTACATTATTAAAGTTTGTATGAAAAAGTATCTCTTGAAGGTATGCAGTACACACTGCCACTTCAAGGAAAAAGGTCGTAAACTGCAACCTGTCATTTTTCAAGTATTTTAAGTTCGAAATTTTGAATCTTCGTCAGTTTTATCATCCAAATAATATTAAGAAAACAAAAATGTAGTAGTAATGATAAACTTAACAGTTTGATTAATTCTTTCTACATTTTTTATTTAAGTTTAAGAAAATGACTTGAAAATTTTACATTTCTTGGCTACATTAGAAATCATCGAGGAAATAATGAAAGTTATTCACTTTTTAGGTGACTAGTACCACTCAGCGCGCTGCAAGCGCGCATAGGAAAAAAAACAATGATTGTAACCTCAAAAAGCACTTTTCGAATATTTTAAAAACTGCTCTACCAATCAGCTCACGAATAAAATATAACATTGAAAATCTCACCAATATGGCGATATCTCTCTTTTATAGATAGATTTTGATACTTAATACTAGAATGACATTTTATAAAAGTTTAAATGTTTAAAAGCATTTAAGTTTACTTATAACTTAAGTATATTTTTAAGTCTAATATTTCATACCTTCTTCATAATTGATATTGTTTCAACAACAAAACAAATTCAAAGATAAAAATTTAATTTTGTTTGGTAAATTCTTGATTCGACGCTCATATAAAAAATTATTCGAAAGTAAATTACGTGAAAAGATAACACATAAAAGTTCCGAAAAAATACCGTTATACATAACCCGACTCTCCGCAGTGCATACAAAAGCGCACCGACCTTTCTAACTGCCTCTTTCTTGTTTTTTTCCTCTCCATGTATAATAATAATAACAATAATTTAAATCCCAAAAGATATTCTTTTCAAAAACCCATGTCTCAAATTTATGAAAAATCGTCCGCAACTTGATTTTCCTCCGCGCGAGCCCATCAATCTTGCGTCTTTCACCCAATGAAAAGTAAAATCTAAATTCACTCCGCATTTTCTCGAAAAAAAAAAAAAAAATCACTCGCACGCAGGGTCACGAGTGAGCGTGACATTACGCGTATTTACAGTTCGTACGAAAAACTTTCCTCGCGAATATTAGAGAGCTTGTCATTAGTTCATCACCGCTTTGGAGAAAGTAAGCGTCCGGCTATGTACCGATTCAACCGTCTTGGTATAATAATAGCGGTGGAAAAAAAAGTAGTTTTTCTACGGGTCGGGTATGTAAATCCCGGCAAAACTAGGTGGCACTGTTTTTTTTTTTTTTTTTTTTTTTTTCTGTGCTATCGACGACGTAAGGTCGCGACGATAGAGATTCAGGTGCGCTGCCGGGATATAGAAAGACTCGACCTCGAGAGTTTGCCGTAGCCGACGCTGACTTCATAGCCTTTTTTTTTCTTATTCTCGATAATGAATCATTTTTATGCGAATTTTTTTTTTTTTTTCTTTTTTTGTTAAGGTGGTAAAAAGTTTGACGAAAGATGGTTTTTTTAAATTTATCGATTGCGCGTGCGCACGACGATAAGTATCGATTGAGGAGGTTTTCTCTGGGTGGGTTGTTGTTGTTTTAATTGGGTGATGAGAACTGATATTATTTATGAGCAACGGGTAATTCAATTATTAATCGTTTTGGCAGATCTAGTTGGCAATGTAATGCAACGCAAGTGAAGACGAAGCTCGCGAAGCGTTAAAATAATTTTCTCTTAATTACTGATGTATTAATTTTGTTTACTGCTAAACTAACGTTTGAGTACTTGTTAAGTATAATTGATTGTTTATACATGTGTCATGATTTTTTGAGTAATTAAACAATTTTTTTAATATTTATAAACAGTAGAGTACAAGTCTCAAAACTATTATATTATACAGTGAAACTTCTATAATTCGAAATCCTCTTTGATTCGAAGTAACTTTTTGCCTCATGAATGATATTTTCATATATTTTTATCTCTACAATTCAAAATCCTCTATAATTCGAAGTTAATGCTCGGACACTTGAGTTTCGAATTATAGAGGTTTCACTGTAATTATATCATTTAATTATTACATAACTTAAGAAAACAAATCTTAAGAATTTATTGATATAATTAGCATAAAACGGAAATGTTGTGCATAACTAATTGATTTTTTATAGTTACTGTTCCTAGAGTAGATCAACTTATACAATGAGGAATCTATATATGTGATGTGATGTATAAAAAGAGTTTTTAAATTATAAATGATATATAATTTTTTAAACATGTAAGTTAAATGAATAAATTAAGTTTGAAAGTGTACAGCTATAGAAGGATTACTTATTCATTTTACACTTATACAGCAAACAAGAATGCATGTACATAAACTTTTTTTTTTTTTTTTTTTTATCAGCTGTCTTTAATTAGTCACAGAAAAAAAAAGGAAATCATTAACGATGATTCATATAAATAAAAAAGTCGTTTTATTTAATTCAGTTAATTAAGACAATTCCGATTAGCAACAATCCTCGTTAACGATATTTTAAAATATGTCGTTTGAACATTTGCGCTGTAATTAAGCTCCAGATCGAAAATGCATCGAGCGCCCAATACGGGTGACCCGCATTTCTCGAGGACGGTTCTTTTTTTTTTCTTCTTTTTACATTTCTCGGTTTAGGACGAAAATATTTGAATTTTCGCGGGCTTTTTTTTTTTCGCGCGCGCGTTCCCCGAAGCCTTGGCACCGTTGTCTGTTTTCCTTTATTTACTTTGAAAATTTTATTGGTTGCGATTGATGCGAATTCTGGCCGATCAATTATAAAATGAGTCGGACCTGATATTGGATATTTTTAGCTCGAGTATTAAATAAGATAAACTATTTAAAAAAAAAAAAAACTCTGTTGGCTACCTTCATTTTACGAATTTTGATTAGCGCGATCCCGAGTTTTTTTAAGCGGCCGAAATAGCGAAGACGAAAAAATACGGAGTTGATAATGAAAGTGCAACGTTCAAAATTTAATCACGCTAAAAAAATTTGCAGTTGTCAAGGAAAAAAAAAAAAAAACGTCGATCATGCGGAACTATCGACGTCGTTTTAAAATTTTCTTTGGGGAAGAATCGTGAAGAATTTTAATTACATTTGATTAAGCTTTTTTACGTTGATTCTTAAGTATCGTTTTTCAAGCAAAATCGTGCGCAAAAGCGTTGCTTATTTTATTAACCCGCGCTGACAAGTTAATCTTTACGATCGCATAAAATTTTTGTATTTTAAAATAAAACATCAAAATATTTGGGCCATCGTTTAAATTTTGGCTATTTAATGAACAATATCGAACTGTTTTGCGTCACCTTGTTTAAATATTTAGTCTCTCTGTAGGTATTTTGGAATAAAATGCATGAAAAATAAAAATCAAACGTATCAGTCGTACATTGCACTTTGTAATTCAAATCCATCAAAAAAGACAAAAGCTGTTCGGTAACAAGACATCACAAAGAAACTTCTGACGAATGACGCTTATAAATTTTCCATTTGCAGTCGTCAAATTTTTCAAAAGGGTTCTAATCATAAAAATTATAAAAATATATAAGTTTATTATTATGATTATTATTTATTATTTTATTGAAAATGGTTGGAAGATACAAAAATTTCAATACGAAACAATAGCTTAATGATTCTACCGTTCGGATGTGGTAAGACAGTGATTTCAAATCAGAAAAAACATTAGCAAAAAGTTCGTAGGAAAATTCTTCTGTTACAGATTGCAAAACTGCATGTACTCTAGCTGACACTACATTCTAGTATAATTAGAACCATTTTAAATAATATTAATCAATTTTTTGTTACAAGTACCTGTACGAGAACTTTTTTAAATCTAAAAATACCAAAGTGCGTAAGAGTTGGATCATGCTCTTCAAATTTTTGAATGGCAGAAAAATTTAGTCTCGCAAAAATAAGCAGACAATCGAGATTTGGCCGATGGTTTTAAAAATAGAAAAATTTATGCAGTTAAGAAGATTTTTCAGAAGATATGGAAATGTGAAATATGTGGGACGGTGCAACAGTTGTCAGTATACACTTACCAATTATTTGAATATCATGAAAGAATTTTTATGACAGAATGGTTTTTATTATTATTATTATTATTATTGCGTAAAATGAATTTTACAAAAAATATTTTCAAAATTGAACTGTGTACAATAACATTGAAATTGAAGAATATTTTTTAATATTTGAAGATCGAGTGTTCAAGATCGAATTTTTTGTTTATTTATTTTTATTTATTAGTTTGAAAGATATTTTTTAGATTTTTTATTTATTCTATTTAATTAGTTTTTACCAAATTTGATTTTTTAATTTATTAATTATATTTACAAATCATTTAATTAATTTAATTTAATTATGAAAAAGATTTCCTAATAAGAAGATATACTTTCATTGAGACTTTCATTTGAATTTTCCAAATAATACTCTAAACAATATTTATTATTATTAATTATTAAAAATTCATAAGAAATATATACATATATAAAAGATTTTTGCAAGATTTTTGTTATATCCGACGTTCCCAAGTTTATCGTAATCTTTTATTTTGAACTTACAAAAAAAAAGAAAGAAAAACATCGAACACATCATCATGATGTACAAGAAAGCTACTTAAATGGAAGCCGAGACGTTTTTTCGGCAAACCCACTCGGCCCAAAAAAGGCGTAGGAGGAGAAGACAGAATCGAAAAAGTACGCTTGGTGGGGGAGAGAAAAGCTCTCGACGTTCGTCCGACCTTGAGCCGGGCGGTCACCGGGTCAGCGGCACCTCGCCGTAGGCGTTTAAATCGACGCCGAGCGGTGCCAATAACCCTCCTCGTACAATGTATACAATATAGGTAGATCACACCTCTTTTCACGCCGAGACTGTGTCTCGAAAAATAGCGCAGGTCGAAACTTTTTTTTGGAACATTGTTTTTTGTTTAGGTGGATATTTGAGTTGTTGCAACTTTAAATTTTTATACTATTCTGAATAAGTCAATTTCAATTCAGTAATCAATAATAAAAATAATATAATTTTAATATAATATATTGTATTATTACATATTGTAATAATTTCATTTATTTCTATAATAAAGAAACAAAAATAATTATTGTTGAGAAAACTAAAATATCAATTTGCCAAAATTTATAATAAATAGATTAAAAAATTTTTTTTCATTATAATTATCTGTAATTATGGTTCAATTTATTATAATTAATTATCAAACTAATTAATATCATTATGAAATCATTGCAAGATTATTAGATGATGCAAGTATTGATTTTGTATGGATAAATTTCAAATATTTACCAGATTTAGTCAACTATTGATTTTTTTAAGCTTGAGTTCTATTAATAATTCATAAAAAATAAGTGTAAACAAAAGATTATAGTTTTTGTAATAATTCAAACTAAATAAATTAAAAAATGCACCAAAATTTATTATGAAGAATCAAATCAAACCATATTAAATTCCTCGTTAAATTCTTATCAATAAGTAAGTAAACAGCGATAATTAGTAACTTGTAATCGTCATTACATAAAAAAATAATTATTTATTTGTTCATTTATTTACATCCTTAGTAATGTAAGAATCTATTTATATTTTAATGTTATGTTAACAACAACAACAACAATTTTTTACAGTATGCTAAAATCCTGCACACTTAACCTCCTTCTTCCTCAATTTTTCCAAGCGCGAAAATAAAAGAAAATAAAAAAAAAATTCTCTTACATCTTCAGGCGACGAAATAAAAAATATTATTGTCTTTTTTTTGCAAGCACATTATTTTTTCCTCTCCTTTAATCTTCCATCGAATCATAAACGCGTACATAAATTAAACGCCAATGTCACACTACCGCGGCCAGTGATTAATATAATCCGAGCAAAAGCGCTCCAGTCGTCTAATGAGCAACCGCGCCACCTGTCCATAATCCGGCATCGCTAATTGTAAAAAGAGAGAAGTAAAATTAAAAAAAAAAAAAAAAAAAAAAAGAGGGTAACGAGATAGAAGCAACCCCGAAGGTCGATAGTGCGTAGCCGGCGTTTCGAGATCGAGATCGAAAAAGGCAGGCGGAGAGGAGTGGAAAAGCTGCATCAGAAAAAAGAACGAGGCCGACTCGACTCGGACGGAGCGCAGCGGTGTCGTCTTTGTCGCCTGCTGCGAAAATTTCTCGCAAAAGTTATTTCTGGAGGGGGTCGAAATATCATCATCATCATCATCGTCGTCGTCGTTTTTGTTGTTTTTCTCTCCCAGTCCACCCCGACAGATTTTTTTTCGCGGCCGGGTCTCGTTTTTTGGCAGGCGTACGCTAATTAGGAACCTTTTTTCTGAATTTACGGGAGAGTTATTATTCTTGAATAAATTTTAATTTTTATGATTATTGTTTTTTTTGAAAATACTTGTTTAATCATTTAGAGAATTTAGCGAAATGACATGTGCACTTAAATTGTACGTAATTAAAGGAAAATACATTTTTTCCAAAATTTCGGTTTATTTTATTTTATTTTATTTATTTATGGTTTGAATACAAATTTAAATAAATTAGTACTAAGTATTATCAAAGACAACCTAGAGACTTATTTTTACACGATTAAATTTACAAAATAAATAATAATTCATATATGTAAAAAATAACCGATTTACTTAGTTATAAATATATAAATTATAAAAATGTTATTTAATGAATTTAAAAAAAAATGATTTTTTATTGAATAAGTAATCAATAATAAATAACCAAGAATTTGACTAAATAATAATCATATGAATAAATGTCTTCCTTATAAAATTTTAGTCTGAAAAAGATTCCAAAGCCGAAACTTTGGTCTTTGAATATACTAATAATAAAATTGAATTTTTGTCTCTTGTCAGCGATGAATATTTGAATCGAATAAATATTAAATAACGGTAATTATCTCGTAATTATCGACCATTAGACCCAAGAAATATTTGAAAAATATTTCAAACAAAACTTATTTACTTTTTAAATTTTTGAATAATTTTGCTCGTAATTTTGTGAAGTGTTTGTTTGTTCTCAAAAACACATCGGTAAATAAAATAAATTTTTTCAAAATTCACCGAGAGATAAGATACCATCAATTTTTAATATTTACCCGATCGATCATAAAGTGTATAAGTCAGTGTGAATGATCACGTATTCTTTAATCTCTTTAAAATTATTTTTCTTCACTCAAGGCACGCCGAAACATAACTGCGCTATCGAGCTACCTTTACAATCAGTTTTCAAAAATTCCCGCTTATTGACACCTCGGTGAAAGTTTGAAAAATCTTCCGAGGCGCATTATAATTACGGCAACATTTGATCAAAGTTCGACTCTAATTAACCGCAGTTGGGAAATTTTCTCCGAGGAAGTTAAACCCGGCATTGGCATTATTTATTTTCTATCTACGATCAATAAATACGCGAGTATGCAAAATCGAAGATTGTTATGTGCGCGAGATAATTTATCGGGGCGACGACGATATTAGATATGAACTGCAGCTAAAGAACAAAGCGATAACAGCGTGGTGGGGATATTTCAATAATTAAAAAAAAAAAAAAAATCATGTCTAAGTAATTTAATTAGACTAACGTAGCGACTATGTAGTTTCTAATTATCAATTAAAACTAAAACGTTGCTGAATAAATTCAATTAAAATACTACTAGAGTTAAAAATTTTGAAATACATAGACTCTTCGAGCATAATAACATTGATATTCATGTGCGATTTTGTAAACTCATTTAGTTTTTCATCGAGTTGCTCCTCGTCAAGATTAAACTCGTTTTATCACTATAATTATTTCGCAGTCGTACCTATGAATAAGCAAAAAAATACGTGCGCAATTCAAAAAACATTGTTTTAACTTCTAGTCAATAATTTCTGCTGAGCATCTTTCATAAATACTCTGAGCAAAGAAATGAAAAAAAAAAAAAAAATGGAATCATATTGTTTGAAGTTCTGAATGAATATTCATTTGCTTGCATTAGGGGAATCTGAATTCACACTTTTCCTCAATTAAATATTATATCAAATTTCATTTCTCTACCTCTTGAGTTAATTCAGCAGCTCCTAGGCTGTCGTCAGCAGTCTGAGTTGGCATTGGTGGATCAGGCGAGTTGGTGGCATTTCTGGCATTTTCAGCGGTTTCAGTGACCACAGCGCTGGGACCTGCTGTGGTCTCATTGACATTAAGTAAATACGCATGTATGTCATTGCGTGCATTGTTTATTATGTTGTATCTTCCTAATGCATTTAAGTCTTCAAACAAGTCTCTCTCGTAGTTCAACAGTAGGGAGTCAAGGTTCTTAGGATGTACAAAAGCTGGCCTGTGGATTATTGTGTGATGGGCATCATTGTTCCAGTTGGATCCGTTGTTGAGATCCAAGGAGCCCACATTAACAGTTTGTATGTCTAATCCTACATAGGAATCAGGATCCACTCTCATCAAGGAGAGCAGAAGAGCTATTTGAAGCAGCTCATCGCTGTAAAACTTCTTCAGGTTCAACATTTTGGGAGTTAAATATCAGCACGAAATCAATGATATCATGTGTATAACTATCACAGTTTGTGTGAATTTGTTGCACTAGTAACTATAAACTAATGTATAAATAAATATTGTATAGAACTAAAACAGTTTCTATAGGTTAAAATTATCACAGACACTATGTATAAGTCTTAAAGAATTATTTTTCCAGTTTCACTCTTTTTGCTAAGTACAATCAATCATTTTTTGGCACATTTTGTATGATGTGTTGTACTAGCACACTTCACTGTTTACTTCTTCATGCATCCATCAAAATGAAGAAAACATGTTTTTTGATTATCCTGTGACTAGTCTCAGTGACTGGAATTGTCTTGAGTTCTTTCATGTACCTGCAGACAGAAAGATAAGTGTCAAAAAAACCACAGATAAGATTTCCAATACATGTTGTTTTCATGAAATTACATTTTTTATCTGCAACTAACAGTGAACTCAAATTAACAAACAGTTCAATACATTGCAGATACTTTCATCATCTTTTAAAAAGTGTTTTTATTTTGGAGCAGGTCTTTTTATAATTTTACTATAAAAACTGAGTGATAATCTCTAAAACATGTAAGGATAATTTATCAGATTTTATACCAAAAAATTTTCTAAAATTACAATGTTGTGAAATTCTTTTATTTAAACTTATAAATTAACATGAAAATGTTTTATTAATTTTTAAATGTATTATTGAGGACTCTACTTTACTTTTGAAAAATAAAAAGTTTAAGGAAACTTTCAAGACACATAAATTAAAAACAAGTTTCTTTCCGAGTATCAAATCGAAAATTGATTAACTTTAATAATTCTACTATTTCCGTGGATGATTCACTCCACGTGAGCCGTGAGGAGAAAAAAAAAAAAAACTACCGAACAAAGTTTTTCGCGATATTCACGAACATTGCATCAACACATTATAAACTTTCTCGAAAAAAGAGCAGACTAAACAAGCGTAAAGATCTAAAGTGAAAAACTTTCACTGCACCAGGCGTAAACAAACATCGTAAAAACACCTGCTCCAAAAAATCCGTCAGTAAAAAACAAACAATCACACCCACCCTAGCACCGTCCTTTTTGATCCTGCAGGATGATGATGAAGCAGTAGTTTAAGTCAGCTGATGCCGCACGTTAGCTAACCTCAAACTCTGTTTTTATTATCTTGCTCCTCCCAGGGTACACTAGCACTTCAAAACTACACGTGTCCCAACGTGGGGCGCATAACCGTGCACTCGATAAACTCGCGTCGCGACTCTTTTCTTTTTTTATTGCTCCTCCTTCCGTTCGTATTTGAAAAAAAAAAAAAAAAAAACAGCGGGTGTTGCACTACCGCGAGCGACCGGGGAACGACTGCGAATACACCGCGAGCGCTGCAGTGGGTCGACGTGTGTCTGACTCAGACTGGTGATGAGCCGCCAGGGACGTAAACCGTGCAACCGGTCGCCCCACTCCGCGAACGAGGAGAAATCGGGAGTTGTTGGATTCTTCCACTCGCGAGTCGCGCGCGGATCGAGACTACCTGCGGCTGCCTACTTTTTTTGGGAATTTACCGGCGCACGAGACGTTCAAAATGTTGTTCCTAAAATCGATAAGTTGTTGAGGTCGAAAGAGCACGCATGTGAAAGTGCGGCATGAAAAAAATTAAAAAATTTTGTTTTTGACTTGATAAAAAACACCCGTGACAATCGAAAAATATTAGCAAATCAAATGATTTTCAAAATATTTTTGTTCTTAACCAGCATGAAAAGGCAAGGGTTAGTAAATTATTGTGTTGTCGAAGATTTCACATTTAAAATGAAATTAAAATTTGAAAAACTAGTAATTGATATTGTATAAGTAGTTAGAAGATTATTTTTTATCAAAATTGTAAATTAACTCTGGCTTTAACTCAATTTTGTTCAAAAATCTCAACTGTGATGTAATGTATGAAAAAAAAATCGAGAAAAAATCCTGTCAAATTTCAAGTCAGCTGATTGACATGAAATTTTTACAAAATTTTATAATATTAATCAATATTTATTGGTAAATCGTATATAATGATGAGCTGTAGGGACATTAACAGTTTATATTATATGTATAAAATTCCACAGTTTCACAAGATCATTAAAAAATTTTCAATAAAAATAAAAATGTTTAATTAGTTAAAATAAATTTTTCATTTATTAATTTATACATGATAAAATTCCATACAACATAAAAAATGGCATTCCATCGACAAAACAAATTTTTTTAAGTACAAACGCTGATCAAATACACTTTTAACTTTGAAGTATTAAATACTGTGCGAAATCGATTTGAACAAGACTTATTGATGTTCAATTTTTCCTCCTATGAAGAGACTCTGTACCAACTTATGCAACAATTTTTTTTCGATAGTAACTGTAGTTCTCTGCTTGTGACTTGGAGGAAAAAAAAAAACGAGTGGTAAGTATGTTAATTTGCGTCTTGCATAATTATGAGACGCTCTTTTTTCATTATCCTAGATATATGTATACACATTTATTTCGGTGTTTTTTTAAAACTCGGTTTTTATCAAAATATTTTTTTTTTTTTCGCGAGCTAGCGAAATAAACAAGTTTTTAAATCAAACTCATTTTATTGCGTGGATCCTTGAAATTTTATGGCTGAATTTTTTTTCGAATCTGTGTAACTTATATGCACATTTAATTTTATTATCAATTGTCAATGCAATTCGTACAGATAACCAATTGAATTCCGCACACTCGAAAACAATTTTTTTTGCTTCAACAAACACTCATTACCTCATATTTACATACAGGAAAAATTTTCAGCGAAGTCCGTTAAACTTTTTTCCTATAAATTTTCTTCAAATTGATCTTACAACTCATTTTCATCGACTTCTTTGAAATAAATTTTTGACTTATACCATAACGCAGTTTTTTTTTATAAAAAAACCTTGAGGAATTAAAACACAAACCAAAGCGTACGTAGTCATTAAACAAGTTGAAAGTTTGCTTCGTCCTCGAAATTAGATGACAAAAAACCGAGTCCAATTCTGCATCGCGTAATGTAATGATCAAAGTCATTAGCAATTACACGAAAGCGTCGTCTTGGCTAAACTGTATGCAAAATTTTTCCGCGCTTTTTTTTTTTTTTTCAATTTACTTTGATAAAAATTTTGAATGAACTTTTTAATTACCGACTTCGTCATTTTAAAAGAACGCTGGTTTATCAACTCGTAATTGCAAAAACTTGGACGCTGACATTTGTCACATCAATTATAGCTTCTCACGATAATCACGTGAAATATTGCGAGATTGATTAATTGTATCAGTCTCGAGCGATAAAATTTTAAAATTTCTTTGATTTTGATGTATTTTCATGCACGTGCTGTTTAAAATTTTTCTCATCTTCGATATGATTTGTAAATGTTTATTTTACACTTGATTTATGTAACAGGAGTAAGATTCAACACATCTTAAGCTTTCGTACAGTTTATTCATTTACATCAAAATAAATGTAAAAAAAAAAGAAAATGTAAAATTTAGACGATGTGAAGTTTTATTATTTTATCTATTCACTAGTACACAAAATAAAAAATACATGGAAATAAGTCTTAAACAAACAAAAAATTATAAAATTTCAGTGTTGCTGTTGGCGCTGAGGGCATGAAATTTTCTTTTGTACGAGTATTATTTAAATTAATTTTTCAGAAGCCAAGAAAATATATGGAAACTATCCTTAAATTACAAAATTAAAAAAATTGATGTTTGCTGTCAATTTTGACATACATACAAAACATGAATTTTCCAACTTCTCAAAAAACTTCAAATACTATTAAAAATAAGCCTTCAGTAAAAACTAGGTCCTAAAAATTAACTAAACTAAAATATATTTTACACTTGATTAGAATGTCAAAAATAAGTTTCAGCAATAAGAATATAAAACTTTTTTTTTCATCGATTCGAGAAAAATACATGAAAGTAAGCCTTGAGGATACCTCATAAAAATTTCTTTTCAGTTTCGAAGAGCAACAAACAGTAAACACCGCTGGAAAATTCGCACACTCGTCGAAATTCGCAACGGGCGGCTGCAGGCAAGAACTGAGCCGTTATCTCTCTTATCGACACTTGGTCGGCAAATTAGAAGATCAAAGAAATAAATATTGCTAAAGGCCGGGTTTCTCGCTTGCACACGTTTGTTGTAAATTGTATCGCGCATGCACGCTCGGAAAATAACTCGGGAGATAAATTTCTCAAACTCGGGAATTAATCGCACGCTATAATTGATATTGTTATATAAGTTTTTTGTCTCAATGGGGATGGAGACTTGCGACAATTCGTGTAATTTTTTTTCATTTAATTTTTGTGTTTTTTTTTTTGTTAGAATAAATTTTATTGTTTGTTCTCCGTATCTTCAGCTTTTTTTTTTCGAGTCCATAAAATTATGTAAGGCGGGTGACGTCAGGGTGTTCGAAGAAATTTTAGTTTATTGAAGTATCGACTGATCTAACAGTACACTTTATATCATTTAATTTATTTTATTGATTGACTACTTTAGTCTTTTATCAAAAAACGAGACAAGCTTTTTAAAACGAAAAGATGTTGGACAAGTTTTTTGATAACGAAAAAAGCCTTACGTAAAAACTACACCTCGCATGAAAAAAGCTAAAGGGTAAGATTTTAAAAAAATTGATAAATTACCTCGGAAAATAATAAAGATTAGTAAAAATTGCTTTTGTATCTTTTTTTTTTTTTTTTCGATAAATGCGTCGATTTGTTGCTCATTACAATTAGTAAACCGACCCGACCGGCTTTTTTTTTTGCAAACGGAACTTTCATGGTTTTGGAATAAATTAGTTTTGTAATTAGGAAAACTGCAGAGTATCAATCATGCTCTGCAATGTCGGGCATTTTTTATTCCATCAAAACGATCGAATTAAACTTGTAACATATATTTTTTTTTTCTTCCGTGCGTATCTGCATAAACATTGATGTTGTTTTTTCACTGGATTAACTTGTAATTCGGTCTGACAAAGAAGTTTTTTTTTCTCTCTTTATAATTAGTACCAACTCTTATCAAATAATTAAAATTCATTTGCTTAATCGTCCGTAACAGAAAATCTACTTTACTTTTTTTTATTTAAGTACAAAGAGACGATTCACGATGAGGTTTTGAAAGATCACAGCTTTCTGTCGTCATGAGAGGACGCAAGGAAAAAAGAGCGGAATCACTTATCGATGCGCTTCATCTGGTTGGGTAAATGAAAATAATAAAAAGAAAAAAAAAAATTAAAATAAAAACATTAATAAAAACGTCGCGTGTGTTATCGCACGACTTTAGCATTTTTTAACTGAAATATCAAAGAAGCAGCCTGCCAGCAAACAAATCGAGCGAACGGCGCGTGAGCAAAGCTTGATTGATCTGATTCATTAAAATAAAAATAAATAATAAAATCGTCGTCTGAGTTTTTACGGCGTCGGTGATCAGGATTACGTAAACCGCGACTCTTGTGACTCGATAAAATTTTGTTATCACAACAAATAGGAAAAGTATTCGAAAGTTTTTAAAAAAATTGAGTTTTTTATTATTATTTTTTTTTTTTTATGGGTGGTGGTTGTGTTCGAACGAAATAATTGATTGTCGTGCATTCTTGACTGATTAATCTTAAACTATAAATATAATAAACATAAATTATTTGATATTGTTTTGTGTAAAAAATTACTAAATTCATTTATTTTTATAATTTATGCAAGATTAGTTTTTATAATTATTATTTTATTCAATAAAACAAATGACTTTAATAACTAGATCGAAAAAAATAGTATTAGTATTAAAAATAGTATTAATATTCTATTAGTTATTAAGGATGTTCAATGATTTTGAAAAATTACAGCGATTTTATCTTAAAATTTATATCAAAATAATTGTTTGATTTTTGAAGTATTTATTAAATAATTTAACGCGTAGTTTTGTAGAAATCGAGAAATTTTTCAGTATATTATTTTTATTCTTAAAAATTTCGACTGCCAAGGTACATGAAAGTTCAAAGAAAATTTTTTAATTTTTTTATTCTACTACACTGATTATTTAGAAAATGTAACAAAAAACACGTAAACAACAAATTCTCCTTACTAAATGGTAAAATAAAAATCAAACCGTTATTTTTATAT
Organism: Encarsia formosa; assembly: GCA_038277355.1. Lineage (NCBI taxonomy): Eukaryota > Metazoa > Arthropoda > Insecta > Hymenoptera > Aphelinidae > Encarsia > Encarsia formosa. The sequence continues at coordinate 12,545,388 of CM076184.1, read as the reverse complement.
TCAAATAGATGTATTTTTTCAAAAGCAGAAATTTACTATTGTAAGGACTGATAAATATAAAAAAATATTGATAAAAAATAAAAATAAATACCATATAATTATTTTGCAGATTTAAATAATTTTAAACAATAATAAAAGATTTGATATAGTAAATATATTTTATTGTTTTATTGAATATTTCAATACATAATAACTGGATACATCATATATATAACAAACATAATATTATAATTGTATTCACTATTTTTAAAATTATGATAATTAAATTAAGTACAAAAATCTTTTATAAGTTACGTGTGTTCTTATCGCAGCTATAATTCAATTTAAACAAAGTTATTCTATGAATTTTACTAGTGTAAACTGTATTAAAAGTCGCTTAAATCATCGTAAACCAATCTATTTTTACAGCATAACACGTGACTAAAAGCACCAATTAATAATACTTTTCCCAAGCTCAAACGTAACTAAAACATTTCCAGAGGAAAAAGAGTGAAAGCACCCGCGAAAAATTACCTCGGAGCACCTGCGAACTAATCGGTCATTTATCCCTGCGCGACCGATAAACCGCGGGGAATTTTGCTGCATAAATATAGCTTTGAATAAATTCGCTCTGCCCCACTGAACTTGACACAATTAAGACGCGTCTAGTATTTCTTATCATTAAGCTATTCCACTGCCGTTTCGTGTAATCATCGTCGGATGAGAGAAAAATCGCTGGAAAACTAACTAGTTTGATTTGCGTGTTTCCTACTCGGTATTTTCGACCTGCATGGAGACATAACAAAACGATATTTTACGTCACTCTAGTTATTATTATTATTATTTTTTTTTTTCGTTTTCGCTTTTCAATGCTGAATTTAACTTTTTAATGATTTATGATTTACAGAACAATTAGATGATACAGAATAATTTTTCTCTCAATCGTGATGTTTATGTACGTAACTCAAATTAGATGCATAACATTTCTATTTTATTTATTTCATATAAATTCTATAACGGTTTCCCAATTTCACATTAATATAAAATTATGTGACTCACATAAAAAACTAGTTAAGTCCATTTTATAATTTAAAGAACTTCCTGATCAGCATAACTAATTTCAGAATCAAATATATATTTTTAGTATAATACGAAGCACTGTTATACAAATATACACAGTTTATCCTATAAACCACAGAATTAATACTCATACGTATAAATAAATAAAAAATAAATTCTACATGAACATTTTGCGAATGTTAGTCACAAGATAGAATAAAATTAATGAAAATACTTTAGTCATTTCGGTTATTGATTTTCAAACTTAAAAAAAATCATAAATTTTTTAATCTTCAAAAATTTATTGAAACATATCAAATACTCAAAAGATATTATAAATTTACCAGTCTAAATTTTAAAAACTTTCATGAATCTCTAACCATTGAAGATTTGGAGCAACTACAGATCAGATTATAAAAAATTAATAAATTTTACCCTCAACATTTTTATGGGCTTAAAAATATTTTTCTGAATCATTAAATCAGATTTTACTATTTTGCTAAGTGTTTTATCGATTGAATCGGGTATAAAAACTGTTACCAGCTTCCATCCTAATTGGCTTGATCATTAAATCTCATCGAGTGGAATTAAAAAGATTATTTTCCCGAGCTGAATTTCAACCAATAGAAACGCCGTATTTGACATTTGGTGGAGGAGTGGGGGTAAAATGATTTCGATAATTTTTCGGTTATTTCCAATTCGAAGCATATGTTTTGTTTACTAATGAAACGTAGGTTATAAGCGTTGAAATTCAGCTGGGGAAAATAATCCAGCCGAATACCCCTCGTGCTCCAAAATTGTAGATAATTTTCCTCTGGTTTTATTATATAGCAACTCGTGGAGCAAGTTTGACAAAAAATTTTTGTCAAACTTGCTTCCCTCGTTGCTATACAATAAAACAGACGGAAAATTTTCGACAATTTTGAAGCACTAGGGGTATTACGACTGAAAATTTTTTAATGTAAAAATTTCATAATTATCAGGCGAGTATTTTTAATTCAACGTGTATATTTTGAAACGATAAATTAGCATCACACTGACTATTTTTTTACTCAGGCTCTAAAAAAACTACTCTACTTTTAATTTTTATCGCGATAAAGTTTCGTAATTCGGTCAATCTACGGTTATAGTGAAATGAAAAAATTCAAATTTTTTATTTCAATCCCAAAGTTGAATTATTTTTCTGGAAAAGGCATCTTGACCTCATGCAAAGTTAACAACAGTTGATAAAAATTTTCAAAAAACCGCATGTAATTTTTACGATTATCATTAAAACATAATCAATAAATTGATCGAGATTTTTTAGCTAATCTGTGCGCGCGCGTGCGCATACGATCGTATCTAAAAAAAAACTTCATTTGAAAAGTGATAAGGCCCGCACTGAATGATACACAAGCTTATTTTTAGCGTGTACGTGAAATTTTCAATTGATAACGATTTACGATGACGATTTTTGTTGTAATCACGTGCAACCGCGGAAAATTAATTCGATTAAGTACTGCAGTGCACCTCAAAAGTTAAAAATTAAAAAAATTATCTTACGTAAGTCATCGCTGTAACAATAATAACTCACACTTGCCGAGTGATTACCATCAATTTTCGATTTTCTATTTTCTAGCTGTAGCGATGAAGTTAATCACTCATAATTCGAGCCATCGTCAGCATTATATTTAAACAATGTTTCGCGAAAAACAAACATATCTTCAGATAAAATTTATTTTGAAAAAGAAATTTTTGTGGACGATACGTTAATGCCGATCCTTCTCATATTTTTTGATTTGAATTATCGAGCGTAAAACTGGTTTTTTTGAAATTATCATAAACAAGGAGTTTTTTGGGTATACATTATGTTTTACCATTTTCGGAGTTCATTTTAAATATTCAGCAAATATCTATCAGGTTAAAGAACTATGATTTTTTTATCGCTAATAAAATATATACATTTATAAATAGTGATTTTTTTTACTATAAAAACCTCGATAAAAACACAATTATTTTATATTATGAAGAAGTTATATAAATTTAGGAATATTATCTTTTTTAGATGATTTTAAAATATAATTATAATTAATTATTTATAAATTAATTTTTGTTTTAATATTTAATATATACATAACATCGACACATCGGTTTTATACAAATAATTACTACCCCGGACCCATAGTTTAATCAATATATTTAGTAAGTAACGATCAGGTTGAGGAACTAAAATTTGTTCATAACTAATGGAAAATACAGTAATTAGTATTTATTTTGTTAACTAACACTAAATACTGTAATGATATTGTATTTATATTTAATATGTAATTATGATTAAGTAAATCGAATTTATCTTATTTTTCTGTTTTAAAAAAATTCAATTTATATTTGTTACTTGTAAAGATAACATTATTATCTCCGTACTGTTAGCTATATTTTGTAAGGCATATGCGTATTCTTAGAACAAAAACGGCGCTGAAGGTACACCTTTGATTACTTAACAACAGTAATAAAAGTTCGAAAATTCAAACAAAAACCAAACAAATCAAAACAAAAAAAAAAGAATCTTGAGAATAATTCTCCACGCACATAACTTCTCGAGGAGGAGAGAAAGTCAAATTGGCTATGTGGACTTTGCACCCTCGGTAGTGCGCTTAAAGAACCAAATAAAAACATTAAAGTTTTTTCTGAAACACAACGATCGTCCACGTGGGGTCACTCACACTTAGCTCCTCCAGGCGCCAAATTTACCGCGTGCAATAAAATAAAAAAAAAAACCATCTTTTTTTTGAATAAACAAATGGATTCTGCCTTCGATACTCGAGGCATTAATCACACTAAAAGAAAAGAGTCGAACAAACAGATAAAGTTAGTGAGAGGGGGAGTGAGAGAGAGAGAGAAAAGCTCATCTTTATCACACGCAGGTGGGGAAGACGTGTACGTTGACATAATTCAAAGAGCTGCGATATCGCGTAGAATATTTATTTACCCGACGATTAAAGATTATCCCCGTCTGTGACAGATGTCGGGCTCGATTTCTTCTTTCTTTCATATTTTTTACATATGAATTTCGATTGGTTTTAAAATCACGCTGTGATGCAACGCTTCCGGGTAGATTCCACAGACCAATGTAAACACGAGACCCTTAAAGCGGCTCACTTCAAGTCGGTTCAGTTCGAATCAAAAAACCCGCGAAAGTTCGAAAAGGGCTCGCACTAACCTCGGCGCTGGGCTTGATCCTCTTGGGATCCGGCAGCTCTACGCTGTCCGGGGACAGCGGTCTCATCTTAGGCAGGTCCATCATCATCATGCTTCACTGATAAGTAACTACCTTCACACGGGTAATAAATCACTGGTCACTGAGAAAAATGAAATTTGAAAATGTAATTCGCACACCGGACACAAACCTCGAACACACCGATCGGCCACGCGGTTTTTTCCCTAATGAAGCGAGTACGTATCAACGCCGCCGCTGGCGGCAGAGTTGATGCGATTTTTTTCCTTTTTTTTTTTTTTTTCCAGGCCCCCACTTTGCCCGCCCGACGAGATAAACCGCGGTGGCCTTCGGCGAGGCGCTGCTGAGTCTACTTTCCGCCACGAGTGTTCGCGGTGTCGAATTCGAACGGGTATTTTTGGGTTTTGACGGGTGATCGGTTGAGGATGCAGGGTGATAAGGGAGCTTTTTTGGGGGAGGAGCGAGTTGTGTGGAGTGATGGAGCTTCGGCCGTTTGAATTTTTCCCGCGCGCGATATGCGGAAGTGCGGCTGACGATTGATGTTACGAACGCGGGTCTTTTTTGGGCAAATTAGAATGGTTTGAAATTATGTTGAACAATTTAGTAATTTTTTTTAATTTAATGCGAGATCTGTCGGGAGAGGTATGAGTAATTTTGTTTGAAAATTGTGGTTATTATGAATGATTTTAAATTGTTTGATCCTAAAGTGGGGGGCCTGAAACGAAAAAATATTCTATAAAAAAATTTTTTTTTTAATTTATTTTTAAAATTTTTGCCTCTTGTTTTCATCTATTTCAAATAGAAACAAAATTTTTAACAAAAAGAGTTGTCAAGAAACGGGATTTCATAAAGTTATTTTAAAATATTTTAGATTCTAATGATTTAGGTTTCAAGAGAAAATCACAAATTTATAAATATTTCGATTTCATCATCACATGGTAGTTTTTACGCTTCTCTGCAAAAGTTGCGAAAACATAATGTAAAAGTTAAAATAAACTTTCAATAAAACTATACGTGTCTGTATTAAAATAATATCAATATATTAATTAAGTAGTTTGGTGGTTATTATTCTTGAAAATGAAACACCTTATTTTCTCTGTAGCAAACTAATATTACCATTTTAATAATTTACGGAAAAGAGCTTGGATTATTGTGAAATGAATAAAAATAAATCTTTAAATCGACGTTTTGTAAGATAAAGAGTTAATATATTACTTAGATTCACGAAAGTTGATGAGACAAGAAAATTGAGCTACAATATCAATTTTGAAAAAAAAATCATAAATAACTCGCAAATAACAATGAAAACGTTCGCAACTTTAAGGTAAATGTCCGGGATTATTGAGCACTTTTCAAGGGGGTGATTTTCAGTTTACGCTCGGTTGTTACAGTAATACTGCATGAAAATCTATAATTTTTCATAGGATGCTAAAAAAATGAGTCAGGAATTGTGCAGAATGATTTTTTTCATCAATTATAGATTAAAAAATTCTTTAAATTACTATAAACTAACGCAAAAGTCATGTTCTCGAGTCTGACACCCCCCAAAAAAATTTTCAGAAATGTCCCCCAGGATGGGACCTCTAAATTTCACTTTTTAGGCATATTTTTCGCATTAAACTCTCTGACCTTGATAGAAAATTGATCAAAATCACTAGTTCGCGGCTGGGGATGGTTAAAATCATTAGATTTCAGATCAACATTTATTAAAACTACACTCAACATCAGCTCTACAGCAGAAGATTATGAACAAAAAACTCAACTTAGGTTAATTAAAAAATATCTTATAAAAGTCTAATTTTATGATTTTAATACCAGATTTTTTATGATTTACAATGTGTTATTAAAATATTTATTTAAAATATTAATAAAAAGAGCAAAAAAATGTGGAACGCTTCACGATTTTGCGTGTCATCCTTGCGCAGGGGCCATGCTAATCTTCTCTGTATCGTTCCAATTTTAGTATATGTACTGCCGAAGCAAGTACAAGGTACCTTGATGTGGCTCCGGTATATATACCGATCGGCACCTCGTTTGACTGCTTGTGAGAGGCGACTAAAATTCGGTAGCCGCCTGGTGTCCGGTCACCAAACTACTCAGCCGGAAGGTCCTGTTAAGGTCCCGTCGGTCGAAACTACACCAAAAGATGGTATCAGTCAAAAATCATGCAATGCATTGAAAAACCCGTGAACGACCAGTAAAAATCAGTGCAACGTATCAGTTGCACACTGCATGCTGGCTATCGGAAACGTGACTTCTGCTAACCTCAAAAAGCTTAATTTAATGGTTAAAGTTTTTTAAAGACTTTTTAAAATTAAAATAATTTCAGCATTATTAGTTTTTGAATAAACAATTTGTAAAAAATATAAATTTAAGTAGAAAATCGCAGGTTTGGAAGTATTTTATGAAATAAAAAATTAACCTCAATAAACAAAACTTCCATACCGACATGTCGGTAAAAATCATAGCAGCGCTCTGGATCTGAAAATTTTTGTGTCATGCACGGGAAAAATCGTGCAAGGCACCCAAGTTTTAGTGCATGGCATCAATATTGTAGTTTCAATTCAGTTATTTTCTGGTGCCAACTGAAAGCACGGTTTTTTGACTGACTCTTTCTTTCGGTGGTTAAACTAAATTTATTTTATTTAGGTCTAAATTGTGATCTGACAATAAATAAATGGGGAGGGATGCCACTGTGGTGGACATATACGCTACTCTTTAAGAATCCAGGATTTTTACCATCTCATTTTTAATTTCTTTGTCCACATTTGTGAGGTCCGTTGGTTTAGTGAGTAGATTGCATGACTTGTATTCGGCGATCTCGGGTTCAAACCCTAATTAACACTATCCAAATTTGATATCCAATATAAACCTTCCATGGGCAAAAAAGAGTATTAATGTTCGTTAATTCATGAAAATAAAAAAAAAATTTACTGGAAACTCCTATTGCAGATTATAAATCAAATTTTTAAGTATTTACCTTTTTACCAATTCAATAATTTGAAATCGGTACAATAAATTATTCAAAATTCAAGAAGTATTTTGAGTAAGCTTTAAGTTTTTCATTTTGGCCCATTTGTACGTGTTCCACCAGTTACACAAATTTTTTATTTGTAACTTCTAAAAATTCATTGCTTTGTCCGAAAAAAGCCTCAGTACATCAAAATCGATACAGACGACATTTTTTTTAAATTTTAATCTTCGAAAAATCAGCAGATAATCAGCATTTATTGAATTATTACATTATGAATACTTAACTTAAAATTTGAAATAACTTTTGAACACTTAACTTAAAATTTAAAATAACTTTTGTCAAGAAAATTAATTTAACAGCGCGATAAGATGTCTATAGCTTTTTGAATTTACAAAAATTGTTCAATTGAATTCATTGAAATTAATAAAAAAAGGACGAGTTTTTTCATCTTAGAATATGACTTTTTAATAATAGGTCCACAAATTAAATCAATTTTTTAAATTAAAAAAAAAAAAAATTATTATTCGAATGGAATTGAATCTATATTATATAATATAAGAAAAAAATAAAGTTCTAGACGATGAAATTAATAAACAAAATTTTTCTTGCAACTTTGCTATGTAAAATTAATTTAGTAATAATAAAAATAAAATCATAATGAAATAATATATAAGTTTTTTTAAATAAATGTTTTTTTAAGTGAGGAGCGGTGGGACGGAATAAATGCACAGGATAATGATGCTGGAGGGGAAGGAGTCTTTGCTTAGGATCCTGAGTGGATCGGCTGGGATGATTTAATGGCTTACGATTCTGGATATGAAAAATAAGTTTCAACAAAATTTTTTTTAAAATTATATTTTTAAAAAGTTGAAACAGTAAAAACTGTTTTTATTAAAATACGGTTTTTTATTTCAGTGAGGAGGAAAAGGTCGTAGACGAAGGGATCGAAGAAGAAAAAGAAGATGATCATCATCCAGGATTTATATTATGAGACAATTTAGTTTTGTGATTTTTTTAAAAAGTGATAATCGAAAGTGTAGAAAAATAAGCGTTCATTAAAATTTATTAAAATAAGGGTAAAAGTGTTAAAAAGGAAACAAATATTTTTATAAAAATTTCAAGTGAAAAAAGTGTTCATTATAAACAGAGATTAAAGTTTGGATGATATAAGTTCTAAACAAATTATAGTATGAAAATGCAAAACTTTTCGTCACGGGCCAGCTCATGAACTCATCAGTGCCTTAGACGCTGCTACAGGGGAGGGGAACCCACAGTAGCTAAGTATCTGGACAAGGCCAGTCTACTAGCGGGAAGCCAGACGCCACCTGGCGGTGAGTGTAGTACCCTACAACGATAAGTATCCGAAAAAAAAATTATATTCTGTTTAAAACTTAAATATTATTTTTATAAAAATTTGACACTTCTTCAAGACAACTGCATGTGTAAAAAATAAAGTTATAATTTTTTTCTTTTTTTTGTAATTTTAATGGGCCGCTCTGGGGGGTTTTCCTCAAAACTTGCAGCAGTTTTATTTATCTACAGATGCATGTTTTAAATTTAATTAAGGAAATATTAATTTTTATATTATTTTATTTTTTCGTAAATCGTGTACAGGAAATGAAGAAAGTTATCAAAAGTTTATCATATAAAATCTCAATTTTAGCAATGATAATAAAATTAATCATCATTTTATCTTAATCTAGGAGATAAAATTAATTGTTTCATAGGTGCTTTCATTGTTAAAAAAAAAAAAATTCTAGCAGAGTTAAAAAAATATGAATTTTTGAAGTACTATGGTTATCAGATATTGGGATGGATCACGTATTTTTGATAAAAAAAATATAGTCATTGTTAGCGAAAAATAAAAAAAATAAAATAATAAGATTAGAGTTGAGTGGGTGATGAAAATGAAGTAACAAGTTACGAAAAATTCTTTACTTTAAACATATATTCTATGTATACTCAATTTGTACGCTCGTGCATTTCTCATTAGCGAAGTTCGCTCGTTACATTTTCAGTTTTTATTTTTCTTTTATCCACATTTTTTAAATAATTCTTTCGTACAATAAAATATCTATGACAACATTATACAGTATAGAGAGCATCACTTTGTCATTCGCTTTTCATAATTTTTTTTTTTTTTTTTCACAGTGTTTTAAATTAGAAATTAGCTTGAACAATGCGAGGGACGGCGTTTCTTCCATGCCATTTATGACGCCACTTTTTATCAAATAAAAATTTGAATACATCTCTGAAATCTTAGAGTTACAAAGAAAAAGTTACAGCTGGTTTCAATTGAAATTACTGAATATACATGTCATAATTTATATTATTTAATAATGTAATACTGATGTTAAAAAATTTTTAATTCGAAGAATTAATTAAATATGTACATTCGACTTTTCTCAATACTTGAAAATAAAAAAAAAAAATTAATCTTTTAAAAAAAATTTTTTTTTTTTCTTAATTATTTATACTGCAGTTAGTATTCGAAAACCCTTAACTCCTTTTCATGATTGCACTAAATACATACATTTTTTAAATATGTATTTATACGTATAATATAATTAATAATATATATCATAATAATCAACTCTTATTTCTGGTGTCCAGTCTTAACGTGTGAATATTCGCATTATTTTTATTTTATTTTTTTGGTGAATTTTTTTTTTTCTTTCGACCGCAGCTTATAAATTACCACACTCGATTCGACTCGCGCAATGAAGCCGAATTTATTTGTTTTATTTTTATTCTTGGACGACAAATTTATTTTAATTTAGCAAGTTAGAATAAATTAAATACGACAGTGTTTTGGCATCGAACATTTAAAATCGAATTTTTCGTTTTCTTCTTATTTTTTTCGATATACTTTATATACGATCAATATTTATAAATAATTATGAAAAAGCTGAGGTATGATAAAATTTTACCACCTAATGTTATGTTGGTAAAGCGTATAACTTAAAATTACAAATTTAGGACAATTTATTATCAACCGACAGTGAATAATAACTACAAACTAGTGAAAACACTGGTTTTTTTTGTCAACTTAACACTATATTTGACACAGTTAACATAAACAATTTAAAAATATACATGTAACAATATTCAATAAAAACAGAAAACGACGAAACATTAAAATTTACATTAGCTATATGGCAAGAACACCCAAGATCCTCGAATCGAAAAAATCCTAAAATGAAAAAAGATATTTCTGAAGATTTTTGAGGTTATGTCATTTCACATTCGATACCTTTTTATTATTATTTATTTTTATAATAAATTACAATAGTAGCCGTAGGCCAATCGAACACACATCTTAAGTTTCAATCTCACACACGCGCACCTATAATTTTCAATGAGGAATTTTATTGTTTATCTTTTTTATTCAGTGAAAAAATAGGTTATTTACACATGTCTAAGGGAGAGATTATAGTTTTTTTTTTTTTTTTTTTCTTTTTTTTTTGTGCGTCGATCCGTTGATATAATTTGCAGTTTATTATTTTTTTCAAAGCGCTTATAAAAATCTTAAGGACGTGCGTGTTTATGTTTATAAGTGAAAGCTTTTGGAGAATTTATATGAAAAGCGCTTTCACGAAATCATCAGTCATATGCAATGCAGCTTTTATTTTTTTTTCAAAAATTAGGACGAATTCATTATCAAGTTTTAGGCAAAACTTGAAAAAAACCTTTTACAAAACTGGTTTTTTCAAGATTATTTTAAATACATTCTTACATTTTTAATAAATAGTTGAATTTTTTTCGTAAACTCGGAAATAAAGAAACGAAAAAAATTAAATTTTCAGAATGTAAGATTTCAATCACTAATGAAAGAATTGGCTCGGAATTTTAAATCATATTAGTAATTAGAATTTTCTCTTGCCTATGATTGCATGATTTATATTTGCATAGTTTAATATTTTGCGCGGTTAAATTTGTTTATTTACAGTGCAAAATTTCTTTGTTCCACTGTGCTTTAAGGTGTAAAAAGTTTAGTTGCTCATTGAATTTGAAAATCTTAAATATTTCAAGCTAAATTAGAAGAAATTTTTAATTCGACGCTTATCATTCTCTCTGTAAATCGTTTTATTCAAATTTACACAATATGATTTCTTAATGTAATTAGTGCTATGTAAAATTGTTATAAATGTAATAAGAAAAAATAGTATAAAAAGAGCTAAGCTGGCAAATTTTTTTACAACTAAGCGGACGGGGAAAATAATTCGTTAATCTCTCACGGCAAGTAGGATTTTCGCGTAATTTTTTTTCATTTATTTATTTATTTATTTTTTCATATCGCGATGCCTTCAAGAAGAACTTTAAATTCGATTACATCTACTTTCATTGATTGAAACGTAGTTGTTATCATTTTAGCGAGTATATAAGAAAAAAGTGATTTTTATAAACCACTATAAATGATTGCATTAGGTGATCAGTAATTTTTTAAATTATTAATATATTGGTGTTGAAGTTTTAGTATTTATTCTTATTGGAAACCAAATTGACTTATTAAAAATTGTATTGATAATTTGAAAACAAATAAGGTTTTTGGCAGACAATTTATGTCACAGTACTTTAAAAATTTCTATTTTAAATACATTTTTATATAATATAAGCTTATAGTTACATCGTCATAAATATCAAGTCGGACTTTTGAGTTTGTTATTTTTTAGTGTAATAAATAAATATATATTATATAAAAATATATCTTCGTAGTAATTAAATCAACAGTTAATAAATTCAGTGTCTTGAAAAGTTATTTTTGAGTTTATGAACAGTGACAGCCTATTGTGCATTGAAAAAAATTTGTGCAAAATTTTCTTTGAATAATATTAGAATCTCAACTATGAGTTCACAAAGAGTAATATTATTGAAAGGTACACGTGGATCGGATTGAAAAGACTGGGATTTTTTCTTTCAGTCTCATGCAGAAGCAATATAAAAATTAAGTTTAATTATGTATAATATAATATTGTAAAAACTGTAGATTTACTATACATCGTACGTAGGTGAGAAAAAAGGGGTTTGTGTAAAACAAACGCTCGAAAGAAAAAGTCTTTCTCGAGTATAGAAATTATTTTTTCATTCACAAGTTTCGCACACCTCACAAAGCTATACATTCACGAGTCGTATTTTAAAGCTAAAAATCATCATCATCCTTATGATCATTCCCACCAAATCATTTGCTCTCGCAGTAGTAAAATATCCGATTCAGTCGCACGGGTTGACCTTACAAAACAACAACTTTACTATTTCCTTCAGGCCATGACTAATTTACATATTTTTTCCTCATTGATATGCTACTCAAACCCTCATCATCCATGTAAGCAGACGATTGATCTGAATAATCTCGATCCTCATCGTAATTTTTTAAGTTTAATCCCATTGTATTCACAGTTTTACGTATGAAAGTTTCAGAAAAAAAGTCGAAAAGTAAGCACCGAACATACGCTTTAAAAAATGAATTTTTTTTTTTTAATAATCTAAATTGGTCGCATCACAATTATTGTTTCAGATCCTGGTCGTTGAAGAATAAATTTAAAAATGATTATTTTCTTGGGAAAAATGAAGTTAGATCTACAAACGTTTGAAAGATCTCATCTAAAGTGAGAACCACGTGAACGCAAAGTTGCCGTCCGAGTTGACGCTTGAGTTTTTCGAAACCACCGTGGATTAACTCGCCTTATTATCCTGCAGGTAATCGATCAGCCACTCGTCTATCGTATCGGCGTTCTCCTTTACCCAGTGGATGTTGAACTTTATGGTCTCGAGACTCTGATCCAGCATTCTTTGGCCGCTTCCAACGTCAACGTTTTTGAAGAAATCTTTTACCTTAAAGAAGAGGAAAAAATTTATTGTTGAAATATTTTGAAAACTCAAATAAATTCTGTAAACTATTTAATAACGGTTCATTAAAAGTCATCTAGGCAAAAAAATTTTATTTCATCTAATTACCTCCTCATAGTCGTAGTCGGTGAAGAATCCCGAGGTGACATCCTGAATGAGAATCCCGGCCGTAAGCGAACCATTTCCAAAGAGTCCCTGAATGTGTCCCCAGTGTGCCTTTAGATGTCTCCAAGCCAAAAGTTTTCCTTCCGAGTTTTTGGCCACCGAGGCTATGACTTCCTCGACGTCCTGAGGCCTGACCAGATTCCTGTCGAGGGTCTGCAGGAGGTAGCGCTGTAGGAGCCACGGATCCGTGGTCGCGCCCAGTGCCGCAAGCATTATTCTCTTCTCGCTCGGGTATATCGTGGTGTTGTACTTCTCCCAGCAGAAGTTCCACTCGTTCTGGCCTCCGAATTTGACTCCTGCCGCGTAAACCACCGACCTTATGTTGGGCACTATCCTCTTGTTGTGCGACATCCAGTCGTCGAAGAGACTCTTGGCCGGCGTAACCACGTCGTCAAGCTTCAGGTCGACTGCTGACTTCAGAACTAGTATTCGTAACAACCTGTAAGCGGATTTAAAAATTGTCATTTATTAGGTGTGCTTCTTATATATCTTTTAAATCTATCTTACTTTTTCAGATGCGATCCCTCGTCGTTCCAGCCAACGTACTTGGTAACAGGTGCCAGTAGGTTCTTGAAGAAGGTAATGTACCGCTTGTATCCAGAACTCTCACTGAGTTTTTCCTTCCAAGAGTGGAGGTAACTCAACGCAGTCGCCCAGGGTACGTACTCCCTTTCGTTCTGAAGGTACAGCGCCAGCTGAAGGGGAATCGAGGCATTGAGCTCGCCCGCCTTGCAGAGGGTGAACGCGTCGTCTATCAGATTCGCTCTGTCGGCGGGACTGAATTTCTCGTGGTTCGTCTGCAAGGTTTTTATTATCGCCGTCCACATATCATCTGGGTAGGACACCCTGTAGAATCCAGTCTGGTTGATGTTACATTTGATGTACTCGGTCTCGGCTGGTATGTCGAAGGTCACTGAAAACAGAAGCCATGGATGTCAAAGACGTATTCTATACGTAAGGGTAATGTGGCATTTACTCACCATCGGACATGTTCATCCAGATGTTCCGAACTTCTCTGGGCTCCTTGCTGGTGTAGTAGCTTAGAGGGACGTACCACTTGTACTTGAAGAGAGACTTTGGTTGCTGTAAATCAGTTTCGTTGCCATTCGGGGAGATGAGGAACCGTTTCTGGGAGGCAGTTATCGTGTTGCCCTCTCGGGAAATTGTAATCAGTGGAAAACCAGTTTGCTGGGTCCAGGTGTCCATTATAGCCTGCAATTAAACAGTCATTAGAATACAAAAAACTACAAAGATCGTCAGTATTCATTTACCTTGACGTCAAAGGTCTTGTTGGCATGTTTGGTGAATACCGACCAGAGGTCGTTGGTGTCAGCGTTACCGTACGCGTGGGTCTTCAGGTACTCGTTCAGTCCAGCCTTGAGAATGTCCTCGTTGAGGAATCCCTCCAGCATGTACAAGATCGAGGCTCCTTTGTTGTAGCTGATAGTGTCGAAGATGGACTCGATCTCGGAGGGATCCTTTACCAGTACGCTGATGGGGTGGCTGCTGGCCAGTGCGTCCAGGTCCAAGGCTGGCTGGATCTTGTCCAGAATGAACTGGTCCATCATGCTCCACTCGGGAGCGATGAAGCTGACGCCCTTATACTCGAAGAAACTTGCGGCTCCCTCGTTCAGCCAGAGGTCGTTCCACCACTTCATGGTTACTAAGTTACCGAACCATTGATGGGCTAGTTCGTGGGCTACTACCACCGCCACCCACTCGTGGGCGGCAGTTGAGGTTTCCTTCGGGTCGTACATTATCGAGGTCTCGCGGTAGGTTATCAGACCCCAGTTCTCCATGGCTCCAGCCGCGAAGTCCGGAATGGCAATAAGATCTGGAACGTAAGTGAAACAATTTGTAATTGCCTATTGGTAGCACTGTTTGAGATTAGGAATTAGTAGTTGACTCATGAATCTTTCTGTTAGAGTATTTAAACGTACGAACAGAGAATAAAGTTTCCAAAATTTTTTACCTAGCTTTGGCAATGGATACTGGACCCCGAAGAACGACTCGAAGTAATCCATGGTCTTGGCAGCCGTCTCCACGGCGTACTTGGCTTGACGAATCATCTTCTCGGCCGCGTAAACGCTTACGCTGACGTTGCGTCTGGTCGTCTGTGAGAGCTGTTTGAAGTCGCACACGACGAAGGCCACCAGGTAGGTCGACATCTCCACGGACTCTTGAAAGTCGTCCCGCAACTGTGGAGATTTTTTGGACTATCGTGAGACTAGCTTTTTGATTGCCTTGTGTTGGCTAATTATGTTTTAACCATGAATACTTTTTACAATTAAAGAGTTGGGTGAGGACTTTAGCCCAGCTTTGGAAAAAAGGTATTCAGCAGTTTTTTAAAGTATAGAAACGTACATTTAGTGTTTCTACGTTTCTCATAATTGAAGAAACTATTTTAAGATACAACGAACTAAGATGCAAGAATATTAATACTAAAATTTGTTACTCACAAGTCCAGTTCCCATGTAGAATCCGGCATCCTCGGTGTTGACGATGGGCATGTTGCAGAGGGCGATGTGGAATCGGTCCCGGAATATGGAGACCTTGAACTTGGCCTTGTACTGTGGCTCATCGAAGCACGGAAATGCCGACCTGGCGTAGGTCGGCTCGAAGTGGGTCGTCGCCAGGTACCTATGACCGTTGAAGAAGCTTTTACACACATTAGACGGTTGATCAGTATGAGTCATGAGATGATGGTTAATTATATTCAAAACTACCAACATAGCAAAGCGTGAGAGGTGCTAAGTTTAAGAAATTAATAAAACAAACTAAGCGTGATGGTAACGGAAAAATTTATCGTCATGCGAAAGCGTGAGTAATTGGTTATTGAATCGCCCTAGTAAACTAACCTAGTGTTTATAATGGAAAACGACACTCAGACGGATGAAGCATGGGTAAGACTATTAGCGATTAATGAAAAATAATAATCTCGTCTGTTGATAAAAATATCTTAAATTTTATCGTACATTAAAAAGAAAGATTAGTAACACCTAAGAAAAATTTTTAATAAGCGTAGTAGTAGACTAATCAAGGGTTAGCTGAAAACTAGATTTTTTCGCCTCGTAACTATTGATTAAGGAGGTATAAAGTAAGTATTAGCTTGGGTTATAAACGTAATATTTTTAAATAGGTATGTAAAAAAATTCAGCCAACATATAGTATGAAAATTTAGCGATAAATTTTTTTATTCTGTCCCATGAGTGAGTGATCATGATCGGTTTTTCATAGCTACCTCAGTTGTCATGAAATGATTTTTTCGCAAAACTAGTGTCATAGTACTCGCAAGTACTAATTTTTTTTCTAAACTTCTCATTCCTAAAATATAATCTCACATAAAAAATACATTATTCGAATTGGCCTTCAAATATGATTAAATGGTTATTTTTTTGATATATGAGATATGAACATTTTGATCGACTAATCTGGTGCAGTTTTCTACATTACCGACATACTAGTTTTACAGGGTGTCTATGGGGTTTTAATCGGGGGTAGAGAACTATTTTTACCTTAACTAATCTTAAACAATCGTAATTCAAGTGATTTTTACAAATTGGAATTGTGCATCGGAAAAATATCAACATGTCGGTAAGTTAGAAATCGACATTGGTATTTTAAATTATTGTCTCTTATGATTAAAGTATGTAGTCTGCATCGATTCAACTCAAAATACCAATTACAAAAAATCATTTTTGTAATATTTCAAAAAATAAAACTGTGAAAAATCGTGAAAATAAAAGTAAGCTTCAATATAATAGTAATAATAACCATAAGCATTTTATTCGAAAAAAAATCATGCTCGTGAAAACAGGTGATGATTTTTTTTTTTTTTTTTTTTTCGTTTTTACTTTATTTATAAATAAAGACACAGATTAAGTAATAAATTTGATATGTACCTTTTATCTCCCAGTAGGTTGATGTAACTGCTGAGATAAAAGCCCTCAAGCTCGTTCTTGAGCTTCGAGACGAACCTCAAGTGCACTGTGTAGTTTCCCCGCTTCCGGAACTTGCTTTCCTCGAGCTCGAGATAAACCTGCTGATGCTTCGGATACTCGAGGAGCTTTGCTATTTTCAGCCGGTGCCCTTTACGGTCTTGCACCATCTGATAAAATAAAAAATCCGTCAAGTACTCGGCTTTTTTTTTCTTTTCAAGTCTTGGTGAGATTACAGCTGAATCGATGCTTCTCAAAAACACGTAAGGGCGATTTTTCCAAAGTTTTTTTTTTTTTTTTTTTCTTCAATATTATTCAGTTTAAAATAAAATTGCAAAAATTAGTCTTAGACTTTAATTATAATTTCTGCTGGAGTAACTTTTGAAAGCTTTTTTTCCAAATAACACAAATATATAAAAACTTTGGCGAAATCATTTATCTTGACTGTATTTTTGAAAATTGTTTAGAGATTCAACTGAAATCAGTACTTCAAATATTTAAAAAAAAATTACCTTTTCTAGAATCGTCAGATTTTTGCTGTGAAATACGATGTAATTGACATCTCGATCTACAAAAAATTCGATGGAAACTTGACCTGCAAAAATTTTTTTATATTAATTAATGAAAATTTTTAATAAAATTCTCAAATTGATTCTAATGATTGTAGCAAGGTAGTCTCACATTTAACTTATAAAAAAATATTTATTAAAATTTTTAAAAATTAAAAATAAATTCTGTCTCACAAAAGATTGCTTCGAAACCCACAAAATTTACCTTCATATGGAAAAATAAAATTCAGAACTTTCGTCACGATTACTTTAAAAAGCCTTAAAATTATAAATCATTACGTGAAACTGCCTCAACCATCAAAATATTCTTTTCAATTAAGCTCACCTTTGACCTCCAGAGTCGTAAGATTCGGGTGTATGGTGATGTTGTATCGGGTTGGATGGGCAAAGTTCGGCAGCCTAACATTATCCCAAGGAAATATCTGAAAGCAAAAAATTCATTCCAATGAGAAAAATCCATAAGAAGGGAAGAAAAAAAAAAAAAAAAAAAACGAGGGGCTTGGAGCGCGATTGATTTACTGCACCGGCGGGGATTAAGGCACGCGCCGTTCGAGTGTCAACTCGATCGTGTAACACAAAGCCGTCGTGTAATGCCTACCACGAAGCCTACCTGCCTTTTTTTTTTTTTTTAAACGCTCGTTAATCACCTGTGCGGGGGTGCTTTCAACGGCTGCTCGAGTGGCGATTTTTTTTAATTGTGATACTTAAATGCGTGTGATTTGATTATTTGAGTAGCCAGTGAACCGTTAAATAATACAGTGTGACTAGAAAAATCTATAATTTTTTGTTTTGCTGCATTGCTCGTCGGATTTATGTCTCAGAGTATTTGCGTTAAACTTTAAATGAACACGTTTGTTTGGGAAAGATTTGAAATTTATAAATCAAATATTTAAAGAGTCTCGAGCTTTAAGCCGCTTTGAGGATTATCTCGGATTTGAGAAAAATAAATAATTTCACAATTTTTGAGTTGGTGGTAAATAATCGATGCAATGGTTTTTATATTCGTTACTTATTTTAAGTACAGTAAATTTTGTCGAGCTATTTAAATTTAATTTAGATGTGATTGCATCAACATAGATACACTATAAATTGTATCAATAACTTGATCGTTCTAGACGAAATGAGCTAATGAAACATTAATTAAGTAAAAATGGATAAAATTTGAAATAGTATGAATTTTTTTTATTCTCTACTGCAAAAATAAATTTTTTTGTAACATATTATTTATTTATTTATTTATTATTATTAACATCCAATTACCTCAACAAGTAGGATGCGCAAAGGCGCACCTGTGCAGAGTTAAAGGCTAGAATGCGATATATTGATAAATTTTATACATAACTTCTTAAGGTAGGACCGCACCTACGGCTCTAGTCAAGATGCATTTTCGGTTAAACATTTGACTAGCTTCACGCGTATATAGATATAGGAGTGCATTAGCAGCAGAAGCTTTTTTAACCTAAAATACATATTTTTGTTTTTTATTAATACTTAGAGGAACTGAATAAATGATTTAATTAATTCTATGTGATTCTTGTGCATTCTAGGCAAACTGACAAATATTCTGAAAACTTGATCACATGTGATTATGTAAAAATTGTATAAAAAATGTGCTCTCCCATAAGACTACGGGTTAAATCGACGCGATGTTAATATTCAATTACTCAAAAACGAAAAACCCCCAGGTTCTGATAATTTAGTGGCATCATTTTTTAATATTTATCTTCGACTTCCTAAAGTTTTAGATTTTTAACACATCTCTTTCTAGTTTGTGCGGTCCTACCTTAAATAAAATTGTTTAAATTATACAACGTTGTATCATTTTTATTTTATTTAAAAAATGCTCATGCCTGTCTTAGAAATATTGTGAAAAATAGTCAAATTTAGTAGTTGTCGCTGTGGCTTAGATTGTAAGAGTGTAAGAATCGCTCGTTTGGTTGTGCCCGTTTGTCTCTAGTTCCATTCCCCGTCAGTTGAAAACTTTTTAAAGTTTCTTGGAACCTTTCTTGTTAAAGAGTCAAAAATCTGTTACCATGAAATTAATTATAAATCATGAAAAATATTTAAAAAATAAAAAAAAATAAAGTACTATGAAAGAATGGTGCGATGTCTATATTAAATTTAATTATCTAACAATAATTGAAAGTTTTTTTTTTTATCAATTACCGAAAAAAAAAGTTTTTAAATTAAATCCCATCTGAGTAAAAAAAAAAAAAAAAAAACGATTATTTTAAACTTTGGAAGCTCTAATGAAATTTTTTATTCCAAAGCAATTAGAGCGTCGGGATTTACTTTTGGCGTTAGGTACGTTTAAACTCGAATACAGTGTAGAGTCTAAATTAATCAATGGAAGCACGTGGTAAAAGAACTCGACTCAAATGTTTGCACTCGCGAAAGTAGTTAAAAGAAAACTCGAGGTCATTTGCCAAAGTTGTAAAGCAGCCTCTAATAAGTTTAAGCTCAAACTTTCTTCGATGATCGCGCGGTTGAATGCCCCGAAATAACAGTAAAAAAAAGAAAAATAAAAATACCCTTACCAACCTTTTTTTTTTTTTTTTTGAAAAATAAAAGTGACCCCAATTTCAAATGCCGCAACGCAACAGACATTAAAAAACTTTTTTTTTTTTTTTCATCCCCGACAGTCCGCGATGAATGCTCGTTTTAATTCTATATTCACGGACGAGAGGAGAAAAAAAATTGTTTCGAAAGCTTCGTGATACATAAAAAAAAAGAGGGGGTAATAACGAGAAAGAGAGAGAAAAAGTATGACAAACCTCGCCGTTGGTTGCGATCGGCTCGCTGTCGTCGTCGTCCCCGACGTTGTAATTTGCTGGCTTTTCTCCAACGCAAGGGCAGTCTTGGGAACAAAACACAAAGAATTAATTAGTTTTTTCGCTTTCCACCTTATGCCTTTTTCTTCATTGCGAATTGATGTTTTCTCGAGTTTTCTCAGGGTAACAAAAGTTTAATCAAGTTTCATAAATAATTCATTTTATTTACTTTAGTCATTTTTATCAAATTGTTTTAAATTGAAAGGTCTATTGTCTTTCTGAGTTTAATTTTAGTATTTTTCTAATAATTCTTGTGAAAGCTAAGTTGTGAAGCTTTTTTTTTCTTTTTTACAAAATTCAAGACTTTAAGTTTTGTAAATTTACACAATAGAGTTAATATTTTTAAATGAAAACTGAATACCAATAAGGCAGTAAGTGCCTAGATATACGGTACAGAAAAAAAATCAACAAAATAACAAAATATATTATTTTTAAAATCATTAAATTATGAACTTAGTTTTTATTTGAGTTTAATGATGAAAAATGTTTAAAAAAAATGTATTTCAGTAAAATAATATTAAAAGCAGATTGATATTGAAAAAAAAAAATTTAATAGTCAAAAAGTCAGGAGTTAGAAAAACATTGACTTTTATCAATTAATTTTTGAATATCAATTTTTATTAGATTGACAGTGATTCCGTATTATGAGTCGTATGCGATCAATTTCAATTTTCTGTCAAAGTTTATGAACTTTTTTTTTAAATGCATCTTTTTTCACAAACTATAATAATATAATAAATTTCCAGTTCTCAACTACAGATGTACCAAAATTTTTAAATAATTTTAATCAAAACTCTGTTCGCTAATTTCGATTAAATAAATTCTCTCAAAGAAAAATTATTTTCTTGTTCTCTAAATAGAACTAACTTTAGCTCTTTGACCATACTCGACCTCATTATAGTTGATGCTATAAGTCGGTACAATATTAGAAGCGACTATAGAATAAATTACGAGGTACCAGGAGGTAATACGTACCATTTTGTGGTCCCCCAAATGCGATGATGAACGAACACACGAAAAGCGTGGCGAATATTACGGTGGCTATGCACAGTGCGCGTTTCTGGGAGCAAATGGCAACGCCGTTTTGCTCGTACATGTTGCGCTTGTGCACTGGGTTGCTCTCTCCTGAAAACCATAAAACAAAAATTTTATTAATCCTCGGAATAATTAATTGTTGAAATTGTTTTTTATCTGAGTAGACGCATTAAGGAGGTAACAGTTGAAGTTATCTACCTTATCGACGCCCAATTTCATTTTTTATTTCTTTGTTTCAGATCGAGTTTCAGATTCCACAAAAATGATTTTTTTATTTAAATTGAATTTTGGACCGAATAATTTTCTACGTAGTTATGGAAAAATAAATAAAAAATAGAGGATAATTTTAGCATTTCTTCAAATATAATAAGCACTATCGAATTTATCATTATTAGAATTGTAATACTCAGATTAGAATAGTTTTTTTAGAAATGTCCGACGTTATCACCTAAAAACTGGTTAGATTCGTTACTATCATCATTTCAGCGAGTAATTAAAACTTAGATTACTGCGTACTTGAAAAATATATATAAAAAATTATAATTGCTCGATTTTTTGGAGTATTCGAATAAATTAAAACTAATTGAGCTTCCCGTTGGTAACAGTGTCGTTGAAAAACGTCCCAAATCAAAGCCTACCGTGCACGCCGTAAAAAAGAAAGAAACAAGCAGCTCGCGCAGGCAGGTAGGTAAAACTCATGAAAAATTTCTCATCGCGTCGGGGCTCTCGACCTCGATTCTTCCTCGGCGAGCCCTGCCGCGGATTTCTTTCTCCGGTTATGATGAATTTTTTTTTTTTCCCTCTTTGCTTCGCGCTTTTGATGTGATTACTCGGCGTGAGGTCGCATTAACGGTGCGCGTGTGTGTGTGAAAGGGTGGATGCGAGCTTTTTTTTCCACCTCGTTTTCGTCTTGGCTTAATTGGGGCCCTTTTTTAAGTAGGTTACTGGGCTTGCTTCTTGATGATTTTCTTTTTTTTTTTTTTCTTTCTTTTTTGAAGGGAGCTGTGAAAGTGGAGCTTGCAGTTTTAGCCTCGCAAGTGATTGATGAGTCTGATGCGGGGTTTTTATTTGGATTTTTGACTTCTCAAAAGTTTAGATTGTGTGGTAACTAAGATTTTGTGGCGATGATTTTATTCATTAGTAATCTGTAACATTCGCACTTCCTGTTGAGTGATACAAAAAAAATTTGAATTTTTACTTTGTAACACAGCACTAAATAAAGTTTCTAGTATCATATGTTTTATGAACTAAGCTTTTTAATTTTTTTTCTATAAAAGTAATAATAAAATATTATTAAAAATTTTTCGATACTTCGAAAAAAACCGATTGTGAGACAAATTTATTGCAGTTGAAAATATTCAATTGGAAAATTATTACTTGAGAAGTGCTCACTTGTATTTTAACAAAAAAGCAAAAAAACGTGATCTTCACTTATTATTGAGAAGCAAAATACTTTTTTGAAAAATTCTTTCCATAGATTTGTTTAAGTGCAAGGTAACGATTTATCTAAATTAATTATACTTATATAAAAATCAAATATACGAATATACAGTACGAAAAATATTATGAAAGTTTTGAACCAGTTATAATAATAAAACAACAAAGCATTTTTCTGTTTAAAAACAAAATTTATCAATTCATTAATAGTAAATAAACAATTCACCCATCAAAAAATTCAAAACCAACATTTCCGTCATAAATCAAAACATTCGATACGGAAGTAAAATTGAACATCAACAAAGAGAGAGAGATAGAGAAAAAAGAACACATTCAAAGAGGAAACTTTTGAAATCTCGATGAATAAATGAAAATCCCAGGGCGAATTAAAACTCCCCGCGGCTTATCCCGTCCCTAATTAAAAAGCGGTTCCCCAGACGCCGCTGATTAAAAATTCATAAAACGCCAATAGAATCTTAAAAGTTTAACGCACGGCTATCGATCCGAAAACAAGAATAAAAAGAGGAAAGTAGTACGAGAAAATGAAAATGAAATATTCAAAATGTAAACAGCGCACGAAATAAAAGTGGGTCGCCGCGACGTACCGTCTCGCCTTTTTATATCCTCGTTTGTATTTATGGGGCAACGATCTAGTCTGAGTTATGAGCCATTAGGCACCCTATAACCGATATTACACTGTGCAGTTGTTTATTTGCTCTCGGACGGGGGGATTAATGAGGGATGGACGATCGGGAAAACTGTTTGGAGATTGAGATTTATCTGTGTGCTTGGTAAATAAGTTTTTTTTTTTTTTCTCACGGGTGGGTCTTAAAGACTCGTTTTTGTGGGAGATTAATTTGTATGTTACACCCTGATGACAGGAGCTTTCACAATATTATAATCGTGTTTTTACTTCAAATGTATCAGAAATCGAAAAGTGATACTGTAAATTTTTACTTCATGTTTTATTATTCAGGAGGGATGTGAGCTGGAAGTTTGCGGTAAGTTTCGCGGATTCACCCTTGCGTCGTAATCTACAACTTTACAATCTTACAACATATTTCTTTAAATAAAAAATGATATTTGCTTTGTAACAGGGGTGTATTTAAGGGTTTGTATGAGCCGATACAAATACCCACGGTGCGTACTAAATCCTTATTACCTGTACTTAGTGCTGATCCAAGCACTCGTCGAACTGCAACTCGTCGACCTGAAATAATAAAATGAGGAAATCGCGTCCGCGAATATTACTATATCTCGCGACGCGGTCGGCTAGTTCGTTTATCGGCAGTGGGTGCGGGTATTAAAACAGGATCAATTCGCAGGAACACTAGGTTTAGTCAATAAAAATTAAATTAACAATTTAATAATTTATTAAAACAAATCTAAACCTAAAATACAAATTTCGAATTACGACTCGGTGTCGTTCAAACCAGTAAACAAAAGAATCTTCAATGCTCTCTAAATCGTTGCGCGCGCACACAAATTCTTGCTGCTATCGGCAGCTAACGCGCGCGAGAGAAAAACAAAGATTATGACAATAACAGTGTACTAAGGACACTCACACGCATTCACACTCACTCGCACATTTACAATTAACTTACGGAGTCGCTAAGGTGCACCTCATACCAAGCCGTCAGGCTAAACAAAATGCCAGGCTACGATGCCGACCAGCCGCAATATATACCATACTCGAGTCGCCGTGTAGCCGTCGGAAAGCGGTCCAGGTGATGACGTGAAATGACAACTTCACAAATAACACCACACTCTCACACTACGGCTCTACCACAACGCACGACGCGAATGTCAATAATTGCCTTGACTTCCGTAACGAGTAAGCTGCTTCAAGATCTGCCATGAATCGATCTCCAGATCTTTGCGTGTCTGCCGGACGTCGGTCAGGTTCCCCGACGTCCACGGCTTCCAAAAGCCGGTTGACTCGTCTAGACAGAAGAATGCTTCCCGGGCGATGACCATCGATCCCGCACCTTCTGTCTCTGCCAACTCTCTCTTCGACGACATTCCACTCCCGAGGAGTCCGGTTAGCCGTCGAACCGAGACGAGTTAAGTTCCATGTACGTGCGAACACTTGGACACGAAAACTACGAGTGGCTTCCCGATTCCCGCTCTACCACCTCAGAGGTCCGCTCTGAGCTGCGTTCGACAGTCACGTGACTCGCGCCAAATCCTAAATCGTTACCGACGATTTAATTACGATCACTGACTGTCACAGCTTATACATAACGTTTGAAAACCAGAAGTTGAAAGTGTGTCACCGAGATTTCTAAATATTTGCATCTACTCAATAACTAAATTTAAAAAAATTAAGAACAAATACAAATCGTAATTTTTTTATAAAAACACCGAGATAATACTATGATATTATCAATCATAGTATTTTGAAAGTAAAATTAAATATGAGTTTATAATGATGAATATAACTTCAAATATCGTACGTACTTTCTAATTATTTTAACTCATATTTTATTATAATCCTTTGACAAAAAATGTGTAATTCAAAAATAATCTTTATTATAATTAAAATTTATTTATTTTAATTTAATTTATTTATTCATTTATTAATTTATTTATATTTTCACAAATTATAATTAAATTTATCAGAACAGAATAAAAATAAATTTTATGAATAGATTTGAAAGAAACAAAATCTTTGAAACTAAAATTTTTTACAAGTATCAGTCTTTGATAACCTCAAAATCGATGCCGAAGTAAAAAAATTTTGTTAACGTTTGTTAAGGATATCTATAATTAAAAATTAACCACAGAAAAAAGTCAAAATAAAATATATAAAATCAGAAAATCAGATTGTGTATTTATGAAGCTTAATATAATTCCATCAAAGAAAAACATAACCTCAAAAAACTCTCAGACAACAAATATTAGAAAGCTTTTAAATCCGAGGGGCTATGCACTCCAGAATCATTGATGATTCTTTTGATTCTTTTTGATTCTTTGTGATTCTTTTGTGATTCTTTTGGGAAATTTAAAGTGTTTAGAGCCTTGGAATTAGTTTTAGTTGATATTTTGTTAAAAATAATATTTTTCGAAGATTTTTACTTGAAATGAAATTGATATTTTATTGATTATATTGATTTTTGTGTGTGATTCTTTTAGTGATTCTGGAGTGCATAGCCCCTCGTTTAAATTACAGACTCATTCAAAACTCAAAAAAAATCAGCTTCAACCTAACGTCAAAGAAAAATTGAAAAATTCTAAAAAAAGGACAAAATAAAAAAGATCTAAAATAAAAAAAAATCGAATATGTAAAAATTTTTTTATTATTTTTCATGGTTTTATTAAAATCTTATTTACTTCGTCAGAACAGCTGTGAATATCAACCGTCTTATTATATTTATTTATTTTTTTTTTACAGTGATGGTCAGGATTCGAACCTGAAACCTCGGGGTCGTGAGCCTGCAACTCTACCAACTGAGCCATCTCTCTTCCACGCAACTTTTTCATGAATCTAGTTTTAACTACCACCCTAAATTTTTTGCAGTCCTCAATGTCAACCCTTTAACCATAAAAACCAACCAACATCCAAAAAAAGAAAACTCCTCACCCTTTTTTTTCCGCAACCGTCAAAAAGAATCCCAACCACAATCCCCATTTTTTCCATCCCTCGTGTTAAAAGCCAAAAGTCGTCGGGTGCACGAGCCCTCATTCATCAAAGACTCATCGATTGATCCCGAAAAGCGAGCGAGCCTGAGGGCGCCTCGTTCATCAAAGCTCGGAAACGCGTGCGAAGGAATTTGTCGCGGCTCGCGTGACCGGGGGCTGTTTGCCTCCCCTCCCCTCATACCTCGGCTCTTCCTCCCGGATCCTTATCTTCCTAGCCCTGATTCACTCTTTTTTTTTTACCTCCCCTACTCTTCCTGTCTGATTAATCGTTTACTCGTACTACTTATCGCCCGCTTAACGCGCTGCGGCGCGGTATTATTTACGTTGGATTTTAAATATTCAGTTTCGCGGGACGTCCTGAATTATTCATTCCGAGCGAGCTGGCTGAATTTTTTGTGTTATAAAATTCCTCCCCAATATTTCATTATTCACGGGGCTTACAATTCGAAAGAACCCCGCGAGATGCGAGGAAATTCACTTTGGTTTGACAGGGTATCAAAGCGACAGACGAGCAAATAGCGTTTGTGCATTTCGATATTTAATGGCTGACTGAGGCATCGACGAGTTTTTTTTTAGAATTCTTTCTGATCCCTAATGGACTGACTGTATCCGAACCTTCCCCCTTTTTTAAAATAAAATTAGCCCCGATTGATCGATTTGGAAGAAAAAAAAAAAGAACAGGGGCATCAACCTAAAATTCCAGTTGCCGCGTGAAATAATTTATTCAAGAGGAAGTCTCGTGCACTGGCCGTTGACGAATCAATGAAGGGGCTTTATGACAATGTTAACCACGTGAGTACCCACTAAAACGAGAAAACTTTTTGGTTTACAAGGGAAAGGGGAGAGTTGTCAGTTCGTTAATTAGGTAATTAGGAATCGAGGCAATTAAACTATCGCTGTCTGTTCACGACCGACCACGCGATAATCTGACCTTCGCCGCGAGCGATGTTTTTCAATTGCGGGTTTTAATAATGAAGGTGAAGGTGAGTACTAAAAATTTAATAACGCTGTTAAATATTCCTGAGATTTTTCTGATTAATTTTATGCTTATTATATGGTAATTTTGGGAGGTTCAAAGTCATAGCATTCATAATTTTAGAGAAATAATTTATCTTTAAAAGTAAAATTTCAGTGCTTGTAGCTCACATAAAAATTAATTGGCTTTGAAAATGAGCTTTACAGTTAAAAAGTTTGTTGTACATGGATGGGTATCATATCTGTCAATTAAAAAAAAAAAAAAAATTTCCAATGAGTTCACATGATTGCTTTGATAAAGTTTAAAAGGCTGTATCTAGGCGATCATGGGGAGGGAAAAAATAAAACGTAATTTTTTGAATAAAAAAATAGTTATAATGTTCGACGATGTACAAAAAAATCAGTGACTGCAAAGCTCATTTTTAAAGCTTTTTTAGAAATAACTTTTTCTGAATGAATTTCAGCCTAAAAAAGTTCAACTTTGCAGCCTTTAAATTGAACATTTTTCAATTGTTTATCTCTACAAAAGATTAAAATTAATCCATCAAATAGTTTATAATAAAATTGACAACCCAGTAAAATATGCAATTTTTTAAGCCATGTCTATTCCAATGGATAACTACTATAGTTTCAACATGACTAACTCATAAAAACTTATTTTTAATAACATCACTTCATAAACTTATACGAACAGTGAATTTCGCATGAAAATTAATACACCGTTTGTTTCCCAACTCAAAATTCAGTTTGAAAGCAACAGTTAACAAAACACACAAGCTCAGCTAGCTCACAAACAACATTTTCCTCGGGCGAGTTACTTTGTTAAATTAATCCTCCCCAACTTCACTCAAACCCAACCAAAGCCAGCCGAGCGAAAAATGACAACAACACTCGTGCCTGATAAGGAAGTAATTCCCAAACGCGGGGAGTAAAAAAAAAAAAATTTAATCACAGCATCGCTCGCGCCCAATCGTTTTTCCAATATCTCGAGCTTTTATCGCGCGCCTCCCTCCTCCTCCCCCCAGCGTGCGTAAACGTGTCCTCGAGAAATCCCAAAAAATTCCAATTACCTCGAGCACGAGTGTACAAGACATGTGTTTTCATACCTGTGAGAAAGGCAACGTCGTCCACGGCATCGGGATCGTTCATCGCGAAGCGGTTGGGCGGCTGGTGCCTGCGCTCGGACCCGGCCGCGTCCCGACGATAAACGAATCCCTTTACCTCGCCGTCGTTCCCGGCATACGAGATCTTGATCAGGGGCTCCCTCTGTTCGGCCAGTTTGGCTCCTTTACGTCAACTCTTCGACGACGATCTTATTATCAAAACTGTAACTATCACCGTTTAATCCAACTCCGGGAGTTTCCATCGTCGGCACCCCCCAGACTCACGACACCTCCCGCACTGTAGCACCGGCTGACACCACTGACATGCTACTTGGAAATGGCGGCGGATCACCACCACCGATGAGCTTGCAGCCAGCTCTTCGCAACCATCCGCAGCGCCATCTCACGGGGGGTGGACGCTCCCCATAAGCGAGCGCACGGATTTTTTTTGATCCCGCTGGTAGTACACCATACGACACGTGGGGGAATTCCGGCTCCGAGGAAGCTTTTATTAAAGGACGCTACCCTGGCAGGAGGAAAAAAAGCTCCCGGTTGGGTTTTTGAAAAAAGTGCTCGCGATCGGGCCACCCAGAGCCATCTCGCGGTCCTCGCGGGTACCCGGGAGCGACCGACGATAACGTACCCTCGCCGAGCTTGTATACATTGATTTCAAGCTCGCTCATTGCACCGAGTTTTTGGCGGGCTTTCGCTCTCGGAAAGCTCCCCAGGTAGAAACTCCGGGTGAAAAGCTCTCTCTGCACCGCACGAAAACGAAAATCCGGAGCGAGCGTCCGAAAAGCGAGCGACGGTATAACAGGTCCTTCGTTCCCCCTCGCACCGGCAGGTCGATAAACCCATCGTGTTCTCTCTCTCCCGCCCCCCGTACGGAAAGATAGGGGAGTTCCATGGGGATGCTGCCGCTGCTCCCGGGGATCGATCCGCACGGTTCTTTAACGAGGCTCACCCCCACGTAGGCGGCAGGCAGGCTCCTTTTTTTCCAACTCCCTCGCTTCAGAATTAGCGCGGGTACTCTTGCAGGAGCGAGTAATCGGTGCTAATAAAGGAGGAGACCGACTTTGAAGCCGAGGGGGACCGAGTGCACTTTTATCTCCGTTTTTGGTTTTTTGTTTTTTCCTGGGTACCCCCCTACCTTCTTTTTTTTTCAAATTGCCCGTGTAAACGAGATGAATGGAGAGAAGGTTTTTTAGAGGAGAAAGGAGGGATGAGTGGGGAAGAATTCACGGGGACTCGGAATTTTTAAGTACCTGCCGGTTGAATTGTATTAGACGACTAGTTATTAAATTTAAAAAAGTTTTGATGTTCATTGTTGTGAAAGTTATGAGACTAGTAATTGAGGAATGTAAAACTTAAGATACGTATTCTTAAGTTTTTCTGAAATCAAGACGTATTTTGGAAAGCAAAAATAAGAGAATTGAACTGATTATATTATGGTGAACCAGTGTCGAATTCAAATTAAAACTCTTTTTCAGGCATTTTTCATCATTTTTTTTTACCTCCAAAAAATCATGACAAAACTCAAAAAATTTTTAAGGATATAATTTTTAAAAAACTGAGGATGAGATTTGTTCATTTGGCAAGAGATTCTTTAATTTCTAGCTAAACAATTTATCATCATTATGAGCTCTGTTAAATAAATTTTTATGTAATAATTTATGTTAAATAAACTTATTCAGGAAATTTTCATAATTTTATCTTTTAGTATTTATTATATTATTTTATAATTTATTTAGATATAAAAAAATTATATACAGCAAGGGTCTATAAAATACAAATAGTTTATATACGTATCTCATAGCTATAAATAAACTTTACTCAAGATTAAATTCCTATATTCTGATAACAAA
The DNA here is from genome assembly GCA_038277355.1 of Encarsia formosa. Lineage (NCBI taxonomy): Eukaryota > Metazoa > Arthropoda > Insecta > Hymenoptera > Aphelinidae > Encarsia > Encarsia formosa. The sequence goes on along the minus strand of CM076184.1, from coordinate 12,514,755 downwards.
ACAGGAAAATTAGTAAACTATATTTTTCTTAATGATTATTTACTAAAAAGTCAACTCACGCTTATTATCATCAAAATTAATAATCTGTGATATGAAGATGACACTTCAAAATGGCAATTTCGATTATTCAATTTTTATCTTCGACAATTACAGGCTGTCACACCGAAGGCATGAAATAATAATTCTCATGATCGCACTTGAATTTTAATCAATTAAATTATTCCTTGATTAATGAAAAATTCAATTCCAGAAAAGACGTACCAGTCCTCTTGAGGAGTAAAAATTAAATCTCAAAGTCGAGCGAGCTCCGAGAAGAAGCTGAACAAACAAACCAGATTAAAAACTTCATTTAGACGACCCCTGCCGATGCGCTCGTCACGATAAGGGTTGAGTGAAATAACCTGCGAGATCTCTCGAGCGTGCCTCGTGCAAAAAACATTTTTTTTTTTTTTTTTTTTTTTTTTTATCATAATCGAAAAAAACACTCCTGGTGCTTCTTATCTGCACGTGACTTTGGTCTACGAATTTAATTACTACAAAATCGAGTGCTTTCGATCACCGAAAATGATACTGAAGTCGCACGAGTCGAACAATAATCACTACAGAATCAAAATTTTTGTGATTATGGGGGGTATAGATCTCAAAAATCTATTGCCTATGCGAAGAAAAACCTCAGCAGAAAATTTGCCACGAAAAAAGTAACATCGAAGTTATTTTTGATCAATTAAATATCTCTAAAAGGCTTATTTATTATTTAAGCTAGCGATAAAAAATGTTGAAATGATCTTTGCTACTTTACCATTACTATATTATAGTAAAAAAAAATTTTTCGACATGCCAGCCGCGAATAAAATTACTTCTTGCGAATTTTATCAGCTGAAAACTTAGAGTCATTTTATTCGCGGCTGGTATGTCAAAAATATTTTTTTATTTTAATATCATTGGCATTGATAGCAAAAGTCATTTTAACATTTTTTGTCGCAAGCCTTTTATAGACATTTTATTGGTCAAAAGTACTTCCGTTGTAACTTTATTCCTGGCAAATTTTCGGCTGAGGTTTTTTCTTCGCATAACGTTTTGTTAAAAAAGTGCTGTGACTAATTTTTTGGTGTTTGTGGAATGGTGAAAAGTTATCATAAACACGCCCCGGCAGAGTCGTAAAGTTTACAGCCCGGGTAACAAGTCTGGCCGAACGAATTTCCAGACAGCTGTGATTGTTCGGGGATTTTCTTGAACTCTTGAACTTCCGACCCCGCCCATAACACTCGGGTCTACCTTCCGGGGTTATTTTTTATCTACCGCCAAGGAGAACATAGCTGGCGTCCCGTCACTCCAGTGGCTTCTCCCATCGGTTATAATGCGAGACGGTTAAAATAACTTATTGATCCCGTTTCGTGATTGTACCTTTTTGCTCTTTTGTTGATACGCGAATGAGAGATTTTCGAAAAATAATGTTTTTGTTCCTACTTCAAAATTATTATAAAATTATAAAAGTTTTCAACCTCGATGATGTCTGTTGTAATAAAATGGACTTTTTACTGCGGAATTACATGAAATAAAAAGTATGGTTTTGTCGCAAACTTTTTATTTCAGCCCATAAATGCTGTGAATTATAAATAAATTAAACAACGATAGTACTTTTGTATCAAGAGCTAAAACCAGATTTTGATTTTATTAAAATCAAAATGTAGTTTTGTCAGAGTCTAAATAAATCACGGTTCTAGTTAGGAGAGCAAGAAACCACAAAATATTTCTACTTTGTTTTTGCTCCGATCGCCCGGAAAGTTCATTGCACTAGAATAGACGCAACAAGTGCAAGAATTTACAAAGACAGAACTTGATTTTAAAATTTTACAATTACAAATAAATTAAAATTTTAACCAATGAATCTTTAAAATCTTTAATAATTCCTTTAAATTAATAAGTCGCAAGAAACTTTGTGATCCAGTGTTTAAATTACTTTTCGTCGGAGTACTTTTCAATTAAAGCTACTTTTCACTCATGGGTAAATGCGTTTTCGGATTGCGGTTGAAACGAGATGATTATTTTGGTTTAGAGCTCAACTATTGATTTTATGTCAAATGTCAGATTAATCTACTCGGGGTAAATATTTTACTAGGATTAAATTTGATGGATTAAAAAAGCTCACACAAAAATTCTGCAGAGGTGGACATTTTTCAAAAAAAAAATTCGAAGAGAAACCAAAATGTTAAATTCATAATACCATCATAAGCTCGTATATTAAAAATACTGTAAATTTTTTAAATTCTTCGGAAGTTATGTACCTTCGGATAAAATGCGACCGTGGAATTTGAAACTGTTTGAAAAGCTCTACTTGTTTAAATGAAATTCCAAGTGTATGTACTTTATGAAAAGTTAAATTGTATTGTTAGCATTTTGCATATTGTCGTAACCGGATTATGTTTTAGTTTGAAATACACAAGTTTAACCTAAGTTCGTAAATGTTACTCAGAAGAATAATTATCATACTAAATTTACAAAATTTTTGAAACTTAATTTTAGTATATGAAATTTTCAAAACTCAAGTATCTATAAAAAATCCTGCAAATAAAAACAACATATTTTTCTAAAAAAATTAACTTAATTTTTTTTTTATAAAGAAGATTTTAAGATTAATTATTTACAGATTCAGACAAAGCACAAAGCGAAGTAATTTTGTTTTAAAAATTTATAATTTTTGTATTTTTCATATTGTTCATTTATTTCATATCCATTTCTTTCTCAACTACTATACTCCAAGTCATGGAATAAATAACTTAACAATATATTTTTGATGATATTCAACATATAAATATTCAGTTATTTTACAAAATTTTGAAAATAAAACTAAAGTAATAAGCTTTTACCCCAAAAACTAATAAATTCAATAAAATATTTTATAACCAAGGTTTTCAGCAGACTTTATTTTCTGTATCTGAATCATTAATAATAATGTAATCAATCAATCAATTATTTATTAAAAGTAAAAAAATTTTTAAATAAAAAAAATTGAAAATATATAGATTTGGAAGCTACTATCACCCAGTTATTCAAATTTTCAGTTATCAGAATTTCAAGATTAATTGTGCTATGCACTACTTATAGATTAAATTTTCAAAACGACAAGGGTAGTAATAAATTACTCTCTGGGTTTTCCAAGTCAAAAATTTTTAAAATTACCAGTCTTGGAAAATTTCAAGCCTGTAAAATCAGTAACCCAGAAACCTTCCAGGCCACAACTCTCTCAATGAAAAATAAATCCTCCCTGAATAATAAAAACAATCTCTCACCTGCGCCCGGTCGTGCGTTGGCAGCTCCGTTCTGTCCGGGAACCCTCGAGGATGAGGTCCTGCCGAGGGGTTCGAGCCTGATGGCTTCGCTGCTGGTCCGAGTGGTCGACGAGCCGCCTCCCGTCGTCGTCGGTCCTGGCATCCTAACTCATTTATTATTAACTCTTGCTCACTTTCACGCTACTACGTATAGTTATAAACATCTGGATAAGCTGCAGGCGGTTTGATAGGTACTCTGTATAAATTGTACTCTTGTGCGAATTGTTCCCAAGCGGCGATTGATAAATATAGGTTTTTATACTCGAAGCTACATATATATAGATTTTTTTTTTTTTTTTTTTTTTTTGGCACGTTGATTACTTTTTACGATAAGAACACATGTTGAGAGGATTAGTGCGGATTATTACACTCGACATTTCTTTCATTCACAATTCCGTGAGTCTTGTATGGTGGTTCATTGGCGGTCGCAAGGCGGGTAAGTACGGTTGATTCTGGAAAAAAAAGAGAAAAGTTTTGTTAAAACGACGGTGAAAAGATGTCGGACTGTCAGTGTCAGGGGTTGAGTGCATTGTTGGGACTCTACAAAGGGGGCCGCGTTTTTAAAAGAGATCAAAACCTGAAATTAAATTGAAACTTATTGCATGGAAAAAAAAGTTTACAATTTTCATTTAAAAACTGTACTAAATTGAAGCTTAATATTGAAGCAAATGAATCAAAATCAGAATAGTCATTATGAATATTGTTAATATTATAATATTTTTTGAAATTTTTTTTTCAATATAAAATTCAGTGTAAGAAATGACAATTGAATCATCCATTTATTAACGATTAAATGGCTAATTACTAGCAAAATACTAGATTGAGTTTATAAAATCACCAGATAATGGATATATTAAATAGATATAACCTAATTCACGTTTCTAATAAGGTTAGAGTCAATTTATACCCGAGTACGTTCTATTCTATGTCAGAACTTTGTTTTATTCAATTACAGAATAAATTATTTTATTTTTCACTTTTTTTTATTAAATTTTAAATGAATGGTAATACAGGATAAGTCAGATTTCAAGTTGTTTTTTTTATCAACACAACTTGCAATGCTAATTTAAATATTTTTATAAATTTTTCAACCTGTGCACTGTAATTTGAGATATTTTGATTTAATTCGAATTTTTATTTTCAAGCATTTTTTTTTTTCTATTAAAAGTTCAATTGCGGGATATCTGTACTACTATTGTTAAAAAATATCTTAGAGAAAATTTTTAACAAATTTATTTAATTTTGAAATAATTACTTGGTATGTATAAAGCGTTAAAAAAATTACACTTTGAATCTAGTTTACACTCCTCTCAAAAACTTCACCAATCCATCCCTAAAAAAAACTAAACCCCCCATTCGCAAAGCAACCCTCGAAACTAGTTCAAAACACTCAAGACGCAATTCAATTTCAAACTCCCGGCAATCACAATAAAAAAAAGGCTCCACACTTCCTCCTCCAAATAACTTCCCTCCAATTAAGTCTGACTTTGGAGATACGAGGAAAAAGCGCTCGATTAAGCTCGGATGATGCACCCGCACGGGGTTGAAAAAAGGCTTACGTAAATCTCAACGAGCCGTGCATGCGTTATCGACGGACTAATTAAGCCGCGATACACGACCTAACCCAGTTCTACCAACCCCCATGCCTTTCTTTCTCTTTTTTTTTCTTGTTCTCTACTTTCCGGCTCTCCTTATTCACTCGTATGGAAAAAAAGGGATAATCGCGGGTACGCTACCTTTGTTTCTGCAGTTAGCGCGGGGCTGTTTTTTTGTGCCGGGAGTGTAAACACGCTGAAGGCGGCTTTGCCAGCTGACGTTGCCAGACCGATTGACGCTATTGAACCGAGAGTGTTTGAGTTTTGTTAAAGCGCTCGATGGAATTTCTTAAAAGGGGTTAAGTTTGTTCTTTTAATTTGTTTGATTGATTTAATTAAGGGACACTTGGGGAAAATTTTCGTAACGTAATCGTATTCATTGGAAAAATTGTTCTGTTATTTGGAAGCTGGAAATTTTTTTTTTTTTTTATGTTATTATTTGAGTTGTTTTTGTAACTAATAATTGATTTTTAATTATTTAAACTATGGTATTTTTTTATCAAAATGATGGATATAAATATTTATTGTATTTTAGGGTTTTTTTTTTATGGTTAAAATTTTGCAGAAAGTGTTAAAAAATTACAAAGCTTTTTGAAAGTCTAAAGCTCTAATTGCGCTAAAAACTCGAATTTTTATTTTATTTTTAGGTTGAAATTTTGCATTGGGTACGTTTGATGCGCACTTCAAAAAAATGAAATTTTCAGCCTCAAAACAATTACCAAAAGTTTTGAATTCAAGTACTTTATGTTTCAGAGGCTCTGTATTCATATTTGAGTTGAAAAATTACACATTTCATTGAAATTGCAAATAAATTTAAAAACTTGAAAGCCCTTGGAGTAAATTGTATATTTTTTTCTTTTGATACGTAAATTTCAGTTACATCTTCCAGTGCTTTATTAAACTTTGAAAATTGTGAATGTTTGATTATTTTTTACGTATTCATTTGAGAAAAATATTAAAAGATTAATTTAACTAAATCTTATCAAACAATCATTTTGATTTAAAAAAGTACATAGGTTGAATAAATTTTATTTTAATAGTGTTTTTTCCTTTCACTGATTACCTTTTTTATATCTTTTATGAAATCCAAGTTATTATGTAACAAACAAAAAATTAAAAAATATTCATTTATTATATTTATTATTTTACTGATATTATGTCTCTAGTCGTTAGTTAATTAAAAATTTGCAATTTCTGAGTAACGACCTCTTTTTTCATTTCAAGCTTGCTCTAAAAAAAAAATTGCGAATTTCATAATGTTCGTGCTTCACGAAGTTCACTACAGCTTATTACACAAAGCGGGGCGTTTGAAAAAAATTTCTCTCTTAAAAAAAAAAAATCCAAGTACAGTTTTTCGCATAGTTTCCCAAAAAAAATTTCAAGCACCACTCGCGAAAATTTTCCACGCCAAATATTTCGGACTCCGAAAATACAAAACAGCAGCTCATTAAAATCGTCTCTATAAATATACGAAGCGATGGTCAAGCGTTGTCCGCGATAATTGGGGCCTATACAAATGGCCAAAATCGATCACTCGAGTGAGCAGTTTTGGTGTTGTGTCGGGCGACTCGTGTTTTCTGTAGTACGTTTATAAACGCAACAAGAATAATTATAATTAGACCACCACCCCCCCGGGACGTAAAACACGCGAGACTTGGGCACCGATTTTGCTGTTCTTCGAAACTATTTACGTGGGCGGGGTTGGTTTACTCGCTGTTGGTTTTTTTTTTCTTTTCTTTAAGGTCTTCCGGTTCCCTTGAGCACGCAAATTTTCATACTCAAAATTGAAATTTTTTTTTTTTTTCATTACTTATATTGGTATAGTTGTAAATTTGTATACTTGTATCTGTTGTTGTATTATTCTTTGAATATTAAAAAATATAAAATATAAAATACAAACCATGAATAGTTATAAATATATGTATCCCTTTTTTTTTTAATTTTATTAAATTTTTTATGAAAAAAAATTTAACTAAGTAATTTAGTATTCAATATTTTTTTATTTATTTTCATTTATTTTTTTCTTCCAGTAGTTTTTTCACTGTATTATTTCAATTAAATCAAAAATTACATTTTTTTATTTAATATTTGATTATTCACAGAGAATTTTCAGCTTCTTCAACCAAATAAAATGCTTTAACAGTTCTGACATTTTTTAATTTTATTATTATTTTAAAAATATTTTTTTTAATAAAAAAATAATTAAATTCATTTGAGCGTTTCCTCGTAAAAAAACATAATATAATATAAAATTGCATGTAAAAAAAATAAAATTTACAGTTAAACGTAAAAATATTCAAGTATTATGTCCATAACTGAAAAGTGTTTCAAACTACAAAAAAAATGTTTAAAGTAAATATTAGTAACGCGAAAATTTTTTTTTCATGGTGTTCAAACTTATTTCAAGAATTTTTTCATGATTAAATTTAGTCAAATAATTATTAAAAATTATCAAAGCCTGCAACGACCGAGACTTGAACCGACGACCCTAGAGTTTCATGCTCAACTCTCTACTGGTTTACCGAATCATTCCATAAAAAAATCACAAAAGATTTTCGCACAAAAAAAAAATTCTCTCTGTTATCATCCTGATTTTATGAATAAAAACAGTTCATCCACGGAGTACATTCTTTACAAATCTGGATTACGTATTAAATCTCGGCTACGTTAATATACTGCGAAGCGAAGCTTTCAGGACAGCAGAGAGACAATAACGAGCTTTTTATTCATAAACGTCCGCCCGGAAACGTGACGCGGACGGAATTTTATTCGGCGGAAAATTTTTTATACGCTGCGGCGGGAAACATGCCTAAGAATCTCCGCGAGTCATTAATACCCGCACTTGGCTTTTACTCGTGTTTCACCTCAAAAACTCGCGATCGACGCTTACAGTGTTGATACACACCTCGCCCTTAAATCAATATGGTGATGAAAATGATTGATCTTTGTTTACTCTCTCAGCTTTGATTTCAAAAGAAGATTTGAATTTATAATGTTAACAACTTGTGGACTGATTTTTACTAAATTACTGTTTCAAATGATAGACAAATATTTAATAAATTATGTTATTTTATTACTCACTGTACAGAAACTCTGATCGAACATTTTTCTTTATCAATTATATTTATATGCTTATTAAACTTATGCACTTTCTGTAATAATTAATTTTTTATATTATATTAATTTTTAAATAGTATTGACTATAGTAATTACAAAAAACAGTTTTTTTTTCTTGTTTTGCAAGCTGACAATTGTTTTTAAAAACATTGTTGGTAGAGAAATTTTTCGCTTTTATTTTTTTACAATTACACTAGTCAGACACGTCTGCAGTCGAGTTATTATGTTGTTTTAACAAGAAGTCATAATTTAACTTCAAGATAATGAAAATACTTCTTTGTTTTATTTTAAAATAAAATAAGAATAGTCTTTAGAAACATCAAAGACTGACAGTTACGGTTGTAACTTGAAAAGAAGTCATATTTCAACTTCAAAATAACACAGAATAATTTTTTGTTTGATTTTTTTAAATGATGCTAAGGACGTATTTTTTAAACCATGTTTTACAATATTTTTCAAATACTTAAATATTTTTATTTAATTATGAAAAAGTTATAACTTTATTTAATATCATCATATTTGATGTAATAATTTATTATATTGAATCATATTTTTCAGCTTGTAAATTTTAATTATATTATTTTTAATTAAATATTTGTGCAAATTATACTTTTTTCCTTTTCCAACTTTTTTTTTTTTTTAATTATCCTTTAATATTTCAAATTGAAGTTAAAAATGTCGCGATCACTAAGCCTATTAAGTTTACAACATATAGGTATGAAATTAAATTATTTTTAATAGTATATGTCTCATTAAAATATTTTTCCAAAAACCACAAGGAAATTTTTGTCCATAACAATTTTTTAAATACCATCAAACATTCATAATTATTCCTGCGTCAGCTTTATCAAACCACGTAATACTCAAGCTCTTATCGGCCCAAAGCTCGCGTTTTCAAACTAAAGTTTCTCAAACATTGCAAAACTCGTGCCACGCAGCGTAAAAAAAAAAAGAACAACTCGGAGCTAAACAAAGCCGCTGCGGCTTCCGTTACCTAATAAAGCTGAAAATTAGTAGCCGCGAAAAACGGATATTCCATTAAACCGCCGACGACGCGTTTGTCTCGTGCGCTCAGCGTTCACGATCGATCTCGAAGTTGGTTTTCGTAGGAATCCGAGATTGGTTCGGGCTAATTGAGTTACACTTACGTGCATACTATACGGGCACCGATAATTTCTTCCTCGTGACTCAGCCGAGCTATGAAATTTCTTTCAAATTACACTTATTTCTTTCTTTCTACATTGCGAGAGCCAATTTTTTTTTTTTTTTTTCTTTCTTAGAGTTGGTAGGAAAAATTTTTATGAGTTCACGAACTGGCCCACATACGGGCGCAGTTACCCCATTATTCGGCTGCAAAACTCCCGGCATTAAGCTTTCATCGCTGTTATGCATCTGGAATTTTTAATACGAGACTAGAGGAATAAAAACTGAAATTTTTTTGTGTATGTAGATTTTAATTGGAAGCTTGTTGGTATAGCGATAATTTCCCATGATAGAGTGTTAGCGACCCTGAAAATTTGGCCCGATGTTTTTAAACAAAGTTCAAAGTGGGATTATTTTTAGGTGTTTTTTGACCGCGGGTTTACGGAAATACGATAGCTAGACTACGCGCTGGACCTTGTACGTACATGCGTAAAAAGCCTCTGGTTGGAAATTAAAAAATCATTTTTTTTTTGCACGATTTGAACTTTTAGAGAAACTATCCAATCAAATTTAAAAAATAATAATTTTTTCAATTTGATGATAATTGCAAATAAGTTAATAAAAACTTGCATTTATTTGTAAAAAATGTTTAAAATAATGCGTAAAAAAATTCAAAAAAAAAATTTTTTTACCTCAATTGTAAGGTTTAAATTTTAAGATTTGTTACAAATTGGTTCTATTAAAAAAAAAAAAAAAAAAAAAAATTATAGCATCGAGTCTGTGATTTATTCAAATGATAAGGTACTTTAAAAATCTTTACACTAATTTTCTGAGCACTTTAAAAAGAAGTGTAGATTACAAACTGATAGATTTAAATTATAAAATATCTAGTTTATGAAAATTTATTTCCTAGGTAGATGCATTAGATAGTAAAATGAAATTTTACCAATGAAATTACGTACTTAAAAATTTGTTAAAGTTCCGTTTATCTAATGATTGAATTTAATAAATATTTTATTTTTACTTATTTATATAAATTAATTCTCATCTGACTGTACTCATTGTCAGACTAAAGAGCTTGCAAATAAAAAATTTTCGAATAAAAATAACTTTTCTGTCGGTTTAACGTCCAGTAAATCATTATAAACATTTTATTATTAAATGATTTTTCTGGACTTACATTTTTAATAATTAGCAAATTTATCGAGAGAGGTCGTTTCTTGGTAAACAAATTTTTAAATAATAAATCCGGATGCTAGTGATACATGGCTGCGACAGTTTATTTACCGTACAGGATAACAGTTTTTGGCTGCGGTTCGCAGAATTTTTTTTTTCCCTATCAACAATAAAATGTAAGATATTTTAAACAGAAGGCATAATACATATAAAATGTATATTAGACTCTTTTACAGCCACTGTACGCTACATATCATATGAGGATTTAGAAATTTGTATGTTTTTCGATGTTTGAGGCTTTTAGTCGGTAAAAATAAAATTTTGCATATGTATTTTTACAACATTTGTATACACAGAGTTTTACATAATTACTCATTTAATATTTTTTGTTTACCAAACTATCGACGAGACTACCATTGCAATTTGTTTATCCCGCTTTATCTCCCCGCCCACGGTAACAAATCCGGCGTTCAAAGAAAGCTCCTTACGCGAACTTGTCAAAAAGCTTTGTTAAAACTCACCCGCACACATGAAGGTAAGCAAAATCGCACCTGCACACACAGTCACACACTTACACAACAACAACTACTAAAAAAGAAAAAAAGAAGAAACTAAACTGGGGGTCGAGTGTAAATAGAGAGAGCGACGATCCGGTCGGACTCCACGGTAGGACTGGCTGGCTGCCGCTACAGGTCGCGGCTCTGCAGCCGGGCGGGCGGTCGGACCTGCGCGTGGTGCGTCTGCAGCTATGGGGGAGGACACAGTCGAAGGAGAGAAAATGATGGATCAAGGGGGACCCGACTACCGAAGAAAACTAGACCCGCTTGTATTGGGGATGCGTGCACCTGATTTGAATTATTACGTTTGGGGGTGAATTTTGTTTTTGGAATTTTTTGGGGGTGGGATGAAACTTTGCAAGGTTGGAAGGTTTCTTTTGTTCAGAGTTACTGTCAATTTTATCGAATTATTTGTTATGAGTAACAATGGTTGTGACGAAACGTTACGTTACGGAGGCTGGTTGTTATAAAGAAGGGTTGGAAAGGCAGCTTTCAATCATATGTCATTTATCATTGTAAATAAAGATACGTTAACATGAATACTTGTAATTTCTTAGTGCTTGAGCCGTAAGTAACTTTTGAAAAAGTAGCGTAGTTGTTGAAAAATAAAACAAAAAACTTATGCTTGATATGTAAATTTTCACCCTTTTTCATAAACTACACTAAAAATAAGATATAATAATATATTTGTTTTTGGGTCTAATTTCCTGGTAAGAATTTTCACTGCGTATAAGCTGATAATTGGCTAATAAGTTAAATACTAGCCGAGGTTACAGTGAAGATTTGGCTATTAATGAAACACTTTTTACAGAATATTAACCGAATATCATTTAGTTTACAACTATTGTACACCACTTGAAAGAAGTAACAAAAAGTTTTATTACTAGCAACTCTCTAAATATTTATCCTGAATAATTTTAAATTCGGTAAAAAAGTTTGCATTCAACTTACAATAAAGCATCTATAAATTGTATAGATAACAGATCTTTTTTTATTTAGATTTATTTTTTCTTTCGAAAACCAAAATCATCAAACACATGTTACATGTAACAATCATTCGATTCATCATCCGACAAAAGACATTTGTATCTTTTCAAACGAAAAAGAAAAAGATTGGCCACCATCACCCCGATTATTCTTCCGACCAAAAGTCACAGCGAGCGAGGTGCAGAGCGGGGAGAAAATTCAGTCAATTTCCAAGCGAGGGGAAAATTCTTCGAATGACAGATGGCCGTTAAATTGTCCAATCCCGGGTATCTAACTAGACTAACATTTTTTTATTCTCTCTATTCTCGAATCGATTATTAAAACCAGTGGCGCTCGGCGTATTATCAATGCAAAATTGGGCCGAGTGCTACGTTGATTAAATTACGAGGTCCACTTTGGTCTAACAGCACCAAAACTTCTCCCGGTCGTTTGTTAGACTCGATTTGTCTATTATCTAAAAAAGAAACTTTTGAATCAATTCTTATTGAGCTTAAGAATGTAACTCGTATCTTCCATGTCTAAATTGGAGTTACCCATGGATGCGTAAAAAATTTTGAATTCATTTGGTATTTAGACAGTTTTTCTAACAAATAAATGCATGATGTTCATACAGTGAACTGTCATTTAAATCTTCTTATTATTTAATGATTTCAAACAGTAATTGTTTAAAATATTATATATTTTATATTCTTCCACTCTATTTTAGTCCACAGTATACCTAACTGTACTCTGACTCTCCGTAAATGATTTAGAGCCACGCCTCAACAATTCTAATTATTACCTGAACCCAAGCTGAACTCATTGTAGGACTTACATGGGCCTGTTCAGTGAAAATTCAGTGAAGAAATTGACTGAACGATAATAAGCCCAGCTGAGCAATTGGCTAAAGCTCTTACCATTATATAAAATCGTACGAAGCTAAAAATTTTGATAAATAATTATAAGAAGCATTTTGTAAAATTTGATATTAAATATTCGAATTTAATTAAATATTTGAAAAATGCATGGGAACATTTTATCCAAATGACAGTTGAAAATTTTTTGTACGAAAAAAACTGCAATGATTTAAAAACTTCAAAACCATGAAATTTTGTACGATCCTAGGTGAAACAAAACTGTTTCGGGAGTAAATTTTCCAAGCTAAAATTTGCAAGACCGTAAGCTTTTCCCGCGAGTACAACATAATCTAATAACTCGAAGCCCCCTCGTACGATAAAAAATGGACAAAATTCTCGTAAGGAGTGCATTACGACACTCCGGTCTCGGCATTAAAGTTTAACGGCCGACTCGTAAACCGGAAGCCGTAACACGTGCCCGGTACGAAAAGTTTCGTCTGAAATTTTGATGAGAATAGCTACGGTTTTTTTTTAAATTTACATTCGAAACGTAAATTTTACGACGGCGCTCGAGAGAATTTACCCGGGGTGCGGTGATTAAGCCCACATCGATCGGGGCTGAAAATTTTAACACACTCGGCACAATGTTGGTATGGTTGCGTGCTGTCGCCGTTCGGTGGAGCCGGAGAAATGGGTTAGGTCGAGGCGAAATCTACGCTGCGTGACTTTTTTCTGTTGTTCGGGGGGGGGGGGGGGGCTTGGTTTTGATGAAAGATTGGAGCCGAGCCGTCGATTGCCTTGAATCATTAATGGTTTGGGCTAGTGCGATACTGATAAATTGCATGAAATTACTAAATGCGCGATTTTTTTAAGACAGTTTTGAATTAGAAGAAATGAGTTTTGAAAATTGAGATTTTTATCGATATTATTGGATTTATGATTGTTTGTTGCTACGATTTAAAAGACGAAAATTTATTCTGACTTCATAAAACAATATTATTAAAATTTATTTTAATTTTTAACTATTTTATTGTAATTAATTTGATTATTGTCCATTATCTAAAACAAAATTTGTAGAGTTTTATTAAATATATCAAAATGTATTTTATTTTTTCGAATTTGTTGTTACTAAAGTTTGTAATATTTTTTTAAAATAATTCACATGAATAAAAATACTTTTTCTCCACACAATATACGTAATGAACTATTAGTTAATTTATAAGTTTTATTTATAGTATTCAAACCATTTTACATATTACATTGAATGTGCTATAATTTATATGTTTTTAACAGTGTAAAAGGACACTGTCAATGGTTAAAAACTTTGATAAACAAATCGACATGTTAGATCAATAAGGTCAAATCTGGACTATAGTGGCAGTGCAATAACATACTTTATTAAAACCGTCGTGTCATAACATATCTTATTTAAACACCAAAATTATCATGATCAAAAATACCATTAGAAATCTACAACACAATTATTTTGGTCAAGAATATCGTTTTAAATACGGCTATTTTTGTCAGTGGTCCAATAAGGTATGTTATTGCACCGGAATTTCAACAATGTACGTTATTGCACAGCACAATACAGATTCATCTTATTGATCTAGCCGAAACACACAATCTGTACCCAAATCAAATCATTCATTTCAAAAAAGTGCCGATTCCTTCAGTCTCAAACAAATAAAACCAAGCATCAACCCCGAAAAATTTAAAAAATTCGTAATAAACCTCGTCCGTACCTCCCACCCTCGATCATAAAATTTCTCATTTTCCATCCCCCAAAAAAAAAGTCGTAAAAACAGTATTAATAAAAATCCCGAATAAGTCGTCAGTTCGCATGCGCGCTTTGCGGGGGTCCAAGGGAGGGCGAGCGCCGAAGATATCAGCCACAGGTTGGCGGCCGGCGAGTCTCCCCCGCTTTCGTCGTCCTATAACGAAAAAAAAAGGGAGCTGCAGGGGTGGAAAATACACGCGGGGGAATGTCAGCTGCGGATGCTGGCGATCGAAGTCGAGGCGCCACGCCGTCTGTCGGGACTAAGTCGAGTTCGAGGAAGTTTCGCAGACATCCGAGCGCACTTGCAGCTGAGAGGACGCGATAATTAAAGTATGATTGAGTAGGGTTTACTTTTTTTTTTTTTTTTTTTTTTTTTTTATTGTGACGGAGTTACGTTTTTTGAAGTTGATTGATACTGGGCTTTCGAAGTTTTTTTGAGATAATTTATTTTATGTTTGCAAATATTAAATGTATGTTCAATTGATAGATAAATTATTGAAAAACGTCTAATGAGAGTTTTTTATAATACGAAATGTTTCAGAAAGTAGCAGGGACCCGGTAACAACAAAATGTTTTGTTACTTTTGTTATGTTATAATTTTGATATAGTACAAATAAAAAAATGGACTTTTGTTATGATATTCTTAAAAATAACGTAACAAAACAGACTTTTGTTTTGTTATTTTTCTAAATACCATAACAAATTGAACTTATAGTTATGTTATTCTTTTTAAGTCACAAAATTGCTGTAAAAATTCAGTTCACTTTTTGAGCTTATCTAAACGAAAGAATATTGCTCAGGAAAACCATTCCGACCTATAAAAAGTTTTGAGCTAAAAGTTTGAATTTTTACAGCAATTTTGTTACTTAAAAAAAATAACAAAAGTCAATTTTGTTATGTTATTTCTAAAATAACAAAACATTTTATGACTCGGTAATAACAAAACTTTTGTTATTACCGAGTCCCTGGACAGTAGAAAATTTTTTTGAATGACTGATATTTTTTTTTTTGATCAGAAAGGAAGACAATTAAAATTAAAATTTGATTAAAAAGATGAGAACAATAAACTGTTTTTAATATATGATTTGAGGTTATTATTTGGATGGAATTATGGGAAATCGAAAAAAATATTGTTACATTAAGTTTGTATTTTAAAAATGGAACGATTTATTCTTTCCGAAAAAATTGTTTATTATATATATTCATTACAAATTCACATTTTGTAAAAATTTTTGTCTCTAATTTAGAAATTAAAATATAAATTTTTTTAAAGTTTTTACAAAAAAAAAAAAATTAAAAAATTATTTGTAGAAATAAATAATTTATCGCTCGCAATTGAAAGTTCTTAGTTACAAAAATAATCTTACTTTAGATCTCGCAATTAAATCTGCTTGCAATCATCTTCATCAAACTTCAAAGTGAATCAACCGTCCATAAACTCAAAAAGAATTCAAAAATTGAAAACAAAAGCCCCGTTTTTTCATGTTTTCCTCCGGAAGGGGTAAAAATTTGAAAACCGCGTTCTGCACAACGCCTGCAGGGAAATAAATTTTTTCGGAAAGCATGCAAAATTGCGGTGCACGAATAACGTCAAAAAAAAAAAAAAAAAAGAAGCAGAAAAAATTTAGAGCACCCACGCGTCTAGATCCTTATATTCACAATGAGAGAAAAGAGAATTTTGTTTTAAAGCCGACGTGCCGTAAGTACTTAGCCAAAAGAAGTTATTTGCCGAGAGTCTGCAGCCCAGCCTGCCTCTTTTGTCTCTCTCGCCTTTATGTCTCAAGGCGGCCTGGGTGGATTGAAGAGGATCACAATACCCATTCTTTCCATTCTTCGTCATCGGCTGAGGTTTTGCCAAAATTTTTCGCTTCGGATTGATTAAAAAAAAAAAAAAAAAAACTCATTCCATACGCTGATATGCTGGTGGTTCATCGGTGTCGTAGCAAGTGTCAGTCAGCGGATAATGTTCGGGTCTCGGGTTTTGATATCCCCCGCCTCGACGCAAGTGTCTACACGGAGAGAAGTATATTTGAGAACGGATACTTACCTAAAATAGGTTGTAATACGATTAGGCACACAGAGTGAGGCCCGACTGTCAAAAGCTGTAGGTGGTGTCAGGCGGGGACAATCGGGCTTCCATACCTATTATATCCATAGAGCTCGCTATGTGAAAACTTAAGGACGTTTCAGGGATTTTCGGTCAACGTTATCAAATTTTGTAACTCGGCATACAAGAAGATTTTTATGTGTTCTTTCCAATGCCACAAAAAAATAGGGCAAGCGGGACTCGTTTTTGAGTTATGAACGCTCAAAGTTCGGTCGTTTTGCATGGGAGGGCACGTAGAGCACTACAATTTTTTAATGTTATCGACGACTGTAAATTAACTAGTAGTTAACTTTTTCTAAAAAAAAGAGTATATTCTAGCTATTGAAATAAGAATCAATCTAACATTTTTCAAAATACGGCAACCGGGCCTACTTTCAGAGTAATTTAACAGTAAAGTTGATTTTTTAGTCTTTGCGGTTATGCTGCGCCACGAGAGCGAGAGAGACAGAACGACCGGCGCGTCAGCTGTTTCTCGTGCGGAGAGCCCCAAAACTGAATGAGAGTCACTGGAGGTCTGAAACGTCCTTAAAGCGCCCCCTCCATGGATCGGAACTGAGTGAAGAACCTGAAAGAACCGATTCGTATGTAAATACAAGGGATCGGATTATAGAAATTTAAAAAATAAAAAATAAATTCTACGTCCAATATGTTGACGCAAAGTAACTTATAGTTGCTCTAATGAATAAAAAACATTATTTTTAATAGATTTCTGTAATAAGTCCGAATTTTTAGGGTTATATATGTTGCTCTTAACAAAATACATTGGCGGAAGAAAAAATAATATAATCGTCTAAAACTTATCTTAAAATAAGTTATTAATAAAATATTTTGCTTATTTATCAGTTACTATTAGTCAGATGATGGACCGACCCAACAACCTTAAACTTGATATCTTGATATCAAACTAATATTTTGAAGATCATCGTGGAGCACATCGCCAAGATGCTGGCATTCGAGCTGGACGTTGACCCGGGCATCATCATCACAATTTCTGAAAACACAGATTACGACGCCTACTTCACCAGATGCAAGAAGGAACTCCAACTGGCCAAAAACACCACGCTTTGTGATACGTCAGTGACGTTCTTCGATCTGCTCACCGACGTCAGGCACGAGCTCGTCAAATACTTCGAGACCAAGTACCTAGTGGATGACTTAAGGCAATGCTATAAGGAGAAATTCCCGATCTACGGAGAATCCATGTTTAAGAACGTGATCAGGGAAGTTTATGGGACGTTCTTGTGGACACAGTCGGCCAAGGAGTTGAGCAACCTCTTGCCGGTTAACTACCACCCTCACATAATAACGGACGTCCTTGGGCATTTACAGATTAAGGAGTTGGAAAAATTCTGTAGCAGGTGATGGTGAATAGATTGTGTTAGTGAAAATTGAAGCATTAATTTTTAAGTAAAATTACAGAGACTGAATTACGTTTTATTATACAAGTTATAAGAATGTTAAAGTTGGAAAAACTTTTATACTGAAGAAGTGCGACAAATTTTACTTTTATTCTTTGTGAATAAATCGAGTTTGTAAGAATCAAATTGTATGCGTAAACGTAGCGTTGAAAGAAAATTATTTTATTTTTGGGTAGTGATTAGTTGTCAAAGTTTAAATTTAAAGTAAAATTATTTTTCGTGCAACTAACCGCTCAATGCCTCATTCACAGCTCGTCTAGTTGCAGAACATAAGTCTCTATATCTGCTAGTTCCACTAAAAATTATTTCGGAACTTCTACTAAATTAAGCGCCAATTTTAACTTGTGAATCCCATAAGTGGCGAAACTTGGAACTACTTGTTTAAGCAATAGACTTTGGTAGCAGATTCCGCAGCGATTCGAACCAGTGTGTTGTATACCTATATTTAAAATTTGCGTACAATATATAGGTATACAACGCGCTGCTGGAATCTGCGCGTGCGCTTGTGATTTCTATGCGTACGTCAGGGTTGGACACGATATTTTTTCTAAAGGCAAAAACGCTATGTTCAGAGCTTACAAGCCGAGACGCTGGTTCGGGCATCCGATATATAGGTATATAAGCGGACCGATTCCATTTAACCTCGAGAACATCTGCTGCGGACTGTAGAACTATTTTATTGTTTTTTCTTATGAAAATATATTTTTGCTTGTGGCTTTTTGTACGCGGGTTTTTTTTTTAAAATAAATGACTCAATACATAATCCCCCAAGCTGCTACAACCCCATAACGCCGAGCTAGCTAGTTTTTTTTATGAATAAATAAATAAATACAAAATTCCCCAAGCTGCTACAACCCCATAACGCCGAGCTCGCGAGTTTTTTTTTCAAATAAATAAATAAATAAAAAATCCCCCAAGCTGCTACAACCCCATAACGCCGAGCTCGCGAGTTTTGTATGAATAAATAAATGGAAAAAAATTCTCCCGAGCTCTTGCGAGTTTTTAAGAGATAAGTAAATTAAAATAATCCCCCAAGCTTCTACAACCCCATAACGCCGAGTTCGCGAGTTTTTTTTATGAATAAATGAATAAATACAAAATCCCCCAAGCTGCTACAACCCCATAACGCCGAGCTCGCGAGTTTTGTATGAATAAATAAATGGAAAAAAATTCTCCCGAGCTCTTGCGAGTTTTTAAGAGATAAGTAAATTAAAATAATCCTCCAAGCTGCTACAACCCCATAACGCCGAGCTCGCGAGTTTTGTATAAATAAATAAATTTAAATTAACAAATATCCCCCAAGCTTCAAACCCACAATACCCTGGGCTTCCGAGTTCAATTTTTGAATAAATAAATGATCCCCCAAGCTTCAAACCCACAATACCCTGGGCTCCCAAGTTCAATTTTTGAATAAATAAATGATCCCCTAAGCTTTAAACCCACAATACACTGGGCGTTCGAGTTGAATTTTTAAATAAGCGAACAATCCCTCACGCTTCAAACCCACAATACCCTGGGCTTCCGAGTTCAACTCATAAATAAATGAATGATCCCTTTAGCTTCAAACACCCAGAATCCCCTGGGCGTCCGCGTTCAATTTTTGAATAAATAAATGATCCCCCAAGCTTCAAACCCACAATACCCTGGGCTTCCGAGTTCAATTTTTGAATAAATAAATGATCCCCCAAGCTTCAAACCCACAATACCCTGGGCTCCCAAGTTCAATTTTTGAATAAATAAATGATCCCCTAAGCTTTAAACCCACAATACACTGGGCGTTCGAGTTGAATTTTTAAATAAGCGAACAATCCCTCACGCTTCAAACCCACAATACCCTGGGCTTCCGAGTTCAACTCATAAATAAATGAATGATCCCTTTAGCTTCAAACACCCAGAATCCCCTGGGCGTCCGCGTTCAATTTTTGAATAAATAAATGATCCCCCAAGCTTAAAACCCACTATACCCTGAGCGTCCGAGTTGAATTTTTAAATAAACAAACAATCCCCCAAGCTTCAAACCCACAATACCCTGGACGTCCGAATTCAACTTTAAATAAATAAATGATCCCCCAAGCTTCAAACCCACAATACCATGGGCGTCCCAAATCAATTTTTAAATAAATAAATGATCCCCTAAGCTTTAAACCCACAATACACTGGGCGCCCGAGTTGAATTTTTAAATAAGCGAACAATCCCTCAAGCTCCAAACCCACAATACCCTGGACGTCCGAATTCAACTTTAAATAAATAAATGATCCCTCAAACTTCAAACCCACAATACCCTGGGCTTCCGAGTTCAATTTTTAAATAAGCGAACAATCCCCCAAGCTTCAAACCCACAATACCCTGGACGTCCGATTTCATTTTTAAATAAATAAATGATCCCCTAAGCTTTAAACCCACAATACCCTGGGCGTCCGAGTTGAATTTTTAAATAAGCGAACAATCCCTCAAGCTCCAAACCCACAATACCCTGGACGTCCGAATTCAACTTTAAATAAATAAATGATCCCTCAAACTTCAAACCCACAATACCCTGGGCTTCCGAGTTCAATTTTTAAATAAGCGAACAATCCCCCAAGCTTCAAACTCACAATACCCTGGACGACTGATTTCATTTTTAAATAAATAAATGATCCCCTAAGCTTTAAACCCACAATACCCTTGGCGCCGAGTTGAATTTTTAAATAAGCGAACAATCCCCCAAGCTTCAAACCCACAATACCCTGGGCGTCCGAGTTTCATTTTTAAAAAAACAAACAACCCCCAAGCCTCAAATTCACAATACCCTGGCACCCGAATTATATTTTAAATAAATAAATGATCCATTCAAGCTTCAAACCCGCAATACCCTGGGTAAATATTACTATTTATTAAAAATTGAACTCGGAAGCCGAGGGTATCGTGGGTTTGAAGCTTGGGGGATTGATTGTTGATTTAATTGAACTCGGACGCCCATGGTATTGTATGAAGCGTGGGGGATTGTTTGCTTATTTAAAAATTCAACTCGGACGCCCAGGGTATTGTGGGTTTGAAGCTTAAGGGATCATTTATTTATTGAAAAATTGAACTTGGACGCCCAGGGTATTGTGGATTTGAGGCTTGTTGGATAGTACTTTTTGGTTACCCTGGGCTTCCGAGTTCAATTTTTGAATAAATAAATGATCCCTTAAACTTCAAACCCACAATACCCTGGGCTTCCGAGTTAGATTTTTGAATAAATAAATGATCCCTTAAGCTTCAAACCCACAATACCCTGGGCGTCCGAGTTTAATTTTTAAATTACCAAACAATCCCCCAAGCTTCAATCCCACAATACCCTGGGCTTCCGAGTTCAATTTTTGAATAAATAAATGATCCCTTGAGCTTCAAACCGACAATACCCTGGGCGCCCGAGTTGAATTTTTAAATATGCGAACAATCCCCCACGCTTCAAACAATACCATGGGCGTCCGAGTTCAATATTTAAATAAACAATCAATCCCCCAAGCTTCAAACCCACGATACCCTGGGCTTCCGAGTTCAATTTTGAATAAATAGTAATATTTACCAAGGGTATTGTGGGTTTGAAGCTTAAATTGATCATTTGTTTATTTAAATTTAAATATTTTATTTAAAATATGATTCGGGTCCCATGGTATTGTGAATTTGAGGCTTGGGGGGTTGTTTGTTTTTTTAAAAATTAAACTCGGACGCCCAGGGTATTGTGGGTTTGAAGCTTAAGGGATCATTTATTTATTCAAAAATCTAACTCGGAAGCCCAGGGTATTGTGGGTTTGAAGTTTAAGGGATCATTTATTTATTCAAAAATTGAACTCGGAAGCCCAGGGTAACCAAAAAGTACTATCCAACAAGCCTCAAATCCACAATACCCTGGGCGTCCAAGTTCAATTTTTCAATAAATAAATGATCCCTTAAGCTTCAAACCCACAATACCCTGGGCGTCCGAGTTGAATTTTTAAATAAGCGAACAATCCCCCACGCTTCATACAATACCATGGGCGTCCGAGTTCAATTAAATCAACAATCAATCCCCCAAGCTTCAAACCCACGATACCCTCGGCTTCCGAGTTCAATTTTTAATAAATAGTAATATTTACCCAGGGTATTGTGGGTTTGAAGCTTGAATGGATCATTTATTTATTTAAAATATAATTCGGGTGCCAGGGTATTGTGAATTCAAGGCTTGGGGGTTGTTTCTTTTTTTAAAAATGAAATCGGACGTCCAGGGTATTGTGGGTTTGAAGCTTGGGGGATTGTTCGCTTATTTGAAAATTGAACTCGGAAGCCCAGGGTATTGTGGGTTTGAAGTTTGGGGGATCATTTATTTATTTAAAGTTGAATTCGGACGTCCAGGGTATTGTGGGTTTGAAGCTTGGGGGATTGTTCGCTTATTTGAAAATTGAACTCGGAAGCCCAGGGTATTGTGGGTTTGAAGTTTGGGGGATCATTTATTTATTTAAAGTTGAATTCGGACGTCCAGGGTATTGTGGGTTTGAAGCTTGGGGGATTGTTCGCTTATTTGAAAATTGAACTCGGAAGCCCAGGGTATTGTGGGTTTGAAGTTTGGGGGATCATTTATTTATTTAAAGTTGAATTCGGACGTCCAGGGTATTGTGGGTTTGAAGCGTGAGGGATTGTTCGCTTATTTAAAAATTCAACTCGGACGCCCAGTGTATTGTAGGTTTAAAGCTTAGGGGATCATTTATTTATTCAAAAATTGAACTTGGGAGCCCAGGGTATTGTGGGTTTGAAGCTTGGGGGATCATTTATTTATTTAAAGTTGAACTTGGACGCCCAGGGTATTGTGGGTTTGAAGCTTAAGGGATCATTTATTTATTCAAAAATTGAACTCGGAAGCCCAGGGTATTGTGGGTTTGAAGCTTGGGGGATATTTATTAATTTAAATTTATTTATTTATACAAAACTCGCGAGCTCGGCGTTATGGAGTTGTAGCAGCTTGGGGGATTTTGTATTCATTTATTTATTTATAAAAAAAACTCGCGAGCTCGGCGTTATGGGGTTGTAGCAGCTTGGAGGATTTTTTTAATTTACTTATCGCTTAAAAACTCGCAAGAGCTCGGGAGAATTTTTCTCCATTTATTTATTCATACTAAACTCGCGAGCTCGGCGTTATGGGGTTGTAGCAGCTTGGGGGATTTTGTATTTATTCATTTGTTCATAAAAAAAAACTCGCGAACTCGGCGTTATGGGGTTGTAGCAGCTTGGGGGATTTTTTATTTATTTATTTATTTATAAAAAAAACTCGCGCGCTCGGCGTTATGGGGTTGTAGCAGCTTGGGGGATTTTGTATTCATTTATTTATTTATTAAAAAAACTCGCGAGCTTGGCGTTATGGTGTTGTAGCAGCTTGGGGGATTATTTTAATTTACTTATCTCTTAAAAACTCGCAAGAGCTCGGGAGAATTTTTTTCCATTTATTTATTCATACAAAACTCGCGAGCTCGGCGTTATGGGGTTGTAGCAGCTTGGGGGATTTTTTATTTATTTATTTATTTGAAAAAAAAACTCGCGAGCTCGGCGTTATGGGGTTGTAGCAGCTTGGGGAATTTTGTATTTATTTATTTATTCATAAAAAAAACTAGCTAGCTCGGCGTTATGGGGTTGTAGCAGCTTGGGGGATTATGTATTGAGTCATTTATTTATAAAAAAAAAACCCGCGTACAAAAAGCCACAAGCAAAAATATATTTTCATAAGAAAAAACAATAAAATAGTTCTACAGTCCGCAGCAGATGTTCTCGAGGTTAAATGGAATCGGTCCGCTTATATACCTATATATCGGATGCCCGAACCAGCGTCTCGGCTTGTAAGCTCTGAACATAGCGTTTTTGCCTTTAGAAAAAATATCGTGTCCAACCCTGTCCAGGGGCATCCGATATATAGGTATATAAGCGGACCGATTCCATTTAACCTCGAGAACATCTGCTGCGGACTGTAGAACTATTTTATTGTTTTTTCTTATGAAAATATATTTTTGCGTGTGGCTTTTTGTACGCGGGTTTTTTTTTGTAAATAAATGACTCAATACATAATCCCCCAAGCTGCTACAACCCCATAACGCCGAGCTAGCTAGTTTTTTTTATGAATAAATAAATAAATACAAAATTCCCCAAGCTGCTACAACCCCATAACGCCGAGCTCGCGAGTTTTTTTTACAAATAAATAAATAAATAAAAAATCCCCCAAGCTGCTACAACCCCATAACGCCGAGCTCGCGAGTTTTGTATGAATAAATAAATGGAAAAAAATTCTCCCGAGCTCTTGCGAGTTTTTAAGAGATAAGTAAATTAAAATAATCCCCCAAGCTGCTACAACCCCATAACGCCAAGCTCGCGAAATTTTTTAATAAATAAATAAATGAATACAAAATCACCCAAGCTGCTACAACCCCATAAAGCCGAGCGCGCGAGTTTTTTTTATAAATAAATAAATAAATAAAAAATCCCCCAAGCTGCTACAACCCCATAACGCCGAGCTCGCGAGTTTTGTATGAATAAATAAATGGAAAAAAATTCTCCCGAGCTCTTGCGAGTTTTTAAGAGATAAGTAAATTAAAATAATCCTCGAAGCTGCTACAACCCCATAACGCCGAGCTCGCGAGTTTTTTTAATAAATAAATAAATGAATACAAAATCCCCCAAGCTGCTACAACCCCATAACGCCGAGCTCGCGAGTTTTGTATAAATAAATAAATTTAAATTAATAAATATCCCCCAAGCTTCAAACCCTCAATACCCTGGGCTTCCGAGTTCAATTTTTGAATAAATAAATGATCCCTTAAGCTTCAAACCCACAATACCCTGGGCGTCCAAGTTCAACTTTAAATAAATAAATGATCCCCCAAGCTTCAAACCCACAATACCCTGGGCTCCCAACTTCAATTTTTGAATAAATAAATGATCCCCTAAGCTTTAAACCCACAATACACTGGGCGTCCGAGTTCAACTCATAAATAAATGAATGATCCCTTTAGCTTCAAACACCCAGAATCCCCCGGGCGTCCGCGTTCAATTTTTGAATAAATAAATGATCCCCCAAGCTTAAAACCCACAATACCCTGAGCGTTCGAGTTGAATTTTTAAATAAACAAACAATCCCCCAAGCTTCAAACCCACAATACCCTGGACGTCCGAATTCAACTTTAAATAAATAAATGATCCCCCAAACTTCAAACCCACAATACCCTGGGCTTCCGAGTTCAGTTTTTAAATAAGCAAACAATCCCCCAAGCTTCAAACCCACAATACCCTGGACGTCCGATTTCATTTTTAAATAAATAAATGATCCCCTAAGCTTTAAACCCACAATACTCTGGACGTCCGAATTCAACTTTAAATAAATAAATGATCCCCCACGTTTCGAACCCACAATACCCTGGGCGTCCGAGTTTGATTTTTAAATAAACAAACAATCCCCCAAGCTTCAAACCCAGAATCCCCCGGGCGTCCGCGTTCAATTTTTGAATAAATAAATGATCCCCCAAGCTTAAAACCCACAATACCCTGAGCGTCCGAGTTGAATTTTTAAATAAACAAACAATCCCCCAAGCTTCAAACCCACAATACCCTGGACGTCCGAATTCAACTTTAAATAAATAAATGATCCCCCAAGCTTCAAACCCACAATACCATGGGCGTCCCAAATCAATTTTTAAATAAATAGATGATCCCCTAAGCTTTAAACCCACAATACACTGGGCGTCCGAGTTGAATTTTTAACTAAGCGAACAATCCCTCAAGCTTCAAACCCACAATACCCTGGACGTCCGAATTCAACTTTAAATAAATAAATGATCCCTCAAACTTCAAACCCACAATACCCTGGGCTTCCCAGTTCAATTTTTGAATAAATAAATGATCCCTTAAGCTTCAAACCCACAATACCCTGGGCGTCCAAGTTCAACTTTAAATAAATAAATGATCCCCCAAGCTTCAAACCCACAATACCCTGGGCTCCCAACTTCAATTTTTGAATAAATAAATGATCCCCTAAGCTTTAAACCCACAATACACTGGGCGTCCGAGTTGAATTTTTAAATAAGCGAACAATCCCTCAAGCTTCAAACCCACAATACCCTGGACGTCCGAATTCAACTTTAAATAAATAAATGATCCCCCAAGCTTCAAACCCACAATACCCTGGGCTCCCAACTTCAATTTTTGAATAAATAAATGATCCCCTAAGCTTTAAACCCACAATACACTGGGCGTCCGAGTTCAACTCATAAATAAATGAATGATCCCTTTAGCTTCAAACACCCAGAATCCCCCGGGCGTCCGCGTTCAATTTTTGAATAAATAAATGATCCCCCAAGCTTAAAACCCACAATACCCTGAGCGTTCGAGTTGAATTTTTAAATAAACAAACAATCCCCCAAGCTTCAAACCCACAATACCCTGGACGTCCGAATTCAACTTTAAATAAATAAATGATCCCCCAAACTTCAAACCCACAATACCCTGGGCTTCCGAGTTCAGTTTTTAAATAAGCAAACAATCCCCCAAGCTTCAAACCCACAATACCCTGGACGTCCGATTTCATTTTTAAATAAATAAATGATCCCCTAAGCTTTAAACCCACAATACTCTGGACGTCCGAATTCAACTTTAAATAAATAAATGATCCCCCACGTTTCGAACCCACAATACCCTGGGCGTCCGAGTTTGATTTTTAAATAAACAAACAATCCCCCAAGCTTCAAACCCAGAATCCCCCGGGCGTCCGCGTTCAATTTTTGAATAAATAAATGATCCCCCAAGCTTAAAACCCACAATACCCTGAGCGTCCGAGTTGAATTTTTAAATAAACAAACAATCCCCCAAGCTTCAAACCCACAATACCCTGGACGTCCGAATTCAACTTTAAATAAATAAATGATCCCCCAAGCTTCAAACCCACAATACCATGGGCGTCCCAAATCAATTTTTAAATAAATAGATGATCCCCTAAGCTTTAAACCCACAATACACTGGGCGTCCGAGTTGAATTTTTAACTAAGCGAACAATCCCTCAAGCTTCAAACCCACAATACCCTGGACGTCCGAATTCAACTTTAAATAAATAAATGATCCCTCAAACTTCAAACCCACAATACCCTGGGCTTCCCAGTTCAATTTTTGAATAAATAAATGATCCCTTAAGCTTCAAACCCACAATACCCTGGGCGTCCAAGTTCAACTTTAAATAAATAAATGATCCCCCAAGCTTCAAACCCACAATACCCTGGGCTCCCAACTTCAATTTTTGAATAAATAAATGATCCCCTAAGCTTTAAACCCACAATACACTGGGCGTCCGAGTTGAATTTTTAAATAAGCGAACAATCCCTCAAGCTTCAAACCCACAATACCCTGGACGTCCGAATTCAACTTTAAATAAATAAATGATCCCTCAAACTTCAAACCCACAATACCCTGGGCTTCCGAGTTCAATTTTTAAATAAGCGAACAATCCCCCAAGCTTCAAACCCACAATACCCTGGACGACTGATTTCATTTTTAAATAAATAAATGATCCCCTTAGCTTCAAACCCATAATACCCTGGACGTCCGAATTCAACTTTAAATAAATAAATGATCCCTCAAACTTCAAACCCACAATACCCTGGGCTTCCGAGTTCAATTTTTGAATAAATGAATGATCCCTTAAGCTTCAAACCCACAATACCCTGGGCGTCCAAGTTCAACTTTAAATAAATAAATGATCCCCCAAGCTTCAAACCCACAATACCCTGGGCTCCCAACTTCAATTTTTGAATAAATAAATGATCCCCCAAGCTTAAAACCCACAATACCCTGAGCGTCCGAGTTGAATTTTTAAATAAACAAACAATCCCCCAAGCTTCAAACCCACGATACCCTGGACGTCCGAATTCAACTTCAAATAAATAAATGATCCCCCAAGCTTCAAACCCACAATACCATGGGCGTCCCAAATCAATTTTTAAATAAATAAATGATCCCCTAAGCTTTAAACCCACAATACACTGGGCGTCCGAGTTGAATTTTTAAATAAGCGAACAATCCCTCAAGCTTCAAACCCACAATACCCTGGACGTCCGAATTCAACTTTAAATAAATAAATGATCCCTCAAACTTCAAACCCACAATACCCTGGGCTTCCGAGTTCAATTTTTAAATAAGCGAACAATCCCCCAAGCTTCAAACCCACAATACCCTGGACGACTGATTTCATTTTTAAATAAATAAATGATCCCCTTAGCTTTAAACCCACAGTACCCTTGGCGCCGAGTTGAATTTTTAAATAAGCGAACAATCCCCCAAGCTTCAAACCCACAATACTCTGGGCGTCCGAGGTTCATTTTTAAAAAAACAAACAACCCCCAAGCCTCAAATTCACAATACCCTGGCACCCGAATTATATTTTAAATAAATAAATGATCCATTCAAGCTTCAAACCCACAATACCCTGGGTAAATATTACTATTTATTAAAAATTGAACTCGGAAGCCGAGGGTATCGTGGGTTTGAAGCTTGGGGGATTGATTGTTGATTTAATTGAACTCGGACGCCCATGGTATTGTATGAAGCGTGGGGGATTGTTCGCTTATTTAAAAATTCAACTCGGACGCCCAGGGTATTGTGGGTTTAAAGCTTAGGGGATCATTCATTTATTTAAAAATGAAATCGGACGTCCAGGGTATTGTGGGTTTGAAGCTTGGGGGATTGTTCGCTTATTTAAAAATACAACTCGGAAGCCCAGAGTATTGTGGGTTTGAAGCTTGGGGGATTGTTCGCTTATTTAAAAATACAACTCGGAAGCCCAGAGTATTGTGGGTTTTAAGCTTGGGAGATCATTTATTTATTTAAAGTTGAACTCGGAAGCCCAGGGTATTGTGGGTTTGAAGCTTGGGGGATTGTTCGCTTATTTAAAAATACAACTCGGAAGCCCAGAGTATTGTGGGTTTTAAGCTTGGGAGATCATTTATTTATTTAAAGTTGAACTCGGAAGCCCAGGGTATTGTGGGTTTGAAGCTTGGGGGATTGTTCGCTTATTTAAAAATTCAACTCGGACGCCCAGGGTATTGTGGGTTTGAAGTTAAAGGGATCATTTATTTTTTCAAAAATTGAACTCGGAAGCCCAGGGTAACTAAAAAGTACTATCCAACAAGTCTCAAATCCACAATACCCTGGGCGTCCAAGTTCAACTTTAAATAAATAAATGCTCTCCCAAGCTTAAAACCCACAATACCCTGGGCTTCCGAGTTGAATTTTTAAATAAGCGAACATTCCCCCAAGCTTCAAACCCATAATATCCTGGGCGTCCAAGTTCAATTTTTCAATAAATAAATGATCCCTTAAGCTTCAAACTCACAATACCCTGGGCTTCCCAGTTCAATTTTTGAATAAATAAATGATCCCTTAAGCTTCAAACCCACAATACCCTGGGCGTCCAAGTTCAACTTTAAATAAATAAATGATCCCCCAAGCTTCAAACCCACAATACCCTGGGCTCCCAACTTCAATTTTTGAATAAATAAATGATCCCCTAAGCTTTAAACCCACAATACACTGGGCGTCCGAGTTCAATTTTTAAATAAGCGAACAATCCCCCAAGCTTCAAACCCACAATACCCTGGACGTCCGATTTCATTTTTAAATAAATAAATGATCCCCTAAGCTTTAAACCCACAATACCCTGGGCGTCCGAGTTGAATTTTTAAATAAGCGAACAATCCCCCAAGCTTCGAACCCACAATACCCTGGGCTTCCGAGTTCAACTCATAAATAAATGAATGATCCCTTTAGCTTCAAACACCCAGAATCCCCCGGGCGTCCGCGTTCAATTTTTGAATAAATAAATGATCCCCCTAGCTTAAAACCCACAATACCCTGAGCGTCCGAGTTGAATTTTTAAATAAACAAACAATCCCCCAAGCTTCAAACCCACAATACCCTGGACGTCCGAATTCAACTTTAAATAAATAAATGATCCCCCAAGCTTCAAACCCACAATACCATGGGCGTCCCAAATCAATTTTTAAATAAATAAATGATCCCCTAAGCTTTAAACCCACAATACACTGGGCGTCCGAGTTGAATTTTTAAATAAGCGAACAATCCCTCAAGCTTCAAACCCACAATACCCTGGACGTCCGAATTCAACTTTAAATAAATAAATGATCCCTCAAACTTCAAACCCACAATACCCTGGGCTTCCGAGTTCAATTTTTAAATAAGCGAACAATCCCCCAAGCTTCAAACCCACAATACCCTGGACGACTGATTTCATTTTTAAATAAATAAATGATCCCCTTAGCTTCAAACCCATAATACCCTGGACGTCCGAATTCAACTTTAAATAAATAAATGATCCCTCAAACTTCAAACCCACAATACCCTGGGCTTCCGAGTTCAATTTTTGAATAAATGAATGATCCCTTAAGCTTCAAACCCACAATACCCTGGGCGTCCAAGTTCAACTTTAAATAAATAAATGATCCCCCAAGCTTCAAACCCACAATACCCTGGGCTCCCAACTTCAATTTTTGAATAAATAAATGATCCCCCAAGCTTAAAACCCACAATACCCTGAGCGTCCGAGTTGAATTTTTAAATAAACAAACAATCCCCCAAGCTTCAAACCCACGATACCCTGGACGTCCGAATTCAACTTCAAATAAATAAATGATCCCCCAAGCTTCAAACCCACAATACCATGGGCGTCCCAAATCAATTTTTAAATAAATAAATGATCCCCTAAGCTTTAAACCCACAATACACTGGGCGTCCGAGTTGAATTTTTAAATAAGCGAACAATCCCTCAAGCTTCAAACCCACAATACCCTGGACGTCCGAATTCAACTTTAAATAAATAAATGATCCCTCAAACTTCAAACCCACAATACCCTGGGCTTCCGAGTTCAATTTTTAAATAAGCGAACAATCCCCCAAGCTTCAAACCCACAATACCCTGGACGACTGATTTCATTTTTAAATAAATAAATGATCCCCTTAGCTTTAAACCCACAGTACCCTTGGCGCCGAGTTGAATTTTTAAATAAGCGAACAATCCCCCAAGCTTCAAACCCACAATACTCTGGGCGTCCGAGGTTCATTTTTAAAAAAACAAACAACCCCCAAGCCTCAAATTCACAATACCCTGGCACCCGAATTATATTTTAAATAAATAAATGATCCATTCAAGCTTCAAACCCACAATACCCTGGGTAAATATTACTATTTATTAAAAATTGAACTCGGAAGCCGAGGGTATCGTGGGTTTGAAGCTTGGGGGATTGATTGTTGATTTAATTGAACTCGGACGCCCATGGTATTGTATGAAGCGTGGGGGATTGTTCGCTTATTTAAAAATTCAACTCGGACGCCCAGGGTATTGTGGGTTTAAAGCTTAGGGGATCATTCATTTATTTAAAAATGAAATCGGACGTCCAGGGTATTGTGGGTTTGAAGCTTGGGGGATTGTTCGCTTATTTAAAAATACAACTCGGAAGCCCAGAGTATTGTGGGTTTGAAGCTTGGGGGATTGTTCGCTTATTTAAAAATACAACTCGGAAGCCCAGAGTATTGTGGGTTTTAAGCTTGGGAGATCATTTATTTATTTAAAGTTGAACTCGGAAGCCCAGGGTATTGTGGGTTTGAAGCTTGGGGGATTGTTCGCTTATTTAAAAATACAACTCGGAAGCCCAGAGTATTGTGGGTTTTAAGCTTGGGAGATCATTTATTTATTTAAAGTTGAACTCGGAAGCCCAGGGTATTGTGGGTTTGAAGCTTGGGGGATTGTTCGCTTATTTAAAAATTCAACTCGGACGCCCAGGGTATTGTGGGTTTGAAGTTAAAGGGATCATTTATTTTTTCAAAAATTGAACTCGGAAGCCCAGGGTAACTAAAAAGTACTATCCAACAAGT
Organism: Encarsia formosa; assembly: GCA_038277355.1. Taxonomy (NCBI): domain Eukaryota; kingdom Metazoa; phylum Arthropoda; class Insecta; order Hymenoptera; family Aphelinidae; genus Encarsia; species Encarsia formosa. Next base: position 12,482,798 of record CM076184.1, on the reverse strand, counting down.
CTCAAATCCACAATACCCTGGGCGTCCAAGTTCAACTTTAAATAAATAAATGCTCTCCCAAGCTTAAAACCCACAATACCCTGGGCTTCCGAGTTGAATTTTTAAATAAGCGAACATTCCCCCAAGCTTCAAACCCATAATATCCTGGGCGTCCAAGTTCAATTTTTCAATAAATAAATGATCCCTTAAGCTTCAAACTCACAATACCCTGGGCTTCCCAGTTCAATTTTTGAATAAATAAATGATCCCTTAAGCTTCAAACCCACAATACCCTGGGCGTCCAAGTTCAACTTTAAATAAATAAATGATCCCCCAAGCTTCAAACCCACAATACCCTGGGCTCCCAACTTCAATTTTTGAATAAATAAATGATCCCCTAAGCTTTAAACCCACAATACACTGGGCGTCCGAGTTCAATTTTTAAATAAGCGAACAATCCCCCAAGCTTCAAACCCACAATACCCTGGACGTCCGATTTCATTTTTAAATAAATAAATGATCCCCTAAGCTTTAAACCCACAATACCCTGGGCGTCCGAGTTGAATTTTTAAATAAGCGAACAATCCCCCAAGCTTCGAACCCACAATACCCTGGGCTTCCGAGTTCAACTCATAAATAAATGAATGATCCCTTTAGCTTCAAACACCCAGAATCCCCCGGGCGTCCGCGTTCAATTTTTGAATAAATAAATGATCCCCCTAGCTTAAAACCCACAATACCCTGAGCGTCCGAGTTGAATTTTTAAATAAACAAACAATCCCCCAAGCTTCAAACCCACAATACCCTGGACGTCCGAATTCAACTTTAAATAAATAAATGATCCCCCAAGCTTCAAACCCACAATACCATGGGCGTCCCAAATCAATTTTTAAATAAATAAATGATCCCCTAAGCTTTAAACCCACAATACACTGGGCGTCCGAGTTGAATTTTTAAATAAGCGAACAATCCCTCAAGCTTCAAACCCACAATACCCTGGACGTCCGAATTCAACTTTAAATAAATAAATGATCCCTCAAACTTCAAACCCACAATACCCTGGGCTTCCGAGTTCAATTTTTAAATAAGCGAACAATCCCCCAAGCTTCAAACCCACAATACCCTGGACGACTGATTTCATTTTTAAATAAATAAATGATCCCCTTAGCTTCAAACCCATAATACCCTGGACGTCCGAATTCAACTTTAAATAAATAAATGATCCCTCAAACTTCAAACCCACAATACCCTGGGCTTCCGAGTTCAATTTTTGAATAAATGAATGATCCCTTAAGCTTCAAACCCACAATACCCTGGGCGTCCAAGTTCAACTTTAAATAAATAAATGATCCCCCAAGCTTCAAACCCACAATACCCTGGGCTCCCAACTTCAATTTTTGAATAAATAAATGATCCCCCAAGCTTAAAACCCACAATACCCTGAGCGTCCGAGTTGAATTTTTAAATAAACAAACAATCCCCCAAGCTTCAAACCCACGATACCCTGGACGTCCGAATTCAACTTCAAATAAATAAATGATCCCCCAAGCTTCAAACCCACAATACCATGGGCGTCCCAAATCAATTTTTAAATAAATAAATGATCCCCTAAGCTTTAAACCCACAATACACTGGGCGTCCGAGTTGAATTTTTAAATAAGCGAACAATCCCTCAAGCTTCAAACCCACAATACCCTGGACGTCCGAATTCAACTTTAAATAAATAAATGATCCCTCAAACTTCAAACCCACAATACCCTGGGCTTCCGAGTTCAATTTTTAAATAAGCGAACAATCCCCCAAGCTTCAAACCCACAATACCCTGGACGACTGATTTCATTTTTAAATAAATAAATGATCCCCTTAGCTTTAAACCCACAGTACCCTTGGCGCCGAGTTGAATTTTTAAATAAGCGAACAATCCCCCAAGCTTCAAACCCACAATACTCTGGGCGTCCGAGGTTCATTTTTAAAAAAACAAACAACCCCCAAGCCTCAAATTCACAATACCCTGGCACCCGAATTATATTTTAAATAAATAAATGATCCATTCAAGCTTCAAACCCACAATACCCTGGGTAAATATTACTATTTATTAAAAATTGAACTCGGAAGCCGAGGGTATCGTGGGTTTGAAGCTTGGGGGATTGATTGTTGATTTAATTGAACTCGGACGCCCATGGTATTGTATGAAGCGTGGGGGATTGTTCGCTTATTTAAAAATTCAACTCGGACGCCCAGGGTATTGTGGGTTTAAAGCTTAGGGGATCATTCATTTATTTAAAAATGAAATCGGACGTCCAGGGTATTGTGGGTTTGAAGCTTGGGGGATTGTTCGCTTATTTAAAAATACAACTCGGAAGCCCAGAGTATTGTGGGTTTGAAGCTTGGGGGATTGTTCGCTTATTTAAAAATACAACTCGGAAGCCCAGAGTATTGTGGGTTTTAAGCTTGGGAGATCATTTATTTATTTAAAGTTGAACTCGGAAGCCCAGGGTATTGTGGGTTTGAAGCTTGGGGGATTGTTCGCTTATTTAAAAATACAACTCGGAAGCCCAGAGTATTGTGGGTTTTAAGCTTGGGAGATCATTTATTTATTTAAAGTTGAACTCGGAAGCCCAGGGTATTGTGGGTTTGAAGCTTGGGGGATTGTTCGCTTATTTAAAAATTCAACTCGGACGCCCAGGGTATTGTGGGTTTGAAGTTAAAGGGATCATTTATTTTTTCAAAAATTGAACTCGGAAGCCCAGGGTAACTAAAAAGTACTATCCAACAAGTCTCAAATCCACAATACCCTGGGCGTCCAAGTTCAACTTTAAATAAATAAATGCTCTCCCAAGCTTAAAACCCACAATACCCTGGGCTTCCGAGTTGAATTTTTAAATAAGCGAACATTCCCCCAAGCTTCAAACCCATAATATCCTGGGCGTCCAAGTTCAATTTTTCAATAAATAAATGATCCCTTAAGCTTCAAACCCACAATACCCTGGGCGTCCGAGTTGAATTTTTAAATAAGCGAACAATCCCCCACGCTTCATACAATACCATGGGCGTCTGAGTTCAATTAAATCAACAATCAATCCCCCAAGCTTCAAACCCACGATACCCTCGGCTTCCGAGTTCAATTTTTAATAAATAGTAATATTTACCCAGGGTATTGTGGGTTTGAAGCTTGAATGGATCATTTATTTATTTAAAATATAATTCGGGTGCCAGGGTATTGTGAATTCAAGGCTTGGGGGTTGTTTGTTTTTTTTAAAAATGAAACTCGGACGCCCAGGGTATTGTGGGTTTGAAGCTTGGGGGATTGTTCGCTTATTTAAAAATTCAACTCGGACGCCAAGGGTATTGTGGGTTTAAAGCTTAGGGGATCATTTATTTATTTAAAAATGAAATCGGACGTCCAGGGTATTGTGGGTTTGAAGCTTGGGGGATTGTTCGCTTATTTAAAAATTGAACTCGGAAGCCCAGGGTATTGTGGGTTTGAAGTTTGGGGGATCATTTATTTATTTAAAGTTGAATTCGGACGTCCAGGGTATTGTGGGTTTGAAGCTTGAGGGATTGTTCGCTTATTTAAAAATTCAACTCGGACGCCCAGTGTATTGTGGGTTTAAAGCTTAGAGGATCATTTATTTATTTAAAAATTGATTTGGGACGCCCATGGTATTGTGGGTTTGAAGCTTGGGGGATCATTTATTTATTTAAAGTTGAACTTGGACGCCCAGGGTATTGTGGGTTTGAAGCTTAAGGGATCATTTATTTATTCAAAAATTGAACTCGGAAGCCCAGGGTATTGTGGGTTTGAAGTTTGGGGGATCATTTATTTATTTAAAGTTGAATTCGGACGTCCAGGGTATTGTGGGTTTGAAGCGTGAGGGATTGTTCGCTTATTTAAAAATTCAACTCGGACGCCCAGTGTATTGTGGGTTTGAAGCTTAAGGGATCATTTATTTATTCAAAAATTGAACTCGGAAGCCCAGGGTATTGTGGGTTTGAAGCTTGGGGGATATTTATTAATTTAAATTTATTTATTTATACAAAACTCGCGAGCTCGGCGTTATGGAGTTGTAGCAGCTTGGGGGATTTTGTATTCATTTATTTATTTATTAAAAAAACTCGCGAGCTCGGCGTTATGGGGTTGTAGCAGCTTGGAGGATTATTTTAATTTACTTATCTCTTAAAAACTCGCAAGAGCTCGGGAGAATTTTTTTTTCATTTATTTATTCATACAAAACTCGCGAGCTCGGTGTTATGGGGTTGTAGCAGCTTGGGGGATTTTTTATTTATTTATTTATTTATAAAAAAAACTCGCGCGCTCGGCGTTATGGGGTTGTAGCAGCTTGGGTGATTTTGTATTCATTTATTTATTTATTAAAAAATTTCGCGAGCTTGGCGTTATGGGGTTGTAGCAGCTTGGGGGATTATTTTAATTTACTTATCTCTTAAAAACTCGCAAGAGCTCGGGAGAATTTTTTTCCATTTATTTATTCATACAAAACTCGCGAGCTCGGCGTTATGGGGTTGTAGCAGCTTGGGGGATTTTTTATTTATTTATTTATTTGTAAAAAAAACTCGCGAGCTCGGCGTTATGGGGTTGTAGCAGCTTGGGGAATTTTGTATTTATTGATTTATTCATAAAAAAAACTAGCTAGCTCGGCGTTATGGGGTTGTAGCAGCTTGGGGGATTATGTATTGAGTCATTTATTTACAAAAAAAAACCCGCGTACAAAAAGCCACACGCAAAAATATATTTTCATAAGAAAAAACAATAAAATAGTTCTACAGTCCGCAGCAGATGTTCTCGAGGTTAAATGGAATCGGTCCGCTTATATACCTATATATCGGATGCCCGAACCAGCGTCTCGGCTTGTAAGCTCTGAACATAGCGTTTTTGCCTTTAGAAAAAATATCGTGTCCAACCCTGGCGTACGTACTACGTTCAGCGTTCGCCAGTGAGTGATAAAAGTTTAAAAAATTGTGAGCTGATAAAATTGGTATTTATTTTTTGTAAAAATCATCCCGATAAATATAAAAAATTCTACGTGATCACTTTAAAATTGTAAGGAAAATTCTCATTTTATGCGTAATATTTTTGTACCTAAGAACTTTCAATTGCGAGCGATAAATTATTTATTTCTACAAATAATTTTTTAACCATTTTTTTTTGTAAAAACTTTGAAAAAATTTATATTTTAATTCCTAAATTAGAGACAAAATTTTTTACAAAATGTGAATTTGTAATGAATATATATAATAAACAATTTTTTTGAAAATAATAAATCGTTCTATTTTTAAAATACAAACTTAATGTAAAAATATTTTTTTCGATTTCCCATAATTCCATCCAAATAATAACCTCAAATCATATATTAAAAACAGTTTATTGTTCTCATCTTTTTAATCAAATTTTAATTTTAATTGACTTCCTTTCTGATCAAAAAAAAAATATCAGTCATTCAAAAAAATTTGAAGAAGTTTCTAACATTTAGATAATACAGAGACTGCGGAAGAAGTTTCAAACTTTTAGATAACACAGAGACTTTTCGTTAAAAATAAGTAACCATCCGAAGCAATAAAAATATTTGGTGCAAACGGAGAATAAAAGCAGCATAAATTTTCAATGACCATTAGAAAATACCTCGTGATCTCATTTCCTGCAGTTTATAATTAGGTTAGCTCAATTCCTACGATGTAGTTTTATCTTAACGACGATTAGCTTTTTTTTACAGTAAGGAAGTGTACATAAAAGAAAGACACTTGATTAAAAATCAAATACAGTGTATTTTACAAGTTTGAGGAAAAATGATTAATATCAGAACTAAACTAGCGTCATCAAATTCACACAATAAAAGGTACGTACTTTTAACGTGATAAAACAAATATTTTTATTTACCGTTACGCTCATCACGATTACTATTCAGTTTCGTTGACAAATTTAAAGTGAAAATTAAAATATTGATACTTACGAATAAAAAACTCATCGGATCTGATAAAAAAATTTATCTTTAGATAAAGTTTGAAGCAGTTTGAACGGGCCGAGTGCAAGACTTTTAGGCTTGGTCAGACGAGCGTGGCACGCGACGAGCTAAGACTGAGTAAAAAAAAACACAACAACCATGCATGGAGTAAGTAGGATTATTTTGTTACCTATTCGTTAACGGATTTAATTACAAATATTTTTACTTAAAAATTTAATTTTTAAAGCACTTTTTTTCTGTGTTTGATTTTCTTTCAAAACTTAGTTGAAAACTTTGAGATTTTTGAAACTAAGTTCGTCAAACAGAGTATCGACAAAATTTTTAATTTGATGAAAAAATAGTTTCTTTTATAGCATGAAAAAACTAATTTTTAAAAAGATTACTTATTAACCAATTAGATTCTTAAAAGATCTGATACCTTTAACAGAAAGTGTCGAGTACTTTGTTTAACAGGGATAAAAACATTTATTTACAATAAATCTTGCTCGGGATGATTATTCGTATCAGTACTTATGCATCGATCTGAATAACATTTAATTAATACAAAAAATTCAATTTATAATCATTTGTTATTAGTCATTTTAACAATTTTTGAACTATCTCTGCTTTCATCAAAAGATAGTATCCATGGTGAAATATTTAAAAAATTCAGAATTAAGAGTAATTAAATAAACAAATTATTTTCAGATGTCATTTCATTGGGGTTACGTTGAAACCATTTTATTCGAAGGATGGAAGACAAACGATTTGTCTGGCGTCATTGGCTCCATGATAGGAATCGTGCTTCTGGCAATGATTTACGAGGCTTTAAAAAATTATCGGTAACTACTTAATTTATTTATTGATTCAAAATATTCGATGGAAATTATTCTTCTTCTATAATTTAAGATTTATTCGATGAATTAAAAAAATGTTTTATTAAAAATGTATGTTCATACTTGTAATTGTAAAAGTTACCCAAGTAATTATTCATGTACAGGATTAAGCTTAATGCATGGTTGTATATTTATTTATTATTATCTATATGTTTACATTGCGCACCGAATCGTCAAAACGCATTAATTCGTAATGTAACCAATCAATGACTTTGTAATCAATAATCATAACATGGTACACAGAAAATATTTACAACAAAAAGCCACATCCATCATTACGATTTGAGAAAAATTGATTAAAATAAAAAAACTCTGAAATGCATTAAATGTAACAGTATTTTTGGCGTTGAGATAACAAGATTATTCAAAAGCATGGAAAATCGTTGAAAAACGGTCGGATAATAAATTGAACCTTTTGATACTTCTGGACTCGATAATCTCTTTAACAATTATATTCTGTACCTTTTAATTACCGTTTTATACTGATCTAGCGAAAAAAATCCAAATCAGTCAATGAAAAAGAATTTTCTTACTCATTCATTATTATTTTCATACCAACTACATAATTCCGATATAACTACACTACTATATTAAGCCAATTTTTTCAATGAAATGAAATAAATCAAAATTGTATAAGTTTCTAAGTATAAAATCTGGTCACAAAAAAATGCCATAAAAATCTACTCTTTTTTCAGTGAACATTTAAACGTAAACTTCGCCCTCAGCAGACCACAACAACTGTCCAGAAGGTAAATAAAAACTTCAAATCTCCCACTAAAAAATTCTTTCCGCAAACCATCAAAATATTTAAAAATTTACAGAAAAATGATGTTATCGATGGTCCACATAGTCCAAACGTGTTTGCAGGGTGTCCAAGTGACCATTGGCTACTTCCTCATGTTCATATTCATGACCTACAACGTGTACCTATGCATAGCCGTGGTCGTGGGTTCGATCCTGGGGTACTTCATATTCTCCTGGAACAACCCCAGGTGCGACATCAACGAATGCTGCTCGTGAAAATTTTCGTTTTGAATTTAGTCTCGTGAATTTGTAAATAGTGCGACCGAATGAATGCCAAAAGATATTTGTACGATAATATATATTTTGTTATGATTATATTAAATTAGTTGATCTATTCAATGATTTTTTACCCTTTACACATTTTTTTTTTTTTTTTTTTTTTTTTTTCAATTGAAGAAATTGCAGAGCTTACTGCGATGAGAGAATTAATTAATTAAAATCAAAGGCTATATTTTATAGTTTTTCTTAGTTTTCTGAACTTTTTAATTTTTCATATTTATTATTTTGAAATCCTATAAATTATTCTATGCTTCTAGTTCCTATTCTAAAGACAATATAAAAATACTTTTTTTATTCGGAGTTAAAAACGTAATTTACATTATTAAAACATTAATGAGTAAAAAAAAAGATTACGGAAATCGTCTGCGTTTCAAAAAGCTCGTTAAAAATCACCTGATTATGATATAATTTTCAAAGATTTTAACTTAAAATGACTTTTCTTTTTTAATTGAGTCATGTAAAGAGGTCATTCACTCGAATTTTTGAATTCTTAAAATAATGGAATCATTAAGTATCCTTTTTCACGGGCTGGTTAACATCTTTAATTTTCTATTTTTGATATATATAAGAATTTAATCAAACCATCGCGATCAAACTTCAAAATGATATTTTGAAATTTTGATACTCATCGTTTATTAACAAGATTTTAATCAAAAGTTAATCTTCAGGAAACAGAAGTTGAAATAAAAAAAAATTGATACGATTTTGGATCTCGCAAGAGTGTTGATTAATTATGTTTATTATCTAAGGATAAAGTGTTCACTTCTTTAATCCGACTAGATGGTTCTGTCGAGATTTGAGCTATGCGCACAATAAATAGTAGGTAGAGTTTCCTTAACAATCGATTATGATATTGGTGCCAATAAAAGAAAGAAGAAGAAGAACAATCGATTATGGATTTGAAAATCTCGGAACGGGGACTGAAAAGTTGCGCACGAACCTCGGTTGTTATCATCTGAGGTCGTTAAGAGGACTGCAAACAATTTTTTTTTTTTTTTAAGAATCGAAATTAAAAAATAATCTCTCGAAACGAAGACATTTTTAGTTGGAACCAAAAGTCCAACATTTTTGTCCCCTAGCAGATCAAGGAAGACCAAGTACGCAGTGGATTAGCACGAAACCATCGTACAAGATTACTCGTCAAGACCAAAGATTCATTAACCACTGATTAACCGTGTCACATTTCACGAATGTAAAATTATTCTTTTTTGAAAGTCAGTCAGATAAAATTTCGTAGCACGTGCAGTTGTAATCGCTCGTCGCACACCGTATTACGTCCACCCGCGATAAGCCTTTTATCGGCACTCATAGACTCCAAAGGCGGTCCCGCGTCAGTCAGAGTCAGCGCCTGGGGCACTTCGGTTGCGGGTCAGAGTTCGGACATCTGTCGGCGAAATGTCGAACTGCTGCGACGGAGGCGAGTCCGTGAAGATTCCTGGGAGGAAACCCATGAACCAGGTTGACATTATATTCGGGTGGGACCGATTCAGCACGACCATTTTTGCGGTACTCGTTTTGGCCTTTGGGGTCTGGTGGGTCTCCTACGCGGTGCTCTACGAACCCGGGCCTGATGCACCAGCCCCAGGTGGAGGGCACGAAGGGCATGGAGGACACGAGGGACACCAGAGCTTTTATTAGATTTTTGGATTGAGGTGAATATGAAACATAATGTTAAAAGTGTTGAGATACCGTGGCTCATAGTTGTAGCGAAATTGTGAAAGTCGTGAGGCTCCGAATTCGATTCCCCGGTACAGTCTATAAAGAAAAGAAAAAATTTGAATAACTTGGGATCTACTAAATTATTTTTGGAATAATTTAGTAGATCCCAATACTTAGAATACTATAAATTAAATATTTATAATTCAAAATAATGATGGTTTGAAAACAATTTTTTTTTATTAGTACTTATGTCAAGTAAATGAATTGAAAAGCGTATAGAATTAAAACCAGCTCTATTTGAATTTGACATTTTTCTTATTACATATGATATTTTTAGATTTTAAGATAAAAATTTTTATTTCATCAACAAAAACTGAAAACGAATTTTTTTTCCGTGGTTATATTCAAAAACCTGTTTCTTTTTTTATTAAGGTAGTAGTTCCGCCTCAGTGCATAACTCAAACTAATTCTGAAATTAAAATATGTTGTAAAAAAACACTTGATCTTTCAAAATATCACTTAAAAAATACAGGTATCCATGCTTTTTTCCGAGATAATTGAGTTGGAAATTCACCAAATCACAATATATAGTAATACCTAACCTGTAAAATTTAAAATTTTTTGAACTCAATTATCTCGAAAAAAAGCATGGATACCTGTATTTTTTAAGTGATATTTTGAAAGATCAGATGTTTATTTACAACATATTAAAAATTCAGATAGTGTTTGAGTTGTTTGCATTTTGCATGTGTTTTCCCATGTATGTGCTATATATCGCGGAACTACTACCTTAACTATTTCAAAAGCAGGGTCTTTTCAATTCATTCTAATTTTGTTACCTCAGGTACTTTTAGTTAATTTGTAACTTTTTGAATTTATTTATAAAAATTGTTTATGTGAACTAAAAAAAATTTTTTTATAAGTTTTGTATGTACATACTTGGTAATCCTTTATAAAGATGTAGAACGTTATAATTAATTTTCATTGGACTCTTTTTGTATTTTTATTGAATAATATTTATGTGGAATTAGGTAGTCTTTCTATGTTATGACGTTTAGCTCATTTTCAAAAAATATTTTTTTTAAATTTTTTGACTATAAAATTGTGGTAAAATAATTCAGACTTTTTATAAAAATATTGCAGTAACGACCAAACACTCGTTTTAAATAACTCAAGTTAATAATTAATATTTTTTCAGGTCAGGACATACGTTCTATAAAGCCGCATCGTTCATTTTGTCTGCAAGCTGTGATTGTTTATGGAAATGCCAGCTGAAATGAAAACATTTTCCGGCTTTTTGACGCCGCTTCAAGCTTCGGAGTCTTTTGAAATTCCGCTTGAATGAGAAGCGTATTTGAATCGAAAATATGATTTCGTGAAAAGTTAAAAAAATATTTCGTTCTCTTGAATGTTTAACAAATTTGTTTAAAATTTTTTTCCTGTATAATGCTGTATTTTTATCAGCTCTTGTCGGCACAATGTATCGTGACCGATATATACATTTATCATTAAGTCGATAAATAGTATCAATCGTTATCAATCATTCTTAAAAAACATTGACGAGGACAATTTTTTTTTTCTTTTTAAATCACTTGTTCTCGTTTAAAATAAATGACATTTAATTTAAGCTCTCGTTATTGAAATCGATTTTTTTCTTCAGACGTCATTATATTTACTCACGATCGAACAGCAGTTCAGTCAAAGTGTTGGATTTTTAACTTAATTTTAATGAATGACAGTTGAAAAATAATTATAATCTATAACTATTCTTATTGTTATAAACATAAAACAATATTCATAATGATTAAAATTGTTATTAGTAACTATGAAAAACTTGATATTGTACTATACTTGTAACTTTATAACATTTATAGACACTTTTTTTAATGGTTAAGATTATTATTATTTTTAGTGTTGGTATCCATTTGTTGTTTTACTTTTTTTAATAATCAAATTTTATATTTGATATTATTTGTAGATAAACTTACATTATGCTGGATTATGTACAAACTTTTCGTATAGTTAAATAATGTTTTAAAATAAGTTTATAAATTATAAAATGTTATTATAAATGAACAAAGTAAAACCATCCTCTTGTTTTTACAAGCCCAAGCATACTCTGTAAAAAAGTAATAATTTCACAGCAGAACACTCATTACGCATTCATAAACAAAGGGCGATGAAAAAAAAAAAAAGGAGGAAGAAGCGGCAGCAGCGACACCCGGCTATTTTTTTTTTTTTCTTCCCCTCGCTAGCTCCCGTGTAGCGTGAAAAACAGCGAGTTTTTTTCGCGCGCATCATCTTTGTCTCGCCTCTCTTTTTTTTTTCCTGACTGTGCAGTTGTGGATTTTTTTAAAGACGCGGCAGAGCACTTGATGACGGGGGGGATGGAAGGGGTTGAATTAAGTGTCGCGCCGGCTTATGAATGCGGTCGTCGGGGGTGAGAGATGTGTGTCAGTAGTTTTTCGATTGTACTTTATGAATCAACTCGAATTTAAAGACTTATTGAGTAGTAATTTTTTGATTGATCCTTTAGAGAAAGTAATAATTTTACGTGATTTGAGAGCTTGCAGAGCTTTCAACATATACTTTTTCTTGAGAGCCGTTAAATAAGTTTTGTTAAAATTCTTTCGAGCTTTGAATTACTGTTTTTTTTAATCATAGAATTTAGAAACTGTTCCAAGATAATAAATTTTGTTTTTATTGGTCTCGTAAAAGAATTATTTTGTTTTGGTTTAAGCTCCGCATACTACGTATTGCGAGAGCTTTTAGAGCTTTCGCACCATACAGACTGTTTGGAACTTTTAAATTGGTTTTATAAACTTCGTAGGCATGGAAAAACATAAAAAAACTTATCGCGATGGTGCTACATATGAGCTTTTTAAAATTTATCGTGTACACAGACAGAGTTAAATTTTTTTTTTCTTTTTTGGTCAATTTAATATGAGCTATTTTAATTTATTTAAAGTCTACTCAGACCAATTTTTATTTGTACAAGTACCGGAAAGCTTTTTTATTCTTCATAAAATTTAAAACCCATTTTGAGATAAAAGTTTTATATAGATTCTAAAAAAATTTGCTATAAAATATTTTAAACCCCAATGGTACATATAAGAAGAGCTTTCGCACCATTACAGACTACTTGAAACTTTTAAATTGGTTTTTTAAACTCAGTAGGGATAAAAAAAACATTAAAGCTCATAAAAGCTCTCTTAAAATCGGGCGCACAGACGGGATTACAATTTTTACCTCGTTCAAAAGCTCTCGAGCTCTTCAAAATTTCCCCAATTTCACGCTAGTTTTTCCGGTATCGACATTAATTCCACGTAAAAAAGGGTCATTTGTTTTGAAATTTTGAGCTCAAGATCCAGCCAGTGGAGTTGAAAATTTAAGGCCTGATAAATTCAATCTCGCGTACGTATCGCGGAAGCTATTCGTTTGGTCGGCTCGGCTCGTAACTCAGTACCGGGGGTTCTCGATCAACTCGATATTTACCACCGACCAAATTTCTCTATATATCATTCCTAATGTAAAACGTGTAAATTAGTCAATGCTCAGAATTTGCATAAAGTATTTTATCGCAAGGTACAATTGAAAGTACAAGAAAATTGTTGCTTCGATGTTAGGGCTGAAATGATGGATCGTTAGACGGAAGTTCACGAACCGCACTGCTGCTTCGAAGTTTTCTTGCAAGCTTATTTCTCAATCGAGAAACAGATCCATCATAAAATTTATATACTACATTCTTTATTTTAAAGATGAGGGTACAAAGTAATACATTACTCATAGTATAAGTTTGTATAAAAAAGGATGTTTTGAAGATATGAGGAGCCATTAAAAAGAACAGAATTTATAATCTAGTTTATTTCGCTAACCTCTTCAGAAGTCCTTTATTAATAAAAAGCAATATACTCATGATTGATGCATCACCCAGGATATTTCTCAAAACGTAAGATCTGTTAAACTATCGGACGATAAAGCTTGCGATTGAACATCGATATTTTTAATAGTTACGAAAACAGCGTATCGGCAACGCACAAAGTGAGAGAGAGAAAAAAGAAGCCGGCACAAAAGGCATGATATCGGCGGCCAGACGCGTAGCGCTAATCCTGAGGGAGAGAGAGAGATTCCCGGAGCTATGTAGGGTGCGGGAGAGAAAAGAGGGAGAGAAATTGCAGGACCCCTCTCGAGTCTCAGCTCGGTTCGGTTGTCGGTCGATAACCGGCGCCGCACCGTACCACGCACCGTACTGTTATTTTGTCCTGGCGAATTGTACACGCAGTATCGATGGATTCCTCTTGTTTATGGAATTTTATAATTTTAACTATAATGCGTCGTGGTTTCAAGAAATAGTTTTCTTTTTTTCTTTAGGGTTTTGTAATTTAGGGTTTGGTAAACTGCTTTGTATGTACATGTAGGTATCACATGGGGAAATAATTTTTAACAGTATTGTTGAGATAATTCTTGATGAACCTTTAATTCAATTGATACAACGGAGGAGATTTTTATAACAATTTTTGTAAGAAAAAAACAATTGAACATGTAAAGAATTTAAAAAAAATCTAGGATACATGGAATAATAATAATAGTAATAATAAATAAATAAATAATAATAATAATAATAATAAATAAATGATGATAATAATAATAACTACCAATAATAATTTGTATTTTGTTATATTGTATTGGAGGCCAGTACTCGAAGGCTTAATTAATTTTATTTAAAATTTTCTTTTATACTACATACAGTTTTATAAATCATACTTATAAATAAATAAATATATAATAGGTACAATGTACATACATACATAAATTTTCAATGTATTAATTTATAAAAAAAAAAAAAAAAAAAAAAAGAATCAAGTATAAACAGCGTAAAAGTAAAATACAAATTTCTCAAAAAGATTTTTTTTTATTTCATATTTTTATTTTTTACTTTCAATAAAAATGAGTCAATTCTAATAATGATTAAAATTGCGAATCAAACTATTCTATTTTATTCTTAAAAATCTCTCAGGTTCACACCGTCAAAGCAGGTTCAGCAGAGAAAAAATGCTTACATTAATTTAAATTTTTTGCAGCTAAACAAAAATAAGTGAATGATTTAAAGTTGTAAGTTATGATTGCATGTTTCATGCCAGCGAAGTAAATTAGGGTACACTCTGCTGAGCGGTTAATTTTTCAAAATAGTCTCATGTCTTTTTACATTTAACTCGTGATGTAAACCTAGTTTTCGTGATAGTGATCACCCAAATGTAAGGGTTTACGGCTCTAATAAAATGTTACTAACGCTCAATTTTTTTTTTCTAGGTAAACGTTGTGTTTCAGATATTTTACGGCTGTTGTACGCTTGATGACCTTATTCGCAAAATTTAGAAAAAAAATTGCTTTCGTTGTAGTTTGACCAGAACTTTTTATTTATTTATGATTATTAATATACTAAAGAGAATTAATTTTAATTTATAAACTTGAGTAGAAATTAGTAAAATTTTATTATTCTGTTAAACTCGCAAAAAAAAAAAAAATATATATTCAAAATAGTCATTATTTAAGCAATTTTTCACAGATTTACGAAAAAATAATATTTTCTATGAAATAAAAATTTTTTTTTATTATGTCTCTTTATACCTACAAAACTTTCGTTTAATTTAAAAATTTAGTATTTAACCACTAAAAAAAAAGTTTTAGACATTATTTCTGTGAACATTAATGGTTTTATTAGTATAGCTTTAGAATTAAAAAATTTTTTCTTAAATTTTTAAGGTTGAAATTTTTTTTTTTATGATATTGAACATAACTTTGTTTAAGTCCGGCTCGGAACCCCAAACCGCTTTATTTTAAGCCTAGAGATCTACTCACTGAGCTAATAAACCAATGTTTAATTTTTTTTTTCATTTTTCCTTTTTACGAAATAAAAATTCACAAGTCTTTGATCCTATAAAAAAAATAATTGTATGAAAAACATGAAATTATTAAGAAATATACTGGAAATTTAGACCCATTAAAAAATATTAATCCAGCATGAATTTTATGAAAAAAAGTGCACATGCAAACTTTTGAAGCTAGAAAGCATCGAATCAATTAAATCCTCAACGTAAATTGCAGTCACATGATACCTACTGAAAACCACGATGCGCCGGTCACGTGGCTTCGAGAGTTTGGTTCAATGTTATCTAGATAGCAGCACGCGTCAAGCACCGTGTGAGCCGATAAAACAGTTATCTTTTATTCGAGATCGTTTTAATTAAGTTAATCACGAATTTTGGTGTTAACCAATCGGTAAAATCAGCTTAGCTTTATTTTGTTAGGCGAAAGATCGAATTTTCTTTATAGAATATTTATTCAAAATTTGAATTTTTTCAGATATGTCTTTTTTTTTTACGAAACATTAAATAAGATGTATGATGAAAATTAAACATTATTAAATTATTATTTATAATTTTTTAAACTAAATACAGCTGCAAAGTTTTATTTACAATTTCAATCGAATATCATGAGAGGTTTTCAAGGTTGTACTGTGACCTTATGAAAATTTGTATGATTTTTTATCGGATTTTAAAATTTGAGCTCGTTTGCGTGCTAAAAGAGACAAGTGAATAAAAAGAATACACAAAAGAAAATCATTTTAATACTGATTGTAGACTGCATAATTTTTTGAACGTAAAATAATTATTTATTATACACTTTGATTTCAAAAACTTAAATAATTTTCTTGGAAAAATCATCGAAAAATAACTTAAATAATTTTCATCTCTAAGAACAATAACGCAGGTAGCTTCCGAAGTACAAAAATTATCAAAATTGCGAGAATCAGCGATGACTTAAGTTGCTCGATGGAAACTTCGAACAATCCAGTTGAAGATGAAGGATACACTAAAATAAAATTTAATTGTTATTTTTCGCACAATACAAAATTAAAGTAAAAAAATGAAAGATTATTTACTTCTGTAACATTCTTGTATGGGTTCAAAGTTTACATGGCACGATTTTCGGTTCCAATCCTTGCACAAAACTTGATTGTCTTTATACTTCCCGCAGCATACGTGATTTTTTACGCACAAATCTTCCATAACTAAAAACACGTATCAAAAATTAGTCCTTTTTTAATGCAAACATTTTAAAACTGTCTTACCCTTTGTACATTGTCCACCGTTTTCAATGTAGTTGTCCGAACAGTTGCACCTGTTGTCTATGCAATTCGAATTGAGAGTCAGTGCGGTGCACTGCTCTGGTTTCTGGCACTCTTCACCCAATCGTTTTCCTGAAAAACAAACCATGTGTTTACGAAAAATCAGAGGTTTGAGAATGTGAAGTATAAAGGTAAGGTACTTTGTAGGCAGTTCAGTTCAGAATCAAGTGTGTAATTTTTGGCGCATTGACAGGTTTGATCGATGCACGACAAATTATTTTTCCCGCAGTCATCGTTGTTATCGCACGGAGCGTTTATTTCTGAAATGTTTTTTTGAAATAGAATAAGTTTAGTTTGGTACGAAAAATTTAAGAAAAACTTACCTCCGAGGCATTTTTTGAGATTGAGCATCGAGTAACCTGGCTTGCACTGGCAGAATCCGTGTATACACACTGAATTTTCGATTCCACAGTCACTGTTTTGCTCGCAGTGGTCATTCAGTTCTAGAACCAGGAAAAACAAAAAAGGTTTTTTTTTTAATTTCGTAATTTTATTTTTTACAACATGAGATTTGAAAAAAAGTTATGAAAGTGTTGATCTTGAATTATTAGTATTTCTACATTTTTTTTCGAAAATTTTTTAAAATAAATACAAAACATAAATAAAAAAATTTATTGAAATTAAATTTCCTAAATATGGACTTTTGTATGGGCTTTATAGCCCGTACACTTGAATAAAATAAAATTAAATATACAATAAAGAAGTTTTTAAATCATTTTATATGTATTAATTTTAATAAAATGTAACTCACAGTTTGAATACATAATTTAATTTACATTTTTTATGTAATTTTTATGACTTATAGTCAGGGCTTACTATAAGTGTCATTTTTTATCTACTTGAACAGGCATTATGAGCTGAAAAAAAGCTCATAGAAATTTTTTAGAACTATATATTTATTTATTAAAATCTAGGATCTTACTACTAAATATTAATCCATTTTTAATTATTAAAAATTTTCCCAAACAAAAGTTTGAAGCTTGTATATACCTCTGCCTACCATAGCCTGACTCCTTCTCTTAATTATTTTGCCTGACTAATCAAGTTCAGCCATTTTTTACAAACTGATTTTATTTTCAAGTTTTTTTAAATAAATTTGTAACCTTTTTGATAATTTTGGTACCTTTAAATAAGCCCTCTTACAGTATTTTTTTCATTATCTTTTTAAAAAACCAGTCTATAACTTGCATACAAGGCTAAAAAGCAAAACCATAAGTACATATGTATACACATACATTATGAATCTTGATATTTTAAGAGTCAAAAAAGAGTTTCATTCACTCAAAAAATCATACAAAAAAAGTCTCAAACCTCCATAGTCGTACAAACACAGGTTGGTATCCAAGCTCATGTGGGTGCCCTCGGGACAGTCGCAAATTCCCTCCTCGTCCTTCGCGTTGACCCTTCTGCACTGAAGCCTCGGATTGTCCTCGTACTTGAAGCAGTCCCGGTCGTCGTAGCAGGACTCGCCCAGATTTCTGATGATCCAGCAAAAGTGCTGAGCGGGTAGGTAGTAGGAACCAGGAGTGCAAACGCACCGACCTTCGACGCAATCTGCTCTGGGACCGAACAGCTGACACTGCTCGCTGAACTCGCACTCAGAGTCGTAAGTTGTGGTGACTGAAGATTATATTAAATTGGAGTTTTTCAGATCTAATTGCTTTTAGATTGCTGTGTTTTTATAAAAATTCAGCGTCAAGAATTTATTACAGGAAAAAACTTTTATCAGAAAATCATGTTTTTTAGTCGTGATTGATAGCATCAAGGCCTAGTCATAGGCTTTGGACTTGCACTCAAACTTGAGACTTTGACTCTCAAAGCCCAACATTAGGACTCTCTAAGTCCAAGAGTAAAATCAAGAACTTCAATTTTTTTTAAACATTTTGAGTGAATAATTTATTATTTTCATAGACTTACGAGCTTCACAAACTCGGTTGTTCTTCAAAGCCACGCGATCGAAAGGACAACGCCAGGATTTGTTTTCACATAAAGTGTGTGGTATCTTGTACTTTTCGTTCGAAGTCTTGCAAGCTTCTCCGATCTCTGAATTAACATCAAAATGACGATCTATAAACAGTTATTTCACCGATTTCATCTTTAAAATTATTATTGCTTAAAAAATACATTTTTATAATAGTTAGTAGAAGGAAATATCATGAAGCAATGGATAAAATTTTAGACCCAATTTACAATGCATTTTTGGAAATAAAATTTACTATATCAATCAAATAAATCAAAACAAATTACCAGAAATGCATCTTCTTGAATCCGCCGAGTGAAAATGTGCACGGTTGCAGACGCACTTCTTGTTTATCCCGCAATGAGAGTTTGGGAGAATTTTGCACGCGACATCGGTGACGCAGTAGATCGCAGTGATTTTCGAGAAGTAAACGTCGTTGGACTTTTCGTACTGAATCCCACTGTCTGCAAAAAAATAATTTCATCAATTCGTTCCAATTTTTTCGCTTGTTTAAATTATTTTATTACCATTCTTTAGAAGACCGAGTTTCAGGGTAGCCAACCTGGATTTCTTGACGCACTTTTTGTTGAAGCATCTGGCGTCCTTGACCCACCCGCAGTCGGAGTGGATCAAGCAGTTGTCACCCAAATCTGTAAAATCAAAGAATCTTAAAAAGTATGATCGAGTCGGAGTTTTTTTATTTAAATAAAAAGTTTACACTTGGCGATTCGTCTGCAGGTGCTGTATTCCCTTTGGTAGTACCCTTTGCTGCACTGACAGCTGTCGTCTATGCAGGAAACCGCCTGGTGTTCCGCGTGGATAAAGCAGTCGTCGTCGTACCTACAAATTTCATGAAGCCCTAAAAATTTTAATTAATTTCAATAAACATTCTAAACAAACATTAGATATTTATATCGGTCTTACAGTTTAATTACAATTCAATCAAAGGATTTTAATTTTTTTCTCATTCTGAAGCTACTTCTGTAAATTAAGAAATAATAATAATAAACATTGTAGTTATTAAATATTTTACTGTAGAGCCATTTTTAGTTCTCGTGGTCATAATACTCTTTATTTTTAGGAACTTAATTATCTGTGCCAGTAAAAAGTATGTATGTATAAATTATCTTAGAGTGAAAGGTTGTGTGGAAAGAGTGCTGTGTGAAGTTTTTGAACCAATATAATTATTTTGTTTGAATAATTCATTTCTAACTTTTTGGTGATTTCAGTAAATTCTTTTTTTTATTTTTTATTATTATTTATTATTTACCTTTAGATAAATGGCATTTTCCATGCAAGTAGTGGTAGCCAGGAACGCAGACGCAAGTTCCATTTTGACAAATTCCTCCGACTGATAACAATTTTGCGCACTGGGTGCTTCGGGTGCAAGAGTCGTTGTAATTATTACCAATTTGAAAACTCTCTTCATACAAAATTTATAATTAGTAAAAAACTATTTTCCAAATTTATACATTTTTCTTGAATAATACTTACGTATCGAAGCGATTTTGAGTAATATTAAATAATAAACGATGAAAAAGTTCAAACATAGTGCAGCCTTCATTCTTCATGTGCGATTTTTCAGTTATGGCTTGATTGTTAGTATTCCCATTATGAAATAATATTTTACGCAAATTCTAAACCTAACTATAAATAAAAAAAAATTTTAAATAATAAATAACCCGTAAAAATTAAAAAAAAAAAAAAAAAAAAAAAAAAAAAAATTGGGCCACAACGTCACGCGGGGTTCCCAAGCGGTCACCCATCCAAGTACTAACCGCGCCTAATGTCGCTTAACTTCGGTGATCAGACGAGAACCGGTGCTCCGACATAGGATGAACGTTGCTTGGAGAAGTATACGTAAAATTCTCTATTTCTAGTACCTGAACTAAATTAAAATTTTATTTACTCGCAAGTTATTTTCCAATAAATATCAACTTTTAAAAAATCGATTTGAACTTTTGAGTCTTTATAAACTGTACGGATTTTTATGACTTGTTAATTTTTACTATAATTAGCCGCGTACTTTTAAATTGAACATAACTACACTGATTAAATTCTTATGAATAACTTATTTTTTAGAAAATTCACTCGTTTTTCATGACAACACACTCTGAACTAAAAAAATTCAACTCTGCGACGAGTTGATCGCGGAGTGCCGACTGACAGGAAATTAGGTGAAAAAATGACATTAAAAAAGTCGGTAGCTATAAAGAGAGCAACTTCGTTTATGATCATTTGACAAAATGTTTCATAGCCCGAAGAAAAACTTCACGAGTACAATGTAATTTCATCATCCTTGGGCAAGTCTAATAATTACCTTCATTTTAAAAATTTATTTATTATAAACAGAATTTTTAATTTTATTTTATTTAATTATCTAGTTGATTATGATCTGATGAAACCTCATAATTATGATTCATATTTTACAATCAAAAGTTTGTAATTATGGGACTCCTTAATTAATGATCGTAGAAACATAAATGTCTTAAATACATTCCATCATGAAATTCTTAAAATGGTTTAAACTAAAACAATTAATTTAATAAGAGTAATCCGAATTTATTTATTATTTCATTATCTGTCCACTTGATGAGCAACCACTTTATTAAGAGCGAGGTATCAAAAAAAAAATAAAAAATGAATTTTTACTTTTAACTTTTATTAAAAAAAAGAACTCTACATTGTTACAAAAATAAATTATTTTTCTTTCAAAAATATCTCACAAAAGATATTTTACAGTTAATATTGTAGCGATTGACCACAGGAAAACTGGTTGAATTTTCATATTTTCAGATCCATCTGAAAAATTCAAAGAAAATAAATTATAGTTGAAAATTGTTAACGATTATTTAAAAAATGATTTTGAATTGCAAGCATTTCTTACTCGAAGAACACGAGTACCCCCGCTGCTTATGTCGAGAATCACAAGAGCAAATTTTATTCCTACATATGACACCGAGATTATTGTTGTCACTGTCGAAACATTCATAATCTGCGGTACAATTTTCCCCTAATTCTAAAAAAATATAATAGAAAATTAGTTCATAGAATAAAAAAAAAAGATTTTTTGTTTTTTTTTTTTTTTTTTCAATTACGAAATCTGTACTTTTTTTTAGTACGCAAGCTCCCTCATGCTCGGAGTAATTCTTATCATTACACTGGCAAACTCCTCCTGTGCAGTTCGCATGGGCATCTGTGCACTGAGCGTCGATGTGACAAGTTTTTCCCACAGATACAACTTTAACAATAAATAATAATAATATTATTAATCATCAATATTAATCTTAGTATCATAAACTTACATAAGAAATCAAAATTCATAAAATGTTTTGTCTAAAATTAATAATGATACAAAGTAGTTTATTTTTCTATACTGCAATTAAAAAAGGTTTATCAAGTATTTTAGTTACCAAAATATTAATAACTTTGGACTTACCAGGAATGCACTTGTTCCACGGATCTTTCACGTAATTATCTTTACACCGACAAATTTTATTTACGCAAGTCGTGTTGCTTTGCTTGCAGTCATTGTCCGCGCCACAAGTTGCATTGTACCCTGCCAAACCAAATTTTTATTAAGACTCATCTTTATTAAATTAAAATACAAATTATTAAAATTTTTACCAGGTAGACATGAATTTCCATGTTTTTTATGATATTTTTCACAATGACAGCTTCTTTCAGAGCAGGTTGAGTTGGGAACAATACAGTCGTTATTCGTTTCACAAATATCATTGAGTTCTGTAACAGATTTAATTATCATAAGATTATTACAATATGTACTGTCAATATTCATGAAACTAAAAAAATATTTGCAAGTGGGAAAAAATTTTTTTACTGCTATTATTTTTCGTATTACAATGAAGAATCAATTTGACATCACATCCAACCTTGCCAAAAATTATTTGAATTTAATCTCAAGTGAAATTATAATTAGATAATTTTGTCTTGAAAGTTTTTCAAAGATAACTAAAAATTCAAATTTCTATTTTTTTCATCTAATTATAAGCTTTATGGATCTATTGAAGTTTCTTAAACGCATCAAAATTGTTTGCCAAATTGTATACTTGGCTGTGGTTAAGAGATCAGCACCAGTAGTAATGAAAAGACCTCTGGTTCGATTCCCAGCGCAGTCATCAAAACTTGTGAGTTTTAATATGCGCTATCACGGAGAAAAAAAAATTGGAGTTTCTCCAATTTAAAATAGGAGGCGCTATGAGTCCCGTCAGATTGTGAACTCTCCAAACAAAAATTGGAGTTTCTCCAATTTTTTTTTGGTAAAATAACATTTCGTCGATTAGGTTAATGATTCTCAGAGATGATCCACGTGCTGGTATAGAAACATTTAAACAACCTCTTGGACCCGAATTAGCAGTTTGCCAACGGTAGATACACCTTTGGAGCATACCCGGGGATTTCACCAGGTCGCTAATGACGGGTACACCTGGAGATCATCTCCGAGAACTTGATTTGAATTTTCTTAGAGGTGACTTTGGTGATCGTCTGGGGAGCTCCCAGGCATGAATTTTGACCTGGACAACCAGGTCGCCGATGACGAGTATACCCGAGGATCATCTCCGAGAAGTAAAGTTGAGTTTTCTTCGTGGTGACTCTGGTGATCAACATCATTCTTTACTTAAAGAACTCGATTGCTCGAAGATGATGTCCGGGTATACCCGTCATCGGTGACCTGGTTGTCCAGGTCGAAATTCATGCCTAGGAGCTCCCCAGACGATCACCAAAGTCACCTCTTGGAAAATTCGAAAGAAGTTCTCGGAGATGATCCCCGGGTATACTCGTCATCGGTGACCTGGTTGTCCAGGTTGAAATTCATGCCTGAGAGCTCCCCAGACGATCACTAAAATCACCTTGAGAAAAATTCAAACCAAGCTCTCGGAGGTGATGCCCGGGTATACCCGTCATCGGCGACCTGGTGCAATGCGCCTCGGGTATGCTTCCCAGAGTATGCTACCGTCAGCAATCTGTCAACCCGGGTCCGAGAGATTGTTTCAAAGTTTCTATACCAGCACGGGAATCTTAACCTGTAGTCGACAAAATTCACAATTTTAAATTGTAGGAATACCAAAAAAAAATAGGAAAAACTCCAATTTTTCAAGATTGGAGAATCTCCAATTTTTTTTTTGGTGAAACTCCCCTCCAAATTGGAGAAACTCCTATTTTTTTTTCTCCGTGTACCACATTTTAAAATACATAAAAAAAAAAAAAAAAAAAAAAAAAAAAAAATCCGCATCTAATACATATTTTGTTTGTTTGTTTTATGTTTTTTTTTTTTTTATTGCACTTTCAGGAATATTTTAAGAGAAAATCAGACATTTCATTTTTTATCATAAAAACATGCACGAGGTACTTTCAGTATAATCACGATACAAATCAACTCCATACCCGCTCGATTTTTAACGCAGTACTTGTTATCCAAGCTCGGCCTGGTGTCGTTCGGACATGCGCAGAACCTTCTTCCGGCGTTCGTGCAAATCGGCCTCGGGGAGTTGTCGTACTGGTAGCAGTCGTTGTCGTGGGAGCAGTTCTCGCCGATCTTCCTGCTGGTCCAGCACAGACCTTCCTTCTTCTCGTAGTGCGTCTGAGCCAAGCACTCGCAGTAGCTGCCGAACTTCGGGGACTGCTTGCAGTAGGAATTCGGACCGAACAACTGGCACTGCTCGTTGTACTTGCACAGTCGATCGTTCAGCTTCCGGACGACTGAAAAAAATTTTATTTTTGACATGTACACTAGTTTTAGGAAAATTTTGCAGAGAAAAAGTTGACGATAAAAGAGGAAATCAGATTTTTTGTGTACTCAGTTTTGAATGTAGAAAAGGTTAGTTGGGTGTACTGGGTGGATATTAAAATTTTTTAATCCTTGCCTCCTACTATATAAACAAGAACCAAGGTCGAGTGTTATTGATTTAAAAGCAATTTGATTGGTTAAGAATTTGTATTTTTAAAATTAAATTTTCGTATCATAATCGTAGATGAATTTTGTTGTAAACGAGTTATCATGGTAAAAAATTTATTAAAATTTGAATTGAAGTGAAAATTAACTGAATGATTATATTGAAGCTCGCTCTAGTTTATGAAAACTGTGTTCTAGATAATTCTAGTTTTTTTCAAAAGCTTTTAAATTTATATGCGGTGACGGCTCAGAGGTCAGAGTGCGCTACTTGTAATTCGCAGGTAATGGGTTCGATTCCCACCACACATACTATAAATGAACATATTTTACTGCACATGCAAAAGTGAAAAAAAAAAAAAAAAAAATCATATAACGGGGTGTCCGATCGCATTTTTTTTATTTACACTTTCGGGAGCTTTGTCAGAATTTTTTAGAAGCTTTCAAAATTTTTTATGAATAGAGGAGTAATACAGGAATTTTGGAAAAGTTTATTTGACAACGTTACTATCCAACTCCATTTAATAGTTTTTTTTTTTTTTTTTTTTTTTTTTTTAATATTAATGTCTTACTTATACATTCTATAATATTAATGTGACAATAAACTAAAGTATAATTGAAAATTGTTAATAAAAAAAAATTTTCCTACCAATAAAATTATTAGACTAATTTAAATTTTTAATTCATTTTAGTAAACCTGAAAATCCATTTTAAATTTGAAAACACTTGTTTTCTGTTTTTACAATATTTTATTGACAATAGTAAACGTTTTGATCTTATGATGCTGATTTCGGCATAAAATTTTGACTGTTGTTACTAAATAATTGTAAAAACAGAAAAAAAAAATTTTCAATAATTTAAGTTTATCATACTATTTTAAATAATTCTAATTTTTAATTTCAAAATAAACTCACTTGGTACGCAGTGACGATTATCCTTGAGTGCAACTTTGTCAACCGGGCAAGTCCATACTCGGTCCACGCAAAGGCTATCCGGTACTTTGTACTGTTTATCGGAAGTCGTGCAATATTCACCAATTTCTAAAAGAACAATTTTTTTTATTTTCTAAAAAATACCGAAAATATTTTGGAGTAGTTATTTTGTTTACCTGGAATGCAGCTTTTGGAGTCTTCGGATAGGAAATGTCCCCTATCGCATACGCATTTTCCACTGACGTCGCAGTGACTCTTGGGAACTGATTTGCAGTCTTGAATTGTCGTGCAGTTTATCGATGTCGATGGGTTTATTTTGTTTATGGTAATCGTCTCTTCTAACAACACAAGTTATAACTATTGATATTTACACTTGTTTTTCATTTATTTTTTAGTTCAACGGTTCTTAATAAAATAAAACTTCTCAATACGATCAGAATTTTGAATGAGGCACTTTAGGCACAGTAAGATGACGACTTCTCGCAGTAATATTTTTTTTCGAAAATTTTCAATTTTTACTGATTTTAAAGGTATTTTAAATAATTTTTTGATAAAAATTACCGGAGATATAATTTTTAGAAAATTGAGTAACGTCAAAAACATTGTTTTTCATGGTTAGCCTCACTATGCATATAAATGATTCAGAAACCAAGGTCTTCAATAGTTTCTTCAATTTTCATTTAATTTTGAACAAAAAATACGTGCCGATTACTGTTTGATCTACAAACAAATTAAGCTAAACAAACTAAATAATTTTTTCCATTCATCCTCCCTGCTGCATTATCAACTTATGCTTTTCTGCCAATCAAAGTTTCGAGATTCTTACAATCATTTTTTCTTTTTTGGGAATTTTGAAGTACTCACCTTTCGTACTGTTGCTCACGGTTGCGTTGTGACCATCGTAAGTGCAGGCATTATCGAAGCACGTGGCGTTCTTGCTAAACCGGCAGTCCGAGTCAACGACACAAGGGCTCCCGAGACCTAAAAAAAAAATCCATTAGAACACCTTACGAAACTCAATAACGGCTCGATGATTGTTTAAACACACTCGTGGCTGCTCGTCGGCACGTGCTGTATTCCCTCTGGTAGAATCCCTGGCTGCACTGGCATCTCCCGAAGGTGCACGAGACCGACTGGTACTCGGCATTCACGAAGCACTCCTCGTGGTACGTACACTTTTCAAGAAGACCTGGGGACCAAAGTAGACTTGGTAATCGACCTTTGTTAAGTAATTAAAAAAGGTTTTGTGAAGAATTTTTTAAGTGGAGCGCACTAGGAGCAGGGTTTCAATTATTTTGCTTGATATACGATTGGTATGGAAAAACTATGGCTATTTCTCACAGAATCTAAATAAATGAAGTCAACTTCAAATAAGTGGATATTCATTTTTTAAGATTTGTCTTCCATTCTTTGAATAAGTGCACGGACATTAACTTTAAATAAGTAAATATTCAATTATTTATAGTTGGACGAGATTTAGAGAGTTGATTCATTGATGAGAGCTAATTCGATTTATCTTCTTATGAATTAAAAAATTTTTCATTATGATTCGTGATTTTAACTATAAATTTACAATAATGTTAGAATAATTTACTTATTTATTTTATTATTATAAATTTTTATATTAAAAAATGGACTACTAGTAGGTATAGATATTTGCATCCGTGATATTCGCACTAACGATATTTTATATAGATTTCAAATCAGTATGAATTACTTTGGAAGTAAAGTATATTCATAAATATTTACAGTTAGAGCTACTTAAACTATTTCCAGGTAATTTAATACTAAATTAAAAAGATTTTGTTATTGACAAATTCATGGTTCTTACCTCTAGAGCGATGGCATTTTCCGTGCAAGTAGTGGTGGCCTTCCCGGCACACGCAAGTTCCATTGTCGCAGTGGCCTCCGGATGATAAAAACGCCGAGCACTGAAGGCTGTCCTCGCAGCTGTCGTAATAACCGGTGGCAACTGAAAATAAATTTTTTTATTTTTTTCACCATTCTTATAGATATTTATCAACAGAATTAAAGTTAAGGTACTACTTCTTAAACGTTTATGTAGTACCAGGGGAAAATATCAAGCTACATAGGTACAAAGAACTTGCTGGTTCAAAATTAAAAGGAATTAGTCTAATTATAGATAAAAAAAAGAGTTTATTCACTGCAGTATCTTCAAAAATATTTTGTTTTAATTAATATTCATAGTTGTATCATAATTACTGAAATAAAATATGTGCAAAAATCTTTAAAAAATATCAATTAGTTGATCAAAAAATAATTACTATTGGGCTAAAGCTGCTGCTAATATAAATATGTTCTAAAATTTTTGTACGTTCATGGTTAATTTTATCTAAATAACTTTTATTGTATGAACATTATAGTCTTACGCATATAAACCAGAGATCAGTAACCTTGTTAAATAAATAAATAAATAAATAAAAAGTTTTTTTTTATTTACTTTTCAAACATTGGCTGAAGGATCCGTCGATGACGTAACCAGGACGACACTGGCACTGTCTGGCGACGCAAACAGAGTCCTGCATCGCGCAATCGCTGGTTTTTTCGCAGATCTGGTTCTCGTACTTGTTCCTGGTTTTTATGGACAATATGTAGGTAAACGTGTTCCCATTGTCCAGGTCGTACTTTCCACTAACTAATTCTTTCAAAAGTAAAAAACACAACATTTTACATGAGTTGAGTTTAGCAGTTTCAAATAAATATTGACGATTCTGAAGTTTCAGAGTAAATTCTGTTGTTCAAAAAGCTTTAACCTGCTGTTAAAATTTGATTTGAGAGTAACTTGATTTTTGAGTCTTGACTTAAACCCCATAAAAATCATGCTTTTGTTAGCAACTGCTGCGATTTTAAACACACAGACACACACGCAGACAAACTTAGCGAGATATATAAATATTGTATTTTATTGTGTTTAATTGATATTTAATTATTATTATTTATTTACTGAACACAACTATACATATTATATGTAGATTATAACTTTGTTTTCATACAGTTGGCATTATTGTGATTCATTAAAACCATTTGAGATATAATTTCCATTATAATAAAAATAATTTTAAATTCGTAAAACTCGAAACTTATCATTGATACCTGAATTAGGAATATCTCAGAAAATTATTACAGTAACCAGAAAAAATTCAGGTTTGAAAAGGTTAATGAAAATATTTAGGACCAAGAAATACGCACTAAAGCAACAAATATGTTACAGTTTCATGTATTCATAAAAGAAATCACTGATTATGTTGTATAATATAATTAAAAAATGTGCATGTCTAACAGGAAACGATAATTTTTTAAAATTCTTCATTTTTATAAACCATCACAGATTTTACTTTTTATTTGTTGATTTTATACTTTGCAAGAACGTACCTTTACTGATGATGCTTGAAAATTGTTGACAAACAATCACGAAAAAACCAGCTAATACGAGAGTTCGCATTGTCGGTTTTCTCATTAAGTATTTCGAATCGACTAAATTTATTCAAATTTTTTTAGTTCACGATTCGATTGGTCTTATCAGTATCTGTTCTCTTATCTTTATAAAATATCTTTCAATTCAAAGTTTTTAAGTATTTCTAGTTCAAGAATTATGCTAATGAATCGACGTATTACGAAAACACACTATCACGCCTACAAATCTTTATCACATTGTAATTTTACCTATTGGAATTTTTATATCAAACATTTTTCATAACTATAATATTGCATTTTTATCATTTTGATTTACTTTTTGTTATTAAAAAAAAAGCTTATATTTGGAGTATTCATAAAATAAAATAAAAATTGGTAATTACAATATTAATTAAATTTTTTTTTAATATATTTTTTCATTTCATAATAAAATTTATTTTATTATTAACTAAATTAAATTTAATGACTTTAAAAAACTACAAAGTTCGTGCATGCAGAAATTCTAAATACATATCGGACAGGTAAAATAATGAAACTCCTGAGGTGAATGACAGGTGTCACTAGTGCAGATTAGTCTTCAAGAAGGTGATCAACATTAATTATCATTTATTAC
The DNA here is from genome assembly GCA_038277355.1 of Encarsia formosa. Classification (NCBI taxonomy): domain Eukaryota; kingdom Metazoa; phylum Arthropoda; class Insecta; order Hymenoptera; family Aphelinidae; genus Encarsia; species Encarsia formosa. The sequence continues at coordinate 12,453,184 of CM076184.1, read as the reverse complement.
AAAATTCATCCTTGAGTGCTAATTTTTTTGTTATTTTTTTTCAATTTAAGGTCAATTTACTAATTTAATATTTAGTAAATATGCACAGGTATTTATATGTAACAAATAAAATAGTAATAAATATAAATAATAGAATAATTAGTACACGCTAATTAATTTTATTTATTTATTTATTCAATAATACATAGGAAAAATTTCCCAATATTAAATAAAATTTTTTTTATAAAATCTCATTTTATGATTTAATAAGCTAAATCTATAAAATAAGCTGAAGTTAACTTAGTTTAGTTATAATTCAAGTTACACATTTTTGTAAATCATGGTCATTGCTTTTTATAGAAAGTATATATACGATTACTTAAAATTTTATTTAAAAAAAATGATTTTTAAATCGATGAAAAAGTTTAATTGAATTTTCTTAATTACTAGAATATTAAGTAGATTCTACGAAATAAAAACTCTTAAATTTATCGTGATTAAACGATAACCAATTTTACATATGTAGTGACCTAAGTCTATTGCTGACTAAATGTTTCAACTTACATTGGAACAACATTAAAAACTTTAAATCGACCGAATTTTTAAGTTTTCCTGTAAATTTTTGTGAAGTAATTTGACAAAATAACTTTTCCACTGCTTGATGATCAAAGTTACTATAGTCATTCCAGAAATTCGATGAAAACACTATTATTTTGAAAATTAGATATAAAATCATTACACGTCATGCAATACATTTAAATTTTGTTTAGAGCTTGAAAATTCGCCATTCACAGTTTAATATCATTAATAATTCTGTCGATTCCATGTAAAAATCCCCGAAACAAAAATCTCCTTCAGCAAAAATATCGCAATTAATGGTTAATAATGATTTATATATTAATTAGTGTTTAAATATTTGAAGACTCATAAAAAAAACCAATTTTATAATAAGAAAGTTTCAAATTTTTGATAACATAAATAAGTACATTTAATGAATATATACATTTATATTACGATAATGCCCACTGTACTAACCACGTGAAAAATTCCTAGAGTAATAAAACACCCCCTTTATGCGCAAATTACGCGAAATCCACCCACGTATTTAAAAAAACCAAAATAACCCATCTTTTATTTTCCAAAATAACCTATCAATAAAAAATTTTTCTAGGTTTTCGCGGTCCAACCAAAATAACCCATCACCCATTTCCTGGACCTTGGTTTTACCTGGAACTCGAGTTTTTTGATTTTGAAATGTCATGGAACAGATACATTAATACTAAGTAGTTCAACTGATAACTTGAAGTAAATATTTACAAATAAATTTGGGGATTTTCGCATAAGCACGGAGAGAAAAAATATGGCTTTTTACCATGGAAGTAATTTTTTAGAAATTGTAACTGAAAGGTCTGTGAAAAAAATCATTCAGCCGTGGCAAAAAACCATGGAACACTACTGTGGTAAAATCGCAAAGCGCTATGGTTTTTAAGCCAATTAAAATATGTCTGATAAAAGAAGCCACGCCTTCGCGCACGTGTAAAATTTTTTCGCAGTTTTTGGTTTCTCAAGGGTTACTTCTTTACCGACAGTGTCTAACCTTAAAATTTTTTGATCTCGCACCTAAAAATCAGTGCAAAGCACCAGAATTTCAGTGCATGACATCCAGAAAGTAGTGACGGTAACTCATTTTTAGCTCTCTAATAAGCCATCACTTTTGAAGAGCGCCCTTCTTTCCGTGATATTAATCTTTGAATCAGTGAGAAAGTAGGCGGGGCCTAAATGCGAAAAACCACAGCTCCACAGCTTTTTGTCATGTGCTCATGGTTTTTTGCCACTGAGTCAAGCTGTGGTATTCTGCCACAGCGCCGTGACAATTTTACATGCTAGCTTTTAGTTACATTTTCTCATAAGCCTTTCATGGTAAAAAACCATATTTTTTCTCTCCGCGAGGATATTTAAGTTTTCGATGATTTTTACATTCGGGAATTAATACTCGGGGATTATTACGTGTTACCAATTCTGTCGCATGTAAAAAAAAAAAATAAATAAATTAGCATTTTTCTTCCTTTCCGGGGAGGTATGTGGCTAGGGAAAGCACTGGCAATCGAATCTTCTCATGTGCCCTTCCGGTCCGTGCCGCGTATATTTGCACACTCCTCCGATCGAGGGCCAACTGTTACCTCGGTATAATACGCATCTGTCAAAGCACTCGCTCCTTCGAATAAACTCCTCTCTGTTTCCATGAAACACGCAATCTTAAAAGAATTAATTCAACATTTTTTAATTAGTTTTTTTGATTAAAAGAGACAAATTTTTTTTTATAAAGTAAATTGTTTTTGAAGTAATACTTTAATTTTTTACTCGCAAATCCTAATGGATTATACTCACAAGGAGATGGCTTGTCCTTTGGGACCTGGATTTTCATGAAACTTTGCACACAGTTTTTATTCATCATAAAAACAAGCCCTTCAGTGTTCTTTTTCCAGAATAGGCTTTTTTTCACCTACTTCTCATATGACCCCTGTGTTAAAAAGTAGGCTGTTTCCTATAAAAAGCCTTTTTTGGCCTCATTTTCTAAAAATTCCTCCTTGCATCGTATTGCACTTAGAAATATCTGGAACCTCGCATTTTTTTCGTTTTTCTAAGTACTTTTGAGAAAAAAATATATTAAAAATATTTTTTGAATGATCTTGTCCATGTATATTGTAACCAAAATATACTAAAAATTGACTTTAATAACCTTAATTTTTCATAGATAAAACCATTCAAAAAATTTTTTTAATAACTTTTATTCTAAAGTCCTTGGAAAAACGAAAAAAATGCAAGGTTCCAGATATTTCTAAGTGCAATACGGTCCAAGGAGGAATTTTTAGAAAATGAGGCTAAAAACGGCTTTTTATCCAGGTCCCAAAGGACAAACCATCTCCTTGTCAGTAATTGTTTTTTTTTTTTTTTTTTTTTTTTTCACATTTTCTTTCTGTCTATCTTTGATATACTTTGAATCTTTTAATTTACAAAAACTTTTATTTTTGTGCACTGAACAGAATTTTGAGTTGTAGGAATAATAACAAAATCAGTTACATGGCGGTTAGTATGATCAATTTCGATATTCTTTATTATACTTTTTTAAGATTTTCAAGTTTTAAAGGATATTGTGACTTCTTCAAGAACTAATTTTTCATTAGGTACTAGATTTAATATTTGCATTGATTGTAACTGATTATTAAAAAACAATATCTCTTATTGTATTACAATTAAAAAATATTATAATACTAAAAAAAGTAAAAAAGCTTGGAATATGTTCTGATTCATCATGATATTTCATTCTTAAACATTGATTCAAATTCTTCAGAATTAAATTCAAATTAAGATGTTCTGAAAAATTTGTCGTTTGGTGTCGCTAGTATAAACTTGACTCGGTTCCAGCAGTGGGGGCAGATGTTTGAGTGTATTTGTTGGTGTGGAACCTCTCACCGATATACACAGTCAAGCGTCTGCTTCCATGCCAAACTGGTGGAGCCGAGTCAAGTTAACACTAGCGACATCAAACGACAAATTTTTCAGAATATTCTAATTAAATTAGTTTACGATAAAAAAAAATCTTACGTCTAACAAAATTTGCATTACCTGGTTCCTCAGGAAGAACAGGACAATAGCAGAATCGGAAAGAACCGAAACGAAGTACTTGGCTTCCGTGATAAAATACAGGGTGGTACTCCAAACATTTTGCGTTGCATTGGTTGCATGGAATTTCATCGTTTTCCTGTGTTACTTCATTCGCAATCAAGCAGACTGAAATAATCAAAAGTCAGTTTTTTTATAGTTCAATTTATTTTTTGAAGTAAATTTAATCATTCCGAAAAATAAAACAGTTTCTCTCCGATTTCTTTTAAAATTTTCTTTTGTAAAACGTCGTTTACGCTGATGATAGTTTTAAAGTTTCTTTTTTTTTTCTTTGAATTTAAAAAAGCAAATAATACACAATTGTTATTTTAAACTACTATAGTGTCAACAACTTGCAATGATCTCGTTGAAATTATTTTGGGGGCACGTAGAATCTAAATTATTATACCAGATTTAAATATCTTCCAGAGTTTCAGAGAACTTTTAGGAAAACTATATATGAGTATTCATAGGTTTACAGGTATACACCGCAGTGACTCGGGTCTAACCCAAAAATTGAATCGAATAAGTCTAACAATTTGAGTTGCTATGCGATATAACCGAAAAATTATCGAAATAATTTTACCCATACTCCTCCGTCAAATGTCAAATACGGCGTTTCTATTGGTTGAAATTCAGCTCGGGAAAATAATCTGTTTAATTTTAAATTTTGGTTTTGAAATAAAATGACTCATCTCTTTTAGATTTTTGAGGTTCAGAGGAGTTTAAAATGATGAACACTGTCTTCTAAAGGTTTTAAAAATTTGAAAGAATTTTAAATGAATCCAGTTAAACTCGAAAAAAGATTAATACTTGAAAAAATACGCAAAAATAATCGTAAAGTTTTGAAAGATTTAAAAGAACTTGAGCACTCACCATTTTGCCCTAGCGCATCCGTCACAAATAAAGCACAAATTATAAAAATTATTCCCGAAAAATGCATTTTCAAACTTTTTTTTTTTTTTTTTGCGCTGCGCGCTCTCGTGACGCTTGGCGTAAAATTCTTGACTGAACTGAATTTTTTATTAAATGGCAAATAGTTGTACAGCGTGACTTTTAGCAGAAAGGTAAAAGAGGAGCGCTCAGAAGATTAGTACGTGCTTTAAGTTCCGAGATACGTTACTTGGTTATTAATAACTGATTTCGTTCATGCAAAAAATTTTTTAAATGAAGATTGCTTAGTTAAAAATTGTTACGCACGTACAATATTTTATAAGACATTACAGAGCATGTTAGATAATTGAAAATTGTTAATAAAAAAAAAAAACTCTAAACTTATCATTGATACCTGAATTAGGAATATCTCAGAAAATTATTACAGTAACCAGAAAAAATTCAGGTTTGAAAAGGTTAATGAAAATATTTAGGACCAAGAAATACGCACTAAAGCAACAAATATGTTACAGTTTCATGTATTCATAAAAGAAATCACTGATTCCCTGTAAGAAATGCTAATTAGGAAAAAGACATTTAATGGCTATTTTAAATGTCTTCAGAGTAGAAACAAGGTAATATTAATAGCTAATTTTTAGATTGTATGAAACGATTTTTTTCCATGTAAATAGCCATTTACTAGATTCAAAATTAATGCATATTTTTAAATACTAATCATTTGCTTTTAACAGCGAAATTTATAAAAAAAAATATTTATCATAACCTCATAAAAAATAGGTATTTCATAGAATTATGACATTTCCAAAATTACCATCAAATTATATGCAATGAGAATCACCACGTGCAATACGCTGTTTTGAAGGTTATAAAAATTTTTTTACCCATTTTAAACGGGCGATTCATAGATTGAAATTGATCTTAAAATAAAATAATTTTTGATAGCTATTTTTTGGGTATTTTTAATTGAATAAACATAACCAATCGCTTTACTATATTAAAAATAGGAGAAAATTGGCAATTATTACCTTTTTTCTTAGACTCAGTTATTGAATATTTTAACTAACCTTTTTCTAGTTCAGAGCCATTTTTAATATTCGCAATTCCAACAGGGGTTCAATAGGTTACAATTTTTACCTGGAGCTTCCAAAATTAAAAAGGACTATTACTATTAATTTTTTTAACATTTTATGCAAAAATATTTTTTTCTGCCTCACGTGTACCACACGTGTGGCACACGTGTGGAGTGACAACAGGGAAACCAAAAGCTTCAACATGTAATCTTTTTACTTTAATATGTAGATTAGATGGCAAGATTTTTTTTCTCTCTAAAAATCTTTCAATTTTCAGTTTTTCAAGAACACTACTATGGAAACTGTAAATGGTTACTAATCAAATACTTATTTTTGGCGTGTTAAAAATAGTTTTGTGTTGAACCTAGGCATTCGAGCTCGTGCCATAATTCATATTTTCCATGAAGACTGCTTTGTTTCGAATCTCGGAATTTCAAGGTATTGAACAGTTAAATCGCAGAAAAAACAAATGCAGTTCTAAATAAATATTACAGCTGCTGCTGATATCATAACAGTACTTGACCGAAGCCTTAGACCATTAAATATGTATAATAATACAAGAACGTTCGAAAAATCACGAGCGTGCATATTCAATTAGTGCGTCAAACCAGAGTCCAGAGTTTGCTGATATTTATGTAACTCCAAATGAAATGTTTTTTTCGATTGAACATTAAAACTTTTCGAAAAATGTTAAGATAATTTTTACTTCAGTTGAAGCTTTGATGATCCAAGTACAAAAAATGCAATATATGTATTTGCTATACCGAAACGCGTGAGTGTCATACGAGTGTGATAAGCCAATTGCTGTTGTTAAAAAGCAAGTTCAATAAATTGCTGAAAAATTTTGCAGAATTCAGTCGTCTTGACTTCAGCTCTTCAATGATATGATTGAAATAGAATTTTTAAGCTTTGTGTTACCACCAGAAAGCATCAAAAAGCTTTATACTTTTTGCAAAAAACTACTATTGACGGATTAAAAATTTTTTAATCAAAAAAAAAATTATACCATCGTAATCTACGGGAAAAATTACGTGTTCTATGATTATTTAATCTTTTTTTTCCAAACGCCGAATTTGAATAGAAACAAAATGAAAAAAGGCTAAAATTCCATGTATTTTTTTTTTGACCTTCACAATTATAAGAAATTTTTTTTTAGGTAAAATCAGATAATTTGAGATGTGGGAGCAACATTCGGATAAAATTCAGTGAAAAGCGTTTAATAGTTAGCCAAATCATCACTGAAACTTCAGCTAATTCTTAACTTATATTCAGTGGAGATTCTTACCAGGGTAACGTTCAAACTCAAATTAGTCGCAGAAAAAATGTGCCTTTTGATAAATAGTCTTTAACTCATAAAATGAGCTCGTTACGAGTTGTACGTGTACATTAAAATGGGAAAATCGCGAGTTACCACAGCGGGTTTCAAATCTTGCACATTGTGGTTCCCACGTTGTGCAACAGATGACGCTACTGCTTCTGAATTGTATTTTCAGGTATGTTGAATTCGACTGTAAAAATGCCATCGACGCTGCATTTACAATCTACTATACTTTTTTTTTTTTTTTTAATGATCCACTTTACTATTGGTGAAAAAATTAAATAAACAAAAGCTGATAATTGAAATATTATTCGTAAGCTAAAGTTTCAGCCGGTAATCGCATTCATTTCAATAAAAATAAACTAATTTTTCAGCTTAAATTCAATTCTAATTTTGAATAAGGTAAAGGACCCAATTGTGGACCCCTTACCCCAATTAATGGTCCCCTTCAGCAAAAATCATTTTTAAATATTTTTTTAATGCAAATATTGGCATAAAACTATTTTAAAATAAACTTATGTTATCAAAGAATATTTCGAAATTTTTTTTTCAAGTTTACGTTAATAATTCCGTTTTATTTTGAAAGTCACAATGTTGGTTGACTCGAGGGTTAGGTTGGTGTTCTCGTTGCAGCGAATCAAGCAACTTTCAAACTTGAATTTCTAGGCATACTTTATTTATTTACGCAATGTATCACTGATCAATGAAAAGCTTAGACTTCAAAAATTAGTATAGTATCAATTTTGTAAGTTAAAAATATAAATTTTTAAATAAATAATGCAGTTCTTATAATTGGGCCCTAGTCTCAAGGTACCCCAATTAATGGTTCTGAAGAGCAGCGGTCCATTAATACAAACCTTTAAATGAAACCCCGAGTACCCCAATTAATGAGACGTTAGTTTTGGCTTTCACACCGAGTTTTATACACTAAAATATCAGCTTTACAAATCTTCTAATGTGGTTAAATTACTTTTGTCAATGAAAACTATAACTACTTTTAACTTCAATGTCAACAAAAATCGTAACCTCAAAAGTCAATAGTTTGAAATGAAATCACAGGGTCCATTCATTGGGGTAAGAAAAACGTTAAGAGGATATCGCATGTAAAAAAGGTCCATTAATCGGGGTACTTTGACACACAGTCTCAAAAATACGGTCCAAAAGGTCTATACTTTAAACATTAATTACTCTGTAAATAAATAAAATTTTTTAATAAAAAAAATTAAGTATATACAAAAAAAATTAACCCTACTTGCTTGGTTTTTTCTATAAAATTCAAAAACCCCGAAAGTTGTGATTTTTGGGGTCCACAATTGGGTCCTTATCTCTACTAATTTGTTAGTTTTTACGTTTTGAAGTTAGCACGAGCGTTAGAAAAGTTGGCTTTGTGTAGACTCTCTTCGCCGAGACCAGAGGTTCGATCGCCAGGGAGCGATTTGAATCTTCGCGATAAATCAGAGTTAGCCGAGAGCTTACAAATTACCGGGCAGCAGCGTTGCGGTAGGAAGAGCGTTTCACGTCACATCCGCGAGCGTGCCGCAAACGCTCGAATCAGTTACACCTGACGCGCCAAGTGCCTTGACCTTTCGTATGGTAATTCGAATCCTCATGGACATTGTTGAGAGATAATATAAATTCGGTTGGTTGTAAATTAAAAGTTTTTTTAATTTTATCAATTTGCATTTTCCAGACTGGTAATTAGGGTGGCCTTAATTTCGAGTTTCATTATTTAGCGAGTTGTCGTCGTAAATACTGAGGAGCTGTTTGTAATGCTTTTTTGTTTTTATATTTCCAAGCTATCTTTTTTTTATTGAAAAAAGGAAAAAAAAAGTTGTATTTTATTTCAAAATTCACAACTACTTTTGCCGATGATAAAATTAAGTCTTGTAAAACGCGAGTCTAATTTGAAAATCTCGAAAAATATTTAAATTTATAGAGAAAAAACATTAAATTAAATTAACTTAAATTTTATAAGTACTTTTTTGTCGAATTTTAAAATATAAACAACAATTAATTTAGAGATCTGTTGTTTCATTTTTTTTTTTTATTTATTTACAAATTATAAATAGTTTCAAAGTTTATCTGAAAAATTAATTCAAAAGAACTTCAAAAATTTTTAATTTGTTTTTAATTTAGTTTGATACTGATATAATCACATGACTATAGGTCAATCATTGAAGTATTACAGAAAAAGTTTTTCAAAAATTCCAAAATAATTTTTTTTTTTTAAACTATTTCAGTTAAGTTTTTATTAGCAGTAAGAGTTTCGATAATGTCAATGAACTCAATTAATATTAGTACGAGGGAAAATCGTGCACAAAAACGACGATTTTTTACTCGTACAGTTTCAAATCTCGATCCGCGAAACCGAGAATTTCGACCGAATTAGGCAATGCGCATTCTTTCTGCAACGTAAGACATGACGAAAGTGAAAACAAAGCGTGCCGCTTTAATTTAATCCGGCATAGCTAAAAAATAATCGAAGCTCCTCCTACAATTCAATAGACAATAAAACGATCTCCGCTCCTCCCGAAAAACACAATGTAAGATTTCTCGGCACGAATAATGAAGTTGGCTTAAAAAATTCTTCGCCCTGATCAAAGTAATCCATCCGAAAGCGAGTAAATAGCGCACGGTGTTTCAGCTAATCGCCAGATTAATCCTGCAATATCGCGCTCGTGACCTTATGCCCATCCTGCACCTCGTCCTGCACGAAAGTTCGGTTGGTGCCTGATACTTAATGTATTACCGGGGTTGGTCTAATTTTGTTTGTTCGAACAGTGAATCCAATTTTAAATATTATTTTATAAAATCTATTTAAATTTATTTAAAAAACTTAGTTTGTAAGAAAAATTATTTTGTTCACCAACTGCGTTTAAGATAAAAGATGAATTATTATTCGGTCACATTTTAAACAATAAGTTCGTAGAGTAGTCCTTAAAAAAAAATGATTAAAAAAATTTGATTTGAATTAGACAATCTATATTTACAGTTGACATTATTATTTTTTTTTATTTTTTTTTTAGTTAAAATAGAGTCGAAGTGGGGTTTGAACTCGAAATCTCCTGATTACGAATCTTGCATTTTATTTGCTGAGGCCTCAAACCTTACTATTCGGTGCTATATTAAATTAGTATCGTAAATTTATTAGATTAAACAATTTGGCAAATCAAATAAATCAATTTTTTACTCTTAATGATCTGTTTTGGCATTAGTTATTTTTCTTTTAAAAAGATTTGATTTTTATTTAATTTTTTATTCATTTAATGGCATTTAACTAATTTTTTATCTTTTGAATAATATTTGGGAAAAAAAAATTACAAAATTTATGAAAATTGCATCCGGTTTTTCGCCTGCTAAGTCTTTGATCATAAGATAAAACTCAATCGATACTCATAAAAAAAAAGTTAAAATCTCTCCCAAGTTCAACCAACTAAAAAACTTCCAAGAATTCAACCAGAACCTCAACAGGTTGAGCTGTACCGTAGTACTAAAAATCATCCCCCAAAACCACTCCTTATCGGGGTGGTATCCTCGACGTCATATAAAATCTTACATCACCTTGACCTCGCTACGTCACGTAAGCGCGTACACCGCAATTGGTGCGCTACGTCATTTAAAAACAGGCATCACGAAGGTGCTCGCGTGCCGGCCCTCGCTTATCTTGATGTACGCTTTCTTTAATTTTTTTCTTTTCTCTTCTCTTTCTTCTCCACCCTATTTTTCATAATCCAGCTTTTATTTTTACCCCCGCGCGGAGGATTATTACTCCGCGCCCAGGGATCGATTGTTCTTCGAATTGCGATACACGCGCCTATTGGAGATCGAATATGGTTGTTTCGAGCCCCGCGCACGCCCCATTATTTTAATTATTTTGTTTTATTGCCATGTGTGAGGTGGATGATTTGGATCTTGATTGTTTGGGTGTATATTGCGCAATGTTTAACCGAGACTTAATATTTCGACAGTCCTGAATTCGTGGAAGATTTATTTTTGGTCGGAGTTGGGCAATGAGAATTTATAATGGTTTCTTTTAAGGTTAGGATTTTAGAAGAGATGATTCAAAGATTGCTTAGACAGTAATTATGAAGTATAATTGCAAGAGCTATTTGAATATTTTCATGCTTTTGTTCAGCAGATGATGTATTTTTGCGATTAAGAGAGTTTAATGGTTAGGCTCATTTTGAGGTTAGAATTACAATGAGGCAATTTTTAATTTTTCATTGGCAGTGAAATTCATTCTAAACTTAATATCTAAGTACGTTTAAATAAATTGTTCGTTAGTACCAAGTTATTGGTTTAGACTGTCATCGTGTTGTTTGCAGCGTTTTTTTCTAGGTTAGGGTACTTGGTACATGTTCATGATTTCAGCTAAACTTACATAAAATGTGGTTACTATTTATTTCTTATTTAATTCCAAAAAATTGAAAAAAAAAACTTTTGACTCGCTTATTATTTTTAAAAGGGCTATAGACTAATGTTATTTTGGTATCAAAAAAGCCTTTCCAGGAAATTGAAGATGAAATAGGTCGAGGATTGCTTTATCATTAATGCACGATGCACGAATCTTTCGATCAGTCGGTCGAGCTTTTTGCATTATTAAAAAAGCTTTGCTACTTGTGGCGTGTTGAATAAATTCCTAGCATCCTGATTAGGTGCTTAAATCCTTATGATCGTAAAGCTGCCCGAATAAACTTGAACTCGATCTGCGTCTAACACCAAATTTAGAGTGCAATCTTTTAAACATTTTTCTTCTCCTATAAAAGTATGATACGTTTTTAAATTTAGAAAAATCTATGACTAATTTAGAGAGACAATGTTTTTTCAATCTCAGTTGGGACTTTGAATAAGATATAATAGTTATATATACCGGAAAATGACGCAGTTTTGATTTTGTTATATATACGCGATAAAAATGTGTCTAGTCAAGCTTTCATGTGATAATAATTCAAATACTACTCAAAACAAATTTATTTGTAAAGCTTTATTAAATAATTTTTAGAATAAAATCAACCAAAAAAAAACAAACCAAAATTAATTAAATAATTTTAAGTTAAATAAAAGTTTTGGGTGGAGTTACTCGTGTCAATCTGGCAAAACAAACGAAAATAAAAAATTTAAAGCTAAAAAATTTCAAAATATTTACCAAGCTTTGAATGAAAAAAAAAAAAAAAAAAAAAAGAAAAAAAAAAAGATGAGCAAGTTTGTTTGAGATGGGAATTTTGTCCAGAAACGATTTTACTCGATTTTAACGATCGGCCGAAAAGCAGGTGTTATTGCGTGTCTGCCTGACGATCCCTACGTGATTTAAAACCATTTACATCGTATCCATTAATTATATGAATAAACTAACTTACCTGTAACTGAAGTTCTATCATAATTGTATGAAGCGCAATGTAATTTTTTTTTCTTCAAATTTTTTAATAAATAAAGCCTTTCTGACTCTAAAGATTCCTGAAATAATTACAACTGTGTAGTATATACAAACTTATTGTAACTTAGTGTTAATACATAGATTACAGTTGACTGCACGAGAGACTGCAAGTGAAGCTACAAAACTACAATAATTGCTCTAAATACTTTTAAAAAAAAAAAATCAAAATCAATTGAAGCTATTAAGTTTGAAAAAAAGTTTTCCTGATTTAAAAATCTTTTGAAAAATTGAAGTCAATCGAGAATTTTAAAAGACTATAAAATTAATCAAACTTTAATTATTGGAAAATTTACTTGCTATAGTTCGTAAATTTGATAAGAATTTTGTCTACAAATTTTCAAATTTAAAGCTTCCAGAACCTACAACAATTATTAAAGACTACTGTTATCTAATATTTACTCGAAATCGTTGAATGATTTGGTTTGAAATTCATATCAAGGGTTTTTTTTAACTCTTGAGAAAGAACAATATAATAATGCATTATTCAATGTATGGGGTACACGGCTAAGTAAATATGTATAGGCTGGTTTTATAAATAACTGCTCATAACTCAAAAACTTATTCCGACAGTAGACACCAAAAAAAACCCAAATTCAAATTATCCCAATAAAGTACATACGAAGTTTCCCCGAGAGCGCTTGGGTATTTCCGCGCGTGGCCGAATCAGTGTTTTGACCGGGCAAACCCACGTGGCTCGTGAAGTAGAAAATAAAAAGAACAAAGAAAGATATATAAAGAGGAAGAGACAAGCTACACCGGTAGAAGTCGAGATACACAGCTGCGAATGTCACATCAGTTCAGTTTATGTGCGATATCTACACACCAAGGATTCATTATTGGTCTAGCTTCATTATTGAAGTTTAGTTTATTTTTTGAAGCTTATTTATGTTTGTTTTGTTTTTACAATAGATGTAAAACTTAGCCTAGAGACCTTGCACTGGACCATGAAGTTCTGATCAAGTCAAAACATTCTTCAAATTTGTAGAAGTTAGCTAGCAGTTTACAAGTGTCGAACAAAATGAAGGAACAGTGGAAGAGGAGTGAGACCGATTGTAAGTTTTGGAAAAAATAATTACAACATTGGAAAAGGATCCTAGTGTATTTGAACTTCTTTTTATAACTTCTTTTTATTACAACTTTTCTGTTGATTTGATAATAAAACATTGAAAATAAATATAACTGATGCCTTTTTTATGGTCAAAATATCTAAAACTGTTTTAGATATCTAAAAAAATGTTTTTCTCAGTTAAAATATTGTGTTTTTAATAAAAATTGTTTTTTTATTTATTAGTTGACATGTGTTTTTTTAAAATAAATCCTTTTTAAGATAGTATTTTCAAATTTTAAAGGATATTTATTTCGCAAGTTTTTTTGAATTTTTTAATGTAAAAAAATTATTTCAAAAAATCTTGCACTTTAGGATTCTGTGTAAACTTTCTTAGCACTTGTTATTGATTTATTATTGTGATTTTTTTAATTGATGGTGTAAGAAATCGTAATATTTCAATTATGATACGTGTATTATGTCAATTCATAAAGTAAATCTAATGTAGAAATTTTCGATAGTATTGTTACCTCCAATTTTGAAGTTTAAATTCAAAGATGACTCAAACAAAGTTAATTATTTTTTAAAGAAAAAGTTGTAAGTTGCTTGAAAAATCAAAGATTGAAATTTTTAATTATATAGTATATATTACAATTTTTTTCAAAATTTGTTTAAAAGCATTTAAAAAAAATCGAAAACTAAGTCCTACTGTCTAATTTATTTAAAAAAAAATAATAATTTTTTTTTCTTTCAGCTAAACTTTTGGTGAACGAGGAAGATGAACATCAACACAGAGTCTTCATCCCAATAATTACTCTACCTGAAAAAAGAAGAAATGATTGCTGCCTAAAATTTTTCACTTATACTTCGCTTCTTTTACTGACTACTGCAGGAGCTGGTTTTATTTTTTGTTATTATGCACAAAACCATGAATACGTTGAAGACTCACCCGAGTTTGACAACGTAATTAGGCCACGAAATTATGATTTTTCTAAAAGTTTTATTACAAAGTATCCTAAGTTAGTTGAAGAACATTTGACGGACAGATTAGTTGATCAACCTCATTCATCGACCGAGGCAAACAAAATCAATATCGAGAATAAAATACAAGAAATAGAAGTGTCTATACCAAACAAGTTTGATCGTAGAGACCCGAAATTATTTCTTCATTTTTCACAATATATGCCTGAACCTATAGATATAGATGACCGAATAGATGAATTAGAAGCAGCAAAAAACTCAGAAACTGCTTCATCTGAAACGAACAATGATCATTCGGGCGAAACTATCGGTCAGAATTTAGGAGAACCACAAAATGTCGATTCTGACGGTGATGCAATTTCTGTCGAAGCAACTGAATCTAGTGTTACCGACACGGTAGATGAGGCTGCTGAAAAATCCAAAGACGACTATTACATAAACTCACTTAAACTCACCAGGGATGATTTAATAAAACTCATGAAAGAGTTGGAGTCAGCTTTTGGCGATACAAATGAGTTTCTAAAAGAGGACCCAAACGAAGAAGATGTCGAAGTTGGGTCGGAAGAATCGTCTGTAGGAGACAAGATCAAAAATCTGTTAGAACTCAAATCACGATTTGATAATTTGTCTGAGAGTGATTCGCGGGAAGGTGATTCAATCTCTGAATTTCCAGAAGGAAAACTTCTTAAAATGCTGAATGAAAACAGTGAAAAAGCTGATGAAGTCGAAGTATTCGGTTCCATTGATTCAGAGAATTCAACTCCAGAAAATACTGACAAGAAGAAAACTGAAAAACTAACCGAATCTCCCATTGACTCTAAAGTTGACGCCGGCTCAAGTCCTATTTACACAACTGGGGAAGAATTAAATCATGAAGATCTAGCTGAGAATTCAGATGCAGAAAATAATGAAAATGAGAAAACAGAAAAATTAGATGCGGCTGTTGATGAAACTATTGAGTCTGAAATTGATGTTGATTCTACTTCCAAAGAAATAGATCATGAAGAGTCATCTGAAAAAAAAGATACACTGGATAAAGATAATGAAGATCTAGATACGGAATCGAGTCCAGATAACACTCAAATGTATGAATCTAAATATAATCCTAAAAGACACGAAGAAACAGATTTTTTTTACGACCACCTAGACATTTTTCGACAGGAAAAATAAATTATAAATAGTTCATAATATAATATATGTATATTATAAGTTAAAAATTTGAAAAAATATTTTAAGTTAAATATGTAATTTTTGATATCATAATAGAATTATAAAAATTTTTAAAAAATTAAAATTAAGTAAACCGTAAAGAATAAATTTTTCGAAATTTTGAAATAAGTTTTATAAATATAAAGTTTTAAGTTTTAAGTTGTAAAGGCTGAGGTATTTAATAACTTTAATTTTTATATTGAAAGCTGTTAAAATAGTTTTAGTAGATACATACAAGATTTAAAATCTTTATTTGTTATGACTGACTGAAATTGGTTTATAAGATACTGTTACATAATAAGTAAATAATAAATCATTTATTTTACAAAAAAAGTTTTTATTTATTTAATTGAAATATATAAAGTATAACCTATATATATTTGCAGTTTTAGACATGGTTTTATTTTTTTGCAATTTTTTTTTATGGATCATTCTTTAAGTTTACAAACGGAAATTCTTGCATGTGAACTTTCCAAATTGGCGCAAAAAAATAATTTTTTTAAGTTCTGGATATAGTATTTATTTGGACATGTTCGATTATATGCTTTTTTGGGCTCCAATCAATTTTAGGTCCTTTATGAGAGTTGTTTTCTGAACAAATGACAGCAAGTTCAGTCATAAACTGTGTTGCCGCGTTCTAACCTCAAAGCCTGACACCTTGGCCGTTTTCATCTTTGAGTAATTTTTTTGACGATGCGATAGGTGGCGACTGCAAAACAGACCAAATAACGGAAAATATTTGGTCTGAAAAACAGACCATATATACACCTGTTATTTGGTCAGAAAACAGCACGAATAAAGCACCGATAATTGGTTGGTGACCGAAAAAAGTATAATTTTTCATGGTTAGTTTAGGGTTCGATGTAAACCATGACATTGATTTGATTTAATTTTTATTTCATTTTAATTTGTTGGAAAACCCTTAAATGATCCCCTAAGGGTGTCACTCACCTGATACACAAATATGTTTACCAATACTTAATAATAAGAAACCACTCTGGTTGGGAATTCCCAATTAAAGTAATCAATGTTTTGACCAGCCGATTCCACGTGTATCTCAAACAGATCACGAAGTAGAAATTAAAAAAAAAAAAAAAGACTTCATCGATGCAATATAAAGAGGAAGAGAACAAGCTAGACCGTCAGAAACCAAGATGCAGCTGTGAATGTTTCATCAGTTCAGTTTATGTGCCTTATTAACAGCAAGGTTTGTCTAGCTTCATTTTTGAAGCGTTGTTTATGTTGTTGTGATTAATTGTGATGTAAAACTGATAAATTATTCAAATAATTAAATAAAATTTATTCGATAGACGGGGATTTACGGTGTGAAACTGCGCTGCAAGAGTGTGACCCGAGCACGATAAGAACTTGACCTAGTGACGTCGTCCATAACTATGACATTCTGATTAAGCCAAAATATCAGCTGCTAGATTTGAATAGTTTGTAATTAACTCTTCAAGATGAAAGAACAGTGGAAGAAAAATGATACTGATGGTAAGATTGAATAAAAAAAAAAAACAATATTAATAGTAAAAAACAGGCATTTTTAAATATAATTAAGTAAATAAAATTATCAAATTATGATTCATAGATGAAATGTGATTTTAAATAATATTCTAGAAACATTTTACGTAAACAACAAAAATTGATGAAATAGTTTTTACTTGTTTGGATAAATTTTAATTGAATAAATTTATCTTTTAATGGAGCAAATGAAGTCAATTTTAGATACTATTTTTATTTTATTCTATTGAGGGTTACATACTTATTTATCTCACTTTAAATTCTTTGTTTTCTTACTAAACTAAGTTTTTGAGAAAATTTTTATTAAGATTTTTTTTTGGAAAAATGACCATTTTTTTTTTTTTAATAAAATCGAACAGATTCTCCAGATTGGTATAAAAATTTTTTATTTTTATAATGTTTTTTCAAATTAAAAGTAGTACTAAAAAAAAAAGCAAACAAATTATTGTTACTAATTTAAAAATAACCATTTCATTGATGAATTGTGCTGATGAAACTATTGATCTTATTGAACTCCCAAGTATGTTTAAGTGCTTGGCTTTCGTGATGATCTAGTTTTGAGATGCATGTTGGCTTGTCGCATCTAGATGGCATGAGATGTACTTCATTTTACGGTTAATTTTTACGAGCTCATTGGTATCGGTAATTACTTTTAATGTATTTGATGAGTTTGAACTTGACTTAATTTTTAATCTTATAATAATGTCATCTACTGTACTGCCTGAGAGCCTTAATTATAAAAATAGTTTTACGGCGAATTTTCAATCTTAATTACAATTTTTATTTTTCATTCAATTTTATTCAAATTTCAATGTGAATATTACTAAAAATTCAAGTTGATAAAACTTCTGATAAAATTATATCATCTGTTTTGAAGTTTGAGTTTAATGATGATGTAAACAAAGTTGACCACTTATTTGCAAGAAAATTCCACATCGAATTATGAAATATCAAAGCTTGCAATATTTAATCGCAGGGAAAGAATTTTTCATTATCGATTTCCAAAGTTATGTCTAAAGAAGTTAAAATTTTGACTATTCACTTTCATTACAAATATTTTTTAATAAGGTACGTGTACCTAATATGGCCCCCCTAAGCGAGAATCGACGTTGTGGCCAATCAAATCAATATTTTTTGACGGGTAAGGTCTCATTTTAAAGCTTAATTCAAGAGCTTTGAAATGAGACATTACACGTTCGATTTTGATCAATGAGCTTCAAATGCCAGAGGATTTACCAAAACACGGTTTTTTAAGACACCTAAAATTTGTGTCCTAATATGGCCCCCCTTGAAGTAATTAATAAATTGCAATTTGTTCCTACTTTTTAAATCAATCAGGATATAAGATTTTAAAAACTTCAAAATTGTTATTATTTTAAAAATGATTTATTTAAAAACTGAGCCTTTTTTACAATGTTTTTGAAAGCTTTGCAACCAGTAGAAAAATTTCAACTTTAAATTTTGGTCAAAGTTTTTTTTTTTGAGCTAGAATGCTTTTTTAGTTATAAAATGAAAAAAAGCTTTGAAACAATTAAATTTATTTTTCTTAAATAACATTAGGATAAGATTTTCTAAAAAGTAAACATGAAACTAAGGACTCTTAATATCGGTATTTCTACTAATTCGTGGGGGGCCATATTAGGTACACTGCATAATAAAAAGTTATTTAAGAATAAAACCCGTTAGAAAACGAGTTGAACAAAAACTAAGGTCGCGTTTTAAAGCTGAAACAATAACGAATCGAAGCTACTTATTCAAATTTTGATCAGGTGCGTCTAAATATTTTGGAAGACCACTTAATTACAACGTAAAATAATAACGGAGGTATACGAAACGAGTTTTAGCTATTAGGCGTGCGCAAAAATAATTTTAAAATGTTCTAAACAACTGAAAACTTCATAATTCAGTGTTTTTAACTTCTTCCTATCTTGTAGAGATGCCGCATACCTAGCATATTCAAAATAACAGGGGGGGCCATATTAGGCACACTTACCTTATGTTAAAATAAACAAAACAATTTTTTTTCAGCAAAACTTCTGGTGAACGCGGAAGAAGGCTTGGCATATCCATATAAAATTGAAATACCTTTGACTGCCCTTCCGGATAAAAGAAGAAATGGTTGTTGCAAAAAGTTTCTAACTTTTATTTTAGTTTCTTTATTAATTATTACGTGTGCTTTCCATCTGTTCGCTTACTACGAGCCAAATCATTCGTGCGTTCAAGATGACGCTGTCAGCATTCCAGATTCTTCTGATGATCGTTTAGATATCCAAACTTCAGACGAAGATTTAAATAATTTAAATCTGGATCGATTCCATAGTAGAATAGACAACTCTATTAACGAAGAGATTGAGAGAGAAACACAAAATGATATTTTGGCTGATAAAAACCCTTCGACTGAGACACCTAAACTTATTAATGTGAACAAAGGGTTCCCGACGTTAAACACTCCAGATTTTTCAGATGAAGAAGAGTCTGCGACCGATGCTTCAAAAATTATAAATAATGATGAGGTGCATGAGACCGTTACCAAAGAGCCTACACCAGATAGAGTTGAAGAAAATGGCAATTTGTTGGAAGATGAAATAAATCCAACTGATACTTCAGAAAAAGAACAAGAATCAGACAACTCAAATGTCAGAAAAGAACCAGAAAATGAAGTTTCGTCGTCAACCACGGAAAGTAGTGTTCTTGGGGTTGAACCACTGGTTAATATGTTTGTGGATGAGTTAGTAGAAGCCATAGACAATAATGTAGATCCAGATTTATTTTCTGGCTTAACTGATCTCGTGATTGGATATGAAAACGCAAATGATGCAAAAGAACCAGAGTCAAACGCAAACGTTTTTGACGATCCAAAAACCGATGAACTTGAGTTTGACCACTCAAAAGATGAAGCATCAACTACAGAAAACAGTGATTTCATAGCTGAACCATTAGTTAATATGTTTGTGGATACGTTAGTAGAAGCTATTGATGACAATGTAGATCCTGACTTATTTTCTGGTTTAACTGATCTCGTTATTGGACCTGTAAACGTAAATAACTCGAAAGAATCCAATCATGATTTAGGAGAGCTGGCAGAAGCAATGTTTCAAAACATTGTTCCTTACACTATGCAAGAATATGACCTGGAAAATGTTGGATCTCCAGAAGATGTTGATCCCGACGACATTGATTCAGAAGAGGAAACCGAAGTTAAAGCTGACGAAGAGTATTATAAAAATTTACCTGAAGTTTCCACAGACGATTTGATGGTACACGTTAAAAAGTTAGTGTCGCTCGTGGGTAACACAAAGGAGTTTTTGATTTGGTACAGAGAAGGCAAAAAAATATTTACTTTACGTGAGACCATAAGCAGAGATGATTTGATAAAAATGATGACAGCTGACATGTTGTTTGACAGTGATATACTTCCATATAATGAAGCGAAGTATTTGTGGAAACACTGGGCTGAGAACAATAGCACACAGAATAAATATGCTAAAATAGAGGAAATGGAATTAACCACTGAAAATAAGAAGCTTGGAGAAGAGATTAGAAATCTTTTAAACTTTAAGGAAGAATTATTTACACTATATAAATCACAAGATGAAATTGTTACAGCATTAGCAGACAAATTTAATGGAATGTTACTTAATCATGATTCAGATACTATTCAAGAATCAGATTCCATTAATTCAACCACCATAAATGGAAACAAGGAGAGATCTGAATCAACACAAGAACATAATATTGATATTGAAAAATCCAAAAATATAAA
This sequence comes from Encarsia formosa, assembly GCA_038277355.1. Classification (NCBI taxonomy): domain Eukaryota; kingdom Metazoa; phylum Arthropoda; class Insecta; order Hymenoptera; family Aphelinidae; genus Encarsia; species Encarsia formosa. The sequence continues at coordinate 12,432,304 of CM076184.1, read as the reverse complement.
CGATGAACATGCATTAGATGAAGTCGAAGACGAAGAAGCATTTGCAGAAAATAGTAATGTATCAAGCAAAGAAGGTGAACAACGAAATGTGAATGAATTTTTAGAAAATGAGAGAAATGAACAAGCTGACATACAAAAAATCAGTAACTCAGAGGAACAAAGTATTTCCACAACCCAAAGAATGAGTCTCCATGAGTTTATAGCTAGTATAGACAAAGCCTACTTAGAAGAAGTCAAAGAAAAAATTAAACATGCTAAAACGTATAGCGACGATTCTTTTTACGAAGGAGCTGCATTCGACGGTAAATTAAATTTGGCATTACTTCAAATTCTTGGTAGCAACATAAGCCAAGAGGATGTAGATGTTATTACCGAGACCATAAGTCGATTACATGAAATTCGAAAGCAAAAAGTAGAAGCTTTACATCGTTTTTATGAACTTTCTGATGATATGACAAGTACGCCCAAACCTGAAGATATCTTTGAAGAAACTGATACAAAAAATGAAGACACTGAACAAGCTGAGAATGACAATGTTACGACTCCAGTTTTGGATGAAGAAAGAATCATCACCCATGATGGTAATGTAGATGACCCTACGGAAAAATTATCTAAAGAAAAAACAGCTTCTGTTGAGGAAACTGAGGAATATTACGAAGATGATATCGAAGCTGATCCCGATTGGGACCCCACGGAAGAAATTTGAAAAAATGCTATGAAACAATTTTTTATGAAAGTATGTAACTTAAATAATATCACGCATGTGTGATAAAAATGATGTAAATAAAGTTGACAATGAACTATATTTTTGCCTATATGATTATACGATTGTAATTATAATTATGACTAAATTTGGCATTTTATATTGAAATCATTTAGCTTACTGGTGAACAAGTTAAAAAATTACAACTTAAAAAATTTTTTATTTTCCTTGTATAAAATTTGTATAATACTTCAATAGATGTAACAACAACTTGAATCATTACATTGGTAGTTTTATTATTTTAAGTATTGTAATATATGTAATTACTTGAAAAACTACTTTTTTATAGAGAAAATAATAATTTTAAAAAATTTTACTTTTTCATGGGGTCTATGGGAATTTCACAAAATATTTACTGTTTTTTACAAATAACACTTACTTTTCTTCTGTTTTTAAGTTGATTTTATAGTTTTAACATTACAAAGTTTGTATTTATGTAGACTGAATGGTCTTAAAATTTAATTTATAAATAAATGTTACTACTGACATAATAAAAAACTTTGATAAGTTTTAAACTACAAATTAGTCTTATTGGCATACTACAAGTTGTGGATAAACCTTCAATTTAATTTTTAATACTTGCAAGACTTATAATTATTGGGGAATTATATGGACATATATTAGAGAAATTATTATTACTTTAAAAAGCTTTAGGGTGAAATAATTCATAAAAAAGGTTTGTATGTACTAAGGAATTTTTATTACAGCTAAGAAGAATATATTTTGATTGACGAATTCTCGTTTTAAAATTTCAATCCACACTGGGAAAAATGTGATCCGTAATCGAGCCACCCGTAGCGCCGTAATGGAATCGACAAGGTGGATCGTTTCTTCTCCACGGTGCAACAAATATGGTGCACGGTGTTGAAAATTTGCACCACTGTCCACTACGTAGTACCAAATACCAAATCGCAGCCGATCGCAGCGCGTGCGTCAAATTCGGCTCACATATGAAGCAGTTACTGAACGCGGCGTAGAGACATAACCTCTTCATTTTTGAGCCGTAACTCGAGCACATTTTTCCCAGTGCAGAGATTCGAAATTTGCAAGCTCATGAGTTTATGCAAAGGAAGATTTGGATTCAACAGAATGTAATATAGTTTATTTAAGCTCGGTGCATGTACTAAAAAAAAATTCGAAGGAAATTTTTTTTGCTTGAATCCCGCAAGAATCAATCTAGCAATAATTAGAAGAGTGTACGACATGAGAAAAATTTAATCTAAAAATTTTTTTAGTTAATAAAAATTGTATTAAAAATTTCTTTTACCTACAAGATTTGAGGTTAAAAAAAAAAAAATGACTTGCGTCCACTTACATGAGCTTACAGGTAATATACAAAATACGCAAGCTATAGTACATTACACGCTCGGGGAGTCAAAAATGAGGTAGCCCTTAGCAAACCCAAATTGATGTCCGAGCCGAAGGCAAGGTCATCAAGGGTTTGCTAAAGGTTGGCTCATTTTTGGCTCCCCGAGCGTGTATACTATTTTTCATGCTAGTAGACCGAAAGTACAAAAAACCTAGTAGCCTGAAAGTACTTTCGGCGCTACTAGCGTGAAAAAAAAAATTATTACAAAAAGTTTATTTGTTTGAAAAAATGTGCGAAGAGCTAGTAAATCTCACTATAAATGCAAATGGGAAACCAAAATAAGTGCACTGACCTCACTTATAATCGAAGAATATCGTTTTTTTTTTTACATTATTTAAAATATCATGTATCGGTAAGAAAAATAAGCTCACTTGTGTGTACAAATGACGTAAACGGGATGATTAAAACATCCGCATACTGCATAGGCTATAGATATTGGACTTTGAATTCGAAAAATTTTAAATTGCGAAATTTCTAGATTAATTCTGTGATCAAACTAATTCAAAGAAAAATTTTAATTATAATGCAGAAAATGGTTATTTACGAATTCTATTTAAAGCAGGAAAAATGGACACCTTTTTATTTGAGTGTCAATAATATTTGTTTCCGTATTATCGAATTTTCTGTAAAAAAAAACTTCATACATAAAAAAGTACGAAGAACGGATTTGATTTTTATGTCTTTATTTACTACAAAATTTAATATCAAATTCTAATATTCTTTCTTAAGCAGACTTTTTCTTTAAAAAATCAATTGAAAAAAAAAAAAAAAATGTAATTTGCTATTTTCTTACACTATTAAACCCCCATGCACTCGCAAAGTGTAGATAATAAAACCGACCCAGATAAGCAGTGACCCGTGGGAAGTTTGAGCTCTGGAAATTCTTCTTCCCCCGTTAAAACACCCGAGGCTTTTCTACGAACAGCATCATCCAAAAATCCACAAAAACGTTAAGAGAGGATTACGCAACGGTGAGATTTATCTCTTGCTTTTTAGATGTAGGTGCGTCGAGTCAGCGTCCTATCCTTATCTTAATAGGCTGCGTATTTGTCCTTGTTATCTTATCGCAGCTTTCGAACTTTTTGAAATGCCAATTTGTATTTAAAGCGGCCTCTTTGTTGACAACAAAGACTGTTTGTTTACGAGCCGAGAGTGCAGCGGGATCGCTCGTAGCTTAATTATAGCTTTCACTTCGCGTTATGTTTTTCTCGAAGTTCAAAAAAATTCATTTTGGGGTACTTTGATTGAAATTTTATTTGCACCAAACAGCGTTTTCTTTGGAATTTTAATCCTCAATATTCAGACCAACTTGAAGTGAATCATTTTTTAGTCATTGATCTTCAAAAACATTCAGTAAGTAGTATTTCACAGTGAATACAAAAAAACTAACTCAAAAATCTTTTGAAACTTTGAAATAATTGGGCTTGTCAAAATGCAACTTATTTGCTTGAAATATAAGGAATTTTTTTCATATAATCCTTAATTGTTTCATAAAACTAAATGTTAACTTAATGCAATGTTTGAATTAATTGTAATAAAAATCCTAACCTAAAAATAAACTCATCATAAAACAATTAAAGAGAAAAGTTCGAAATTAGATTCAATAATATACATTTTTTCAAAAATATTCATTTAATTTCCAGAGATCATCAAGCATGGATTCGAAAATAACTCGGATGGAGGAGGATGCGGAAGCAGGGTGCTCTCGGTACAGCGTCTTCAAGTACTTCCTGGTGATAAACTTCCTGATATTCCTGATTTTCTGTTGCTTCTCGATGTGGGGTCTGCACCAGCTGAACAAGGCCATGAGGTCCCAGGAACCAACCATCCGGTTGACCTACATCGAGTCCACCACCCCCAGTCCTCCCGACGACAACGTGAACAGCCTCCTGGACGTGGTGTCGAACGCGATGAAGGAGTTCGGGGTCGAGCAGAAGGGCACAGGGCCTGCCAACCTGACGGACTTTGAGATCCACATAATCAGGGAGTACGCCAAGATGAAAAGGAACAAGAGGTCCCTAGGCTGTGCCAATTTGAATATCACCGTTGACACCGGCAACGAGGACAGGATGAGGGTGCAGGTCAAGCCTGCCCGATACGGACAGGGCAATGTTAATGTCAGGAATGTTGTTAACTATCACAATGGCACCAGTGAGAGCAGGGTGGAGGAGTGTGCTTTCGATGTCACTTACGAGCCAAAAGAACAAACGTGATTTTTGAGGAAGTTTTGCGATGAAGTGAAAAATTGTTACTCTGAATGTCTGGAAGAACGCATTCAAGATGACTATGAAAAAGAGTGGTGTATAGTAACTCAAATGTGACTGTCTGGCGTAGAAAAGTTTGTTTTAAAATTTTTACTTAGTTTCAACTGTTTTTAATCATTTCTGTAAAAAACGCGACTATTAAAAACAGCTAGGAAATTCTACATTTTTAAGCAAGTGTATAAGAGTGTCAAAAATATCAAGCTTGTTTAAAATAATTACTTTTTTGCAAGGCTGTTGAGCTACGAGTAAAAATAGCACTTTTTTCTCTAAGTGTAAAAAATTGCACATTACCAGAGCTGTTTTGAAAAAACTTTTATTTATTCATCAATTAATAAAAAAATTACTAGGACAATTTGATAAAATAGTATAAATAGTAGTATTGTCGTATAAATAATGCAGCCATTATCTAAGGAGACATCCCTGCGAGAAATTTCCGCCAGAATATTGCCAGACAGTGGGCAGATTTAGCGAAATTGGGCAGAAATTTAGTAGGGTTAATCGCCAGATTCTTGACAGAAGGCCAATGCTTTACGCATAGGGATTCTGGCGAGCTATAGCCTAAACCTGTTTATTTTAAATTGTAACATTGATTACTAACAAAAATATGTTCAGTTTCATAACTTGACTCTGAAATTTTTCTTTTTTTTTTTTTTCCTTATGTTAAACATTTTTCTCATCCATTTTGATGTAATTTTAAAATATTATTCACACAATACCAGCCCTGCTGTATAGCCACACGTGTGGCATACGTGTGCCACACGTACAATGGACTTGAACAAATTTTTTTTCTTTTTCTAAATATTTTAACACCTATGGAGTCAGGGCGGAGACCTAGTGCATAGGATAGCGATTACAACCTGGACATGATTTCCCCAGGAAGTTTTGACTCCGGAGGGGCCAGGGCGGATACCTGGTGCACCTGGTGATATTGACGCCTTGGAGATGATTTCCCCAGGAAGTTTGGACTCCGGAGGGGTCAGGCTGAACACCTGGTGCACCTGGTGATACTTACGCCTTGGAGATGATTTCCTCAGGAAGTTTGGACTCCGGAGGGGCCAGGGCGAATACCTGGTGCACCTGGTTATACTGAGGCCTTGGAGATGATTTCCCCAGGAAGTTTGGACTCCGGAGGGGTCAGGCTGAACACCTGGTGCACCTGGTGATACTTACGCCTTGGAGATGATTTCCTCAGGAAGTTTGGACTCCGGAGGGGCCAGGGCGAATACCTGGTGCACCTGGTTATACTGAGGCCTTGGAGATGATTTCCCCAGGAAGTTTGCACTCCGGAGGGGTCAGGCTGAACACCTGGTGCACCTGGTATTAATTACGCCTTGGAGATGATTTCCCCAGGAAGTTAGGACTCCGGGGGGGTCAGGGCGGACACCTGGTGCACCTGATGATACTTACGCCTTGGAGATGATTTCCTCAGGAAGTTTGGACTCCGGAGGGGCCAGGGCGGATACCTGGTGCACCTGGTAATACTTACGCCTTGGAGATAATTTCCCCAGGAAGTTTGGACTCCGGAGAGGTCAGGCTGAACACCTGGTGCACCTGATGATACTTACGCCTTGGAGATGATTTCCTCAGGAAGTTTGGACTCCGGAGGGGCCAGGGCGGATACCTGGTGCACCTGGTAATACTTACGCCTTGGAGATAATTTCCCCAGGAAGTTTGGACTCCGGAGAGGTCAGGCTGAACACCTGGTGCACCTGGTGATACTTACGCCTCGGAGATGATTTCCTCAGGAAGTTTGGACTCCGGAGGGGTTAGGACGTACACCCGGTGCACCTGGTGATACTTACGCCTTGGAGATGATTTTCTCAGAAAGTTTTGATCCCAGTGGGTTCACATCATCAAGTTTACTATTAGGATAGCATCTTCAGAGTTGGGTTATTACCGGGTACACCAAGTATTTTCCCTGGCCCATCCAGGGTCAAAATTTCTTGATAAAATCATCTCCAAGGCGTAAGTATCATCAGGTACACCAGGTGTCCGCCCTGACCCCCCCGGAGTCCTAACTTCCTGGGGAAATCATCTCCAAGGCGTAATTAATACCAGGTGCACCAGGTATCCGCCCTGGCCCCTCCGGAGTCAAAACTTCTAAGGGAAATCATCTCCAAGGCGTAAGTATCACCAGGTGCACCAGGTGTCCGCCCTGACCCCTCCGGAGTCGAAACTTCCTGGGAAAATCATCTCCAAGGCGTAAATATCACCAGGTGCACCAGGTGTTCAGCCTGACCCCTACGGAGTCCAAACTTCCTGGGGAAATCATCTCCAAGGTTTCAGTATAACCAGGTGCACCAGGTATCTGCCCTGGCCCCTCCGAGGTCCAAACTTCCTGAGGAAATCATCTCCCTGGCGTAAGTATCACCAGGTGCACCAGGTATACGCCCTGGCCTCTCCGGAGTCAAAACTTCCTGGGGAAATCATCTCCAGGTTGTAATCGCTATCCTATGCGCTAGGTCACTGCCCTGACTCCATAGGTGTTAAAATATTTAGCAAAAGAAAAAAAATTTGTTCAAGTCCATTGTACGTGTGGCTATACAGCAGGGAGAGGTTAGGATTTTCAAACAGCAAGCATAATTTATCGATTAAAAATTAAAATTATATTTCTATAAAATTATTTGATTATTTTTTATCAATTTTGTAACATCGGAGCTGCATGCTGCTGCTCCGATTTGTAAACTAACCTCTCATCAACGCATCTAGGTACATATACATATATGTATATATATAGACATATACATAAAATAATAAGCTTGACAGAATTTTCTGCCCACTATCTGGCGAGCACCCCAGACGTTCTGTTGAAACTTCTAGCAGGGATGGAATTAATTTTTTCCTAGATAAATTTCATTAATTCTTGTTTTCAACATACCGAGAAATAAACATCATTTTAGTATCTGTTTGGAAGTGCACATTATTAAAATAATTTGTAACAAAAGATTAAATGTAAACGTTCTATATAATTAGACGTTATTTAGGTTAGTTATCAAGTCAAAAATGTTATAAAGTTAAAGGTATATCTCGACGGTGATGCGAATAATACTACTCTGACGTAAATTGCAAAGATCAATGCACTTTTATAATCAACATATTATTTATTAAGTTAAAAATAGTCATAAGATAGCACTAACGAAAAAAAGAATCTCAAAATGTTAAAAATCCTCACTGGATTTTGCTCAAGACTGTAAATCGTCAAACACGTACCTGAATAAATAAACAAAGCCATCTACCAACGAAAACATACGTTTCGGTCAGTTCACTTATCATTACCCTTGACCCACGTCAATTCCCGATTATTTTTTGTTTCCCTCGAGCTCTTGAAATTCTCCAAAAAAAGTCAATCACATGCACTCGAATTTATCAAAAAACGAGACGCTCGGACCATCGCGAATAATTTTAGTAAGTCGATCGACGGGTAAAAGATGAAGGAGTCTTGGAAGAACGCGTCCGGTAAGTTTATCGCAGCTGTTTACGATCTTCTTACATTTGTTATTAAGTAGTGTTGATTTGTCTAATAATAGTGCGCGGATCTGCCGAGAAAAATTTTTTTTCAATTTAGCTTTGGAATAATGAGTGTTTCGTAATTACCGGTGTGTGAAGTAGGAAAATTTTTCTTTTTTTTAGATTTCCAAGGAAAATACGAAATATTATTCAAAGAAAGCAATTTTTTTTTTTTTCAAATCGGGGTGCTGTAAAAGTCATTTAAAGATATTAGTTGTGCAGCGACCTTGGATGACTTTGTTTATGCTAGAAAAAAAAAAAAAAAAAAATAGAGAGATTTTTCAATGAAAAAATCACATGTTTGCGGTGCTTTTTAAATTCTTTATATTCGATGACTCGTGACACACTAAAATAATTTACGACAGTGTAGAACAATTTTTTTCAATATCTTTTTTTTTTTTTTTTTTTAAAGAGAAAAATAAATGCAGGGAGCACTTATCGGATGATAAGAAAATCAAGCACAAGTGAAAAAAAAATCTAATTTTGGTTTTCAAAAATTAATAAATAATAGTACTATTAGAAATTGGTTACAATAAAGGGCTTGTAAAGATCATTAAATATTTTTGAGAAAAATTTTTCTTTTATTTTCGAATTTTTGTACAATTAGTAGTTTTTGAAAAATACGTAAAAAAATATTTACATTTCACGACTTCTTAGTTGCTGGTTTAAAAAAAATTAGGTCGTTCTGGATTAACTTTTTCAGCAAATTTTTTGCGCAAGTCAAGTCATAACTCGGATAAAAAAGTTTTATTCAATAATAAAATATGCATGTGAAGTAAGAAAAATTTTAATTCTATGTATGAGTTTGCTTTAAGAAGTCGAGCTTACTAAACTATAAGTAGAAATTATTGCAAAATCGTTAGTTTCAACTTGAAATTTAACGAGAATGCATTATTACATCATTCATAAATTTATGTTAAATAACTTAAGGATAAGAATAAATTTTATACGATGGATGCAAAAATTGATCGTATGAACTATTGACATTGGTATTTATAATAAATATAAAATATAAAACACGAAGTAAAAATGCATTTTATTTTTTTAAATAGCTACTGGCAAAATTTTATTTTTCTGTAGCAGATAATCAATTAAATTAAGCACACGAAAATTTTTGAAAGTGCCTATCATGTGAATCTTCTGTTTTCTAGCGCATAATTATATACTGTTGATTGCATTTTAAATTCCATGACAGTCACAAGCAATTATCGAATTATATTCTTTCATTAGGTAATTGATGTTTATCATTTAATAGCAATCTTCAATTTTAGAATAAAAATCAACATAGATATGATCATATAAATTAATTTGATAAGCGTAAACACCATCATTTTTTTTTAATCATAGTCTATTAAGACTATTTGTATGTAATGTTACATAATTTGATTTTTCAAAGGGAAAGTTTTCTTAATTTACAAATAATAGCCCTGGGGGTTGGAAAATTCGTATTTCAAATAAATCTTAATAGAACACGGAGAGAAAAAATACAGAAATTTACTGTGTAAGTCGCGCAAGAAATTTGTGCTTCAGGTAGCGCGTGAATTTTGTGTGAGCGCACAGAAAAAATCTTAAGCCGTACAGTAGGTACGCGAGCCAATCGGAATCACGCGCTCCCGAATAGAAAAATACTCCCGAGCGCTATTTTTCTATTTAATTTCTTGCGCGACTTACACAGTAAATTTATGTATTTTTTCTCTCCGTGAAGAAAGGACACTTAAAAAATAAAAATATACTCTGTATACGAAAAAGCCAGAGGGTCAGTTATAAAATATAAAGCAAAAAATCTAACTTTTTTGAAGTATTGATTCATTCTTTTGTCGTAAAGCTTAGATTTTTTCCCAAATAAAAAATAAAGTTTCACATTTTTCCACCAAGTAAAACCACTTGCAGCAGACTCAGACAAAGCATCCTTCTCGATACGGCTGGTGTTCCTGTGGACGATCCTGTTCCTGGTCGTCTGCACCCTGTGCTTCATCTCACTTCGGGCAAATATGAGCCACACGACAGTGGCCGATCCGATCTCCAGACTGTCCAGGGACAAGATCAGGAGTTTGATGTTCTCGGTGATAAACGGGAGCCACGAGTTCGACGAGTTCCTCAATGACGAAGGTGGCAAGTACTTCGGAAAGCTCCAGCTTCTCGATCAGGATTATCACGTTTTATGGTCCAAAGACCTGGACGAGAAGAGCCTGAGGAGCTTGGATGACTTCATGCCCGAGGTCGAAGCTACCTTTGTTGGGGATGATCAGGGGTGAGCTTTAAAAACATATTGAATAAAATTGAAAATTCTTCCAATTTGTTTATTTATTTATGGAGGTTGGCAAGGGTCTTTTTTGTTTTACTAAAAGTTATCTTCCTGTTGTTGTTAAAATTTCCCAACAAATAAACTTGTGAGATGGTTATTGCATATACGTAAGGCCAGTTTCATGTTCTAAGAGAAGTTCTTCTCCTAGACAAATTTGAAAAAATATTTTACCCTTAATTGTTTATGACTGAAAAAGCTCATATTTTACCCAATCATCATTTTTTTTTTTACCTGAGTTTTATTACAGGTCAGAGGAGCTAGCCGGGTTGTCTGTAAGGCGTGTTCGAGAAGCTGAGCTGAAAGAGTCTAGAAAAGTTAAGAAATACGTGGTTTCTTCGATCCAGAGGGCTCACTACGTTGGATGCGATAGATTTAGGCCAGTGAGACAGGGAAGGTACTTGGTTTCGCCATCCATTCAAGCCTTGCATACATGCTACAGGTAAATGACATTTTTTGTTAATAGTGTGCCTAAATAGCTACTTTATGTTCTAGAACATAGTATGCTTACTGTTCAAATAATAATTGATATTTTTAGAATTATTTAAATGATACAGACAATTTATGCCCTTTGAAGACAATATTAAAATAAGTGACATTGAATAAGTAAAAGATCAAGAAATAATAACACTTTTACATTGTAATATTCTGAAAGCAGCCATATTTTATGATTTAGTGCACAATATTTTTATGCTATTTGTAAGAAACAATTTTTTTTTTTATAAATACTGTGCATAAAACCACCATTTTTATACTTGGTGCATTAGTATCGCGTGCCTTGATTAAAGTCATTTTTTCTGTAACAATGTGTCTAAAAAAGCCACTTTACACCCTACTAATGTGTGTAGATAATCACTTTCATTATATAAAAATATCCCGGAGATTCTTTAGATCCTAGTCTTACAATATCTTTTTTTTTTCAGGAGTGGCATCAGCTTGAGGGAGATGGAGCACGGCAGGCGTCGCGTCGACGACGGCCGTCTGAGGTACGACCTGGACAAGCTTTACATACCGTGCGACGTCGCCTTCGACCCGGTGCACCTGAACGACCTCACCGAGGAGCTCGCCGACGACTTCGAGGACTGCGGCTGGTCCGGGAGCCTGGACAACGAGCGCCGGCTCGAGATCGAGCGTCGGTTCGCCGGAGTCCTGGCTACCCGAGGTGAGTCCCGAGCATTCGCGGTTGCAGCCTAGCCGGGAGTTAAGAAAGTCTCGTCCTCCCGATGAAAGTGATAAGCGTTCCACATTCGCGTGCTTTCAGAAAATTTCCTCCCGCACTCGTAAATAATAATGCTCGAGGTGCAGCAGAAAAAAAAAGTCCCGAAAATTCGTGACCCGATGAAGTTTTACGAGAACGACATTGTTGCATGTGTAAGAGAGAATCGGGGGGTCTAGACTTCGATGATGTCACTGATTTAGGAGTTTTAAAGTCGAGTCATGATTTCCGAGCCTTTGTTATGAGAATCATCTCGTTTTTTTTTTTTTTTTTTTTTTTTTTTTTATGCACCTGGAGAATTTTGGAAATCCCGGGTGATCAGGGATTCCAGCCACGATGTTTCGGAGAGTATAGTTTTGAGTTGATCGACGTTTTTAAATAATCGAACGGTTTTAATGTTTCGAAGGCTCGTAAAAAAGTATTGTACGGGTGATTAAGTAATTTTATGCACGATTCAAATGAACAAGGAAACTTTTTACCGACTGGTGGGTAGAAAAACCGAGCTGGGAAGTTCATAATATTTTACAGTAGAAAACATTGTGGCTGTTAAAGCCATGGTTTATGATTGAATAAAATAAACACGGGGGAAAAACTCGTTTCATGATTAGACAATAATCGAATAGTGGCTAAAAAATTTAGCTACAGAGACCAAATTTAGAAAAATAAAATTTCTTGAAATATTTTTAATCTAAAAGATTCTAGCCATTATTTTACAAATATTAGACTGAAAAAATATTTTGATGAAACTAAAGTTTTCTCTTGTATCTTGTATCATAAAAATTTTGTAGTATTTCAAAATTCTTTTCTCTATAGCAGTTATTGAACTGCAGTGGAAATATTCTATGATAAACTAAAATTTTGTTACCAAGATCAGATTTATGTTGATATTTAGCATTTTTATTCATAAAAAATTTTAATTATCGTCAATTTATGCTAATGCAGAAAGAAATATTAAATATTTTGTTTCTCAGTATTAGCATCGCAGCAATTTTATTTAGAGAGCACAACGCGCAATTCACGAACTTTAAAAAAAGTTACATCACCAAGAAAATCCAGCTACCTCTTAGTTTTAAAACTTCTTTCGTCTTACAAAAATCCACTTCGTGTTTTTCTCGAGGAAAGAATTTTTAATACTTATAATGTTTTCTTCTACGCACCGTAGAAACTTCTAATAAGTACATAATAAATTTATGCCCGCGTGCGAGTGAATCACTCTCATAAATACATTATTTAAAACCGAAAAATCATAGAAAAACACAATTTGACCGTACTTAATTGGCATCAATCATCTTCGTTCCCACAAAAAAAAAAAAAAAAAAATCAAAAATTTGTTAAAAAAAAAAAAAAAAATTGTCCGAGTCAAATTTGATGCACAATTTGTCATTGCCGAGGTTATTGCGCAACTCGTTAAGGTTCAGAGTCGCGCATTCTTTCGATGAAGTTTTCGGCTGCCAGCTGGAATAAAGATTGCATAATCGAGCCGCGAGATAAGAATCGCGATAATTCGCTCGACTCGGCTCGCGGTTAGTCAGACCCCTCCTTTTACGGCCGCGGCCTGATCAACTACGCGCGGGGGTAATCTGCGAGAGTTAATTGCACGCGTAGAATAGAAATACTTATTTTAAATTAACTTGGAATTAAATTAGTTTTCATATTTTTTTTAATGTTTGAAAAAAAAAACTATAAACGTAGAGTTTTATTCTTGTGTGTTACGTTTCAATTCAAAGTCGAAAGCGTAGGACTCTAAATTTCAAAGCAATTTTTCTATGATTTTTTTTTCAGGGGTCGTAAAAATGTACTTAAATTTTTTTTTTAATTTATATTATGTACACTCAAACAATTATACATAATATGCAGTCAATTAGTAATGGAAAAACTCTCAAATTTATTCATTTACTCCGAAAAAAATATTTTCAATTGAAAAACAAGGGGATATGCACTTCGGAGTCACCAAAAAATTAGTCATATTAAATACTAATAATCGTTTGAAAAGTTCATAAAGCACTTTTTTCAAAACCTATTAGTCCAAGATATTTTAAAAGAGTAAAAAAAATCACAAAAAATATTAAAAAATCACTAATTTTGACTGAGGAGTGCACAGTCTCTCGTAAAAAAATACCAAAAACAATTGATTTAAGGGATGAATTCAACTCTGTTAAAATGGTTAAATTATTATATATTTTTTTGTGCTCATGTTTGATGTTAGATACACATATTTAGACTAATAATCCTGGTCAATATATTTTGAGTACAATAACTAGGTATGATAATAATATGAACTACAATATGAACAATCAAGAATTTTTATTGAAATTTTATAAAATATAAAGAAACTAGTAAAAATTGTACGTAGTTGTAATGAAAAAATTTCTTAAATGATCTCAGAAAATTGATCGTGAATCCAACAACGACTCTTGACAATATTATTGTTAGAAAAGTTTTCACCCCATTCAAAATTTTTGTTTTTTAGATTCTACAAAATTTACATTTAAAAATAAGAAAAACTTTTTGAAAAAAAGGAACGAAACATTCACTCAAGCTTCTAAAGTTTGTTTTGAATTCTTTTTTGAAATCCAAATCTGGAAATACAGGATTTAGAAAAAAACGCAGCATAGCGTCTTTCTCAAAATCAAATTAATTTCATTCAATTTTGAGATTTCAAAACAAACTGCCTAAACTAGCCCGAAGCCAGAAATTCAAAAAACTTTTTCTCAACCAGGTACACTAGAAGCCAGTACTATTTCAGTGCGATCGGGCATAGGAGTAGTAGAAAAAAAATGTTCCAATCGTAAATACCCGAAGGTTTACTTTTTTACGACACTGTATCGCGGCTCGCGGTACATGTTTATGAGATTAATCACCTCTTGCTCTCGTTTTAAAAAATCTACGATGTTTTACCTGGGATGCGCGAGCACAATGGATCATTACTCACTAACCAGACCATCTATTTTTACAACGTTATCTTGAACCTTCTTTTTTTTTTCCATACTGCTCCGACTAACTCGAGATGTACTGGAAAAATGTGGATTGGCTCGTGGTCCCGTTCCATAGTTTCTTTTTACTTTTGACATCATAAAGTTTCAATATTTTCATGCACTGGTATCTTTCAAATCGCAAGTGCGCTCATTTATTTATTAATTGTAAAGTAATGTCAAAGTTTTCATAAAAAAATTACAAGTTATTGTTACAATTTTGAAACTTGCTAAAAACTTATTCGATAAAACTTTGAAGATTCATTCTTAGCTGTGCTCAGATGAGAAATGATTCATTCTTATTCTTTGTAAAATATAAATAATATTTAGTTGAAACAAATCATCAAATGAATCCATTACTATAATACCTCATTTGCAACAAATATCGTATTGTTAAGCTAAAATATCGAAATTTTTAATAATATTCAAATTTTAAATGTGCTGGACTAATCACAATCATTTCAAATCAGTGACACTAGATCAGGGTTCATCTTTATAAAGTAGCATTGTTCAATAAATCAAAAAACTTTGAAATAATTTTTGACCCGTGCAATTTTTAATTTTTTGCTTACTCAATGAGATGAGTATCTGAAATGTTATTTCAGAGACTAAGACTAAAACATTTAGATACACAGTAAACAAAAAAAAATTTTAACCATTTGAATGGTACAAAAATTAGTATGATTATTTACAAAAAAGTTTTTTTGGCAATGCCAAGGATTGTACACTTAAATACACTGAATGATTTGAAAAAAAAAACTATACAAAACTTTTTTTTAATTTAAAAATTTTTTTAAGTAATTAAAAAATTATTTTTTTCACAAATTAATAATCAAATAAACTGAATTAGTCATTATTTCAAATTGTTGTAAGAGCTTGCAGGGCTTAGTGTTCCGAGAGTACTACTCGTAAGTCGGTGTTCACGGGTTCAAATCTCGCATATGACTATGATTAGTCTTCATAACCAGAGGTGGTAAAAAAGCTCGGTTGTAAATCAAATAATATATACTTTAAAAAATTGAAAAAAAATAAATCGCTATTGACGCATGGTTTTTTTTTTCTACTTTTTCTTTTAAAGAAGAACTGAGAACACGAAATACTTCCACGCTTACCTCAATATTTTATTTTATTGCGATTTACTTTTAAAGCTTTTTGTTTTTGGGAACTTTTTGAAATAGAAAACTATTTACATTATAAAAATCGAGCCTTATAACTTAATCGACTGACGGGAAATTCCATAAGGCATATATATATATAAATATTTATCATTTGAATGTATAAGTATGAGTATAAGTATGTATAAGTACAAGTAAGAGTATCAAATTTTAAAGATTTCAATAATTTTTTAAATAATCAACAATTGTGAATGATGAAATGATTAGTTCAAAATCATCTCTTCGAATTTAAATTAATTTAATTATTTAAAAAGATTTTTATGCACTGATGCTCTGAAGTAAAAAACGTGTACATGATTCTGTAGGAGATAGACAATATACAATGTAACAATGTATTCAATTTCGTTAATTCAAATACTAAAATGAGTTAATCGTTCACCTCACTGACTTTGTAATATTTATTTTTTTATTAACCTCATTAATCATACGTTTCTAATAAAAGTTTTCAAGATTCAGTTTTGAATAATCATGGAATTTCCAGTAGGTCCAAGCAGCCTGGTGGACCCTCGGAGTTTCGTCGACTGCAGCCACGTCGTCGTCGAGGACGCGAGCCAGAGTCCAAGCTACGAGGCCCTGTGGCGGTGCCGCAAGCACGGACTGACCCCGGGCGAGATACAACGCGGGGCCAGGTCGAGGTCGAGGTCGAAGAGGCCGAGGAACGACGTCGGGGGACTGTTTTTGTCCTGCGGAGACCTATTCGGGAGCCGTCTGGACTACCTGACCGACAAACTCAGGGACGACTACCGGCGCTGCAAGGAGGTCGGGGCGGTCGGACGCAAGACGCGGGAACGGATCGAGCGGAGATTCCGGGAATCGCTCGACGGATAGCTGCTTCTTTTTTGTACTGCGGTGACCGGCCCCGAGACCAAGTTGTGGGATAACTGAGATTATTTTTTTTAGATTCTTTTCTTTTATGGGAAAAATTGAACTGAAAAGGTGGTTAAAAAAATTGACAGTGTGCAAAGTAGGGAAGATGCATCAGAAAATTATTTGGTTTATTTGACTTCATTAGACAGTTGATTGAAAAATAAAAGAGACTTTTCAAGTTTTATAAACTATCATATGTATAGGTATATTTCATATGTAAAATAAAAATTATTTCTCCGGTAATATTGTTGAAAAAATTTGTTTTAAAGAGTTGATAAAAAATTGATGGCTTGTAGAAAAGGATGCAATGATAAACTGTGCATCTGACCTATTTTGTTTTTACTTCAAATAAATTACGAGATATGCACATACATAAATCTTATAAAATTTTAGTTATTTCTTTGTGATTCTAAAATTTTTTTGTGGTTTTTTTTTAAACCTTATGAGGTACATAGACCTTAAAAATTAATTCAGTTTCTAAGGATTTAAAAAAGGTGCTTTTTATAGTTTTTTGAAACTAATAATTATTTGATGTCTGGAGTGCATAGCACTTGATATTTTTTTAAATAAATCTTCACTATTAATAAAACACTGTTACCTACATAATTTTTATTAATGATTTCTTTGCTGTATTTTGAAAATTTTTAAATTTAGCTTTTATATTGTTCTCATTGATTAAATTTTTTTTCCAGTACTATACTTGTAATATGTTATAAATCAGTTATCAACTATGTTGAAAATCAATCAGCATCTTTTGATTATACACCAGAGTTTTTAAACACTATCATGATATTATGATCATGAGAAGCTGCTGTACGATAATTTATAAGTGTAATGGTTTTTTAGTCTTTAATAAATGATCATTATTATAGTTATTATTGAATCTTTAATATTAATATTGCGCTTTAACATCCAATTATATCATATTATCAGTTATTACTCCTAAAACAATTCAGTATAAAATACACTCTACCAGTGTTAGTATAATTTTATTTTAAGATTTTTTTCCAAAATAGTGATGAAAAGTTAAAATTACTTTGAAAATTCGACAATGTGGTTCAATTTTAAATCGAATGTAGACTGTAATGGTTAATTATGAATTTACATTAGTTGTTATTTGGAAATTGTTGAAAATCATTGTGATGAACGTTTTTGACACTTTTGAAAGACCTGATGACACAATTACCTAGCGAAAGATGATTTTTCCCACGTTTTCTAAGATTTCCTCGAGCCAAGTATTAATTACAAGCAGACATTAATTTACCATCCAGGTAATTGTACGTGATTTTGTTTAATTGAACGACAGATTTTCGTCTGCCCTTCGAAATGATTAGCCTCGGGATTACAACTGCGACGAAATTATCCCAGAAGTTCATTAAGTTCGTGCAGGCTAATGAATATTGCGAGAATCAAAGCGTAACGAGTGATTGTACCTACCTTTTTTTTTCATTTCTTCACCTTTTTTTTCATTGGTAATGGCAGAGTAATTAAATAGAAGTGTTTCCCTTTGCACGAAAGAGAAAATATCGGTGAAAGCCAAACGACTGTATTAAATATACAGTTTTCATTTATACATTCATCGAGCGTATCTTTTTTTTCAAAAATCATTGATTGAAAAAACAGAAAGGCTTATTGCTGTTTCCATTGTCAAATTATTTCTGTTTTTTGTGTCAAAGTAGAGTTTTGAAAAACTTATACTTTTTGTGTGCTAATTTTTTTTTAAACCTTGTAGAAATATTGTAAAAACATATGAGTAATAATTTATGTAGGTAACAACTCTACTTTAAAATATTGCATTATAATTTTATTGAAACCAGATTTTTCTTTAATTGACGTTCCGAGAAAAATCGAGTTAAGAAAGTCACTGAATGGCATAGTTTTTGCAACTATATTTTTCAATTAATTTCACTATAAAAAAATTAAATTCAAAGAATTTTACAGAAAAACATTTAAATAGTATGTAGCAGAAAAAAAGTCGATAAAATATCATTTTTATGTTCGTTTGCAAGTAAAAATTTTAAGTGACATTTGGCTTTATATTGTACGGTATTTGTATCATAAAGTTGACAGCACTGTTTATGATTTTAACTTAAACAGAGTAAAAGTAAGATGAATTCTGTTTAAAAGGGTCAATAAAATAGTATTTTTTGTATAATAGCCCAACCTTTTCTCAGTCTAAGGCTTTTTAAACTTGAACAACAAAGTAAATAAAATAAACTATAAAAATTTAGATTTATCAATCCAATTATGGTGTCTTTTTTAGGTCACACAAAGGATTATATTTTTCTAAGTACACTTCCGGCCCACACCTCTCGGTTCTAATTTCTAAACAAAACAAAGAATAAAAAAAGGCCGTATTTACTTATCAAAACTCTCCACGGTAAGCAAACTTCACAAAGACGTCCGTTTCAAGGTTTTTCAGATAAGAGCAGGTACTCCCCCAAAACAATAATAATCTCAAGCAGCAATAAATCTCCCACCTGCTGGCGGTTAGAATCCTACCTAAAATTGTCACGGCGCGCTTTCCAACATAAAACACTTCTTCAAACAAAAAGACCGTAAATAATAAACCCGCATCCTCTGCAGCACAGGCTATCTAAGTCTTTTTTTTTCTATATCTCTGGCCTCGGCAGGAGAAAACTACGACTTTCGCTAATTGCGAACGCACCTTAATCTTTAGAAGATGACCAAAGTTTACATTCTGTATTGGTTTTTCGAAATGCGGAAATCGCGGTCTTCCTGGTTTTTGTTTGAGTTATCAGGAATAAAAGACTTTTTTTTGGGAAAGAAACTTGTTTATTGGGTAATTTATATTTTCATTGTTTGTTCACTAAAACTACATCGAAAAAAGTTTAGTTTATTTTACATGAAATAATAGTGTTCTGAGACACTTAAAAATTGTAGAAAATTTATTGACGGTCATGTTACAAAAAATTTTAGCACTTGGTTTTGTAAAAGTTACCAATATTATCAAGTAAAATTATTTTACTTTTTTAATAATAGGTAATAAAAAAATTGGTCAGGTTTTGAGAGTTAATGTTACGGTTTTTAATGGAAAACTTTTTTCATGAAAGCTGTTTGTTTATTGAAAAATACATTGTTACGTAAATTATGATTTTTGTTTTCAAAACGAAAGGTAAATTATATTTCAAAAAAATTATGAGTTCAAAAAAGTGAAAGTGCGTGCTGGAGATAAAAGTAAGATTTATCATTTTTAGTTTGTGATTATGAGTTTTGGATAAAAATTTCGCTTATTATATTAATTTTTTTCAAGCGTGTATAGCTTGATGCAACGCTAGTATTGAAAACGAAAGTTATAGGACATAAAACGTATAGAAATTACAGCTTAGCAAATAGAGAAATCGAGGAAAAATTACAAGTTACAGTATGATTCTAGCGGGTAAACATTCATTTAAAGGAAAACGAATATCGGAGGAAATCAAGTTTTTTGAGATGCTTGTCGGTGTATAAGGCACTACGCGTGATGTAATTTTTTACAATGTTAATAAAATTTTGCAACAACAATCAACAGATTTGTTTCGGATTAAATCTCCGCACTTTGACGAATGAAATCCTCGATTTTGCAACTTGTACTAGATTTCCGAGACTAGCTGGATTTATAAATTAAAAATAAATTTAATGATCGATGGAATAAGGCAGGAACAATGATATAAATATGTAAATGTTAACTTTTTTCTTTTTTTTCGAAAAAGTTTGAACAGAAAATTTTTAATTTTTTTCACTCTTGAACATATTCAATTTTGATGAATCTTTGGTTATTAAATTATATTTATCGCACTGTAACCTCAAAATCGCAACTTTGAATTGATTTTGCGGTCCTCGTACGTATGAGAACCGCAAAATATTTAAATTTGGTCTTCGCTTCGTTCGTGCAAAAATGTCTCAGGAGCCTAATAACCACTCCCACACAAGTATCATAAATAACTATAAATAATGAAAATTTTATTATTATTGCAACCAAGTTATTAAGTTTTTCTTGTTTTTCTCATCGTTATTTTACATTGGTTCTTGCAGTAAATAATAAAACCTTCTGTTAATAAATAAATAGACTAAAATAAGTCAATTTTTTAACATATAAAAATATATTATGAATTATATGAGTAAAGCGTATTATAAATTATAAATTATCAAAATATTAATAAATTCATTTAAAAGCAGATTAAGAGCTTAAAAAACCACTATGGTATTATTTAAAAAAATTTTTACTGTTTGTACATTTGGTAGGTTAAAAAAATCTCTAAAACCACATTTTTATTGTAGTAGTCCTCTCTCGTCGTTTTTCAGTCCTGTTTTTGAAGACGAAAAATTCACTTTCATCGAAAACAGCTCTGAAGAACGTCTCGAGAGAGCTTCTAAAACAAAAAGTATTGTTGATAACATGAGACGAAAACGTATTCGGACTCGAGCTTAATGTTTACAGTACTCGTCCGAGTACATTTTTTTCGTCTCTTGTAGTCAAAAGGTACCATTTGATAATTCACTATAGTTAAAATTTTGACTAGTGTACGAAAGACTTCTTAAAATTATTAAATGTAAACGCAATCAATAGCATTTCCACCGATGGTTGCCAGCATTCGGAGAGGTACTATACCATTTCAAGATGATACTATCCAAGTTATGCCTGAGCCACTCTAATTTAGATTATCGTACATTTGTTTATCAAGTTTGAGTGGACAACCACGTCTCAAGTCAATGTCATCTTCTCCAAACTCATCCATGTAAGGTGCCTTCTCGAAAGTACCCCAATATGGGCTTTTCAGATGTGTAATGCAACATTGACGCAATCGTAAAAAAACTCCGACTCCAGCTCCGCACTTGATCGTGTGGAACATGGAAGACCCGACTACAGTACCGTCGTTTAGTTTGAACTGACAATTAGAGCACAAAGAACAAAGCACTTCGCCGCAAGCTAGGCACATTGTGGGATTCTCCGAGAGATCACTTTTGCTGCTTTTGGGGCATCTAAATGTTGATATTATTTTTACAAGTTTTTTGTAATCATCCGGAAGCTCGATCAGTTTAGGCGACGTTGATTATATGGGGAAGCTCCGACCACTCAATGGCCATGTCGCTGACTTTTTCCGAATCGAATAGCTTGTCGTAGGTGCTGGGTAGACCTAAATACTTGCACATATTTTCAAAAGTATCGCGATCTTTTTTGGTCAATTCATCTGGAGCTGGTACATCAATTACATAGTGGAAGTAAAACACACGGCAACGTAAGAAAGGTGTACAAGATATTTAGTGACTCTTTTCCAAATTTCAGATAACGATAATCCAGTCGGAATATTAAGAGCTCTTAACAGCTGGAGCAATTTATCCGATATATTCTGAATGTCAATTATTTCGTAAGTGCTCGGTAAATCATGATCTTCATCCATTTCTTTTTTTTCATCAAAGTTGCTAATTAAGATAATTTTAAAAATGGGTGAAACAAGGACTAGTCTCAAAGCGTGCTGCTCAATGACGTTTCCTGTCACAATACTTGAACTGAATTTTGCATGATGACTTTGCTTGAGATTAGGCAATGACGGTACTAAAGTAACAAGTATGCCAAATGAGTCCCAACTCAGTATACTGTGGTTACTCTCTGAATTCTTGAAGATGCATGTAAGATATTCCAGAGCTGGATTGGATTCAAGACTTAGGGTAGTTAGTCTAATACAAGCTGACACCCGAGCTAGATTCTAATTTTAGAAAGAAAAAAAATTAAAACATTAGGAAAGCGCAGATGATACCAAAAATTAAATCATATTTTTTAATACTTTTTTCATGTGGTTTTGATTAGATTGGTGTAAGCTTTGAGTTCTTAATAAATTCATAATCTCGACCACAATTCAGGATAATTTTTTTGATTCGACGGTCCCAGTGAAGAAAAACCTTAGCCCAAAATCTGCCACGAACAAAATTACAACAGGGTACTTTTGGCTAATAAAATGTCTCTTAAAGACTTTATCTATTATTTAAACTTTTGTAGATTGCAAGAAAATGAGCTATTAATCCGTCGATGTATTATAATGGGAAAATGTTTTTCGACACACCAGCCGCGAATAAAATGACTCTAAGTTTTCAGCTTATAAAAATTGCAAGGAGTCATTTTTTTCGCGGCTGGTGTGGAGAAAAATGTTTTTTATTATATTAAGTTTAATAATTTACATCAATGATACGGTAGCAAAGGTAATTTTAACATTTTTTTCCGCAAGCTAAAATCATGAATAAAGTGATTTAGAGATATTTTAGTAACTAAAAGTCGTCCAATTGTAACTTTATTCGTGGTAAATTTTGGGCGAATTAATAAAAATAATTTACAAAAAAAAGTCGAAAAATTATAAACACTGAAACAATATAACTGCATTTTTTTAACTCCATTCAAAACCAAACAAAAACCGTCTTCGTAAATACGTCAACTGTCCGTGCGGTCTACCAACTTTCAACGAGTAACAGCCGGTCGTTGAAAAATTTATTTACTTTTCGGTTGACGATTCAAAATAATAAAAAGAGAGAGAGAGAGAGAGATAAAAAAAAAAGAGCGAAGAATCGAACGGCCAATACAACTTTCACCTGCACGAAGCGCCAAGCTGGCGAAAAACAAAGACACTCCCGACGCGCGTTTTCTAACGAGGAGCTGGCATCATCATCTTTGAAGAAGCGACTCGGTGAACTTTCTTCGGCGGCGCAGCTTTCGAAAAAAAAATATTAGTCACTGGGTGAATTTCGCCTTCTTCGAGGACTTCGTTGTTGTCGTATCGATACGCACGCAAATGACCCGATTTGCAGCAACGAACGACACTTATTTTTTTTTTCTTTCTCTCTTTCGAGCTCATCGCTGACCTCGGCTTTCTTGCTCGCTTTGGAAAGTGTTTTTTGAACTCGTTTGCGAAATCGATGTTTTCTGGGTTAGTTAAACTGCTGTTTTAAAAATTTTGCATGTTCAGAGAGCTTAAATTTAAATTTACATAAATATTAATAAAATATGCGAAAGTAAGGTGAAAAGCAGTTACCATGATAGATTCAAGTCGATCTATCTCATCGGTAAAAAAAAAAAAAAAAAAAAAAAATTTATATAATATTTTTAGCATCAAAAAATGAATGACAGTTTTTTAGCTTTAACTAAGGTTTACCAACCATCTTAAAATTTCTAAAGAGAACTTATTCTTTGAAAAAAACTACTTACACGGCCTTTCTCGTGAAGAGGTTTTTTTTGAAGTGGGTATACATACATGATGAAGCAGAAAAAAATTTATATTCAAGCTTAGTCTTCTGTTAGAAGCACTTTAACAATTTTAGAATTTTGATACTATTGAAATTTTTTTTGTGTGCACTTTATGCAACGACAACTTCAAAAATTAATTATTGTTGACTTATTATCAAGTTCACAATGAAGAATTTTATAGATATCGACGTGCTCAAAAACTACTAGGATAAAAATAAATATCGAAATCGCTTACTGTTTCAAAGATTTTAACTATTGCATCTGATAATTTAAAAAAAGTAGGATTGAAAGTTACAGTTTATTTCAAACAACTTACTTTTAACCAGTTTTATTGATCTAGTGATGAACGTATTACATGAAACGGTAATTTAAAAAAATATCAGAAATTAGTTCATCAAGTTAGAAAGGTACGAAATCGATGTAGTTAATAAATTAACAAGTATTAAATATAGGCTATCGATAATTAACCGAAAAATATATATGATAAATATTCATAAATTTTTTTTTACAACAAAAAGAAAACGGTTTACTTCTCAGTAGCCTCGAGAGATCGGTTCGCGGTAAGAAAGTTTAGTAACGATTTAAATCCGACGTTACTTTTTAAGGCCTCTCATTATTTGCGAAACTTGAGAAAATCATCTTTTAGATTTTTAAAGCCAGATTAACTTTAATATCCTTTAAAAAAAAAGAAAAAAAAAAAAAAAGAATCTCATCAAGCCGCGATTAATGCGAGAATATGGGTCAGCGAGGATTTACAACAAACATAAATTTACAGCGAGGGATTCGAAGAATTAATTTTTTCGCACAATTATATCAGGTGCGTTTAAAAAAGAAAAAATGCGCAGAGTAATCACCGTCATGCACAATATAACGAACGTGTCGAACGAAAAAAAAAAAAAAAAAGTAAAAACATAACTTTCGAATTGAAATTTCTCGGTGAGTTCAACGCACCCGACGAGTTAATCACTTTAGAAAAAACACAGCCGTGATATTCAAAATATCGCTCGATTAGGTTTATTTTCAATCTCGGTAACGGTCGTGCTAACTGTACGGCCGGAATAATAATCTACTCTGGAACACAACATCCAATTTGCCGCAGGTGTAAGAGAGTAAAAAAATATCTAGTCTGCCCCCCCCCCCCCCCCACCTCGAAAGACCACTTTGGGAGTGATTTCCGAGTGAATGAGTTTTTCCACCGTCGTGGGTATTGGACTGCCAATAATTCTCGCTCGCACGTAGTTTATGAGTCTTTAATTAAAAGTCGGTGGGGTTTTAGGAAAAATGTATATTTTTGAACTAGTTCGAGGTTGTATTTTAGTTACAAAGGTATATTACGTGCGTGTAAGTTATGGATTTGGAAATTTAGTGAATGGTGTACATACCAAAGTTTATTGTAGCTACAGTTCGCTAATATTTCACTTAATATTAACGAACTTCAATGGGTTCATTTAAATCATTCGAAAAAATGTTTTTATCATACGTCATATCAAAATTTATTTACTATACAGTAATGCAGAGTATAAAATTTTAATAAATTTAGTCCTTATTTTTGATAAAACTAATACTTAAATTATTATTGGTATTAACTAAACTACTACAAAATACAGGTTTTTAGTTTGAAAATTTAAATTAGATAAGAACACTCATTTATAATCGTGAGAATTACAAGTGACCGATGTCCAATAGTCAAAAATAATGATTTTAATCATAATTGCTTCGAAGTATTTTTTTTTTTTAATCGAAGAATCATCAGATTCTAGTTTTTACGGACTTTCAGTCAAATTAAAATTAGTTAAAACTAATAATTTATAGCTAAAACTAATTTTGACGTTTATCATCAACAATAAATTAAATAAAAATAGAATCCTAAAAAGTAAAAAGTTTTAAATAAATAAATAAATAAATAAAAAACTGCTTTGAATAATTTTCGTTAGATCTATTAAATCAATAGTGAAAGAGATAATTTGTAATATAATCGAAGATAAATTTTTTGTATGATTAATTATTTACAAAAAAATTATTGGCATTGAAAAATTTGTTATGATTGGATTTGTTTATATTATTGAAATTTTTTTATTTAAATTAAAGAAAAAAGTTATTTTGGTGTTTGTCAGAATCAGTCTAGCTTACTTATTTAAGAAGTCAAAGATTTATTCAACGTCATGCACAAAAAATCGGTTTTCACCTACTCTCAGCAACAAAATTAACGATAATTTTTACAGATCCAACAAAAAAAAAGAATCCTCAGCTCCTAAAACATTTATATCAAACTCAAACATACAGAAAAGTCAATCCAACCAGGTCCAGTCCTCTAATTTAAATCCCAACCGGTACACACCGATCTCCAAACAAACATTACATAAGCGCGGTGTCATCCAATGACCCAAAAAATTTCCAAAAAACCCCCTCACCAAAAAAAAAAAAGCATCTCAGCAGCGGAGAGAAGTCAATGACACCGGTGCTCGCGCGGAGATTTTCAATTGTCCCATTTTCGCTCGGCCGCAGGATGGCTCGGTGAAAGGCGCGCTAGCAAAAGCAAACTCGACTTGGCTCGTCTCACTTCAAGCCGCGGCTAGATTTTATTTTCACTCCGCGGCTGTTATTTCGTACGGAGCGTTTTTCGGACCAGCTGTCCATTGTCTCGTAATAGACCCTCGATGATTCGAAAGAAAGCTGTTTCGAGTTATTGATATTCGATGTGTATGGAGAGAGAGCTGCGGATCTATGAATTATTCACCCGGCTGTCCTGGCTTTATTGTTACGCGCTAATCTTGCTTTTTTATTGGGTGTTTGGTTGAAGAAAAATTTTGCACTACAGATTAGTACTGAGAATAATTTTTTTGAAGACTGTGCAGAGCACTTATTATATTAAAAAATCATAAAATCACTGATTTTATTGTCCATCCATTTGTGGCGGGATCGGTATTTTAAGGATTTTCATAAATTAGTAGGTGTACCTGTAATTTGAGGAAGAGAATTTGTATTGAAAAAATTCAAAAAATTTGGCTTTCCATAAAACAGTGGGTATTTTTTTCAAATTTTTTTTCCGAATTTTTGGGACTTTGAATCACAGAAATTTCTAATTAAAAGTACAATTATTTTACATAGTATGTATGGAGACCATTGGCTGTTGATTTTGAATTTTCGGAGCTCGACTGGAGTAAGGATTCTTGAATGCCACAGTAAATTTTTTTACAGAAAAATGATTACAAAATCTTTTATCATCATAAAGCTACACTAATCTTTACAGATCATTAGACAACTTATTGCAATAAATTCATAAAAATAAAAATAAAAAAAAATTAATTGTAATAAGAAATAAAACAAGAATATACGTCAACGTATAAAGCTTACATATGGAAGTCCGATGGCTCAGTGAGTAGATAGCTTGATTTCTAATCAGGTGGTCGCGGGTTCGAATTCTGATTGAGCTCGAATTAAAATCCATAAACTTGAATGCATGCCAAAATAACAGTTACGCTTTTTGATTCATAATAATAATAATAAAAAAAAAAAAATGTTTGCTTGCTAACACTTGCTCTTTTTTTTTTTTTTTTTTTTTTTTTAATTTAAGTAGTTTTATTGAAAAAAATTTTCCAACTTATAAACTTTAATTTTGTTTTTATACATTTAAATCTAATCAAAAGAACATTATTCACTGGCGTAAAATTCAGTTTCTATCGATATCGAGGCAACGATTTTTTTTTTAGGAAATTTACTCGAGATGTTGTTAAAAATGATTTACCCATCGAAACTGTAAACGGATTTTTACAAAAAAAAAAATTTGAAATCTCAGATGTTCGAAGATTTTTAAATTTCAACATGAAAAAATAATCATTTTTTTTTCATTTTTTAATGGTACGAAATAAATATTTAACTCCTGTTACTCGACTATTTCATTTTTAAGCTAAAGTTTCTCTAAAGCGGCTCATTTAAATTTGCACACATGTCGTTGTTTTGTTAAACTATGCTTTTGTTAATTCTGAAAATGAAGAAATTTGAAGAACAAAGACTCGCCTGCTCATGAAATTACTTAACAGCTCGACAGTAATTTATTTTCGTAAACTCGAATGATGAGAACAAAAAATAATATTTAGAGATAATCGAGGTTGGCCGACACACTTTGAAAATAATTTAAACTAAATTTTAAAAATTGCTGAGTTATAATCAGACCCGAATTATAATTATCGCTCGAAAGTATTCCTCTCGAAGATTATTTCAAGTTTAATAACAGAGCGGGTTGACCGACAAGTCACGAAAACTATATTTTTTAAGAAATTCACAAATGATAAGCCACGTAACTTTAAATAAACACTGCTTTCTTTGTACCATCTTCGAGTTTAAAAATTTTGACAGCTTGCAAGCAATAACATTGTTCAGACTGACAAAAATATGATTAAAAATTAAAACATTGAGAGAATTGACACTTATAATTTTGAAGCGTGAAAAAAGGTATAATTAAAATTTCGCTGGTTGATAACAATAAACAATTCAGAGATTAGCATTAGCAAATCCATGCATGCTGAAAATTAATTTTTTTTTTCGAGCGTAATTTCTTTACGGTTTTGTTGAGCATCAAGGACAATTGTAACCACTAAAATTTCCGCTGCTAATTAGTATTTAGAAAATGACCCTGAAACGGTATGTCTGACAGTCTGTGAATAACGACGGTAGCGAAAACTTTGCCCATTTTCGGCGCGCTCGAAGCAGTGTTTCAAACTGTAAATATACGCAACGGAAAAAAAATTTTTGCATGTCAAATCGAAAATTGACTTTTTACCGTCGAAAGATAACGAGTTTCGGGAGCTTTTTCTGGTTATTTTGAGAATAATAAATAAGGAAAGATACTGCGATTGGGTAAGATTCTTGGATGCTTTTGGTTGAATGTAAATTTGAAATTTTTTTCAAGTTTTCTTTTGAAATGTTGCTGCACCGATATTTTTTTCAAGTTACTTGGTTAAAGCTTTTAAATCGTAGTTTTTTAAAGCGATAAAATGACTTTGGCGTTGTAGAAAATAAAAATTTGCTTCTCAAGGTAAGCTGATTTTAAGTTCAAATAAAAGAAACAATAAACTCCGACAATAAAATATTTACGAATTTTAAATACGCAGTATATATTCATAAAAATAAATATTTTAAGTATGACTGATCGTAAATGTTTTAAAAATGCATTTATAGTTATGACAATATTTGCGAATAATATTTTTTTTAACAAAGTAATCGCCAATAAATTATTTCGCTGGAATAGATCAAAGCTTATAAAAATTTAATTTAACCAAAATATGTTATACAACTACAAAAATCAACATGAAAATTTTATAAAATTGTAAAATATAAGTATAATATTCGTTAATTTATTTATCGCTGAAATTTTTTAAAACTTATGCTTAAAAAATTCATCGTCGAGCGAAAAAAAAAAAAAAAACATTTCAAAACACCGCGTCAACGATAAAAACGTGAGCTTAAACAGTGCCTCGTATCGCACGTTTTTAAAATAAAGAAAGGAAAAACGAGTTTTTCCAACAGTCTCGATCCTTAATGGAAAATTTATTTAAAACGATCAAACGACCTTCCTTAATTTTGTAACATTATTAACAACCCTCTCCCCGTAATAAATTTTAAACAAATTTCGAAATTCAATAACTCGTTTTGCAAGAGCCCGGGTGATCTGATATTACAGAAAAAATAATGACAAATCATCGAGCCCGCGCAGAGTGGAATTAATTATTCGATCAAACGCTTGGCTCGCCGGTAGATTATTCCGAGAGATTTATATTTCAATAGCTTCTTCATCTTCCTCTCGATCGTTTTAAAAACCATTCACTTTTAACCTGCGCGCACGCGTACTTTCGAAGCTGCATAAGGAACTCAAGGATGCATGGAACTACGACATAAACACACTACGCGCGGCGAGCAATTAAAAAGATGATCTTATTACGGCTTAATTACCCTCCCGATCCCGTTTGATTTTTCACAGTGTACTTCGTGAGAAAAAATAAAAATAAAAACTAGCTGCATATTTAATTTGAAAAATACATTTTTCTTTTTATAAATTAATAGAATCTTTGTCTACTTGGTGGAAATTCATACTCAACTCAGGTTTTTATTTAAAAATATCGACGGTCCCAGCGAAGAAAACCCTTAGCCGAAATCTGCAGATTTAAAATTATCAATAAGAGGCTGAAAAGATTTAAAAAAATTTAAGACAATATAAAATTGGATTAATCGGGTGCAGACTTATTAAATTCTCAATTTTTTTCTGATTTACTTATTTATTTCAGCCTCTTATTGGTAATTTTAAATTTGCAGGTTTTCGCCTAAGGTTTTTCTTCGTTGGGACCGACGATATATAAACAACAATAAATAGTGGAAATTTTTAAATATATAAAAAATGAATTTGTTGTTTATATATTTTTAAATAAAAATCTGAGTTTTAGCTTTTATATTTACGTAATCAATCTGAAAACAATAAACTTCTGTTTTTTTCGAGAATTGCGTAACCTCTTCTTTTTGAAAGCTCGCGGGGAAAAGAGCGAAAGAGAGAGAGAGAGAGAATAAAAAATAAACAATTATCGCGAGTGAAGAAATGGCGATGAATATGTAAGTATATCCGCTGCATAACGGACACTTTTGCGGCGTTGCAAAATATATGCGCGCCGCGAGGAGAGGAAGGAGAAAAAAAAACGCCGATGCTTAATTGCCGTCGCGAGCGAAAAAATTTACTGCTGGCTGTACCAGCAAGCTGATTATTTTCTGTTTTGTTTTTTCGAAAAAAAAAAGGTTTTTTTTCTTGACTGTCGCGGATAAAAATAAACTAATGCGGTGGTTAGGTTCAAGGGACTTTTGTTACCTCGAAAGAAAATGAACGACAGAATAATTTATGCAGTAGCTTGTTTTTACTTATTATTCTTTTCAATAGTAGTTAGAGGTATAAAGATGCAATTCTGTATGGCCAATTGAAGATGGTTGGAATAATTTTTTGTATTTTTTTGAAAGCATGTAAATTGAAATATCATTTAGATTAAATTTTTCATTCTTAGCCATATCAAGCGTAAGTTCATTTTCATATTTTAATTACTATTTTAATATAAGGTAAGTGTGCCTAATATGGCCCCCCCTGTTATTTTGAATATGCTCGATATGCGGCATCTCTACAAGGTAGGAAGAAGTCAAAAACACTGAATTATGAAGTTTTCAGTTGTTTAGAACATTTTAAAATTATTTTTGCGCACGCCTAATAGCTAAAACTCGTTTTGTATACCTCCGTTATTATTTTACGTTGTAATTAGATGGTCTGCCAAAAGATTTAGACGCATCTTACCAAAATTTGAATAAGTAGCTTCGATTCGTTATTGTTTCAGCTTTAAAACGCGACCTTAGTTTTTGTTCAACTCGTTTTCTAACGGGTTTTATTCTCAAATAACTTATTATTCTCCAGTGTTCCTAATATGGCCCCCCGCGAATTAGTAGATATACCGATATTAAGAGTCCTTAGTTTCATGTTTACTTTTTAGAAAATCCTATCCTAATATTATTTAAGAAAAATAAATTTAATTGTTTCAAAGCGTTTTTTCATTTTATAACTAAAAAAGAATTCTAGCTCAAAAATCAAACTTTGATAAAAATTTAAAGTTGTAATTTTTCTACTGGTTGCAAAGCTTTCAAAAAAATTGTAAAAAAGGCTCAATTTTTAAATAAATTATTTTTAAAATGTTAAAAATTTTGAAGTTTTTTTTAATCTCATATTCTGATTGATTTAAAAAATCGCAATGAATAAAATACTTCAGGGGGGAGAGGGGGGCCATATTAGGACACAAATTTTATGTGTCTCAAAAAACCATGTTTTGGTAAATCCTCTGGCATTTGAAGCTCATTGATCAAAACCAAACGTGTATGGTCTCATTTTAAAGCTTTCGAATTAAGCTTTAAAATGAGACCTTACCCGTCAAAAAATAGTGATTTGATTCGCCACAACGTCGATTCTCGCTTAGGGGGGCCATATTAGGTGCAGGTACCTTAATAATAATTAAATTACTTTAAAACTGATTATTTTTTCATGTTGCTTTAATAATTGGATGGCATGTGAAATGTATAAAATAATTGACACACAAACTATTTTTATAAAATATAAACTAGTGCAAGACTTAAAATCTTCCAAAAACAATATTTTCAGCAGACTACAATTTTTCTTCATCGTCAAAACAGATACAAAACTTTTTTGAATCATCTTAGATCTAACCGTTGGTTTAATACATGAAAAAATATCATCACAAAAAATGAAGCTTAGGAAACTAAGAAGACTTTAGCATTAAAAAAAAATTAATAACTACTGCTTCAAATTTAATGATAAACATATGAATCTAGCTCTATGGTAATTTTTAAATTCAGCACTAGAATCATATAATTCAAACTTTTATTTATTTTTCAAAGTATATTTTCATTATATTTTTGAAACCTCTAAATTCAAAAATCTCATCAAAACAGGTATACAAGAAATAAAAAAATTATACTAAAGTATAAAACTATTTAAATTTGGTTATTGTGGAAATATTTTCATGTGTTTGACCGACACCTTTGAAAACAAAAAATTTATTTTTTAATTTCACGCCTCTATCCCATGTTGATTGCACGGGTTCGGTCCGCCAGCGCACAAGATGATCTGGATACAAACAAACGCGCACGCGGCCCTGCAAGGCGAGCTTCGAGTTCGAACGCTTTTTTCCAAAAAATCAGAGCTGTTTATATTAAGTCCGGATCATCCCGTGCGCTGGCGGACTTAACCCGTGCAATCAACACGAGACCAAGGTGTGTGACATTGCACGGGTAGGGGAGAGCCGGGTAATTTGGGCAGTCGGGCTATTCGGGCAGTTGTTAATATTTCAAAGAATTTATATGAACTAGCTTTAAAAAAAATAGCAGGTGATAAGGTAGGTTTTATTTCATGATTTCACAAAAAAGCAAAGTTAAAATAATAATTTTTATAAAAATAAAAACTGTCCAAACTGCCCGAAAAGCCCGGAATTCCTTTCTGCCCGAATAGCCCGCTCGCCTTTACAATTTCAAGAAGAGAAAAATTCAACAAATATACATCTAATAAGTTACCTATTGATGGATTTTATTATTTTAATACATAAAGATTGATTTGTCAACGATCAAAAGTCTGCTGCACGCGTTTTAATGTAAAATTATAAGAATGCCCGAATAGCCCGCGTTAGTGCCCGAATAGCCCGGCTGAAATAATCTCAGTTTGTATCATTTATTTATTTTTATATCATCAGTTAAGTGCTAAGTTTTTTTACACTTATTCTCAAACAGTTAATTTACAAAAAATAACTGTTTCCAAGTGCAAAAATTAATAAATTTTATTTTTATAAAATAAAGTTTGTGTAGCTGGCTCAAACTGCCCGAATTACCCGGCTCTCTCCTACAGTCCGCAATATTTTTTTCCATGCCTAGTTTCAGGATTACTCAGAAATAGATATATTTTTTTCTGTTTGAATATTTGTCATTAAAAAATATTTTACAAAACATTATAATCTTTCATAAGTTTTAAAATTCACATCGAAATAAATGCACTTGGCTCAAGAGACCTTGAGCGAGTTTTAAAAAAGCGTCGATCTCAGCTGAAACATACTCCAGTTATTAATCGCGACCAACGGAACGAAAAACAATTTTCCAAGCGAATTCTTGCGATTTCAGGTAAACTTCATTACCCGCAGAAGAAGAAGAAGAAGACGAGGCGGCATTAAATTCCGCTACGAACTTTATCGTCCGTGACTTTAGCTTCATTTTTCTTCGCAGATTTAAAAAAATTTCGATGTTTGCCGATGCGTGGCTTGAAGGAAGGCGTTAAACTCGTACAAGGCTGACGGCTTTTTGAAAACGTCGCGGATTTTTCAAAAAAGGAAGTGCAACGTTGCAACTTTCAAAATTTTATCTGTCGCATATGTACGTACGTAGGCGGTTGCACTTTGTTTGTAAATAAAAGAATGAAGTGATTTTTATTCAGATTTTTAGTTCCTTGTTAAATTTTTATCAGAAAATTATTAAAAAAAAATTTTTTTAATTTGATATCTAAAAAAATATTAATTTATAACTAATTCCTAATTAAATTTATAATGCTACATTAAAAAAAAATAAAATATTGTATAAAAATTCATGTATATTATTATTCATACTAATTAATAATTTATTTAATAATTTTAATAAATTAATTATTATATTAATATTATATTAATATAATAATATAAATTATTTTATTAATATATATAAAAATATTAATTATTAAATATCATCATATATTAATATAAATTATTGTATTAATATAATAAAATAGTATTTTTTTTATTCTTGAAAAAATTTATGCATACATTTTTTAAAAATAACTACAAATATATTAAAAAAAAATTTTTTTTCAAGATATTAAAAATTATGCAAATTTTATTTTTTAAAGTTTGTTAAGAGTCTTCACGATGAGAAATAAATTCCTCGAGTACATGAAAAATATGCAACTCGACTTCGAGTAGCTTCAAAGAGGAGGAAGAAGAACGACGGGATAAAATTAAATGGAAAATTACGAAGCGTAAAAAAAAAAAATATTATAGACAAATACAAGAGACACGTCGGTGGTTTAAAATAATTCTAACGATGCTCGCACACGACTTTCGTGAAGTTGTTCAATTACAGTAAATAATACGTGGAGTTTCAAAGAAAAAGCGTTTTTCAGCCAAGCGTTTTACTTTCACGTATTTACCAACCAAAATACTCGAGTGTCGAGGTGCATTTTTAAAAATAATAGTTTTTTTTTAAAGCCCGTAATTTTTTCTACGCCACCTAGCTCCTGTACGATTTTTAATTAGATATTTTTTTAATTTAATCGTGATAAATGTCTAAAAAAGTTTCGACGATTTTATTATACCGATATGATGTTCGTTATAATGCGATTCCTTCTGATTTATTGCTATTTCATACAAAATTATTGAGTCCAGCTCAATCGTACGTACGAACAAAAAATTACGTAAAAAAAATTGTTTAATCGAATTGGTTGACTTCTATTGAATTGCTATTTTGTCATCGTTTCCTTTACAGAATTTATGAAATGATTTTTTAATTTAAAAACCCGTGCGGTTGAAATCAACTTTTAATTGTATGAAATAATTTTACATAAATCAGCGTAATTAATGCTCTTTTTTTTAACCTGACGGAACAAATTGTTTCGTGCCAATACAAATTTAATGTTTCATTGTTGGTTTACAACTTTATGCGTCTAGAAACGTGATTTCAGAGTTTGCGTCAAGAAAATTTTTTTTCATATCTTTGATGGCTTTAAACAATTTTTGAAATTGTGGGAAAATACGCATACTGTTGAAAATGTTTTTATCTAAAAAATTTAAATAAAATTACATAAACAATATTATAATGAAACTTTTAATTACATGTAAACTGCTAAATACAAATTTACGTTGAAGTCCATCTGAGTTTAAAAGAAACTTTTTTTGTGAGAAAATAGAACGCAACCTTCTATTGTATTTTTGAATGATATAACATTTTTTTTTCTCGTTCCATCTGAGTGCTATTAAGTTCCATTTTCAATTTCAAATTCATAAGCCGCCTATTGAAATTGCATTCAAGGTAGATGCTTGCTTACTGTGCTCATTGCGCATAAATTTCTTCGATTATTCTTTAAACTGTTTTCTCCTCTCACGCAAAGGAACATTTAAAACTCTCCATACTTAACAAAACCTAGGAAAATTTTTGGATTCTTTAAATCTTCCATAACTGTGCTTCATACAGTAAGTAATCCATGAAAAAAAAAAAAAAAATATTAGCTAATATATTAAATTTATTTCTAAAATACTGGTTTTCGGTCCTTAAATATTAATTTATGCACTTGTATAAAACATCCGAGATCAATATGAAAATCATTTTTTTAGTCTTTCAGAAAACTCATAATCCTACCAAAATTTTCAAATTGATTACTTATTCTACATCTAAATAATTGTATATATGTAAATATTTTCTTGTATTTAGTTAATATACGTGTAAATAAAATGTTGTTACCAAATTTAGTCTAAACTTTGTAATTCAAGTATTCCCTGAGCAAGTGTAACAAATAAATTTCAAACTTACACTTCCATAAGTTTGCACCCATCCGCTATAAATAATATTTCCGTTTCCTTTCAATTAATTTAACATGCGCGTACATTTTCACTAGTTTGATCCAGACAAGTTGGAATACATTCGAAGTCGAGCGTACCGTTAAAACAGATGCTACCTCAGTGGAAATTTTTTCTCAAACCAACCGCTCATTTTCATGTGCCGGATCGCCAACGTAAACAATCAATGATTTCCCTACTCCCCCCAAGTAAAAAATTATCATAAATAACAAAACATCTAGGTTTTTTACGATGTTTGCAAAATTTTCATCAACATACTTTAAAAAAAGGCTCGTTGGACAAACAACGTTTTCAGTACACAACTAGTTACAAAAAAGATTATTTCGCACACACTCCCACACCAAGCCGATAATTCCCAAAAACCCATAATCCAAATCGAGAAAACATCTTCATCGAAAAGCGTAGCCGCGGCAGGTCTCCCCGTACACCGCGTACAGCCTGACCCAGCAACTTTCTCGAGCATGACTCCGCCGGAGTGGTGGGGTCGTACCGCGGGTGAAAGGCTCGGGCGTTTGGCTGTGTGCGTTCGTTCGCCGCAGCCTGCCGTTACCAGCTACATCGGGGCCTCAGTAGTTATCCAGCGCGCCAACATGAAGGAACCATGGAAGAAGTCGTGCAACGGTGAGTGCAGTGCTTCTGTGTGCCCCTTTTTTTTTCACCTTACCTCGTCTTCTTTGTTATGTCACCCGGGGGGTACAGTGAACGGCCTTCTTAATCGGGAATTATTTTTCAAAACGGGGGATTTTGTCCTAGGAGAAGTGGTTATGTAAGTAGCTCTGCCCCCCGGACACGGTTCTTTTTTTTTTTTTTTTTCATTTTTCCGCGATAGAAATCGCCCCGCTACCCGGGGGTTATGTAAATATCGGGGGTCCTTTTTTTTACTCCGAGCTAAAAAAGTCATCTCCGAGCAATCGACGACTGCCGCGGCGGTGGTAACACCGCACAGCGGAGGAAAGAGAAAGTCCAGGAGGTGATTTTTCGCAAAATACGATTACTAGACCGTTACCCTGCCTGCACCCGGAGTGATTTTAGAGAAAGCTGCCTACGAGGCAGCTTTAGTTTTTTCCCAAAAGTGTGTGTGTATACGGTATAATTCCCTTCTTTAGATTTTGCTTTTTACGGAGAAACATTGAGAGAGAAAAAAAAATGAGCAAACCGCGATCGAAGGCCGTTCGCACGTATCGGGCTCCTTGTCCCAGTTGCAGTACGCAGCGGAGTCTAGAGAATTCTTTTGTTTTTCGTTTACAGGCAAGGTAGTGATTACCTTGAACAACGATGACGAGAAAGCCACCACGCCCACGGAGGTCGAGGTACCGGTCGACCTCAGCTGGACCAACGGCGCGGCCGTGCGATTCAGCGACAGGAAGACTTCGACCAACAAGACCATCGTCCTGGTAGCCGTGCTCCTGGTCCTGGGTCTCACCGTAGTGACCCTCTTCAAGGTCCAGAACCTGGTGTACTCGACGAGCTACATGAACTGGCGCATGCAGGAGCTCGAGTCGGCGGTGAACGACGGTAACGACGACGTCAAACTCATCAAGTACAAGCTTTCGCTGGACGAAAGCAACGAGGCCCGGGCCGAAGCTTTGATCAGCTCCATCGCCGGGGGCAAGTCGGGCTCCATCGAGAGCCACGACCTCAAGCTCTCTGAGTCCCAGAACAGGAAGCTCACCAACGCCCTGAGCAACGATGCCAAGGACACCAAGGAGACCGAGGTGCAGAACTCGAAGGGTCTTGAGCCCGAGAGGACCGAGTCCAAAGAGTCCATGGACAACGACGCCCGGGAACACCCCAACCCCGCCGATCCCGAGGAGTGGATAAAGCCCCTGGTCGAGATCCTCGAGGACGTCAGCAACCACCCCCTGGTGAACCAGCGCAACGAGAACAGCTTCTTCAAGAACGTTCTCGAGCTCCTGGCTCCACCCAAGCGCGAGGAGAACCTGCCCCAGGAGCCCATGAACGACGGTAAGATCATTCTCAACTCGATCGTCAGGGTCCAGGGCAGGCCCATGATGGACCAGGCCCCCGAGCCCTTCGACTTCCTGAAGAAGATGTTGCCCACCGACAGCATCAAGATCATCCACTTCAACGAGCGACCCCTCGAGCAGCCCCAACAGCCCCAGCCCAACTCCCTCGAGGAGGAGATGGCTCAGAGGCTGGGACTACCTAGTGTCAAGATCCTGTCGCCCTTCGACGGCATCAACAAGTCTCCCGTGCCCATCAAGTTCTTCTCGCCCGCCGGCGACAAGCAGGAGCAGCCCATCGACGAGATCAGGCCCAAGATCATGATCAAGAGCGTCAGGTAGGTGTTTTAAAAGTGACTTTTTTTGGGTACTTATGGTGTTTTCTAACTTTTTGTTTTTAAAACGCAACGGAACTAGCGTAACCTGTTCAGACCGGGAGTTTTGTAATCGGTTTCAAGACAGGTTCTTTCGAGAAGTCGAGAAACTTCAGGGGTCGTTTAGAGATTGTTAAAGTACAAAATGGAAAAAAATAAAAAACGACCTGAAGTGGCAGTTGTTATGCTTTTGTCCAGTGATTTTTAATTTATTCATACTGTCATTGAAAATATAAATAATCAATAATTTTTTCGTCTTTACTGAATTTAATTCGTGTCGATTTGAAAGTTGAAAAAAAGTTACCAATCTACAATGCTCAAAGTGCAATAAACTTAATTTTTTTTTTTGCTACGAATTCTCAAAGATCGAATTTTTTCAGGGTCAAGATGGTGCCCCTGCCCTTCCGCAACCAGGAGGACTTCTCCGCAAGGAAGGAGCCCCTACCCATGTCCCTCCCCATGAACCCCGACAACATCGAGGTCTTCCGGGTAAACCAGGAGTCCCCCGAACCCAGCCAGGAGGTTGAGGCTCCTAAGATGCCCATGGGAATGCCCTTCCCGTTCCCCTTCAACCCCTTCCACATTGAGGACATCCTCAGGTCGATCCCCGCCTCGGCCAAGAACATCAAGATCTTCCCCATGGGTGGCAAGCAGGAGGACCCGGCCCAGTCTCAGAACGACGAGATGGCCATGAGCCAGGCCGAGAAGATAATCCCCGAGATCCACGAGCTCATCATGAAGACCCTTAGCGCCCCGGGCGACCAGAACCCCTCGAGCCCCGAGGACTCCTACAACCCCGAGCGACCCAACGTCGAGGTCTCCAGAGGCGCCATGCGCCAGATCCAGCTGCCCCAGGAACTCATGGAGTCCCTCCTGCCCATCAAGAGCTACGACGCCTTGGGACACGTCGCCGAGGAACAGCAGCCACCCAACCCGGACCAACAGCCCCCGGCTCCAGAGCAGCCCCAGCCCCAGCAGGCGCAGCAGCAGGAGGAGGAGGAGGTGCCCAGGCCGAGCACCAAGCTCACCCCCGTGACCTCGACGACCTGGGGCGAGCAGGAGCAGACCCAGTACCCCGAGGCCACGCCCCAGAACTAAACCGAACGCAGTATCACCGATGAAGATGGAACGAGACGAGAAAATTGCGACACCTCCGGAGGTGGACGGATGAAATTCAATTGTAGTTATACTAAGTAAAAAAAAAAAAAAAACACGAGAAACGATGTGATATGTCTACTATTAGCTGTTAACGGAATTTTTTTTTTTTTTTTTCTTCTTTTCTGTATTTCGAAGCGCAACGAAAGGAAACGGTAGAGCGACGACGACGACGGGTTCTCTATTTTTTTTTTATTTTTTTATTTTCTACTCGCTGATTATTTGTTGTGTTTTTTTTCTACCTGTGTTTTAAAATCGCGATCGGTGAAAGCAGGATTTTTCGCACACGCGGGTGAAAGTAACAGCCCCGAAAAAAGATGACGGACTTTTTTTTCTTGCACGGCTCGCGCTCTGCCGCTTCCGGAAAAGCGCTCGAACCCGATTGTTACCAAAAAAATAAATGGGAAAAACATACGCGTAAAGCATTGATTTTATTATTTTGTTACCGAAAGTAAATTTGTTTTTTTTTTTTTTGTGTGAGAATATTTAAGAAAAAATTTTATTACAACCAAGTTCTGTTTTTTTTTCTTTTTTTTTTTTTTTTTTTTTTTTTCTTTTTTTTTGAGTTTTGTGTGAGATTTTGCCAATAAAAGAAAGACCATGTTTGATTTAAGTGGATGTTGTGTTTGGTGTTTTTTTTTTTTTTTTTAATTTCCTCGTCCTGTGTTTACCCAACGATTAGCGGGGTCCGACGGGTAAATTGTTTTATCACGCGAGGAAGAGAAAAATCAGAGATTATCCTTTGTTTGAAAGAGATTCACCGTGGAATTGTTGTCAGGGACATTTTTCTCTTTGTGTTTTGAAATATTTTTTTACAGTGCGAGAAATTTTTTTTTTTTTTAACTTATTTAATTTTCATGCTGAGAATCAAGAGATAAGCTTATGAATTGTTTTAATATTGATTAATTTTTTTAAAGATGATTTTGAAATAATAGTTTTATTAAATAATAGTTTTATAATAAATATCTTTGGATTATTAAAATCAATTTAAAGTTTAAAAATAATTTTTGTTTTTCTTTTTTTTTTACTATAAATGAACAAAAATCTTTTTTTGCTCAGTATTTTTTTATAATAACAAAATATAAATAAACTGTTTTAATGTTAATTAATTTTTTAAAGCTGGTTTTGAAATAATAGTATTAATAAATATCCTTGGATTAGTAAAATCAATTTAAAGTTTAAATATCAATTTTTTTTTTTTTTTTTTTTTGCTCAATATTTTTTTATAATATCATAATATTACCCAGCACTTTTTTTCAAGATTAAAAATTTATTTTTTCTCGTACACGTGGTTATTAAAACCGAAACTCTTTAATTTTTTAACGTTTTGTAACGCACAATTTTAATTCTCATTTTAATTTTTCCCGCCAGACACAGAATTTTGAAATAAAGCGCGACCCCGGCTCTTACCGAGTCCTTTATTATGTGGTTCGCCTTGTGAAACGAGCCGTAATTTTATTGTGGCTCCGCATTTTTTTTTTTCTCTCAAAAGTCCGCAGAGGAGATAATTCATACACACGTTCACGCCGAGTGAATCTTCAAAAGGAGCAATTATTTTTAATAGTTCTAACGGTATGCTTTTTTACGCAACCTGGGCATGATTTTTTTTCTTCGTTTGTTTTAAAAAAAAAAACCGCACGGGTGATAAAAAAGGAAAGTTCTTTAGTTCGTAATAAACTGGATCAGCTGAAAAATCACCGAACGAGTTTTACAAGGAGAGCTAAAAAAAAAAAAAAGAATTTCGACTTTTCAGGTGAGTCAGGGGCTGAGTCACGTGAGTAAATTTGAGAAGTGACACCGTTTGCTTCTTGATATTTTGGAAGGATTTTTTAAAACCGGTTGCGTAACGCGTAGAAATTTTCCTGGCTGCTGCTGTAGGAGAGACATGAAAATTTCGCGTGAGCCGTTCGTATGTTTTTCGAAAATTTTCTTGATTGAAGCCGATAAGATTTACGGTCGTAACGAGGAGGAAACGCACATTGTAGTTGTAACGAGATTCCGTAGCTTGATGTCTTGAAGTACCGATTTGTTTTTTTAGTTTCAGTTTTTTTTTTTTTTTTTTTTTTTTTTTTTTTAATTACATAAATTTTCTTTGTAAAAAAGCTTTATTTGATAGTATAACCCAATGATTAATTATAGTCAGATGTAATGATTTATTAATACAATTTTAAATCTTCTTAAACGAAAACTTGCATGATTTACTTTATTGTTTGAAAAAAGAATGTTTTGTTTGAGGGAATAAATTTTCAAGTGATTGGGCACTGGTAATGATCCCAATTTATCCTGATTTTTATTCAGTTGTTTTTCTAAAACATTTGTATGAATATCAAAACAAAAATTATTAAAATTGAGATTAACTGGGATAAACCGGGATCAACAGGGGTAATTTCGAAATATTTTTATGCCTCTTTCGTTTTTGAAATTATCTTAGTTTATCTCAGATTATAAAAGTTTAATCCTGGTTTATCCTCGGTTATCACAGTTTATCCAAGTTTATCCTGGTTTATCTCGTTAATTTTTAGAATTGCTCTACTTTTTGTAAATTTGGCTAAAATTCAATGACCGTTGAAAAAATCATAAGTAATGTTGTTTCTGATTAACAAAAGTTAGTATATTTAAAACAATACATTGTGAATAATCTTTTAAATTTAAGATCTTTTAATTTTTTTATATTAAAGTTTGATATAAAATCATTGTCGCACACGAATT
Source organism: Encarsia formosa (assembly GCA_038277355.1). Classification (NCBI taxonomy): domain Eukaryota; kingdom Metazoa; phylum Arthropoda; class Insecta; order Hymenoptera; family Aphelinidae; genus Encarsia; species Encarsia formosa. The sequence goes on along the minus strand of CM076184.1, from coordinate 12,390,257 downwards.
TTATTTTTTGAACAAAAAAGCTCTGAATATGTATCGTTGATTACTTCTCGCAAATTACAAGCTTTTTAGCGTCAATGGCCTCAACTACAACGATGTTAAAAATGACACTCTTATAATAAGTATTTTTCGAAAACAGGTGAAAAAAACTGAAAATTTAAAATTTGTACAGTTTCTCATAGTTTCTATACAGCACAATTTAAAAGTTCTTTCTATCTTTATTTTTATTTATAAACATTCTTTCGTGGGGAGCATTTTAATCAAAAATGCAAGTGTAATAGTCTTCGCTTATAAAGAATCATTTTTTGACCAACGGAAATAATTCTTACAAACGAAACTGTCAACAAAAAATTAAAAAATTTTAAAATTAAACTTTCTTAATTTTTATTCAAACTTGTTACATACAAAAATACACTTTAGTCAGAAAATTTTTGACTTTGGAAAAACTGACTTATTCTTATACCATTTTCAACGAATTCAGCGGTTAAATTCGTAATGTTTTGCTAAATCAGTGCCCGAGTAACACTGCGCGGCTTCAACTTGTGAAGCTTTATAGAGTTTCTTTATTCGACGAAGATTTTGAGACTTCATCATCATATTTCACAACTTCAGACTCATCTTCATCGCTGATCTTCCCAGGCATAATTGATCGCAGATTTGATCTACCAAATAATTTTCAGTAGTTTGAAGGTCAGCGTCTACATTAATCCAATTCAACGGTTAGACATGCACACAAAGTAAAAAGAAAAAAAATTTCAATTTAAAGTTCTAATGGTACCATGTTTTTAAATTTAATTTTGCAAAACAAGATATGTAAAAATCAACAGATATAAATTTTGCTGTTGTGTAAAATTCTATTTTAAAGCGTAGCGTTTTAAAGCTTGCAAGCTTCATACAAAAAATTCAATCTAGAAAATCTTGTGGAAAGCGTTCACTGGTTGAAAAAAATTTTATTCATAAGACTTTGAATGTGATTTATAATTAAAATAGTAACAAACCAAACGTGCTGTATCTAAATAAAACTTGAAAGCTCATGCTTTTGATTTTCAATAATCTCTTACGTAAAAAAAAATGTCATTTTTGTCAAGCCACTCCGCTCGAGAGTGCTAAATTAGTGCTAAATAATTGTTCACAAATCCTACTAAATATTATGTAAAATCGAGAATAATTCTAATCGCATATAATTCTAATAAAAATAAATTGAAAATCAACGTTTATTGAACAGGTAGGTTTAATCTAAGTAGAGCATGTCTATGCTGATTTAATTATCAAATTTAAGGTACTCTAACTAACTGGATTTTTAATTCAAAAAGTTTCAAGTAAGTACAAACTTTGGTAATATCGAAGTAATTACTTTGGTCAAATGTTTTCTATTTTCATTTTTTTTTTTTAATAAAAACTTTTCATCATACATACGTTTGATTTAAGTTATTTACTATTTTGTATTAAAATAAAATATTTATAAGTTAGATGTAGGGGAATGGCATGTTGAAGTGATCTTAATCCTATTGAGAAGCAGAAAAACCGTTTTGTCAGTGTTTATCAACTAAAAAACAAGATCTGTCATGATTTTTTGAAATTTGTTTGTATTTATCAACGCAAAACAATCAAACCTCTAAAATTTTTTGAAACATTGTTTTGAGAAGATGAAATCAAAAATAGTTTGTTCAACCAAAGATAAATAAATATTGACCCTAATTCTTTTTGTAAATAGACTTGTTTCACCTGTTGTCATCAAATAAAATTTCTTTTTCAAAGCTTCGTACATACAAAATTTTTCGCACTTTGATTTCGCACGTTACGCAGATAAACCACGTAAAAATCAAATTTTCAAAAAAATCTCCAGCGATCAAGTCCTCAAGTTCCCAGTCTCACTCCACATCTCCAATCATGCTGCTCTTGCTCCTGCTGTGCGTGCTGCCGTCCATCAGGGGTGAATCCTCGGTGAGCTGTCAGCACGTTCAGAACCTCCTGGACCACTCCGAACCCTGGACCAGTACCACCCAAATCCTGCAGAAGTGCCTGGAGCGAGCGGACCAGGTCGGCAGGTACGACTACCGGGACTTGTACCTCAGCTGCAATGACGTTTTCGGGAGCAACCTGACGAAACTCACTACCAGCCTGGTCAAGGACTACCTCCGGTGCGAGAAGGACGGATACAGCGGTGGCAGTGTCAACGACACGTTCCATGATATTCTACGCGTTTTTGTCCAAGGTAGGAGAGCGTTGCGACAAATTGATGGATGTTTTCGTAATGTCGATCGAACGCTGGGAATTTGCACTGATTTGAGTGCGACAGTTTTAAAAGTATAGATGAGGTACTGAAAGTCTTTTTTAGTAGGTGTTGTAGGAGTTTATTCCTGTAAAAAATAAAAAGACTGACTCGATTTAGCTCTTAAATGACTCACGGGTTCCCAAGGACCCTGGTGACCCTTTGAAGGTAACTACTTATAAAATGGAAAATTCAAAGTCCTTCATTTACAGTCCAGCCTATGTATGTTTCAATAGTGCTAGGTCATGTGCGCATCATGCTCCCATTAGTGGGGGTAAAACAAAGCGTCAGTGGACCTTCAAAATTAGCTAAACTACAGACAAACATTTTTTTTTTTTTTCTTTCAAACTTTATCACTTCTCATGCCATCAGAATATAAATTGACAGCAGATATTTTCGATTCATCAAAAGAGCCATTTTAAAACGTAAAAAAAATTTTTTAGGCATTGAAAAAATTTATAAACATGTTCAAACGATGGGGTCCCAGAGACCCTGTGTGTCATTTACGTAAGTTTTTTGACTTGTCTCATTTAGTGGTTAATAAAACTATGTTTTTTAGGTTATTTTTTTTTTTTTTTTTTTAGATATATGTATAGCAGTGGTTCTTTTTTATTACAGATTTTTATTTCGATTTTGAAAACACACGCACAGGCGCCTGTGCCTCATGCTTTTTTTTTATGCGCTGTCATATAGTAACCTTAAAATGCACTTTTCAAATAATTTAAAAATTTTCCAGCCTATCAGCTCACGAATAAAAAGTTTACGCAAGATGGCGATATCTCTCCTTTATAAAGGGATTTCCCCGCCTATCAGCTCACGAATAAAAAGTTTACTCAAGATGGCGATAGCTCTCCTTTATAAATATATCTCCTTATTAATTATTAAATTTTTAATTTTTATTTAAATTTGACTAGTGCATTAGGCAGTTAAGTAACGATTAAAGAAAACCTTGATAATTTTTAAATACAAAGAGCAAAATCTTACAAAAATATTTTTTTTACGCTGAAAGCGTTATGAATTTTTAATTTACATAATAAATTGAAAAAGAACTGATCAGTAATATTATTGACAAGTACATACCTTAATTTAAAATTTAATACTCGATAGTTTTATTGAGTTATAATATCAAAATTCTAACATTAAAATTCAATATTTAAATTTTATATTCTGAACCAATCGCATCGCAGGGAACGGCACCATATCGATCGACGATAAATCGGTAGTCAGCTGCGGTAGGAACATCTCCAGCCACAAGTTCTTCGAGCTGTGCCGGGAGTTCGGCTTGACCCGGGAGCAGCGGTCCCTGGGATTCCTCCGCTACCTGCACGGGGACCGATGGGCCCAGGAGGAGAGCGTAGACGAACTCGAGCTCACCTGCGACCGAGTCTTCTCCGAGGATCTACAGAACTACGTCTACCTGGATCCCGTCCGGGCATTCGTGGATTGCGGGAGGAGAGCCTCGATCGAAGCTTCGAAAAGGGATGAGTTTGAGAAAATGCATGCCGTTGAGCTCATGGATTTAAGAGGTGACTGCTTTGAATTATTTGAAGTTGAGTTAGTTTATTGAAGAAATTCAAGGCTTTTAATAAAATCATTCCTAAATTAATTTATTTATTTCTTTTGATGATTGGCTAGCTTTAATTAAATTACTGTAATAAATAATGCGAGAGAAGCTATATTACTAGAATAGGTACCTTTAATCGATGAGAAGCTGGTTTATTTTTCTGAAATTTTGTATTTTTCAAAATTCAACTTTAAAGTTGAATTTTGAAAAAAATGCATTACTTACTTGCATTCTAAGGCATCTCAACTATTTCTCCAGTAGCAGTAATAAAAAAAATTCTTTCTTCTAGGACAAAACACCACTAACTTCGCAATCAACTTCCGGGGCTTCGTTAATTGTCGAAATCTTCAAGGGACGTTGATCAACGGTACTACCATAGCCCCAAACTGGGCAGCCAAAAAGTTATGCTTGTCGAAGAAGGGCTTTACCTACGCGGAGTTGCTGAACGAGCCGGGGAACGACTACGACGTCGAGGTCTACCTCGAGTGTCAGGACGTCTTCAACGAGAAACTTGAGAGGTTCACCGGTGATCTTTTGGAGGACTACCGCTTGTGTCTGAAGGCAGACAAGATTGAAGCAGACTCCAAGAACTTTATCTCGAAAAAGTTCAAGAAAATGTTCGATATTATTGGAAGTAAGTTCATTATCTTAATTTTTGGAAAACGAGTCTCTAGAACTTAGAAGAATTCCAAAAGTGTGATTGTTTTGGAGATCTCAAGATTTGACATTCATTAACGAAGATTTCATCAATCATAAATTAAATAATGAAAAATGGAAATCGTTAATTATTACAGTTTGTATCAATGTTGTCGAGTATTAGATAAATCTATCAATTTTTAATGATTCGGGTATGTTGCAATTTTAAATCTTCAATTTTTTTTTACTTTTTCATCAATAAAATAATGAAAATTATTAAATTGTTTGGTGTTTGATCCGTACGACTACATTTTTTCTTCTGTCAATATTACAAGGTAGCCTACTGCGTTAGTCTTCAAAGAAAAACTGTGGGTAAAATGTTTCTCTAGATCGATTGTTGAACATTGATTTTTGTTATTAAAATTTTTTTACCATTAAAAAAAGTCAAATTCATTATTCACTACTTTCAAAATTATTTGCAATAAAAATGTACATTCGAAAAAAAAAAAAAATGCTTTTGAAATTTATTAAAAACTTTTAGCTATCATCGTGAACCAACAATAATGATTATTCAATATCATTGCTATTATGATGTGTAGCAAATTTTTTACAACACTTTTTTTATATATATTACACTGGGTTTCCGTATGGTCCCGAACAAAAAAGAGCGACGTAGTTGCACAACCTTGTTTTTAGGTGGTTAACTTTTATTGCGTCAAAATTTGCCTTTCTAACGACCGTAACGTGACGCAGCACGATTTCGGCCGGTCAACAGACTCGTTTCACGCGTGAATAAAAACAAAGTTTTTTTTTTAATTATTCCCCGAGATCACTTTAAAATACCCGCGATAAAAAAATTTTTTGCCTCTAGAAAAGGAGTCGGCTCGGGACAGATATCGGGTACTAGCAAACCTGGTGAGCTGCATTGGTTTCGACTCGACCCTGGCTGACGTCTGCAGAGCCCGGGGGACGACCCTGATCCACGAGATGCTGAACATCGGGGACCTGGCCCGACTCCAGAAGAAGACGTGGCTCAACGTGGAGGACCTGGCGAAGCTGTACCTCAGGTGCGACGACCTCTTCGACGAGTGGATCGAGCACCTGGATGACGTCCCACTCGATCGGTTCAACAACTGCAGGTTCGTTGAGGGAATTAGCGACAGGGCCCTGGAGTACATGGACGAGAGGCTCGAGATCGACTTCAAACACGAGAAGAACAATGACGATGATGACGAGTTTTCGTTTGATGAAGAGTCGTAGTTGTGAAAGGACGTAACAATTTTTTAATTTTTCTTGTTTTATTGTAGTGTGAGTCATATTCAGAAATTCAGATAAATAATTCATAATATAGAAATTTATTAATTGAGTTTTTATAAGGTGAGAAAAAAGAAATTTTAATATTCATTTATGCTAGATTCTGCTATCGCACTTCTTGATTTTTAGAAACTCACGTTTTCTTCGTTTATCCATTTATTTTGAGGATCATAATTGGAAATCATAATTTTTACTATTTACAATTTTGAGATTTGTACAATGTTTCAAACTTTTAAAGCCACTGACCGATTTCATCTCAAATTTTCTAAAATTTGCAGTTGGGGTCTTAGATTTGTCTCAAAGTGAAATATTATGTTGCTTCTTGTGTTGTATGAAAAGAGACTTTTCGAGATATGCAATATCAAAAGGGTGCAAAATGATGAATTTTAAGAAAAATCGAAACTCAATAATTATATTCATGATAAAAACTAATAAAATCTTGAATATCACGCCTGATTGGCTCCGAACAATGGGTCAAGAATTCAAAAACTTGTTATGTCTTATAGAAAAGAAAATTTTCTTATTTCTAAAAAACTGGTTTAACATAAACTATTTTTTAAAGAAAATTAGCTAAGATTAAACAACTTAATAATTTATAATTGTCCGTGGTCGACGCTTACCAGCACCTCATCTAAGGACTCACTGTGGTTCGTGATTTCAATATTTTTTTTACATTTTTGATGCTCAAAAAATTATAACTTCATATCAATCCCTGCGTTACACCGAAAAGGGACCTTTTTTAGTTATTTTCTTATAAACTTTTTTGCAGCATCAGTTTTAGTCATAAAATGTTACTGTGGGCCCATAAAAATGTTCGATATTCTACCAGGGAAAGTCTGTATGGAATTTAGGTATTAAATGGACACCATTTTTCTCATTGTTAATTATTCGTAAGGCAAAGCGATTATAATTTCGATAAGTTTCGTTATAAAAATAATTGAAAAAAAGTGTTTTCTTCTTCTGTGCAATTGAATATGTATTTCGACACAGGCGCTTCAAAAGTGTTACCAAGTCTTAAATGTATGATTGATACGTATTATAATGGTGAAATAAAAACCATGTTTGTTCATGATGATCTCTTAACTATGAATTTTTTACTTCTTTCTATTTATTTATTTACAATGGTACTTTTCGTTGACATTTTATGTTAATGTTATTTATAAAAAAATTATAACATAAACCATCTCGCAATCAAATAAAATATTCTGTATCTTTTGCAGCGAAACATAAGTTTCCTCAATTATGATTTTTTACAAACAGTAAAAAAATGCAATCCTCAAACCTGTCAACAGTTTCCACCATTTCCATAGCCCACCTCAATTAAATCATAACTTTTAAACAGAAAGAAAAAGGTAACATTATGTAATGTATGGGGGAGTCAGAAAAAAGGCACGTGTTTCGGTTTGGACGATGACGTGCTCAGTGCAGTATCCCAAACCGGAATTCCCAGAACTTTTGAGCTGTATCACGTGCCCACCTCGAAAACAATGCAAAATAATTTTTACCAGCATGCGTGCGCATCTTCAGGGTCACTCAGAGCCGATCCTTTTTTTTTTTTTTTATTTAGCATCTTGGCTTTTTTATTTTATTCGATTCGAAAGGATGTTTTTTTCATAAGTAGAACGAGGTGTATTCATGCAGGAACCGAGTTTTTTTTCTACTCATGGATTTGAGTGGGGAACCTTTGCTGCGTAGTTGGATGTTTTGATTGTTATCCGGAGATGAATCGTGATTTTTTGTTGAGGTTTGAAGGATTGAAATAGTAGTGGGATTAGAATAAATTTTTAGTGAGAATTATCTTTTTACAATTTATGATAAATGTATTGATTATTCATTTTTTACATCTTATGTACAGTTTAAAAAGTTGTAGCAAACAATCATAGAGTTCTTGGTTTTTTCGAATCTTTTATTCATAGTTTCTGATAATAATATTTTCAATTTGGTAAAATAAATGATTTTAAATTATCTAATAACCTACTGAGGTAATAAAGATTGATACGAAAAAAAAAAAAAATGATTTTAAAAATGAATTTGGCTAGTATTGACATTATAAAATGGACATCTACAGCAGTTAGTTAAATTCAAAACAATTATGTGAATTTAGATGACATTAAAAATTAATTGCACAAGGCTGCAGTTGCAGCAATCATTTTTTTCAATTTTATTTCTAAACTGATATATGTTTATTTTTGTTTATTTTTTACTTGTGATAATATTCAATATTCAAGGGAAATTATTCAAAGGTGTTAACGATCCTAATAAAAATTAACTTTAAAAGAAACTAAGTCCGTACACAGACTTCCGGTGCACGCTCAGAACTTCATTAAAAAAAAAAGTATAATTTTCAAAACAATTACTCGTAATAACAACGTGAAAGGCACTCGTCACATAAATTAAAAAAAAAGGAGAAAAATTTTTAAGACGTTCGGCTTAAGTGCACTCCGGTAACGATCCGTACCAACAGCGGTAGCTGCATGACTATTTTACCGCAGAAATTTGCATATAATTGTACATCGTGGACTAATGCCTCATTACCGGACGACAAATGTTCCCCGAGCTTTTTCTTCACGACTGGATGGCGAAAAATCTTTTTTTTTTTTTTTTTTAATGGGCGCCACTTAATTATTGTTATTGTAGCTTTTCGCTTTTCATTTTATTTTTCGTTGGTAAGTGTCACCCTCGGACGACCTTGAAGCTACCCTTCCGTTATGGATTATTTTCAAAACGTAAGGTGTAGGTTGCGGAGGCATGCCTAAAGTTAAATATTAATATTATTACTGGGTCTTAATATTATCAGCTAGGTATACGTTTATAGGCATGCACACGGAGAAAAAAAAGTGGAGTTTCTACCATCAGGGTGAGCTGTGAACTTCATTCGATTGGAAAATCTCTCAACAAAAATAGAAGTTGCTCCTACTTTTTTTTTGGGAATTATCAGTTTGAATTTTGGGGATTGATCGTTTGCAATTACTGAGGCACGATAAAATTAGCATATGATTCACCATGAAAATAATTTATGTTTCAAAGTAAATGCTAAAATTTCGCATACTTTCTTAAAAGTGTTATCATGATTGGGGTCTTTACCTTACAACAGACGTGGTTGGTACTTTTTTTTTCTAAAACTATTCTATAATAATGCTTGATTTTTAATTTTTAAAGTCCACAAAAATAATACTGCCGAAACCAGCCCACTGATGCAATAGGTTTAGTTGAGAGTCCACAAACACAATAAATTTCAGGAATTTGAATGAATTTTTTTTTTTTTTTTTGAGAACTTGAGAACAATATTTTAGAGTTTTACTGAATTTTTTCAACTTTTTAACTTGTTTTCTTTATTATTTCCCGGCAGTTTTATCGATTAATCTATAATTCCGGCAACTGCACTAAAGAAAAATTTAATTTATTCACTTTTTCGACTTTTAAATTTTTTTCATTTATTTTTTAGCTAAATTGTTTGAATTTTTATGATTTTTAAGATTGATATTACAAAATTTTTTTAAATATTTCCACTATTAAGCTGACAAAATCATCAATTTTTTGGTAACAGCAAATAAGATGTTACAATAATCGTCTGCTTAGTAAAAAGCCTTATTGCGATTTTTCTATAAGAGACTCTTTTAAATTCGAAAGCTCTGAAAAATCAAATTCAAATTTCTGTCATGGCCTTTCGAACGTTCAAAGATCCTCCAAGTCACAGTGTGAAAACACCGATCCACGACTCTAGTCAGCGCGGCAGTAAACAAACCTCCTCTCAGCACCTCTCCCAGAAAAAAAAACTCCTGCTCTTGGCGATGGAGTACACACCTCTGCGGGACGGCACCCAGTGTAAGCCCTAAAACCAAAAACCAGAGCTCCATAAAGTCTCTAACCTCCTAAATCTAACCTCTCCAGGCTCCTGCAGGCGGTCACTGGAGGACGGCCTCCCGCTGCAGATGCCCCCGAAGAGGCGCCCGGGTCACAGGGAGCCCCTGGGACTTAGGGCGAAGATAGTCATGATTAGCTTAACGATATTCATAACTACGATATTCCTCATGGGACTATTCAACGTTCCCGTTCCCAACAACCTGGCCCAGCCATGGGTCGCCATAACAGACTACAACTACAGGATACCCGACAATTACGACCCGGAAGGCTTCAAGGAGGACGGCGACGGGTGATTAGCTTGCGGTTCTTTGGGTCGACTGACGGTTTTTCGTGTGATTACAGCGGGCGGCTTTTATTACGCCGTCTGCGGGGTGTTTTGCAAATGGTTTTAGGTTAATGGCGAATGCAAGTTGTTGATTGTGTTTTAGTTTTTAAAACGTGCGTTGGCTTCGTTGAGACTGTTATTGTTCTGTTCACACTCGTTTTTTTTAAATATTACTTTTGATTGATAATAAAAAAATGCTTGGAGATTGAATAGTTCGTTTTTAGGTTTTTCTCATTGATGGTGAATGCAGTTGGGCTGTGTTATGTTAGATTCACTATCGTAATTTTAATTATAAAGTCAAGCTAGGATTTGGTGTATGGTTACATTTTTTTTTTTTAACTTTCTGTTTTATTTGTTTTAGTTTATTTATCTTTATTTTAAGTAGAAAATAATTACAAAAAGCTTCAAATGTTCTTTATTATGAAATAGCAATCGAAGTAAGCTATATTATTTTGACGCAGAAATAAATAACATTTTTACTCATAATATTTATTAATTAGTCATCATTTCTTTTCGATGAAATTTAATTTCAGGTAATCTTAATTGACAAGTACATCTGTTTCAATAATCAAAGTTTTTTTCGTATCAATTCAAAAATTTTTTTATTTATCATTAGATTTTGAATTAATTTGATAAAGGAAATGACATAAAAATAAATTTTTTTCAATACCAACTTTTTAAACAAAAATATCACTGTTCGTTGAACTATCTTCAACTGAATAACAAGAGCTGAAGTTACGGACACATTAATTACTTATCTGTATCGATAAATACTTCAATAATTGATTGTTACTACTTTCACAAAAAACTGCACTCAAAAGATTAACTAATCTAAACAATTTCACTTCTCGTTACTGCTGGATCTAAACGAAGTCCGCAATCAATATTTCATTTAAAGATCGAGAACAGCCTTAGGATGAAATAGCTTGACAAGCTCATAAATTTTAAATACTTTTTCATTTTGAATTTTCTAGAACTTCATTGTCTTACCCGACCCTAAGCAATGCACTCACGAGTCTTTTATTAGTTTAATTAAGATTTTCTTCCAGACTAGACGGAAGTCTAAAATCGGGTCATCTATTGTTTGTAAAATTCAATTTTTCTTCTGATACAAATTATTATTTTCCAATTAAAAATGATTCTTTAAAAAGTGTTGCTTTCGTAAAAGAATATAATTTCAATATTATAATTTTAATTCGGTTGCTCGCATAAAAACAATTCATTTGAATTTTATGGAGCACTTAGATTAAAAAATAATAATAATATAATTAAGTGTTAACTAAAAATATAAATTCTTATTTGAATAGTAATAATTTTTATATCGTAACGTCCAAGCTGGTACAAAATTTTTGACTTGTTAAAACGTCTGTAAGCTAGTGGTAGCACTAAAATAAAATATTTAAAACATTTTTCAATAATAAAACATAAAATTGAAACTAAGGAATCGCTTGAAAAAATCTATTATAAACGAATTTATTTTTACTCGGGCCATGTTAAAATAAAATTACTTTCTTCTAAAAATTGTTGTTTATAACGTTAAAATTATTTAAAATATCTTATCTAAAAATTACAGTTAATAGAGCAGAGCATTAAATAATTTTTCTCTGATGCTAAATTAAGTTAAATGCGATTTTTTTCTCTAGAAAAAAATGCAGATTAAAAAAAAAAATTTCTCATGTTTAATTTCGTAAAAGAGCTTTCAAATAAAAATAGATTTTCAGAGATTTTTTTTCAAATAATTTTTATATGCATGCATTGTGACAATTTCGGTATTAAAAATTCAAGTGAGTTGAATTAATTCCGTCTTTTCATTACATCAATCCAAAAGGTGTGAACAACCAAAAGATAAGAAGTCATTAATTTTTTTAAATATAGTGTGTTAATTTTTATTGGATTACTAAAAACTGTTATATTAAATTATATTTCTAATATGTGACAAGTGATTTGAAATAAAATTTAGAGTTTTAATTTGGAATTTTATGCTCTCTAACCTTCAAAATTATCATAAACTGTTGACAATTGTTTCTCGTCATCCATTCAAGAAGATAAAAAATTTATTCGCGAAAACTCAATGACTTAAAAAAGAAAAAAAAATTAATTACTCACTCCCCCGACCGAGATAATGAAAAAATTAGATTTTCGTATCAACCTATCAGCAGCAGTTATTTTTATTGAGTGTCAAAAATAGCTATCCCCGATTAAGATTTATCATTGTGATGAAACATCAGTGTTTCCAAACAACAACATTAAAAAAAAAATCCCGCAAAACACGCTCTCTTACACAAACAATTCCCGGAATAAGTTCAAAACAAACCACGAAAAATGAATAACCCATTATGAACGACAGCAGCATCCAATGTGCGCCGCAAAATTACAAGCAGAAAACTACAGATAAACCAAGAGGGAAAGAGAGAGAGAGAGAGAAGTTTGCAGAAATAATAATAATAAATAAAAAAAAACAAATCCACGGTTATTTTAATCGCTACGTGTGAGGGTAAAACAACTTGTTGACTGATACCAAAGGTCAGTCGATCGGATCGAGGAGGCGAGTCGAGCTGCAGGAGTATAAAGCATTTAAGATGAGCCAGTTTTACGAGAGGAACAACAAGTGCGATTGTAAGTTTTAGACGGTAGACATGATTTTTTTCATGATTTTCGTGGTACTCATGTACCAGCTCAAGCGATTTTTGAACGCCAACGGATGGGACAGCGTCGTTACCGTTTTGATGATTAGCTGAATTTTATCAATTTTCTTTTTAAATTCAAAAATGTAGTTTTTTTTTTTTTTTTTTTTTTACATTTCCCTGGTGGCGAGAGTGCGTTCCGAAAGGTAGGACAATTTTTTTGTGTGTAAAATTGTGAAATTTTTGATGAAGCGTTTGAGCTTCGACTGATGAAATTACCGTGACTTGCTTGAGTTGAAAATTAAAAATCTTCGGAGCGATAATGACACGATGTTTATAATTTCGCGAGACTAATTTGCTCAATCAAATTTTTATTGCTCGAACATGATAAAAAAAAATTTTCGCTTCATTTTTGATTTTAAGCTTCTAAAAGAAAGAAAATTTTTTTTGTAAATTGATTGAAAAAAAAAAAAAAAATCATTTAAATGGTTATGATTCTTTTTTATACTTATTCAATATTATTTTTTAATCTGACAAGTGATGATTATTTAAGAAAATATCGTTTAAATTTATCAAATTGTGGATCGAATTTGTTTATACGTAGTAAAGAAATTTCTCGCTGAATTGAAAAGTTTTGAAAAAAATTCTTTGAGTTTCATAAATATTTATGCATTGGAAAAAGTGAAATCTTTAATCTAGTTCAAACCAGAGATAATTTTTTAAAAAGTTTATTAAAAATTTGTGATAGATATTATTTGTTTTTATTTACAAATTTTATGCTCAGATACAATGAAAATTTAACATAATTGTTAAAGATTGGAAAATAATTTTCTTTCATAAGTTTGTAATTTTTCAAATTCATAATGAACAATGAACAACCCTGCAACTGTCCATGCTACTGTCAAATGACAAAAACAAGATTTCAAAGATTAAAATTATTATTTTGAAAATGAAATTCTTTTACGATCAAATTTAATTCGTAAGCTATTAAAATTGTTTCAATATAAGTATTGAGTAGATAGACTTTTTTAATTTAAAATTTTTAGTTTTTAAAATTTTCAAGTTTTCTTTCCAAAGACTTCAGTTTGATCAAACTGTAATTTTAAATTGTAAAATTAAATATTTCATCATAAATAATCAATTCTTTATTCTTAAATTATAAATTTCGCACAGTTCTGTCATCATTTATATACTTGTCGCAATTTCGTTAACTTTTCTCAAAATATTTAAAAAAAACTGATGATCAAAATCAAAATTTGACTCTTTAATCAATATTTTGCGGCTCATTAAATTTTCTACGCAAGCTTCAGTCTTTTGCGTATTTTATTTTCAATATTCATACAAGCAGTCCACTAACTTTCATAAAAAAATCTATTTTACAAAAACTCTGCAGGTCGCAAGCACGATGACGACCAGCGCGCGTCCCTCATCAAGATGGAGGTACCAGATTACCCGGAGGACCGAGGCGCCTGTCTTCGCCTGTTCCGCCTCCTGGCCTACTTCTCGATCCTGGCCCTACTGGGATACTCCCTGTGGCGTATCCAGGCTATCGAGTCGGCCCTGGAGGCGAGCGACAGGTTCGCCAACATAACCCGTCTCCTGAACCACCAGACCCAGCATCGTCGCATGGAGCGCTCTGTCAACTACAAGTCCCAGCTGGACCTAAACTCCGTGGAGGGTTTGAAGCCCATGAAGAAGCCCACTAACAAGAACGAGTTCGACCTCCTGGTGAACGACCTGTACGACAAGATCCAGTCGATGCACAACGACACGGATCGGGGGAACTTCGACCGTAACATAAAGGCCGTCTTCAGCGCCTGGTTCCCGGTCTTCGACGCCCTTCTGCGCCACGAGATGTCCATCGAGGAGCAGGCGAACCAGCTCCGTCAGAGCAGGAGCACCTGGAGAAGCAGGAACATAAAGCAGCACGAGAGCGACGAGCACTCCTCGGAGGAGCTCGAGAAGCGGGAACGCAGACAGATAGACATGGACAGCGACGAGAGCGACGAGAACGTCAGAGACCGCAGACAGATTGAGAGCGACGAGTCCGAGGAGAAGAAGAAGAGCAGCGAGGAACGAGGAGGCGGGAGCAAGTGGAAGAAACCCAACAGCGCCGAGGTCTCCTCCGAGGAGAAGAGGAACGACAGGGACAAGAACCGGTGGGGCAGGAGCGCCGAGGAACGCGAGGACTCGGTCTCGTCCTCAGAGGAGAAGAAGAACTTTAAGAAGAGCTTGAAGGAGTTTGGGAAGGAGTTCGCGAAGAAGCACTTCTACAAGAAGCAGAGCGACGAGAGCTCCCAGCAGTCGATCGAGTCCAAGGAGAGCAAGGAGAAGTTCTACTACCAAATTGTTACGTAGTGGATTTTTGATGATATTTAGTAGTTTAATGATAAGGATCGAAAGATGAAAATGTTTGGAAGCTTGGATATACCGGCGTAATTGCAACGAATTGATTCTTTAATTTTGAAATATATTACGGCTTGAGCTTAGTATCCTATACAATATTCAGTTTAGAAGATACTATAATAATAATTGTCTATTCGTATATGAATGTTGTAAAATTTAATTTTTAAAACTTTGTACCATTTTTATTTACTAAAAATTAATTTTTTATACTGTTTGTGTGTACCATTCCGTGAGTTTTAAAATGCATCAGATGTCAATTAGAATAATAAATTTATTCTTGCAAAAATAGTGAGATTTTTAAAGTAGTAGCAAAATATTTTTAAAGTCGATTCAGTTTTTTACCACTGATCATTTTTTTTTTGCAAAATTTTTTTAGCTTGTTTATAAATTTACTTTGCTACTTAAGTCAAAGATTTTGTTAGAATTTTATTTTAATTGATATTGAAGCTAGGTCGTAAAGACTTCTTTACCCCTCATAATAAAAAAATTTAAAAAAAATTGTTGAATTTGATACTTGTTGAATTTATAAACTTTTATTATGTTTGATAAAATTTTTGTTAAATTCTGTGTTTTTATTTTGTATTTTCCACCCTCATGATACAAAAATTCTAATATATTTTTATTTTAAATAAAGGGTACAAATTGAAAATGAATAAATAAAAAGAAAATTATGAAAAAATATATTAAGCCATAAATTTTTTTACATTTACATAAAATATACAATGTAAATCAAAAGAGCTCAAGTAATTTTTTGAATTCATAATATAAAAATTTATATTAAAATCAACAATATCGAACCAACTCCAGACGAATAATAAATAGATTCATTTAAATGCTGCTCTTAATCACTACGAGAGAATAGTAATTTTCTCGGTAATTTTTGAAACTCTTGAACATGAGTTTCTTAAATTTTTATTGTCAGTATCTAAAAAACATGAAAATGAATATACTCATTGAAAAAAAAAAAAATTAGTTAGTTTAGTAGTCACTTAAAGACAATCGCGAGGGCATGAAATGTCAGGATAAAACTGCGAGGATCGCAGTTTCACGGTCGATCGATTAAGGCTCAACTCGGTGGTGGTTTCCCGCAACAATAATCGAAAGGGAGAAGGTCAAAGTGGTCAAATTACCCTGCCAATCCTTCTTCTACCTTTTGTGAATAATTAAAACCGATGAGCTTATGGCTCCTGATCGACGATTAATCTTCTTTTCACTGCGAGTGAAGGCTTCTTTATTGAGCTCTTTATGATTGGTTTTTTTTTTTTTTTTTTTTTTTTTTTCAGAACAGAGAACTGAATTGGCCAAAGAATGACTTACTCAGTCTGTACAGCTACAAAGACAAAAAAAAACTCTTATTTTTTTGTAACGAAAAACTAATTATATAGTTATATTTAATTAGTCGATTCGGCATCCACATAATGAAAGTTCACATTGGTTTTAAAATAATTGAAAATATTTACAAATTTGCCGATTAAATTGCATCATGGACAAAGAACGCATCAATAATTATATAACATCTAATTTGTTATATTTCTCTAGGGTAAAAAATTCAGAATACTCGATTGATTTTTTCAAATAACGCGCATAGTTATGATTACATAAAAAAAATTTTCAATATAACTTCGATTATTTTCCCATGCTGAATTTCAACCAATAGAAACGCTGTATTTGACATTTGGCGGAGGAGTGTGGGTAAAATTATTTCGATAATTTTTCGGTTATTTCCAATTATTCGCATAGAAACTCAAATTGTTAGACTTGTTCGACTCAATATTTGGGTTGGACCCGAGTCACTGTGGTGTACACCTATATATACCTATGAGTACTCATATAGAGGTACTGACTCGGGTTAGCTCGGGTCAAGCCTAAAAGAAATTCAGCTGGGAAAAGTAATCCAGTCAAATACCCCTCGTGCTTCAAATTTGTAGAAAATTTTCCAGTTTTTTTGCTCAGCAAGTCGTGGGTCAAGTTTGCCAAAAAAATCAGCTAAACGATAATAAGCCCAGCTAAGTAATTGGCTAAGGCTCTTACCAGGGAAGTTTTCATGTCTAAATTAACTTCAAGATGTACAAATGTCTCATCCATAACAATGGCTTGACCCTTAGTCATAGACCATTTGAAAAAATTAAAAAAAAAAAAAAAAATAGTTCAGGTCTAATCAACAATGAAGAAGTTATATTTTACCTTATAAAAAAAAATTAACTAGGTAATGTTCAAATTGGATTGGCCAGAAATATATTGAAAGATTTTCGTGCTTTTTTTTTTTATTCATCACATTTTTTTTATTTACATACATAGATTTTTAAACAAAATTTATTTATTAAATTTCAATTTTGATTTAGTAATTAACTTATCGGCAATAATCACTAGATCTAGTTTATCCTTTTTCAAGTATGTACATTTAAAGTTTATGTAATAACTTCAAATCCGAGGGGCTACGCACTCCAGAATCACAAAAAGAATCAGTCATAAAAATAAATATAATCAATAAAGTATAGATTTCATTTCAGGTAAAAATCTTCGAAAAATAATATTTTTAACAAAATATTAATTGAAATTGGATCCAAGGCTCTAAACACTTTAAATTTGCCAAAAGAATCAAAAAGAATCAAAAAGAATCAAAAGAATCATCAGTAATTCTGGAGTGCGTAGCCCCTCGTTCAAATCGTAATTTTTTTTGAATTTTAGAATCGATACAGCAGAAATTTTTAAATTAAATAAATTGATATATTTTTTGAAAAATTAATATACTCCGTGACTAAAAATTAAAGTTTTTTTTTTCAAATAATTTAACCCATTTTACTTATTATTATTCAAAAGAATCATTAAAACAAAAACAAAAAATTAAAGGACTTGCAAGTTTTTCCAACAGTAACCCAACGCACGGTCTAAATGTATTCAATCAAAGTGACAAAATCCAATTAAGATGACAATCGCAGTTGTGATTTACGATCTCCCTCAGTCATTAAAATTGTGTTTCCAACTATAAAAACTCTAAAATATCTCGAGATCTTTCACTTAATTCTTCAAAATTTTTGTAAATTTTGATTACTTAGCCTGGTATTTTTGGAAATCGCGATAAGCATCGCCAGTTTTTTTTTTCCAAAACGCGATTTGGTGAGTCAATGTCAGCTGGTGGAAAGCAAAGGCTGCACGCAGAAGGCGAACGAAACGAGAAAACAAAAATCGAACGGAAGCCCGAGACGCGATTGCGGGTGCATGTATATTCATTCGGCTGTCACCGTTGGAATGAAAAATTTTAATTTTAATACGCCAGATTTTTCGTACACAGGATACGGCACAATGAGTTAGCATTGTTTTAGTTTTTTTTTTGCGAATCGAGAAGAGAAAAATGGAAGTTGAATACAATAAACAGAGTTACGTAATTGAACTTGTCAATCATAGTTGAACTTTGAAATTAAATTTATAGTTCGGTTCGATAGTAAGATTAATCTTGCTTTCCTCGACTGAGCTAGACACGCTCTGCATAATATTGCTATTATTTATTCGATTTTTATTTTCTTTTGCTCAATGCTTCAAAATGATTGAAAATTACTTCGCAAAAAATTGTTAACGTCCCAATGGCGAAACGATAATTTATTTAATGCTCTGATGGAAAAATAATTATTTATTTATTTACTAATAATCAATATTGCAAAACACGAGGTAAAACATTCTGTAATGATAACAAATGATGGTTTGCGAAATTCATGCTAGATTAAATAAAAAAAAAAACTCAATATTATGGACTCTACTCTTTTATTTTAATAAATTAATTAAATAAACTTTATTTAAATTCTTACAATCTTGTTTATTTATCTGTTAATTGATACATGCCTAAAGCACAAGATTTTCCGCTAAACAACTTTATTGAAAATCAATCTCAGAAGTTTATTTTTTTTGTATTTATTTTAACTCCAAAACTAATCGATCAATACACTCTCAATCATAAAAAAAAGAAGTTAAACAATGAGTAGATGTCCTTCCAAAAATCAACTGCAAGGTGGCGTTTTTGCGCAAACACAGATGCCGCCAACGCACTTTCCTGGTAATCTTGGTTTACATATTACAATATTCCTTGCAAACTAAAAATAATTTATTTTATTAGTTAAAAATTTATTTATCTATTAGAAGTTGTGTATGTTCATGAAACAGACGAGGACATGAGGTATAAATAAAATATGAATCTGAATTAATTTATTTGCAGTTAATCTTTATTACTCTTTGCGTCTAAAAGAGTTGTATAGTTTACTGATTATTAGATTTTCTTAAACTTTGTACCGTGTGTTTCGGCTGGTTAATTTATTTTTTGATTTATTTATACGTGTAGATTTTGAATTAATTTTACACCGCGTGTTTGAACTATTTTGTTTATTTTGTAAGTCATTTATTCATTTTAATTTTATATTGATTTTATACCTTTGTATTTTTGTGTATATATTTTCTGTATATGTAAGCTGATAGATAATTAGTGTTTAACAATTATGAATTTTTAAGATTGTAGGATTTACGTCCGGGATAGCTTACGAGTTATTTCGAGCGACGATCTGTTGAGCATGCGCGCGTCGACCAGGGCCCGACGGCGTTCGTCGGCTCGTCGCTGCAGCGGCCCCTTGTCGTCGCGTCGCTCAGTACAGTTCTGTTTGTAGTTTCAATTAGTCGCGCGCGCGTTTCGAGAAATTTATAATAATACGCCCAAGTGCGATCACAATAACTTGCCCAAGTGCAAGATTCATTTTCGCCCAAGCGCGAGTGCAATCGCTTGCCCAAGTGCAAGATTTACGTCGCCCAAGTGCGATTTCATTTAGAATTGTGGCTGGTAGCATCAGCTATCAGTCAATCATCGTTGCGAATATTAGCGGGATCCCGATTTGCGCATCGCATTTTTATTATTGCCATTGTAATACTATTTGCGTATCATTGTTATATTAATCATTGTGCAGTGAATTTGTGTAATATTATAATAAACTGGGTTTTTTTGTGCCATCTGACTTTTTTCCCACAGCTACAGTGTTTTTATTCTTATACCAATTTTTGTGTCAACCTTTCCCATTGCGAGAAAACGGGAATCTTCCAAACCGGAAGATTTTCGATTATACAAACTTAGTATCAATGATATTGAATTATTCTTACCTGGACTATCAGGAACTAGTGGACATGATCCCGGTGGCTTTGAATTTGGATCCTCGTCAGCAAGAACTGTTTCAAAAATTTGCGTCGCGGAAACGGCAAAGAGAAAAAATATAATTGCAAACTTCATGACGATTGCTGTTAATTTTTGTGTGTTGCAGTAAAAATTATGTCTTCAAAAAAATTTTAAGAAGCTTTTATATGTATATATTAAGACGTTTTACTTTCAGAGGCAAAGCCATTAAAAAAACTCATAAACGAAATTTTTAATCATTGTAATGTAAGATTTTGACATGATCTCAATGGTTTTCAAAATTTTTCAAACAAACGAATTACTACAAAAAACTTTATTTTAATACTTTAAAAAAGCAATGAAAACTACTTTTTTGTTTTTAATAGACACTAAAAATAAATATTTTTGTGAAATATTTTTTTTCAGATTATCTTGCTCATCTTGATTCATTTTTAATGGTATTGCACATTTTTTATAAATTTAGAATACTTTTTCTAATGTAATAAAATAACTATTAATATTAAACTTTCATAAATAATTTTTATTTATTAAACAACTGTTTTCTTTAATTTTTTAGACAAATAAATGTTACCTTTATAGTTGGCAATTGTTAATTAATAAAGATGTAAAAAAAGTAGATAAATTACTAAAAAACGGAGCTGATCCGTAAGAAGAATGTCCAATTGACGATAACAAATTTAAAGGACTTACTTTTCTAGAATGCGATGCAGAAACCAACTTTTTGTGGATTTTTTGAAAAAAATAGTTGAAATTTTTTTCTCATGGCGCTAGTGCAATACAGCTCAACTTCAAATAGTTTTATTAACAAGTCAGCGATAAAAATTACAGTTTTAGCTTAAAATTCCAAACTTGAAAATAGCTGTTTCTAATCTAAAAAAAAAAAAAAAAAAAAAAAAAATTGAAAAAGAAAGGCATTCTGATTTATTGTACCTGGAATGCTGTATTTATTTTAATCACCCTGGTGCAACGAACTAAACCAGATCGAAAAAATTTTATCTCTACAATAATTTTTCCGAAGAGCTATGTAAGATAATACGTTTTTGATTAAAAACTGACTTTGAATGAGTACTATAGTACTCATTCAATGTATTTCTATAGAAATCGAACTGTTTACCCCTTAAATTTAAATTAATATTTTGACAAAAATTGTATTTGGTATAAAAAATGCTTTTTGATGACCATTAATTGTCCAACAAACAATTGGTTATAATAAAAAAAATTTCATCACTATTAATTGGCCAAAAATTGCTCTGTAGCGAGTTTGAATGAACCGTATGGTATGTTGATCGTGTGTTATATGAAATAAATCGAGATTAATTTTAGGAAAACTTAACAAAAAAATATTTATTCAACCAAGTTAACAAAATTAGTAGTTTTAACAACAAAATTATAGCTTTTTAAAGGTTTTGGTAATTTTTAGCGGTTTTCGATTTGATATCTGCGACGAGAGTTGTCTTCGCTGGCGTCGGATGTTGTCGACGAAGAACAACCGAATATCGTAGTCGAATTTCGAACAATTAAAGAAGGATTAAAAAAAAATTCTCTTCCTCAATCAATAATGGACAAAAAATTTCCATTTAACGACCATTTTTGTTCTTTACATTTAAAATGGACATTAATTGGCTTTAAGGCCATCGGAAATGTTCACAATTCTACCAGGATTCAAACGGGAACAACTCACACAAATCTAAGCGTGAATTGTGGCATATAATATAGAAAATTTTATTAAGTTACAGATAATATATATTTTATTTAATAAAGTATTTAATCTCTTATTTATTTTCTTATTCTTATAAATGAAAAACAATTTAGTTTACTCTTATGATAATTCATAATACGTTTGCTAGACAGTCTGTAAATACAATGATGTTTATTTTTCCACAGTTTGAAAAAAAAAAATCTTTTCAAAATCGCTTTTTCTTTCATCTTATTTTTGGTATACCATTATTCTAGCTAATCAAGGGAGAGATAAAAATGCTTATGAGGGGAGAGATGTGAAACAGGATCCTCACTCTCCTCGCAAGGGGGCTGCTCTTCACACAAACAAATGCCGTTTATACATGCTCCGTTCCGTTTCATTTTACCACAAAATTCATTGCAATCTGGAAAAATATTTATTTAATTTCTGGCTTTATCCAATTAAAAAAAAAAATCTTATTAATCATAAAAACTTTTAGTGTCCCTGTAAGAAATGCTAATTAGGAAATAGACATTTAATGGCTATTTAAAATGTCTTCAGACTAGAAACAAGGTAATATTAATAGCTAATTTTTAGATTGTATGAAACGATTTTTTTCCATGTAAATAGCCATTTACTAGATTCAAAATTAATGTATATTTTTAAATACTAATCATTTGCTTTTAACAGCGAAATTTATTTAAAAAAAATATTTATCATAACCTCATAAAAAATAGGTATTTCATAGAATAATGACATTTCCAAAATTACCATCAAATTATATGCAATGAGAATCACCACGTGCAATACGCTGTTTTGAAGGTTATAAAAAATTTTTTACCCATTTTAAATGGGCGATTCATAGATTGAAATCGACCGTAAAATAAAATAATTTTTGATAGCTATTTTTTGGGTATTTTTAATTGAATAAACATAACCTATCGCTTTACTATATTAAAAATAGGAGAAAATTGGCAATTATTACCTTTTTTCTTAGACTCAGTTATTGAATATTTTAACTAACCTTTTTCTAGTTTCAGAGCCATTATTAATATTCGCAATTCCAACAGGGGTACGTCTCCACGAATATGAAATTCGAACAACTATGTACTATTTTCATCCAAAATTTTCATTTAATTGGTTTAAGGAAAACTTACTTAATAGTTTCTCTTCGCTCGAACATGATTGGGCAGAGGCACGTTCAATAGAAAATATCAAGGCTACAGCTAAGAGTGATAAGCGATTAATTTTCATAGCGGTTATTTTTGGCTTCCAATTCGGATTTATAAACGTTTAAAGCTCAACAGAAACTTAATTCCTGAATCTTCTTGCAGGCTTTTATAGATTTTGAAAATATTTATCTTTGAAAGAAAAGCTATTAAAAAGCTACACTAATGGAAAATTCAGATACAACCATGAGTCAAAATATTTTATTTTTCTTTTAAACAAAAGGATCGTGAAAAAAAGCTTTGTTTTTACTCTCAAAGATAATAGTGAAGATTGCATATCGCAAATAGTGTTATGTTTTTTCGAAACTTTTTTTCTGAGTTTACTATTTCAAATTTATTTTTTATCGAACTATAAGGAATCAAAAGTTTTCTTTTTTCACAATGCTACCAATTTATTATAGAATGAGAAAACGAAGTAGTGTGAAAGCTCTTGTTCAAATCAATTCCAACTTGTTAAGTACTTCTAAAAGGATAAAAAGAAATCGCCAAAAGTTTTTTCAACAGCTTGCGCAAGCACAGGCATGCACGAGCTTTAATAACCGGTTACAGCTCTTCCAACCTACTTCGAGCTTTTAATTTCAAAGCTTTTTCACTTGCGTTTCATGAGTTGACTATGTAGCTCAAAAAGATTAAACTTTTTAGTTAAAAATTAAAAAAAAAAAGATAAGAAAATCTTAAACGCATGTAAATCAACGTGTGGTTTTTATATTCCACTGTTGTACTCAATTACAATGTATAAACTCGGTGTATAATCAAGCTTGACATTGTTTCGAATGTTGAAAAATTTTCTTGGCTTTGTCGATGACAATAATTTCCCTTCGGCCTTTCTCGGAATTTATTCTAGAAAATTATCTCGGGTCACTTTTTTTGAAAATAACCGCTTCGTTGATATTTTAACAACCTTAAAGAAAGTATCGCGTTACCCCTTTATTCAAGTCTCGAATCACGAAAGCCTCCCCCGCATCCCTTAAACTTATCCCAAAACTCCCCCATAAAATCGAACCATTCTTTAAAAAAAAAAAAAAAAAAAAACCAAATGAAGGAACCACCACAATAAAGCCCAAAAAAGAAAAACCCATCCACGAATCGATGGTTGCGTGCCAGCCCCCAAGAAATAAATAAAAAGTCAAGACTCGATCCTTACCAGCGGGGGGAGGCCGAGGTATTAAAAGGGCGGGCGGAGCTCGGGTGGCGCGCAGTAGTCACGCGACCCTCGTCCGGCGAAAACCGCAGCTGGAAGATGAAGACCCGAACGAGGAACTGTTTTTTGGGACTGGTTTTGTTGGTAGGACTGGTTACGCCCTGCTGGACCCTCGCCCTCACCACCTTTGGTAAGTCCAGCCCCAATACCAACAACCAGAACCAGAACCAGAACCAGAACGACAGACAGACCGGTGAGTAAAACACTTGACTTTGCGGGGAATTTTTTTTTTTTTTTTTTTAATCTGTGGTCACTGGGGAAATAGTGCTTTTGAGGAAGTTCAAAATGATGAACGATTAGAATTTAGCGCTACTTTTTCATGTTCGTGTAATCAAACCGGAGTTGAAGAACTTGCGGCAGTTTGTTTATTGATGTTTTTTAGTTCATTGTAAACACTAACAAGCGACTTGGTACTTTTTTCCTCGAGACCGCAGAAAAAATTTTGCCGTCTTATTGATAACATCTAGTTCTATAAATAATGATATTTTGGGTGGCTTAGTTTAAGTGGTCCGCTCAGTGTATTTTTTTCTTGGGATGAATCAAGTGGCTGCGTGTATTGTGGAAACAAATCTTCGGTCTTTTGTGATTTTTTATTTTCAAAGACATTATGGGGTATATATAAACCATGAAAATAATCTTGTATAAAAGTGCTTTGAATAGTTTTTAAACCGATTTACTTTTTTTTTTTTGTGATTCTGGAGATAGTTTAAAAATTAAAAAAACAAAATTGTTTTAACAGCTTCTGAGTTTTATTTTTGGCTCTTATTCAAAATTTGTAGTGTATAAAGTTGTTTAAATTGGCCAAAATATCAAAATGGAAAAATATCAAAATTTGTGGAACAAGATAATCCATGAGTGAAGCTGTTTGAAATCATAGTTATAAATTTTAAAAAATCATGGGACATCGCAGCTTTAATAATTTTTTTTTTGTGTTTGATCATTCTTTTAAAATTGCTTGCATTTTTGGATATTTTCCCGAATTTTCATTCTTCTAAATCTACTTTATCTCTAGGCTAATATTTCACTTGTGGGTCGTTTTAAACGTGCCGAAAGTGTTAAAAAAGTAGTTGCAACATCATTACTACCTGTTAAACTTTTGCCGGAAATTTTTTTGCAGTTTTAACAAGATCTTGTTCCAGCTTATTTTCTACGTAATATATTTTATTATCAAAAAGTAAAATTTCAACAAATTAAATTTTAACCAATTTTTTTAAGGTAGGACCGCACCTACGGCTCTAGTCAAGATGCATTTTCGGTTAAACATTTGACTAGCTTCACGCGTATATAGATATAGAAGTGCATTAGCAGCAGAAGCTTTTTTAACCTAAAACACATATTTTTGTTTTTTATTAATACTTAGAGGAACTGAATGGATGATTTAATTAATTCTATGTGATTCTTGTGCATTCTAGTTAAACTGACAAATATTCTGAAAACTTGATCACATGTAATTATGTAAAAATTGTATAAAAAATGTGCTCTCCCATAAGACTACGGGTTAAATCGACGCGATGTTAATATTCAATTACTCAAAAACGAAAAACCCCCAGGTACTGAAAATTTAATGGCATCATTTTTTAATATTTATCTCCGACTTCCTAAAGTTTTAGATTTTTAACACATCTCTTTCTAGTTTGTGCGGTCCTACCTTAAGTACCAGGCTTAAACTCTAAATTTCAAAAATTTAATTTAATGTGTTTTTTTGATAAGTGATAATATTTGCGGTGTTCATTAAAAGACTTTGTTTTTATGTACTACTATCAAATCATATTGAAAAGAGTTGACATTTATTTTAAATAGTAAATACAAAAAATTTTTTGAAAATAGTAACATCTGTGAATTACCCGAGTTTAACTTCTGTCATGCTAGTGTTAAATCAGAATTAAACAATAACCAAACAGCTTTTTCAGCATCTTAAAATAATAAATAGATGAAATTTACTATACTTTATAAATGATGATAAAAATAATTTTGAAGCACGTAAATTTACATCATACTTACTATCGTTTTATTTTTTCAAGCTCAACATTTTGAAATTTTACTACGCTGATCACAATTTTATCATGCACTCGTTTTATAAAACTAAAAATAATACATTTTCACGCCACTTTATAATCGCAAATAAAATTTGTTTTGGATAAGAAGGAAATTATGTAAGCAGTAGCTCATCCCGAAAATCATTCGACTAGCAATTTAAATATCGTTTGTTTGAATCGCACTTTGCTGGATGTGGATGATAATTTTCTGTAGACGTTTCAATAAAGCATTGTAGTATTTGTGCCTGGATCATCAATACAAAGTCACTTCTCCTATATAAGCATCGTAGCTATGCGTACATAATTGCTTAAAAAAAAAAAAAAAAAAAAATTGCTTTGATTCTCGGATTATTTATGAATTAATGAATTAATAAATCATTTCCTGAAATTTATAACAAAGCAATTAAAAAAAAAAAAAAAAAATGTATGTACATTTTGATATCTCATCCTCTTAACGCCATTTCATTTATACTGCTGTCTCAACATATGATTAGAACTATTTTTTAATAATAAATAATACCAAATGTAGTAAAAGTAAATTAAACTCAAAACGTAGTACACAGAAGTTTAGCGTACACATAAACCCTAATTTTCAGTTTACATAATTTTGAGTTGAATTTACATCTGTTTAACATCACATACTGGTGTTTGCTAGTGCAATAACAAGTTAAGAGAGCTAAAGTTGTTTATTGTTTATAAATACGTATGTGAACGTATTTTAAGATCAAATGAGACTCTATGTCGATTATACGATTGTAAAATCAATACAATAATAATTGGATTCCAAACAGACGTTCATTTGTTTGAAATTGCTTTGCCAATTCGGATAAACTTTTAGTATTTTTAGATAGCATGAATGCTGAGATAAGTGTTAAAACATTTAAATGCAGAAAGATATAATTGATTTGGAAAAACTATAATTATGCTGTACAACATCGATTTTCATGGTTTAGTTGTTAATCATTGATGGTTTGAAACGATTTTCTTTTAATTCTAAAAATATAACTTCTCAATCCCAAACCAGGAAACTAAAGTATCATTTGGTTATAACTTTAAGATTAAAATTAAGCCACGAAATTGCTTCACGCAAACTTGAAAAGAAAAGAAACCACAAAAAAAAGGTAGGATCGATTAGCGACGTCACACGCTGCAAAAAAGCGACGGATCGATTCGTTTTCGCAGCTTTTTTTCTAGAGAGAATCGCCCCTTCGCATGTCTCAGATTCATTTTTTAAGAAACAAGGTACAAATAGCCGCAAGAAAAACGCCGGCAACCGCGGCTTAACACTTTGACTACTTGAACTCAAAGTGTTTTTTTTTTTTTTTTTGCAAAACTTTGAAATTTCTTTTTTCAGAGTCAAGCATTTAGAAGTATTGTCGCAAGTTTAAGCTTGGGACAAAATTAAACAAATGAGAAAATTTAAAAAACTTAAGAGAAAATTTGGCTTTTGGAATATTTATAAAATCGCCAAATTACCTATTTAATGAGTCCAGAACTTTCTTAATCTTTGCTCTTCGAATTTCCAACATTCTGACCTCATTTTTCTTCATTACTCGCAGTCTAATTTCTTTCTAGTTTTATTATCCAATGCTTTTTTATCTATTTTTCATCCTCAATGAGGTTTTTTTAATTTTTTTGTCGTTAAGATTTAGAGATGATCTTTTTATTTTTATCAACTTTCAAACGTAAAAAGTGATGATTTATTTTTCATTTCTAAGTTGTAAAAATAATTGTTATAAAGAGTGACCGAAAAATTCCTCCATCTGAGAGTCCATAAAATTTGATATTATTTTGGATCTGAGGAGTAGTTTATGATCACAGAAAAATCCCTGAAAAGTTTCTAGAAAGGAAACTTTTTTGTTGCACATGACCGGTTAAAGTAATATTTTTATACAGATGTTTAAAGGGGCAATATTTAAAATTTAATTTTTGAAAAACAAAAAATACCAATTTTGTTTCGGTCACTATTTATTCATAAAATAGATACTACTATTTTATGAAATCAGGGACCCAATAATATCAATATAGTATTTTCTTACGTTAATTCAGAAGATTATCATCCTAGTGAAACAATTAACATTCGTTATATTATAAGGATACAAAAAAAAAAAAAAACAACTTAAAAACGTATTTAAAAAATATTAAAAATTTTATCAATGTAAGACACTGTAGACTTTCATTATCGAGGGGCTATGCACTTCAGAATCACTGAAAGAATCACACATGGAAATAAATATAATTAATAAAATATTAATTTCATTTCAAGTAAAAGTCTTCGAAAAATATTATTTTTAACAAAATATCAATTCAAATTGATTCTAAGGCTCTAAACACTTCAAATTTGCCAAAAGAATCACGAAAGAATCACAAAAGAATCAAAAGAATCATCAGTGATTCTGGATTGCATAGCCCCTCGTTCATTATATTATTTATAAAATAAATTCAAAAATAGGGTGGATAAATTAAGTCATATTTTTTATCGTTATTTTGATTTGCAGTCACAGAAATTTAAAATTTTTCTCTCATGATATTGTATTTATCAAACGAGTTAATTTCACTGATAAAAATCACAAAACTATTTTTCTACGCATTTTTTGATACCATTATAACATAGTAAAAGTAAAAAAATATCTATGAGATTAATGATCATAATCTGAAAAAATTAAAGTAAACAAAACTCTCACAATTACACCAATTCATCTCAAAGATTTTCATACCGTAAATCCAAAGCGATACAATGAAAAAATTCGTGCACAAGTGTCGTTAGTGGGGAAGGGGTGAAAAGGGGGAGCTAGATTTTCACCTTGCCTCGGGCGTATCACACTTAAGTAATCTGGTGTCAAGGTCCAAGCCACGGGGTGCCGGCAAACCTTCGACGATGCTAATTGCGAGAAATGCGTTCCCGATGGAGATTTCGATGCTTGGTCGGGCGCGTCGGCCTTTTCGTTCCTGCAAGCTCGCGCTTCTAACGTTTATCGTCAGAGATTTTTCAAGACTAAAATTTTTGTTTCGAATGAATTTTTTTGATCTTATGGCTTATGCGTTGACTAGAATAAGAATGATTCGCATACCTTTTTTTATTTATTGATCTTTAATACCCATCACAGGTCATTAGATTATTTACATACCTTACATAGCAAAAAAATAATAATAGTAAAATAAATATAAAAAAAAAACAAAAATGTGTTGAGTTAGAATAAAAACATGTGACATAGCCTAAAAAAAAGTAGAATATGTCTAAAATTTTTTAAAAAGAAACATTCTTATACTATTATTTTTTCATTTTAACACTTTCAATGGTTTTTAATGTATGTCACAAGGAATGGGTAAATCAACATAAGAAGATCTAATCAATTTTATAAACATTTCATGGATACGTAAAAAACTAAAGCTATTGGTAATTTTACAAAAAATTTTATGGTTCTAAAAGTGTTTAGCTCAAATTGTTACTGCTTAAGAGTTATTTAATCATGTAATTAACAATAATACATTTTTCTCATCATGTCAAATATTTTAGAAACCATTAATGTTAGCCAGATGTTTTATAACTTCGAAATAATTCAGAACCAAAATGCGTACGTGACAAAATGTAAGTCTCCGAGCCCAAGTTTACAACCAAAGCATACCTAATTACTATTTACTCAAAATCTTACATGCTTCTCTTATTTCCCGAGTGCCCATTTTACAACTTCAAATTTATGATCACAATAATACTTAGCCCGACACTCTCAGCACACTAATCCTTAGACAGCCACACCTTTACTTCACCGATCCGTACTACACCTCAGTTCAAATCCGTCAGCCGAGAGAGCTGTAGCATCTCTTCTTGGCTTTTAATATAAAAAATGTAATAATAACAGT
Source organism: Encarsia formosa (assembly GCA_038277355.1). NCBI lineage: Eukaryota > Metazoa > Arthropoda > Insecta > Hymenoptera > Aphelinidae > Encarsia > Encarsia formosa. The sequence continues at coordinate 12,360,086 of CM076184.1, read as the reverse complement.
ACTCATCAAGATTTTTTGTAATTTAAAGAAATAAAATAAATTCTTTAAACTATACGAAGATCTATTTATTCAAGTACAATAAATAGCTGTGCAAATTTAATCAGGCGCACAACCACGCGTCAACACAAATCAATTTTTCTTCTCTTGTAGTAATTTGAATTCAGCGACTAAAAAATTTCAAATTCCAGTTTGCTGATTCTATCTTGCCGATGTAAAATTATCAAAACTGAATCCTCGACTGAATCAGCTTTCATTATAAGAAAGTCAATTGATAAATTTTCAAGAACTGGAAATTTTTTTTTTTTTTTTTTTTTTTTAAACAAAAAAACTATATTATAACCAAATAATTATATAATTAGAATCGCAGTGCTTAAAAATTTTTACTTATTTTTCACGGTAAAAAAAAAAAATCTTCAGCTAAAGCTATAAATTTCAACTAATGGAGCAATGCAAACAAAAATAAACAAAATCTCACGCAAGAGACGTCAAAAGTATCGTAACAATAAACAAGCCCGGCAATCCCCGACGTATCTTTTTAACCAAAGTAACAACCCGCAATCATGGCAGGAGTTAATTTAAACCTCCTTTGAAGCGGGAATATTTAATCGAAAATCAATTTTTGAGTTTAGCGAAACATCGATAAGCTTCCTTCCTCGAGCCCTTAAACAGCGCCATTAAAATGCGCATTTTTTTTTATGAACCGCCACCGCTTGAATTCAAAAGCTCGTGTAATGAGAGTATCGATTAACCCCTACTTTGTCGTTGCGAGATAAGAGGCCTTTTTTTTCTTTTTTAAAATTAAAGTCGAACGGAAATTACTCGACTTGTTGAAAATCAGTGAATTTTATTCAACTTTTTACTTTGTGTATCACGGTTTTTGTGAAAAATACGCGCACGTCTCCGTACTCATTGAGATAAATGGGGTTTTTAATAATGTATAAACGTTTAATTACAAACCAGATTGCCATCAAATTAACAGCAGCTTTTCACGTGGAAAATTGTTGCTGTGCACGAAGAGTGGTTTTCAAGTGAAAATTCTCTCTGTGCTTTTTTTATTTTACGGTTTAAAAAAAATTGATTAAAAAAAAAGTGTTGAGGAAAAATATTGTGGTACTGAAAAACTAGTTTTATTCAGAAGTTTTAAACAGTATTTTTATTTTTTCACACTTTATACATTCTTCAAGACAATTAAAAAATATCAATTCTTATATTTTGAAAAAATGTCTAAGTAAGAAAATTTCTTAATTTTTTTATTTTTAATCCCGCCGGTGCCAGCTGCAAAACTTTAATGTTTATTACAGTTTCTAATAAAATTATGTTAAAACGAATAATTAATATTATTTTGTTAGATATATGTTTGCCCGATGCATTTCTGTTACCAATATAATTTCATGAGCAGCGGTACATAAGTCACGTGACACTGTCAAGCTGATGTCATACGTCAATCATTTTGGCGGGAATTTGAAATAAAAAATTAAACGAATTAACACTTGAATCTCTAAAATAAATACCAACGTTTACAATTTACTCTAATTACACTTAAAAAATTTAAATCATGTCTAATAAAAACCTGTTTGAAAATGAAAAAAAATTCAAATTGAAAAAATATACGAAATAATAAATGAAAATTATTCATTATTGGAAATTTGTATTTCAGGAACGAACGCAAGAGAATGCGCGACAGACATGGAGTGCGCCGGAATAAAGGGAACGTCGTGTTTGCAAAACATTTTCGGCGACAACAAAATGCGATGCCTGTGCGGGAATTACAAAGAGTCTCAGAATGGCCGATGCACTCCCGATCTCAAAAGTAAGTTTTTTTTTTTTTAATTTTTCTTTTTTGATTGGAAATTGATCCATGGAGTATATAATAAATAATAGTTTTTGAAACTTATGAGAGCATGATCAAAATTTTGATCAAATTTAATATTTTTCAAGTTTTCGTTTCTTTAATTACCACTTTGACTGATTCTATGGTAATACCAAAAATTTTTTTTACTTTAATTCTAAAAAGAAAATATGTCAAATTGATCTTAAAAATAATTTTGACAGGCTTGTAGTAACATTACTTGGGTTCGTGATTTGATATACAAAGATATGTAGATAAATCTTAATATTTAAATTCACTTATTTAAACAATTTATCATGAGTTTGTTCTATTACTGTACTAGCTTGTGCAATCTACGGAAAATATTTATATCCACTTTAAAAATTTAATCTAAATAGTGATTTTCTTACTTTTACTAATACGTGTTAAAAACATTAATTGGCTCGAAAGTTAACTAAAATTAAAAATATTGGCTTTTCGAGAGAAACATGCATGTTTTTGAGAAGCGTTTTCGAGAAAAAGTTTTTTCAATAACACACCAGACTGGCATAAGATTTTTTTTTTTAAATTCTCGCAAATATCGATTTAGCAATTAAAATTTTCTAAACCGACTGCATTTGCATTTACGAGTCTGGCCCCGTTATGAATGACAGGCGGTGGTAAACTAAAAGAGCTTGTAAATTAATTGCACTCAACAAAATATATTGTTTAAAAAAATGCGACCAACTTTTTTTCATATATTTTTTTATTTTATTTTATTTAAATATACGGGCTATTGCCCATTACATTAACGAAAGTATTCAGTGAATTTTAATTTTTTTTTTTTTTTTTTTTTTTTTTAATTTTAAGTTTTGACACGTTCTAAAACTTTCATCTAAAATGGTTTTTTTCAATAAAAATTCTAATTATACTCAAAGACTTAAAATAAAATAATTGTTTGCACAATGTTTGTTTGAGTTTTAAACAATGTCCGTGCTTTCGTTGGGACTGGTCGCGCGCATACCTCAGGAACAAAACTTACACGACAAGGCTGTCGATATTAAACGCGGAACACGTAAACTCGCGTGCACGCATTTTTATTACGCGAGGGAAATCTCAGTGACGCAGGAACGGAAAAGCTAATTTTTAGGTCAATCGTTTTCCAATAATAAATTATTTCTCAAAAGTTTTTTTTTCTAAGTATACGTCTTATAAATTAAAATAATCATTCTTCTTGAACCCAGTGAGATTATCAAAATTTATAGTTAAAGATACCTAAATTATTCTCGAGGTTGCGAGATGTATAATGGTACGAAGCACACGAAGGACAAAGTGAATTTATATATATATATCTAAATGTTCAAAAGATTTGGGTCATGAATTTCTCTTGACTTGCAGATAGTCTTAATCTATGCTAAATTAAAAATTACAGAGAACAAATGATACGCTATTTCCAAAGGTTCACGTGCCTCGAAAATTGACAAACTCGAGGATCTATCTGTTTTAAAAATAATTTTTCAAATCAAAATTCGTTTGCGCACTTTGATGACATTTCGAGTCTGAAACTTCAAAGTCACGGACACAAAGAAACTACTTCTTAATGTAATTTTCACACGAGCAAGTGGGTTATAAACGACTTCATTAAAACCTCGTTGCTGACTAAATAAACTTTCTTCTGCAAGCTAATCTTAACTGCTCTATCCGAGCGAAAGATAATATGCAAAAGGAAAGAACTAATTTATATGTAAACAATCTCAGAAAGTAAAAAAAAGTGGGGGGGGGGGGGGGTTTGCATGAATATTAATGAAAGATAAACGAAATCATTAGACGGATCTTTGAAGTTTTCAGCAAAATGTGTCGGGATTTCATGCTCCGGGCTCATAAAACCGCTTTGTTTACCGCTTAATCAAAGCCGACCGGCCGCGATGTCAACGCTTCTGTTGTTTTAGCTACCGAACATTGACGGAATTCGTTGCATGCATAATTTTTATAAATGCGTTTATAAAATTTCAACTTTTTTTAATTTTCTCGGAAAAAAAAATTCGTGACTTCATTAAAAAAAAAAATAGTAATCAAAGTTTGCAATCTTTGAAGTACTTTTTAATTAAACTTTTGAGATCAATGTAATCATGATTCAGCCCGTTTCTTGATAAAGAAAATTAAATTCTTCCGTATAGTAAACTAAAACTTTACAAAAAAAGATTTACTAAGTTTTTAGTTTCAAGATTATTGTCCAAATATGTCTTTGGGATAGTGGTAACATAACCTCAATTTAAAAAAGTTTTCTTTAAACCTAAGGCTGCTTTTTAGTGTGAATTAGAAGCGTATGAAAAAAAAAAACTATGTAGCGTGCAAACTGCTACTTAGAGCTAATTACAGGAAAAAGAAAAATGAAAATTCACTGAATACTTTCGTTAAGTTGGTGGTAAAAATTTTTTAGTAACATTCTGAGTAACTAGAGGGCTTCTAAGTATATTTTTTATTATGAATCTTAATCTCCACTTTTATTTTGAATCCATTAAAATATAAAAAAGTGTAATAATTATAAAAATTATTTTTTCAGCCAAATAACTTTAAAAGCTCTATTAAATTTAAGAAAAATGAAAATTTTCCGATTATTCTTTTTAGGATCGATGAAAAACCTTTTCCATCGGCTGTTTAAACTAAGATTGAAATTTCAAAAAAAAAATCTACCCAACTTTTATTTTGAATCCAAATGAGTTGTAAAATTAAATTGAATATAAAAAAGTGAAATAATTATAAAAATAATTTTGTTAGCCAAAATACTTTAAAAGCGAAAATTTTCTGATTATTATTTTTAGGATTGATGACAAACCTTTTGTTCAGTTACATTTTTCAACTCGAACTAACATTGAAATTTAAAAGAAAATTTACCCAATCCCGCGCCTGATATTTCAAACGTCCGTTCGGGTAAACAAAAAATTTAGAACCCCCCGCAATCATCCCCTCAGAGGGTTGAATTTCTTGAGAAGTAAAATTCTTGGAGCATGCAATTCACCGATCGAGGCGTGATTATCACCCGGCGAGAACTTTAGCACCAAGTTGAAACCCGCAAGATAAAGTTCGAGTTCTCCGCTCGCCGATAAAAGCTACAGGGGTGGTCGGTACGCGCCGGAAGCTCGCGTGACGCGAGGTTGTTACACGTGCCGAAGAATCTACGAAATAAGAGTGGGGGAGGGAAACTTGGGGCCGACCGAAGTGGAAGTATTTTTGCGTTTGAAAATTATTTTCGAGAAGTCTCGCTTTTGTTTGATGATTGTTTGATTTTTTTTTATTGGTGGGTTAATGACAAGGCTGGGATTTTTTTTTTGAAGTACTTTGATTTTAAATTCAAGGGAAGAAAATTTTTTTTTTTTTCAAAGATTTTAGGATAATTTTGAGTAACCACACGCTGTCAAGTACATACAATTCATCATTTTTGTATTAATTCATCAACGTAAAAAAATTTAACCGTCAGTAGAGTTAAGTTTGAATCCCTAAAAGAGCGTAGAAATATTATATTGGAAAAAAATAATCGTATAATTTAATTTATTAATTTTTTTTTCTTATAAGTGTAATTAAATTTTTAATAACTAATGCGTCAAATGCAAATATCTAAAAAAGCTGAAAACAATAAAATAATAAACTTTTCAATGTCTATAAATTATTAAAACAAAATTTTTATGAAAAATATACTATTTTTGGTATTATAGTAATGAGAAAAAATAAATAAAAAAGTTAAAATATTCAACTCGTAAATATAAATTTTAATAATTTCTATACTTTTTTTAGCCATTATTATAAATTTTTGAAAAGTATGAGTGTACTCACTTAGGTCACTCAACAATGAAAATAAGAACAGTTTTGAAACCAGGTAAAGAAAGTGCAGTATAAAGCGATGAATAACTCAAAAACTATTCTAAAAATAGCTCCAGGTTCTAAACTCAAATTATTCAAACAAACAAGGCAAATCGACTACAAATAGAGCTTATTAGACGCCCCTGAACTGATGCATTGGTCGGACGCGTTTGCACGACGGGTTGCCGGACGATCAGGCGCGATTCATCAATTTGACCAAACTTCGATTTTACTATCGGAAACTCGTGCTCGAATTCCGTTGATTTAATCTACCGAAAAGTTCACACAAATTTTTATAGGCCTATGAATAACAATTTTTTTTATTCCGTACATACTGGACAAATGTTCTTTAGTATAAAAAGTTGTAAAAATTAAATTAAATGTTTTTTGTTTTTTTAGGGGTCAAGGCAATGTGCAATAACAACAACGAGTGTACTCCGGGAGCCATGTGCATGAAAGGAAACGACACGACTTTACAAGGAAATCGTTGCTGGTGCACGTCGAGTTTCACCGTGGATGAAGACATGCTGTGCAGTGGTACGTTCACATAATTTGATTCATTTACTGCAATTTATTTTTTTTGAATTATTGATAAATTTAAAAAAATTTTTAATTTTAGGCGCTGAAATCGCAATTCCTGCTCTGTTACTGATCGCAAGCCTGTTGATTGCTAATAGCTTGTAACTTCGGAACCATCACAACGAATAAAGATAAATTATGTGAAAAATTTAGAAGATAGATTAAAAATTAAATTGATAAGAAAAAGTTTTATTTATATTTTGTGAATTTTATTCGAGGATTATTGTGAAAAATAAAAAATTGTCTAATATTGTTTAATAATAAAAAGTCATATATTTACGATGTTAAATGAAAAAAAAGAGCTTATGAAAAAAGCCACGATTGCCTTAGCATTGTATGCACAAAACTTAGTCCATTGTACGAGTGTGTGAAGATATTTTTTAAGTAATTTAAGTAAAAATATATCATCTATTTGCTGTATGTATTATTCACCTTGAACAAAAAAATACATTTTTACTTGTAAATTTCTTAAACCATCTCCAGCTCATAACTACTTAGAAATGTGATTTTACCGTACTTTAGTTACTGAATTTCATAGATTAACAGATTTGTAATGTTTGTATACTTATATTAAATTCTGCAGTTGATGTTGATGCAGTTATTTTAAAAACCACACGTCTCGTTTTTTTGTGAGCATTTGATTATCCTAGATAATCGTGCACTTATAAAACGAATAAAAAAAATAAAATAAAAAGTAAAAATATAAACTAAGTTTGGTTCAGTCTTTTAACATAAACGAATGATTACGAAAAATTTAAAAATATTTTAACAAAATATTTTACCGTTTGTGAACAAGATATTATATTAATTTTCTAAAGTAAATTTCTTTAATGTTTAAAATGTATCAAAAGATTTAAAAAATATAATAAATGATTATCAAGTGATAAAACCATTGTTTAATTATGCATGTCTTTAAATAATTAGTCTTACAGAACTTTTTTTAGACAATTTTTTTCATTGTAATTGTTATTGGATTTTTTTTATCACATTATTTTATGCACCCCATTTTATGATAAATTAATTTAAAAAAAAAAAAAAAAACCATAAAAACTGCGCCATTTGTAACTTTATTCACAAAAACATTGTTTTAAAATAGTTATTTTTATATTTTTTTAAAAGATTCATAATACAGTTTATTTAACAAATAGACACACAAAAAACATCAATAAAAAATTTAAATTAAATTAATTTTAAATTTAATTAAGTTTTTTTTTTTATTTTTTTTATCCAACGAATTTGAATAATTAAAGTTCGAAAGATCGGTCACAGTAAACCATAAATTTTATTTTTCACTTTTCTTCTTCCAGGAACAATTTACAGTGTAAATCGCAGGAGGGCGCCAAACTTGAAATAACTCTGCACAATGTAGGTCAAGAGTTAAATAGGTGAGTTGTTTTACCTTCGCGTGGGGCACTTGTAATATAAAAATCGTCCGAAGTCTAGTGGAGCATCTTGACGGGTGGGGATTCTGGGATAGGTGCGAGAGGAGGGATTTGAAATTGACACTGTAGCGCGGGTGACCTGACGTAATTGAATTGTCACTTGGACCCCCATGTTTCATATGCTACTTCCATCAAAAGATAAGAGCTTTTTGCATTAAGCGATTCAATTAACACTGACAGTGGCGTATCTGGTCCCCTCAGTTAGAATTTCAAGTTCGGCTGTTGTGGCAGTCACGTTTTTGGCTAGTGAATTTGTTTCGTGTTTTAGGTAAGTTTAAAAAATTATTTACTTTTTTATGAGAGCTTACGAAAAGTGTTAATTGATCGCTCAAAAGTTCTTTAGATATCAACTTTTCAGTAAAAATCTACTGATACAAAGATTTTTTTGTTTCCAGAATGTCAATGGAAACAAGGAACTTACTTTTTTTAAGAAAAACTTTTTCACTAAAATTCATTTTTGGAGCATTATTAATTTACACAGCATGCACAAGCACTGCAAGCTTTGGTAAGAACTGTAAAAAAAAAATTATATTTTTATCAGCTGTTTAAAAACCAATAAAATAAATTTGTTTATGAACTAGACATTTTAAGATTAAAAAATCTTTTAAAGCATTTTTCATGATTTAGCCGACCGCACTAAAGTGAGAAAACGTAACTTAAAATCGTCAGCGTTTAATTCTTCGGACGAAGTTTGCGAAACTTCAGGATGCGTGGATGCAGGTTAATTACTACATTGTTACTGATTCAAACGTTATAAAATTATTGATGAAACTTTTAATTTTTCGTAGGATCGACAGTATTCAAGTGGGTGGATCCATCCACCGATTCTTGTGACGATTTTTACAGATTTGCTTGTGGCGATGATTACAAGGAAGAGCTTCTAGATAACAAGCCAGCTGATAATAATTACGGACCCATAGGAGACATAATCGACGACAAGCTTAAAGCCAATAGTGAAAATGACGAGAAAGATCCTAAAGTGTTCAAACTAATGCAAAGTTATTACAACGCTTGCATGAATACAGGTACGAAGGTCCAATGAGACCTTGAAATCTCAATTTATTGTAGTTTCATCCACAAAGAATAGTATTTGTGGCTTTTTCGTTTCAGCGCAATTGGATAAAACGAATAAAAACAACTTCAAGGATATTTTGAAGAAACTCGGTGGATGGCCAGTTTTGGATGGTAACTATTGGGACGAGTCAACATTCGACTGGAAAAAACTGGACAACAAATTGCGCAGCATGGGTTACTCGATGAACCACTTTATCTCGTTTTACGTTGCGTTTGATTCTAATAACAACAGTAGACGAGTTATATACGTAAGCCAAGTTCGAAAGATACTTTAATTATGCCTCTGTAAGGTTGATTTTGTATAAAAAAAACCAGAACAATGATTTTTTACACAGTTAGATCAGGCAACTCTAGGTCTGGAACGAAAAATATTATTGCTGGGTGCTAAGGAACGAATTGTCAGAGCTTATTTCAAGTACATGATAGATATAGCCGAGATTTATGGAGCTACTCGGGCGCAAGCACAAAAAGAATTGGCCGAGTCGATATTCTTTGAAATCCAACTGGCTAAGGTTACTGTTGTTAAATTAATTTTATTTTTCTATTGCATGTGAAGTTTATTTAGCAACGACATTAGATAGGTTATGGACGTCGCTGTTTTATCGACCGAGGTCGCTCTGTCTAGACCAGAATCAGCTGGGTGTTGTATATAGATATACAAATACGCATTTTAACTGGCTACTAAAGCTGAAATACATAAAGAAATTGGCGCTGATGCTGGTCTGGACAGGGCAAACAGCATCTTTTAAGTCCTTTTAAGTGCTAAGAGTTTAATATTTCAAATTTATTAGCAAACAATGTTAAAAATGAAAATAACAGTCTCAATATTTCCATGTAGATTTCAATATCTCAAGAGGAACACCGTGATCTGAACACCACGTACAACCCCATGAGCATAAGAGAACTTCACATAAGGTACCCCAACATACCCTGGACGGAGTACGTAAACGAACTCTTGGCGCCTCACCGCAAGGTCGAGAACTCGGAGACCATAATCGTGGTCGTGCCGTCGTACCTGGAGTCCTTCTCCGACCTCATCGCTAAGACTCCGAAACGGGTACTGGCAAACTACGCCATCTGGAGGGTCGTCATGCAGACGGCTAGTCGAATGTGCGAGCGAGTCCAGAAAGCCGAGAGTGAATTTCTGGTAAGTAGACTTTTTTGTATAAAAAGAGTCCCATTATTTCAGCTACTCGAGTGATTTTTTTTAATTTCAGTCTGCATCGACAGGAACAACGGTGAGAACGCCCAGATGGAAAGAGTGCTTCAATCAGTTAGGCAATAACTTACACCTGGCGCTGGGTGCTTTGTACGTGAGAAGGTACTTTGACGACGAGGAAGCCAAGAAGAATGTCATTGACATTGTTGATCACTTAAAATTCAGCTTCTGCGGAAACATAACCAACATAACTTCGGAAGCAAATAATAAATATAACTATTTCGGTTGATTTAGGCTTAAAAAATCAAAGTTTTACTCTGTTAAACCTATTTTATCTGGGTTCATCATTGCTTAAGCTACAGCTGTATTTTGTTTAAATTATTATGAGAATTAATAATGTCAATTTTATAAAAGCATCTGATACTCTAAACATCGATGAAATTTTTTTAGATTGTTATTTTTTATATATATTGAGCTCTTATTGTTACACCTTATCTAGAGAACATTCCAATTATGAACTAAATAACTTTTTCATTACACAAAAAGGAACTTCCTTATGCTTTAAGCACTTTTTGACTAAGTCTTATTGACACCTTTTTGAGTACTGCAGTTACGCAATAATTCAAAATAAATTAAAATTTGTACTATTATTAAATTTGTACCTCTAACATTTAAAGATACAATAAATAAAATTTATAAAAATATTTGTCTTTTTTATTTGCCTCAATGTAGTAATTTCTAATTTTAACTACCAATTTCACGGTGAAAATTTAGAATTAAAACTGAAAATCAAATTTTTTAGCAACAAATCATGCTTATTTATAAATTTTTCTCAATCGTTATACTAGTATTTAAAATTTTTAATAATCTGTACTTAAAATTAATCCAATTAAAACTTATTACGTAGATTAAAGAGAGTTCAAAACCACTCACGAAAAATATTAGCAAGTGCAGTATCTTGCTTGTCAGCGATAGGGGTTCCCCCGAGGGTACGTGTGAAACGATCAATTGTCGTAACACGTGTGAATTACCGTGATTGAATCATATAGTTCGTAGAAGACCTTCAATTTTACATATTATTTTGATTGAAGATAAGAGTTTTTTGCGGACTAAGTGCTTTAATAAACACCTACAGCTGATCTGCTCTCCTCAATTTGAACTTCAAGTTCAACTACGATGTAAAGCTGTTGCACTACACTGACTCCTCTATTAGGATACAGGTAGGCTCAACATTTTTAAATTATTCTTTGCATGGTCAAGTCAAAAATAACTTGACACCAGTATATTTATAGTGAGAAAAAGTTCATTTCTGATTTAAAATAAATAATATTTTTTGCTAAATAATAAATGTAATTTTATTACATAAAATTTATTTTTAACCATTTTTTTTTAATTTTTATAATTTTAGAATGTTAAAGGAATCTTTTACTAGAAAAACTTCTTTTATTGGAGCAGTTTTTGAGGTAGTATGTTTTCTTAATCAGGTGCAATCTTTTGGAGTCGAAAATCATGGCAACAGTCATGGTAATTATTTTATATATTAAAAATCAATCTAAAATTTATTTAATATTAAAATTGTTCATAATCTTTATTTTGATGCTTGAAATTTAAAAGATATTTTATAACTTTTACAGAAGATGCTAGTATGATGAACTGGATTGACTCATCAGTTAATCCTTGCGACAACTTTTATCAATTCGCATGTGGGAATTACTACAAGTATAGGCGAGATATTGCGTTCATGGATAATTTCATTTTACTCAGAGGCTTGTTTGAAGAAAAACTGCTGGATATTGTTGAAAATGACGAGTTTACAGAAAAAGATCCAAAAGCGTTCAGGCTGATGAAAACTTTCTACAAAATTTGCATGGATGCAGGTGGAAGTGGTTAATACTTCTGTAGAACTACCTTGATTTTTCTGAAATGATAATATAATTTTTGTTGCAGCTGATAAAGAGAACAAAAGAGATAATGAGTTTCTAAACATTTTAAAAAATCTTGGTGGCTGGCCAGTATTGGTCGGTAACTCTTGGGATGAGTCGACTTTCGAATGGAATAAGTTGGATAGCAAGTTGCACAACATGGGCTTTCATTTGAATTCTTTTTTCACATTTCACCAGAATGTTGATTGGAGAAATGCCAGTCGAAGAATTTTATATGTAAGTTTGAAGTTGCACTATTCATATTAAAAATTTATTTTTACTACTAAATTATTTACTGGTTTATTTTAAAATACTCAAATTAAAATTGCTATGTTATGTTCTTTAAATTTATTTTTGTCAATTCTTTTTGTGATCTTTAAATAACTTTTATCTTTCAATTTTTGAAGACGAAATACAGAATTAAAAAACTCAAAAAAACTTTTCTAATTCTAAAATAATATTACTTCCAGCTGGATCAGCCAATTCTGGGACTGCAGAGGGAAATTTTATTGCTGGGTGCGAAAGAAGAAATCGTCCGGGCTTACTTCAAGTTCATGGTCGACGTGGCTGAAATATTAGGAGCAGACCGAAAACAAGCCCAAATAGAGTTATCAGATTCGATCTTTTTCGAAATTCAGCTCGCTAAAGTAAGTTTTGACATACAACTAAACATTCTGATGAAAAAAATATCATCAAACACTGAACTGTCGTTTCATTTTTTTTTTTTTTCTAGATCATGAGCTCCCAAGAGGAACGCATTCGTAATGAGTTCAAAAGTCCATTCAATTTCATGAGCCTGAACGAACTTCAAATAAAGTTCCCGAATCTTAATTGGAAAGGCTACATCAACGAAATTTTGGCTCCACATTTACGGTTCGACTACTCTGAGAACATCGTCGTGATCGAGAAGTCCTACCTCAAATCTTTCTTCGATCTGATTTCCAAGACCCCGAAACGTGTCCTCGGGAACTACCTCATGTGGAGGGCCGTTAAGAGTTCTGCGAGTTACTTGGGCGAACGAATTCGTGAAGCAGAAAGAGAATTTTCGGTAGGATTTACAATAATAAATTTGAGTTCTATTTTTAATGAATAATCTCGAGATAGTGGATCTCAATAAAACTACTTTTAGTTTTTAGCAAGACGATAAAATATTCTTCTTTTTGGTATTTACTTCATCAAAGTAAAAAAATTTGGATGGATCATAACAGTGTAAATTATTTTTACAAAATAATAAAATATTGTTTGTTTGTTTATTTGTTTTTTGTTATGTATGAAGTAAGCTGTAAAAACAGATAAATCTAATTCCCCTAGGTGCTGTAGAATTAAAAAATTAGCCTTATAGAAATCCGTTACAGAGAATTAATTTTTTTTTTTCTGTTTAAAGTAGAAGCTTATAAACTATTACTATTTTTATTCAAACAGTACACGCTTGTCGGAAGAAAAATCTCAAAACCCAAGTGGAAGGAGTGCATGGTCCAGCTCTATTACAACTTTGGCACAGCCTTGGGAGCCGCGTACGCCAGGAGACACTTTGACAGTAACACCAGGAAGAACGTCGTAGGGATTGTGAACAACATAAAAAATGTTTTCAGAAGCCACCTGATGAAGGTTTGTTTTTGAAAATTCAATATTGATCTCTTTCCCTTTACATGTACAAATTTTTTAGGCCGACTGGTTGGACAGAAGAACCAAGATGTTGGCTCTGGAAAAGCTTGACTGCACAATACCCAGAATTGGATTTCCATGCGAATACTACGACAACAAAAAACTCGACGATCACTATAAGAATCTGGAATTCTATCCTGCAGAAAGTTACCTCATGAGTCAGCTGAGAATCAATACTTTCACCTTTGCCCTCGATGTCGAAAAGCTCAAAAGACCATTCAATAGAACCGACTGGATCAATTACGAGTACAGCTTGGATGTAGCCTTGAACGCCCCTGCATATCATCAAGTAATGGACAACAGTATCGGTAACTGATTTTGTAATTGCATCGAAATTTTATTCCCACATTTGTACTTTGAATTTGTTTTTTAGGAATCACTGCTGTAATTCTGCAAGACCTGTTTTATTCAAACGACATGCCGCAGTATCAGGTTTACGGTACCATCGGTCAGATAATCGGCCACGAACTGTCCCACGCCCTTCACGGCAAAGGAGCGATGTTTGATAAAAAAGGGACGATGTCGGATTGGTGGGGACTCGAGTCGAAACAAAAATTTTTCGCTAGAACCAGCTGCCTCAACCACCAGAGCAACAATCCAATCAGCAAACATGAACTTGGTGTAAGATATATACCGTACAAAAACTTATCTTTTGAAGTTCAAATCTTAATCTCGCTTTTTTGTTTTTTAAATTAAAAAAATTATTATGAAGTTTTCCAATATCGGGACACTCTGATTCGTCGCTAGAGTCTATCCTAACCTTAAAAGTAAAATTTTTTCATGAATTAAGGTGGTTACGAAGCGTATACATATATTGGCATCTAGCAGGAGGGGAATTTGTACTCTTGCATGCAAAATCCCATGTAAAAATTTTAGTTCAAGAAATCGCCACCAAATTTTTGTAGGCTGTTTTTACGGCTGTTTACGTGCAACAGCGCCCCCAATTTACCTCCCCTCATGCTAGATGCCAATAACTAACCTAATATATAGTTATAAACGCTCGTTGCCCCCACTCTGACGCCACGCGCCGCTGCTACTCTAAGTCATGCTAAAATCATGCGTTTTTCATTCTTTTTGATTGTATATCTCATAACTTAATATCGCTGGCTATGTTTACCTTTGTACGATACAATTTCTTAGATCTTATCCTACAATAAAACCTGTTTTTAAAAAATATTTTAAGAAAATTAAGTTTGGAATCAGAGAATAACCTTTAAAATAAATATGAATTCACGCGCTCAGCATAGGAATCCCGTGTAAAAAGTTGAAACTTCTGAGCCCAATATCTCAAAATTAAGTATACAGGGTGTATCTTAACTATCGCATGTGAGATATACCACGCGAAAGAGCGGAAAAAGTTGAATTAGGATATAACTATTGTTTTGCTCTGAGCTAATAAATTAAGCTTTAATTAAGTATTCAAATTAACCAATCATAGCGAACTCAATAAAGATGTGGGCGAGTTCTAGTACAGAATGGAGTGGGACATCTTTGATTTGTAAGCAAAGGGAAAAGTTAGACTTAGGTGAGAAAATAAGTCCAAACATGTGTCAAACATGTGTTAATTTCCAGAATTTCCAAATTTTTTTTTAAATTGAAATTTTTTTTTTAATAATTGTTTTATTTATAAAATGAGACTTCACGTAAATTTTGAATCGCAATTCTACGATAAAAATTGCCAGAGTTGGAGTATCAAATTAATTCACGAGAAGATTTTTTTAAAATCTAAATCAGCCAATTTTTGTGTTACAATTATGATTCAAACTTCTTTGGAATCGAAGTTTTACAAGGAATGTAACCAGCTTGACAAAAGTAGTCATTTATAAAAAATTATAAAATTGGTTTTTGCATCTTAAAAGTGGTAAGTCAATATGTGCCCACTTCTTTCATTGTTGAGAGAGAAACGGCCAGGTAGAGAGCGGGGTGGCCGGACCCCCGCGTGCTGTAGCGCTGGACAGCTTACTGAACCACGGGGGGGGGGGGGGTATTCGTCGATTCCAAAGAAGTTTGAATCATAATTGTAACACAAAAATTGGCTGATTTAGATTTTGAATAAAATCTTCTCGTGAATTAATTTGATACTCCAACTCTGGCAATTTTTATCGTAGAATTGCGATTCAAAATTTACGTGAATTCTCATTTTATAAATAAAACAATTATTTAAAAAAAAAAAAAAAAAATTGCAATTTAAAAAAAAATTTTGTAATTCTGGAAACTAACACATGTTTGACACATGTTTGGACTTATTTTCTCACCTAAGCCGAACTTTTCCCTTTGCTTACGAATCAAAGATGTCCCACTCCATTCTGTACCAGAACCCGCCCACATTTTTCTTGAGTTCGCTATGATTGGTTAATTTGAATTCTTAATTAAAGCTTAATTTATTAGCTTAGAGCAAAACAATAATTATATCCTAATTCAACTTTTTCCGCTCTTTCGTGTAGTATATCTCATATGCGATGGTTAAGCCTGTATATGGCTTGGGGGAATAAGAAAAATACCAGTGTGTACTTCTTCTGTGCAAGATTTTTAGTTTTAGAGACTTTTTAAGAAACTCAATTTTTTTGGGAACTACCTTAATAATATCTCGATCGTTTCCTTCAATGCCTTCAAATTCGAAATAGGCCAAAAATTTCGGTTTTCCATAAGACACCATTTTAAAGGCAAAAATTATTAAAATCAAGATTCTACTTCTAATTCCTTCCAAACTTTGACAAAGTTACTTCTATTCGCTTTAATTGAAATATCGCCAAATTATCATAATTCTTTAAACTGGATTTAAAAGAAAAATGTAGTGATTTTTAAAGTGTTAATCATGAACAGTTTACGATCTAATATCCTATGGTCTAGAATTACGTTCGGAATCTTTCATACTTGAGACAATTTCGATAAAATATTAAAAATTGTAAATTTTTATCTTCGCAGTCGAGCGACGGTAACGTTTACCTGGAAGAAAACATATGCGACAACATCGGGATCAAACTGGCCTACCTGACTTACAATTTTTTGTGGCGTCAAAAGTGGGTCGGATCCAAGAGCACCAGTACGAGCATGTTCGGTACCAATTACACTTTCAAGCAGATGTTCTGGATAAGCGTCGCAAGCGTCCACTGCTCGAAGTACAAATCCGAGTCCGATAACGGAACGGAGTCCGTGAATCAGAACGAGCACCGCGTAAACGGTGCGCTGTCAAACATACCACTGTTCTCCAATGATTTCAACTGCTCTCTGAACACCACAATGAATCCCGATAAAAAATGTTTTGTCTGGTGAGGCAAATGGCTTTGATTAATTTTTGTAAATAAATATGCTTTTATTAAAAATTAAAAAAAAAATTGTTTCGAGTATTATATTCTATAAAAATGCTATTTTTGATTAAGTTTGAAAAGCTATGATTTAGTTTTGACTTTATTAAAGATCTCCACTATCGGTTGTAAAAAAATATTTTTGGTATGTTGATTTTTAGAGAATCACATTTATGATTGTATTTCGCGCTTCCTCCTTCAAGATCAAATACGTAGTACCCCTCCCCGTGCCCAAAATACCACACGTTCAAAGCATAAAATTAAAAAAAATCGTAGCGCCACCACGCCTTGCTGTGGGCGCGTGGGGTACTAGACTTCATTCCTGTCCTTAGTGCCAAGGATAGTGCATGTTCAGAGCATAGCTCTTCAAAAAGTGTGAAAACAGTTTTATTAATTACATCGAGAAAAGAAGTAAGAAGAAAGTTTATTGATAATTAGTGTCTACACAATAATAACAAGAGTGGTCAGGAACGAGCTGATGTGCTTTGAGAAAGATTCTTGTTGCATCACGCTGAAACGGGCCTATATGGCCGCCATTGCTCATGAACCGCCGCTCAGCGGTCGAGCCAGTTCATAAACTGATTGAGCAAAATGTTAATTACCTAAGATTTTTTTTTTTTTTTTTTTTTTTTTTATTAGAGTGATGCGCTTGATGAATTTTTCTTTCACAGTTCCTTGAATATTGTTCATGAAACCTTTAACGCGAGCTCGCGCAAGATGGCGCATTTGATGAAGTAGCCACGACAACACGCAACACGTGCAGCTGCAATGCAAGCAAGCCTTATGGTTTTGGTTTGGAGATGCACGTCGCAGTTAGCACACATGGTTCTGCCTCGCTTGAGCTATGTTCAAGCGAGGGGAGATTCTATGAATTTCCAGAGCCGTCCAAAAGTCTGGACTTGTGCAGAGGTGCTTTAAGAATGAGTGACAAGAACCTTATGGGTTTTGTGATGCACATCAGCACCTGGTTCTCAACTCGCTTGAGCTGTTCAAGCGAGGGGAAATTCTATGAGTTTCCAGAACCTTCGAACGTTGTTGTTACGGGTCTAGCCCAAACAAAACTCGTAAATGCTGTAGGACCGGCCTTCGTTTGATTTCAAATGCAACTTCTGGAACAACGTTGATGGATCGGCCTACGACCTTTCGCTAGTGATAGTGACTCTGAGTCTATAAAGTCGACCTTGGTGACTTCCCCTCGTATCTACATTCTACGGCTCGACGGTTACGATTAGGAAAGGCATGACTGAATTTACGATTCACAAAGGTTTTACCTATTGTTTGAATCATTAATTTTGAATCACTATTTATTGAAAGATAATAATAATCATAATGATAAAAAAAAAAAAAAAAAAAAGAAAAAAAAAAAAAAAAGAAAGAAAGAAGTAAATAAATAAATAAAAATAGAGGTAAGAATAGGTAGAGAGAAATAGATATTTTGTAATTTTGATTTTATGAAGAAGGTGGACCGCAAAGGTGTCATCTTACTAATGAAAATCTGATATTTTTTGATCTTTTAAAATTTGACAGATTTTTGTGTTCCTTGGAGGTTAGAAGATTGCCTATTGTCCAAAATTGACTCTTGGTATTGTTGTACAATACCAAGAGTCAGATACATGTTTCTAAATATAAGTGTACATCTGATATTAATTATTCAAGCTGAAGGGTCTGGCATTCTTGTGTTTGGTTGGATCTTGTCCTATGGACTTTAGGATCACCAACTGTGTAGTACCTTACACAGTCTCATTGAGTTGATTATTTTACACATGATTTATTTTTGGCCTATAATTGTTGAATTATTTATAACATGATCTTATAATTAACTTTTGAATTTTATTTTACTTATGATCTAATGTTTGATTATGATTATTTAGTATTGATAATAAGATCTTATTGTTACAGTTTAATAATTTATTGAACAGTAAGTCGTTTAATTTTTGAGATCTCTCTACTAGTGAGATAAATTTATCATAGAAGGTGCAATACTCAGTGGTTTTCTGATGGTAAGAAACTATTGAATTTTATTGAGTGAGTTTTACTTTGTCATCAGACAGCTGATTCAGCCTCTAGAATTTTTACTTCTTCTCATTAATGATTGCTTGTAAACAAGCACTTAACACAATTGATTCTCTCCATTCGAGCGATGATATATCTTTGACTATAATCAACATACACTGTTGCTATGCAATAGTTCACCAATTATTATTGTTTTTGGTTTGTACAACAATATTTCAGATGACTGATATATCATTTATACTGTTGCTATGCAATAATTTATTTACTATTGAATATTACTCTCAATGATTGGCTTATATGCCTAAGAAAGTCTGTAAGGCCAAATACTCAACCAAGTCTTGTCGAGGCCAGTTGATGAGACTGAATATGCCAGTTGAGCTTGCCAGTATCTAATGTTCATGACTGAACTTCAGTCACTGAAGCCAAAATTTAGAAGGGCTCAGGAGAGATGCTGGTGGATGACTTGGCTTTGAAAACATGTTGGATTCAGCTATAGGCTTGAATTTTTTTAATACAATTGGTATACATGTCAGAGATTAATTGCATATAGACAAGCAAATTTTTTGGAAATTTGAGAATTAATATTACGGAAGAAATTTGACTATTTTAATTGACTGTCTTTGACAGAGAAACTTATTGCTGATTGTAACATTGTTATTATCATTGGTGAATTTATTGAACTAAATTTTGTTATTTTAATGATTTAATTAAATCTAATTTATTATTGAATTTCTTACATTTAATTCAAATTTTCTTTCTCAAGATTGAATGAAAATTGTGGGGTTAAATTGATTGGAGAATGTTTATCTTCACTGGTTATTGTTGTGTGAGAGAGTAAAATTGCAGAGAGTGACCTGCAGCACCTGCTGAAGTACAGCTCTTAATTTTTACTAAGAAAAGGAAAGGAGAAAGAGAGAGAGGGTTATTTGCTGAGCATTTTATACTGCTGGTTCAGAATTGGAAAGGCGGGATGACTGCTTACATTGAGTTTGGTGAGTCAGAAACTTGAACTCAGGTTATTGATAAATGGCAAGATTGCAATGTTGGCTGAACATAATTTAAAGATTATTAAATAAATAATCCTTAAATAATGAGATAATATTATTAATATTGTCTGATGATTATTAATCATATTTCATAATTATATGGTACTGAGATTATCTCATAATTATTGATTATGGTGATAATGATTATTGTTTATGTTTGATTTGTTTGTTATTTTTATAATTTGTCAGTTGCACTGATTGGATGATTTTTTCTCATAAGAATGCTCCATGATTGCGAGTGCGGCAATAGCCTGCACGTGGACTATGGAGTGAAAGATTTATGTCAGAGTAAGTTAAGCACCTGAGAATCGATTCTAGTATGGTAGCCTGAGATTTAATATTTTGCAAATCAAATGTTTTTCTTTTTTTTTTTTTATTTCAAGGAAAATTAGAGTAAAATTCAATTATTCTAGAATGCTTATAGGAATTTGCAATTGCTCTATAAAATTATTTCTAAATTATGTTATTTAGTAACGGTTATACTGTTTTATTATTTTTTTTTTTAGGTGTGTATGTATACAGGCATCATATGACACAAGTTTGATGAGATAGGGTTTTCAACCGCTATACTGGAAATAATTTTTTTTTTTTTTTCTTTTTAGACTAAGTACTTGATTTTTCATGAATTTTGAAATTTTTTCTGAATTTTTAAGTCGATGTTGACCAAAGAAAGGAGGAAAAAAAAAAAATTGATTAAGAAAGGTTTTTTAATTTACGGTCCAATTACCTCATCGAACCGAATTTATATTGACAGCATATGTATATATTATTTTTTGATACTCTGACCGAATATGCGACAAGGAATTGCAAATTTGAAATGGTTGACAGCCCCATTCAACCATGTAAATGTTCTTGCTTGTTTTTGAAAAAAGCTGGATCCTTGAAAAAAAAAAAAAAAAAAAAAAAAAGGAAAAAAAAAAAAAAAAGAAGGATTTTTGATCGAGTTTCTCTGCATGTACAGGTTTAATTCCACCATGCAAGTATCTATCCTCATTTTATGAATATACTGAGTTAAATTTCATGAATTTACACTTTTTATGCATGTATTCGTGTGGTGACAATCCTGAGTGCAAAAACGGCGGTTAAGCGCATTTATTTTTTATTGATTCACTCAGTAGTATATAAGTTGTTGAAGGATTTTTAGCAGAATCAATATACAACACGAATATTTTGTTAGGAGGAATAATGATTATAATATTTATTTTTTCTTTTGTTTCTATACTTTGAAGTTATAAGCTAGGCATGGTAGTACATCTAATGCACAAAGAAGATTCACTCTTATTTTGAATATTTTTTCGTTTCTCTGAATCAAGTTTTACCTTGCGATAATTTGATCACTTATTTTGTCTATTTATGGAATATTACGCGATGATCCTGCATAGTAAGTTTTCTCTCGGAAGAAACATTAAATTTTTGGAAGAACTTATTAATTAATTCATGAATTATTTTTGAACCGTAGAAAATGGTTTTATGGGAGAAGTGTATCTTGGTAAGAGTGAGATTTACTATTGCGGGTTTGTGAAATACATGTGTAGTACACATTGTGTACCTTATATAGGTAGACATTATTATTATTGTTATTATTTTTTACCTTCGTGCATTGTTTAACTACCTTTTTTAGCTCGGAGAATCTTAGATTTTGGACCTGCGGGACTTTGTCGATTGAATGGGTAAGAGATTTTCGGTGAACAAGTTAAGTTTTCCTTTTGACTTCGACCGAACTGATGTAGGTGGAAATTCCCGAAAGCAGTACTTAATTTAGGTACAACTTAGGATTGCGATATAGATCTGTCGGATGTCAATTTTGTAGCCTTTTTTGAACGATTTAGCGAGATTTACGTTGACATTTTCAACGTGCTCGTCGCACATAGAACTCAAAGATTGAAGTTCGAGGGAGTATAATTTTAGTCTCTTATTAAGAAGTGAACGATTTTGAGTATCGATTTGTTTGTGTCTGATATAATGACAGTAATGTGACGACTGCTTGACCCCGTATTACAAGGCTGGCAAGACTGCGAGTTATATTTTCACACTTTATTGCCGTAGATGACTTTAAACGTCTACGTATTTGATCTTGAAGGAGGAAGCGCGAAATACAATTATACAATTGAACGAACTTCAGTGAAGTTCAATTACAATTGTATGAGCGCTTCCTCCGAAAGATCAATCTCCCACCCAGAGATTTCCCTTAATTTTTGGTGGAAAAATTATTTCCCTTTGGATCTACGGCAAAACTTTGAAGAAATGAAGTCTAGTACCCCACGCGCCCACAGCAAGGCGTGGTGGCGCTACGATTTTTTTTAATTTTATGCTTTGAACGTGTGGTATTTTGGGCACGGGGAGGGGTACTACGTATTTGATCTTTCGGAGGAAGCGCTCATACAATTGTAATTGAACTTCACTGAAGTTCGTTCAATTGTATAATTTTGATGAGAACTGAAGGTCAAAAGCTTAAGTTTGGAATCAAAGTCAAATTCAATATTTAAAAATAAATTTTTATTTTTATCATGAAAATTTATCACAAAAGTGAGTAGAATGTATAGTGGAAGCATTATTGTATGAAAGGCTTCAATTACAGCAAGACTAACAACATAAAGTAAGTTTAGATTATTATTACCATTAATTTGTATAAATATGTTTAACATATGTACTGTAAATAGTATTCAAAGTAGTGACAAAAAATCTTCTTATTCTATTACGAATAATACAACCCTGATCGAATAAAATGATAACGGACAGTTTTAAGACTTGGAGTAAAAGATTAATAGTCACACTATAACTATAGTCTATAGACTATAGTCACACATTCTCTCAGATAATTTCCTCATACTATTCAAAATCTGAAATTAAAAGATTTTACGAAACACGACGCAGAAACTGCAAGCAATCTATAGAATTCAAAATTTTAAAAACTTCAAAAATTTGAAAATTCTCTTTTTTTCTCCAAGTGAAGTTTTTTTTTTTCACCCTCAGCGACGGAAAATTTGGAAACGTCTAAGTCGTAAAAGCGCAGCCCGGAACAAACAATAGCTCGGGTACGGTTGTAAATTCCTGTAGCAAGATTTTTCTCCAAGGTTTTCCTAGTATAGGGTTTTCAAATTTTTTTTTGTAGCCAAGGCTGAAAGACAATAATAGCGGTGGTCATGCTCAAGCGGTGGTCATCTCTTATGGCCGATTTGACCTTATACTTTATGATTTGTCTTCACTAGCGGATTTGTATTGTTTTATCTTTTGTATATTTCGATGGTCCCAGCGAAGAAAAACCTTAGCAGAAAATCTGGAAATTTTAAATGACCAATGAGAGGCTAAAATGAATTAAAAAATTTTTTTGAATCAGGAATCTCAATAAATCATTACTTAATAAATAAGATTTTTTAATTTTTTTCAATTTTTTCATTCATTTCAGCCTCTTATTGGTCATTTAAAATTTCCAGATTTTCTGCTAAGGTTTTTCTTCGATGGGATCGTCGATTTTTCTTAGTTCATTTAAACAGTTATTATGTTACTTTCGCTCGACTTACCTTTGCCGAAGCTAAATTCTTGAGCTCGCAGAGAGTGTAAAATTGTCTCCATTGAGCGGGGATTCATCATAGTTCGGCACGTCTCCGAATAGTAAACACCTCGATTTTCACTCAAGCGGTAAAAGTTAATTTATGAGTACTATCGTTAAGAAATAAAAACGCTCGGGGCACCAAGTTCCGGCTAGATTTTCAAAATCCTGTACCCCAAAATAAGGAAGATTTAGAGCATATATATATATATATAACAAGATATTATTATACATATCTAGGTATGTATTAGATGTATATATCTATAGTAGAAGGGTCGCTATATTCTAGGCGATATATAAATCCACATGTATATGTATGTATGTATATATATGTATTATCTAGGTATGTATTAGATGTATATATCTATAGAAGAAGGGTTGCTATATTATAGGCGATATATAAATACATATATATACATACGTACATATACATGTGGAAAATACATATATATAGTGATGTCGCTTTAATGGATCGGATTTTTGGGTCACTTTTTTGGGTCGTTTTTTACAGATTCACTCCTCTTATAAAAAGCTTCGCTTCAAAAAAAAAAAAGTTGAGTTGAATATATAGACTGGTTAATTATCCCCCAAGCTTGAAACTCCCAAAACCCTGGACGTAGAGTTCAATGAATAATCTGATCAGCTATCCCTCAATCCTTGAACCCCCAAAACCCTGGGCGCCCGAGGTCAACGAAAAAACTGATCATAAAGCTTCTATTCATAGCCAAAGTAAAGTTTATTTATTCTGTTAATTCAGTTTAAAAACGAGCTAAAAATATTTTTTCAGCTGAAAGACAGAAAAAAATACTTTTATTAACATGCTGTTTGTTGTTTGTTTCACGACGTTATTTTTATTCATTTTCTGGTAACCATAAATAATTCATACGGTTTTTAATATTTAGTTTATTAATAAAAAAGAAAAAAAAACTTACTTATAAAGAAAAAATAAAATACTTGTAAACAGTTTAAAACAGAGCAAAAGTTAACAAAAAGTAAAAAAAAAAAGAAAAAAAAAAATGTGTCGTGATTCAAACCTTTTGTATCCGAATTGACGGTGGTGACCGTAGCCACTAGACTACGCAGCACAATGCACATCATAACTTGAAACTTATATTTAAATTGTGTCTCTTTGGGGCTTGATTATAAAGCTTAATTATATATACGCTGATCTAAAAAAACATAGAATATTTAGTTTTTCAATTCTTAGATTGAAAAATTTAAGAAAGCTCGGAATGTCAAAAAAATTTTTCCGAGATCGATAAATTTCGATATTATCGACAATTACATATCGTCGATACGAGAAAATCGGCGATATTGAATAAAATTTTTATCATATTATTATCGATCTGAAAAATTGGTATCGTATCGGATATCGTGCAGCCCTAGGAAGATTCGATTCTTTTGAAAATATTTTTTTCTGAAAGTTCTCGATTTGAGTTTAAAAATTTTTCAAATATTTTTTGGATATATATCCAAATATCGAAAACACGTACTTTTGTCGTAATCAGTATCGTTTTATACGGTAAGAGTAAACGTATACTTATTAGAATTTTTGAAACTTCAAAAATCTGTGACTCCTTCAAATCTTTTTTAAAAAATATAAATCAATTATTTTTTATGTACACACTATTTAATGCAGCAAAAAAAAACTAAACAATTTTTATTATACATGTTCCGAGTTAAAGTAAAATATTTTATAATTTTGAAGTTTATAAAAAACTCACGATTTTTTAAAATAACTTTAAAACTAAAAAAGGTAGAAAAAACTTGTAAAGAACGAAAAGATGCGTAATATTAACCTTCAGTTTTAAATAAATTATTTTTTCTTTGTACTCTTTTATTTTGCAAGCGTACAATTTAACATAAAAAGCAATGAAAATTTATGATTAGCTTCAGTTATCAATTTTTTCAATGCAATTAAATTAGCGAATAAAAACATAATAAAATACATCATTATATGTAAGGTTCGTAAAATTAAATTACTTCGATAAAAATCAACGATCATATTTCAGAGTAAAAAATATTAAATTCTAATACTAGATTTTTATTCTAGTGTTTAATAATTTACGTTGGTATTTATTGAATGATTATTTGTTTTTGCTTTTTATTATAATATAAAAGTCAGAATAAAGAACAAAATTTTTTTTATAAACTTTATTTAGAACAACCATGTAGGTATATTGTAAACATTTTAGAAATTTAAGAAAAACCGCGCGAAAAGAATGCTTCAGTCCAAGTTCATTAGTGTTAGAAATCCATGTAACTTTCTCTTACGCTCACTCTCCCACTTTCTCAAAATACACGAAAAATCAACCTATTAGCAGTTTTGGAGGCGGGCCTCGTTGGAGCCGCAGACACTTCAAGCTCCGCGAACCCAGCCAGTCGATCGTCAGCAGGTGCAGCGGTGGTTCCAGCGAGACGCTGTTGCGTCGGCGTCGTTGACTTTTCATTTTACCTGCGGTAGTCTCCGCACTTATTTTTATTTTTTTTTATGGTTGTCAGCCTGCTTCTCGACTGCAGCCATGGGCCCATACCTAGAGTTTGGTTTGGATCCTGTACACCAACCGCCATCGTTCGCCACCGCTCTGTGCCGTCGTCGAGGTTACAAGGTAAAATAATAAGTTGGAGACAAATTTAAATTATTATTTTCAAATTTCTCTTTTTATTACTTAAATTTTTTATTTGCAAACAATTTTTGTTTAAATTCTCATAATTTTTTGCATGATTAATATCTGTAAATAAGGGAACGTTCATAAACCACGTGGTCATTTTTTCGAAGATTTTGAAGGGCCCTCCCTCCCATGAAGATCAACGTAGTATTTGTATCAAATTTTCGACCTCCCCTCCCCCTAAAGTCACGTGGTTTTTTTACGATTTCAAATTGTAAATATGTATACTATTAGTTTTTTAAAAACATTATTTTTTAAGTTATAATTTAATGATTTAATACCAGGGGCGCAACAACTCCTTTCAGCTAGGACGTGTCCTGAGGTTTACCCCCCCCCCCTCCCCCAATAAAACTGACGTCTAAAAAAAAAAAACCAAAAAAACGTTGAGTTCAATAAATAGACTGGTTAATTATCCCCCAAGCTCTAAGCCCCCAAGACACTGGGCGTAGAGTTCAATGAATAATCTGATCAGCTGTCCCCCAAGCTCTAAGCCCCCAAAACCCTGGGCGCCCGAGGTCAACGAAAAAACTGATCAGCTATTCCCCAAGCTCTAACCCCCAAAACCCCGGGCGCCCAAGGTCAACGAAAAAACTGATCAGCTATCCCCCAAGCTCTAAACCCCCAAAACCCTGGGCGTCGAGTTCAATAAATAAACCGATTAGCTATCCCCCAAGCTCTAAACCCCTAAAACCCTGGGCGCCCGAGTTCAACAAAAAAACTGATCAGATTATTTATTTCGTTAATTAAAATGCACTCATATTTTTGGAATAATTTAACTCGGGCACCCAGGGTTTTCAGGGTTTAGAGCTTGGGGGATAGCCGATCTGGTTTTTTTGTTGAACTCGGGCTCTCAGGGTCTTGAAGGTTTAGAGCTTGGGGGATAGCCGACCAGTTTTTTTGTTGACCTCGGGCGCCGTTTTGGGGGTTCAAGGCTTGGGAGATAGCCGATCACAAAACAGCGGCAGACTGCAGAGAACCATGAACTACGGAAGCTACCTACACGCGGTGATAATGAAGCACGTACGGGCCAGT
The DNA here is from genome assembly GCA_038277355.1 of Encarsia formosa. Taxonomy (NCBI): domain Eukaryota; kingdom Metazoa; phylum Arthropoda; class Insecta; order Hymenoptera; family Aphelinidae; genus Encarsia; species Encarsia formosa. The sequence continues at coordinate 12,332,965 of CM076184.1, read as the reverse complement.
CAAAACAAAACTTTGACGAGTTTTTACTTGCACACGGCCACGCAGGCGCAAATCAGATGACAGGTACGGATTCGGTTTTAACGTTCAACAGTAAAATATTATGAATCGAAACATCGATTCATGCACTTTAAAAACCACGTGCCTTTCTGAATCAACAGCCCTACCCCCCACGTAACCTTTCGTAGCCTTTTAATCGCCCCCCCCTCCCCCCTGTTTGGGCCACGTGGTTTGTGAACGTTCCCTAACAGAGATTGCAGATTAGTTTAGTGTCTTTAGGGGATTTTCAAAAATTACGTAACGGAATTTTTCCAAATTTTCAGCCCTCCCTAACGCCCTTTGGCAAAATTTTGCAACGAGACGTAAAAATTGTCTTCACCCGTAAGCGTTACGTATTTTTTGAACGTCTCAGAGTACTTAGAATTATTTTATTAATTTGAAATATTTAATTTTTTCCTTTGTGAGGAACAAGAAAACGATAATAAAATAATTTAAAAACGAACCATCAGTATATTTTTTTTATTTTGATAATTATTAAGTAATTGATATTTATTAAAATTGTCTAAATCCTCTTTAATTATGCGTGGTTGATGTAAAGTAAATAAAATGTGGATGAAGAATGAAAGAAAAAAGCAAAGTTAATGGTTTCTTTGAAAATAGAAGCAAATCGCTTCGTAAAAAAAATGACAGTATAATTTTTCTTACTAAATGAAATTTTTTAGACCCATTTTAGAAATCAGAAAGCGATGCACATTAAAAAAAAATACTCATGCTTGTTTATGCGGGAAAAAGCCTTTTTTAAACGTGTACCTATTTATAGTTTCAAACACAGCATTTAAGTTTTATAAATCATGAAAAATCTCGTTTTTTAGAACTTTGAAAAACAGTTTTCATTGTCCACATTTTAAAAATACTCACGCGTTCGAACGAAAATCTTACAAATACTTTTTCAGCTCAGTTCACAATGGACCAATGCCAAGGCAGCTCGACGCGGACGCGCGCGCATGCTTCGTCAAGACGAGTTCGGTGGCTGGCTTTTCCGATTTCCACAGTCTGTTTACGACGGTTGATCCATGCCACGTCATCCGGCCCGCGTGCGGTCGCACTTGGTCGATCTCGATCGGTTGGAGGTTTTTCAATCGGAGAAGTAAAAGTTTGTGGAAATCGTTTTATTCTTCGATTTTTGAATTTTGAAGAACTAATCTATCAAAATAAAATTCAAAAGCCGCACCGAGAGATTTCCAGTAACTTAATGAGTAAGTAACCACTCCTTTTATTGCAGTTTTCAATTGTAGAAGGAATTCATACTCGAATTTAGATTTCACCTGTAAAAAGAAAAACTTTTTTTTATATTTTGTTTAAAAGACTCACTACAGGCTAAGATTATTTATGCAAATTTAAAATAATGTTATGTGAAAGGTATAAAAAACCAGCTGTTATAATCTGAACATAAAGTAAACTCATTTCAAATAAATAATTTCCTCGTTCATTATTTTGTTAGTGAAAAATTTAGAAGAAATAATTAAAGTTTTTTTATTAAATTTTGAATTAGTATTAATTTTATAAATTTAATTACAACAAGTAGGTGGAAAATTTTTCCTAAAATCGAAAACAGTGCAGAGAGCCATTTTGCTTTTCCTTCCACGCAGTATCCCTCAGCCCTCTCTGTTTACCTGCTTCTTGTTTCTCTCTCTCTCTCTCTCTCTCTTGCTCTTCCTTTCTCTTCCGGTGCGTTCTTGACTTATTTATATTTTATGCAGAATAGTAGGTATTTGATAAAACCGGCTTTTTGACGTTTGAGCTATTTTTATAAATTATAAATTTTATTATTCAACTAAATCATTCTAAATAAATAAAGTATTATACCAAAATAAACAGAGTATATTTTTTTAATTTAAAATAAATTCGGTAAAATTTAATTCGAATAATTAAAAAGGAAAATTTTTATACCAATAACAAGGATTATAAAAAATTTAAGATTTAAAATAAAATTAATAGTTCAGCAATATTTAATATAAATTTTTTATTTTGTCATATAATGGTTTCATCTAAAAGGAATAATTTATTTTCAATGATACCGTTGTCTGACAATCAACAGTCTTATTATTATTAAGACACTTAAAATAATTAATATGAAATTCTGTAAAATTTTTAAAGTTATTTAATTTTGTAAATTTTTAAAAAAACAAAACATATCCCTAGTAAATTTCTAGTCATTTCAGGACTTTGAAATTTTAAAAATTACTTTTTTTGTAAAATAATGTTGATTTAATTTTGTTCAAATTAATTTCAAAAAGTCACAGCTGTTTGAATTTTTAAAAAATTTTAGTGAATGATAGTATGTAGAGTCTCATGACAAGTATTAAATACCCTAATTTTTTAGAATAAAAAATAATCAAAATGAATTGAAAACCATTTGTTATTTAAAATAAAAATTGTAAATATGGATCAAACTTAAAAAAAATTAATTTTGGATTAATTTGCATGAAAAAATGTATTTATTCTTTTCAACATTAATTTAATAATCTCTAAAATTGAGATTTGAGCTATTCGCACAACTTATTCGCTCCGTGCGAATTCGTCCGCGACAACAGAAAAATCCGGCTGTAAATTCGAGGTGGCACTGCCTACTCGCATGGAGCGAATAGTTCACCTATTATATCACTTCAAATTTTTTCATATACAATGAGAGCTCTTAAATTTTTGAGTCAAAATCAATTTTTTATTCTTAAATCATTTTACCTCAAATGAGATTACTCATTTAATAAATAGTTTTTTAATTGATTCAATTTAATGCATCCAAATTTTTTTACCCCTGCGTATATGTGAGACATATTTAAAATGTATGCACACTTAAATTTTTTTTTAAATTTTAAATAATAAAATTAAGCTTTGATAAATTATTAACAATATTTAAATATTGCAGGTAGAACAGTGGATCTAATAAAAAATGCAAAGCTGGAATCAATGGCCTGTCGGAGTACAGACTATTCCTACTGTACCAGCTCCAGCAGCAATAAGTGTTACATCAGGTGTTGATCCCACAAAAACAATGCAATCTTACATGCAGTCCTGTAATCAAACTGTGAGTATAAATACAACTTTTTAGCGTCTTATTAGCTTTCAAGCATATTTATTAAAGCAAATGAATTTTATATTTAGTTAAGTTTGATTTGATGTTCAGTATTAAAATTCTAAGATTAGTACAAAAATTATTTCAGCACATTAAAACTGTTTCAGTTTGACCTTTTTTCTCTGGAAATTATAATTTGTTGTTATTTTTCATGTAAAATTTTTAAATTAGAAAATTAAAAAAAATTATCTGAAAAAATTAATAAACTTTTCAGGCACCACAGGGTTACACACCAGAACAATGGGTGGCAGCTCAACAGCAGCATTATGCTCAATGGCAGCAATGGCAACAACAATATCAACAGTGGGAAGCCCAATATGGAAAGCTGGTAATGTTATAAGCTATGCAGTTTACAGCTTCTTAAAATAAAATTATTGGCTAAAATATAGTTTATATATTTCTAATCACATGTATGATTTAAAATTTTAGTATCAAGAAACCACGAATCAAACTCAATCAACTTCATCTCTGCCAGCTTCAACTCAGCAACCTCCTTTACCTCCTAAAGAAGCCAAACCACCACTGCCTTCTTCAACCACTTCAAACTCAATTCATGAGTTTAAAGGCCCTGTTTTCGCGAATAATAATCAAACCTTGTTGACATCCACTAGTACTGGAAGTACATCTTATGGATACAGTACGACTGGACCTATAGTAAGCTTGTATTATCAAAAAATTTTTAATCATCATTTTCAAAAAATATGTATAATAAGACGGCTTACAGAAAACAGTTTGTTTCATAATAGTGCATATATATATTCAATAATTTAATTATAATGATTTTACAGCTGACATCAGGAAGTAGCTCGTTTCGTCAAAAACAAAAAGATGGTCCAGATTTTGAAACAAAAACTGCTCTGGATGAAGTGATAGCATCTGAAAAGAAACACAAAGCAGATTTTGAAGAAATGGAAAAATCTTTCCAAGTATGGAAAGAAAAAAATGCAAATCATCCTGACCAGGTGAGTTTTTGTTTACCAATAATTTTTTTTTAGATAGAATACATAATCCATGTCAAATCAGAATTTCTTATTTACTACATTATTTTGCTTGCAGAACCTATTTAAATTACACGAAGCTAATTATATGATATGCCGTACAAAGTACATTCAAAAATTAGAATCGCTGAAACGAAAACGAGAAAAAATATTGGCAGCCATGATGAAGAGCAAGCAAAACAGTTTGATTGGAGCTGGAGATTCTGGAAGTGTAAGGTCAAAACCAGATCAAACACAACCGACAACATCAACGGTCACTGCACTCCCCACGAAACAGCCACCGGTAGCTACAACACCGATCATGCAACCAGTTGTGAACCAAAGTTGGCCTCAGTGCAATCAGTACAATGCTCTAGCTACCAATATAATTACTCCTATGTCTCACCCTGCGACCGCGGCGATGCCACCTTATGGGATACAGCCTCAAATGCAACCAGTCTATAAACAGCAATCAACTATTTCTGCATTCCCACTGCCAGACTTCTCGAAACCTCCACCTGGATTTAACGTACCTCCGCCGACGAAAGCAGTTCTACCACCACAAAAAACTGAGCAACATAAAAATTTTGGAAATCAGGAGGGTAATCGGAAGAGAAAAGACGATGCAGATGTTTTCAAAGCCAATGAGAAATTTAGAAAACTTGAACAGGGTAGCAAAGAAAATCGATTTGTCAAAAATAATTCTTGTGGTAGCTTCGAAAGTAAACCTGAAGATATCGTTCCCTTGACAGCAGAAAAATTGATGATGCAAAACATGGGTTGGCCAACTCGTTTGGAAAAAAAAAATAGAGCAAACAAACCTGAAAATGAAAATAACTTCAGAAGCAAAAATCAAAATAATTTCGGAAACAAGCCTATAACAAATTTTAATAATTATCAAAAATTCCAAAACTATAATCATCAAATAGTCACAGATAAAAATAATTTTACAAATCCGGCACCGAATGGGTATGAAAAATTTCCCATTAAAGAAAATTTAGTCACTGAATTTCATTCGAAGTCTAAAGCACTTGCCAACACATCTCAGTCGATACCTAATCATTTCCCAGTAAAACCTCTTACAGCTGGTAGTTCAAATCAATCGAACGTGGGTAAAATTCCATCTCTTCTGGATATGAAAATCATGCCTCCACCTTCGATGCCTATAAATAAGAATAATGCGCCGGTTGATGGTTTCAAGAATGATTTAAATAAAAACTATGGCTTCAAGTCATTTGAACCGAAAAAGCCAGAATTTAATAAAAATGATTCGAATACAAATTTAAATATCAATTCCAAATCGTTTCAACCAAATAATGCTCTTTTTAATAAAAGTACACCAGCTGAAATAAAGAAAAATTTCAATCCAGTTTTAATTGAAAAAGATTTAACAGTATCATTTTTCAGAAGAGATGGCAAACCTATTTTCGGGCTTCCAAACATACAGATGGCTAGAAAAAATTTTGGGCCTCCAAATGGTCTAGCTTATCCAAATAATCCGCAGCTACAAAAAAATCCAATAAAACTGGCTAATTCAGGTCATGAATCACAAAACCAATTTTTAGAGCTCTTAAAATTTTCAAAAGTTGTAGACTATGCGCATAAAGATTCTAAACTTTTGTCTGCTAAAGGCGTATTTGACTATCAACATGGCAAATTGAAACCTGCTCTTCCTGTAATTAAAGATTTCAAAAACTGGCAAGAAAACGAAAAAAATATTCAAGCGTATTATCAAGAAATGATTAAAAAATACGAAAAGATTGGTGGAGTGTGGACAACAATCTCACCAAGCAAAAAAGAAGTTAACAAGAATTCCATTAATGATAATCAAAATAGTAATACAGATGAAAATATTCAAAATATGACTGAAGGTGCAATTGAAACTATGAATATTGAGGACTCCACAATCGCAACTCCGGATTTCAGAGATGTCGATGAACTTTTATCTTCTCCTGGACGACAAGCTAGACCGACAAAAATCGTTGTCATTCTCAGAGGTCCACCAGGAAGTGGAAAATCATACATTGATAAACTTATTAAGGTATGAAAAACTTTTTAAAATTATGTTGTTTTCAATTCAATACTTAATAATTTTACAAATTACTTTTAAACCTTCTACATTTTTATATGAGAATCATATCTAGTTTTTATTTTTGGTTGTTTTTAGGATGAAGAAGTTGCTCATAGAGGATGTGCACCCATTATACTGAGCCTAGATGATTATTTCCTAGTTGAAAAAGATTCTATTCAAAAGAATGACGAAACTGCTGATGTAAGAAAATTAAAACAAAAATTTCTGATCCAATTGATATTTTTATCGTTAATTAAAATTTCATGTAACTTTAGCAGGAAATAGAGTATGAACACTATGAAGCCATGGAATCAGAATGTGTCAGTCACTTAAAAAAGACGTTCAAGAAAAATATCGCTGATGGCTATGTTAATTTTATTATAATAGATGATTGCATCAATGAAATGATCGCACACTACGAGGATATGTGTAGTTTCGCTAATAGCAATGGTTTTCAAGTTTACATTTCTGAGATACACAAACCTTCTGAAAACGAAATAAACCGTATTATTGACTATTGTGAGCCAACTCCAGTCCACCATCACAAGTTAGACGTATCTTCAATATGCAATGATGAAAATGAAGAAATAAAAGTGAGTATAATAATTTTAAGTTTGAACATATTTGACTAACGGTTTCTTGGAATTTTAGATAAAATCTTGTTTTTATTTATTTTTCTGAAACAGTATTTTTTTTTTGTAAAAATCGAAACGATATAATAGTTGCATTTTTTATTTTTTTAAATATTTTGGAGTAAAAAAGAAAAAAAATTTTAATAATTATTAAATTTGTTTAATCGAAGGAAAGCTATTGTTAAAGTGGCTTTTTTTAAAATCATTATTTTATTATCAATTAAAATAAAACATATTTTCACGAAAAAAAACATGTAAGTGCTAAATGATTTTAATTTATTCTTCATACAAAACTTTGTATGTTAGGCATAATAATTTATACATCACAGCTAATGATAAAACATTTTGATATTATTACTGTTAGAATTCTAGTCGGATTTTCATAGTAAAATAATTAATTAATTTTTGAATTTTTGTTGTCAGGTCAAATGGGCTGATTTGAAAGAGCATAAAAATTTGCGCAGGGTACATGCAGTTGGTTTTGTCTGTGGTTAGATAAACTGTACTGAATAATGGATCTCACTTTTTAAATTTTTGAAGCATTCATACGTGGACTTCGAGTATGAATCAGATTCATGAAGTTATTGGAAGCCTTTTTTCGTCCTCAACGATGAGTGAGTAAGTGAGAATTCAATTTAATTAACCATAAGATTTATTTTACATTTTAAATTTATGATTCAAATATATGCAATGCAATTTCTGAGTAGGCTGCGTTTTTCTGCTCAGAATGTAGATTTTAGATTAGCCAAAATTTTAATCTCCACCGAAACAACAACTTTGTCTTTTTTTTTTTAAATTAGTATAGTCAAATAATTATTCCCAAAATTATAGTCATATCCCTAATTAATTTTCATAAGATTTCAAGAATTTCGTTTAAATTTAATAATATTTTAGCCTACTAAATGTTTTTTAGTAAAGAACATTTTTTACGAGACTTAAGGCTTATCATTTTGGTACCGTTTTAGTTTTTTTTTTTTTTTTTTTTTTTTTTTTTTTTTGTCACAGTGTAATGAAAAGTTTTTTTTTACGTTTTGTTTGAATACTTTTCAGAATTTTTTTATTTGAAAATTTTCTAAAAAGCGATCTTTTTGTACACGCGTAACTTGTGCGAATTGGTCTTTCCTGCACTGGTTGCGACAAAATATTGTTAAATTTGCGTTGAAAAAAGTTGTTAATTTTTACTCGAATTTTTATAACTTTATTAGCCATTTATCTTTGAAACAATTGAGTTTTGAAGTTTTACTTACATTATTCAGTTTTTTGAACTACTACTTATTGTACACAATCCTAACTCGTTTGAAGTCGGTATCGGTCATGAAAACACAAGTTTTGTTGTAAAGCACTTGCAAAAGACCTTCTTACAAATACTCAATGGTCTTTTCCAGGGGTAGTTGTATCAGCAAATCCTCTATTTGCTTTTTGAAAAGTTTTCGAACACCTTTTCTGTAATAGTTGCTTACGAGATGTGCTCATCTTTGAGCTGCAGTTTAAGTTTTCAAACTCATTAAGCAATTATTTTGCATTTTATTCTACAAAAATTGAAATATTTCACGATTTATCAAATTAAAGATTTATCTATTTTACAACGTTGTTTTAATTTTTTTTTTTTTTTTTTTTTTTTTTAATTTTATAGGCATTTTTGGATTGAAAACCATGATGATTTTAGATATTAAAAGTAATACAAAAATGACGTGCCATTGGTAAAAGAAGAAAAATGTATCTGCATATTTCTTAGGTGATTGAGAAGAAATGCACAGTTACAACCAAGAGGTAAGTACAAAGAAAGAAACGAATCTCTTTCAAATTACATTATTTTTAAAGCACACTATATTTTTCGAAACTTTTTTCGATATATTTTTTGTGGTCGATCTTTTTTATATTTATACGATTCGTCGTTAGAGCTCCTAAAAAAACCCGTAAAGATATATCGATTATTATAAATTCATTGAGTCGGTCAAAGTTTAGATATAGTAATTCCATGACTGTTCGGCAACTTTTGATTAAATTCGTATAGATTCAAATTTTTTTGGTTGAATTTGATTGATGAAACAATTAGATTTCAACTTGTACGGTAAAAATTTGTTTATTACAGTACAATATTCACGCGTAAAATAAATTCCATATGATCAAGTAAAAAAATTTTTTTAAATAAATCTTTTATTCAAACGCTTTTGTAAAAATTATATATTTTTTCTTTCAGCTTGGATTTAATCTGACAGGTATTCTTACAGTTAGGGTCGATTTCTACGAGAAAAATTTAGATTTTTAATTTAATATTGTCTAAGATTTTTGTTTTAAGATTAAAAGCATTATTTTATTGGTATGATCTAGATAATAAGCATGCTCTAAGTCATTTATTTTGTCAATAATGTAGTCGAGACTAGTATAGAAGAGTTTATTTTAAATAATCTCGAACGTTATCGTTATTTTAATGTTTAATTTTAATATTTTAGTTACTCCAAGGATCTTAAATTAAGTATAGGCTTTCGTTTAATAATTCAAAATATTCTTGTCAAGTTTTATTTTTTAATGAGTTAAACGAAAAAAGGATTGCGTGAGCTTGTACTGTTGTCATTGTAATGGAATTCGAGCTGGCTTTAGCTCTATTCACAATACAAATTTTATTTACTCTTGCCGCGTTTTGTGCCTTTTGGCGCGGCTATTCTCTGGGTCGTAATTCCATTTATTATGGTTTGAATAATAAAAAAAACTAATAAGAAACGGAACACAGAGTAAACTCTATGTCCAGATACAAATCGAATCGAGTTATATTTCTCTCGCGGATATTAATAATTGTAAACCTATTTTCACCGCTATCAGATTGTTCCGCAGTCGAGCGGCTGGCTAGAGTCGGAGTGGGGTTTGGCCTGTCTAAACGGTTAAATTATAACATAACAAAAGTAACAAAACATTTTGTTATTACCGGGTCCCAGGATAAATGTATAAATTGTGATTTATCCCGTGGATTTTTGAAAATAACAAAGTAATGACTGTTCAACGATAATGTTCGCTGAATACGCCACTGATCAAAGAGATTTTGCATTATCAGAACTACGCTGATATTTCGATGATGCGATCCCTTGGTAAAAAGATCGAGAATTACATCACAAGACGAAGATTCGCGCATTAAATCGTCGAGTACTTTTTCTTATGGTTATCGTGAGTCATCTGTTGGGTCTGGTAACCCTTCTTTAAATTCAATTTTTCCATTTAATTTTTTGTACGCCTTTTGCCACTCTGCATAGTAAAATAAAATTCGGTCAAAGTTTACGTTATTTCTACGTTCTATAAAACGCAACAAAAAAAAACTTTTTTCAGAGCCGGTAGATCCCGCTATGATACAAGTAAAAGGGTGCCGCCAGCGGGTATTCATTTTGAAGACTGAAAGGGAAAAATCAAAGTTGGCTTATTTATCCTTACCTATAGCATCGTGCCGTAGCCCTGTGGTTTTAGTAACCGTTCTAAAAATTTTCAAGGTGCGTCATGGTGTAGGTTGTTGGTTCCAATCCTCGTGGGCACAATCTACGAGTTTTTAAACTTGAATAACTGGTTCAAATCCTGCTTCGTTTAAATAAGCCATATTGAGAGCCGAGAATCCTAAGTCGTCTAGAGTGTCGATGAAAACATCATTGTGTAATAAAAATTTCAATGTCAGTGGTGATGCATATTGAGAAGCCACCATTAGAGGTTTGGTACCCTCTCTGTCTGCGGCTTTTCCGTCAGGATGATACGCCATGAAGCAATGAAGCACGTTGGCATTATCAGCTTCTGCAGCCCAAAAGAAAGGGGTTCTTCCTAAGTTGTCTCTAGCCTCGATGTCCTGGTTAGGGTCTTTCATTAATATATTTATTTTTGTAAGTTGTAGTTGGTTTGTCGTCTTGTACTCGCTATTGTGTGAAGTAAGGTTTGATTCTGTTTATTTTTAAAGGAGGTTATCGCTCCATATTTAATTAAAGTTTTAAATATACCGTTAGATTTAGTACTTGCTTTAAAAAGAACATTTTCTTGATTAAAATTCCTGACATTGGGGTCTGCTTTATGATTTAAGAGTGTTTTAACCATAGATTCTCAATTACGCATTACTGCAACTTCGAACAACGTCTTCCCATGGGTTTTTTGGTTGACGTTTGCTCCCGATAGTATTAGGAGGTTAGGAAGCACTGCTTGTTTCTTTTTTACTGGTGCCAGTAGGGCGGTATTTCCGTCTATGTTGTCAATGTTGTAATCTATCGCGACTTCGTCCTCTATTTCTTCTACTGTTGGTTCTGTAACCCTTGCGTGGACATCTGTCTCTTCGTTTGTAGGCCCAGTGTAACTCAGAGCACTGCCAACTAGATCATCTACATAAAAAAAAGGTAATGCTACAAAAGGTGCTAATTCCTGCTCTAATTCCATTTGTCTTTCCGGATTGTTCTTCTTCATGGATACTGGCTTGTGGTGATTGAGGTTCTTCTGTAGGATTCCCCTCTAAAGTTATTTTATATTTTATCTCGATCACTGTGTCTGGTGATCTTATTATGCCCACTGAGTGTAAAAATGCTCCTATCTCTAATCTGTCGTGACCTCCGAACCAAACTTTTTCGAGTTCGCTAAGGCATCCTTGGCAAACTATTAATTCACCATCGTCCTCTTTTATTTTCGTAACTTGTTCGAATTCTCCCATGCGTTGTATAACGCAGCGGGAACATAGTATCTCCTCGTTTGCTTACTTAAAGTAGATTTGTTTAGCGAATGATCTCATGTTTAAAATCTCGGTTTACTATAACACCCTTTGTCGTTCAGAAGTACTTTTATTTTGATTGTTATGCGCAAGCGCGCAGGGAAATAAAATAGGAAATAAAAAAAAAAAAACAAATATAGTAACCTCAAATGTACTTTTGGAATATTTTAGACCCTTCTTCAACAATCTGCTCACCAATAAATTGTTTTCAAAAAAAATAATAATAATAAAAACACTAAAATGCTAATAAATATTCATAGCTCGAAAAAATTTAATCCAACATCTCAACCGATGTTTCTCAAAATTCTCGCAACTATTATACGAAGAAGCTTCGATAAAATTTAAATCTCCCGAGGTTTTTTGTATCATCGAACCCCTATAATTGGTTTGTTGATAAAGATTTAGAAAATTTGAATTAATGAGGCGAATTAAAGATTTTTTAAAAATTATATTTAACGATCCAATTTACGAAGTTAAATTGCTCTTGCTCAAATTTTTCGAACTACAAATTTATACAACAAGGTTACGAGGTTAATATTTATAAATAAAAAGTTAAATTATAAATAAAAAGAAAAGCATCAGTTGAATCGCTTCGACTCTCGATCTCAACTTTTGGTACGAAAAAAAAAAAAAAAGGTTTTTCGAAGAAAAAGATGAAACAGATGAATCTCAAGAATGCCACTCGAACCTATAAAGCAAAAAGGCCAGCACCAACAACACACCAGCTTAGCATTAGCGTCGTTATACATGGTTATTTTTCTTCTTTTTTTTTGCACCAGTCTATAAAACTTGTTCCATCAGCGCTATAAATAAAAGTTTAAAAATTTTTAATATTTTGATTAATATCAGATATTTTATAATTTATAAAAAAAAAATTAACTTACATGAACATAGATGGTTCAAAAAACTTTTTTTTACAAATCCAACATTTCTCGTTGAATGCCTCCGTCTCGTCCCATGTTTCTTCATGGCATGGTTCATCAGGATTAGGACCTTTCATTTCTTTATACTTTTTTTTCGGACTGAGGGAGTTTTGAAAAAAAAAATATAATTCGTACTTCATTAAAAATGAAAGAATCGCAATAATTTAACTAACTACAACTACAGATTTGTAGCAAGGAAGTTGTTACATGAAAAAAAGAAATGATTAAAACACAATGATAGCAGTACCCTTATACCCCAGGATGACAGACAAAGAAACCTGCCACCTCCCTATATATATATATATATATATATATATATGAGTTCTAAAATTTGTAGTGTTATAATTTATGAATTGATAAGTTTGTTGTGTGTAGTAGTAAGTTTGTTGTAGTGTTTGTTCCTCGTTCTTCAATTTTTCAAGTTGAAGGAGGCCCTTCAATTCCAGGATCTCCTCGTCTTTTCCTCCAAATAGGTGTTTGGTTTTGTTGGACAGCTTCTTTTTCTTGAGTTGTATCCTCGTGTTGTCAAGCTCTGTTTTTGCTGAGTCAAGCTCCGCCCTCACACGGTCGAACTCCCTTTTCTGAGATTTGGCCACAGCCTTTTTCTCAGCCAGGGTTTTTAAGTAACTCCCAAGGGAGTCCTTTTTCGTTGTTGCCTCCTCCTGCAGGCGGCGAAGCTCTTCCTCCCTTTGTTTTGATTCAGCGTCCAATTTTGTGAGGCGCTGTTCTTCCTCAAGGCACCTGTTCTTCCTTCGGTTCTGCCGATTTTCCCAAACCTGGAGGTCCTCCTCTTCCTCGGCCAGTTTGCTCTCGAAAACCTTTAACCGATCTTCTTCGTAATTGATCAAATCACTTTTCAGATCGATTTTCACCTCTCTCTCTCGCGGGTTTCTGCTTCTCGTAGGACGCTGGTTTTCTCACGTGTTTTGAGTGAGGCCTCAAGGCTGGTGATCTTTTCTTTTTGAAGGTCAAGTTTTGCCTTTGTACGTTCACTTTCGCTCTTTTGTGCTTTTAATTTGGCTAATAAATCCGCAAGTTTTGCGGACAGTCTTTTTCCTCGATCTTTGCCTGCAAGGAGTTATTTGCCAGTTGCAGGCTTCTTTTGAACTCCTTGGCTTTGGCCATCTTCTGTCTTTCCTGACTTAACAGGAGATTTGCAGCCGTTAATTTCTCAACTGCCTGATCTAGAACCTTGTTCCCAAATCCGTCTATGGCTTCGCATTTAGCCTTTGATGCGGGCTGGGTGGATGGTAGATCTTCCGTTGCTGTCAGTTTGAAGATTTTCCCCACTCCCTTTACATAATGGTGATTTGCTAGTTCGCTGAAATTCGCGATGTACTCTGTAAAACCTTCCATGGTGTTTCCTTCTTTGTTGAGGTATTCGCGCCTCAGTTGGTTGTACTTTGCCTTCAGGCCTCCAGTTTTGTTTTTCTTCTTTTTGATGATCTGGATATTTGAGTGGTGATTACGGGAAGCCATCCTAGCTTATCCTAAAAAAACAAAATTTAAAGTTCCATCAGAATCTGATGGATATAATTGTCGTAATTCTAAGTGTGTTTGAGTGTAGTTGTGTCATAATGTGCACTGCAGTGTTGTCTGAAGAATGGGAAAAAAAAATGTAATATTCCAGATTAATAAATTTATTTTCTGTATGTATTTAAAATATAATCAATACTTGCATTTTTCCATTTATTTACCTGATTACTAATTGTATCAAAATTATCATTTATTTCATTAATTGATTTTTTTAAATTATTAAAGTTAGTAGCAACACTCATATTCATTAGTTTAAATTGATCATAAAAATCATACATTTGTTTTCTAAATATTAGAGTTTGATTAAAATTATTCTCATAAATTTTAAATTTAGATTTTATGCTTTCCTGAAAACCAAAAAATTTATATATAGGATCTTTATTATTATAATATTATTATATAATACTGGTTCAGTTACCTTTCGTTTTTCTCTCTGAGTGCTTTGTCCTTCCCAGCTGCCCCCTTCAGCCAAAGACTGATTGAATTTTTAATTTTATCCTGTGAATAAGCGGGAAATTAGACTGCAACAGACTCTGCAAAAATTAAAAAATCAACATGTGGTAGTTAATAATTTTTAGATTTAATAAAGAAATGTCTAAGTATTATTTTGTTTTAAATTACCTTCTATTAAGCTATTGATAATTAGTTTTGAGAAAACTTTTTTTCCCTTCTGTACTTTTTGGCCAGCTCGAGATAAAAAAATTTTCCCATAATATTAAAAACCATTTTATGGCCATCGACTCCTCCGGTCCAAAGCATGAAGTCGACCTGTAAAGAAATTTTTCAATATTAGAAAGTTTGAAAAAAAAAGGAAGTATTTTTTTCAATCTCATAAATTAAACAAATTTTTGAAAAATTAAAAAAATTATTGTTCTTACTTATGTTATAAGCTAGTAAATTCATCTAATTTTTTTAACGCATTTTTTATACGAGGTATAAATAAAGCTAAAGCATCTTTCAAAAATTCGCTAATATTTTTATGTTTTAAATTAATAACCGCACCGGTTTGCAAACGATCTTGAAAAGCTGTAGTTATATCAATCCATGAGACTCTATTACTTAATTTCTGTCTATGTCCAGCTCCAGTTTCAAATAACAATTGTTTAAACTGCGCTTGCAACCCTCGGAGTACTATCTCAATGTTGTATAAGTGCATTCTTTGTTGAATTGTTAAGTTGTTGTTTTGTAAATTTAATTTAATTATTTTAATAATTTTTTTCTCATTGGCAATCCATTTTTGAATTTCAATACTCAACCATTTTTGAAGTTCAACATCATTACCAGACTATATGGCATTTAAATCTTTATAGTACTCCTGGGCACTCTAACCTCAAAATCAAATCTTTGAAGCGTGTTTTCGGTGACTCGTAATATAAAATAGTATATAGTACGAGTGCAGCACGTCACCAGGGCTTATTAAGGACCTCGTTAAAATTTAGAGTGATCTCGATCGTTAAATTTAATTAATGCTAATTCAAACTGTATTTGTAAACTATACATGAAAAATTTGAGATCTAAAAAAAAAAAAAAATTTTCATAGTGTCTAGGTGAGATATCCTTTCACAAATGAGTGAGGCCAGAATAATTGTCAACATTTTAACAAAAAAAAAAAGAACTTCTGTGAAAAATTCTGTACAATTAAGCGAAAATCTTTATTATTATCCCTTTGTATAATGATGAACGATGATCGAATGTCCTCGATTTATAATCGATGTGATTGATCAAGAACATTTAATTGTGGCAATCCTGTTTTAGATTCAGGATTGCTTGAGAGATTTTGTTCTAGCAGCACTCACTCCTAATTCAGTCTTAACGACTCAACTGGAAGAGTGTGCTCTGAGTTCAGGTGTCGAGCGGCTGCCACCTGACTCCTCTGGGTTTGAGTTCTTGCCCAGTTGAAACGCTTAAAAGCGTACCCAGTCCCTTTTGTCTTTTTATTATCCTTTCTTATTTTAATTAGATTATGGTTTATAAATATTGAACTGAAATACAGCTCAACTTTAACTTTTACTTTTAATTTAAACTAAATTATAGTTTAGGTATTGGACTGAAGTACAGCTCAATGTTATTTTATTAATTTAATTTAAACTAAATTATAGTTTAAGTATTGGACTGTAATACAGTTCAATTTTATTTTATTAAATTAATTTTTAACTAAATTATAGTTTTAGTATTGGACTGAAATACAGTTCAATTTTATTTTATTAATTTAATTTAAACTAAATTATAGTTTAAATAGTGAACTGAAATACAGCTCACTTTTATTTTATTAATTTAATTTAAACTAAATTATAGTTTAAATAGTATACTGAAATACAGCTCGCTTTTATTTTATTAATTTAATCTAAACTAAATTATAGTTTAAATAGTGAACTGAAATACAGCTCACTTTTTTTTAGGTTTTATTTCTTTGGTATACAAACTAAGATATAGCTTGTATGATGTAAATAAAGGTTTTTATTCCTTTTTTTTATTAATTTAGTATTAGTTTATTATAATTTCATTTTATAAAGTTTTACTTACAATACCTAAGTATTCCTTCAGAGAGAGATAGTTTCGATGGGTGCGTTGAAAGTGCCTCGGAAACCAAGGCTGCGCCACTCCTAAGACGTGCGCCAAAACCTTTCTGCACTTGGGTTGAGGGGTACGTGGTGCCTAAGTCACCACTAAAACACACACTGCTAGCGCCTAAGTCACTCTTGTGTATGAATGGGGTCCAGGTCACTAGGAGGTCTGGAGGTGAGGAGATGAGTTCAGGTCACTAGGAGGGCTGCAACTGACCGCTCCGGGCTAGTGCAGCTCGTTTTAAGGGATTTTTTTTGGATACTGATATCGGAAAATTGGAGGGGATAGCTTGAGGCCCTTGCAGGAGCGGCGGCGGCTAGCTTTTCCAAATTTTGATTGGTCCCTGATTTTTCTTCTCTCTCTCTCTCTTTTTATCTTTGCCCATGGCATGGAGGAGCTGACTTTGAAGTTGGTTGGAGGGGATAACTAAATCAGAAAAAATGTATATGTGCATGGCCAAAAACAGATGGGTAGATAATTAAATAATTTAACATTTAAATCCTTCCAACCTAGATCAAAATCACTTCCTTTACAAAAAAAAATGAAAGTTTAAGAATAAAATAAAAAGTTTATTATACCCTAGTTTATAAACAATTGTCTATAAATAATTGTTTATAAGTATTAAGTATTGTTTATAAAAATAAATCTATTAATAATCGTTTATAAGTATAATTGTAAAATTTTCCTGGGTAGAAATGTAAAATGAGGGTATAATTACAAAATCTTTGGTATTACAATATTCATGAATACTTTATAATTTAGGTACATTAACTATTATCAGTATTAATAAATTTTTGGTCCATATTTTATAAATAATTCTTTATGGCGTCGTGAATTAATACGTTTAGTTCAAATAGATAAGGTACTATTGCAGCTAACCCAGGTTTATTTCAAGAATGATAAAACTTAACTAAGGCAAAATTAAATTAAGATGGAGTTACGCAGAAATATTTGCGAGTATTTATTTAAATAAGGAAAAACATAATTCTCAAAACTACGTAAATATTTCTGTGTAATATTATTTTCTCTTTTAGGGGGGAAACATAACGACGCGTCCGTGAGTTTTTCTCATGGGCCTCATGCTGAAGCGATAAAAAACTCGGATAAGCGCTGGCGAGAGCGCCTGCAAGTGATAAGAAGGTCATGTGTTCCCCCTGCGCCTGCTTTTCTCCGAGTTTTCTGGAGTTTTAAGCCAAAGTTTTGGAAAATTCCACTATGGAGAAAAATAAAATAAAATTTCAAAATATTTAACTGCGCGTACGTTACATAATTCAAAATTTAGATTTAAAATGTGGAATATTTTGTTTTAAAAAAAAAAAGAAAAAAAAATTTTTTTTTGCAAGAATTTTTAAATAATTGAATGTTTTGTTTATATAAAAGAAAATAATAATAATTTTTGTGTGAAATTCTGTAAAATTAAATGATAGTTTTTATTATTATACAATTAAGTTTCAAGCTATAACACTAAAAATATTAAAGTTGTTTCTTTTTAATTAAAGAAAAATGTTTTGACTAAATAAGTACTAGTAGTATTTAAGTAAGATATTTATAAAAAAATTTTTGGAAATAAGGTTTTTGAAAATAAATACATAAAAAGTTTAAATTAAATTGAGTTTTTATTTAAATCAAAAAAAAAAAATAGACAAGGAAAAATGGTACATATTTTTACACCAAAATTACAAATTAATTTTAGAAAATCTTTCGAACAACAGGGGGATACACCCAAGTAGATCCTCCGAGTAGCAACCACACCAATAATGTAGATTAGTCATCCGCTCGCACTTCCACCACTCTCTTATGGCTCGCCAACGCTCAAACTTAAAACAAAAAAAAAAAACGGGAAACAATTAATATAAAAACAGAAGGAAAGGAGGGAAGAAGTTTTTATCAAGTAAAAATACGTACGTTAATCGGGGTTCTCCTCCTCCGATAAAATAAGCGATCACTCCAAATTTTACTCCGGTACTGCCACGAAATACGGAGGTGATTTTCTCAAGACCTAAGTATGAGACAACCTCTGCACATGCGTAGGGTAACTGAGATAAAACACCAATCACCATGGCAAGAACGAAAAAAAATAACAAGCTTCTCTCTTTTTCCAGAACCCTGGTTTTGAGATAAACTAAATAAATTTATAGCTTAGATTAGATAACTTATCGTAGTAAATAAATTCAATTACAGAATACACTGGGAGAATGTTGGAAGACAGTGCTCCCATTTTTAAGGTTACATTCTGCTCGACAGCTTGGGACGCCTGCCTCTCACCGTGGGCAATATTCTGCCCACGGTGGGAAGTATTTCTCCCGAGTTGGCGAGTAGCGTCGCCTACGGCAGCCTCGAAACTAACCGAAGCGCTTCGTTCTCCCGTCTGTGGGCAGAATATTACCCACGGCGTGAAGCAGAATATAACCCTACAAATGGGAGCGCTGTCTCCCAATTTTCTCCCAGTGTAGATAATATAAAAAAAAAATTATTAAGCTGGGACGACGTCCGGGTGTCACACGATAAAGCGTTATTTAATACTTTTTTCTCAAGTTCACATTCTCGTTTCATTATGTTATAATATAAATTATTAATTTGAGTTTTTAAGTGTTTTTCAACGTATACAAATTTTGAATTAATATAAGCAAAAAGATCTAGATTTGAAGTGGATATACCGGTATTAAAAATGATTTCCTCGTCTAATTGTTCTTGTCAAAAGAACAGTCTCGGATGTTCTGTACGTATTAGTTTATATCCACACGTGTTTAAATAGCCTGTCTTCCAAAATGCGAAGGTATGATCTTCAGATTCTACGCTGTATAAGACTTTATTTTCTCCTACCTCGTGTGCGATTTGCACTTTTCCGTCGTATAGCATTTTATCATTGGGGTTTGTGAATGCGTTAAAAATTAATTTTTTGATGCTATCGAAGTT
This sequence comes from Encarsia formosa, assembly GCA_038277355.1. Taxonomy (NCBI): domain Eukaryota; kingdom Metazoa; phylum Arthropoda; class Insecta; order Hymenoptera; family Aphelinidae; genus Encarsia; species Encarsia formosa. The sequence goes on along the minus strand of CM076184.1, from coordinate 12,313,495 downwards.
AATTCCTATTTTTTATTTTCATAATTTAACGTACTCCCCTTGACTTTCACGCATTCATTAGAAGTACCAGCGCTAGGTGATATGACCCTATAATCGTCCCGTATAACGCTCGCTATCTTTGAAGTACTTTGTTATATTCAAAAATCTACGTTATAAGTTGTAATAAATATGTTCAACCTTATGGTTGAAATATTTATTTTGATACGGTTAAGCAACTTAGTTGTACAAAAAACAGTCACTCGGCCATGTACCTAACCTTTGTCGAGCGGTTGCCAAAGGCCAGGATTTTATCCTCGGGTTCATCGCATTCTGTAGTTTATGACTTTTTGAGTGTCGTCAACCAAAAACTTCGATGGGCCATGGGAAGAAAAACACTGAGACTTCAAGGGAAATCTGACTTTTCTTTCTTCCTCTGGCATGAGGTTAAAATTAAAATTAAAATTCTTATTTAAGTGCACATGGTGCTTAAACTCGATAAACAGAAAATAAGATACAAGAAAATAAAATAAAATAATCGGGGTAAAAGAAAAAAAGAAAACGGGTCGATTCAAGCCGTCACAAAGTCACAAATACTTCATTTCGCAAGGCAAATTTGTCCTGAAAACATTAAATTTGTCAAAGAGGCTTACCTTGATGCTACCAAAGAGCCACATTCATATCTTTTGTTACATCTCACGCAATCCAGTCTCGATGAATTTTAAGATACGATCACAAATTATATTCTTTATAAGAATCAAAATAGTTTTAAGGGGAACCAGTCGATGTTAGAATTTGTAATACATCTAAAACATTTGTACTTCTAGATTTAAGAGAGAGATTTTTATTTATACTTAAAGTATATTTTGTAGTAAGAGATATTTTGTAAGGTAATGAAAATTTTGTACTCCCATTAGATTTAAAAAAGTTGCACTTTTAAAGAAAAGGGCGTTATTGTAAGGAATATAATAAATACTTTTAATTTTATTTGTTTTGCTTTTTATTTATCGACCTTTTTCCAAAACAACCAGATAAACAATCATTGGACCAGTTCCTACAAAATTTGGGTGAAGGAGAAGCTTCCTTGCAGGATCATTATCGAGCATGTATACTTCCTAAATTTATCCAGCTTCCATAACATCGATTTTAGCGAATCGTTAAAAAAAAGTGCCATCATCCTCAACGAGCGGGCATTTGAAAATCAAGAAACGGAGGTCATGGTTCAAGAGACCAAAGCAGAAAATTATCTCTGGAAACTATACTCGAATCCGTTAAGTTGTAATTAACGAGATCAAAAAATATGTTCGAGAAAATATAAACCTATTCCACGAAGATAAGATTTTGGACTTGATTTTTGCTGAAATGTACGATTTCACTAAGCCAGACCCATTTTGTTGCGCTACGATAGTGTATATCTACTAACGCATAAGAAAAATTAAAAAAAAATTCTTGTAAAGAAAAAAAAATAAAATTTGGGTTCGCCACCCTCGTCACACATGGTTATTGTCTTCTGATATCACGAACAAAAAAATATTTAGTCATTTATAAAGTCTTTTTCCAATAAACCAAAATTATTTATGGTAAATTCTTTAAATGTAAGTTTGAAATAAATATGGACAAAGGTAACATAGTATTTTTAATTTATTATCTTATGTTTTATTTGTCAATAAGTGTACAATTTTTTCTCTCAAATAATTACTAGACAAATTTAAAATTACGTCTTAAAATAACAATTTTATCAACAATAACGCTAGATATGCAACTATATTTTACAGTACGTACTTATTTCAATTTAAAAATTAAAAATCAATTACAAATAATTTTAGACACTTTTTGTTTGTTTTTCGAAACAAAGCAATCTTGAAGGTTTTCAAAGTTTATGTTACTTTTTATTATATATATATATATATTTTTTTTAACATAAAATGTTGGTTAATAAATTGATTAAATTATCAATTGCCAATACTTGCCAAAAATATCTTTTTAACAAAGATACTTATATCTATTTAAGTAAAATTATTATCCAAGTAAAAAATGTTTTCGATTCATTATAAAAAAGCTTATACAATTAAATTTTAGACGTTAAAAAAGGTTTGCGTTAATAAATTTTTAAATTTACATTCTTCAGTTACATATTTCTTCTTCAGCAGCTGTTATATAATTTATTTTTTCTTTTAGGGAAAAAATAACTTTTTTATATATATGTTACCTTTATATTTACTGATAAAATTTTTGTGAATTATATCTTGTAAATAAAAAATATAACTCAGAACTTTTAATTTCTTCATTATTCATTTAATTTTCGCGAGATATGAAATGTTATTTAGCATTTTTTTAATTGTATTATGAATCAAGTTAATCTACTCTCATAAAATTTACATATTTTCATAAAAATAAGAATTGAAGTTATTCGTGAGAATATTCACTTACTAAATCAATAAACTCGCTCAGATAAAATATATTTTTTTCACATGTTGCATCAAACCAACTGACATGATAAATCTTGCAAGGCAAGTTTCTCACGAGTTTTATAAATTTTTAACCATTCATTCTTACTTATTTACACACCCAGAACTTTTCTTTGTTTTTAAATACTGCACGAGCGAATTTGAACAATTTAACAAACTTTTTTTTTTTTTTAAACAAGATATTTGCTCTTTATATCGCTATTTACATTTTGGAATGTATTTTTTTTTTAATCTTCAATTTCAATTATTTACAAATCTTTTCGATGAAATTTAGCACAGTAGTTAAAAAAATTTAAGATACAATTAAATTGAAATTAAAATCATCATAATACTACAACTTATATAAGTTAGATCACTTATGGCTTTAAAAATCTTATATTAATAATACATGGCAACAAACAGATGTATTCTTAACTCTCTATACATTATCTTATTCTCAATCAAAATCAAATAACTTGGACAAAACAAATGGCTCGCCTTCAAAACAATCGGCAAATCATTGATTCATCCTAAAATGCTAAAATACAAGGAATATTTCACGTTAACCAAGGAGATGAGAAAAAATATGTTTACTTGACTTATTTATTCTACATTACTTTTGTTCAAAATTTATGAATTAAAAAATAGGAATGTTTTTGATTTAAATAAGTTACTTTCAACTCTGTAGATACACAATTACCTACTTTTTCCTCCCAGTAAATGATAAAATACAATAGTATATAAGAAGCTCAGCAAATAAAAATAAAAATTCAATGTTAAAACAAACTTTACACTTTAGTCTATTAAAATTATTCAAAAAATTTTATGAAATTCTTTCGACGGTATAAAATTAAAAAATAATTCGTTGCAGTAATATTTAAAAAATTTCACAGAGTAACAATACAGTTTATTCACTTGTCAATATTGTACAAAATCAGTTGTAAAAAAAAATCTCATCTCCTTTGAAATCACAATCGTCCGAGGACGAAATCACTTCGCTTCTAGGTAACAACGATTAAAACATAGCCGAGGCACGGATCGGATCATCTGAAGACGAAGAGCAGACTGACTACGAGCCCGATCGTGGACGCGCTGGAGATGCTGCTGGTCGCGCTGTCGCACTCCAGCTTGTCTCTGTGGTAAAACGTGGCTGGCGGGTGCTCGTCACCCGGCTTGCACTCCTCACCGCGTTTTGCGAACTCGTCCTGGAATAAAAATATTCAAATTAAATTTTGATTCAGTTTTGTGAGCATTCGAAATTGACTAAAAGGTTTATACTAAAGTGGTAAAAAAAATATCTTGTGGCTTTATTATTTTTAAATTAAAAAAAAAAAATTTGCTTAAAACTAATGCGTTACGTTGTTTCAAATTATTCCAAGGATGTTAAAAAATTTTGTAAGTATTAAAAGTTACATGAGTTTACATGAGTTTAGAGGTTTCAAATTGATGAAAAAAATTGACCTTTCTAAATTTTTATAAATTAATTTTTTTGATTTAACTTGATAAAATGATAATTTTTTTATCTACTTAATTTCTGCTAGGGGGCTCCTAAAGTTTTACTTAAAACTCCGCTTTTTTAAATAAAATTTAGATCTAATGTTTAGTATAACAATGATACAATTAAAATTTTGAATACTAATGAACCTCATAAATAAATGAAATAAATTTTTCCTTATAAAAATTCGTTAATTTTTTTCAATTTTTAACTTAAGATATCATTTAAACAAAATAAAAAATGTATTTTTTCAGCCCCTGTCAAGCTGTCAGTTTAGTCTCTCTACATAAAATTTAGTTTCTCCACAGAGCATTTGTTTATTTTATCTTGGGATCAACATCCATGTAAATCTTTATATAAATAAAAAAAAAAAAGATCCAAGAAAACATACTTGATATTATTATGACTACATACATACATCTGAATATTATTTAATAAAATTTTTTAATAGAATACAGTAAATCTAAAATTTTCAAGTACTTTCTGATTTTTGGTCCAAAGATTTATTTGTATTGCTTACTTGAACGTTAAAAAATAAATAAAATAAATAAAAAAAAGTTCTAATCCGATTTTTTTGTAATTATTCTTTCATCCCCACAATACCACGATAAAATTTATCAAATTCAGAACTAGATTACTAAAATTTGCAGAAAACAGAAAGGTTTTATCTTTTACCTGGCACACCTCCCGACAGGGCGGACAAATGAGGGCGCCTTTGTGAAGCCACTCGTCCTGAATAATCCTGATGGCGATCTCCTGGCCGGCGTGGTAACACGTGTAAGTGTAATTCGTAACCTGGAAGGAAGACACAACAAATGATACTCCATTTCGCTTGGTAACAAAATCTTGTTATCTTCATTTCAAACCAGTCCACTGTATGATAAAAAAAAAAAAACTCGTTTAATTAAGAAAAAGAAAAAATATGATTACCATAATGTGAAGCCGGCCTGATTCGCACTTGTACTGGTAGCAGCCTGAGCCCCAGTGCATCCACTGTCTGACCTGCTTACAGGTCCTCTCTTCCCACATCTGGTTCGTGTGGTCGAAGCACCGTGAGTTCTGGCCGTAATTCTCCAGGGCGAAATTCTTCTTCGGCACTGTGAATTTTTCAATAATATATATTAGATCGGTGGTAATTTTCTTGTTTAAATTAAACTAAATTTTATTTAAATTAGTGAGCTTTACTGTGTGGCTGTGGCTTTATTTAAAATATTCATTTATTTAATCGTTCAAAGGGTGATTCTTTTAAAGACTTTCAGAAAGTAAATAAATACAGTACTGGAAAGTATTAAAATTAGTCCATTGTAAGAAATTTAAGTAAATTCAATGTACAAAAATTGTAATTAGTAAATATTGCACAAAATAAAATTTCATTAAATTATATGGGATCAAATATTTAAAATATATTAATTTTTATATAAATTTTAAACAACTTAATTTATTCCTTTACTTGGAAGGTATGAAAATTATTATAAACGCAAGAGATACATTTACATTGAATATTGTATAACTACAAAGAATTTTAATTTCATGAAAAGATACATTTTTCTATGGTTATAATTTTGGTCATATATTTTTACGTATCTTACTACTACGAACATGACAGGATTTTGACCTAAGATTCGAATGAAAGCATAAAATAATAAAATCAAAATCAAAATTAGCTACTCGCATACAATTTTTTCATTGATTATTATTAATTTGTTATTTAAAAGTATCACAGTTAGCTCAAAGTCAGCTCATCACAAAAAAAAACACCACCTGAGACCGAAAAAAGATTCTCAGCCAAAGGTAAAAAAAAAAACCTCTTCCCAAAGGAAGACTCTTTGACTTTTTTTACGGCTTCCTCGTTACGCCCCGCAGAGTTAAGATCCCGGGAAGCGGAAAGAGCCGTAATCGTAAAGTGGTACCGAGTGGCATAAAGTAAGGATCCGACATACACCGATAGTTTGATTTAACGAGTACGAGGGCTAATTATTGCGGTTTGAGTATGATGGAGCAACTCACGTGGATTATTGTCCTCGTAGAGGCAGTGGGAACCTCTGACGATGGTGTTGTTGGCACGCCAGGTGAACTCCTGGTTGTAGGGGCAGTAGTCGGCGAGGGATACCGAACCACCGTAGTACTCTTCTCGTCCCTTCGGCACGTTTGGAATCCAGTCGAAATTCTAAAAAAATAAGAAAATTTAATATGGTACTCTTGCAAGGAAGAGAAAACTATTATGGCACCAGGGTTTAAAAGAGTCAATTATGCTGTTGTCAATCATTTTACATCATTTTAGAAGCACTTGCATGTCTTATCGTTCCAATAGCAAAACGATACTTATTATTTATGTTGAATTTACATTTTTTAAATAAATTTTTAAGTGATCGTTAATAAAATAATAAAATAAAAAATATTAATAATAAATAAAAATAAAAAGTAAAAAACAACACTTTATCATATTCATTATTAACATAATTATATCCTTTTTCCATGTAAGCAGCAATTTTTTTTCATAGACAATAAATTAATAATAAAAATTTCTGCTACGTTTTCAAATTTTTTTTTTTTTTTTTTCTTTTAAACAAACAGAAAAAAAAATCTTTACGCACTAGTAACAGTCTTCAAATTTACCTGGTACTGTTTTGGCAGTGGTTGCGGGTGTTCGACGAGGTTGCACAGGGCGACGGAGTTCCGGTCGTCGGTGCACTCAGTTTGCAGCGGATCACGCTTCACCTTGTTGCAGAATGGATGAATTGACCTACCACTGAACAATATTCAATCATTAATTTACAGAAATCAATTTTTTTTAAATTACAAAACAAAATATTTTTTCTATAACTAAAGCGCACTTACGCTTCGCCCTCGTCATCCCTGGATTGCAGCGTGCACAAGTTTATTCATTCATTTAAAATAAATTTCAAAAAAATTTAACAAAACTTGATTTGGTATACTTACAAGAACTTTGATGATTTGGTGACGATCCATTCTTTGCAAGACTTCATAGCGAAGTCGCAGCCGAGCTTGCGACCCCAGCCAAGATCCTGAGCCATCGAGTAGTTGGCGCTGTACCAGCCGGTGTCCTCCATCAACGCCAGGGTTATCCTCGAGTAAACCGGATTCTGGGTGTGTGTCCCAGTCATCGCCTCGTTCTGCAAACATTTTCACAAAATTAATTCAGGTCTTTTGATTTAATCCGTAACTAATTAACAAATCATCGTTCAAGATTAAAATAGAGCTTTTAAAAGCGAAACGGTGTATTAAATTTTCAAAAATTGCTCATTTTTTATTTTAATTAAAACAACCGCGGTATATGAGCAAACACTCATGTTTATTCAAATTCATACAAATTCAACGTCATCCGTATTCTTTAATTTATGTGTTGCATTCGTATTTATGCCGGGTAAACATTCATTCAATTAGAATAATTTTTCAAAGATAATTGCTGCACAATTGTGTTCAAAATTTTCGGCAAAACAAACATTTATCGTGCGAATTTCAAAATATAAGCAGTAAGCTGACAAAACAAATGTTTATAGTACATCGGTATTCGGTTAAGTATACGAAAATTAAATGATGAATTCGTGATGAAGTAAATGTTCCCCCAGATAAAATTCAACAAAATTAGATAATTTTACCAACGGGCTTGTTGCTTTTTACTATTTGCTGTCCAAATAGATTATGCAAAAATCAATAAATTTACTCAGATTTAAAAGTCAGTTCTAAAAAACTTTTTCAAATTTATAATAAACTTGTTAGTAAATTTAAATTTAGACATTCTTAATCCATACAAACATACTAAAAATAAAAATTTCATTTCAAGAATTCATTATTAAAAATGTACATTAATATGAATTCCATCACTCGCCCGGTTTAAATCCACATTTGAATTCTGTTTGTAATTTTTCTCACCTCGAAGACTCGTTTTTCCCAGTGCGTGAGGGCAGTTCCGTCCTCGCCCTGGTCCTCCAGTTCGGCGCCCTCGAGATCCTGACAGCCGAAGTGAGCCCTGACCTCGGCTCTGACCCTCGGAGTTACGATCATCTGCATGGTCCGTCGAACCGAGCCACCGTGGACCTGCCAGTTCGGTCTGACCACCGTTCGTATCGTGTTATCGCTCCACTGATGTGTTTGCAACCTGTTATTTTGAAATTGAATTATTTTTTTGTTAAAATGTAAGTTAAAAGATACTACAATTACTCCTGCATTAGTTGCAATTTTTACTATTTTTTAAAATACTAAAAAAAAATTTCAGAAAGAAGGGATGCATGCATAGTCTTGAAATCCAGAAAAATTTTTATTGTGATAATTTAATTTGAGGTTAAAAAAAAAATTTATCAGCTAAATTTTAGGTAAAGGATGTGATGTTTAAATATTAATGTAAGTAGACAGTTATCTTAATTTGAGCTAAGATTAAAAACATCATTGATTCTGAAAATCTGGAAAATTTTTCTTTAATTAAAAATTAATGTGAATAATATAATTATACCGACTGTTGATAAAGCAGATTCCTACCATCTAACCCAGAACTGACATACCTAAACTACTGAATAGCGCAATAGTTTTTAGTACAAAAATTGGAATCAATAACACAAATTTTTATTTTCAATCCTGATATTTTACAATCAAACTATCCTCTATTATATTAATAATTTTAAATTTTTTCATTCGAATCACTCTTTACTTCTTATCAGTACAATCCTTCAAACTAAGAGCTTATCAAAAACAAGAAGAACATCTCTCTTTGCGCTCAGAAAATTGATGAAAAGCCGGATAAACACGTGGAAAACCGGGATTACAACATTATTGAAAGACAACGAACTCTTTCGGTGAGAAAGAGTGACGCTAGGTGGGGTAGAAGAGGGGGGGGGGCGTTTATTTGCTTTTGAAATTGGAAAATTCCAGGGGTAAGAACGTGATAAACCTCCGTCTCCTCCTCCCCCGGGAAGAAGATTCATGGTGGGGTCCCGAGTAATTTTGATTCGCGGGGGGAGTTTGAGGGAAAAGAAATAAAGCGGTGGTATTTTTTCTCCCGGAATGTTTGGCCAGCGTGTTTTCACTCCGAAATCAATGTTCTCTTTTAATTTGGGAAATCTAATGGACGCCCGAGATATATGATGTTTGGGATGAAAATTAACCCCCCTGTACTACGAGGTAATTTATGATAATTGAGTCATATTTATTTTATTCTTTGAACGGTGGTGTGACGAGCGTATTTAATTAACGAGTGAATTTCAATTTCGCGACGGGGGTTATGTGTGTACCCGAATCCGGAATAATTATATCCCACGGCAATTAATTAAGAGTCTTTTGATGCGCACTTTTTAATTAAATAATGTCAACCTAGCTATGATTATTCTTCAAAAATTTAAAGTGCGAGATGAAAAGTGACTAACGTCTTGTTGAGGATCGGCTTCCCGGTCTCGGTCCTCTTGGTCCTGGGCTCGCCCCGGTCGTCCCTGTAGAAGGCGTACAGGCTCACCGAAAAGCCCAGGGCGTGCAGTATCTCGTGCTTGACCGTGCTCAACAGTGTTTCCAGCTCCTGTGGCTTCGTGCTTATACTGTCGGGACAGAGGTTCGCGTGTCCGGCAATAGGCCTGGAAAAAAAAAATTCAGTCAATGTTTGATGAATAAAAACTGTCGGCTGCAGTAGATAATACGTAAAGTGCGACAATGAATTCTTAAAAAAAAAAACAAAATTATTTATATTCAATTAAAATCCTTTTTTTTTGAGTTATCGGAATTCAATTATCAGTTAAATACGTTATTTAACTATCTGAATTATCGGAGTCGATCCTACATGGACTCGAACAGACGACAACAGGATTGGAAGCACGATTTTCCAGGTGAGCTACTCGCTACACATTACTGATTTGACATAAAGTATCTCTAACTTTTCTTTTAAGTTGTAAAACTTTTTTTCATGAGAATATTATTTATTCAAAAAAGTATTCGAACAATCTTGTAACTCAAATATTATTTTATTGTTCATGCAAATATAAGAAAGCTGCATTAATAAATTATTTAATTCGAAACTTTTTTAACTTGAAAGAGCACATGTAAAGTGCTAAAACTAAAAAAAAATTAATAATATTAATAATAAACTTATACTACACACACAATTTAATTTTTTATTTTATTTTAAAACTATAAAACCCCATTGTTAAATAGTATAAAAAAATTTGCACTGCTCGTGACAAAATAAGAAAGATTTTTCTGAAAAATGAATCTGAAAAAACCCTGCTAGAAGTTTCAACAGAACGTCTGGGGTGCCCGCCAGATAGTGGGCAGAAAATTCTGTCAAGCTTATTATTTTATGTATATGTCTATATATATACATATATGTATATGTACCTAGATGCGTTGATGAGAGGTTAGTTTACAAATCGGAGCAGCAGCATGCAGCTCCGATGTTACAAAATTGATAAAAAATAATCAAATAATTTTATAGAAATATAATTTTAATTTTTAATCGATGAATTATGCTTGCTGTTTGAAAATCCTAACCTCTCCCTGCTGTATAGCCACACGTACAATGGACTTGAACAAATTTTTTTTCTTTTGCTAAATATTTTAACACCTATGGAGTCAGGGCAGTGACCTAGCGCATAGGATAGCGATTACAACCTGGAGATGATTTCCCCAGGAAGTTTTGACTCCGGAGAGGCCAGGGCGTATACCTGGTGCACCTGGTGATACTTACGCCAGGGAGATGATTTCCTCAGGAAGTTTGGACCTCGGAGGGGCCAGGGCAGATACCTGGTGCACCTGGTTATACTTACGCCTTGGAGATGATTTCCCCAGGAAGTTTGGACTCCGGAGGGGTCAGGCTGAACACCTGGTGCACCTGGTGATATTTACGCCTTGGAGATGATTTTCCCAGGAAGTTTCAACTCCGGAGGGGTCAGGGCGGACACCTGGTGCACCTGGTGATACTTACGCCTTGGAGATGATTTCCCTTAGAAGTTTTGACTCCGGAGGGGCCAGGGCGGATACCTGGTGCACCTGGTAATACTTACGCCTTGGAGATAATTTCCCCAGAAGGCCAGGGCGGATACCTGGTGCACCTGGTGATACTTACGCCTTGGAGATGATTTCCTCAGGAAGTTTGGACTCCGGAGGGGCCAGGGCGGACACCTGGTGCCCCTGGTGATACTTACGCCTTGGAGATGATTTTATCAAGAAATTTTGACCCTGGATGGGCCAGGGAAAATACTTGGTGTACCCGGTAATAACCCAACTCTGAAGATGCTATCCTAATAGTAAACTTGATGATGTGAACCCAATGGGATCAAAACTTTCTGAGAAAATCATCTCCAAGGCGTAAGTATTACCAGGTGCACCAGGTATCCGCCCTGGCCCCTCCGGAGTCCAAACTTCCTGAGGAAATCATCTCCAAGGCGTAAGTATCATCAGGTGCACCAGGTGTCCGCCCTGACCCCCCCGGAGTCCTAACTTCCTGGGGAAATCATCTCCAAGGCGTAATTAATACCAGGTGCACCAGGTGTTCAGCCTGACCCCTCCGGAGTGCAAACTTCCTGGGGAAATCATCTCCAAGGCCTCAGTATAACCAGGTGCATCAGGTATTCGCCCTGGCCCCTCCGGAGTCCAAACTTCCTGAGGAAATCATCTCCAAGGCGTAAGTATCACCAGGTGCACCAGGTGTTCAGCCTGACCCCTCCGGAGTCCAAACTTCCTGGGGAAATCATCTCCAAGGCGTCAATATCACCAGGTGCACCAGGTATCCGCCCTGGCTCCTCCGGAGTCAAAACTTCCTGGGGAAATCATGTCCAGGTTGTAATCGCTATCCTATGCACTAGGTCTCCGCCCTGACTCCATAGGTGTTAAAATATTTAGAAAAAGAAAAAAAATTTGTTCAAGTCCATTGTACGTGTGGCACACGTATGCCACACGTGTGGCTATACAGCAGGGCTGGTATTGTGTGAATAATATTTTAAAATTACATCAAAATGGATGAGAAAAATGTTCAACATAAGGAAAAAAAAAAAAGAAAAATTTCAGAGTCAAGTTATGAAACTGAACATATTTTTGTTAGTAATCAATGTTAAAATTTAAAATAAAAAGGTTTAGGCTATAGCTCGCCAGAATCCCTATGCGTAAAGCATTGGCCTTCTGTCAAGAATCTGGCGATTAACCCTACTAAATTTCTGCCCAATTTCGCTAAATCTGCCCACTGTCTGGCAATATTCTGGCGGAAATTTCTCGCAGGGAAATTACGTATAATTTCGAAATAAGCAAAAATTTATCTCTGCAAGTTGACTATTTCTTACTTTGAGTAACAATGTTATTCTTGCAAAGTTAAAAAAAAAATTTCCTCAATTTCAAGAATATATTAAACGAATATTTCACAGTATGAAAATTAAAAAATTTAATATTGAGAATCGTAAAAAAAAGCTTCAATATATCTTGGTAGGTGGGTAATAGAAGAACGAGAAGGGCGCTCAACAATAGAATTTTAAATTAAATCAAAAAGTTTTACGACTGTCCGGTACTCTCTTAATAAAACATTAATGTAAAACTTTACTTCCAAAAGTATACGATGAATCTTCTTACAAAATTTGTTTCTTCTAAATTATCGGATTAAATAATTAATATATCAAAGCATGAATTAAATTTATTTATTTTTTTAATCAATATAAAATATTTTATATTATCAATCAGCAATTTTGTTTCTTTTTCGTCCGATGATAAATTCTAATAATTTAAGATGAGTAATACCATAAATAATAAAATATAAATGTACAGTGCCGTTCACTGTAAATATGATTACCGGACACTTTACCGAATGGTCAATTTACCGACTGTAAATATATTTCATGAATAATTGTTGAAGATTTTTGAATCGAAAAATTTTTATTATTAATTTTGAAAGAAAAAAAAAAAATGCTTTTCTTCCAAAATAGCTTTACCAATTTCTTTTTTCTGCGTTCAAAGTAAAAAATGTATTTACCTATCGAGGGCAGCTTCTTGCTGACAGTGGGCGGCGTAGGCTACGGTGAGGCTCTTGTTGCACCTCTCGGTGGTCATAGCCGACACGTAGAAGACGAAGTCGGCGCCGTTGATACCCTCGCCGCGCTTGCTGTTCGGGTCGATCCGGCAGTTCAGACCGGCACTGTTGCATATTCTGCACGACTGTAAGAAAAATTTTTTTGATTTGGTGGTTGAGCTGGTGGTTAAACAGGCCTTGAAACTTTCAATATAAAAAAAAAAAAAAAAAATTTAAAAGACGTCCTATTCTATTTTATTTTTAACGTCAACCAACAGGCTTTATTCATGTTCGGTAGACCTTTCTTTTCTCAGAATCATTAGAATGTTAAAGTAAGGCAAGCGTCAGAGCAGGACTCTAACCGTAGACCTCGGAATTACGAGTCTTATTCTTTAGCTACTGAGCCGTCGCATTTCTAACCAGTATTTTTCAAAATTTAAATTTAGATTCAAACTTATTTCTTAGGCTTGCAAAGTTTTGAAAAAAAAAAAAACTTTATTGTAGTTGTTACAAAACAATATTTTTAATGAAGAAATTACAGTGCCCACAGTTTTAAATAAAAATAAAAAGAATTAAGTCATCATAAATCTACGGTAAATTGAAATATATCTTTTCAAAAAATTTATCGGTTACGTATATCTTCCATTTTATTGACGTGGAAGCAATATAACTTGGACTTCGGTTCAAGAAATTTATATTTGAAATATACTTTTGAAAAAAAACGTTTGAATACGGGAATAAAATTACATAATTTTGAAAAAAACATCTTTAACGTAAGAAAAACTGCTTTTCTAGATTTCCATACTGTACTTATGATTTATTATACAAAACAATCCGTAAACATAAAAATTTATTTTTCTTGGACGGCAAATAATTTAAAAAAATACAATCGTAAAAACTCACGTCTAAATGTTGTTCAGGCACAGCCACTTCCCCGCACATCGTCTCAGCTCTGCACGTGTCGATGCAGTGGGTCAAATTGTCCTTAACGAATACTTGCGAGCTTTCGCACTTCCTGCAACAAAAAGCGGATAAAAAAAATTTAATCATCGCCGTAAACCTCGATCTCATCGTTATAAAATACAACCCAAGTCCCCCCAATTTTCCAGGAAGAAATCTTTGGTAGAGAGAAAATTGCCAAACTTCGTAACAATGGAAAGAAAGATTTCAATCGTCCGCAGTTCTTATCGCTCGAATTGAAATGAGGGAGCTTTTATCGATGACGAACGGGCTTTTGGTAAAATTAATTTCGAAAAAACCTACTTTCACGCTCAATTGAGTGGGATAAAAAAAACTCAGGGAGAAGGAAAGAAGAGAGAAATACATAAAATACCAGCTTCCACTCGAACAATCATAAATCGAGTGTAGTCCAATAAGAGTCCACTCGACCGATAATCGAAGAAAAGCTCGGACCATTATCTTTTTTTTTCTCTCTCCTGTACTTCTTCTTGGTTCTTTTCTTTCCTTGAAACAAGCGAAATAAGAGAGGAAAAATGGATAAGCAGCTTTTCCCATTATTTTTCTTGCAGAGCGAAGCCGTCGATTCAGCTTCGACGAGGTACACCTTTTTTTATGTTTCTTTACTTTTTTTTTTGGGATGCGTTTAATGGAGTATTCGTGTTTTTGAGCGGAAAATAATGTTTTATTACGGACGAAGGAGAGTTGAAAATTTTTTTTTTTATGACGAGTTCTTGCTTTGTTTGATTTATTATGTACAAAATTCAAAATAATATTTTTAATAAGTAGCTTTTATTTTCTTACAGTTTAAATTTTTTAATGGAACGTTGAAATTTGAGATTGTGATTTCAATTCATAGATCGATTCGATTAATCGTTGCAATTTAAAAATTTTCTGATAGTTCGAATTCTTTTGAATTAAATTAATTCTTTAAAGTAAAATGTGTAGGTAACATGTACGGTTTTTTTTACAAAAAGTACTTAAATTTTCAATTCAAAAACTTTTAAGCAATATTAATATGTGTTAAAATCAAATTTTTTATGATTTAAATTTTTAAAAAGACTTCATCGCAGTACATTTTTGAAGCTATAATTATTCTCACATTATTAAAATAAAAATTTTTAAGGATGTTTGGTACTTTCGTGAGGGGAAAAGAGGGGAGGGGACGGGCACCGCAGCGCCCGACTAGACGATTTTATTTTCAACTCATCAGTACTTTGACCCTAATGAATGAATCATTTTGAAAATTTTACACAACATAGTCGAAAGTCTCTACTTTCATGTAGTATTAATTTTATGTTTAAAAAATTAGGAAAAATCACGAAAACATAACCTAATTTTCAATTTACAAAACTCTGCGACAAAAGTTTAAAAACGTTAACTTTTTCAATCTCACATTAAAAACTGAGACCTCAATTTATTGTGTAAAAATTTTTAGATCAAAAAATGAAGTAGAAAAAAAAGTTAGAGCATTTCTTGTTAAGACGCGCATTGAATTTGACCGCTGCGCGCTTGTTTTTCTTTGTTATCTCTTCAAATGGTCGGAAAGGTATTATAAAAAAAATCTTAAAATCTTCTTCGACCTGAAATCTACAAATCTCAATAATTCTTTTAACGATCTCTGTATTTTTAGAAGAGTGACAAACGATCAAAGAAAAAAATTGCTTGATTTCCATAAGCGTTTGGGTTAAAGTATTTAAAAAAATACTTTGATTTTTCTAAAAACTAAATCGAACAAAAAAAGGCAAAAAATTCAATGAATATTTTGATATTAATCATTAATCGATCCGATCAAAATTGACAAAACGGCTGCATTTTTTCGTAAGTACCAAACATCCTTAATTGAAAAATTCAATCAAAAAGAAAATTGATTATTCCAACTACGCTTTCGTTAATTAATAGTTCTTTTACCGAAAAAAAATCAACTTTTCAATTTGAAAAACTTTCACTTGTAATTCTTACACGAAATGGAATAATTTATTCGGTCATTATAAATTTAACAAGCGTGACTTTAAAAATTCAAACTCAATTCCATCGATGATACTACGAATTGAGCCATTGCACTTGAAAGCTCATTACAAAATAAATTAATATTGCATTTTGGAATATAAATTTGACGAATAGTACTAGTAAAATTATCAAAACACAATACGCTAAATTAATAGTAATCCCGGGGAAGAGCCTCGTATAGCGGGGATTAGAGATGATTAAGTGACGCCGTTAGTTTGAACCATTTTCAATACGATCCTCATTACCCAGGCTCGGAGAGCGCAGTTATATTAGTTTGCAGCTGGGTATTACAACAACAACCGCCACCTGATTTATACTTTATTGCCTGTTCATAAATCCAAGAACTATTTTCAAACGCAAAGATAAGGAAATAGTCGAAAAGGTTGTGCTCGATTTTTTCCCTCCGAAAAAAGCACATTCCATTACTCCCGCGCCGAGATGAAATTACCATGGAGGAAAAAAACTCGGAAGATGACATTTGACGCGCGTCGCCAATTCGCAATTTCAAAACTCTCGAAACTGCTGCAGAGAGAGAAATTTCCAGGATTATTCACATGTACTGATAAGAGAGATGAAAAAATTGGGTTGATTATATGGATTGATTAAAAATTTATTCGGTTTCATTAAATTTCCGTATCAAGATAAAAAAATAACCATTTAATGGTGAACAAAAAATAAGTTTTATGGATTTGTCTAGACTAACTTTTTTTACCAGTCCATAACATTTCATTTTAAACTTATTTTTATAAAAAAAAAATTATTTAATTAGTGCCAATTGATTGAGCTCAAATAAGTTGATTAAATTTATCAACGAAAAAATTAATTACAATAGATCAGCTCCGAAAAAAAGATTTAATTTTTAATCGATCAATTAATCTAACGAGAGTCGAATTTCGAGAGGGTTTACTTCGACTATTTTTCGGTATGATTTGTGGTCGAGCGGTCTAATCAGATCCATTAGGGAATGAATAACGAATTTGAATTTTCGAGCGATTCCATTAGAGTATTGAAATCGAACTAATTTCAAAAGTTAACTCCGTAATTACGTCTGGACCTGTATTTTCTTCTGTCTGGTCTAAATTAAGGAACTAAATTCACCCTTTGAGATGCAAAAAAGGGGGGAGCAGCCGAAAAATTATCCCCGCGCAAATGAGCCGCGCGCTATCTTTCCCTCGTCAAGTTTTTTAACCCCCCGGAGCTTTTAGGAAAATGAAAAAAAAAAAAAAAAAAAAAAGAGAGAGAAGCAGAGGAGGACTTTAAGCTTCCTCCTCACCGCTAATTGCACCTTTCATAACATAATCACTCTAGCAATCAAGTTAAGCGGTTTAGCGAACAAATTTTTCGGACTAACTTTTTTAAATTTTCCGGGTCCTCTTTTTTTCCACGCTAGGTCACAGTTTTATTTAACTTTGATTAAATTTTATTCTTGAATTTATTTTTTGAAGTAAAATTGGGAAGCGTAAAAGCTGCGTTTTCTTTTTTTTTTTTTTTTTTTAAATGAATACTTTGAGTCAGAACTTATTTTAAGGGTGATTTGGTAACTACCAAAACTTGGCATTGAGACCTAATTTTGAGACCCAAAAGGACCGAATTTCGGGTAGTCATAACTCAAAAATGATCAGCTTGCCATATTTTTTTATGGCATTCGAAAGAGCATGTAAAAGAGCATGTATGCTACTATGCCGAGTTACAAAAATAGCTTTAACATTGGTCAAAAATCCCTAAGACGTCCTTAATGAATTTTACAATTTTATTCAGAAAGTTTTTTTTATAAAAATTTTTGAAGTTTCTCAAATGAGAGAATTTATGAAGTTTATCAAATGATGAAATTTATGTAGTAAATAATAAAACATCCAGAAATAACTTGTAGTAAAATATTTTAATAAAGTGTTTAATTTTAAAAATTATTTTCCACTCGAACAAAGTAATTAAATTCAACTCGGAAGATAATATTAAATTCTTCACTCATTTAATGAACTACTATCAGCTCAAAAGAAGTTAATTAATTTCCAAAGAACGCTAACTTTGCTCGTGGAAAAATTTTGTCATTTTTTCATCTTTACGCCGGTCTTTTAAAACCACGGTGTATAAATACATCTTTCACTTTTTTGTTTTATCGTCGCTTTCACACGCTTCTCTGCAGGGGGTAAGAAAAAACTTAACGCCTGAATGACGTGCACTCTTTGATGGGATTTCTGTTACATGAATGTTGAAAGGAAAATCTTTTTCCACTTTGACAGCAAGCTTTTGTCATAAACAATCTAGTGAACCTTTATAATTTAAGTATAGCTTTACTTGATATTAATTTCATAATTAACTTCTGTTGAAAAGTATTTGTAACTATTTCATTTAATGTCTATATATGTGTGTATATGTTCATTTAACATAGAGTTTAAAAAAAAATCTTTAAGAATTTACTAGCGCAAATACTGAGATGGTAATGCTCAAGATTAATTATTCCCAAAAATATATAAATGTACATTCTTACAAATCCTTTTTGAAAATTTTACGGTTGGTTACTTTGCACAGAAATAGATTTTTGTGTCCTGTACACGCTGATATTTTTTTTTATACCCCAAAGCCATATTTAATTTTGAGATATTGAGCTCGGAAGTTTCAGTTTTTTATGTGGGATTGCTATGCCGAGCGCAAAAATTCGTACAATTTTGAAGGTTATTCTCGGTTTGCAAACTCAAAATATAAAAAAAAAAAAAAACAGATTTTCTTTTAGGGCAAGATCTAAAAAATCGTGAGGTATAAAGATAAATATAGCAAGCGATATTAATTTATGAGGTAATGAATCGAAAAGAATGAAAAGTGTGTGATTTCACTACGATTTGGCGCTGCGCCGGTGGCAGCGGCCCGTCGCGTCGGACTGGGGGCAACGAGCGTCTATAACTATATTTTACCTATATACCTGAGTTGAGTTGTAACTACCTTAACACAGAATTAAGACCTCCACATGAATAAACGGCGCTGAGCCTTAATAAGTTAAAGGCAAGGTTAAGGCAGGTAAAATTCCAGCATTAAAGCAACGCTAGTATATTTACACCATTGAGTCAGAGTACCCTAACCTCCATAACCAATGAAAAGATGACAGTTTTCTGAAACCAGTTTTTTCAAAAAATTGTTTTCTCAAAAGCCACTTATTTCTCAATGAATATTTTCTCAAAACCCATTTTTCTCAAAGTCAATTATTAAATTTTTCTCAATAAATTATTCCCGAATTTTTAGAAGAGTTGCAGGAAGAACAGGCGGATACAGAGACCATGCTTCGACAATTGCAACTCGGACAAAGGATAAGGGATTGGGGTACAGACAAAAAAAGACGAAAGCTTGAAGAGCTAATTTTGAACGTAGTTGCTACTTATCATCGTCATGTTCTAGAAAACGACATTCTAAATTATCTCACTAAAGTATAGGCTATCAAGTAAAATTTTTAATTTTTTGTATACATTTTTATTATATTTTGGCATATCTTATTCGTTATATTTTTATTATATTTTATTATATTTATTATTTTAAACAATGTAACGGTTTGGTATCGAAAGTGCGACTCTCAAAATTAAAAAGTGGGATTCCTAATATTGAGAGCTAAGATTGGTTGAACATGCTAAACTACAGTTATTTTATACACATTCAGCTGAGTTTTACGCTTGGATAAAACTGCGCTTTTAAAATATTTTTGCCAATAAATGTTGTGTTTATTACCGTAACTATCATATTTCAAAAGTTATTCAACTCTCGAAATAAAATCCAATGCACCCGGAAACATTTTTCTTCGTTTCCAGCTATTTATCGAAATGATTTACCCTGAAAACAACGTTTTTTTTTCAATTGAATTACAAGCCTTCGTTTGGCAACAATAGCCTCTTCTCAAATTGAACGGACACATTCGAAAAAAAAAGTAAAAATAAAAATAACACGCTACGGCAGGCAGGGAAAACAAAAACAGCATCAGAAAAATTAACACTTTATCACTCGGCCTTTCAAATCCAGCGGCTTTATTATCCGAGCCATTTACCCGGGTCAGGAAAAAAAAAAAAATAACCGCCTCGATGAAAAGAAAGCTAAACATGCAAATCGCGGATCGAAAAGCGGACGATTTTCAGGCCGGTAATGGCTTATCGATCGGGACCCGCCAAAACGCGATTATTCTTTGATACAGACGAGAGGAGGAGGCTTTTACTACCCGGAGTGAAAAATAAACCCGATGAGTTTCACTCGATTTTGTTACAAAGATATCTGCGACTTTCATGACTTTTTTTTGGAAATTTTTTGTTTTTGGGTTTTTTTTTGAGGGTGGATATAAGCGTGAGCTTTGTGACTACTTAAATTAAAAAAATAATAGTCAAAATGACTGTAGAACTAAGACTTGATACTTTATTTTTTCAAGCATTGCTCGAAGGTATTTTTGTGTTAGTGGGTTTTATGAATATCGAACAAAAAAAATAAATAATACTTTCTCAAAACAAAAGTAAACTTAAAAATGTTTTTTTTTACAGCAAAAAGTCAGATAGATAGGAAAAATACAACGATTTTTTGAATAATTAAACTTAAGAATAACAACAATACAAGAAAAAAATTTAAAGAAAAATTATTAAAGTCGTAAAAGATTAATAAATTGTCACTTGATAGAGTTGAGAAGATGTATTCGCATGTCCG
The DNA here is from genome assembly GCA_038277355.1 of Encarsia formosa. Classification (NCBI taxonomy): domain Eukaryota; kingdom Metazoa; phylum Arthropoda; class Insecta; order Hymenoptera; family Aphelinidae; genus Encarsia; species Encarsia formosa. Next base: position 12,292,956 of record CM076184.1, on the reverse strand, counting down.
AGCCCCGACAGAGGGCGCTCTACAATTTATACCAAAATCCTATCTCTTGCACGAGTGCGAGAGAGACAGTTGCTGCAAGTTATACCACGTGTAATTTGTATATCTATAGCTTGGATGCCCGAATTTTCATATTACAAATTTAAATTTGATATTAGAATTGTTAATTCAAGAAACAAAATCATCAATTATAATCATACTTAAAGTAGGTTATTTTATTAATTTTTAATTTTCTGTAACCTCAACTACCAATAAAAAAAATTTATAACTAAAATGAAAAAATCACACACAGTTCCGTTTTGACATTGAAACATAAAATAATATTAATTGAAAATTTTCACCATATGGAGACAAAATGTATTTAATAAATAATTGTAATGTAAATAATAAATAATATAATTCACACAGCTGAATTTCAATAAAATATGTTTTTAAAATATCAAGCTGTAATTTTCATTTTCAGTTCAAAGTTTTTAAACCAATTATTTCAATTTTAACCTTGCCACCTTACCTCATTTAGATGCTACCTGGAAGATCTCTAACTTACCTGCCTCCCCAGCTCGATGGAAAACAAACGATACCTAACCTACCTGACTCAAACGAAGTTGGGACTATGGCACTATTGGCGGACCTTACACAAGTACAGTATAAATACAGCTGCCGTCTAACATTTACTCAGTTATTAGTTATACTCTAACTTAGCTTGGAGCTGGACGGTTGAGTGCAGTACAGTTCTGAGTCAAAAGCAAACCAAGTGCGCAGCAGAAATAAAAGTAAAGTCTGAAACTTTAGTGCTACCGTCTGTACATCAGAGTTTGTTTTTAAAAAATCTTTTGAAAAAGTGTCATTTTCACCATGGAATACAAGCATCCACTACACGCCAGCATCCGAAAAGGAGACTACGAATCGGTATCCGGTCAGCTGAGTGAAGGTGCAAACATCGAGGGAACAAACACGCTCGGAATCATTCCGCTGCACTTGGCAGTCCTCTGCGACGACGAAAAAATCGTAAAACTGCTGCTGGATAAAGGTGCAAATGTAAATTCAAGAGACAATCTGCTCCGAAGGCCCTTGCACCACGCAGTCACGAAAAAGTCCGCCCTCGGAGTCGCCTTCGCGTCGCTGCTGCTGAGCAGGGGAGCCGATATCAACGCTCGGGACTCATACGGTGAAACGGCGCTGATGACGGCCGCTAAAGTGAACGACAGTGACGTTTTCGAGCTGCTCTTGAAATCCAGTGCCGACATTAATTTAACCAACTACCTCGGCCGCACGGTACTCCACTATGTGGCCATGACGCAGTCGTCGCACATAAGAGCAGAGGTTGTGAATAGACTTTTCGACTTGAAGCCCGACCTAAACGCTCAAGATACCAGTGGGAACACTCCTCTAAATCTTTGCATCATCTGCAAGAACGATAAGATGTTCAAGGTTCTTCTGGACGCGGGAGCCGATGCAAATGCTCAAAACTATAAGGGCCACGCCCCACTCCATAACATAGCTATTTACTCTAGATCCAAAGTGACGGTTTCTTTGGCGTCGGAACTACTGTTGAACCCGAAGTACAACGTAGACATCAACGCCAGGGACGAGAACGGGAACACTGCTCTGCACTGGGCTGCTAAGATCAAGCTCGACAGGGTCGAGCTAGTGAAGTTTTTATTGAGGAACAGGGCTGCCCCTTATATCAAAGATAATGACGGAAACACGCCGCTGATGCACGAGATCAAATGCGGCAACGTCAGTATGGTCCAGTGTCTTATAAACAACGGAGTCGATGTCAACTTACCGCTCTGCGAGGACGGGGAGGAGCCCTTGAAACTGGCTCTGAGAGTAAAGAAGCGGAACATGATCAAGTGCCTTCTGAAAAACGGCGCGGACGTAAACCTTTATCACGACAAGCACAACACAATCCTGATGATGGATCTCGGACGTGGCTGCACTTTAGCCAGACTGTTTCTTAAGAACGGAGCGGACGTGAACATGACCGATATCTTCGGACGGGCCATCATCATTGAGAGCCTCTGGTCAGACTCCAGCTGGAATATAATCCTCGAGCACGTCGCCAAACTCCGGACCCTCCAGATGCCCGTACACCCTGACCTACTAGACGCAATCTCGGAACGGAAGAACCTCGATAAGCAGTTCAAACAGTACTTGAAAGCCTGCGAGGACGAGCTCGCGAAGTTGAGTAACACCAGAGTGGGGTACACCCGGGTGACCTTGCACAACCTGCTGACCGACCCCGAGAGTAAGCTGGTCAAGTACGCGAACAATAAGTTTCTGGTGAAAGCCTTCCGCGAGATGAACCTGAAGCCTTTCCCGCTTTTCAAAAGCCTGATTAAGAAGAAGATGAACGCGGGGATAAAAAGACGCCAGGTCATGAACTCCGCCACCGTGATTCTGAATAGCCAGTGGAACTTTAATCCAAGCCATGTGGTGATGGAAAAAATTCTCGGATACTGCAGTACCAAGGATTTGGTATACCTTGGTACGTGAAATCTTCCCAAATATTTGGGAATTTTATGTTTTCCGAGTTGGAAAATCATTTTTTTTTTTTTTTTTCGATGAGCTACGCTTGATAATGTAGTAATAAGAAATTGACTTTGATTTATGATTAAGTTTTATGAAATGTAATGATTTTTTTACATTATAAATTAAGAATGTAATTCATTAATTCAATGAATAATTGAAAATAAAAATGTTATTTATTCAAATTTTTTTTGTATTATACTCGATGAACTAGTAATGAGAAATTGACTGATTTATGAATAAGTTTTAGTATGCAATATAATGGTTTTTTACATTATAAATTTAAAATGTAATTTATTAATGAAATGAATAATTAAAAATAAACATGATATTTTTTAAAATTTTGTTGTATTTAAAAAAGCATTCCCTTTCCCTTTATAAAAGAGAGTTATCGCCATAAACTTTTTATTCGTTAGCTGATTGGTGGAGAAGTTTTTAAAATTTTCGAAAAGTGCATTTGAGGTTACTATTTTTGTTTTTTTTTTTTTTTTATATGCGCGCTTAGTGGGTCTATGTAAAGTAAAACAATTTAAAAACTGATGAAGTTAAAATTTTTACTTTTATTTAACAAAAATTTCTTTTATAAAAGCAATAAATAAGGGTCCGTGCGGGCTAAGTAATTTCTAGTATTTTAAAAAGCATTAAAAAATAACTAATTAATAAGCATTATAAAATAAATAAACAACTAACTAGAACGTAGATATTTCATTAAAAATAATGACTAATTTTTCTTATTTCTTTTAATTTTAAACTCTAAAGCTCGATTTAAACAGTGAAAAAGGTCTTATTTGCAAAGACAGAATTTAATTTATTCAACTGTTTCCATATAAAATGAAACGTCAAGTAATGCAATATTGCATTTTGAAATACGCGCACTCGAAAGTCAATTTCCTGTAATGGCATGAATGAATCTTTGGTTGAAGCTGCGTGAACTTACACATCACGTTTCATTCGCAGACATCAAAAGAGAATTTCAATTTCCTACCAGATCTGCTGAAACGTACACCTTTTGTAGGACGCAGGATTGATAGTGAAATTTTTACGAGGCTCTAAAATTCACACTGAGTTGCGAAGTAATTTTACTGAAGCGGATAATAAAATATAATTTTTAATAAGTTATTTTTCAATTTTTGAATAATTTTATCATTATGATTAAAATTTCGAATGTCATTTTTTTTTTTTATTTCAATGGATGACATTTCATAAAAAATTTACAAATGAATCAGACTTTTAATAAACTATTATTTATGAATATATTTTCTAAATTTTCTATAAAATTTTTTTCATGATAGGATTTTAATTTGTTTGTTTATAACTATTAATGTGAATAAATAAATTGAGTTCTTCTATAGTTGAGTTAAAAAAAAAAAATGTAAAATTACTGTGAAGTGAAATATAATTTAAATCAACAAATAAAAATAAATTTTTTACTATCTACACTTTTTTTTTTTTTTAAAGATAAATAAAAAGGAGTTTCTACGTCTATGAATCAAAGTATTTTTTAATTAATTTTATTTACCGATTCTATGAGTCGATCATACTCATTTACATAAATACAAAATCAAGTACTCAAAATAAGCGTTTGAATTCATTATTTAGATATTAATTAAATTGAAATTCGTATAAAATACTGGAAGATTAAAAAAAATTTTTGCGTTTATAAATGAACCTTAAAACTATCATTCATTCTTGCAAACAATATCAGTTCCAACATCTTAAAAAAATTGTTTATATCAGCAAACTGAGTTTTTTTTTTTTTTTAATAATTTACACAGCTGTAATCTGGAAGATAAGAATCAAAATTTCGGCTTGAAAAAAAAAAATCGCTTATCTCATTTGTATGTAAGGTTCACGCGTGTATTACGGGGATCGTCTTATTTCAGGCATACGCTTACCCTTTATCAAGGCTCGCCGAGTGGGAGGGATATCCAATAGGGATTACCGTACCCGGAGATCGGATATGTAGTCTAAGACGCCCATGACAGCCTTGTAAAGTCCTCTACATGCGCGTACGACGGCTAAGCTTCGCCTTGAAAAAAGTAAGGGATCATAAGCCCATCGAAAATACATGCTCGAGATTCTCGGAATAGGATTTTAAATAATTCAAATTTTTCGAAACTTGAGGTTCTTGGAGGATTTTATTGAGTTTACCAGTCGATTCGAAACTGAATTTTTGAAAATAAGAATACAAAATCAGTGTGAAGAATTCAAAATGTATGAATTTTTTACTTTACAATTTCTTTTTTTTTTTTTTTGTACTTAAAAAAATTTTTTTTAGCTGTCTATTTTCGTTCAAAGTCGATATCGAAAAATCCATTGAGCCATTTTTAGAGAATTTTGTAGCTTCCTCCCGTAGTGAAAAACATTTTTAGACATCTTGGTTGCTATTTTTCATTTAATTTTTTATGATTTTTGATGCTAACCTTATTAATAACAAATTATAGGATTGTTTAAAGCGAAAATGTAACTGCTTAAAATAAGTACATTCACTAAGATTTCAGTAAAAAAAAAAATTGAATTTCTATTATGACAGTTAATTTAGAGAAGTTTTAAAACTTAAAACGAATATTCACTGAATAAAAAATATCCATGCAGATAAGTAATGCGATAAAGCAGAAACAAGAAAAACGTAAGAAGATTTAAGGCCGGAATCTTTTTGGTCGGTAGGATTTTCGGGGTACATTTTTCCAGAGAATAATAAATATCCCTCGGGAGTCCACCTCTCAGGATCTAACGGGATGATAATGCGCTGATAAGGCCATAAGTTGAATTTTTCATTCTCAAAAAGCGAGGAAAAACTTCGCTCTCTGAATTCGAGAAAATTCAAAATTCACAGTGCGTATTTCACAGAAAATTTTTGAATCGCATCGAATGCATTCGTCAAATTATTAAATTTACCAACGCAGCAACTATGGCTAATCGGTATAATCAGTTATAAATATTCGTCTGAATAATTTGCTATATCTTTGATGAGTTGTTAATTAGACCGACTGAAAAATATTATTATCAATAGCTTACACGATTTCCCATTATTCGGCCGGTGCTTTATTTACTCCGGGTATTGATCATCGACTCGGTAAACATCAACATAGGGTATTAAATTTGTAATACCGCTAATTATCTTCCCATCGAAATCGAACATTGTTATTATAACAACGTGCACGCTCGAAGGGGTAATCAACGAGGGCTGAATTAAAATTTTAATCCCCCGTCAAAGTTGAAAAAAAACGCGTGTTTTCCAGACTCTGTATCTCCGTAATGGATTTTAGAGTACTGTGATATCGGGGAAAAAAAGCTGCGTGCCTTGAAGTTTTTTGACTGACCGATACGCGCAACAACAAAAAAAGTAAATTTACAAAGAACTCGGACGTATTGTAATTTTTTTTTTTTTTGAAATTTTATGTTTTTCTCTTTGTGGAACTTTCGTTTTCGTTTTTTCAAATTTTCTTTTCACCGAGGTACCATTGGGATTTGAGAATTATTTCATGAATTCCTACACTTAAGTAAATGAATGAAAAGTTAAAAATAGTTGGAAAACTCAATTTACAGTACAAGTGACTATCTTACCCGGCTATACCCTTTTCTAGTTTAGAAATTTTTAGGTACAAAAATTTATTAAAAACAAATATTTTCTCAATAAACTAAAAATTATTTGAAAAGTAAAATTTGTTGCTTTACTTGGATACTGGCTTCAACCTTGGATCCAAGAACCCATCATAAATAACCTTCTTAGCATTACCTGAATACTGACTTTGTCCTTAAATCCAATAACTCATCCTAAATAACCCTGCTAGCTTCATCTAGATGCTAACTTTAACACACTCCATTCAATAACTCCTCCCAAAGAACCCTTTTTGATGTCAAGATAAAAGTTAGTATCCAGGTAAAGCTAGGAGGGTCATTAGGGCAGGGTTATTTGGCATGGATTATTGGATTTCAGGTAAAGGTAAAGATGAAATGTTTATTTAGAAAAAATTATTACATCTAAAATTTTCCTAACTCGAAAATTTGTATAGCAATTATGTGTACAAAAGTTCCTTAACAACCGCAAGCAGAGCCGTATCAAGTGAACAGGCCCCAAGATAGTGAATATATTTTTTTTCTATTTTATTAAAAAAAGCATTTAAACGAACAAATCAAATGTTTTTTTTTTTACTTTTAATTATTGATTTAAACAATTAAAGCTGCATTCGTATATTTTTTAAGTAAAAAGTTAGGTTAAGACCACCTGATTTTTCTGTTTTTATTTTTTTTCTCGAAAGTTAATCCACCAACCTATGTTTTTTTTATGCAAAAATATTAAGAATAAAATAAACTATTAGTACAATTTTTTTCAGAACAATTGTCCTCGTCAGTTTTTTAAGCGAATGAATAATCGATGATTTACCGTAACAACACGTGTGAAAGATCCAAATTTTATAATTGCAATTTCTCGAAATTTAGGTCGCCAACCTAAGTAGCACTTTTTATCTCGCTTTTTATTGCACAAGAGCAAAAAAAAAAAAAAAAAAGTTTTTGTTCTCTTTTGTACGAAAGTACAGGTATCCCGTTGAAAATTAGAATATGACGGGTCACAAAACCAAGACCATAAACAAGGAGCGTAATGAAATTTGACGATCATGGCTTAATAATGACCACGCGTGGAAAAACGTACGCCTTTACCGGTAAAATGGATAACGTGCATTAGGCAGTCCTGGTGGGGTTTCATCGGGGGGTCCAGCCGTAAATCAAGTTTATCACTCTCGCAGGCTCCGCGGCATAACGAGGTAACAAAACGCGCTCGCCGGATGAATAACTGATACTCGCACGCCGCGGCTTTAACGATCCTGCTCAGCCGTTAAACAGTTTAGTTTTGGATTCTTTTATTGCTAAATTCGCCTTTTTTTTCTAAAAAGTCGTATTCCCCGGGTGTGCGGCTCGTAAAAAGTTTTTCAAAATACAGAATTTTTACACAAAAGTCAAAACAAACATCAGAAACTTAATTTTTTTTTTTTTTTTTTTAGATAATAGAGAAGTTGCACATTTTTAAGAAAATATTTTGCTCTGAAAGTTTGCGATTTTTAATGAATTTAAAAATTTTTTTTCATAATTTTTAAATCAATATTAGTGAAGATATTAATTATTGAATTTTGAGAATTTTACCTCTTAGTGACGCCACTGAGGGGTATTTAATGTTAGGAAGTATATCTATAGCTATGAAAATTAATAAATCTTCTTCAATATTGCATAAAAATTAAAAATTCTTTTGCTAATTTTATTTTTTCAGACCTATTTTTTAGATGTTTATTTGAAAAAACTCATTTTCGGATTCGTGCAACTTCCCTATTGGTCCCACAGATAATACACATTTCTGTCACAAGTAAAAAAACGCAATCATTAAAGTCTAATAATTATGAAAAAGAGTCAGAAATCTGATTTCTTCATTTAGTTTTTAACTTCTTCAAACAAAGTTTAATTTATTCGAGTTTTAAAGGCTCCTTGATACAAACTCAAATAACTCAATAATTTTTCTTCGCTAAACCAAACTTACAGTGTAGCTTTTATCAATAATTTTTATTTTGATTCTAGCAGCCTATATACTATAAAATTACTCCAGGTATTAATAAAAATTGGTTTTTCACTGAGGTTTACTTTGGCTCGAAATTACTCCAGTCATTTTTCACCCCGGCCCCGGTCTTTTAATTTTTTAATTAAAAAAAAATACCGTTAAAGCGACACCGTCGTAAAATTAATCACCCCTCGTCCGTTTTTTTTCCTCGCGCCTGTATCATCGTAATGGATCGCCTTTATATTGTTCCACGGCACTTTTCATGTACATTATACTTATTCTTTTTCCCTCTCCCTGCCCCCCTTTGTTTACGAGTTTTCCATCTGCGCTCGGATTTTTCTCCCTTTGTGCCGAGTCCAATTTTCATTACTCTTTCCATCAGAGCTTTTTCAATATTTTCGGTGGCCCTTTTTTTTTTTTGTTGCCCCCTTAAGCCCACTGTAATATTCATCGACATTTTTCAATTATTCGGAGAGAGAGAAAAAAACTTTTTTTTCTCGAGCTTCTCGTCCGGGGAATTAGTTCCGGGTGCAAAAAAAAATCGTGTAAAACAAATTAGAGAACTTTCTGGGCGGGGTGCGGGTGGGAAAAAAAATTCAATCAAACTAAAAGTGTGCTCGGTAAAAAATTTTTTTAATTAAATCGAAAAACCGGGGGGGTTTAATCAATGACTAAAAAAAAAAAAAAAAAGCAGGGTGCCTTTACGGAGCTTAGCGTCGGGTCTTTCTCTTCGGGGATTTTAACGCAACACGATGTAGTATGTGCAACGTCGGAGGGACGACAAAGCTTCGAACCGAGCTCGGGAGGGGAATAAAATGTGACCGTAATTCCCATGGCGTAACAACGCTTAATGGCCGAAGATAAAGGACGAGTGGCTGCGATACGAAAGAACCTTTAATTAACGATTACAGAACCAAGAGAAGAAAAATGGGAAATAAATACTGGAGCCCTTTTTTTTTAAGTTTACGTGTTACGCGTAATTTTGAGTGGGTAATTTACGTAATAATCGTCAAACTTTTGGGCTCGTATTTGCATTTTATAGTACACTCGAGCGTTACATGTTATTTTGATTATTAATCAAGCCGCGCTGAGTTGTAATTTACGGGACGTAATAGGATTATTATCTGGAACGGGGGAAATTTATATAGCCTGGTTATGGACGCTTTAAGAGATTAAGAAAATTGTTTGGTGTTTGTCATTTTTCATAAAAGCTCGACTATAAAAGTTGAAAAAGTTCCCGACTGTCGTCAGTAGAGACAAATGGATATTTTACGACGTCATAAAGATAAAAACTACCCTCATAATAGAGATTAAAAAAATTAAAAGTTGTCAATTTGCAATTATTTTGTGTTTTATCATTAAACCTTTTTTTTTTACTGCCATAATTTATGTTATACATATATAGATCTGGTAATGAATCTATGCTTAAAAAATTCGATAAGTGGGCTATCGATTATACCTTTTTTCCGTGTAATCCGAGTTACTTTTTTTTTACAGTAAAAATTTTTAATAAAGGCCATCGAAACTCAGTGATTATCGATAATAAACCGGTAAAGCATTATTTGTCATTAAAAATTTGTGTTAGATTCTCGCTCAGTTGATATAAAATGAATCTGCTGATACAAAAATGTTTCTAAATTTTATTAAGTGCTATAAAAAAGATGTTTTACCGACGCTGTGTTGGTAAAGTAGAAATACATATACTTTACATAACCATTAATGAATTTTTAATTAAAATTTTCAAATTTACAAAAGCCAGGCTCCTTAAATATTTATGAAGAAATCTGAAACTGAAAAAAAGATCTCAAGGCAAGACGAAAGAAGGAAAGAAGTAGGACCGACTTTCTTGAAAAGTCATTAAAAGCGAGAGATTTATCAATGATGAAAATCTGAAAACCCTTAAACGGAGACTTCAAACCGTGCGATAAGAAAAAAAAAAAAAAAACCAGAGAGGAAAAGAGAGAAAAGAGAAGAAAAGCGTCAAAGTCGTGGCAGAGATAAACGAGCCCCGCAGGTCCTCCGGAAGAGAGCATCTCCAGAGCAAGAAGAGAGAGAGACAAGATTTGTTGTGGGGGTTGTAATTCCCGAGAAATATGGTGTCTTTGCATTAGCGCTCCGAGAATAGACACGGGAATTTCACCCCCGAAGACTGTGGGGGCCCATAAACCACCCGCGAATAAAAGAATCGGGACTCGGTACGGTGTTTATAGCCGATAAAATTTTACTCATTAAAACTTCAGGAAAATAAATAAATAAAGTCGCTTGTTTCGTTCGAAGTTTTCTTATTTATGGTGTAGTTGTGACAAATTTTTTCAACCTCCTCTTTTTTTTTTTAAACTAATAGCAACGCACTTTTTTACCCGGGAAAGAGAGAAGGAAACTCAACTTTTCTTATCAACTTTTGTCATGAATACTTGAAAAAGTTTCGTAACTGGTTTGTACGAGGGTTTATGAAAAACGACTTCCTAATACGGTGTAAAGTTAAAAATTTTACAACTTTCTTTCTTGAAAACTCCTTATACCTTCTTTTTTCGGGATGAATATTTTTACTTTTAATGAACAACTCGATGAGAAGATTATATAAGTTTTCATATCATAAATTCAAAGAAAAAAAACTTTTTCTGTTTTTTCTCGTTAATCTCATGAAATCTTTTTTAGGATTACAATTTTCATATTCATCGACTGAAATGAAAACTTTGCTGATTTAAAATAATAATAATAATGTTAATTTTCAAACAAAAAATTTCTACTTTACCGATATAGCATCGGTAAAGTAGTTAAGGTAGAGACGGTAAGGTAATTTTTTAACTAGCATAATTAATAAATGGCGATACAAGATTCAATAAAAAATTAGTATGAACATCTCTACATATAGTACCGACACGAGTCGGTAACAATTACTTTCCACCGGCCCTTAATAAAATTTTCACATTATAAATAAGCGATTAAAAAAAAGTGCAGGCAGGAAAAGTAGGATCGATGTCGCGCTCAACTTTAATCCGTCCACGTACACGAAAATATCGCTCCGGGACACATCAGCGCGCATCTCTCCCGGTAAATAAGGGCGGACGTTACGAGAGCCGTCTTTTGAATAATGGATGCAGGAGTTCGTTCCTCTCCAGGATTTCGGGTACCGACGGCTGCTTCGACACCAATGTACCCGAATTTTTGCTGAATTTTCTTCTTTTTTTTTTCTTTTTCAAACACAAATAGAATTTGATGAAAACGAGTTGGAATAATTACATTCGTGTTTTACGAATATTACCCCGTGTAGAGGCTGGATTTTGGCACCGATTCAAATTTAAATTTTCGTTCTGGAATACACGGCCGGGTATACTCTCTATTAACGTCTGGTAAATTTAGACAACGGATTTTCATTATCACGGCCGTGATAATTTTCCAATACAATCGGGAGGAGGCCCTTAACAAGATTTAGATTAATTTAATTCACCGCTAACCGTGCAAACGGGACAAACTATTTTAATCACGTTTTAAATTGAATTTTCGTCCCGGGATATTGGGAAGTAACACGTAATATTTTACGACGACGAAGACGCATCGATCTTTCATAGACATATGGGAGTAAATTATTCATCGTAAACAAGAGAGATTTTCTCCGAGAGAATCCGTCAATGTCAGACGCCATCTTTCCAAATCAGGATCAGACAAAAGTAATCGCAACCGTGTTTTTTTATAAAAAGAAAAAATCATAAGTACGGGGAGGCGGGAAGACGTACCTTTTTTTTCCGGTCTTAGCGTCGCTAAAAGCATGTCGCGTGTAAAAACGACGTCATTTTGGAGGAAAAAAGCTTTTCGTCTGAGAGTGCCAGAGTGTCGGAGCCGATAACAGAAGTGTAAACTCGGCTCTTTTTTTGGGTTAAAAATAGGAGGAGTCACTTTGGATTATTGAAATTGCGACAGGAGTCTAATGATCGAGGCGAATTTTCTTCTCGTGCTCTTCGAGAAAATTAATCTGCTTAAAAGGCGACGGATGAAAATGGAATGCTTATTTTGAACCGAGGGCCAATGAACTCCTACCGAGGATTTCAACTTCGCGATTTTAAATTATTTACCCTCCCTTTTTGACATGCTTTAATCTTATCTTAATTAAGTTTAACTTTGGAGCTGTTCATAACAAGAAGTGTAACTTTTTAAAGCAGAGAGCAAAAAAATTTAATTCGACTTTCACGCTCGAAGCTCTACAAGTTAACCGTGCGACAAATTTATCAAAGCCCGCAACTATTTCAAAAGTTGTATCAAAGAAGAAAAATATATACGTTTGATCGCGTCCGTATACACAGTTTTTCAAGCTTACTTTTTTTTTCCACCCCGATGAAGTAACTGCATTTAAAAACTTGCTCGGTATTTTCATTCGAAAATTACTTTGAAAACTAATATCCTCGGTATTTTAAAATCCCCCGCTTTATAAGAAAATTCTTTTCCTATCGACTGAAATACCACTCTCAAGGCCGGCGTAAAATGCAAAAAGGAAGAAGTAAAGTAAAGGAGTTTTAAAGCGAAACAAGGAAAAATGCCTCTCTAAACACGGTCCGTATGCGCGCGCGCGCGTAAGAAAAGCGAAAAAAAAAGCAGGGAAACAACATAAGCTCTAAGATAAAGTGTTTTTCAAGCAGTTCGGAAACTTCGTACTCCTCTTAATCTTCCGCCTGTATTTTTTTTCTCCCCACCCCCACCGTGCTTTATTTTTTCATCCTCTGCCTTGTTTAAAAAAAAAAAAAAAAAGTAGGGAGTTGACTTATCGACCGGTCGCCTGAAAAAAGTGCCCGAGGGGCTTATTTTCTTTTTAATGAACGAGCGCGAATAACATTGAGAGATAAAAAAAAAAATGTATAAGACGAGAAAACTTGGGTGAAAACAATTTAGGAGCTAAGAACGAACACCGAGGAAATCGAAGAGCGGAAAAGTTTTGATGAAAAAGTTAGGCCGGAAAATATAGCCACCCCGCATGAACTCTTTCCAGGCTAATCGATTGGAATATCGAAGAGACACTCTCGTAATGTACGTTCGAGATTGCGTATTCATTCGGGCCAAAATTTTCGAGAATTTAATCTCCACGCGGACTGTTTAAATTTTAAACCTACATCAACAGCTTAGGCTTACCGAAAATCACAGAAACAAATAAATCCCTTGGCGGCGCTGAAATTAGAAAGCTTCCGTAAAAGCACGGTTAATTCATTTCGCATTAGCGCGTCCAATTTCGACGTTATAAGTGCGGGTATATATACATGTATATACTCTAGAGCGTAAAAAACAAGTATAATTTCGAGCGTTTTCGAGGAATTATTACTGCGCGAAGTGTGCTTCGATTTACGACGGGGCTGCTTTTTTTCACAAATGCAAGCGCGGTTTTGTTGGCAGGATTGATGGTTACAGAAAAAAAATCGCAAACACAATTTTAACGTTCCAGATGAGGTACGGTCATTGAATTTTAAACGGATTACCAAGTTTTAGCGGACTAATTTTTTACTTGCAGAGCTAGAAACTAGACATTTTTATCGGCCTACTTTATTAAATGAAAACAAACAAAAACTAATTAAAAAAATGTATTACTTATAAACCAAAACTAACATTTTAAAAATTTTTGAATTGAGAGTGCACATTAACCGTGAATTAAACTCGAGTTTTGACGTTTAACATCGCTACCGCTTGATACTCAATGAGAGGAAAATTAAAGGGGGTAAAAAGTAGTCGACGGGGGGGAGAAACTTCAGTCGAGCGGAAACGAGACTTGGCGAGGCGTAAACTGCGTCTTCGCAAATATAAACGTGCCAGAGTCGAAAACAAACATCTGAAAGCTCGCATCGAGTTTGCCCGGGTCCATACACCCGTGTACGTATTTGCCGGTCTTCGGCTTGATGCACATTAATTTTCATTATACAAGTGAGTGTGTGCGAACATCGCTCGGTCTGGTTTTTGATAAAATAAGTTTGAAATATTGACCCTCGTGAAAGTCAGTGATCTGTTTTACTGACTGAGCAATATTTATTTTAAGCAAATGAAACATATATTAACTCTAGTAACAGGGTAAGTGAATAAATATAAACGTACCTAATGTCTAAAAAATAGTTTGTGCCCAGTCGGTAAAGCAGATCATAGCTTGATGCAATGATATTTTATATTGACCGAATAATGATCATTCAAATAAAAATTATTAGATGAAAGATAAGCTTTTAGTCGCGACAAACCCAGTTTCAAAATAATTAGCTTAAAAAAGTTTTCTCCATTCAAACAAAAGTCTGCTCCATCGGTAAAACAGTACTTTAACCGTCCAATCATCAGCATTTCAATAAAACAACGTTTAATTTAAATTCGTTAACGATTCTCAAAATTACAGTTAGAATAAATAAAACAGGAACATATATCAACTCTAGTAAGAAAATAATAACGTATACATACATAATGTCTAAAAAATAGTTTGAGCCCAGTCGGTAAAACAGATGCAATTATATTTTATATTTACCGAATAATGATCATTTAAATAAAAATCATTAGACGAAAGATATGCAACAAACCCAGTTACAAAACAATTAGTTTAAAAAAGTTTTCTACATTCAAACAAAGTCTGTGCTCCGTCGGTAAAACAGTACTTTAACCGTCCAATGATCAGCATTGCAATATAAATCTTAAATTTAAATTAACTAAAAATTCTCAAAATTACAATTTAAAGAAGTAAAACAGGTCATGAAATTTTTGTCCGAGCAAGCACGCCGTGACAGCGTTGAGTATTTTTTACAGCAAAAACATAATTCTGCTTCGCAGACTTTCCGGTGCTTTCTTGCGTGTCCATACATACACATATCCCCAACGGACAAAATACCCGACCGCGAATGAGCGAACGCTGCATAAATCCTCTCCCCCTCCCCCCTTTTTACCTCTTTTTTTTTCGCCGGTGCCTCGGCTACCCGAAAATTCATGCACTGAAATTCATATTTCATGCATGCTAATAATAAACAGCCACCGCGTATTTTCGTGACTTATTATTATGAAAGTTTCAAGCACGTTTCTCTCGATACGTAATCGCGTGCGGTGGCTTTTTTCTACAGCTGGACTTTTGAACGGATCGATGAGAGAAAAAGGACTTATGGCATCTCGACATGAAACACTAGGTATATTCTCTTAGTTTTACGTATTCACGATTTTAAATTTTAAAGTAAAAGTTTCAAAAATTCATAAAAAATTGAGTGATAAGTAAATAAAAATAATTTTTATGTCAAATTATTTATGTATGCACCTCACTAAAAGTTCATTTAAAGTCAAACCACCGTTTAATTAAGTCTCGGAAGGGTGTCTTCATTAATTAAGAGAACAGTTTAAAAGGTTTCACGTATAATATTAATAATTCATTCGATCGATTTTAAAGAAAAATGAAAAACTCAGAATCTGGAAAGGTTCCCGATCGCTAAGTAGGTCGAAGTAGTTCGAGTCAATTTTAAGTCAGACGTGTCGCATGAATTTATCACGCCACTTATCAAACTTTCATCGTAACCATATATTACACAAAGGATCGAAGGAGCTTTTAATCTTGTTTAACGTTTCATTCAAACCGATATATCAACGGGACGCTTTATTTTCGCGCAGTATCGTTGTTATTTCAGTGGCTGACCGTATCCGTACCGTGTCTACTGCGGGCCTCATTTCTCGCGTCAGCGGACGATCAAGCCGAGGATCTCATTACCACGGGCAAGATTTATGCAGACACGCATGCATACGAATTTAGATACGAGCAGACTTGCTTACGATTATTATGCATTTCCGTAGTCACGAAAAGGAATACAACGAGCTATCCATTTTAATCTAAAATACGAACTCTTAAGAAATTTTTTGAAAAAGTCAATAAAACTTCAAAAACTTAAATTTTTTGCTACT
Organism: Encarsia formosa; assembly: GCA_038277355.1. Taxonomy (NCBI): domain Eukaryota; kingdom Metazoa; phylum Arthropoda; class Insecta; order Hymenoptera; family Aphelinidae; genus Encarsia; species Encarsia formosa. The sequence goes on along the minus strand of CM076184.1, from coordinate 12,276,992 downwards.
TGACCTAAAAAAAGTTGGCATTATTGCTAATAATTAAAGCAGTCTCAAATTTTTCGGACATAATCTTAAAAACTATATCGAATTAAATCTAAAAATTTCAAACTTTTTAAATCTAACCTCAAAAACCTTGAAGTAACCCTAATCTTTATAGAATTTCAACAAAGCTAACTGTGAATCTAACCCTGTAAGAATCAGGTTATCCATTTAATAGCCATTTACTGGCTATTTCATAGACTCAATCTAGTATTTTTCTAGTAACTAGCCATTTAATGGCTATTAAATGGATAACCTAATTCACATTTCTTACAGGGAATTACTTTGTAATAATTGACTTTTTCCCAAGTCAACGTCATTACTCAGCAGTCTCGAAAATTAAACAATTTTTGGAGTATCGCAAGCCCCATTGTCGTGTGCCAAACGGGGGGTGAAGTAGATGCAAGCCCTGCATTTAAACCGTAGTGGCGGCGGGGGTATACACGAGCGAGCTTTTAGCCGTCACTATGACTCGGAAATTCCGCATGTCGTTCACGTCTTCAACGCGCTTTGTGCGTGTTTCACTTAACCCGCCATCGGGATTGAATAACGACTCTTCCATTCATTATTCAGCGCTTTAAAAAGTAATTTTTCTCCTCGATTAATCGTTATTCAATTGGTTGGTTATTCAACTTACCGATTGAGACGTATCGTGCCTTTCGTCTCCCGGACCATGAGGGCTCGTTCCCAAAAATGGACAGCTTCGGGGAGGATTGTATTCTGAAACATTTAAAAGCGATGTTTTAATTAATGGATATAATCTTTTAAACAGATGGATTAATTAAATCTGCTGTATGGAGATTTCAGTGTGCTCGTGTTTTATTAATCAATCACTTATACACAATTTATTGAATGAAAGCTTCATTTTTAATAAAAATTAAACGAGTGCTTTTATCTGGTTTAATCTTTTGTCGGTATTCAACGAAAATACTGTCAGAAGTATTGAAAACAAAATAAAAACACGAAACTGATGGTTAATTAAAAAGGCGAAGCCGTTGAACATTTAATCTCAAATGATTACCGAAAAATATTCAATTTCGAGAGTATTAAACAATGAAAAAAAGTCAAATGATACGAAATCATGTTTAATTAAATGAGCATTTTTAATTCAATCAGGTAGATAAATATTTTGTTTATTCGTTTTTTTTGTTTTGTTTTTTTTTTTTTTTTTTTTCGTTTTAATTAAACTACAGCTGAGAGCTTTGAGTAGTGGGTAAAATTAAGGTAGGACCGCACAAACTAGAAAGAGATGTGTTAAAAATCTAAAACTTTAGGAAGTCGAAGATAAATATTAAAAAATGATGCCACTAAATTTTCAGAACCTGGGGGTTTTTCGTTTTTGAGTAATTGAATATTAACATCGCGTCGATTTAACCCGTAGTCTTATGGAAGAGCACATTTTTTATACAATTTTTACATAATTACATGTGATCAGGTTTTCAGAAAATTTGTCAGTTTAACTAGAATGCACAAGAATCACATAGAATTAATTAAATCATCCATTCGGTTCCTCTAAGTATTAATAAAAAACAAAAATATGTGTTTTAGGTTAAAAAAGCTTCTGCTGCTAATGCACTTCTATATCTATATACTCGTGAAGCTAGTCAAATGTTTAACCGAAAATGCATCTTGACTAGAGCCGTAGGTGCGGTCCTACCTTAAGCCGAAATAATAATTTACGGAATCAATTTTTCAGAAAACTATTATCTTTGATTTGTTTTCTTAGACTTCCTCTTTTAAATTAAGCCTTAGAAATATCAACTTATAAATAATTTTTATTTATTTATTTTATATCTATATTTTCTACTCGAATGATTAAAGTTTTTTTATGGTTTAAAAATTAAAGATTCATAACCTCAAAATTACTGAATATTTCTTTATTTAATCGTGTCGTAAAATAAAAAGATGTACAGGATAATTTTATTAATGTTTTAATACAAAACTATAATCTCCGGTTTACATTTATAATTGAGCGATAATGATGTAAGCACTCATATTAGTCAATAGTCATCAGGAATCCTAACCTAAAACTTATGATTTACTTTTATCTTTCCGACTTAATTTCCGCACCACTAAATCGTACTCTCAACCCAGAAAATACTTTATTCACTACACGGATGCAAGAAAAACTCGCGCTATAAAACTTTTTTATTTCCATAGAAAGAACCTAACCTAAAAAAGAGTCGAATAAGTAAGCACAACTCGGCAAATATTTATGAAAATACTGAGGAAGTTTAGTGTTGGATACAATTCACGCGTCGTTACGCCCGATTTACGCGTGACGAGCAAATCGGGACCGATTGTCGAGAAAGCGAGCGAGCGTAATAACAGGGGACGATGCGAGTGATAGCTACTGCGGCGGGCGAGAAGCTCACGGTAAAACGAGCTATAAAAGAGAACTGAAACCTCTCCTACCCAGCCACCCTCGCGAGCTCTCTTTAATTTTCTTGCTTTGCTCCGCGAATTTCGAAAAAAGAATCTTTTGTCGAGTTGGGCTTTTTTTTTTTTTTTTTTTACAAAGTGCACGGTTTTTGCAGAGAAAAATGTTTGGAATAAGATAACAATGTGTTCGCTCTGTCTCGACGGTCTCCCCGGCGAATAAAAAATATTTGAAGTGAAATCTGACGACTTTGGCTATTTTTTAATGTATGAAAAAAAGTTTTTTTTTCAATTAACTGCGAAATTGATATTTGTAAAAGTTGTAAGTAAAAACAATCCACCTGTACACCTTTGAAAATTTTTTCAATGTGTACTTTTTTTTTAGAAAAAATGTTTGAAAAAAGATAAAAAAGCGTGTTTGTTGCAGAAACGTTTTGTAACTTGAACTGAAAACATATTGAAATATACGCAGATAACTTTTGACAATATTCGGTTGCACAAAAGTAGAATTCGAAAGAAAATTTCTAATATAACTAGGTTTGATAAAAATGTGTAATTGACAGGACATCAAATGTAAAAAAAGTAGAGTCCACGCTTCATTTTTCAAAGTTATTTTCGGTGAAATTGCTCCAAAAGAAGAACGAAAAAAAAAAATTTGATAAAATTCAATCGAGTATCCTCTCCAGACTCCTCCCACGGCTCTATATATAAAACAAACCGCAAAAAATGATAGATCAGTCGGTTGAAAGGGGGCGGAAAATAAAGGTCAGAAGTGGAAGCGGAAGAAAAGAAAGAGCTTAAAACAGCCAAGTTTTCAGATAAATCAAGGAGCAAAGCAGCAGCAGCAACGCCCCCGAATGAAATGAGAGTCTCTCTCTTTCTCCCTCTCTTGCCTCTCTTTTTAGGGAAGGGGGGATTTACGATCTCGATAACTGGCAATTTATTCGCGGAGTATCGGAAGTTAAGTAATTCTAGGAGGGCGGACTAATCGGCTAGAATTGGAATGACTTCATTCCCGTTTATACTTTCAAAATCGAATTTTCAGGAGAAGTTTTGGAACTGCACGATTTTTAATTAGCAAAAGAGATGTCACATGTCGGTTACAAAACATTTATGAATGGTAGGAAGCTTATAGCAAAATTGAAAAAAGACTCAAATTTGTTAATTATATTTTTTAAATAAATAAGTAAAATTATTAACAATTTTACTAAAATTTATAATTGGTGAATACAAAAAATACATCTAAAATAAACATCAATTCTTTTTGTAGTTTTGAAATTATTACTCGGGTCCATATGTGTTAATGGCGAATTGAGAGCAAAAATTTTGTTAAAAAAGTGCCATCTGCTCTGGAACATGACTTTTTGCTCGACTTTTTGAAACATGACTGTCGCAAAACTACAAAAAAATTTCAAAGATTTCATAAACGTTACTATAAACATAAAGTATTTTTGATAAATGTTCTGACCGGTTGCTTAAGTCTGGATTTGCTATAATAACCTTAAAAAAGTTAACATAACTTCAAATTTTTCGAATCCACACTTAAATAATTAAACTTTCGGGACCTAACCTCCAAAAGTTTTCTTTGTCATAAAATGATCATTTTTACGGGTCACGCAACATCTTTAATTGCAAGGCGACCAATTGGGATTCAAAAAAGGGTTCACCGCTAATCGCAGCTCGTCAAATTGTTCAATTTTCCAGGGAAGAAAAGAGAGGTAAATCACGAAAATTAAAGGAACTGGGGGACAGGGAAGGGGCTTATTATCCCTTTTTCTCTTTCCCAAGAGCCAGAGATAAACGGGATTCGCCAATAGAATCGCCGATCCGGAAGGAATTACGTTCTAGATTTTGGCACCGAGACGCCCGGGTCTGGCTTTTCGAGAGAGTTAATTGGACTGCCATCCACAGATATTCGTCTTGCTGAACGAATTAGATTGCCCTGCTACGACCACCACGTGAAGTTGGTCGCGCAAGAAGAATAATCACCCGCTAACTTCGCTACCGACTTGGTTCGAAATTGAGGTTAGAACTACGCTTTTGGATTGCTTGGCCAAAAACAAGAGCTGAAAATATTGCTTTCAGGAGGCGATTGATCGTTTTAAATCTTTTAAGCAAGCTATGATAAATCGATCTTCCTAGAGTTATAAAGTTTTTAATTTGTTTGTTTTGAATCTTTTACGTATATAAGCTCGGCTTTACGTTAAGAATTTTCAGTGTCATTTATCCACCTGATGAGCTCTTAAGAGTGAAGCTGATCAGTCGTGGATTGCTTTATTTTTTTGAGTTGATTTTAAAATTGAGAAGAAGAAATTTTGCAGTGTTGACTCTAACTATTTAATTATTCTGGGTGAGTTTGATTAGTTTATAAGGAGTTTTTAGGGTTTTAATAAGATGGGATTATTTGTTAACTTACAGATGTAGCTTATGAGTGAGAAAAAAAATTAAAATCCCCTGATTGAATTTTAATTAGACTGTAAGACCAATATAAATATCTAATTTTTTTTGACTATGATAAAAAGATTTTTTTTCATCGAAACAAAAATTGACAATAAAGTTTTGATAAGAAAAATTGTTTTTTTATTTAAACAATAAATATAAAGTTTCTAAGCAGAAAATAGAGCTTTTAAAACTTAAATGGAATTTTTTATGAGGTATCTGCAAGAGATAAAGGTAAACTTTAATTTATTTATCCGTAAACAGTATTAGAACGCGAAAGATCTAGCTCAAAGAAACGAGAAAAGAAAATCGCCTGGAGCCGCGAAAAATCAATCGATAGATTCACGGATGAGCTGTGGGATCTTTTGATGTATCGATAATGAGTTTCGTTTGATCTCCTTCCCCCGTCTCGACCTTACGCACGCTATCTACTCGTGTTTACTTTGTCATCGTTTGTGAATTCAACCAACGGAAAGTACAATGTTTTAGAAAGAGGTTCGGAAAAAAATTTGTGTTTGTTCAGTCATCGATACAGTTGGAATTTTTTATTTTCAAATGTTTTATTAAAAATTAGCTTTTTCCAAAAAAATTAATTTTTGATTATTTTTTAATTGGTTAATCACCAGAATGAATTTTATAAAATAAACTATTTTTGCAACATAAAATCAGAATTTTTTCACCTTCACGAGTGCGGTTGAAAAATTCGAAAATTAAATGATTATAAATTACAAACTTCAGAGCTGATTACTCAAACTTTTTACCCGTGGCAACGCTTAACATTAAAAACCACTCAAAATAATAATAAAAAGTAAGATAATTCAAAAGTTTGCTCTTACGCGTCGCGCGTCGGGTGATAAAATACATTTTTGAAAAATCCCCGAGAGCTACGCTGCAGGCGAGCGTAAAATAAACGGGGCTACGATGACACGCGAAATCTCATAATCTCGGGGCCAGGGTATCCTCGGGGAAATCCTCGGGCCGGATAATTCACTAATAAGGCGAGCCCCCGGAGGGAAGAAGGAGTTAAAACGGAGGATCCGAGCTCGCTGACAAATTCGGTGGCTCTAATCTGCGTGAATATCAGCGTCTTGGCCAAAGCCTGCGGCTACGCGATAAAACCGAGCCACGGTCAATATCTATGGGGTGCGGATGCTTACTGTATCTTTACGGTTATTGTTATCTTGACACAGCTGAGAGCTTCATGAAGTTTTTTTTTTCAAGTTGTTTGTATTGGGTAAATTATTAACGAAAATATCTGTTTTTTGTACTTTTGACAAGACTTTGAAATTCTGCAATGAAAAGCAGTATGTTTTGAAGAGATATCTAACAAGATTGAATTAAATTATTTAATCATTGATATTTTTTTAAATTATTTATGATCAATTGAAATTACAAATCAAATACTATTTCAAAAAAATTAATTAGATTATGAGAATAAAAAATAGTAAGAATTGATAGTACTTGTATGATACTTTATTTCAAAAAATTATTTTTATGTACCGATTATTACTATGTCCTTTTAGTTTGTACTGAAAATTTTTGGAAAATTAATGAAACAAAATTATGACATTAATATAATTACTAAACTGTAAATTAAAAAATTAACAAAACTATGATATCAATTACAATAATTTTTTGTATGCTTACAATTTTTAATGAATTATTATTATTATTTTTTTTTTTTTGTATCAATCTTTATTACCTCAGTAGGTTATTAGATAGATTTTAATGAATTATATAAAAAAGAAAAAATGAATTACAAAAAAATTAATATTTTTCATAATTATTAAATACTAATTTAATAAAATATTTGATAACTGTTTTAAAACTCCTTATAAGATGAAGTATTTAGGACTGATACATTCGACAAGCTCCATGAAACCTACAGTTAAATCCTATTGTACTCCACTGTAATTAATGTATAATGGTGTTTTGTATCTAATAAACCTGAATAAAAAGGTAATAAAGATGAATAAAAAAACAAAACAAAAATGTTTTAAAATAAGTTTATTTATTCTTTACTAAATTAAATTATGGGAGTAAAAAAAATTCGTTCAGAGTATTGGCTAACACAATAATAATTTATTTATAATTTCTGCTGGTACCTTTTATTAGTGTACTTGCATTGTTTATTAACAAAGTACTCATTAGAAGGAGATGTCATTGTACGTCCAAAATGAAAATTAATTTGTTAAATTACAGAACACCGCACCGCAGCGCCAAAATTCAAATAGCTCAACCCCAATTAGCCAAAGTAGTAGCCGTCAAGTTTTAAAATCAGCGTACCAATTACCTTGATTAGGTCGACCGACTAATAAACTCCTTCAAAAGATCGGGCTCTTGAAACTTGAAAACGAAATTATCGTCTTTAATAAAGTTAAAAAATAAAAGCTTCTCGCGTGCTCTTAAAGCCGAGATGAGTTCGTTCGCTCCGAGGAAAAGACGACGGAAGGAAGGAAGGAAGGAAGGTAACCACCTCGTAATCGCGTTTTCGAGCTATCGACGGACGGCTGGGATGCAGTCTTACCTTTTGACCTCGGCCCGCTAATTGTCGGGCGCGTCAAAGGAAACCGCAAGCAGTCTCGAGTAGAAGTCGCGTTTCTTGGAGGGAATACTTTTTTTTTTTTTACCTCTGAGGAAGGAAGAAAACTGGCGATAAAAAACGAATGAAAAATGGGGAATTTGATTTTTTTCGCAAAAAGGTTTATTTACTGGTAATCTCGGGAGGACGTTGGAAAATAGGATTTTTTTTATAAATAAAGTTTTTTTTTGTTTATTTTTAGTTTTTATTTTTCTAATATTTATGTTTTGGAAAAACATGCGAGTGCATTCGTCAAAGGTATTGATCGTAAATAAATAAAAATAAATAAATCTTGAGAAATTAAAAAAATTTTAAATATTATTTTTTTAAGAAGACTAAAGGTGGCTAATGAAAAGAATTCTTAACTAATTATTAACTATTTATCAATTACTTAATTCAAGTCTTGTAAAAATACTTATTTTTACAACTTTAGTGAATTTTTCTCTTTTTAAATTTCCTTCAAGCCTTTTTTTGGATGACTTAAAAAAAAAAAAAATTAAATTAATAACAAAATTTCATAAATTCTTTCGGTGATTACAGTTAAATTTATTGTATAAAAATAAATTTTTTGGATATCAACATTATCGTTAAACAAAATTTTCGTAAAAAAGTAGTTATTATTATTATTATATGAACAAAATTTGTTTACTAACTTCTACCTCTACTATAAACTGATACCTTTTTCGTTATAAATCAAGTCAAGTACTATTCAAATCATTCATGATCTAAAATACTAATATTACCTGGTTTTATTATCTATAAAATTCAAAATATCTAATTTAATTTGATTAACCATCCCATGAAATACAAATAACCCCTAAAAAAGGGATAATATATTAACTTTTTTTATTTATTCTAAATGTATTTCATTTTGATAATAAATACAAATCACAATCATAACCACCAATCACAATTTATTTAAAAGTTTTCAATAGCCATTTAATACTCCAACCGAAAGCCTCACAAAAAAGCGGGGGGGGGGGGGGCAGGCAATAAAAAATCCAATTTTCGAAATTTACTTAACAAGTGGCTCGATTATCCCCGGCAGATAAAAAAAAAGCGCTTCAGGATTATCGTGGCTCGAACAACACGGAGAGTTCATTAACTCCCGATCGATTATTAAGAGTTAAGCGCCAAGTTTTACCCACGATGCGCTCGGAAACGTTGAAAAAAAAAAAACTTCCCTCGAAGCGCGAAAGAGAAGAGAAAAACAAAGCTGAAAGAGAAGGGCAATTTAGCCCCGTCAAAAGGTTGTTTTCAAAACACGAACGATGATTTTTCCCTTTTTTTTCCACTCTGAGTGATTTTCTATTTTTCCATCGGTGCCCGTTGTAATTGCCATTTCGAACGGTCGATGTAAAAGTGTAATGAAAAAGGTGAGATGGGAATTCGGTAATGTTTAATGAATTTTAAATTGATATTTCGATGGTTCCAGCGAAGAAAAACTTTAGTCCAAAATCTGCCACGAATAAAGCTACTTTTGACTAATAAAATGTCTCTAAACCACTTTATTTGTTATTTTAGCTTGCTGCAAAAAATATAAGAATGACCTTTGCTACCATACCGATGATATATTATAGTAAAAAAAATTTGCTTCACACTAGCCACGAATAAAATGACTTTTTGCAATTTTTACAAGCTAAAATCTTCTTGAAAATCTTAGTCATTTTATTCGTGGCTGGCGTGTCGAAATTTTTTTTTTTACTATAATATTATATCATTGGTAATGGTATAGCAAAGGTCATTTTAACATTTTTTCTGCAGGTTTAAATAAGAAATAAAGTCTTTTAGAGACATTATATTGATTAAAAGTACTTCCGTTTATAACTATATTCGTGGCAAATTTTAGTCTAAGGTTTTTTTTCGCTGGGACCATTGAATTTGATACCAAGTTTATACAGTAGTTCGATAAATTTTCAGATAAATTCATTGTTTCGATGATGTTACTTACGTTTATGAGCTCGAATTTCTTGTCGTCCAGCCTGAAACAGTAAAAAAAAAAATGTCGTTAGTAGAGTTATTTTTCGGAAAATTATTATTCAAAGTTTTAATTAAACGCCGGTGGCCCCTTATCGAGTGGCCGAACTAAAATTGGCTTTCGTTAACCAAGGGCATCAATTTTACGGAAAAGTTGCTAAAGTCAATTTAAACAAAAACCAGAGTAATTGAGGAATAAACTGTTGTTTCGAACAAAATTAAATTACATGTCAGAATCAGATCCCCGGCGGTTGATGGGATCAAAAACTTTGACGTTTCGTAGAAATATTAAATTTTTGAAATTTAATGTTTGTAATGGGCTATTAGCCCGTATATTTAAATAAAATAAAAAATAAAAAAATAAAAATTCTCTGACGTTAAAAAAAAAAAAAATCGAGTTTTCAAATTAATTAACGAGTCCTGATTTTTAAAGTAGAACTACTTAATCCACTTTTTATTGCTTCTCAACGAAAGTTTTTAAACTTCACCGAAGAAACTTCAAACTTAAAAAAAGTGCTGGGGGTGGATAATTATGAACGGTCTGATACATCATTAATTATAAAAAAAAAAAATTTTTTTCCTTTTTCCCGTGAAACTTCAAGAGTACGGCGCTATTTTTTCTCATTATCAGACAATTACCAGGTCGCGCTAGAAATTTATAACTACTCCCCACACAGTTTTTTTAGTTTCGCCGCAGTCTGCGTTAATTAAATTTAGTGCGGACTTTTTTTTTGTGATAATTTTTATTAGAATTACCGGGTGGAATTTTTTTTTTTTTTTTTTTTTTGTTTGATAGTTTTTCAAGCGACGGGACGGAATTGAATTCCGACGGTAAATTCATTTTTTGTCGAGAGAATTTTTACGCGAACGGCAAAGAAAGTTTTTGTATTCAAAACGAGAGACAAAAGATTTTTTTTCATTAAACTAATGTTTGTTACTCGTGCGAGTGTCTACCTTTCACAAAATGATTTCTTGTATTTTTTATTACAAATTCAACTTTTTTTTTAAATTTAAACAAGTTTTGAAAAGCTTCTTGAACCTTATTGAATTTTGCTACACCTGAGAAAAATCAGAAATTTTTACTCTACGATATTTGTTTCAAGAAACGCAGCACAAAAGAAACGATAAAAAAATTGATCGAAACAACGTGAAACACAAGTTTTCGAGACTGTTTCATCCGATTCATTCCGCGTTTCTTATCGCACCTTTTTCCGGAAATCACGCGGAGTTTCAAGTTTGAAAGAAGATATAATTCTCCGGCGTGGGTCGAATCAACGCTCGGAATTTCGAATAAAAGCTAGATTCGCCTCACTTTAGCCAACCCCCGATAAAAACTTTTTCTCCCGTAGCTCGTGCGGGGTTTGAAAAGAATTTTTTAAATCTGCGATTAAAATTTCATAATTCGAAGCGAGCGAAAAAAAAAGCTTTTCGTTAAATAAACTTGCTCTTCTATTTTACCAGAGTTGATTTATTCGCGGTTTAAAAGAAGCCATTAGTAAAGAAAATTATTTATTTATAAAGATCAATTCATTTAATGTTTGAACTTCATTTAAATCTTCACTTGTTCAGAAACTAATAAATAATGCAAAAGTTATAAGTACAAAAGAATTCAAAAGATTATTAAATCATGAAATTCATTTATTATTATTTGATGGAAAATTATACAGCAACTGAATTGTGTGAGTAAAATTCATTTGTAATCGAAGTCATTACTAATCTAATTATTAGAGTTAGATGAATTATTAATTTTTAAGAACTACTAATTGCTATTTTATATCTAAACTAATTAGCGCTGAAGTTTGTGAATGAGCAAGGTAATTAATAGTTTAATTAATAAAGACAAGATTAAAAAATTATTAATACATAATAATAAATATTTGTTCGGATTTTAATTAGTTGACATTGAAATTTTAAATTGTTCATCGTGAATTTGTTTACAAGCAAACTTCATTTATTTAATAACTCATCAATCAATCTGTAATAAGAATTACACCGTAACGAGCGCAAAGTTACAATAATCATAAACTTTCGATTGAATAAACATCGCATCGAGTAAAGTAAATTCCATCGCTGGCAAAAAAAAAATAAAAAAGACACCTAATGAAGTATATTGTTTCGCGCTTGTTTCCCGAGTTTATAATAAAAACAATTAACCATAGTTATTGTTCGCTCGCGAGTTGTTCGGGGTAGCAGCGAATCAGGGCGATAACAATTTCCCGTTAACGAGTCGATCGATCCGACAAATTAATTACACTGCAGCATCTGGCTCTGTTCCTCGTTTTTGCAGAACCCCGAGTTTCTTCGATTGCAATTATTAATGGCCATTACCAGTCACGAATTGAATTTTGATAAAATTTTTTATAGTTTACTTGGGTACTGAAAAGTTGAGCTTGTAGATTGCAAAAAAAAATATTCTATTTGGAAAAAAAATGATGTTTTACCGTAACTTTAAACATGGGTAAAATACCAAAAATCAAAAGAATTTCATCTATATTTTAAACATTTTCCTATTTTACAAATACAGAATGAAATCTAGCTTGATACTAAGGGAACGTTCACAAACCACGTGGCCCAAACAGGGGGGGAGGGGGGGCGATTAAAAGGCTACGAAAGGTTATGTGGGGGATAGGGCTGTTGATTCAGAAAGGCACGTGGTTTTTAAAGTGCATGAATCAATGTTTCGATTCATAATATTTTACTGTTGAACGTTAAAACCGAATCCGTGCCTGTCATCTGATTTGCACCTGCGTGGCCATGTGCAAGTAAAAACTTGTCAAAGTTTTGTTTTGACTGGCCCGTACGTGCTTCATTATCACCGTGTGTAGGTAGCTTCCGTAGTTCATGGTTCTCTGCAGTCTGCAGCTATTTTGTGATTGGCTATCTCCCAAGCCTTGAACCCCCAAAACCCTGGGCGCCTGAGGTCAACAAAAAAACTGGTCGGCTATCCCCCAAGCTCTAAACCTTTAAGACCCTGAGTGCCCGAGTTCAACAAAAAAACATATCGGCTATCCCCCAAGCTCCAAACCCTCAAAACCCTGGGTGCCCGAGTTAAATTATTCCAAAAATATGAGTGCATTTTAATTAACGAAATAAATAATCTGATCAGTTTTTTTGTTGAACTCGGGCGCCCAGGGTATTAGGGGTTTAGAGCTTGGGGGATAGCTAATCAGTTTATTTATTGAACTTGACGCCCAGGGTTTTGGGGGTTTAGAGCTTGGGGGATAGCTGATCAGACAATTCATTGAACTCTACGTCCAGGGTTTTGGAGGATAGCTGATCAGTTTATTCATTGAACTCGACGCCCAGGGCTTTGGGGGTTCAAGGCTTGGGGGACAGCTGATCAGATTATTCATTGAACTCTACGCCCAGTGTTTTGGGGATTTAGAGACGTCAGTTTTATTGGGGGCGGGGGGGGGGGTTTAAAAAAACTAATAGTATACATATTTACAATTTGAAATCGTAAAAAAACCACGTGACTTTAGGGGGAGGGGGGTCGAAAATTTGATACAAATACTACGTTGATCTTCATGGGAGGGAGGGCCCTTCAAAAACTTCGAAAAAATGACCACGTGGTTTATGAACGTTCCCTAATAAAAAAATATGTATAAGTTACCAAAATTCTAAAATTAAAAAAATTTTTTTAGAAAACAGCTCAAATTCTTAGACATAAGTATCTTAATTAAATTTTTACAAAAATATCTAACATATTTTAAAAATATTTTTGGTATCATGACTTAAAAAAAAAAACCCCGGAGTATTTCAACTGAATTTAGAATAATTTACTTTTTCTACAAGAATCTTAATTAAATTTTTACAAAAATATCTAACATATTTTAAAAATATTTTTGGTATCATGACTTAAAAAAAAAAACCCCGGAGTATTTCAACTGAATTTAGAATAATTTACTTTTTCTACAAGAATCTTAATTAAATTTTTACAAAAATATCCAACATATTTTAAAAATATTTTTTGTATCATTTGCATCATCAAAAAAGAACTCGAATTATTTCAACTAAATTTAGAATAATTTACTTTTTCTACGGCAACGTGGATAAATTTTTAGAGTTACTTTTTGCTAACACTTCAAAGTGAAATTGATAAAAGACCCTCGTACCTCGCCAAAATGAAACTTCATCAACTTCATTTAGCAAGGGATTCTCTTGGCAATTAAAGAGTTCCTTTTGTCGGGACAAAATAACGATAAATCATCCAAGGGTTTATACTTTATTATTATTATTTTTTTTTTTTCTCCTTAAAAAGAAAGTAGCTTATTGTGGCCCATTAATCAGACGCAGAAACTGTCGATATGACGTTTTATCGGGCGGGCGCGTGCTAATTGCCCCGGTAATTTACAGCCATGGCGGCGCGGCTCTGTGTAATGTCGCGGGGGCCAACAAACCGCTCTAAATCAAGCTAATCGCGCAGCACGCCGGGTTTTCGATCAGCGCTGTAATCCGTCGTCACCGTTGCACCGCAAAAATTTTCGTACGGATCGCACTTACGACTAATATTTGGGATTACGAGCTTTCGAGGTTATGTAGAAAATTGTGTATTTTTCATAAAATCTATAATTGAAAAAGTAGTTTATAGTACTCCTGGTCACTCTAACCTCAAAATCAAACCTTTGATGAGTGTTTTCAGTTTCTCGTAATATAAAATAGTATATAGTATCATGGAACTAGAGAGAAAAAGCTGTTATTACACTGCAAGATGGAAAGACACACTTTTATTGCCTCGTAGAATACATAGATTTTCTCTAACTTAATTTTAAAAGATATTTCAAGAAAATATAGAAGAGTAATCTGTAAAGAAAACTTATTATTAAAAACATGTATTATGCTACTAGATACAAAAAGTGTTGAAAAATACTTTATCTTCCTAGGGGATATAAAACTTTTATATTCATTAGTTTAGCTATAATAATTTTTCAATCAATGTCTCGCTCAGCTAGCTAAATTCATTTAAGGCAAATAAAGATTTAAAAAAAAACTACTTTTAAAGTTCCATATCTAAAAGCACACAGCCACGAAGAATTTTGGTAGCTAACTCATTCAAGATAACCTCAAAAAAAAGGTTATTCGTCTTCCCCATCCAAAAAAAGGCAAACGAGAGAAGTATCATCTAAAAGTCGATGCACCCGCGTATCTTTGAGTCTCGCGCAGCAGCGACGCACTCGTCCACAATATTTCTCCTCTCGAAGCGGCAAAACCGGAAGTGGTTTGAAAAGAGAGAAAAAAAACCACCTCGCTCAAGCCGCATTTTTGGCTGAAAAATCCCGCAGGAAAAAAGCTCCCCTTTCCCGCCCTGCGGGGGATTCCTGATGAAATTGATTCCCTTTGAGTAAGAAAAAAAGAAAAATTTTTCAATCTTTTCCAAAAAAATAAATGCTCAAGCGCGCGTAATTCTAATGTAGAATTTCCACTCTGTTTCTTTTATCTTTACACGTCCGCGAGCATCAACGTTAAATTTTCAAGCTTGCGCGAGAGAGAGAGGAGGAAGAAAAAAAAAGTACCAGCAACGCACTTTTTCAAGGGTCCATTAACTCTGAGTGTGCGCGTTTTCACAAAAGTGCGCAGTCATCGAGTTACCCTTGCATAAAAAAAAAAAAATCTGGATCACCGGTAAAAATCGTAAGTGTAATAGACCCAGTAAAAAGTAATTTTGAAAAAAAATTCCGTTGAAATTTTCATCTTCGTCGTAAATAAAACTCCTGGAGGGTAAAGTACCGAAGGAAACCGGGTTAGAAATCGAGTGAAACAAACAAAGAGAGCTCGAGCGGTTAATTACAAACGTCGGGGGGGATTACCTACCCCTATAATTTTATCCCACCGAATTCTCTCTAATTTTGGAAAGCGTCGGTCGTGGTCAAAGGGGTTAGCGATCGATTTTTACAGGAATCGACGGGATTACCCGGATGAAGTGGCACGAGGTGTTTTTGTAGTTTAAAAAAAAAAAAAATTATGTTGGAAGGGACATTTAGTTTATTTATTTATTTATTTTTTTCAAGTATTTTACTATTTTTATAAAATTTCTTCTGTAGGAGAGGTAAATTACTCAATATTCAGGTAAAATACACTTTACATATTTCAGGTAGATTTGTAGAAAAATTGTAAAATATTTAACATTTTTTATGTAATTCAATTTCGGGAAAATTAGTTTTTTGTTCGAATATTTTACTAAAATTTCTTCTATAGGAGGGGTAAAGTACTCAATATTGAGATAAAATACTCTTTATTCTGAGGTTTCTCTTGAACTGTTACAAAAAATCATTTGTTTTTGTTTTTAATCAAAAAATTTTAAATTATTATTTTAGAGACGTAGCTTTTACATATTTCAGGTAAATTTGTGGTAAAAATTGTAAAATATTTAACGTTTTTGATGTAATTTAATTTAAGTTTATATCAACAGAATAATTATAATAACTGTAATGTCAGTAAAACTACTTTGTTTATATCGTATTTTACTCATTTCACTTCACTTATTTAGAATATTTTCAAAAAATAATGAAATATTGAATGAAAATGTTAGGATTCAATTCGAATGTACCTATTCAAAGACATTAGTTTTGAAAAATTTAAGCTATGAAAAATATTGAGTACAACAATTTACTTGTTTAAAATTAAAATAATGTACTCAAATCTTCAGAAAAAACGATCAATATCATCTAATACTTTCTAAAAACAAGAAACATGTATGGATGGAATAAAGTACTTTAAGCTCCATACACAGGTAATATAAAAAAAAAAAAAAAAAAAAAAAAAAAAAAAAACGATTTGAAGCTCTTATTACTTTGAAGCTCACAGAGAGGCAAAAAAAACCATCAAAGCCTCCGCAGCAGATTTCAAGGCTCAGAGGCATACCCGGGAAATATTAAAGTAGCAGTGCAGTAGATCGGGTAAAACCGAGGAGGAAATAAGAGATAAGACTCGGCTGCCTACCAAGAGACGGAATACTTCTCGAGAATGTTTCTCACAAAGGAATGACATGAAATACGTTTGCGGGAGTTATAAGTATTATGCAAATTATGAATTTTTAGATTGGACCGGAGGTAATACACAGGGCATTCGAGAGTAACTTATGAAAGAGAAAAAAAGAAGTTTTATCTTCCAGAGAAAAATTGTTTTCCGAGAGAAAGAATTTTTTAATATTAGGGGAGGAGAGGGAGAAAAAATAAAAATTTTTTTCAAAGAAAATTTGACGGACAAAAATTTTTAATTAAATACCGGGTGGTATCAGGCGAAAATTTTCTTCTCCCTTTGAAAGCGCCCGCGCGTCTCTTTAATCGAACTTGGTTTTGCTAATTAAAATGGCTTATCTTCTCTCCCTTCGCTTTACCGTCAACTGGATGCTTCCATAATGCTTGTAATGAACTGCATGTTATTAAATTTTTTACTCCTCCACCACCCCTCGTCATCAAAGTTATTATTGTGTTTTTTATTAAAACTTAATTGGCGGAGCTTTTTGTTGATGAAATTCTACCCGATTTCGCAGTTTCATGAATAATTTACTTTGAATACTTTTAATGAGCTGTTAGGATTCGGGGGTAACGATTTTCACAAAATTTATCGTGTAACAAGCTTTAATCTCGAATAATGATGAATTTTGGAAATTTTCATATCCATCGGCGACCCTCGATGAAAAATGTTTGATTTATCTTTTGAAATGAAAGGTAAACAAGTTCGTTTTTAATTTAGAGTGATCAGAGGAAGCGTCCGATGTTGTTAAAAATGTTCAAAGCGTTTCTGTATTATTTTAATAAAAACTCAATTCCAATTTCGATGAAATTTGTTTGACGCCGAAAAATTCAACTGTAAATGAACGTTTGCTTTTGAAATGAAAAATCAAAAGATAAATAAAACTGGTAAAGAGTCGAAAGAGTTTGTCAAGGTAATCATTTTTTCAATGGGTAGTTTTCATTTCGCAATCAAATGGATCTGGAACGAAAAATTAGAAAACAATGAAGTGTACACGAGTTTGAAGACAGACTGAATTACGTCAGCCTCCACCCTACAATTAGTTACTCCACGAATAATTAAATGCTCTTGAACAGTTGTCACGATTCCCCTGAGAAATTTTCTTCCCTGTTACGTCTTTGTTTAAGTGACTTATGCATTGTATTTGAGATTACTGTTAAGTTGTAAGCTCTTGTAATTTCCAAGAATTACTACTTCTTTCTGGTTATTTGAATGAAACATTTTCTATGCGCATTTTTAAACTTAACTTACTACACCAATTAAAGTTCTTCATACTTAAGTACATTAATACAACTAAAGCAAAAACTAGATTTCTTCTCTTTTATGTTAAAAACCTAACCTCAAAAAAAGTTTTTGAGAGCAACATATCTTCTATCTCACAGAACTACAGGCCAGACTTTTGCTAAAAGAACATAACAAAAAAACCTAAAAATTCTTCGCTTGAATTATGTTTTTGAGCTTTTAAATGAAAGATAACCTCAAAAAAACAAGCTTTATTAAGGCTAAATTATATACATGTGTAATAATTGAAATAAAAACTTTTTTGGAGTACTCTAAAAAACATAACCTTAAAATTAATTATTTCGAAGAATTTCTGAGAGACAAACTTTACCTGAACTTATCAACCAAACATAACCTAAAAAAACATTGATCTCTACGAATGTTAAGTGCGTTCTTAAGTTTTTTTAACAAAACATAAGTTCAAAAAATGAAACTCTTGATAGGAACATTGACAGAACTTTTTTGATAAAACTTTGAATTGACAAAACTAAAACCACTTTGATAAAACATAACCTCAAAACATATGAAAATTAGCCCCCGGAGAACAATTCATCCGCTCGAACTTTTTCAAACCACCCCCATTTCCCTCGAGTGCATCCCGGTCACGTCCCCGCGAATTTTTCTCAGGTTGAAATTTATAAAAAGCTCCCCCGCCTTGGCCGATAATTGAAACCGAAAATGGACCGCTTTGAAAAGAGATTGATGTATTCAATACGTCATAGCTATCTCGGCTGGCTGGGCGCATTTTCCTGTTTCGTCTTTGAACCTCGTCCGGGTGTACGTACGTACGTCCGTCTGCCAGTGGGGAAATTGAACTTTCAGGGCGATTTTATATCTATCCCACGGGGAAGGATTCCCACCAGAGTGGGCAGGGTAAAATACTTTTTCTTTCCTTTTCAACGCTCGCACACTTCATTTTCCCGGAGTTCTTGTTTTTTCTATTAACTAGTATCTCGTTTCATTTATTTATTATGGAATAAATTTCAAAATTTTTATTAAAAAATTATAATTATTATTATTATTTTAAAACTTGTTAAAATTTTTCATTCGATTTAACCTATAAATATTAAGACTTCAACGACTCGTTCGCAGCTGTGTTCAGTTTAAAAAATAATGATTTTTTAGTGGTCTGATTCTTATTTTTTGTAAAATGTAAAATAATACTTGGTTAAAAACAAATTATACAATGAAAGCTTCACTATAACTTTTTATTTGCAACAAAACCATATTTATGTTAAAATTAAAATACACTAAAACCTCTCTAATTCGAAGTTAGGCCTCAGACTCTTGAATTTTCTATGCTGGCTAATGTAAAATTACCTCTGGAATTCGAAGTTTCGAAATTTCGAAACCTCCATAATTCGAAGTAGCTTTTTGTCCCTTGTACGACTTATTCATGTATTTCTACCTCTATTACTCGAAGTTACTGTTAAATAGACAACATGGCGAGTAAAAAGTATCATAATTCGAGAAGTTGAACTTGGTGAAAAATCGAAAACACAAATAGCTAGTTCTCACAGCATTCCTTTGAGTACTTTATCGACTTTTTTAAAAAATAAAGAAAAGATTCTTCAGGATTACTCCGAAGTTTCTATTGGTGAAACCTCCTTAATTCGAATTTTTTTTCCTTCAAAGTTCACCAAAATTACGTCTATAATTCTAAATCCTCTATAATTCGAAGTTGATGCTCAGACAGTTGAGTTTCGAATTAGAGAGGTTTTACTGTACTGTATTCGAATACACTATTATATGATCATATACCGTAAGAATGGAATTTTTAAATATTCTGAGAAATCTTTTTCAAAATATTCAGACTCTCTAAAAACGTTCACTTTACTCAAATTTTAAGCAAATACTCATCCTTAATAAAAATCCATTTGTCGACTCTAAATAATTTTTTTTTTTTTTTTTCTTTTTAAATCACGAATCAGTGTAGAAATGTAAATAATGTAGAATTCACGACAATCGGAACAACACCGAAAATCTCGTCCGTATGGAAACGCGGATTCGTGCCTTCTTCTTCTTTGGAGCGGAAAGACCTTATTACGGATAAATTTGATTTATTCGGCGGAGGAACACGTACCATTTGACTTGCAAAGAAATGCTTGAAAAATGACGCCCGATTGCGCGATTTATTTTGTGGTACGATGATTATGAGAGCAGAGACGATAAAATAAGTTGGATATATCGAGTCAATAGACTTCGGAATTATGTGGCAATGCTGCATTTGAGCTTGATATTGAAAAAAAATGAATACTGATGAATCAAAGTTTGGAAGTTTTTCTTTTTATTAAAATGCTTTAATTTTTTTTTGTTTAAAAAAATAGTTTCTCAATATAATTATCATTTTTTTTTACTCTAAAAGTACTAGTAATTTGTATTCATGAGTTTATTAATAAAATTATTTTATGACTGCTCAGCAATGATAAGCAAAACATATTCTTACAACTAATCAAACAGCACAAGACTTTTTTTTTAGATTGAACATTATCTTTGTATTCATTTAACTTCATACGAACTTTTATCTTTAGTACAGAAGTAAATTTAAAAATTTCTGAATCAACCCAAAGAATTAAGAGCCCTAAGTCTAGATTTTAATTAAGAAAGACAAGCGCTGCTCATTCAGTAAAAGATCTATTTTGAAATTCAAGATTGTATAATAATCGCGCTTGTAGCGGACGAAACATCATTACGAACGCCCCCATTTTCCATCTCAGTTAAGCATCTGCGTGCGCTGGATGATCAATTATTAAAACTGGGTAGTTTGAAGCTGCGCGCATCCGGCAAGACGCTGATGTTTTCCAAACTTCCTTCCAATATTGGATTATGAATCTCATGAATTTTCACCGAATCAAATGCAGCTCTCCTTAACCCCATCAAATGTCATTACCGTTTCATGGAGTTTTACTTGTTAGGTTTAATTACCTGGCAAAGATTTTTATTATTTTTTTTAAGGAAAGATCTTGTTACCATTTAGCACTGTTTGATGATAAAAAGTAAGCAACTTAAAACTTGCCCACTTTTGACTCTAAAAGTAATGGCAAAAAATTTAATAATTTGTAATACAGTTTAGTAAATTTTTGAACAAATTTTTGCTGAGAGTAGTAATAATCAATCTACTAATTATAAATTAGATAAATTTTTACATTGACTGTCCTACAACAAATAATCATAAGATATTTCGAGAGATATTTATATCGGTCTTACAGTCTAATTATATAAACAGTCTAACAATTATAAAATTTAGTTACCGAGTACATATTTTTCAAAAAACTGTACCTATTATACCATAAACCAATCCTATCACTTCAAAAAAAAGTTTCAACCCCGAGACTGGGTCGTTATTATTCCATATGCAATTTTTCCAATACAGCTTTTCCGAAAAATTTCCGCTGCGCGAGCGAAAAAAGCGCTTTCGGAAAAATCCCGCGTGTCTAAGCACTTTCGGCTCGCTCCTCCTCCCAAAAAAAAGCGCGCAAATCAATTTGAAGGGGAGCGCGACCGGGGGATGATCCTTGATGGACGCGGGGACAGCGAGGGCAGTGAAATTGTCGCGTGTTCGACGTTCGGTCAGCCGGAATCCATTTAAATCAATTAGTGTCGACGAATCAAACGCGTTAGTTATTGATTTTTGATTGGTTCGCGGGGGTAGAGGAGAAGGAGGATTAGGCTTGCGGCCGGACCGAGTTTGTGGCGATTCAATTTATCAAATTGATGCTTTCAGCTTTTAATTAATGCTTTTATAAAAGCATAACTCTTTTTTCTTTTTTTTATCGTCTAAGTGCATCTGCCGGTTGATTTTGAAATGAAAGAGGCATCGAATTTGGATTATCTGTTTGGTTGGAATGATTATTTGATTGGTTCCGAAAGAGTGTAAAGCGGATTTGTGATAAGTATATTGTTGATGAGATTACAAGTTTGCCAAAATATACCCGGATTTATAGAGGATTTTCACTTCCATTAATTTTTATTATTTTTAAATTAAACAAAAAAAAAAACAAAAATTTTCGGTGATAATACTCAAAGTTGGCACCACTGCTTAAAAACTGTTCTTTCAAATATCCATGTCTGATCCATTTTATAAAATCATAAATAGAATAATAAAGTTCAAAGTTGTACTGAGAAAAAGATTTTCAATGAAAATATTTAGCTGAACTAAAGATATTGACAATACTATTCGGAAAACTTTTTCTTAATTTTATACATTCTTTACATAAACTGTGAAGGAAAAATAAATTTCGTAGAAACAAGTTATAGTAACTAGAAAACTATGACAGTTGGTACTCCTGCTCATGAGCTTCCTTTATAATTATCTACAATATCCAATGTACCACGAATGAAAAATGAACATTATTAAAACTGACATACAAGAAAATTTAATTTTAAAACCCTAAAGTTGGCATCGCTGCTCTAAAAATTCTTTCGAATACTATTTATTCTTTACATTACGCCAAACAAAAAAAGTGTATGTACTTCAAAGAACCACGCAATGCCAACCGAACAATGGTTAATCGGTAAAATCCTCCCGGGCATCCAATTACGGTGACATTCATACGCGCGTTGTTGACTCTCCGGGTCGGTTGTCGCGGCTACCCCAACCAACCGACTGCCAGAAGTATCGTCGCTGGAGTTGGGGGGCTTGGAAAGCGAGCGCGAGTAAAAGAGGAGATAAAGCACACACTCAGACAATCGCTAATTGGCAGACTTCCAGGAACACACCGCGCCGGGGGTAGCGAGAGTTTCGAGGGTTTTCCTCGATTTATCGACCCTGCACGCGCGAGAAATTCTGATTAGTACGGACTCGCTCCTCTTTTTTTTTTTTGCTGATGGTTCGCTGGAGTAGAGATATTTTTTTGTTTCTAGGTTGGCAGCAGGATTAGTTGGTGCTTTTGTTGAGCTGTGACAAAGATATTTGTATGGACACGGTTGTTTTGATGTTTGAAGGTTGGCAATTCATTTTTTCCAAATCGAACGCACGTTTTTTTTAGGATGATTTCAATATGATTTGACGAAAAATATGACAAGTTTGAGGTTAAGTGAGCTACCCTAACCTCAAAAAATTGACGAGACCTTTTATAATTTTTAAGTACATATGTACATATTTTTATGGTTAGAAAAATTGATTATTAAAGACTAAAACTTGAAATTTAATGATTGCTGATCAATCCGACCACTTGAAACAAGTCGATCAGTTTAACCCTTTATCGAAAAAATGGTTTACACGGAAAGTAAATGTTGTCAAAAAAAAGATCATAAGGAAAAAACCAGTTTATTATCTGTGTAATAAGCATTTAAAATTCCGACACAATTGTTTTTACGTCAGTCGTAACAACTTTGATATATAAACTCATTTTTTTCGAATACTTGTACAGTTTATTGTAAACTTCAAAATCAAAATGGTTCGTCCTTTAACTCTGTGTTTTCTAGCGTTGGTGTGCACCAGTTTGTTTGTACCAAGTAAGTAGTCTATTTTTTAATTTATATTCCGTTTGATGAATTTAAACACATTTTTCGCTTTAATATAAAAAAAAAAAAATGTAAACAACAGACGCTGCTGCGGATAAAATAAAGTGCGGTCCCAACGCAACCTTACAACAAACTCACAGCGCCTGTCCTCGAAGATGTCCCTCGACTCTTACTACACCAATTTGTTTCGCAATTGTAAGTTTTCGAAATAATAATAATTGCTAAATTTTTTCTTCTAACTTTTCCAATTAATTTTTTTTCTCTAGGTTGATGCGCCTGGTTGTGTCTGCAATCCTGGTTTCGTATTCAAAGATAAAAAAGACAAAGAGTGTGTTCGTCCAAATGACTGCCGCAAGTGATCGCCATCGTCAATTTATTCAAAGCAGTAGAAATTCAATCATTAGTTATCAACTTTTGAATAAGAAATGGACAAGAAATGTGTCATTGTTTCAAACTATTGACATTGGCCAAGAACATGAAATTCGAAATTTAAACTTTAGTTTTTAAGTTCTTATTTAATGAAACTACAACATAATTAAAAAAAATGTTTTCGAGTGATTCTGTATAAATAATTGAATAGATACATAGATAAATACATAGATAAATAAATGACTTTTTGACCATGAAAAAAACTGAAGAAACTTCTTTCTATTCATTATTTTACAACTTAAAAGTCATCATTACAGAGTTTCAATTTTTAAGTTCAAAGTTTTAACGGAATATTTAAACATAGCATAAGCTACTTTAGTTACTTGAGAAGGTCTCAGTTTGATTAAGATTGAAGTACAAAGTACCTATTTTTGACATTAAAGGATAACAAAGTACAGACTGTTTTTTATCTTTTTATCACTATTAGTACTTTTGATCAGATAAAAATATATCTTTTAATAATTTTGGCGGGTCCTGGTAGACTTAATTATTTTAATGCTTGAAAGTTCTCAGTTGATTTGTCCCAAACACCGATTGGAATAAAAATTTTTAGTGTGATGTGATGAAAAAAGTGCCTTTGGTGGTTAAAAAAACATAAAATTGTATTCATCGAGCGTCAAAACCTTTGGAAAAATACTGAAAACCTTACTGGAAGCTGTATTTATATCATAACTGCTTTACGACTAAGTTAGGAATAAAAATATTTTTCTTAAAAAACTCAAAAATTTTTGAATGACTAAATATTTGTCGGATGCGTCATCTAGCCTTTTCCTGTATTATCGAAAAAAATTGTATATACGGAAAAAAAAAGAAAACAATAAACAAAGATCGAGAAAGATCATAAGGAAAAAATTGGTATGTTATCTGTGTAACAAGCAGTAAAAGACTTTGAAGTCCATTTTTTCACATCTACTACGTTGGTTGCAATAATACGAATACATAAACACTTTTTTTCTCGAATTATTGTCCAGTTGTATTGAAGCTTCTGTACCAAAATGGTTCGCGCTTTGACTCTGTGTTTTCTAGCGTTGGTGTGCGCCAGTTTGTTAACGAGTGAGTAAATTTTTTCTTCAATTTTTCGTTCAAAGGGAGAAATAAAAAAAAAATTATTTTTGTTAATAATAGACGAGGCAGCTGAACAGAAGTGCGGTCCCAATGCAACCTTACAGCAAAGTCACAGCGCTTGTCCGTCGAGATGCGCTGCACGGGGTCGTCGCGCAGTTGCTACTTGTTTAGCAATCGTAAGTTTTCAAAATAATTTTATTTCTTAAAATTACTATCTTCTTAATTATTTAAGTAAACCCTTTTCTTTTTCAAGATTCAAGAGCCTGGTTGCGTCTGCAACGCTGGTTTCATCTTCAAAGACAGAAACGACAAAGAATGCGTTCGTCCGAATAACTGTCCTAAATGATTTTACGTACAACTTTTATCTTTCAAATAAAAACTAAGCTTTTTTTTTGTATAAACACCAATAATAATTCTGTAAATAAACTAATCTCTGAAAAAATTTAGACTAATTATTTTTGAGTATTGAACAAAACAAAAAAAAAAAAAAAAAAAAACATTTCATACAAAGATACTAATGTCTGAGTACTCAACGCTTACTCTCAGCCCAGAAAATTAAAAAAACGCGACGTCACCAAAACTTTTCAGAGCCGTAAAATCACGCAGTCGCGATGAATACTTATCTAATGGAAATATCGGTTTGGTCTTTTCGGTGCCAAAAAAAAAAAAAAAGAAAGAGTTAGTCTGCCGGAGGAAAGGAAAGGCACGTTCGAGTCGTAAGTCATTCGAGTTGAGAAAAGTGTGTATGAAAAAAAGAGGCAGGGTTTTCCGGGCGCGGGGGTAACAAGTAGTGAAAAAAAAAAGTTTCTCGGAAAAGTTGGCGGCCGGGAAAAGGGGATTTTAGAGCGAGAAAGAATAAGAAAGTCGCGACGAGGAGGAGGATCTTTTGAAATTGGCTTTGGGTGGGGGCGTTTTAAAAGCTTTTTTTCACGAGTTTACCTTTATTTCTTTCTCCGCTGACTTCTCTTTTTTTTTTTTCTTTGTTTATCGTCTTTGATAGAACTACTTTTACACCCTGAATTTTTAAAAGAAAAATTTAAAAGTTTCGAGTGAAGAGTATCGAAGCGGATTGGTTGTCTCTAAGCTTCTTTCGACGTAATATTCATGGTAAGCATTATACGATATAAATTTATATTAGCCTTTAAAGCCGAATTAGCCTTTAAAGGCTAATGAAAATTGCTAATGAAAAGAATTGGACGGTAATTTTGAGATAATAACAATGTAACAAGTGAATTTAAAAACTGTATAACATAAAAATAAGAATTTATTTATGAAAAGTCTCAAACAGAGCATTATTGATTAATTAATTTAAATAAATAATAAAAACTGGAATTGAATGTATGTATGTACGTACGTATGTATGTATGTATATATGTATGTAAATATAAATGGATTTGAGTAAATATAATTAAATGATGTCCACCTTAATAGGTATCATTTAATTTTGCAATACATTGAGAGAATACGATAATTCGATTCTTTCTGGTTAACCCAAATTGGAATTCTTAAATTAAAACAAAAATTCATATAAGAGAAATTTCAAGTAATTGAAACAAATGAATAAAAATTTAAATAATTGATGTAGTTTAAATTGTTTTTAAAACGATAAAGACAAGATATTCGATTGTCTCTTGAATTTGAAAAGAACTTTAGAAATAAATGTAAATAAGAATTCAATTAAAAAACATTTCAAAAAATGCAGTACAGGTTAATTATTTTAAATAAATAATAAGACTATGAAGTTAAATTTTATAATTCTTTATTTCAAAATAACAGAATAATTTAATTAAAATATCCTATTCCTTCCTTTACTTCAAATACGTTTTAAAAAGTACGAAAATAGTTTAAAATAATTTAAATGTCTAAATAAAATGATTAAAATATTTTTAAAAATACAGGACTGATTTAAATAAATAATAAAAATACAAAAATAATATAAGTTTTTTTTCCGAATAACAACCAGACATTCTATTCCTCCCGTAATTTAAAACATGTCCTAAGAAATAAAAATCGTAAAAATAAAATTTTGAGTAAAATTTTATATTTTAAACAATGCAATACCAAATAAAAAAAAAATTGATAGCACAATACAATTAAAATTCAGTTAATCTCGAAATAATAAACAGAGAACAAGGCATTCGATTCGCTCCCGTGAATTTGAATTCAAACTCGAGCTCATCGTCCGTTACATTCGAGCGACTCCATTCCCCCATTCAAATAATTAAAACTTTACGTACGGTCCAAAAAAAAAAAAAAAAAAACGTAAAAAGAGAGCAACAATAACGACTCTTTTCGCACTTCTAACGACACTCGCGTAAATCAAAATTTTTCGCGCCGCGTAAAGATGAAAAAAGAGAGGAGAAAAAATATTTACAAAGAACACAGTGCTTAGGGCGTCGTTAAATTCTGGCGGAACGGGAATGGGATTTTCCGGACGATGGCTCTCGTTATTTTTTTTAACGAAGCCTGGGGAACAATGCGCCCGAAGTATTCATAATCATGGTGACACTTTTAATTGAATTGAAAGTGTCCAATCGGGAAAAGTGGCCGGGTAAACAAGAATAATAAAAAAGAAGGAAGGAAGGAAGTCTCGGTTACACAAGGCGTAATTTAAAATTGAGACGAGATGTTTTAGCTGAGGGAGGGAGTCAAAGGTGCTGCTGCTGGAGCTACTTCAGACGGGATGAAATTTTCTCAAAGTCTTTTTGAATTCACTTGCTTTGAGGGTTATGACGTCTCGGGCGTTTTCATCCTTTTAAGGCTTATTTTACTTGGCAACGACGTTTTTTAATTTTTTTTTCTTTCTTTTTTTTTCAGAGTTTTTGTAATGTTGAGAAATTTGGAGGATCAAAGATTTTTTGAACAATTATTATTCTTTGTTGAATAATATTTAACTTTTTCAAAAGGATATTCAACTATTCAGAAATAAAATTTAAATTGAAAAATCCAATCTAAATTTTCTATTAAACTGTTCAAAAATGTATGAATGTTGTACTCAATACGCATAAAACCAACAAACAAAAAAAAAATTCTAAAACATAAATGTAAAAAAGATACAGATAGTAAGAAAATATATATAGTTATCACTGACACAATTAAAAGCTCAATTTATTCTGAATTATTTACTCAAGTTTATATGATATTTTCGATATTTGGTATCGATTTGTAAACATTATTGTTTATTCTAAGTAAATTTTAAATAAAACAAAAAAAAAAAGTAAAAAAGGACATACAAAATACAATAAAAAATTAAAAATAAAATTACTAGAAAATCAATAAATGTGAAATTAAATAAATAATAAATTATAGTTTAAAAATTTTTAATAAATTTTTTTTATCTCATTTAGACAGCCTATGGTCAGCTTATAAAATAATTATTACATATTCGAAAACCATTTTAATCCGTCAGATATTAAATTAGTTTCAGTTAACTTAGTTATTTTTCCGGTAAAATATTAACAATAACATGACAAAAAGTTTTGTTATTACTCGGGAAGTTACCCCGGAAGTTTGAACAACGAGAAGATAAAATCCAAAGTAAATTTCGAACATTCTAGTTTTAACAATATTGAAGTTAAAGCAAACTCAAAAAAAAAAAAAAAATCAGCGTACACCTGAAAATCAAACGGTCTGGGATGAAAAATTCATTAGGTAAACACACATTTATCATTTGAATGAAGGGTGCAGCAGCTGCTTTTGTCTCGCGTTGATAAAAATTATCTCCCGTAAATGCACCGGCTAATTAGCTCGCGTTACACGGTACGCAAACAACAATGCGCCGCGGTGAATATTTTTCGAGTTTATCATTATCCCGATATTTAACCTCGCAGGCGCGTTTCATCATCGTCGTCATCAAACCGCAATCCGTCATAGAAATTCCAAACACCGTTTGTCAATTAAACTCTCTCACCTTTCCCTTCCCTTGACATAATACAGGATTTTCTTTTTTTCGGTGTGTGTGAGTTATGGAGAAATTTTTCAGATTATTATCGGCCCTATCATTGTCTAAAATAAATAATTTTTCTGTATACGAAAGTGAGTTCAGTGTATTGAGTATTGGACTCACAATCCAAGTGTACTTACAGGGTTCGAGACTCAATGCTGCGGTAGATCGTACCGAAGTACATATGGAAGAACTGATTTGATCTGTTCCTGGTCACAAAAATAAAATTGTGAAAAATTGAAAAAAAAAAAAACAAATTTCCTTTCCAAATTTAAAACAAAAAAAACATGAAAAAATTCCGTTTCAAATTTTAATTATTAAAATAAATTTTTTTTACCAAAATTTATTTAATTTTAATTATTTAACATAATTATTTTTGTGATGCATAAAAAAAGTTTTATGAAGTAAATTACATTTATTTAATCAAATTTACTAGCTATAAAATTATTTAAATTTGATTTGACCAGGTAATGGACCATAATTTAAAATAATTCACTTTATTCTTAGCTTTATATTTTTAACATTCTCAATTTTAGTATATCTAAGTAAATTTTTTATATATACATATTTATTTATATTTAGAGCTTAGCTAACACTAATTTTATCAGATGTACAAAGTAAAAACTAAATGAACGCAACAATTACTACTTGATTGAATGTCATTACCAAATTTCAAAATACTTTTTAAAACTTTATTAACCTTATCCATAAGTATCTCTTGATGCTGTGTATTTAACTTGATGTTACAACTACTTTTTCAGTGATTAAATGATAAATTTCTTCAGAGTACACTGTAATTGTTCTGTAAAAGTTTTGAAAATCTAAATTAAATACCCAAACAAGTATCAAATTAGTTCCTTAAACTCTACACTTAGAGCATGAAGTTTTTTTAGTACACTTTTAGTAACTCATAACCTACTTCACCCATGAAACTCAAATTGATAACGGAGGACTGTAATCACAGTGTCGAAAACCGCAGGAAAAATTTTTTTTCCCCCAATCAATCCTTTCCACGCGCAAGCGCAGCAAAGAATTTTCGTAATTCCCGGTGACAGTTTTTACCCGCACCCAAAAACCGCAAGGTAATCACACTGCATGCGCCCCCCCCCCTCCCCCCGATAATGAAAGTCCCGCACAATTACCCCGGTTTTAACGCGCGGCCTTTATTACCCCCGACAATTCGTACATTGATTGCAGGGGTTTCACGAAAATTGGATTTTAAATTTTGAATATCATTCCCGCCGTTTGTATATTCGCCTTGTTGTTGTAGCTACAGTTTGACGAAAGAAAATCTCACGATCTGGACCGCATTGTGTGGTAATGAATTGTTGAGTTTCGTTTTGCATATCGTTCGATTTGAGCGGCACTGGGAAAAATTGAGCAAGTTTATTTTACAATGCGAGGGAGTATGATGAATTGCAGTTTCAGTTATCAGACTATCAAGTAGTAAAAATAAAAAATAATTATTTATTTGAAACTTGGTAAGAATGATTTCTGTAAAGACCAGATTGCATATTTTTAGTTTCATTTGTTGTAATATAATTATTTTTTTTTAATCATGATCAACTCAACAGCTTGTTTGTTGTGAAAGAACATAATTATGATTTGAAAATTATAAATCTTATAATTGAACATACATGACATTATAAGTTTGATTCTAATCTCACTGTTTACCAACATGGAAAATTATCAATTTCTTTGAATAATTAACAAGGAAACTATATGATCAATATAGAACTGTCCAAATTGTCCATTAAAATCTAGACACAACATTTAAAAATAGATGAATGAAGTACAAAAATGATAAATAAATAAAAAACTAAATTTTATCCGTTAATACAAGAAATTGTAATTATATTAATTTATTTAAGAAAGATATTAAATCAAAATTTTTGAAATTTGAATGAGAAAGTTGTTATTGTTGAAATATATATATATATAAATTAATTATGTATTAAAGGACGTTGAGGATGATAAATAAATAAATAAATAAATAAATTTTAACCAAAAATATGGACCGAGTCAGTTTAATCTGCTAATTTTATGATAATTTATGAGAAACTTATCAGAATTCTTCTCTCTAAGTATCGCTTATAAGTTCAAGTCTCGACAATACTAATGCTAATACATTTTCAAAATTAATCACCCCGGATTAAACTCATCCAAGAAGAATAATAACAATCCATTTCCACGTGATAACCCTGATTATCCTCAATTTCCATCCTCTCTCGTAATAACTCGGAATATTTCATCTCGTTACTCCCGGCTCATCTCGAACTTAAATCACCCCTTCATAGTCCCACATTACTTTTCACATTTAAAACACTCGACTCTTTCGTCACGACCGAACGATTACAACTGGATCCAGGCCGCCATAAGAATAATTTCGTAACGAATGTGCATGCTGTTATTGCCGGGCGTGATTAATCACGGGACGCCATTGTTTTTGCCCCTTCAATTAATACGGATTTTCCGAGGAAGCCTCGCTCGTTAGCACACCGTTCGATTCTTTCGCTCGTTGAAAACGAAACAATCAATTAAAGTCTCGTTTACACTATACGAGAGATAAAAAAAAAAAGTTTTTTCGTAACTCCGCGGATTTATAATTTTCGCACGCAGCTAATGCTGAGAGAGAAGAAAAAATATCTTGGGTAATGCGCTCGGCGTTAAACATATTGTTTACGCAAGACCAGAACCTTGTAACGGATCGCGACCCTTTCACTTTATTTTGATTCTTCTTCTTCTTCTTCTTGTTCTTCGAGGGAGATTAATTCGTGACGCGGTGCGAAGAGTATTTACGAGTCGCGATTTCGACTCCCGAGGATTTATGGACGGAGAGGAGAGGCTGTAAAACGATTGGCTTTATGGGACTCGTACACTTTGATTGCCTGGTTTTGTCGTCCTTGTGTTTACTTCGCTTGTACGAATATACCACGGGACTTGTAAGTTTATGTGTGATTTCAAAAATTAATTTTTTTTTTTAAGCTTTTATGCACACCTCAGTCAAATGATGCACCGGAGCGAAAAATTTTGATTGAACTGTGATAATTTTTTTTTGTATTTGACAGTGTTTTATGTTTACTTGTTTCTAACCAACATTCACAGAAACTATAGATGAATGTTTTAAATATTTGTGGTTTTTTATTTTAGCTCTTCGTTATCGCTTGTTTAGAAAAAAAAAAAAAAAAAAAACAATAATTTTAACCCGTTTCTAATAACATTTACAGGGCCTAAAGATAAATTAACATTAGTTTAATATAACAATAGACTGCATTATTTCTTATTTTTTGTAAATAAAAAATTGTAATTCTAATTAAAACAATAAATCACTTTTCAATCGTGGTGATGAATGAACGTTTATTTTACCGAGTCTTGAGTAATTAAAAGAAGAGTTGCGAAAGAGAATGGCTTTGTTTTTCATTTTTTAACATAAATTAAAAGTCTTGAGGTTGGAGAATGCGAGATCATTAAATTTTTCATGAAAAGCTTTCGAAAAAAAAAAAAAAAAAAGATTCAAAAAATGTGAGTATGTTCGATCTGAGTACAATGATAATTTTAGCTTCACTGACCTCGTAAAAGCAGTTCAACAATTTTTTGAAGTATTAATTAAAAATCGACGAGCTTCGCAAAATTGATCTTCATCCCCCTAGCTCTTTCAATTTTTGCATTAAAGATGGGAACTGAATTTTTTGCATCTCCATTAGCCCCCCTCCTCATAGCAGCAGACGTCGATGAATTAGTAAATCTAACGGACGATGGGGAAGTTTAATAAAAATTGGGACGCTCAATTAGTGAATTTTGGTTGACTATTATTAGTGACGCGAATTTTGATAATTAAAATGGTTCATTGATTCAATGTTAGAGAGGTTATTAGGCATTTCTGTTATGAGTCAGGTTAATTAATCTGTTTAATATTATAATCGTATGATTTATTATGTATTTAGACTAGAGTGATATGGGATAAATTTTAAAATGAATTGATAAATTTATAATTTGAACAGTAATTATCATTATGAGTAACATAAACATGGTTGTGCCACTATCTATTACAATGGATAGTTTTGAATGCAGACAAAGCTTATTGAAATTTAATAATCTATAACAGCTAGTTCATAACGTTTCATAAAATTCAGAAAATTAGGTATTTCAGAAGTGGAATAAATTTAGTTTGATAAAATAATTTTTTATTACTCTAGTGTTGTATTTAAGTAAGACCATCATTCACAAATACACCATTTTCTAAACAGCCTGTGTAGATACTAAGAAAATTTACAATTCCTCTCAGATAAAAAAACAGACTACAGGTTGACCTGGCAAACAATGCAATATTACCAACTTGAAAAAAAAAAAAAAAAAAAGAAAAAGTGTCAGAACATAATTTTCTCAATGTTTGAACAACAACAAGCCAGCGGTAATAAACAATGAATGGGAATAGGTTCGGCACCTCGTCTCCCATCCAACGATTCGCGAGACAATACAGGATTCTTGGAAGCAGGAGGAGGAGAATTTATGAAGCGGCTAAAGGCTTCGATGGGCCGCGCGGATAAGTCCGCGAGTGAGGCAACCGCGCTCGAGATCTCCGGGAAGAAAGGCGAAGTTACGATATCGTTAGGCCCGCGACGTATATCTAATATAAGTTTTTCCCTCAAGATTGAGACGTTGATACTATCGGTTGTTGTTGGGTTGTTTCAATGGCGAGACCTGCTCCTTACAGATGTCGAAGTTGTACGGGTTTCGTCATTGTGAATGCGATTTTCGGATTTAGATTACGATCTTACCGCAGGAACAACCCGAAAATTGAGATTCTATTGGTAGTTTCATTTGTATTTGACAGTTTCTGAGCGAATAAAAAAGATAAGATGAACATCCAAATTAAACGCAAAATTATCAAATATTGTTTGAATAATAAAAACAATAGTGACAAACCAAGATCTGAAAACTTAAAAATAGTTATCTCTCTCCTACAACAAAACCTATAATATCTACTTTATTCCTCATTTTAATAAAAAACTTGATTGTTTTATAAAGTTTGAGAAAGATCACACTGACAAAACGCGTCAAACAAGAATAGTTTATAAACTTGATTGTACTTCTTGCTTTGCTAGTTGTGTAGGTGAGACCGGGTGAGACTAAGAGAAAACTTCGATGCAGGATTTATGAACATAAGACAGATGTTCTGCTTTTCAACATTTTCATACAAACGATTACAGTTTTGGATTGGACTAAGGTAGAAATTTTAGACATGGAACCCTTAAAAAGAAGAAATCTCTGAATGACTTTTCATGAAAATAAGATTTTAATCGTTTGACCGAGAGATGGATAAGTTCCTTTTATCTCTACCGTACTCCAGTTTAATTTAACTGAAAATCAGAAAAAGATTTGAAACGTTTGCTTTGAAACGTTAATTTACAATTTTGACTTGTAATTTGCAAAAAAAAAAAAAATTAATAAAGAATTGTCTGATGAGGTCCAGCCCTACAAGAATTTAACTTTTTTTTTTTTAATTTTTATTGGCTCTGCCTGCCGAAATCTAAATCACTACTTTATTCACTGAGAATTATAAGATTAACAGACTATCATAAACAATATTAATTTACCCGGAAATAAAAACTTTACAAACTGCGAGGCCTTTGAATCAACGTGTACACTGCAAGCGCCCGCATCAGAACTAAGCAGGGCAAAGTTATCCTCCCAACAGCAGCAGCAGCAGCTGTAATCTGCGTCTGAAACTCCGTGTCTTGGCCATATCACAGTAGGCATCAAAGCGCGGAAGACGGATTAAGGGGGAGAGAGAGAGGATTAGAAACTAACGTAATTCCACGCTGAAACTCAGCGAGAGGATAGACTTTCGGGGGGAGATGATTTTTTGGAAGACTTTTTAGGGCGTGCTTCAATTTTACCTGCCACTGTTTTATTGTAGCTTAAATTCCAAAGCTGTAAACTTCGGATGTGTGCTTACGTAAGGGTTGTAAATTTTGGAGGAAAATAAACGAGTTTATGTTTTAAATTTTAGTTTATTAAGTATTTAAAAGTTAGAAAGCAGTGGTGAAATAGCCTGCAAAAAAAAGTTTCTTCTAAAAAATAATTGAAGCGTACAAATTATCAGCATTTAGAACTTACTCCCTAAATCTGTAAAAGTGAGGTTAGCTCAAATCCACTCGAATTTTAGTAAAAATTGATCCACTCTAAGCTAAGAGTGGCTCAATTTTTATTCGATTCGAGTGGATTTTCGCATTTTTCACTCGAACAACTTTAGACGGTAAGATTGTATAAAAATGTACTATGCAATTTAAAATGTTATAAATATGATGTACAAAAAGCTAAAATTAGATTAAAATTACCAAGACAGTGGCAGCTTTTTTTAACCTCAAAACCATATGAATAATTTTAACAGTAACTCAGTCTTCCCGGAACTTAATTGAATTTTTCCAAACTGCTTGGCTACAATTTTTTTCGTTTTACCTTAATAATCAAACAACCATGTAACATGTTTTTTTTTTTTTGCAAACATTCTATTTCGCAAAAGCAAAGATACACGAGGGAAGTGTGTAATACGGCGTCGTCTGCATCATACGTCTCGGCTGTCAACTCGGCCTACGTTACACCGAGTTTCCGTATTTTTCGTGACAGCTTCTTTTCTCCGGATTCACCTGAAAAGTGCACGCGCGGCATCCGTTTTTTTTTTACGAGCTCTACTTGATGTTACCCCCGTGAAGATCCGAACTGAAGTGGCAAAGTTTTTAACGCACCGAGAAAAGAGAAATATGATACGGGAGTTTTTAAAGTGTGATAAAACGAGTATCGCATTGTTATCCTTATCCGGGGTAAACGAGATTTAAGTTTATGATTTATAGATCTGAAACACAGTATGAAATTTAAAATCTCGAAAGTGTTGGTTTAAATTGTTTTATCTTGAGGGTAATAACCAGTAGTGAAAAATAAAACTGGATAATTATTTTTCTAAATTTGATAAAAATAAAATAAAAAGTTTCCTATGAAGGTTTACATCATGAGTATAAACTACCCTGTAAGAAATGCTAATTAGGAAATAGACATTTAATGGCTATTTAAAATGTCTTCAGACTAGAAACAAGGTAATATTAATAGCTAATTTTTAGATTGTATGAAACGATTTTTTTCCATGTAAATAGCCATTTACTATATTCAAAATTAATGCATATTTTTAAATACTAATCATCTGCTATTAACAGCGAAATTTATTAAAAAAAATATTTATGATAACCTCATAAAAAATAGGTATTTCATAGAATTATGACATTTCCAAAATTACCATCAAATTATATGCAATGAGAATCACCACGTGCAATACGCTGTTTTGAAGGTTATAAAATTTTTTTTACCCATTTTAAACGGGCGATTCATAGATTGAAATCGACCGTAAAATAAAATAATTTTTGATAGCTATTTTTTGGGTATTTTTAATTGAATAAACATAACGTATCGCTTTACTATATTAAAAATAGCAGAAAACTGGCAATTATTACCTTTTTTCTTAGACTCAGTTATTTAATATTTTAACTAACCTTTTTCTAGTTTCAGAGCCATTTTTAATATTCGCAATTCCAACAGGGTAAAATTGCACATTGATTACTGTACAAACATAACCTCAAAATTAAATTATAAGCATAACCTAAAAATACTCATTGATTGATTTCTGTACAAACATAACCTCAAAATTAAATTAAAAACATAACCTAAAAATATACATTGATTGATTACTGTACAAACATAACCTCAAAATTAACCATTAACCTCGTCAAAAATAAATTTCATTTTCAATTCCGACAGCTAGTATCTGTGAGTTTTCTGTAAATTATTAACAGCATTGAAAAAATTTGTCTCATTCCCTGCGAGAAATTTCCGCCAGAATATTGCCAGACAGTGGGCAGATTTAGCGAAATTGGGCAGAAATTTAGTAGGGTTAATCGCCAGATTCTTGACAGAAGGCCAATGCTTTACGCATAGGGATTCTGGCGAGCTATGTGACACACGTGTGGCATACGTGTGCCACACGTACAATGGACTTGAACAAATTTTTTTTCTTTTGCTAAATATTGTAACACCTATAGAGTCAGGGCGGAGACCTAGTGCATAGGATAGCGATTACAACCTGGACATGATTTCCCCAGGAAGTTTTGACCTCGGAGGGGCCAGGGCAGATACCTGGTGCAGCTGGTGATACTGACGCCTTGGAGATGATTTCCCCAGGAAGTTTGGACTCCGGAGGGGTCAGGCTGAACACCTGGTGCACCTGGTGATACTTACGCCTTGGAGATGATTTCCTCAGGAAGTTTGGACTCCGGAGAGGTCAGGCTGTACACCTGGTGCACCTGGTGATACTTACGCCTCGGAGATGATTTTCTCAGGAAGTTTGGACTCCGGAGGGGTTAGGGCGTACACCCGGTGCACCTGGTGATACTTACGCCTTGGAGATGATTTTCCCAGAAAGTTTTGATCCCAGTGGGTTCACATCATCAAGTTTACTATTAGGATAGCATCTTCAGAGTTGGGTTATTACCGGGTACACCAAGTATTTTCCCTGGCCCATCCAGGGTCAAAATTTCTTGATAAAATCATCTCCAAGGCGTAAGTATCACCAGGGGCACCAGGTGTCCGCCCTGGCCCCTCCGGGGTCCAGACTTCCTGAGGAAATCATCTCCAAGGCGTAAGTATCACCAGGTGCAGCAGGTATCCGCCCTGGCCTTCTGGGGAAATTATCTCCAAGGCGTAAGTATTACCAGGTGCACCAGGTATCCGCCCTGGCCCCTCCGGAGTCAAAACTTCTAAGGGGAATCATCTCCAAGGCGTAAGTATCACCAGGTGCACCAGGTGTCCGCCCTGACCCCTCCGGAGTCGAAACTTCCTGGGAAAATCATCTCCAAGGCGTAAATATCACCAGGTGCACCAGGTGTTCAGCCTGACCCCTCCGGAGTCCAAACTTCCTGGGGAAATCATCTCCAAGGTTTCAGTATAACCAGGTGCACCAGGTATCTGCCCTGGCCCCTCCGAGGTCCAAACTTCCTGAGGAAATCATCTCCCTGGCGTAAGTATCACCAGGTGCACCAGGTATACGCCCTGGCCTCTCCGGAGTCAAAACTTCCTGGGGAAATCATCTCCAGGTTGTAATCGCTATCCTATGCGCTAGGTCACTGCCCTGACTCCATAGGTGTTAAAATATTTAGCAAAAGAAAAAAAATTTGTTCAAGTCCATTGTACGTGTGGCTATACAGCAGGGAGAGGTTAGGATTTTCAAACAGCAAGCATAATTCATCGATTAAAAATTAAAATTATATTGCTATAAAATTATTTGATTATTTTTTATCAATTTTGTAACATCGGAGCTGCATGCTGCTGCTCCGATTTGTAAACTAACCTCTCATCAACGCATCTAGGTACATTTACACATATGTATATATATAGACATATACATAAAATAATAAGCTTGACAGAATTTTCTGCCCACTATCTGGCGAGCACCCCAGACGTTCTGTTGAAACTTCTAGCAGGGTTATAACTATAAATAAGTTATGGTACTTCATTTAATAGTCCACTTTATACCTCCACATATTCGTTATGATTCAATCCCTGCAAAAAAGCCCCAGCGTATCTAAAACATAAGCCGACATTTAGCGCGCGGTCCATTATACCTGTGGCGATATCAACGCAGCGCGGGGCGCGATAAGAGGAAAATCCCGATAGCCTGGCTTCCTTCTTCTGGCTGGTTTATCGTTCGGTCCTAAATTGCCGGCAATAAAAGGCCGCACAATGCCTCAACGCCGCTGCAAGCTAAAAGCACGGGCCTCCCTTTTTTATGGCTTCTCCCCCGCACCTGAGATTGTTATCTACGGGGAAAGGGCGTGAAGGTTTAGGGTACGGGAAATTTCAAAAATTTGAATATTCGCGCTATCGATTACGCGTGTACTCAAATATTTAAATTTTACGGAATGGAATTTGGAATGATGTGCACGGTGGAATTAATGTTTGAAGATGAAAACTCAAAGCGAAGTATGTATGAAACTTTAGATGATTGTTTGCACTTAATTTAATGTGAATACCTGGACAGGTATTTTACTTTCAGTGAAATTTAAAAACCTTTTTCTTGAATAAAGGTAAATTTTTCATGAAAAAAAAAAAATCTTAAATCAAAGTGGTGAATGCACCGTTTAAACGCGCGCGCCCCCGCATCCGCAAACACTTAACCCGTCCAACCTCAAATTTAACGCTTTGAAAAATTCTTTTTTTGAAAAAAGAGACTGCTTTTCAGAAGCTCCGCTCGGATATATAATCCACGTAAAAGTGACCACATGAAAAGCGGGAAGGGAAACTACTCCGACGTTGGAGTTTTTAAATTCGATCCTCGAATGCAAATGATGCACTTTCGAAAATTAAAGTATCGGACTCGCGACTTTTACCATTCGAAGTACCATTAACCGAGTTTAAGCGTACTACATCCTATCTAATCTCTTTTTTTTCGGTAGGATGTTTGGAGTCTTGAGAATTCGCGAGGTTGGA
Organism: Encarsia formosa; assembly: GCA_038277355.1. Taxonomy (NCBI): domain Eukaryota; kingdom Metazoa; phylum Arthropoda; class Insecta; order Hymenoptera; family Aphelinidae; genus Encarsia; species Encarsia formosa. Next base: position 12,237,891 of record CM076184.1, on the reverse strand, counting down.
AAATTATTCCGAGGGGTTTGAAATTCAGATGAGTACGGGGAGGATTTTTTCAGTAGTTTAGTTTATTTCATGCTGCTTTGGAGTATTTTGAAATCACCCCGATTAGGCGATCTTCATACTCGATGGAACGGAAATACTTTTAAACTCTATTTTTCGTTGAAACTGAATTTAAGAGAAAAATTTATACGCATACCCCACATCCCCACATCAAAAGCACAACTTTTTTCATTTCTATACCCACCGTGAATACGATTACTTTTCACGTCATCTCTTCCTTTGCCCCGGATTCCCGTCCCAAGCGCGTATTTCAAATTCATGCGCGCGAATTCCTCCCAGGCAAAGGTGACACAGAAGAGCACTCAATCGATTTCCTCTTTGCAGTAAATATACACACGCGAGCGGAGTTGACCACGCCTCCTTCCTTTTTTTTCCCGCCTAAGCGCCTCAAAATCGGATCCGTAATACCTCGAGCGTCGTAAACATCCCCGGGCGGGGGTGGGGGTAAATATTTCTGCGTGAGTTGCAGAAATTTTTTTACCTTTTTCATCTTTTTTTCACTGCTGAGCTTTGAGAATCATTCGAGAACGGTGTAAAGATATTTTTATTAAAAAATCGACGGTAAGTTTGAACTTTAACTAGTGAATGTAGAAAAAAATGTAAATTTATACGTATTCGAAGATGGAAATTATTATTATTATTATTATTATTATTATAGCGAAATTGAATTGATGAAGAAAAAATTATTTGAGTTTTGTATGAGTCAACAGTAATAAAAAACATAATTGAAATGGCTAAGAAAAAAGACCTAGTTCAAAACTGATAATATAAGCTAATAACTTTTAAGATCTACAAATGCTTAAGATGTACACTTTAAAGTCTTGAAAACATAACCTATAAAGTTGTATAAAGTATCTGTGAAAATTAAATTTTTTGTATTTTATATGCGATTAATGTACACCAATTCACAATAGTCCAAAACATAACCTACAAAGTTGTATAAAATATCTGTGAAAATTGAGTTTTTTTTGTATTTTGTATGCGATTAATGTACACCAATTCACAACAGTCCAAAACATAACCTCAAATATCAAAAAAGCACCCCATATAAAATAATTACCGAAAGCTCGCGAGAACAAAACATTGAGGGGGGGGAGGAGGAGTTGTAATCTTCCGAGCCGTGAACAATGGATCCATTCCCACATTGTTTCGCCGTCATATCCCGGTAATGATCCGACGACGACGTCGACGTCAATGCCTTCGAAATTCCTCGTTCCCATTGGAGCGCGTGTGGTTTTATCGACGAAGACGCGGAAGGAACAATGCGGACCTCGTAGCAAGGAAGCTTTGACCCTTTTGTTGGGATTTATGGCTAGGGAAGGGCTTTGATCGGTGAATGATGCCTTTTGATCGATAAAGGGCTTTACGTTGAGGTTATGTGTGCGATCTGTATATACGTATATACGTTACCAATTGTTGGTGATATCATTTGAAATCGGATTGGAGGGATTCCCAATTAACGTACCTGAAACACAAAAGAGAATTCGAAATAAGTCGGTATTATCGTAGATAAAGACATAATGGTCATTATAATAGTACAAAGTAGTCTATAAGTAATTCCCAACGTAATCTTAAATTATTGATGGATATATTTTGGAAAATAAAAATTATTTTGAATCTGTATTAAAAATAGAACTTTGGCTTCAATTTACAATTCAAAACAGTTAAAATATCTTCAAAAGCACCCTTTAAGAAATATGAATTAGGTTATCCATTAAATAGCCATGAAATGGCTAGTTACAAGAAAAATATTAGATTGAGTCTATTAAATAGCCAGTAAATGGCTATTAAATGGATAACCTAATTCACATTTCTTGCAGGGCATTTATATGTATCATTAATTTGGGCAATTTGATTATATCAGTAGTTCTCAACCTAACCTCTAAATCCAAAATTGATAAAACTACAAAAAAAAGACAAGATATTTAAGATTTAAAAAAAAGCGATTAGTATCAGAAAATATTTTAATCTGTGTCAATAGTTTAAAAAACTAATGAACGAATAGTAGAAAGAAAAACTACGATTCCAATACACTCAGACACCACGACTCTTCTATTTAACACAGACACGGCCAGACTCGTTGTCTATCCCTTTTTTTGCGAATGTAAATCAGAGTGCGAGAGAACCGGAGAGGCTTTGATTCATTGCCGTGGCGGCGTTAGTCGGGACAGCCGGGAAGCATCTCCGACTGTAATGAATCTTAATCTCTGTCCGGTGAGCTTTCAGATAGACGCCGACTGCCTGATGCATTCCGGACGGATTAATTCGTTTTATAATTATTTTCACTCCATTTATCTTGTAACGAGAATAATTATCTTTTTATTCAAACTTAATTTTTACTCTGACGGTGTCACATTTATCGTAAATGTTATTTACAAAGAAACATTTTTGAAAAATATATCTGTGGTTATTTTCCAATAAATCGACAACTTGGTTTTTCCAGTGTCAATTTTTGCTCCAATTTCAAACGTTTCAAAAAGATTTTCAATTATTGTTGACCTTTTTTTTCGAGAATGAAAACGCTCATTCCGGAAAGCCTTTTTCTGACGTCGACGAATAAAAATAAATCAAACTTCTTAATAAAGAAGAGAGAATCTTGAAAAAACTTTAAGAGGGAGGAAAGAAAGGAGAAAAAAAAGTACCTTGAAAAAACTTTATGAATAAGTCGTTGAAGTAAGAACTTTTTTTTATTTATTACTTGGTGATAGGAACAAACACACCTAGAAAAATACGGGACGCTTTGATAAAAACATTGTCTAGAAAAATAAGATTTTAATTACTCAAAGTTTCAAAACTACCGTAGAAAATAATTTTTTCAAGTAGTTTTCTTCACCTTAGAACCATAACCTAAAATTCTGGGTTACCTCCATAAAATGGGATTCAATAAAATTTTGTCGCACATTACTTTACTAAAAAAATAAATTTACCAAAGACTGAACTTCATGATTATTATCAGCCATAACGATCCATCAAAAATCGCTTCTTTTCAATTTACCCCCACAACTCAAGGGTGGGCAAAGAGGATTACACCGGTATTCCACTGCACGGGTGCTTCGATGGCTAATGACGTTGGCCGTCGAAACAAACAAGCATCATTATCGTCACTCGCGAAAAGCCGCGCGTTATCGCTACGACGCCCGCCCGGGCTACCTACATAAACAATGAAGCGAAAATTGATTCTGATCAGGACCTGCTGCTGCTTCTTTCCTTCTTCCAACTTTCTGGTTGATTACGTTATGGAGAGATAATGTAATTGGCTCATGATTTAGTTAATGCAGATTTATGACCGGGAGTTTCGAGTATAATGTAATGAAGGTTATCAATCGCGGAGTGATTTTGATAGCTATACTACAATGCTAATTCTTTATTAGTATTTTATTATACAAGTGCGTAAAATTGGTTTCCTCCTCGTGAGGCCGTTTTCGCACGAGCGAAGCGAGTGAAAAATGGTCACATGAGGAGGAAATCACTTTTACACACATGTACAATACAATATTTTATCGTATTAAGTGCGTAGAGCTCGATTTTGCGTACGACGCTTTTGGTTAACGTGCGTAAAATCGAGCCTCTACGCACTAGTGCGATAAAACAATTTTTAATTGTTTGACTTATAATAATAAAAGAAGTTATAAGTCTATTTCTTAGATAGTCAAAATTCAGTTTAGTCGCACAAAGATGTAAATTTCTCAATCATGAACCCATGAACTCTTTGAGACAAAGTTTTATTATTGTTTCGATTATGGCCGTGTAAACCATTTTTGGTTTGAGTACGCCTAAATAAATTTAAAAAAAAAAAAAAAAAAAAAAATTATTGTTTCGACAGAAATTATACGTTTTATTTTAAAGTAAAATGACTAGTTTTTATGACCATAATAGTTTATGATTGACACATTCCAAGACAAAATATATATTGATAATTCTCAGAAAAACTCAATTATTTATTAGATATTGTAGAATACATTTCCAAAGAACTTCAACTTTATCAAAAACACTTCATAATTATTCCAGTTTTTTTCCGGTATTGAGTCCCAGGTTTCGGCCCACCAAATTGTTGATAAATTGTAAGCTGGAATTTAGGAAACAAATAATAAACCTACACAATAAATAAACACTAGTGAAGTTTTAACAAAGTTGTTAAATGTTTCAATATGTCATAAAGATCATTACTAATATTACTCTCATTATTAATAGTTTATATAATAATATACTCAGTTGTATATTCTTGAATAAAGTTTAGCATAGTATACAAAAAAAGTCCATCTATGTTACATAAAATATTCCCAAGTTCACCCTAACAGTTAATTAATTTGGTTTCCTGGCAATTCAACAATCCTAATTGAACCAATTTACATCTGGGCAGCGAGCAGGATACAGAAGTCCACGGAATAATAACAGAAGACATTATCCGAAACGTGAATTCCGTAACTCGCCCCAACCAATCCCGTCTGCAGCCGGTCGGACGAGCCCCAAATCGAATCTTCACGCTTATCCAGGTTACGACAAAGTCCAGTAGCGTCGTATTGTGTTGGTCACCTGTTGCGTCTCCTCGCCTGACGCGCGGATTATGAATTCACGCTGTCCATTTTTTTACCCTCCGCGTGACAATGATTGATGGACAGTTTATTTTTATCCAACAAGAATTTACAGCTTTATTGTTAGTCAACATCAAGACTCCGAGAATTCTCTTTTATCTTCCGCGGGATATTAAATTATGTAACCGAGAGAGACTCTTACATTGGCTCACAAAGGGAAGACGTCTCGTGAAAGCCGGAAACAAATTTCGAAAAGTAAATTCTTCCTATCTCGATGCTAACTATTTCCAGTTGTAGCTGGGCCGCTAAAAAATTCTATGCATGTCTAAGTACCTACAATGTCTCCTACTGGGTTGCGGTGTAAGGGCAGAAAATGACACTTTCCACGGGATACTTTCTCGTATTCCTCGACGCTGAAATTACCCCTTTGGCATTCGCAATTTACCGGAAATAGAACGCGCACAAAAGACACTCCGAAAGTATTAATTTTATATTTTTCAGAACGAACAGGGACAAAGTAATCTTGGATAATCTCGAAACTCAGTGCGTAAAGATTAATTTTTGTTACAATCATCCGCTAATGGAATCTGAATTAATCGGTGCCACTTTTTGGGTAATCCCGTATGATTAAAAGAATAATTAAATATTCGGGCACGAGCCTTTTAAACACCCGTTGACAATTGAATTACCCCTCATCGTTTTCCAAAATCAGGGGGCGAGCGCGGAGGGAATTTTTTAATCCCGCTTTTACCGAAGAGTACCGGTATTCATTAAAAAGTGAAGCACCCTCTTTAATGAAACCCAGCCGAGGAAGAAAAGAGGAGGGTCGTTAGTGCGCAGAATCCCCTCAAAATTTCCTCGCATAATCCCCGATAACGAAGTCGCGTATCCCGGCACACCTCGTGGAATTCAATCGAGCCTGGGCCGCGATTAATTAATCTCGGACGATCAAACGCAATCGCCGATTATGCTGACGATAATCGTTATTTGATCCGAGGCCCGATTTTCACCCAGTTTCATGGGTTCTTTCTTCGATTTTGCAAGCGTGGATTTTTCTAACATTTCGCAAAATTTTGATCGTTCGTCGAAAATTTTTATTGTTGTTAAATCTAATTTCTAGTCAGACTTATTTAAATACATAATTACTCCATAATTATTATAGATAAAGTAGTATTTAGAAATAGTATTACCCTGCTAGAAGTGGGAGTCAGGTTGTCCATTTAATAGTCATTTAGGGTCCGTTTTAAAGACTCAACCTAGTTCTTTGCTTGTAACTAGCAATTTAATGGCCATCAAAAATATAACTAATCTGTATTTCTTACAGGGATAGAACTTTGTTTATCCTTGATTTTTAGGAATCTAATAAAACGAAGTTGGTTCATCATTGGTACACGGACAGAAAAAAAAACAGAAATTTACTGTGGTAAGCTAACACGAAAAAATCGTGTGTGAACCTTACGCAGAAAAAATCCTAAGCGTCATTGTAAGAGAGCCAATCAAAATCACTCTGGTCACACCTGATTGCCTGATTGGTTCGGCTACAGTAGCGCTTAGGATTTTTTCTGCGTAAGGTTAACACATGATTTTTTCGTGTTAGCTTACACAGTAAAATTCTGTTTTTTTTCTCTCCGTGTAGTAAAAAGTTATGGTAGCTTCTATAATCAAGTTTAGAATAAATAAATCGATATAATAGCACTGTTTGTTTCCAAACTTAACTTTTTTTTTTAGTTTCTGGAAATAAGTTTATAGAGTTGTGACGATTTTTGTGAATGTTTGGCCATTTAACCTAAGCATAATAATAAAAATGTAATTTACGTAAGCGATATTGTACATAAATTTTTAAGACAGTATCTTTGAGCATAGAAAAGCAAAAGCAACAGAAACAAAGATCTACACTGATTTAATCTTCAATCAAGAGTAAACTGAACAAAAATTCAGTGAACAACTAAAATATTGTAAGAAAGTTCACATTTGATAATAAAATTTCTACCACAACGACAGTTTTGTTTAAATCCTGAAAAATTTTAACAACACGCCACATTCAACGAATTTTTCGAAGCTTTGCCCTTATTCAATCTAGCTTCAAATTGATACCGTAAAAAGTCACCAGGGGGGGTTTTCGTCGCTGAAATATTTTTAGCTCTGCAGCCTAGCTGGCACCCCCGGCCCCCTTTTTTTTTCGCGAACAAAAATCCAAAATGAACCATTAGCAGTAAAAGCACGGCCTATCTCCGCTTTCCTCGAACGACACACTTCCTCGACCAAACGAGCAAAAGCTTTTAACGGAATACACCGTTTGTGTCCAACTTTCCCGGGGGCTCGCTGTTTTATTTATTTATTATTATTATTTTTTTTCTACTCCCCTAGAACGGTACGTTCGCACGTTAGCTCGTTGTATATTTTTTTTCATTTCTTTTAGTCCTGGCGAATTGTTGGATTCCCCTTTTTTTAGAGGGCTGGATTCACGAGCTTTTTTGGGGAAAAAATTCGAAATTATTTTCTGGGGCATGAATTAAACCGGGAAAATGTGCGTAAATTTGAGGTTAGGATTTCTCATTGCCGCAGCTTTTTATCATATTCAGCGTAATGTCGGGGAAAAAAGCGAAATTTTAGCTTATAATTCAGGATGAAAACTAACATTTTTTTAAAATTTTGGCGCTCAATTCCGAATTAAAATAAAAAAGTTTTGAATATTATAAAAGAAAGAGTGCGTAAATTTTATGTTAGCTTTCTGACTATTTCAGCTTTTCGTTAAGACACAAACACGACTCTTGTAATTGACAATTATGACGCTAGCTTTAGATTTTAACAAGCATTAGATTAAAAAGCAAACAGAACTGAAACCATGAAAAATTCATGATTTTGAGTATCATCGTCTCTGCTTTTACAATCAGTCAAAATACTTCACCTTTTAATTAATGATTTCGAAGCTGCGAGCTTTACAAACGATTTTGAGGTGAAAAGTAAGCCCGAAGAAGAGATGGGAAACATATCGATCAGGTGAAGCGCACACACATGCTCAATTAATTTCGAGGAGACGTCCTCGTTCGTCTTCATTAGAGGCTGGAGGTGGGCGTAATTGGGGTTAGGGCACCGAGCCAGCCAATCGGGGCTCTCTCTATATTTGCAAAGTAATCCGGCGGCTCGTATAATTTATTTATCGCGCGGGCTCCTGAACGAATTAAGGTCTTATCAGGTCTGAAGTCTCGGTGACGCGGATTGGAAACTCTTGGGAGATTTATCTCTGGTCGAGTTGCGGGAAGTGGGATTTTTCCCACCTTCATTTTTAAGAGTACCGAGATTGCATTTACTTTGTGAGAGGCAGACTCACTCGAGGACTCACTTTATCTTTCCTATGATTTGATTCAAACTACTCGAAGATGGAGCGGCGAGATCAAAGAATGATCCGGAGGTTGATCGAATTAGACCGTAAACTCATTTTTTCGCCGTTGGGGATAAAGCTTTCTTATTATCTTCTATAAAGAGTTGCAGGGTCCGAAGAGATTTAAAAACTATTACAGTAGGTATGAAGAAAAAAGAATCCTTGAAAAGAATTTGTCATTTTCTTCAGTTGTAAGTCAGTCACAAAGGTTCTATCTTCACCATTCAATGAATTTTTACATAAGATAATTAAAGATTTATAATTAAAAAACTTAATGAAAAAATTCATTAATCAAGTATGAAAGTGCATATTATATTACATGATAAGACTGCCTTAAATATGTAGGTTATGGCTCCAAATTTTAAGAATATTACTTCTATTTTTCAACCAAACCAAAAATTTTTTTCAAAATTCACGCAAAATACACTAAAGTAATTTACGAAAAATTTACCAATGATTTTCTACGTGAATCGAAAACACTTTTTTGTGCAGTTGAATGAAAAAAAAAAAAAAAAACCAATCACCGAAACTTACTCGTTTATTACTCTACTTCAAAATGTTCTTTCATAAACCAAAACTCCTGCAGGTAAATAAAATTAGAAGGCAAAAATTCAAACAACCCCCCAGTTCGCACAAATTTCGGGATCGAAACAGGAAACAGGAGGGGGAGGGGGTAAAATACGAGGTGTTAGCGGCGCGGTGCGGTTGCCGGGGCACAGCATCTCTAGAGGGTGACAAATGGCACCGACCGGCAGCAGGTGCGTGTCCACTTCCGGCCAATTTACGTGACGTTTAGTACCCGAGCAGCCCTCCTGCACGTGTTTTCTACGCGTTGTTGAAAGTGTACTTAGAGCCGGCGCGCCGCTGCACCAGCCCAGAAATTAGACTGAAATATCGCGCGATAATTACCGCGGTGGTGGAACGTTTCTCGCACGTGCCGCGCGAACCTGTGTACTTAGTGTTTGCGGGAGCGCGGGAATTTCTTTTTTGGGGAGGTTTTAATTTTGACGCATGTTTTTTTATGAAACTGAGGGTTGTCTGAAGAATGAAATTTTTAATCGTTGGGGGGGTCAAGATTCTTTGATAATTCTAAAATTCAAGAAAGTTTGAAAAACTTCAGTTTTTGTAAATTACTTCTACTAATTTTGATTCATCAAAAGTAAAAAAAATATTATTTTAGAGAATTTTGGCACCAAAGTTTTGAAGAGTGTTTTTGGTTTAGGACTCTAGAAGTACACTACTAGATGGTTTAGGACTCTAGAAGACTACTAGAAGTAACATTTGCCTTTCTTAAAAAAGAATAGCCTAATCAGTGAAGCAGAGACAAAGTTGAAGACTGACGTCATTATTAACGCATGCGTGATACTCGATTGTCATATGTTGGTCGGCGGTCGCGGTAACTTTTGAATCTAAACTGACATTTTTTAATTATTAATTTTAAATCAACAGCCCTAGTATTTAAAAAAAGTAATTTTTTTTTACTCTACGTCGGTGCTGAAGTAAAAATGAACTACATTAACTTTTTTTCAAATTAAAATAGCTTATAAGATTAATTAATTAAAAAAATATAATTTAATAATCACGAAAATGTTAATATAAACTAGAATCGACGTTTATCTTAGTCATTACCAAAGATTCCTGAAACCTCAAAACCAATCAATAATTTAATTTTTATTGCCGTATTTATGAGTTTTACAACTTCTTTTGGAGCTTAAACTTAACTTCAATTTATTTTTACAGACTCCACAAGTTTAAAAAAAAAACTTGTCCCAGCAAACCATCTATTTTTTCTTCAGAACCCCCTCAACAGCAAGACTAAGAACTCTCCAATAAAAATTTATCGCAAGCCAATCAAAGAGCAGCACTTCCAAAGGAGAAGCATAATAAACTCGCTCAAAAGAAAGAACCAAGCAAAGAAAGAAAAAAAGAAAAAGATATATTCTTGAAATAAACAAAGGTGAAACTGTCGAGTAGTATTTAACGGCCGTGCAGTTGCCATGACGAACTCGGGGTAGCGCGCTAATGTACTGCTCCCGGCGCCCGCACATCCGAGGTTTGCTGCGGCTTCGCCACCACCGGAGGGGGAAGGGGGCGGGGGGTTAAAACGCAACCGCGATTTTACCCTCTTGCACTAGGAGTACCAACTCCCCGCTAAGCCCGGATCTGCAGTCTGTCTCTCGTTCGAGAATAAACTACTCTCTGGACCGTTCGATTTTTCAAGAGGTGTATCGATTTTTTTTTCTTTTGTTTTGTTAGAGGATCAATGGTCGTTGAGAATGTTTTTTCAACGAGTTTTGAAGTGAAATTAGGTTTGGGAAAGGTTTAGTAAAATTACTAAATTAGGTTTAGTAAAAATATTCTGTGACCCAATTTCAAACAACAGTGGTTTTAAATTTATACTTTTCGTAAATTCATTTTTCAAAATTTCGTAACAATTGTCTTAAAAATTATTTAAGGTATCGTTCTATTAATTGGTACACAGTGGTTATTAAACAGTGTTTCAGAATTCAGTAGTAGTTTTACAATTTTTTGTTAAACAAAATCTAAAAAATATCTCTTTTTTCAATTTTAAAAGAATAAATGGAAAAATTTTAAAAATTTTCAAATTCCACCTCTATTTTACATTTTATATGCAATAAAAAGACACTAAAAGCCACGCAGAAAAAATACCATTTTACAGGGGGTGCACGACCTATTTAAAATAAAAAAAAAAGTAATTGACTTGATAGAGTTCAAACTAATATTAAAAAATGCTAAAAATTTGAAAGGTCTCAACTATTTTTGATCAATCAATAAATTCACTAAATTACGTGAATAAAATGAATGCATGAAGAAATCATCAAAAAATTAATAGATATAAGTTTATACAACAATTTCTGCAGAATCAAAACAATTTCAACTGGAAGTTAAGGAAAATTTGATGCAAGAAGATAAGAAAAACTCAAATAGAGTCATCTTTCTCAAAAATAATAAAAAACAAGAGTTTACATAAAGTAACATTTCTTGTAAAGGAAAATTTTCAAAACAAACATTGATCTTACATTTTATTTATTTAAATAATTTTTCCTCCAGATAAGAAATTCTTGATTGTATATATAAACTCATTAGGAGATCCAAAGTGTCACAAAGTAATTTTTTGAGTAAAGTAAACATAAACTACTCGTCACTATGAGAATCATAAATATATTATTTCTATTTCGCTATTATGCTGCTTTCACAAACATCTTCGAGGTTGATTCTATCGGAAGTAAGTATTTAAATGATATACTCAAAAATCAAATGTTGCAAAACTCATGATCGCGATTATAAAAAAAAATTGTATCTATCTTGCAGACTGTCCTGCAGATTTGGTAGAGATTTGTCCAGCGGTAGACGGAGCGCTTTGCGATTGCTGGCCATCGCGTCCACCAAAATAAACAAAACATTTACTGTATTGAGAAAATTGGTCAATAAAAACTACTGATCAAAAAGTTACAAGTTTTTTTTATTTTTAGTACCAAGAGTCATCAATAAATTCCATTGTCGTCAAACATCGAGTGCACGTAAAGAATAAAATATACAAGTCATGTTATTTATAACATTTAAAAAAAAACTAGTAAAAAAGGAAATAAACAAGTCCAACATCCGCTGGGAACTAAAAAAAATAAATGTTTCTCCTTCCGCTTTGTTTTCCGATAGCCCTGAAAAAACAATGAAACCGTCAACTCGTACCTCTTCAACTATATTTTCTCAATTTATTCAAGTCGATGAAAATCGAAGTTCCCTGGGTTATAACAACGCACAGACAAGTCGTGACTGACTGAAGCCGCCGCGCGCTTACTTTTCGAGATAAGTTTCACGGCTGACTGCGGTCGAGATTAAGCCTCCTTTTGGCCCGAAACTAGTTGATTACGATATTAAGTCCGCCCCACCCCCCCGATCAAAACTTTTACCTCCTCGGGGTAATGAGTAAATCCCTCAGACGAGGTGGATTATATCGAGTTTTACGCGCACGCTCAATTTGGGAGAATTTTTAGATCATCTAGCCCCCCCGAGTTTACGTACTTAATTTGTTGAGTTAAGGGATTTATAAAGCTTAGATGGGAGGATTATGAGGTTTTTCTTTTTTTTTTTATCTTTGGTGAGGAGTGGCGTTTTTAGACGAGTAGTGCTGGTTTGCCATTGGTCAGACGGGCTGGACATTGGTTAAAGCGATGAAAAATAATTGAGTTCAGTTTGCGCATTTCTTAGCAATTGTAGAATAAAAGTCGTTTTGTAATTTTAGTACAGGTGGCGCTGTTACAAAATTTTTAAATACGAGTTGATTGTATAAGTTTAAGAATTCAAAAATAGCCAGCTACAAGTGCATACCTGTTTTCTTTCTGGTGGCGTCAGAAAAAAAGTAATCAGTTTTTTAAACTATTCAATCGAATCTAGTAAGAAAATATCAAAATTAAAAGTCACGCCTTATTTTAGATTTTTCCTACAGGTGGCGCTGTAGGAAAAAATACACTTTAAATTCGAAATTCTTTAGTAAATTTTTTTTCTCTATCTTACAAGAAGCATTAAAAAATTGAAATTAGACAATTCAAATACTCAAAAAAAGTTAGTTACACTCCACAGATGGCGTTTTATAAGAAGTAAAAAATTTCAAACTATCTTAACAAGCAAACAATAACAATAACTGAAATTAAAAAAAAATAATTCGTAAAAAAAAGAATTGAAGATTCACCGTCGCAAATCTTGAAATTCTTATGAGTAAAGCAACTCTTTGAGCCAGCTCTTGTGGTGTGGTAAACGAGACCACAAAATGCTCGCCGAACAACACGCGCCCCCCAAAATTTCCGATGGTAAACTTAGCGCTCGATAAAAGGATATAAACCCGGCCACCCCGCTCGGGTCAGTTAGCCCCGGCTATGACTTTAATAAACCCGGACGCCCCGGGGTTAATGATTTCATTAGCAGTTAAGAGCCGGACGATTACGGGCGCGAGAGCGTTATAATATTAAAAAGTTAAAACTCCGGGCTTCCTTCCTTCCTTCCTCCTTTTGTGCTCTTTCCGCAGAGTGCGGGTATTAGAAAAACGTCGGAGCGGGTAAATAAAAAACACCGCCGTGACCGGAAAACTAATTCCGGTTTTCTCTGGCAAGTATTTGGGGAACGTGGGAGGAAAATTTACTCCCGGTAGCTTGAATTTTTCTCTACCGTCCGAGCGACTCCCCCCGGAGACTGATTTTTACTTTTTTGTACTGATTTTGAATGATTAAAGGCGACGGCACTCCAAGATTGAGATTTTAATGGAAGAATAACTATGTGAGGGATTGAAGCGTCATGATTGAATTTTTTATTCAAATTTTGACGAAAGCCTTTGTTTTATTTACTTAATTTTATAAAAATGATCAAAGTGAGCAGACGATTTTCTCTGATAGAGTAAAAACAAAACAGGTGGACGAAACGTCGCAAGAAAAATAAAATTTAAATAAATTTGCAATCAACGTATTTTATTTCTTTACCTTTCCAACAATGAATCAATACTTGAGTATGATCAAAAAATGATCAAAAATAGCAAAAAAGAATAACTGATAGGTTATCGGGTGAAAATCGATAGATTTTTCTTATCCAAGTCTTCCAAAACTCTTGCCATCACTCGCACAATTATCTCGTACTTGCGGTTCCACAAAGATCCAAGAATGAAAACTTTCGGCCTTCTTATCGATCGAAAACTGGAAATTATTCTTTATAAAATTGTAAAAGTCGTCCCCTCGGCCCGAGAGAATTTACTCGTAAATTCAAGGTAAATTATTCAGAGCTTCTGGATCGAGAGAGTCCGAGAGTAGTCAAACGTCTGAATCGGTGCAGCAGCAGCAGCGCGGCGTCGACCGCTGCTTGACGAGCAAACACGTACGAATATCAACAAAGCGCACGCAAACAGTTCGCCGACAAACATTGAATTTGGCTCTGACGTTTAACTCCTCACTCCAGTCTGGAGCTTCTGCGTTCCTTGCCTCTGAGCCCCCCCCCCCCCCCTCTTTATTTATCATTTTTTTTTTTCTAATTTGAAGTTTAATCAAAACTATTTTACTCAGGATACGCAGTGTGTGAGGTTTAAGAATTTTTTTTTAAAGAGTCAAAATTTCTGAAATCGGACAGAAAAACAAAACTTTCGAAATTCGATAGCCTTTGTACGCAAAAGTCAAGTGTTATGCTTTAAAAAAAAGCCAGTAAAGTTTTTTTTTTAAATAATAATTTTTCTAAAAGTTATAAACAATCAAACTTTTAGGTGACTATTTTTTTAAATCGCCATTTCTAGAGAACTATTTAATAAAAGTTTACAAAATTTTAACAACGACTTCACGAATAAGTAGAGAATTGAATGATAAACAAATTAAAAAAAAAAAATTTAATTTGTTTATAAAAAATTAATTTTTTAATAAACAAATGAAAATTTAATAAACTTCTCATATGGGTGGGCCAAAATTTTTTCAACGATATTTTTCTTTAAAGTGTTACCTAGAAGTACGTGAAAAAAAATTTTGGTAATATTCACAAGAACAAAAGTTGTGAATTTTTAAAGACCGCAAAACGAGCGCTGCGACGAGCGCGGCGAGGTGACGGAGCCACGGCGCACGACGCTACCGCTTCACGCGCGCTCGCATAACTATTTACATTTTCCGATTATTTTCAAAAATTGGGTTTCTTAATGACTGCGTTTTTACTTACCGTAAGTATGCTAATAAAAAATTTACTTTATATTTACATATAAATTTATATTCAAAAATATAAGTTTATTCATTACAAAATTATTTTTCGATTTCTAACTAATTTTGTTTTATTAAATACGAATTTATCACTATATATTTTTAAGCAAATATTTCAATTGACATTTCGAAAATCTTAAACATTTTTTTGGAAAAAAACACACTTTCACTCCCTTATTTAAAAGTTTGAAATCATTGGCTAAGCGGCAAAAATGGCGCGCTTAAACAATAGTAGCTCAATTGTTTTATTCGATTGTTTTTTTTTTTGTTCAATGAGAAAAACACGTGTGCCTCTGAAGCCTGCATTGCTGCAAGATTAGCGTTGTTTTCGGTTGTTTATTCTCAGTTTGTGTGTTTTTATTATGACTCCTCCACCAAAGTGCTGTAATCCGTTGAAAAAAAAGGGTCATAGTTGTTACAGAAAAAATTTAAAGTTTATATCGGAAAATTGCGATCCAAAGTTAAAAGAGTTATTCGGTTGTTACATTTGTGCTTCCTGTAAGACCCAAGCTTATGAAAAAAAAGAAACGATTCAATTCGAAAAACAGAACTTTGAAAAAAAAGAAACTGATAAGGGCGATGAAGGAAAAGATCAAGATTGTAGATTGTCGAAAATGTCCCGGAACGAATCAAGTTATCAAAGATTTAACAGAAAATTTACAAAAATGTGAAATAGACAGCATCACTTATAATCAATGGGTCACAACAGACAGGTTTCGTAAACTATATAATTTCTAAAAAATAATTTTTTTGTTTAATTTTATTATTTTTTCATACTGTCTCTTTTTTTTAAAAGGTGCCAACTGTTAAGTAAAACTGAAAATATACAGATTTTTACGGAAAGTCTTGCAGAAGATCTCCCAATTGTGTTGAAACATGATTACATAGCCCAATCACAAGCAGCGTATCTTGAAAAGCTGAAAAATTCACTGAAGAGTGGAGAGTTTTTGGTTACTCTGGATTTTTCAGAAAATTATTCATTTCATGTACAAGATGCTATACAGTCACAACACTGGTCCAAAGATCAAGCCTCTTTGCATGTGTATGTAATTTATTGCAAAGAAAATAATGTTGTGAGAAACATCAATTATGTGGTTTTGTCAGAAGTCGAAAATCATGACGCTACAGGAGTATATTTGTACAACGCAAAAATGATTTCTTTTTTGAAAAAAAAATTTGGTACCAAAAACGTTAAAAAACTATTTTATTTTTCTGATGGCGCGGGGTCGCAGTATAAAAATAAATTTAATTTTTTAAATTTATTACATCACCGAGCGGACTTCAAAATTTCAGCTGAATGGCACTTCTTTGCTACTTCACACGGAAAAGGTGCCTGTGATGGCATAGGTGGATGCGTAAAAAGAAACGCTTATCGAGCAAGCTTACAAAATAACATCCAAATTACAACTACAAAAACTCTTTTTGAATGGGCTGAAAAATTTTTTAAAAAAATTAATTTTGGCATGGTCATGACGAAAGAGTATGAAGAAATGAAAAAAAAACTCGAGCCACGTTTCTCGAAAGCCAAAACCATTAAAGGGACACGCCAATTCCACTGTTAAATACCAGTAAATACTAAAAAATTAAAGTGTAAAGTTATTTCAGCTCACAAACAATTTTTTGTTCATAGAATGTAGTGATAAATTCGTATTTAATAAAACAAAATTAGTTAGAAATCGAAAAATAATTTTGTAATGAATAAACTTATATTTTTGAATATAAATTTATATGTAAATATAAAGTAAATTTTTTATTAGCATACTTACGGTAAGTAAAAACGCAGTCATTAAGAAACCCAATTTTTGAAAATAATCGGAAAATGTAAATAGTTATGCGAGCGCGCGTGAAGCGGTAGCGTCGTGCGCCGTGGCTCCGTCACCTCGCCGCGCTCGTCGCAGCGCTCGTTTTGCGGTCTTTAAAAATTCACAACTTTTGTTCTTGTGAATATTACCAAAATTTTTTTTCACGTACTTCTAGGTAACACTTTAAAGAAAAATATCGTTGAAAAAATTTTGGCCCACCCATATGAGAAGTTTATTAAATTTTCATTTGTTTATTAAAAAATTAATTTTTTATAAACAAATTAAATTTTTTTTTTTAATTTATTTATCATTCAATTCTCTACTTATTCGTGAAGTCGTTGTTAAAATTTTGTAAACTTTTATTAAATAGTTCTCTAGAAATGGCGATTTAAAAAAATAGTCACCTAAAAGTTTGATTGTTTATAACTTTTAGAAAAATTATTATTTAAAAAAAAAACTTTACTGGCTTTTTTTTAAAGCATAACACTTGACTTTTGCGTACAAAGGCTATCGAATTTCGAAAGTTTTGTTTTTCTGTCCGATTTCAGAAATTTTGACTCAAAGTCTCTTAGTATCTGTTTTTTCTCCCTTAGAAGATCAAAATAATATTCGTTGATCATTCGGAAAAAAAGTATTTTGAAATTTTTTAATGAAAAATGTACGTTGGGTCTACAGCATCCCCCCAGACTATTTTTTTTTAATTTTAATTTGAATATTATTCCTTTTTCCATGTCCATCGAGAGCTTAAAAGTTTTATTGAACAAGCTTTCACATTTTCCTTAGATTAAAATTTAGCTGCAATCAATCATATTCAAATATTTAAATTTAAATTTAAATCAAGCAGATTGAAATAAAATCAAATGTTGAATTATAAAGGATAACGTGACATTTTATAAAAATTGAATATTATCCTTGCGGATACTTTACCAATAATGATGAAAATTTCCCTCGTGATATAGTTCACGGTTCATTAACATACCTGAAATCAAACGTATAACAATTATTAAATTATTCTCTTGACTGGAGGAGGGAAATGATTCGAAAAACCACATTTATTTCAGATGCGCGGTAAAAACTAAATTTCAATGGGAATTTTTAATATTTTATACGAAATTTTTACTGAATATATCAGTGATATTCAACATAAATTACTTCAATTTAAAAACGCTAAAAAGTATTTAATAAACAAATTTTTTAAACTTAAACTACAATAAAGTAAAATAACCTTTAAAAAAAAGAGATGATCCGAAGTCATATTTATTTCATTCTTAATTAAGAAAATATTTGACAAAATGAGTAACATAACCTTAAGGTAGCTTTTGAATATTTAACATTAATTGATAAAAAAATTAATCAGTTTAATAATTAATAAAAAAAATCACATAACTAAGTTAGAAAAAACTATTTTAAGAAATGAAGCTATATTAGTAATGTAACATTACCATAAAACAGCTATTTAAACATTTTAAAAAACTGATAGAGTAAGATAACCTCAAAAATTCTAACTAACAGTTATTAAAAAAACTGTTTTACGTTTTATTTTGTTCTAGCATAATCTCAAAATAGTTTTGAAACAGTTTTTGAAACCATAATCTTCCTATGCGGACAGTAAGCAATACAATGCTGTTCATCAAATGAAACAACATAACCTCAAAATTACAGTTCCAAAAATCAATACTACAAAAAAATCTTGAAAGATCAAAACATAAACCATCTATTTTTCGTAAATTCACAAGTTTCTTTATATCTCTAATTTACACCCTGGCTACCGATAAAAAAGGTAACAAGGGAGTAAATTTGAGAGCGTGCGTTTTATAATTAATCGCCCGACAAATAAATTGCCCTTCTCCGGGGAGGGGAAGGTAAAAGAGTAAAAGTGTACTGCGCCCTGCAGCCCCGCCCATTGTTCGCGCCGCGAAATTGTGTCCGGATAAAACACCGGATGCTATAGCCCACCGGAAACGCCAACCCCCCCACTCGATATTAATTTTTCGCTCGTTTCCATCGTTCCGTTAATTTTAACCTTTCGAGCAGAAAATGATTAACTCGATGATCAATTGGTACCGAAAAAATGATTACGAGCCAGGAGTGACGTTTTTCGTTAAAAAATACCCATTTCCGGGTCACTGGTCCGCAGAGTCCTTTTTATTATGCGCGCACGCATGATAAAATTATAATTTTAATCGCGCTTGAAAAATCAAAATTTTTCGAGTAAGCTTTTTTTTTAAAAAAAAAGGATGCTAAAATCTCGTTTCCATAAGTCACAAACTGCGGGTGAATAATTATTGTTTCACGGGCTTAAATAACAGGCTCGCGCCATAAAATTACGTATCTGCATCGCGCCGCGAAACAATTTTCCGTCTGATGCACGCGTGCACGAGCTCTAAAAATGAAAAAAAAAAGTTCGGGTTCGATAACGTTTTTACAATATTGGTCATTTTTTATTGCGCCATTCTTCTTTTTACCCACTGTAAATTCTCTTTCTCTGTCGTAATTCATTGGGCTCGTTTAAAATTTTTTCTTTTTTTTTTTTTTTTTCAGGGTTTGTATTTGTTTGATCTGATGGTAATTTTAAATTGATCTGGGAACCGGATAAGCCCTGTGAAATATGTTTAGTGATTTTTGGGGAATTATTTTGAACGTATTTTTCCGGATTAAAGAGATAAAATTTATCGCTGAGTGGCTATTAAAGGTTCAAAAAAATAAATAAATAAAAATTGAATAAAAAAAAAAAAAGCCTATGAGATTTCCTAAAACCAGATTATTTTTTTTTACACTTCACAGTATGAATTTTATAAGATTACAGCGATCCGGAATTGAACCGACGATCTGCAGATCATGAGTTCATCGTTCTGTCGGCGGAGCCACTGGCTGTTTTTCTAAATTAAAATTGTGTAAATATAAACATAATTTTAAAATTAAATGAAAAAAATGAAAAGTTTCTAAGAATCATTTCTATCTCGATCGAGCTTTAAAAAAAATTACTTTGATTTAAAAGGCACTTTAGAATTTTAATTGCCCATTATTGTGAGAAATATAATACCCGATCCGAGTAAAGATACCCGTCTCAAAAAGTTTCATCACTAATTGTATCTGACGATCCTCATTATCACTCATCTTTGTGAAACACTGGATTTCCACCTGGCAAAGTGTAACTATTTATAGAGAGAAGAAAAAAAAAGGCACGAGAACAACGATAAAAGAAAGAAATGTGTTGTAACAGGGTCGTCGACGTCTGCGGGGGGGTATATGCACATATATACAGCTGCGATCGATACTCTTATGCTCGGCTGTGCTAAAATGAATCCGGCATGCATCAAAACGTCGCGTGCACGTGTCGTGATGATGAATTTCAACAATATCGAGTATTATAATCCACAGTGCAGTTACAGCAAAAACTTAGTCATTATGTTTCATGAATTTTCACGATTCCTCATTTTTTTTTTTTTTGTATGGATCGCGAGAGTAATCCTTACAGAAGTAACATAACCTCAAAATTAAAATTTTTATTGAACTTACCGTGAAATGAGATGAGCTAAGTTGATAGTTTTGAAAATTGTTTATACAGATAAAGTCCAAAATTTTTGAAAAACTGTTTGGTAAATAATCTAAAACATACTTTTATAAAAAATTTTGTTGAGATGGAGTAACCTAACCTCAAATTTAGTAATTTTTGAAAATTGCTTACTAAAGTAAGATGAATCAGTGATTTTGAGATACTGTTTATAATGGAGCTAAATAACTTCAAATTCAATTACAATTTTGAGAAACTGTTTCGAATAAATAATCTAAACTAACAATAATGTTATAATGTACAAAAATGTTATAATAAGACATTGATATATCTTACTGTATTCAAAATTATTCAGAAAATTTTAATCTGTTACAACTTTAAAGTTTAAAATAGAAATAAAATAGCATCGTAGCAAAAACTAAAAATAAAAATTTTTTTTTAAGATTACATAAGATAGTCTAGATTATTAATTTAAAAAGAAATTACTTAATAAAACAAACATAACCTCAAAAATCAAAGTTTATCCTGAATTCAAAAAAGAAGAAGCACTCATGGATCGTACAATAATGAGTACTTAATCGAGTACTTAATGGAACCAAATAAATTAACCTCCCTCCTTCATTTTAATCATCCCTGTTTCATAAAAGTCAACCCTCGCTCGTACGTTATCCACGTAACGTCGCTCACGTTTGCGTTTTTTTGAGCTGCAGCAAGCAAAGTAAGCAAAAACGAAGGAGGATGGTAAATCCAATAAATCGTAGCTTTAAATTGGCCCGGCTTCTTTTTTTTCCCCCTCCCTCGCTACCTTTTCTATTCTCCCTCTTTTTTTTACTGGATAAAAAGTGCACACGAAACCGCTATTTCCCGCAGTCCTTCTTTACCCTCTCGTTCGTCCTTCCTTCCCGCGCGCTCGTTATTTATCTATTTTTCCAACCTCTTTCTCTGACTCTCCCTCTTTTTTTCTTTCTAATTGAACGTCTGTTGTGAATACAAAACACAGTTGGTAGAATTGAAACAACAGCGCAGCCAACCTAACTTTATTTTATTTTATTTTTTTTTCCGCATAGTTCCGAATTTAAAGCCCTTATACAAAACTAGATGCGTGCAAATGTTCCTCTTTGGCTCGGAAATTTACCCGGGGACAAAAACAGAAGCAGCAGGGCAAAATAGTAGAGAGAAAGCACGGGGTAGGATTAATTAACGGGGAAGCGCACCAGCTTTCTCGATCCGACGGAGATGATGGATGCAAAAATACAAGCCTGCCAGCTGGGTTTCATAAACTCCCTCAAAAATGCTCTTTTTGGTAGTGCGAGCTTCCCCCCCGGTATCCTTGGTGAATATTAATTGTTGTTTAATTTAGTAGAATTATTGTAGAATTATATATTGTTATTGTTAAGTTGGCAATACTGGCTAAAAGGTACATCCATCCTATGCAGTTAAGCAGAAAGTTTCTAATTAATGGTAAAAAAATTTTTAAATTACAATTTTGTAAAAATATCAATTTTACTAGCCGTATATACGATTGTTTAATTGTTTTAAAGATACGCTACGCAAGAATGGTTTTTAGAGTAATAAATAAATAGATTGTTTAGTTGGTAGAACTGTTTCAAAGATACACCCTACACTAGAATGGTTCTTAATGTAATGAATAAAGAAAAAAATACCTTTATCTTTCCAACAAAAGAATAAAAATAGTACTTTTGATTTCATAAATTTAGTATTATTGTTATGTTGGCAGCCTTTGCCAAAAGACAGATTTGCTTAAATATCATTTACTTCACCACAAAACTAAAAACTTCTTGTAATTTTTCATGTTTTTATAGATGACACTGTTTCTCTGGTAGCTCTACGAGTAAAAATTTTTTGTTCAAATTACTAAAGTAAATTTTTTTTTTTTTTTTTTCATTTCACCATTGTTAGCTAACTGTCCCTCGAAATTCGAAAAAAAAAGAGAATAATAAATTTTTTGCACGCCAAAAAATCGTGCCGGGTTAAATAAATGTCGCGCTCTCACTTCTCGGTCGAGCGAATTAAACAAGCGTATCACGTGGCTCCGATACGATCGATCGGTGGTTTAACATTACAAAGCGGTAGAGAAACATTTTTCGAATTACCGCGCTTTTGCATGACGCTCGGAGAGGTGAAAATATGGAACATCGGAAATTAAATGACGATTCGGTTAAACACATTTTTCCACGAGAATACTCCAGCGAGAAAATTTTAAATTTAACATCGAATGCGAACTAATAGATCGAGTCTGCAGAGAAATTCAGCTGGCGTAACCCATGCTAGAGGAAAAAAACGAAGATTCAAATTTTTATTTTTTCAATTAGATCCTTGAACAAAAGCGCGGGGGAAAAAAAAATCAAATTTCTCTAATAGAGTATGCGCGTCACGAAGCGGGACCGCGTGCCAGGGAAAAGAAGACACCGACGAGGAAATAAAGAACGATGACCGCGCGAAAGTGAAACGGGCGTCACGTGCGGGCCGAAAGTCTCTCCTTTACGACCAAGCTTCATTTTTTTTTTTCTTTTTCTTTTAGCAGGACTAGCGGTGACGACGTTATGAATGACTGCGTCAACTTGACGGTCCTCCTCATATGTCTTCGATGAAACTAACTCGCCGCGGTCGTTAATCCTGCAGTTAATTAAAATTGTAAATATTTCTTTGTTGACGGCAATTTGTTTGGTTAAATTACTTTTAATTAATTTAATGGCGAAGTCACCGTTACCCAATTTGCTGTAACCGTAACGTCAATCTATAATGTCAACCCAACTTTTTTTTTATTTCGTAAACTGTTTCAAAAGTTTACTGAATAACTGATTACAATGATTTTTAAACAATGACTGGTTATCGAGATAATAGGTAATATAAATGAATATCCAATTTATATATTTGATAATTTTTATTTCAAACAATTCATTACTATTTCTCGTACTTAAAAAAATAATTTTGTACCAACATACTTGTGATGTCACAAATAACAATTACCAGAAATCGTGACGTCACAAATTCGATTTATAATTTTTTTGGTACAATTTCTTTAAAAAATTTCTTTAACCTACAATAATTGTAATTGTTAATTAGAGCTGATAATTATTTATTTAATAATTGAAAATAATAAAACTTTGGAGTAAGTACTAATTGAACTCTAAATTTGAGTGAATCTTAATTTTTTCAAATCACAAAATATAATTTCCGCAGCATTTACAAAGAATCTTTATCCAGTCAAAACAAAAAAAAAAAAAAAAAAAAAAAAGGAAACAGAGGTGGCAAAAGAACCGGAAAAACGGGCTTTGTACACCAGACGCGGGGATAAATTGCGAGGTTCAAAGAGCGAAACGCCGGTTTTGCCTGCGCACGGCTTCTATCCCGATGCGGTAAATGAAGCGCGTCGGGGCTAATGACGTAAAGCTGGGGTTACGCGATAGACTATGCCTTTTTTTCAAATTCCCTCCCCCCAGGTGTTTGCGGTTCCGATTATGTCGTTTGAATTTTTCAAAGAAGAAAAAAAAATTACGTTTTTTCAAAAGTAGGTAGTAAACCAGAGTGAAGAGTTTTCCGATCATAAAAACAACGCGGCCGTAACAATGTTACTTGAAACGTTTCGAACTTGAAGAAAACTACTCGGTCTACTTCTGCTTTAATTACTGCTCTACAGGCTAAACAACGCACTAGAATTCTTAAAACAATTTATTCTTTCCACACAAAGGCTGCTAACCTTGCCCGCAAAAAAAAAAAAAAAAAAAAAAACATAGAATTAAAAAGCATTCCTCATAATCACAATTTTTTCCCCATAAATATTATTCACCGTCGCACCCAACCATAAATTCGTCCTCATAACCTGCTCGAAAAGAATAAAAAAAAGCTTCCGAGAGCACCAGCTGGGGTGCAAAAAAAAAGGGCTCGTAAAGCGTCGTCGAGGATTTTTACAATGCAAATACACACAACAACGCCGGGCGTCGTCGGCATCTTGTTGGACCGGCGGGGCGGGGCGAGAGAAGATGACCCGGGGCGAGCGCCCGGAAAACCCGAAGGAAAGAGAAAGCTTCCGAGGAAATATTTAAATGCGCCGGGCCTGCTTTCATTGGGAGAGGGGCGGGTTAATGGATTGAAACGGACTGGTTCTTTTTTTAATGGGAGAGTTTGGTGATTAGGATGAGAGTATCTGGAATACATAGTTTATTTGTATGTTTTTGAATGTAAATATTTAGATTTGAATTTATAGAAAAAATATTATAAATTTTAAAATTGACGAAGATCAAACTACTTATTAGGTTCTAAAACTTTATCGTATACATAAAAAAAAAAAAATAATAATAATGATAATAATAAATTAATTTCAGAAGACGATGATTATTCGAGTATATTTATTTAAATGAAGGTTCGACTCCAAGCCTCCAAGGTATGCTTTATCATTCAAAATAAAAATTCATAGCGAGTATAGCTCAGCTGTCAGAGCATCAGACCCACATTCCCAAAACCGATGGTTCGAATCTCGGTCGCTACAACTTCAGCACCAGCAGTTTTGATTATAAAAAATTCTAATATTAAACTATTGACAAGATAATTGGTACCTACCAAGAATATGGAAAAAAAAAGTTTCTCATAAGAAAATAACTGGAATTTTCTTTTTTTTTTTTTAGCTTTTAGAATAAAATTTTCGTTTATTATAACAGAATCATATTTTTTTCAACATTAATAAAATTATTAAAAACTATAAATGTAAATAACTAAAAAAAATTTAAATTAATAAAATATTTACTCACAAACTTTTTTATTTTATTCAATAAGAAATTAACCCTTAAAGTACACACGGGGTGTAAAATACCCCACATAACTGTCAGTGTGGCAGTTCTGGATTTGGGTGTGTACTTTAAGGGTTAATTAATTAAGAAATTAAGCTGAATGAGTTTTCTAAAATTGATTTATCGATTTTACAATGCCAAGCAATTATAATAATAAACGGTATCAAGAAAATAAAACTCATTAAACGAACACTGTCAAGTAGGAAACTTGGCGAGTTCGAGAGGCGAAAAACAAAAGTTGAAGGAAAAGTAAGGAGAAGCTTTTAAAGTTTAAGGACCGTAGGAAATCGTTTGATAACAGCTTAACTTCTTACACGGTTTTGCACTTCCTTTAACTCACCCCTGATTTGCAAACTTGTTCGTAGCTCATCCTTAAAAAGCTCCATGCGCAAAAAAAAGAAAAAAATCAATAAAAGTTTCATCAAAGCTAGTGTATTTTTCAATTATTCCGAAACCAATTAACCCCGCCGAGGGAGTAAATATTTGAAAATATTGAAAGGTAAACAAGGACTGGTTAAAAATATTCAATCAGCGGGTTGAGTTTACGCAGCAGAAGTAAAGTTTTTCAAAACAAAAAGGGACGCATCAATCACGGGAGTTGGGTAACAAGATGGCTGACGGTAAGTGCGTCGATCAAAGCTTGAGCGGCAAAAACCGTGGACTGGAGCCAAGGATGTGCGGGCAAAACACAATACCGCACCAAGTTGTTATGGGACTTTCTTGGCGATTACTATTCATAGGATCGACGTTGTAAATTAATTATTTGGGGTATTCATTTTGAAACTGAATTTTTTTAATTGATATTCTTTAAAAAATTTTAAAAATAAACTGGTATAAATATTTTGTAATTTACGAGTATTGATTAAATATGAAAGCTTTCAAATCTAACCTTCAAAAATTATTAGATTCTTATAGTTCCTTATTCACTAGACGTAAAAAATGAAACTAATAAAATAAATTAATTATAAATTAAATTAATAAAAAAAAAAAATTATTACTAAAAAATAATTGAGATGACTTGAAAGTCACGTATCAAAAACCATTGCAGATATTTCAAGTTTCTAAAGTTTTAAAAATTTTTTTGCTAGTTCACTTGACTAACGCAGATGACCTGAAGTTAATCATAAAATCTTTTCATGAAAAAAATTTTATTGTTCATTATTTATTTACTTATATATAAAATTAAAAACATAAAATGAACATTGAAAATATTTTTAATTTTTGTAGTTTTTTCAGATTTTGCTCAGTGTTTTATTGAGTTATAAAAATTACTTTTTCAAAAAAAAAAAAAAAATGTTTATTATTTATTAACTAATAATTACTTTTTTGACTGTTTTAATAAACACCGAAAACCCCTTTTTTTAAATTTATTTACTTTTTAATTTGACGTCCCGTGCGAAGAAAAATCTTAGTCGAAAATTAGTCGATTTAAAATTATCAATAAAGGACTGCGAAAATTTAAAAAATCAGAAAAAATCAAGAATCTTAATAAGTTGTTTCCTAGTAAATTGAATTTTTTCATTGAAACTGATTTTTAACCACAATTCAGCCTTTTACGGGTGATTTTAAATCGACTGATTTTCGGCTAAGGTTTTTCTTCGCACTAGGCGCACTCAAACCTATGAATTAGACACAGCTCTTATAAAGGTGCGAATATTTTTAATTTTTCCATCCCTTCCCTCCGCAAATATTATTTTATTTTACCGTTCAAGCTCCAAAAATAAAAATCATTAATATTGTGGTCTTATCGAATCATCGCACCGCACGTAACATCAAAGCAAAAATCACAAACCTGTAAACGCTGTCGTCGTAGTGTATGAGTATCCTCAGGGGCTGACTAATGCTGCGCTTTTTCACTTCGTGCGCCGGCTCTATGTGGACACCGTGCACGACCTGTAAAAAATAAATAAACAAAGTTAATACAATCTCTCTTGACGATAAGTGGAGATTAAAAGGGCGCGAAATTGCCCGATTCAATTTGGGCGCGAGGAGTTTCGGAACGGTAATGATATAATGGCCGGATCATCTCGGCTGCAAGGTTGCATCGAGGGAAGTAGAGCGTGAGCCAACTCTGAAGCGCCGAATAATAACAGTCGTAGTCGTCATCGTTGCGCGAGCAAAGGCGTTGGGTTTTTGCCAGGAGGAGCATCAAGATACAATTTATTTTTCGTACTCGCAGAGTAATTATTTCGTGAACGAGAATGTTTTTTTGTTAAAATACTTTTTTATAATTGATAAGCGGCTATAGCAATTAGTTGTTAATGAGAAACGATACTATTATTGATAATAATAATAATTTTACATGAATTATCCTAGATTGCTTGCAATCAGATTAGGTAATGACTAGTTATTAGTATTAAATGCTCGTAAATGGACAAAAACAGCTATATATTTCAGAATTCTTTTATTAATTATATCTACAAAAAATTTTGATTTTTAAGGTTATCCATTTAATAGCCATTAAATGGCTAGCTTTTAGATAAATAGTAGATTGAGTCTATAAAATGGCCAGAATATGGCTTTTAAATGGATAACCTAATTCTCATTTCTTATAGGGAGGTGTAAAAATAAATTACAAATAAAGTAAATGCATTGTATCTATCTTTCTAATTTTACATTGATTATACTTGCACAATGGTCATTTCATAGTGTCAAAGGCTCGTAATTAGTCAAAAATTGACCAAAACTTACTTTTAGAAGGACAGTGTATGTTAGCATAAATTTTTAATTTGTTTTTATTAGTTAAACCATCTATAAACTCTAGAGTTCGACAACTAATTTTGGCAATTGAATTCCAGAGTCATAGCAGAGTTTAAATAATATTTAAAAGTCACAACGCTGACAGAGTAAAAAAAGTAATACAACGATCAATTTAGTTACCGGCCGCTGGAGGATTCTCCTGGAATAGGCCCCAAAGTGTTCATTCACGAGGATTTGCATATGAGTTATTGGAGCAATTTTATGGAAATCTTTTTGTAGCCAATTTGAACCTGGAATTCGATTTTTTATTTTTCAGCTGTTTGCTTTGCTCGTAAATATTCATGGACGTCATATTTTTTTTATTCAAAACTAGGTTGGTTCTGTACTTGTACCTTTCAACCGATATATTTTAAACTAGCACCAGAATAGAGTTTTATTTTCATTACATAGAAAATTTTAAGATTCGATAATAAAAAATACAATAATTAAAAGTTTCTGGGGAAAAAGTTCCTCTAAAGCAGACGCTTAAAACGTCACAAGTGTAAGCCGGATGATTTAAGACGGAGCCTTACTTATTCTCCCCGCGGCACGGTGCAAGAGATCCATAAAAACGAAGCCAATAAAAAACGTCGCGAGTTATATATAAAATCCATAAAGCGAAGCTTGAATTATGAAAAAAGGGTCGCCTCGCGAAATAATAATCATGAAACTGTCGTTCTTTTTTTTTTATGCTAAAAAAAAAAGGGGGGAAGAAAAGCACCGTAACGGCGAGACGTAAAAGTAACGTCCAAAGTAGTTGTGCATAAATTATGATGTCCGAGACGCGAGCTGGTAGGAAATAAGAGCCGGCTTCTTTTGTCACCTTAAATTATTGTACTTTTATCGTGGAAAATTTTTTCATTTTCGTGTGAATAAGGACCCCCCTTCCTTCCTTTCTTGAGTAATGGCTCGAGATGAAAATATTAACCTTTTCACTTCAATAATTTTGACAAAACAAAATAATACGAGCAAATTTGAATTTTTTATTAATAAAGAACATTTTTCTAAAATTCTCAAAGCTAAAGTAACTCGAAAAAAAAGTTTTTTGAATTTGTAATTTTCAAATTCCCGCCGAAGCTTGGAATGTGACGTCAGTTTAACTAACTAGGCGACATTTAATTTGACCGGTATAACACTTATATTCGCGCAACTTTCTCAAACTGACGTATCGTCAACCTTTATCGCTGGAACTCAAAATAAAAAAAAATTTATAATTTTACTCAGTCACTTTAACTTAAATTTACTATATCCCTTTATAAAAGAGAGCTATCGCCATCTTGCGTAAGATTTTTATTCGTGAGCTGATTGGTGCAGAAGTTTTTAAAATATTCGAAAAATGCATTTTGAGGTTACTCTTATTGTTTTTTCCTATGCGCGCTTGAAGCGCGCTCAGAAGAGCTAGTCCATTTATAAAAGAGAGCTATCGCCATCTTGCGTAAGATTTTTATTCGTGAGCTGATTGGTGAAGAAGTTTTTAAAATATTCGAAAAGTGCATTTTGAGGTTACTCTTATTGTTTTTTCCTATGCGCGCTTGAAGCGCGCTCAGAAGAGCTAGTCCCTTTATAAAAGAGAGCTATCGCCATCTTGCGTAAGATTTTTATTCGTGAGCTGATTGGTAAAGAAGTTTTTAAAATATTCGAAAAGTACATTTTGAGGTTACTCTTATTGTTTTTTCCTATGCGTGCTTGAAGCGCGCTCAGAAGAGCTAGTTTACTGAAAAAAATTCATTTTTATTTGACGTGCTTCATACCAAAGCCATCTGTCAGACTTGAAAAATTCAAAATTCTATTTTAAACTCTCGCAAGTGCTTGATTAACGAAAAATTGAGGTTGGGTCAGGGGTGCGAGAGTAGGGATAATTAAAAATTCCGTACTGCAGACAGTTTCAATTACGAATTTATCGATGCAGCGTAGACATTTGCAATGCAATTATCCAGTTCGTACGTGCGGTTCGCTCTTCATTTTCTCGGCCAAGTTTTAATCCGAGGGAGTTTTGAGAGCGCGCAGTTTCCCTCTCGCGGTCCGCTGATTTTCCACTCTGCTTTGTTTTCTCCACCCCCCCCCCCCTCCCGCATCTCTGACGTCACGTTAAATCGCGTTTTTATCATTATTATTTTTACCTTTTTTTTATTTTCTTGCTCGTTTTCTGTCTGTTCCTACGTATTTATTTTGTATTCTCTTCCCAGGTTTGAATAAATATTGATCTTTCAAAGCTAGGATATGTGTTTTTGTTTTGGTTTTTTACTGCGAGTAGAAGAGTTAATTTGAAAGTTAAAATTAATATATTTTTTTCTTAATTCTAAACAAATAACTAGTTGTTTGTTACTTCGTTGTTAGGAGAACAAGCCAGTATGTGGACATAAGTATACATAACTTCAAAATGTAAGATTATAGACTGTTAATAATTACACAAAGTCGAAAAAGTTATAAAAAAACTGATGAATTAACTAATATCCAAATCATAAACCTCAACTAATTCACATGACTAAGATAAGCTTCAATAGAACAATGTACATAACCTATAAATTCTCGAACTACAACTTTACAAGTGTCTAATGAAACTATAATGAAAAGTAGATCGAACGAAATGAAATGGAGATAAGCCAGCTGTGAACAAATTAAATTAACCCGAGTAAAATGAATAGAATGTTAAAGCTTTTTCGGAGATACGTTTCGGTAGCTTGTCTTTAATGTCATTCTCGGAGCTCCGGAGTGTTAATCTCCTTTCGAGTTTTATTTCTTACCCCCCTCCACCGCCTCGCCGTTTTGTTCCTCCCTTTTTCCCTCGTCGTTTTCTCGAGAAGCAAAAATGGAAAGCTTCTTAACGGTGATGCGATACCTC
Organism: Encarsia formosa; assembly: GCA_038277355.1. NCBI lineage: Eukaryota > Metazoa > Arthropoda > Insecta > Hymenoptera > Aphelinidae > Encarsia > Encarsia formosa. Next base: position 12,207,478 of record CM076184.1, on the reverse strand, counting down.
GAGGAGCCGCGATATAGCTTTTCTTATCCCGAGGGCCCAACTCAAGAAGGAGCAGGAGGAGGAGGATTTTTCTTTTACTTCTCAACTACTTTTTTTTTCGGTCTTGAAAGTTTTTTGGATTAAGAAATTTCTCGGATCATTTGGGAAATGAAATAAGGGTAAGAAGCCGGCTAATGATCGTACCGCCCAGAGTGAGCTGGGTTGGTTCAACTTTCAAAGGATTATTAAAATTAAGGCGTGAAGTTGAGTTAACTTAAGTTTATAAACTATTCTGAAAATTTTGAAGTTTGTGTTTCTGTAAAATTCTAGAACTCAACATTGGATTCAGAGATAAAATCGAATAAGGTGGTGGACCCCATTTGGGATCACGTACCTATTTGGGATCATAGTCATGGATTCGTATATACATAACTATATACTTACATCTCCCGTGCAGTTTTTACAGAGTGATCCCAAATAGGTACATGATCCCAAATGGAGTCCACCACCTTACTACGAAAGTCCATTTTTTGAAAAAGAATTTTGACTTTGAAGTTTGGATTTCCAGAAATTGTATACATTCTAAAAATGGTTTGACTTTGATATGATTAACCGAATTTCTCTAGCTTCTTAAAAAAATGTAGTTTTCTTCCTTATTCAGAACTCATAGTTACTTCAGTTTTAATAGACAGCATTACTTTTTGGATTTCCAGAAATTATACATTTTAAAATGGTTTAACTTTGATAAGATTCACCGAATTTCTCTAGCTTCTTAAAAAATGTAGTTTTCTTCCTTATTTAGAACTCATATTTAGTTCAGTTTTAATAGATAGTATTAGTTTTTGTGGTAATTGTCATCCTACTCGAAGGACCAAATACAACTTCATAAAACTTTATGATCAACAACAATACTGTCTCCCAACAAACAATAGTGATAACAGGAAGGAAGATAGCCGCGAGTCCGTTCAATTTTCTCGCCGCATCATCCTTTACCCCAAAAAAAGTAAGAAGTAGGTAGCCTGTGACAAAGAAAAGCCCGTCATGGAGTGGCGAGGGCGCGAAAGTAGGAAGTGGGGAGCGGCGCAGGAAACCGGAAGCCGCGGTCGAGTCGGTCGGGCCACTTTGCTCTCGCTTCCAAGCTTCTCAACACATGCGAGCTCAGAGGAAATCTCGAGTTTTCGAGGAGCTACTACTACCCTCCAAAGAGCCTGGTGTGCAGGTCGTTCTTGCAGCACTTACGGTCTCGTTTCTCCAACTACTGGTCCTAATAGAAACTCTCGTCCGAGCTTTTTAGCCATGTCAAAGAAATACGTACGTAAGATACAAAAATTAATCATGATTAAAAAGCTTTAAAAGTTTGGGAATATTACAACTCGAATTATATACAGTCTTCTGTCAAAATTTGGAAGCGATTAGGATTTCCAAAGCAAAGATATAAGTAATTGTTGTTTTGGCTTCTTTTGAAAGATTCTTATCAGCGGATGATGACAAAGTACATACTTTTTTTTTAGTTGTCAGAGTAGTATTTTAGACTTAGTTAAAGAAAACGATTAAAAAATGATTAATGTAAAAAAAACAATTCTAGAAGACAAAAAATAATACTTTTGGGGGTTAGCTTAAACTTTATATGTATGCAAAAGGATTTGACTTGAGTAGTTAAAGTTAATTATTCTCAGATGATAATTAAAGAGACTTTCGCTTCAAAAGTCATAGAATAGATGACAGAGTTATTTGAAGCGAACTATGTGTCAGTCTTTAGAAAAACGAAGAACTTGAGTTTCGTAAACCTAACCTAAAAAATTTCATTATTTCTGTAAAACGTTGAACGAAAAGTATGTGAGAGACAGGAACGGAAACTTTTAACACGAGTGACGTCAAAGGAAACGCGAAACTGACGCGAAACGACAAAAAAGCGGGGTACTTTGAGATTGTCAAGTTCATCATCCCGGGGCAAGACAAAAGGGCCCTCGGTCGGGGCGCAAGAAATTTCTTTCCCACTCGAGCGGAGAGAGAATATAAAGTTGAAAATAAAATGAAAAAAAAAAGAAGGGAAAATAAGCGAGGTGAGAGATGCATTAATGCAGCTGGAAAACGCTGGCTCAGCTCTTTTCTATTTTGTTTTTTTTTTTTTTTTAAAGCGTCATCAGAGCACGCAAGAGAGAGGGAAAAACAAAAAAAAATTTTTTTTAGCAGCGCATAATTTCGCGAAATTCACGGGGCTTTGTTTATTAATTCGAGTAGAACTTACCGGGCCGTGTGTATGTGTGCTTTACCGATCCTCGAAATTCAAAGTGTTTTTTCAACAATTTTCAAACCCGCATATAAAGAACTCGAGCTTTCCATCATTATTTTTTCATTGTTCAAAGTTTCGGCCCGGCATAAATGACCGAACTGGAGGAGAGTTACGAAACTCATAAAAAAAGTAGGGGAGAAAGAAGAAGAATCCTTGACATATTTTAATACGTAAGTAGAACTGCGTAGCTTCCGTATCAGCAAAGTCCCTCTGCAGGTTAAAATACGAAAGTTTGTCCTCCTGGCTTCCTTTCAAGCAGAGGACTTAGTTCTTCTTCCTCTTTGGGTGGAATGAGGAATCGAGTTCCTTATATCAGAATTAAGGGCTTCAAGGCTGCGGAAAGGCGCTCTTTGATCTACGGGTAAAGTTACGGGAGGATTCGAGGACATTATCTGTTCGGTACGCTTTGCGTAATTGATGACGGTAATTTTCCTAGTGGGAAATAAATTTACGACCTTTTGACGCCGACGCGATGAATTGTTGTACTTGCGGGATTAGGAAGATTTTACAACGCTGTTATTTCAAGGACTAGAAGATAATTGTTTCGTCCGAGGCTGGATTATTAAAAATTTGAATTTTGTGGGTGATTAAAGTAAATGCAATTTTTTTTCGATTGGACGCGGTGTGAATTTAAAGTCCGCTGAATCGAGTTATTTTTACCATTTTCCGGGGAAATTTTAAACTTCGTTTGGGTGTTTAAAAATATCAAGGCTGCCGTTAAATTTTAAATCGAACGATAATTATTTGTCAGAAAATTTCGTCAAGTTTTAATTAAATCTAAAACTAATTAAATACCTTCGAATCGGTCGCTTGACGCGGGGTGAGGGAGGGCTAAAGTTTCGGCTGGTTTAACAACGTTCGAAACAAAAATCTAAACCATTAGCCGATATGTCAAGCACCTCGTCCAATTTGATTAGAATCGAACTTCCGGCCGAAGTTGAAATTCCTCTTGTTAGGGACAGCCTCCCCCGAGTTTGGACTAACTACCGATTAAACAGTTCATAATCGAATTAGATGAGTTAACTTCGGGCGAGTGCTTCCAGCCAGTGCTATCGCCAACCATCCTGACCGAAAAAATTATCTTAATTAACGACAGATCCAAACTACGTTACAGCGAACGCTGTTTAATTGCGGATTTAAGTAGAAAATGCTTTAAGCATCGACCAATCACTGCTGTCCAATTTTACCACTGATTGTAAATTTCAAAAGCTCTAGAATTAAGCTTCGACAATATAGGTAATGGTTATAAATTATATAATTTTAATAATATCTTTCTTATATTGTTTGAAAAGAAGGGTATTGATTTTTTTTGTAGTTAATTTTGTAGTTAATATAAACAAACAGCTTGATACTCAGTTTTTGAGAAACGATTATAAGAGAACAGTTGAGGCGTAGCTACCTACAAAACTTTACGATAGGTAAACTCAAGCTCGGTCAAATTTTAACGCTCAAATTATGAGCACAGTTATATAAATTTTCTAACATGGTTTATTGAAAAAAATCATAGGTAAACATATTTATTGTAAGTTGTAACTTATAAATATTGTAATTTGCGATCTATGTAAAAAAATTTAATTTTTTCAGCCTTGAAAAGGTCATCATAAATCGATGACGAAACGTTGACAACAATAATATAAAAACTAAATTTAAATAAATCGTTCCTGAGACCAACCAAACACTTAACATTTATTTTTTTTTTTTGTAGTATCGAACATCTTACTTTGAACAACTTCAAATAAGAAGAACACATCGTAAATCGAAAAGTAGAACAATAAACCAACTCGAAAAGCTCGAGCTTCGATCATTGCTTCGACATCTTGTTATTATGCGAGACGCGCATCTACCTCCGTCAAAGCTCCTTAGCGTCGAATATTACGGTCTTTGTCTTCAATTCCCGTAACAAACACTAAAAGCCGATTCCCCGAGTGCGTTTAATTTCTCAAGCCAAAGTGTAAACGAGCGGTGGCTTCTTATGCCAAATTCCTTTGACCGTTGGCTACTTTGACCACCGTTTCTGTTTGCCGCGGGTCTATCAAAGGACGTTTGAAGGATTCTAATTGGAATCAGACGCGCTTGGGCTGCCAATGCCAATTTCGGGGGTAAATGAGAGAAAAAAACTTCACTAAATTCTGATGCGTCGTAATCAAAGCCAAAAGAAATATAAGTTAAAGAGCATTCATATTTTCGCGGGATGAAATTTAAGCGACGCTCGCTCCTTTGAAAGGGATGAATAGACAAAGTCAATTCTTTTTTCATGCAAAAATGGCACATCACGGCTGCATGAAAAAAAAAAATTTCTCTTATTTAACGGTTTTTTTTTTTTAAAGATCCCATTGAACCCAAGGGCTCTTATTCTTCAATTGCAGTATTTTGCGATATGAAAAGAGCACTTCAATTCCAAACAAAAACATTCAAACTTGGGGAAAAATCGTAACAAATAGAATGGAAAAAAGAGTGTATAATGGCCTTTTTGAATACGGTTTGTATGGATTCTTCAGAATTGACTGCGGAAGACCGGCACGCGGGAGAGAGGTTAAAAAATATATATAACCGTATATGAGAGAAGGAAAAAGTGACAAAAGAGCCGGGATAATCGCGAAAAAAGAGACTTTTTTATCTTCCTTTTCTCACCCCCTTCCCCCCTTTTACACTGGAATAATTCAGCTTGAAATATTAAAACATTATGCGCATTATAAAATTTGCCCGGACGGAAGTGGAATCCATTATTTAGATCCGTGTGCGAATTATGCTAAGAGCATTAAAAGAAAGCTTGAATATTTCAGTAACGAAGATTAATATTTATCGACGGAATCCGAAACAAACAACAAACGGATCAAGACGGAAATTCGGGAACGAAGAAAAAAGGCCGTTACGCGGTCGCTTTGTGTCGTCGCGTCGACCCGAGAATAACCGAAAGTGAATAATCACGTACATATGCGCGCCCAGGGGAACGAGGAATTGAATTAAAACGTCAACGTTCGCTCGCAATAATGGGATTTCCTCGTTCACGCGAAAGAGGGATGGAAAAAAAAGCCTGAAAACGTGCGAAAGAGGACCAACACCTCGTCGTATTTGAATGGATTTTTTTCAAAGTTTGATTGTTCGGAGCTTCAAATAGATTGTTTGAATTTCACGAGTTGACTGAGAATTGAAATTTTTATGGAAAAAACCCCCTTGACGGTTATTGATTTAGTAACTTATTCTTATGACTGAGATTGTTATAAATTATCATATTAAAGATATATACTTTATACTTGATTTCTTACATCGTTGCTTATTACATCAAAGTATAATATTTTAGTGAGTTGTAAAAATGTATATCTCATACAAGTATGATAAGATTACACCCCTGTACTCGGAAAATAAATAAATAATAATGATAATATCATGACTATTTGGAAATAAAATTATGTAGTTGATAAATAGCGATGTTTGTGATGAAAAAATTTCCCACGTTGTAAATCATGTAAAATGGTAAATTTTGATTATTTTTATGAGATAGATAAATTTAATAAATTCTTAAAACTCGACATGATATAATTTTCAACCGTCTTCCTTTGTTTGTAACTTCTGAGAATCCAAATTTTCTAAAACTGCATTTCACAGAAACATCTCTCTGTTTCTGTTTTCTATAAGAGCCAAAAAAACATTATTTCACTTTTTTCTCCGAATACCTTACTAAATTCGATGAATCTTCAAAATTCTGAGAATTTAATAAAAACCTCCCTTTGAAAGATAAACATCCAGGAATTCGCAGATGGCCATTTTTCCTTGAATTTAAAACCCCTGATACCGGACCGAGTCAAAGGCCGGAAGTCATGATACTTCCGAAAATTCAATGAAGCCCAGTTGTGCGGGAAGAAGGTCTTCGCGTCGCTCGGTTTGATATTTTGGGAATTCCGCTCGCGCGCGTTCTGAGTCACGAAGGAACCGATTACGTATTCGGGTCGCTCACCTGCGTCAATCTGATATAACACGCACGCGGTGCAGGTGGCGTCCATATCGCTTCGCTCACTCCCTCCCCAAGATTGAGTATGCACGCCTCGGTTACCCTCGATTACCAATGTCGCGACGCGTAATGGCTCGGAGCGTTATCTCGGGAGGATCGAGAATTGATGTCGAGGCGATTCCGAGGTCGGCTCCGTGGTTTCGAATCTCTCTCTCTCGATCGGTCTGATTAATTTCATTCCGCATTGTTGAGTCAATCATCGCTTGAAATCTGCCCTGCGGTCTTGGATTTTTTGAGGTTAGAATCCGGAGTTTGGAACTTGAAATTGACTTAGAGAATTTAATTAATTTTTCCATCCTACAAAACCAAACATTTCATAAAAAAAGAAGAAATTCTGACGCACGCTAGGGGAAAAAAAGGGAAGAGAGGGATCAACAGACAAAGGGCCGGGGGTTAAAAAAATGTTTTCGACGAGCTTATTCAAGCCCGCCGAATACAGGCCGACGAGTTTTTGGCATTGTTCCGCGAACGCAAGAAGACAAGCTCTGGTATTCCAATTAAACGAATGGACACGAAGCTCGCCTGTCTGGCTTGTCCGTCCGTTTGCCTTGCCTGTCGGACTTTCGCTGGTTGCAGGGCCAGTGGGCTCCACCCTCATTATGACGTTAGCGAGCTTGTTCCATTGCACTTAATCGCGTGATTTATGACTGTGGCGCTGCACTGATTTTACTCCCGGCCGTAGACGAGGAATTGGATTGTTACGGATCAAATATCGTATCTCCAGCGAACTCTGATGGATTGATGTTGTGTGGAAGTTACGTTGCGCCAAGTTGTAACGGACGGCTAATCAATTGGTAACCGGTCGAAAGTTGACTGTTCGATGATTGGGATTAATATTGATGACTGGTTCGACGTTAACATAGTCATATTTATAAATTCTAAATATTCAATGTATTGAGAATAGAATACGTGAAAACTACCGTTTTCACGTGTCTTTTTATATTGATCGAATCTAGGTGTAATTTTTATAACAACTCAGATTTAAAATCTAGGATAAAGTCGAATATTGACAGTTATGAATGGAATCCTATAAAACTCTTAGCTTATTTTACTTATTGAGGCTGTCATAAACTATTATTTTATCATTTTATTGTTGCACTTTATTATTCGTTTCATGCAGGCATATTTCTTTGTCGCTGAACTTAAAAATTTTTAAGGTTTCATTATACATCAACAAACATGGATCTTAATCACTTTCTACCAGATGTAGGTCAGTTTTAGCCCGATGTAAAAACCCTTGTGCAGAACTATTTGCATACGGTATAAATCGATTTTGCAATCACCCCTCATGAGCAAAATGCATACGCCAGGCAAAGACTATCACGCGAGGCAAGCAATTACAAGCAGCTTGCCAAGGTGCGATGATTTCTCCCAGGGAAATTCGCGGGGGGTTATGGTAAGGGACCAGCTCTTAAAGGGCTTCGGTTGCGCATATTAATACCCTTTGCCTTCCCCCACACGCGGCTGATGCAATATTGCATGCCTGAAATTCTCATCCCGCGCTTGGGTCATTTCGTATAATCGGAACACACTCGGGGTGTTGGCCAACCACGAGATCTTGAATAACAATCTAATTCAAATTTTGAGGAAATAAAAAAGGCGGACTTTTTAAGAGCTACTTTAGTTTTGCATTTCAAACTTAAAGATCCTCGAACTTTTCATATCTTCTTCTGCTGGGGAGTCGTTTTTTTTCTTTGCGTTCGCGCGACCACAGACAGAATATTAAAGAAAGAAAGGTAGGAGAGCGGGGGAAAAAATGATAAAAACGGAGAAAATTTAATGGCAAGAAAGATTACCGACTTTGCTGATAATGCCATTATAAACTGTGAAGATAAAAGAGAAAACGTGGAGAAAAATGTTTTTTTCCCTCCTGCGCTTCCACTGGTTCTTTCATATTTTCTTGAAATATTGAATAACTGTTTACTAATGACGCCATTAAAATGGAAATAAAGCTCGAAGTAGAAAGGAATAACGATCTAAATATTGTGGCAAATGCTTTCCGATATTTAAATACACTTGATAAACTGGTATTTATGAAAATATAACACTCTAACTCGTTAAATTGCACGTAATCAAACCCATTTATAAGAAAGTGATTCATAAAATTCATTCTACAACTATCATTGGTCAACTCAGATGACATTGATTGAACATGTAAATTCAATGACAATACTTTTAACTTTTCATCTGAATTGTTAAGAGGAAATATGCAGCAAGCTTTCACCAAAGTGTCAAGTGAACTGGACTCTAAAAACGAATACGAAACAACTGTGTTAGACCAGTCTCAAAAATCAAATTTATCTCAGCAACCTTAAATTTAAGCTCGCCATTAGCCTGTCTCGTAAATTCGGGCTCTCGGTTAGCATCATCACCGATGCAAGGCGAAACCGCGGTGCAGGTCATCATCCACGAGTACGCCATAAAGTCTGACGCAGCACAACGGCCAGGGTATTGTTAATCATTAGCAGGAGACCTGCATTTTGGTGCAGGGGGATGGTACAAGCCAATCGCAGTACCTCACAAACTACGTGAGTTATGTCCTTTGCCGAGGTAAGAAAAACGCTGATACCATGGAAAGGACTAAGCTATAAGATTCATTACAACAAATAAAAACTGGAATTCTATCTAATTGACTGATTATGTCTTAGAGATATACATCATTTGGGAATAAAGGATACATTGGAAACAAATCTATAATTGACAACTCCATTGTTTAAAACTGTTTGTATCTACATAAAAACATCTATTCTCTACAGAATAACAAAGTTAGGGTACTTTGTCACATTTATTAATGATTCAGAAACACTTTAAGTAACTATTCAGACATCCTATCGAAAGAAAATACAGAGCATTGATCAATACCTAGGAGTTTCAACTACTTTATACAAGACAATAAAATAAAATCCATCGCAGTAAAGAATCTTCAACTCTGCAGCAAAAACCCACACGTATCCAGCCGCGTCAGGGGGGGATTAATCGATCCCTCATTAGTTCGCGGGAGGGCCAATGGGAGGGAGAGAGCCAGCCATGAATCATGAAAATCGCATCACGAGACGAAAGCTGCTGCAGCAGCAGTGGCAGGGTGTTTGATCGGGGAGTTAATGATCCGACTTTGGCCGTATGCGAAGAGGGATAAACGATGCATGGTAAATAGGGAGGGGATGAAAGGGTGCCACGGAAACGCGGCGCAAATTGCTTTAATTTACACGGCAAGCATTGTTACCGGGATATGGGATCGATATATTACCGCTCGTGTGCGTGTGTGCTTTGTCATGAAAATTTTCCAAAGGACTCTGCAAGCACGTCTGTTTGCTGTTTCGAATTTTCCGAAGAGTGAAGATCGTAATTCACGTGGATGAGTGCCGATATATTCGGCCTGTTTACTCGATGTTGTTATTTAGTGGATGGTGGGTACGAGGGCTTGTTATCGGGTGCGATCGAGTGTCTTAACGTTTCTTTATGAGAGCCGTGCTGAGCTTTAATTGGGTTGATGATTGATGGATACTGGTTGTTGGTTTAATATGTTGTGCTAACAATTTTCATTTAATGATGATCAAGCATACGTTTTTTATGTATGACTTTTACATGTCCAGTTTTAAGACATATGTAGAGGTAATTTTAGCCCTAGGTGTAAATGACAATGAGTAGTTCATAAAAGTAACTAAAGATCAAAAAATGGTACTAAAAATTTTCAACCACAGATATTTTTCTGTACTACTAGAGCTAACTCATACTTTTTCAACAAGAAAAGTTAAAAAAAATTTTCGTCTCTGACATTGCAAAGTTTATTATATGTTAAACAAGCTAACTACGTAAAACAGAAGACAAACTTTATTCTAACACCAACTAAAATTTAATACGTGTGCAAAAATTTCGTTTGAATTGTTCAAAACAATAAATTATTTTTTTTTAAAAACTAGCTCGAAATCTCAACCCGTCGATTCCACACGGCAGACAGAAAGAAACAAAGCGTAAAAAAGTGCACTTGCCAGCTCGGAATTTTCCGGTGCAATCCGAGCGCCAAAGCGGCTTTTCCTGGCGACAGGGAAAAGCCTCCCCCAAAAACTCTCGATAAAAAAAAGAAAAAAAAAAAAAAGAAGTAAAACATCGAGAGCGCGCGTTTTTCAATGAAGACCGTGCGGTATTCCGTGAGCGCCAAGGTGTATGTGTGCGAGTGTGTTTGTTCCGGATTCGCGCCCTGATTGCTCCCAACCTCGCTGTATTTCGGGCACGTGGACAGATTTATTGACGGCAGTGCTGATCGCGTTTTTGTTTTTCTTTTTCTTGGTTTGCTAAGGTTGCCTAGAAAGCTGCGGATTTTATCTAGTTTATTTTATTAAGTTAAGTTTTTAAAAAAAGTGTGCTTTTTTAGGTTAGGGTAGCCTAAAATTACTTTTTCTTCGATTTTAAGTTTGAAAAGCGTTCAAAATAATAAATTGTTGATGTTTTGATTATTTGAAATTCAATTTGAGACACAAAACAAAATTATTTTTAGGTTATGTAAAGGGAGGAACTATTTTGAGGTTATTTTGAAATTTTATTATATCTACTAAGAAAAAACTAACAAAATTTCTTGTAATTTTTACTCTGTTTCTTATATTAAGGGGGGGCCTTGGAGGGCAAAAAAAGCAATTTTTTGGGTATTTTTCATGTGCAAACGGTAAAAGTTAATTAATTCATTTAATGACTATCTATTTTAACAACATTTGAAGTATCTTTAGTAATTTTTTAACTTGATACCTTACTTTCACGACTTTTTAAACGCCAATAATGACTAATTTCAGAATATAGGCCAAAATGCATATATAAATTATTTTAATGTTCAATTACGACGACTAGACACGAGTAAATTGATTAAACTCTCGATATCAATCGACTAAGTGAAAATTTTTGAAATAATTCGATTAATGATTAATACATCAGAAGGCGGAGTCACCCTAATTCCATCAATTGATTCAGCAGAAATGGAGCGCGAGTGGCTTTGGGCCTCCCGCGGTTCATTATACATTTAGCGTCGATATAGCAGCAACCAGCCTTTCGATCAAAGAGAAACGCTTCAAAGCGTCTATTAATTTCGAAATTGTGCGTGTGTGTGGACGTGAGTCGAAGAAACAAAATAAAAGGCAACCCCGGCATTGAGAAAATAAAAATCGGGTCACTGTGACTCGTTACATTAGCGAATCGTCAAGGGGAAAAAATGTCCCGTTGCCTTTACGTCTGCCGTCTCGTTATTGAACATTTGTCCTTTGATCTACCGCCATTGAGCAAAGTAGCTTCTTTATATATCCATCTATAAAAGAGAGAAGGCTATTTTCGATCTTCGAGTTAGAGATCGATTGTCAAAACTGAAGTGCTATTGGTTGAAAAAGTTTCAAACTTTTATTCGTGATGTCATTGGTCGATTCCGTTTGGTATAGAAATTCAAAACTTCGTCTGCAAGCAGAAGGCTAACCTTTCTACGTAGAGCCGAGAGGCTTCTTTCGTACTTAAAAAAAATCTATAAACAATCTATAAAAGAGGAAGCAGTATTTAAACTTAATAATCTGAGTGAAGTGCAAACAACCAATAAGGCAGATCAAAGCAATATTCTTCAAGTAGTATATGTTTTGCTTTTTTAGATATAGTTGATCAAAACATAATCAAAACTTATTGTTTTTTTTTTTTTTTTTTTTTTTTGTATTGTAAGGGAGATATATCTTTGGAAGTTTCAGAAATTTTTTTCATGTATGTACATCTTATACATATATACTACACAGTATAAATTGTGAGTGATGACGTTATGTTTACCACATTTTCTAATCTTCAGTATTTTTGATCAAAAAATTATTTTTAAAATCTTTAAATTTTTATGAAAACTATTTCTGAAAAGCCATTATCATCTCTATTGTGTTTCTGATTAATTTAATATTTTATGCCTATAATCTTTATTATTTTGTGTTCTTATTTAGTTATTAATATTTCTACCTCTTTTTTTAGCGTAACGATACAAAAATTACGTCGAATCGTTTCTCCCTTCAAAATTAACGGGTTCTCAGGATTCATTTATAAATATATCCACAGAAATAAATTATAATGGTGCTATTTTAAGATTCTCAACGTTAAAAACAGTTTTTTTTTTTAAGTTGATGTAAATAAATAAAATTTTAATTTTATAAGCAAATTTAAAAAAAATAATTTTTATATTTTTCGTCTACTTTCAAATAATCAATGCTGCTTTTTTCAGTGTAAAGATAAAAAATGATCTTCAGCTAAATTTCGATTTTCTTGATGAAGTGTGTATTTTTTCTGATGCTCACTTTCAATTTTTGTACTTAAGCAAAGACGTATGACGGATTCTTAGTATTTATTAGAAAAAATTCAATTAGTGCTGTAGCAATAAATTAGCTAAATCTTATATTGTGTTAATTGACGACTTGTTCCCTACACTGCTTCGCATTAGCCCATGGTCCAAATAGACCATGTGGAGTACGAGAAACCCAGGGTATGTGACCCATTCGAGTTATCGAAAGACCAGCGCTGAACCGGCAGCTGCTCATGGGGAACTTGTCCCAAATATTGCCCCCAATCAGATAAGTCTTGGATTAGACCAGCGCTGAACCGGGTGGCTTATTGGGAAATTATGCCCCAAATATTGCCCCCGGTCGAGATGATCTCCGACCAGTGCTGAAATGAAAACCCCGGTAAAACCGACTCCAAAGCAGTTGGGGTGAACGTAGGGATCGATGTTACCGACGCAACTAACGAAGAAAATAATTCTAAGTTGACCCCAAGACCCCTCGAACGATGTTGTTTCAGAAGCGAGCACGCTAACCACTGACCCAACGATCGCTCTGTCCAGTATGTTTACCTTGAATATTAAATACAATTATCGAGGTCGTTTTTTAATAAAAGAATTTTTATATTTTCCTTAAATGATATAACTTTATTTATTTTTTTATTTTTTATTTATTTTTTATTTATTTATTTAATATTTTTTTTTTTTCAATCACCCTCTACAGCCTACATTAGGCTCAGTAGCGAGGGCACCCCCACCACATATAATGTGTGGGGGCTTATGCCTGTCCTCACTTAAATCTTCCTCCTCACTATCCTATCACAATTTTACATTTATTCGTTTTTTTTTTTTTTTTTTAATTTGGACTTATAAATCTTTCGATTAGACTTATTTTCAAAAACACATAGTTTATTATTATTACTTTATCTCCTAATCTTCTTAAGAAATTTCCAAAAATTGATCTATCTTAAAAGATTTCAACTAAAAAAAAGTAAATAAATTCACAAATTGTACTAAGTACCTTTTAACTAAGGTAATTCAATACAATAATCGTTCTCACTTCACCATGGCATATGTATTGCAATACATAAGGTAGAAGTTTTTCAAATCACGTTTTCGTTCAAAGATGTTTTTGTGATAAATAAAATTTTATTTAAATTAAAAAAAAATTGCTCAAAATACCGACTTTGCAAGATCTACTTAATTTAAACACCAAAAAAGTTACTGTAAAAAAAATTTTGCTCAAAATCCAAGCTATATTTAAGAGCTGCACGGAAAAAAAAATTGCTGGATGAACCACTGCTTAGGTACAAGCACTCAACTCAGCCCGGATGAACCGGTCTGGGGGACGGGATTGACTTCGAACGAATTTAGGCGGCATGCGTCTGAAGTCAACCGGTTCATCCGGGCTGAGGATCGGAATGTTCAATGCTTATACCTGAGCACTGGTTTATCCAGCAATTTTTCTTTCCGTGAAGGTATTATCTTTTATGGTGAGATAGTCTTTCAGTTTTCTCACTACCAAGTCCGGTAAGATTCCTTGAAATATTGAATACAAAGCAGACTCAACAATTTTTGACTCATCTCTGGCAGCAATAACCTCTAAAAAAATCATTTCTAAATCTTTCTTATAACAAGGAAAATGGCATAATTTTTTTTTAAATTTGTCGATGAACTCTTCGTTCTTCGTAAGATTGATCAACTTTTTAAAATTTTTTTTCGAAGCATCGAATGCAAAATAATAAGAAAATGGAGCATAAAATATTGTATTTGACATTTTAATGAGTTCTTGCTGACATACCTCAAAATATCTTTTATGTGCTGGTGTAGATAGTATTAAATAAATTAGATAAAACTTGCCGGAGTAGCTTGGATTTCATTTCCAAGTCAAGTTACTGTAGCAACTCTGGATTTTTGGAAAGTATGTCTTTTATATCTTTGAAGATATTATCGTTATTTTCATCGCACTCTTTTGAATTCAAATCCATAACAAGCTGTCCTAAATTCATTTTTTATGTGTAAATATAGTTATCTTTCCGAAGGAATGAAGTTTATGTTTCGAGAAGTACTCTAGTTTCCACTTATATGTATACTGCACTAACACTGATAAAAATTACGGTTTATTTTGCAAGCTCTTGATTTTGGTAGCAAATTGAGACTCGAGCTTGATGGAGATCGCTTAACAGACTAAAATTTATCACTTCAATTTCAGCTATTTAAGCACTTGATTAAAGGCATGGTTAGGACAAATGGATCGCTGCGGTACCATCCTTGTCTAACCTGTAGAGTGGCACGGCGGAAGAGGGAGTTTCTGGCAACAGCGCCCCCGGTGGCCTTTGTTTCTTAGCATAAACAGGTATACGGCTCGGCTCCTACAACATCCCAGCGTGAGCCGAGCGGTATACCTGTATATGTTGAGCCTGCCTACACGGTGTATTAAATACCCTATGTAACTGTTAGCGTAATCAGATTGGGTTTACACTGTTATCTTCAAAAGCTAAGCACACACACACGCATGTATGCACGTTGACCAATACTTAAAATTAATAATCAATCAAAAAAATAAAAATTATTAATATGCTCTTAAAAGACTAATATTATATTATTTTTAATGAATGTTTATAAAACTGATTCTATGTAAAAAAAAAAATAAGTTTTTAATGTTTTAAAAAAGATTTATTTCATTTCTATAAAAACTGTATGAAAGTTATAAAATTCACACTATAATTATTTTTTATTATGATCAAATTAGTATCTAATTATTTACTTTACTATCTTACTAACAACAAGCGCGCGTACGCGCGCAAGTCAATTTCTAGTGTAGTAAAAAGTGCGGAAAATTTTTCAAGTGTGTAAACTTAAATTTTTACTGTAAGCGTGGTTTATTTTGATAGATTTCATATTGAAAGTTATAAAAACTCTGATTCATAATTTAATTATTGATCCTAAAGTGCGATAGCACTTTAATGGCGAGTTGGTTTTTCTACCGACTCCCCTGAAAGTGTACTGCTTTATATACTTTAAATTTTCGATTTTAGGTTATGTCGTTCACAAAATATCATTTACTAGTTATTATGAACTCACTCCATCGTAAATTTAATTGAAACATATAAATTATGAACCATTAACTTTTAAATAAATGAAAAATATTTAATTAAAACTGAAATAATATAAATAGCTTTTAATAATAATAATTATTCATGTATTATCCATGAATTTAAATTGTTGAGCTTTACTGAAAAGTAATGATTTTATATTCTAAAATATTAATTGTTGCATTATTCACTCGATTATTTATACATTATCCATACATTTGAATTGTAGAGCTTTTACTGAAAAGTATAATTTTATATTTTAAAATACTAATTCCTGTAAATTAATTTCTACAATGTTAATACTTTTCATTATTTACGCACTAAATTAGTTGAGCATACGGTAGCATAAAATTCAAAATATCGTATCTACGAAATCATGAAAGCTCGAGCAAAACTTTCCGCGTATAAATTTTTTCGAAAAATTTTACATGATAAATCGGTACACGCGAAGTTACGTTGTTGAATAATGCAAGATGTTTGTTCATCGACTCCGGGGAAGAAGTCGCTCATCGCATGCCCTACCACGCCCTTGCCCATACATCACTTCTTCAAAAAAAGTCACACGTTTCTATTTTTACGGAAAAAATTTTGAACTCGTAAACTCGACCCTCGACAAAATTACTACTGAATTAACGTAGAATTTTTGTGGTAAATGGCTAATTGAGTTTTAAAAGTTGGCAGGGCTGCAATGAATTTTTAATATGAAACGCGGGCTAATTGAAATAGTCACGATATTAAAATTATTTAGCGGTAGTCCGAGTTGAAAGAAAATTAATTACCGCGGTAATGTTCTTCTCTCTCTCTCTGTAATAGTTAATATATTTTAAATGAGTAATTTCATCCTTTCGCCCGAAGACATTAATTCAAAAGAATTACTATCGTAAAATTTTCTCTTTTACATTCCTTTTTTTTGGAGTGAAAGAAGGGGCACGACAATAGTTTAAAAATTTTGCGTCATTAAGCCCCTTTTATAACGATTTCTTTTGAATTGAAATTATTATGCTCGTGTAAGTAAATTAGATTTTCCAAGGGGGTAGGGAGTTTCAGAATTATGCACTTACGTTAACTACATCTAGAATTCGCCAAGTAAATTTATCTCGTCGGTATTAAATCTTCGCACAAAACGCTGAATGCGAGCGCAGTTAGTTTTACTCGGGATCTCTAATTATCGCGGAACGTATAAATATCCTCATTTGAGTTGAAATTTTTTAAATAAACTTTCCGTAAAAAAAAAATATATAACAATTTTTTTATAAATTCGATATTTTAGGATTATCAAGGTATTTGCGGTAAAAATGAAAATCCAATAAAGTATCGCTTTATTGGGTTAAAATCGCCAATTAAACTCTAAATAAGTTTCTTTTTTTATTCACTTTAAAAAAATTTGTTTTTTCAACGTATAAAATATTGGCACTGCAATGCTAATAGTGTCAAGTTGTTCGAAAAAAAAAATGTTTCGAGTTACACAATCTCGCAAAAATCATCTATAAATCATTTCCAAAAAAAAGGTTTCAAAAAAAATTTTAGAGTAATTTTAGGACAGGAAGCCATTGCCGAGATTATAAATGTGTATTTTTCAAACGAAGATTTACAACGAAAGCTTTTGTGAATATGGAGATTAATGCATGAGGAAACTCGGGTGTTACACACTACGAAAATTAACATATTTTTCTCATCATGTACTTCGCTTTAAAAATTTAGAGCTTTCAGGATTTTAAATCAAATAAGTATATCATGGTCTTTTGAGAAAAAACTCTGCTTTTACGGATGGAAGATTTATTTTGTAATAAATTAAAAATTCCACTTTAATAAATATCATACGAAAATTAAAAAAAAATTTAATGTTAATTCATTATTTTAATGTCATAAGTCTTTATGTTTCTGATTCTGTAATTTTTGTAATAAAAAAACAGAATAAAGTTGGCAACTTTTTGAAATTTTTAATATTTTTTTTCATAATAAGTTAGAATTTCAAAGAATAATCGAAACATAATGTTTCTTTAAAAAACAAAAAAATAAAATAATTGAAGGAAAACAAGTGTTTAAATTTTTTAAAATTTCAATATATATATTTCAGTACATAGAAATAGTGCTAATGGGATTTTGGTCCAATGACGTCATCAGACCGTAGTTTCAAAAACTTTTCTTAATTTTTTTCTTGATCAATTTTGATTTCAAAATTCTAAAAAAAATGTTAAAATTCATGAAAAATCGAGTACTTCTAAAAAAATATGTTATTAAAGTACCGGTTGCCAACCCTATTGATGAAAGAACTTTATTCATTTAATCAATGCTTCAAAAATCAAATTTCGGTCTCTTATTACCGATACCCGAAACTTTTGATAAAAAATAACAGAATAAAAAAATATTGCCCGAAAAAAAAAAAAAGAAGAAAAAATTCGCATTCGCAGATTTCTTCTCGTTTCCTGTTTCACGAGCGCAAACATAAAAGTACACGGCTGAAGCCCCCCGGAATATTTCGAATGCATGTAATATCGAAACTCGGAGCGATATTCCACGTGAAAATTGCTGGCAGCATCCGGTAAACTTTACATTCCGATATGAGGTGTCGTAAAACAAGTTCGGGCATTATTGCTCACGCACCGAATGTAAATTATATTTCTCGCGCGAAATTGGAAAATATAACCCCGGAGATGAAAAAAAATACTCCTGTGTGTATATACATATATATACACATATTTTTTTTTCTTTTTCACGCACGACGTAAATAAATTGTTTGGATGCTGTACCCCACTGATAAAAAATCGTCGAAATTCGTCAAAATTTTAGCGAACGCGTCAGCTCCAGGCTGTTCGTGAATTATTGATATTTATGGATACTGTTGATTACTCTTTGGTGGATGAAAAAAAAAAAAAAAATTTTTTGTAATTTTTGATTGATTGCCCCCTTTTGCACGTGTGTCTCTGAGTGATTCTTTTGGAAAAAAATTAGTGTTGAAAAATTTCAGACGAATTACGATGCGAAAGGAATTTTTACATTTTTCAGGGGGATGAAAATGAGTTAAAAGCTTTTTCGAGTGAAGATAAATGCGGAACTTTTTTAATGTATTTTTGCCGTACGCAATATTGGTTTACGTTTTATTCTTTGAAAAAAGGTTAAAGCGAATTTTTATTGCTGAAAATACCGTATCGTACCCAATTCGTTTTGATAATTTTCTTTTATTTTCCACCCGAAACTCGTATTTCAACGTGAAATGAGTTTTGCATCAAAAATAAAAAACAGCAAAAATTACGTATTTAAAAATATATAAATTTATCTGTTTGGTTTTAAATAAAAAGAGTGAAAATTCAAAAGAAAATTTATGATTAATAAAAAATGAAGATATTTACCATCCGACTGTTCTCAATCAAATAGAGCTTGAATTACTTTTTACTCACGTCAGGAAAATTTATCAGTATTCGAAATATGTTTGAAATTATTGTATACCTGAAACAAAAAAAAAACATTATTTGAATAACGTCTAATAAAAAAATTTGGTTTAATTTATGTGAATAACAAGTACTAGAAGATTGCAAGCTTTCTGAAAATATTTGAAATTCTAAGTTTAAACGTTTTATCAACATAAAAGAAGCTTGAAAGCTCTGTTAAAATCCTTTGACAATACATTTTATCAGTTTTACTAAAAGCTCGAAAGTTTGCTAAGAATTAATTTGAAAATCAAAATTTCATACATTTATAACTCAAATAGAAGCTCGCAAGCTCTGTAAAAAATATTTGATAATCAAAGAAGCTTGCGACATTTTTGGAAAAAATATCCACAAATCTTAAGAACAAAAAACTTGCAAGCTCGCTGAGAAAAATCAAACAATCAAAATTTTATTCACGAAATAAATTTTTGGTATAGCTTGCAATTTTTTAATTCAAAATTTAAAAACTTTATTGATCTTCCCAAGAGCTTTCAACCTCGCTGTAAAATCGAATAATTACAATTTCATGAATTTCATGAAATAGCCAGTATAGCTTGCAAGCACACTGAGAAAAATCTTTTAAACTTTGAGTTCTTAAATATCCATCAACCTCATCAGACCTGAAATCTGAATCTGCTTTTAAGTATTATGTTCAAGCTTAAGTTTACTGAAAAGCTTTGTGTAAGTTATTTAATAAAAACAAAATATTTATAAGATTTTAAAAATCATAAAATAAAATAAATCTTCTTACTAAAAATCAGTGCTACATATCCTCCGAATTCCCCTACAAAAATTAATTTTCATATCTGGTGTCTGCAACAGATATCGATTTCTTCAACAAATTTTCAAACTAAAATACACTCTACCAAGTCATACATTACAAGGGGCTCTTTTTCCTCAAGAAAGTAGAACAAAGGTATAATAATTCTCGAGCAGGCATTATTAGCCACCGGCCGGATGCTCTGCTGTGTTACTCGCTCCTCATTCCGGTCGTCGCGCAAACATAAGCTAGTCTTACGAGGTATTCCGTCCACGCTGGCAATTTCGTGTATTTGCATAACCCAAAAACTCACCCCCCAGCCGACCTACCTCGGCCAACACTTACTCGCAACCTCTTCAAAGTTTCGAAGAATCAAGAATGCCGAACTTGGTTGGTCCCTACTTTTGGCCTTTTTTTACCTCAGTTGATTTTTTGAGGTTAGGAAATTTTGTCGAAAGTCGAAGAATACTCTGATTGGGTGAATGGAACCTGATGGGTTTAGACGGTGAATCATCTTTTACTTGGATATTGTCATTTTCTTTACCAATGATAAAAACGACTTGTTCTTCAACTTCAGCAAAAACCCAAAGAAAAATTAATAATTTTTCACATCAGGCTTTGACTATGTACATACGTAGGTATACATGTGTATATCAACAATTTTAGACAATGTTTTTTGACAGACGCTTTTACGACTGTCAACTACATTTAAAACATGTCAAAAATGTCATTTAATACAACCTATTTTTGACATGACCAACACTGGTAGTAGGTAAAAAGTATTTTGATCACAGTATAAAGTTTCAAAAGAATAGATCCATCTTATCATGTTCAAGGTGATCTCTAGTTTGATATCTAGATCGTGCAAACATTTTTTTAATCATACAACGACAACGTAAGATGCATAATTCATTACGAAAAAAAGAGAAGCTCCCAGTGTACTTTGAAAAAGGGAAATAAAAGCTGCGTGCAAAGATAATAGGATGGAAAAAACGTAGTCTCACTGATTAACATAGTTACATCGAATAGAAAATAACATGCGGCGGGTTTTTCTAAATTTTAAATTTACTCTTCTCGTCAGAAGCCCCAAATTTAAAAAACACGATATGTGATGCAAATGAAACCAGCTAGCGTTTAAATGAAAAATGTCGGTACAAATTTTACATTTTTAATGAATGAAAAAGTAAATAATTTTCTCATGATAATCTTCGTAACCGAGCGATAAAATTAAAAAAAAGGTCTAGATTTTATTTGTACCGAACAGAAGTAACCGTCGAATATACACCGTGAATAACGCCCGTAATTGGAAAACTTCCCCGGGCGAGTAGTTTACCTTTGAAAATAATGCTCCTGAACTTTAACCCGGTTAACTTTTGAAAAACTTTTTTTTTTTCTTGCCTCCTCTTTGAAAACGATCATCATTCTCATCAAGCAAATTCCTTTATCACTTAATAATTCTTCGAAAGCTCGCTCCTCCCCGGGAGGATTATAAAATTAAGAAATAAAAACGCCAGATGGAAGCAGTGGAAAAAAGAAAAAAAATAATGGTAAAAAAAAACCGTAAAGTTCCATTTGCGGGTTCCGTCATGTTCCCGATCCCATAAAATTCGGGCGCTTTTACGACGCCATTGATTTTCCGCGGATGCTTTCTAACTTTTCCGAGGGGCTGGAGAGAGAGAGAGAAACTTTAAGTCGCAATCCTGCAGGGCAATTCCGAGAAATTGAACATGAGCCACGCCGCGGAGATTAAAGTGCCTTGTTAAGATTTACCCAGGGATCGATGATTCCACCGGGGAAGCTTTGAATTTACAACTATGTTGATCGGAAACTTTTCTTTATTTAAAACAAGAGTTATTGCGGTGATGTTCGTTAAAAATTGTTTGAAAGGTTGTTAAAAAATTTGAGTGATTGGGTAGTCTGCTATAATAATAAATTCAATATTGAATATAATGAAAAATAAATTAACATCTTCTGATACCGTACCAGCATTATTATAAAGATTTTTACAATAAACACAAAATTTTAATAAAAATTTTCATGAAAAAAAATTGTTTATTAATTTTTGGGTAAAGTGGTGTAAATAGCATGACATTTGTATTTACAGTCAACTTCAAAACATTGTTTAAGTTTAAACAATGCATTGTTTTCTGAATGCGTATTTACTTGATTAAATAATATTAAATACTCGTAGCATATCAAAAATTAATTTTGATATTAAAAAAAGCACAACTTTCTGATTATTTTTAAGTAAATAAACCTCTAATCAAAAATTAATCTGCATAAATCAGATTACAGTCGACCGCATGTTAATATTATCTTTCAAAAAATCCCATAAAGTTACCGGCTATGTAAACCTAGTTGCTATGTTCATGTAAAATTGTAACACGAAAATGACCTCGGGGCGGTATTAGCAAAAGCCTGCAATCAAAACGCGCGGGTGATTTATGATTTTGGCTAAACTCCCGAGTTTTTATCCCTGCCGATAAGCCCCGACCGCACGCAATTTTATGAAGTTATTAGTTTTATCGGAACGCCGGATCGAAAGGGGTAGGGGGGTGGATGATTACAGCGCGAACAAATTTTTCGAGGGAACATTAAAATTACATTATGATAAAATTCAATTTCCGCTTAGGGCTTTTTAAAATCTCGTTGGGCTTTATGGGTACAAAGTGCATTCGCATTGAAAAAATGGCGGGAGGTATAAAGGCGGCCCCCCTAATAAGTGTCGGGCAATAACAGTTCGGGCGTAACGGATACGTTGGCCTTAACGCTTAGTCTGCTCCAAAGCTGAGCCGAGCCACTTGGAGCTAGAGAGTCAATTGCAATTCACTCTTTGCAATGCCGCCCTTTTTTGTAAGAGCGGGCTGCGAGTATTTATAAGGGGCTGTTAAAGCTGTATTTTTATTGTGTTAGTAGGAATTATAATAAAGACGTGATAAAAAAATATCTCGAGTCGAGTCTTTTTCAAATTTCGTTTTTTCCAAATACATATTTTGTTGTGATCTTTTTAGGTTAGGTTTCCACCTAGCCCTAACCTTAAAATGTCAGTTGAAAAAGTGCAATGACGAAAATTTTTTTGTCAAAACGAAAAGAGTAATTCTTCATAAGAAGATCGAAGCTACGTTTTGTAGAAGTAGAAATTCCAAAGAAAAGCTTTTGAAAAAATTTTCAATGTTCCTATTAAATTATCCTAACGATAAAATTAGGTTAGGTTATCTTCTCTTCTCAACTTTGACCAATAAAATAGATTTTCAATTGACACTAGTTTACAATGATCATTTATTGAGTAAAACATTAATTTGACAAAACGTAACGGAATGAATTAATTCAAAGGTAGATTATGTTCCAAAAGCTGCAGCCGTAATCATGGCTGAGCACGCACCCTATTTTATTTATGAACTAATTGTGTTAAGCTATGATGCGATGAGCATTCCCATTACTGGAAAAAGTTATTAAAAAAAAATTAGATAGTAGATTAAGAATGATAGATCACTTCATTATACAAAAAATGTATTAAAATTATTTTAATGAACCTTAATGCATCAAAATTACTCTAATGAGATTTTAAATAATTTGCGCTGAAAAAATTACTTATACTGCAAATAATATATGCAACCACCAGAAATCAATAGTAGAGAATTTTTCTAATTTTGATTCAATTTTGTGGAATGAACGAATGTCTCAAATAATCTTCATATAAAATATTTTATCAAAAATTTAATCAAGCTTCAAAGCCGAGTAATAGCCGGATCGATTGTGTAACATCAGGACCGTTGAATCCGGTCTCAAAGACAGTAAGCCAGGTTCGACGCGCTCTGGATGCCTTGTAATCGCCTGCGATGGTACAAGGGCCGTTGATTGCACGACTGTTATAATCACGGCTAATCATCCAACAACACGGGGATTCTCGATTCCATTTTGTGTTGTTTCTCGACCGACTTACTTGACTTATTGCATGCAAAATCGTCAGTAAAATAGTTTATTTTTTCATTTTTAATTGAGAATCAGAAAGTAATCTGGATTAATTCATGAGGATCGGATTTTAGACATGCAGATTTAAAGATGCCAAAAACAAATTGATTCATTTGCGAAATCATGTAATGTGTGCATTAAGATATCTCTAGAATACTTTTAAATGATTTTTTAATTACTTTGAAAACTTTACAACAGCCCACTTCTGTACAAACTAAAAATCGCGATTTATTCAAAAATAGTAAAAAAACAAAATTGATTCTATTTGAAAAATTCCGTTTCAAAAAATATAAAACTCCCCGTATGAAAAGAATATATTTTTCCTTCTCGCTAGACTCGACGGTATTCGAAAAAGAAAACGCATAAAGGGGGGTCGGCATAGAGAAGAGGAGTCGAAGAAACGAAGTTAATCGTCGCGCGAGCGAGCGTCGTCCAAGCTCGCCCCGGCTTCGTCTAAATTCGATTCCTCCCAAGTTCATCCCCCGGCCGCCTTTCGAACGAGAAATTCGATTCTGTCGTTTGGATTCTATTTTGCAGAAGCTGTCTTTGAGTTTACAGTTTCCCCACCGTCGTCCTCCCGGAGTTAAAAAACTACGAGGCGCTAACTTTGAAAAAGTAATTTTCAAACTCTCGACGTGTGCGCACAAACACACTCGACTTTTATTCCGTTATCAAAGTACGGAAGGCCAAAAATCATGTGTGCGCATAGTTTCGAAGCTGGAAAAAAAAGAGTAATCCTAACCTCAAAGCCGGGTACAGGAGTGTAACTCTTCGTTGAGAAACTTGATAAGAGCATCGTTATTTTTAATGAAGTTCAGCTACGTGCATTCAGAAAAATTTATTTTCAAACCCTGCAAGACAGTGGAAAAATTGATATTAATCGTAAAACAAATAAATATTTCTGAGAGGAAAATCGAGTGGGTAAGTTAATTAACCTTCAGGATATAATATGATAAGCCTGCGATAATCCTCAAAAGGCTCCCCCGAGAGGCAGGGTAAACAGAGATGAGGCGGTAAGGATCGGAAGACACTCGATATTCGATCTCTCTTTGCCGGGCGGGCCGATCGAATATCCCGAACCTAGTAATCGAGCCGGCCTCCCCATACTGGAAACTAATATTAAAGTTCGTTAATCACGGCCAACGAACCCCCTCCCCCACTCTCTTCGGTGCAAAATTATCCGTGTGTGAGGCTATAAATTTTCTTCAAAGGTAAGTCAGAATTGGAAACTCGAGATTGATTTTTAAGTAATATACTTGTTTTGAGGTTAGGTTTACTATTAACTAAAATTAAAAAAAAAATTATTGAGTTATACTTGTAATCTAAATGTTTCTAGAGTATTCTTGATACACTGAATTTATATATGCTTAAGTTTATGATAATTTATTTGAATGAAGGTTAAGTTTATGTAGTGCAATATTAGATTTTTTTTATTTTAAGGTAGTAGTTGTTGATAATCAATAAATTTTACTTATTTTTAATTAAATTTTTTGTTTTCAGGCTAAGCTCACAATTAATCTTAGTTATTTTAAAATTAATTGACTAATTTTTCAATTAGGTTTATGCTCAATTAAATTTACACCTCTTCTAAAAGAGTATATTTACTTATTTAAATTTGAGGTTAGGTATAAGAGAAATAAAAGTTACATTTTTTTTTATCTTCAACCTTAAGTATAGTTTATTTATTTTTGGGTTATACTCATGATTATTCTCATGGCTTATATAAATGTGAATATATTTTGAGGTCAAATTAAAAGACCAATTTAAAAAATATACTTATTTTAAAGTTAGGTTAGGTTCACCTTAATTTAAAGATTCATTAGACTGGATTTACCTATTTTGAGGTTAAATTCACACCAGATACATCCATTGAAAAGATCCCTCCTCAACTCTTGAAAATAACTCACTTTCTTTCAAATACGTTCTAAACTTTTAAATTGAATCGGCAACAATCGGTCTCGGTACGTGAGAGGTAACAATCACTTTAGGAGTCCCGACGCGACTTTTTGCCCCTCTTGTTTACCTTCTGGTGACCCCCCTTTTCCTCTTTTTTTTCCCTTTGAGCCCTCGCATCCGCAGGGCGAGTCTTTTATGCGCTTTGTTAGACCACTTCTCAAAGCTCGTCACACGTTTGTGTCGCTCTATTTCCCCCACCCTTTCTCTGTGTCCCAGTTTACGTCTCCGAACGGTCAGACCGGCCGACCTTTGAATTGCAAGGGTTTTACTTCTGTTAAACGTTTTCAAAAAATTTTTTGAGTAAAATCACTTGTAAAATTGTCGTACGGCTAAACAAAGCAAGGGAAAAAGCGGAGTATAAAGGACACCGAGCGCGAGCAGCTGCTCGAGACGTACGAGCGAAGTAGAAAGAGTCAGTGTGCGCTCGGCCGGGCGTAAACTCACCCTTCTCGATTCAAAACAAAAGGACTTATCGAGCGACGGACTCGCGGTTTTCGTTACGAGAAATGGAAAAAAAAGAGGGGAAAAATGTTTCGCTTTCTTTACCAATGTCTCTCGCTGATTTTTTTTTTTTTTTCGAGCTGCTGCTTTGTTGTTACACTTTGGTTCTGTTTTGTTATTTATCGTTGTAGAATAAATAGTAATGTTTAAACAGAATTTACCTCGGAATTGACTTAGAAAAATTTTATATGAAATATTTAAAAAGAAGATTATTTACTGTATATTTGAAATGCTGATGTTCGAAATTCAATAAGTTTTAATTGGGGATTAAATTAATCAACGTATTACGGGAAAATTGAAAAGCTTTAATACAATTTACTAATTGGTCTTCATTAAAAAAAAATTATTTTAACCGTTGACCCGTAGAATCCCGACTGATTATTCAATATCTTAATTAATTTCTGTTGGGAACAATTTTTTTTTTTTCTTCCTGAATCACAAAATAGTTTGTCCACCAGCTAATTTGAAAACTTACAATCTCACTCGGCACATACACACTGGGAAAGTTTGTTGCAAGTAGGGGATTTTCTTCCTCGCGGGGTCTTATATTCGTCTTAGCGTACCGGGTAATTTCGAGGTCTGCGGTAGACGTCATTTGCAGCTACTTGTTACCGCGCGATAACATTTAGGCGAAAAGACAAATTTGCATTTTAAGTGCCCTTCTCGCCCCTCCACGGTTCTTGTAAACAAACCTGCAGGGTGTGACGATGCAACGCTACTCGCATCGCCTCGGGCCGAAACTTCCTTGTTTGGGGGATGGCTTTACGATGTTGTTCTATCGTATTTTTACATAATATTTTTGAAAGTAATTTTACTCAAAGAGAGAATACTGAGAAATTATAATCATGACTATATTTATTATTCAAATGATTCTAAGACTCTAATTATGAAGGAATTTAGATATTTTGAAATAATTAAAAAATTTTAAAATGCCAGAAATTATACAATAATAAATGTTCTTGAAAATACCTTAATACTAATATTTGTAATTTTTTAATATTTGATTAGAAAAAAAAAAAAGAAATTAATTAAAATTTACAGTATAGTTAAATTTTTACTATATTATTACTTAGTAATTGTATATAACTGTTTTGAACATGTCAAATTAATTAAATATATCTATTTTTACAGATGTTCTAAGTTTTGAATCTTTTTCAAGATAATTCTATTAAATCTAGTTGAGTGATGAGTAAAATATTGAATATTTTAAGCTTATGGTTCTATCATGACAGAAATTTAAATAATTTAACCCACTTAGACGGCGTTATGAACTTTAACCTAAGTAGGGTTTTAAAGAACGAAATTTGTCTAATTTTATCAGCACCGTGAAATAAATTCTTTTATAATCCCAGATACGAAAATTTTAATTGATCGACTCATCAAGATCTTTAAATTAAAAATCACCATAATCACCCTAGCTCGTAACGTGACGTCCCAAGAGCAGAAATAAAAGACTAATCTCGTAGCATTCGCATCAAAATTCAGGTGCTCGTTGTCGAGTAAAATAATTGCAAAGGTCTTTCTCTCCCTCCCCGGGCTTTTGGTAATTAAGCTTCTAATCAAAATCCCACAGTCGGAGCTTGGAAAAGGTCGAGCGAGAAAATCGAGGTAATTCGGTAAAGGACAGCCACTTACGGCTACGTCCACGCGCAAAATGTCAGCCAATTATATTACATTCACCACTCCTGGTCTCTTATCCCATCTGCGGGAGGGGCGAAAGTAGCAAAATTTTCGGGGGAGGGCAAAGTCTGGCCCCGGATCTTCTAATTTTACGGCGTGATTGCTTTAATGCGACTGCCGGCGGTAACGTCCCACGGTTTAAATCAGCCCTCCTTTTTTTTTTTATGATTTAAATTTGAATTTATAATTCAAGCCCGGGAATAGATTTTATTTTCTAGAGAAGGGAAAAATAGGTGGAATATTTGAATAAGCTTATCCGAAGCAGTCGAGTCTGAATCAGCATAATTAAAGAAACTGAATATGCAAGCTCGCACCCGGGCTCGCGAGCAACCCAAGATTTCCGTGTCAATATTACGTAAGTGGTATGTATATTTTATACACCCTCGCTCTCATTAAAAATACTCGGATCATTTGCTCTAGGGAAGCCAGGGGAAAAAAAATTCGTAAGGGCAAGGTTGTTTTAGATAATTAAGAACGTTGAATATTTAGTCTGGTATTGACAGAGGACTTTTGGGGCTGTTTTTTTAAACTTCCGGTCTAATGGGAGCCGCACGAGTGGCAGTGTATTTGTCATGCAGAGAGGCCCGCCGACGTATATATTATCCACGCGCGAGGCTCGACGACCTAACTGGATTCGTTAAGGGTTGTTACCTTATCTCCTCCCGGAGCTGAGCGACTAACTCTTGGCTTCGAAGGCGTCCTTAAACTTCCTAATGATAAACTTGGTATTATAATTTACCGTACTCCACTCAGTGCGATGAGAATCGACAACTTTTCCGTTTAGTCCCTGGAAGAAGTGTGAATTAGGTTACCCATTAGATACCCATTTACTAGCTATTTTTAATAGTTAACCTGTTATTTTGTTAGTAACTAGCGATTTTATAGCTATTTAATGGATAGCCTAATTCACATTTCTTATGCCTCGTCTACACTGGCGGTTAAACCGCCTCTCGGCTTAACTTTGTTTAAAGAATTTTGCAATGTTGCCATTGGAATCGAAGTTCAAGATGTAACCATCTTAATCTTATAAATTATTTCCTATTTTTAAAGTTCAAATTAATCCTTTAACCATGCGGGATCATTGCAAAATTCTTTAAACAAAGTTAAGCTGAGACGCGGTTAAACCGCCGGTGTAGACGGGGCATTACAGGGGTACTTTACCGCTCTAAATATTTTTACTTTTAAAAATATATATGACTACTAGTATTTTTGGACACATACAAATGGTTAAGTTTGAATTATGTCAAACAATAAACCGTATATACGGTTTGATAAAATATTGAAGATATTTTGATGATAGTTATTTATTTATTAAAATTTTGAAGAATAAACAATCATAAATATTCCAGTATATTGATAGTATTTTATAGATTCAAATTTGAATTCAATTTTAGGCTAAGTGTATCTATCATACATATAACATTTCGATTGCCCGTGCGAAGAAAAACCTTAGCCCAAAATTTGCCACGAATAAAGTTACAATGGAGTTACTTTTAGCCAATAAAATGTCTCTGAAGGACTTTGTTTATTGTTTTAGTTTTTGCAGATTGGTAGAAAATGATATTTGCTACAATCCCGTTGATAAATAAAAATAAACAAAATTTTAAACACGCTAGCCGCGAATAAAATTACTCCTGGCAATTTTTATAGGCTGAAAACTTGGAGTCATTTCATTCGCGGTGTCGGGAAATTTTTTTTTTATTATTATAAATCAACAGTATGGCAGTAACGGTCATTTTAAAATTTTTTTTCAGCATTCTAAAATAATAAAAAAAGTCTTTTAGAGACATTTTTTTGTCCAAAAGTACCTTCGCTGTTATTTTTTTCGTGTCAATTTTAAGATAAGGTTTTTTTTCGTACGGGTAATCGATATTATCGGCAATATTCTGATATGAAAAAATATTCATTTGTCATGTTTATTATAGTTGCCAAAATTAAAAAAATATTTTTATTATTATTTAAAAGGATTATCACCAAGTGAATTTATCTACCTGGAAGTACTTAAAGCAGCGTCGAACGTGAATCGAAATACCACACCATAATCATCTCCATCCCCGCTGTGAAAAAGGTAAACAAGAAGAGCGGGAAGAAAAAAGGCTCGCTCATCAAGAACCCATGGAAAAATTTTTCCCGAAAGCCTCAATCACGGCGCGTTCATCAGGTGCATTGTCACGTTCTTCCATTCGCCTCCCTTCGATATTTTAATATTCCTCTCGACGTTATCCAACGGAAAAGGATGAAAGAAGGGTGGAATATAAAAAAAACGAAGAAGCTCTTCTCGACGCGGTAGCCGTTAAACCCCGGTGAAATATTCATGACTGTCGACGGAAAAAAAAGAGTGCAAGGTAAAAAGAAAAGAGAACGACCCGGGGAGCTTACGGTGGGACCCGGGGTGCCGGACCCTCTTGTTACGACCGAATTTACACCTGGCTTTTACGGCTTTAAATTGCAGCTGTGTGTGTGTGTGTGTGGGCGAGCTTTTTTTTTCGTGACCATGCGAGATCAAATAAAGAGCTTTTTAATGAGAACTTATCGTCCGACAGGTTTAATTGGTCGTTCCGACTTGTTAGACGTTGCGGCGGAGGAAAAAAAAATTTTTTTTTTTTTTGCTTTTACGATGGTATTAATTTTTTTTAATAAAGATTTTTATCGGGGTCAAGGGGTTTTAGTGTGAGTGAGATTTTTTATTGTGACGGAGTGTGTGAGAGTGGTATTTTATTTATTGGCAATAAAAAAATAAAATAAAATGAAAACAAAAACTTAGCTTTAAATTGAAAGATAATTGTGATTTGTTTTGAAGCCATGTTTTTCTAATTTAAATATCTCAATGTTTCGCTGACTTTGTTTGTCAGCATAATCGGAAGATCTTTATTTAAAAAATTAAAATACAGGTTATAATTCAAAAACAAAAATAAAATCCAACAAAAAATTAAATAAATAAATAAAAATAGACTTACTGTAAAATTGATTCAAAAATAAAAAAATCTTTCAAAGAAGAAGAACAAATTGTTTAAAAAACACTCAGTCAATCAAGTATTCCAAAAGCAAAGTCAATTAATAACGAATCAAAAAGGATGTTGTTTCGTCATTTGTCCTCAGAAAATAAAAAATGTTACGTATATTTATGTTAAAAGATAAATACAGTTCAATTTGTTGATGTAATTAATGAATGCTTTCAATATCTAACCACGATATATAATCAACAATAATTGATTATTAAAACGATTATTAAGTGCTCAAAGTAAACTAAAATATTCTACTTTCATCAAAAAATTTTCTTCCAATCATCTTTTTTTTCGTATAAATGAGATTTTTTATTGCGACAGAGTTGGAGAGAGAGAGATATTTTAGACGATAAAGTTTTTATAAAGTAGATAAGGCAAAATGTAAAGTTTCGGATCCAGCCGAGCGAATATCTGATAAAATTCTCGCTTGGCGAAAATCATGTCACAAATATTTGATCGACATACGAATGGTCCGCACTCGGCTTCCAATATTTGCATAATTTCTTATTCAAAGGAGATTCTGAACATTTTTCACTCAAAGATGTAAAGACTAAATCAATACACGTGAAGCATTGATTTTCAAATTACGACTCGAGCCTGCTTGGCTCATATTTTTTTAAAACAGGCGGAAGAAGAATTTTTTCCGATAAAAGAGTGTGCGGGGGGCTGTATGACAAATTTCTTGGAATTCGTCTTTATTTCAGAGCAAAAGATATGAAAAATTCTGACATGAGGAGTCTCTCGTAGGTAGTTGTTTGAACAAATTTTTCAAAGACTTTTAAATTTTTTGTGCTTGCTGAGCAAGATAAAAAACTGTGCTAGTCAAAGTGATTTCGTTGTAAAATAAAAGATATAGAAAATAGTCATTAAATATTCGTATAAAATCAAATTAGATGGCTGGAAAGTTTAAAATAACGGAATCCTTGAAATTCCAACTGTTCAGTCTCGGAGAGTGAGGGATTCCGCACTAAGCTGCGTAGTCTATCTTTAACATGATTGGTTGGAAATAGCAAAGTTTGTTACCCGACTCCCAGAACTGTTGGCTTTAACTTCCAAATTATCTTTGGACTACCGAGAAAGCTTTTATGCTTTAGCTTTTTTATCTTTACCTCTCTAATCTTTAAATTCAAAAGATTCAGATAAGTAAATGTTTCTTTATTAATTACCAAAAAAAAGTAAGTATAAAAAAATTTAAAACTTAATCGTATTAATTAATGTTTACACTTCGATGCTCCCAGCGAAGAAAAACCTTAGCC
Source organism: Encarsia formosa (assembly GCA_038277355.1). Taxonomy (NCBI): domain Eukaryota; kingdom Metazoa; phylum Arthropoda; class Insecta; order Hymenoptera; family Aphelinidae; genus Encarsia; species Encarsia formosa. The sequence continues at coordinate 12,175,270 of CM076184.1, read as the reverse complement.
CAAAATCTACCACGAAGAAAGTTACAATTATATTATAGTTACTAAAGTGTCTCTAAACTAATTTGTTTATTATTTTAACCTGCAGAAAAAAATGTTATATTGACTTTTGCTACCATGCCGTTGATAATATATCGACGGCATAGTAGCAAAGGTAATTTTAACATTTTTTCCGCAGGCGAAAATAGTAAATTAAGTGATTTTAAGACATTTTATTGGCCAAAAGTACCTCCAATGTATCTTTATTCGTGGCAGATTTTGGGCTGAGTTTTTTTTCCGCTGGGACCATCGACTTAATTTACCGTAAGTTATGAAATCTTTTAAACTTACTGTTTTATATAAAATAATATGATTTTTTTCAAGGGTATAGTTAAATAACTATCATAACAAAAATTAAATCCATAAAATTGGTCACGAAAGATTTTTGAACAAAAAATGTACATAGAAAAGAATAATTTAATTTCTGGATAAATAATAACATTCTTACCCTATTATGGAATCTCATTAATTAAAATTCAGATAAAACTCGAGTTAATGAAAACCAAATAATTTTCATTATTTCAGAAAACTCTTGACCGCCTTTCCAATATTTCAAGCTCCGCTGATCAAAGCTGAAAAACTCGGTCGAATAAAAAAAAAAAAAGTTTTCGCTGAAACAAAGCGATGATAACTCTTCGATATTCGATTCGGGCTTCCGTAATCGAGCCCTCGAGGATCATCATCTTTCCCGGATTAATAAAAGAGCCAGGGAGAATATTTTTTTCCATCTAAATTCAAATGAGCCGTTCGCGGTTGATTAATTAGGCGACCGACTGCTGCTGCTGCTGTTGTTTGCCTTACCGAAACCATTTAGTCTCGCCGGCTAAATTTGTTTTTCTAATGAGATTTTGTTTGGCCTTTAGTTTTGTTTACTTCGCGAGGACTTTGGACGGCTCCACACAATCAGACTGTTTGGCTTCGGTAATTTACTTTGGATTTTATTTGAAAAAGACTTTCGAAATTAAAGATACCAACCCCGGGTATTTTTAAACTTTGGGATGCGAGATTGATTTATAATAGATGGCGTCGATAATCGATGAAGCTTTTTATTCATTAGATTTCTATCTTCTTTTCTTTAATGAAAAAAAAAAGACTCTGGGAGATGAATATTTTACGATGATGGAGTGAGAAAATATTAAATTTCATACTCTTCGCGTGAAATTTAAAAGATAAATCGATATCGCGCTCACTGTAATACCCTTTGAGACCGTTAATGAAATTCATAAGCTTTCAATGGCTTATCTATTTTCTACCAATATTAAAAATAATATTCTTGATCTGATTTTGAAGTCTGAATTTACAGAATAAAGATCTATTAATACCACATATACTTCAAATGCACAAAAATACTCTTAGACAGTCGGACTGTCAATAATGAAGAGATTAATTTTTTTACTAGCAACTTAAAAATAAGAATGACATAAACAGTCCCAGAAAAAATAATTTATCCATAAAACCCATTATAAAACAAAAAATAAAGCTAGAAGAATAAATTCCGTGCAGAAAAGTACGTCTGGTGAGAAAAAGATAACCTCAAAAACGCATCATCCGATGATTATACGCCGCGAGTCATAATTTCAGTTCCCTCCTCGACTTATCTTTTCTCCTCAGCCTGCACTTGACGGGGTGGCCATAGCGCCCTCTATACTCCTCTTTTTTCTTCATACTTTTTTTTTCGCGCCAGCTTTGTTTCTTTGAAGCTCTTCTCAGGCATGGAAATCTTTTCTTCCTATTTTTTTTTCATCCCCTCCTCGTCTTGCTTTGTTCTTGAGCTCTTTGTCGCACGCGTTGCTTTATCATTCGGCCGCCAACCGGCAGGCAGGCAGGCTGTCAGTAATTTAGCCTTGCAAATGGGCGAGTTTAACACCCAGGGAAAATCGCTTCTTTTATCGCAGTCAACTACTCGCGTTTTATCCACCCGGCCTCCCCGTGGACAATAAGGCTAATAATTCCTTCAGCAAAGTGGAAGCAAACTTTTTTTTTGCTCTAGTGCAATAAATGATTATTTTAATCTCGTTAATGATTTATACTTAAACTGTTTTAGAATGAGACTAGTATCTAAAAATATTTGTACATCACATACATGAAAGAATGATTTTTTAGCTCTAGTGCAAAAAATTACTAAAAGACAAAGGAAGATTTTTTGCACTAGTTGGTAAAATAATCATTATCCATACTCCAGGATATAAAACTTTCGACTTTATCAACATAATCAATTTAATTTCTCGGTGAAAGACTTTACATATTTCTACAACTGTTTCTTCACCAGTTATTCATTAAAATAATAAATAAGTGTTAGTGAAATTAGTTTCACTCTGGACAGCAGATGAATACGAAGAAAAAAAGTCGTGGAACTATGCCTGAAAGAAGAAGAGAAGAGAGCGAGGCTCATTAGCGACTTCAGCACTTTTTTATAATCAACTGCCTCTTTTCATTCCGTCTGCGTGTCTTCTTCTTCTTTTTCTCTCATTCAGCTTTTATTTTACGTATCTTTCAAGCGAGCTTCGTTGAAATTATAAGCGAACCAAATTTATTTGTCCCACTTTATATTTTCAAGAAAAAAAAAAAATTTACCGTCTCGAGATGAGTTTTCCCGAAAGTAACAGTCAGACAGTTTCGAGGAGGCCGCGGGGTGCTCGATAGAGTTTTTAGGTAACTCAAGTAATCGCGTGTTGCGTAACTTTCTGGGATATACTTTCATCAAGAACAAGTTCATTAAGAGTACCTTACCGACAGCCCGATAGTATCCCTTGGTAATTTAATTACAAACCTGAAACAGAAAAGAAAATAGAATTTACGTTTAATCAAGATTCTCGAAATTAAACAATTAGTTATTGTAATTGAAGACGCCCAGGTGGAAATGGCGCAACAAACGCCTGCATTAATAAACGAATCTCGAGGTGAAGGAGCCCGGAGGATTCAGTGTATATAAAGAGAGCCCGCGTCGAGGAGGAGCTGTCGGAAAGTTCGTTAAAGTAGAAAATTGCCCGGCGATGCAATTTTCAGTCTAGCCCTGACTCCTTTCCAGGTTTAGAGGGCGGAGAAGAAGAGCCACCGGGCGCGAGGTGGACCTTAGGAAATACGTGAGAATTTTAATCGCATTTTTGTCGAAGTTTTAATTAAAGTACACCGAGAAAATGCAACCTTTTGGAAATAATTTGTTCTGAGTGCGGACAGACTTGTGATTTGTTGTTCTAACTTGATTAAAATTTATATTGTAGGGGATAAACAGCGAAGATTTCATTTTTACTCATTTTTAGGTTATGTTCATACCAATGTGGTCATGAAACAATCATGGTTCAATCATTTTTCAAAAATGAATGACAGTCTGGTTTCAGATGGTAATAAACTAAAAAAATTGTGACATTTTATCGGCTTTATTGACCCGTAGTCTTTACACTTTAATTTAGTCACAAATATTTATCGAATTTACTAGTTAATAAAAAACCAATTTATCTTAAAAATTAATAAAAAGATGATTATTTAATGTTATTTATTTTTTTATTTTTTTTTGTAATATTGTATGAACCTACTACTAAAACTTACAATATTCTTCCTAGATTAGAGAAACACTGAAACTTTGATAATTAAGCTGTTTTATAATAAACAATATACAATTGTAGAATAGTTTTACATAGACAATAAAAAATACTATTTAAAATAGTATATTATTCCCAGAGGGACTAAAGTTTGCAGTGGAGGCCCGCTGTCATTGCAAATACGTGGGCCTCCTCAGCAAACTTTAGTCTTGAGGGATATATGCACTTTTTTAAAGTCCGTTGATCACAAAAAATAACTTGATTTCCTCCGATTAAAGCCAAAAGAACGAAATGTACTCCCGAAGCGCCAGCGGCCGACACGCAGCCGGCCGCCATGTTGCGGCCCGAGCGCTAGCGAGGGCATGCAGTAGGCCGGGTGCGCGTTGGTCGATGGCGCAGGGAGTACATTTCGTTCTTTTGGCTTGCGTCGGAGGGAGACAAGTTATTACTTGTGATCAACGAGGTTAAAAAATGTTTTATTTTAAAATATAATCATCAATTTTGATTCATGATAAATTTTATATTTTTACGGTACTCTGGCCATCATTTGACACCCAAAAAATATCAAATAAATAATTTAACAATCACCATTCTTCCAACAAAAATTTCTTTCAAACAAAACAAAGAAGCAACTTTTTTTTCCCCGAAAAAGAGAGAAAGAAAAAAAAAAGGAAAACTTGTGAAAACAACTGGGAAAAAAAAGGAGAGGGAATTTTTTTTTTTTTTTCGAAAAGTACAGTCAATGACCCGCGAGAGAATAGCCGGGGAGTTAGGGCGGGGGGAAGGGGAATGAAAGGCAAGCGCAAACTTTGGCGGGGGAGAAAAGTGAGGATGGGCACGAAATTTCAATGCAGCGGTTGCGATCAGCACCAGCCAGACTCCTACTCGTAAAAGTCCGGCCCGCAACTATTTATCGCCCCGGACGAATTTACCTTGCGGTACTTTTAGCGCGGAATACAAAAGGGGATTTTAAATTGTTGGTTTTACGAAAAAAAAAACAAAAAATTTCTAAATTACGAGCTGGAGCGCACTATTTTCACTCCCCTTAGGCGCTGTATACAATTGATATTAATTGATGGCTTTTGGTTACTATGTGGATAATTAAAATTTAAATACTTTAAACTTTACCCGCGATAATTCAATTTAGCTGTTTTAATGAGAAATGTCGAAAGTTTATTACTCACTAATTTTATAGGCCGATACCCGGCCGTTGTAAAGTAAATTGAATCTCGATTGGATTTTCAAAACACGGCGAGGCTGAGATGAACAATATCGGCGTAACGCAGTCTTTAATGAAAAAAAATTCAAAGGCCGGGGTGTGAAAATCAATCGACAAGCCGGATGTTTTTCCTCAAAACCTTTGTCCGAGGCTTGTATTACTTCCCTTGTTTTTATCGTGTTCGAGGCGACAGAAAAAAATAGAATCCCGTCAAAGGACAGGACCGAGGAGGGTGTATTGTCGACACCTTATAGCTTTATTTTACGACGGATCAAACAAAACTCTTCATTGGATAGGGTGCTGCGTTTTTTTTTCGCATAAAATCAACGGCGAAGAAAAAAAGTATTTTACACGAGCTGCTTAACTGAAGAAAGCGAGTGATGAATTTTTTTTTTTTTTTTAATTTTGTCTGTCAGTAAAAAGAAAAAAAAATTATGATTGATTTTTTCAAAAATATCTGTCATATCGCTTGCAGTGTTGTTATTATTATTATTATCATTGTTATTACTATCATTTTATAGACTTAAAACTTTTTTGGATTATTAAACTTATATTTTCTCTACAGTAATCTTATTAAATTATTATACTTTTCTAAGTCTGTTTTTTTTATTAATATTGATTATGTTATAAATGTTGTATTCAAAACAGAATTTGAAGATATTATTTTTATAAATCTACTAAGACAAGATAATGATTTGAAAACAGTAAAAGATTTGAATTAGAAAAAAATTTAGCAAAGCACGTGGCGCCCTCTACATACATTTTTTCTCTCGTATAACAAATCTAATTTCTCTAACTTCACGACAATTTGTTAAATATAACTTCAGACAGAATAAAATTTAATTTCAGGGCAACGTACCCAAAAAGTGTTTAGGTTATGTTACACTTGGTACAAAAAAAAAAGAACTAAAAAATCCTGACTCGTTTACAGAACTCTTTTCAGGGTGGTACATCAAAGAATGGCCCTCACAAAGCGGACCCAAAGAAACAAAGAATGAAATTTGGGAACAAATAACGCACCTTTTTTCGGAGGAAAAACAAAACAGCAGCTTTGTCAAACACGCAGAAAGTAATTTCGAGGAAGGGCCGCCGCCGGGGAAAACTTGGCCAAAGAGTGGAATATCGATTCTGCGAATGAAGAGCGAGAGTGACGCTGCGTGTAGATGACACCGGGCTGGTGTAAAAATGAGGTCGATGGTTGACGCGTACGCGTTTTGCAATTCATACGACGAGAGCTGTATTTTGTATGTTTGATGAATTTTGCATTATGGAAGTAGGTGCCTTTTGGGCTGCTGAATGACCCCGCTGAATAACTTTCTTTCAGTTGTAAATCATTAATAGCATTGATGTTTCAATTAAGGATGTTCAACTCAAAAAATTAATCATTCTATCAAAATTTGGAAGTGATTAGGAGTCTAATAACGAAGATGTTAATAATTATTGTTTAGTATTTTAACACGATGTCTTATGGGAATCTGAACTTTTTCGTACATCTGTCGAAAGATTCTCAACAATGAATGATGACACAGAACGAAGTTTTTTTGAGTTATTAGAAGAACATTTTAGGATCATTTTGAGATGTTATAATAAGAGTATTAGGAGATTATTTATATTAAAAAACAATTCATAAAGACAAAAAATAGTACTTTTGTGAGTTAGGTTAGACTTTGGCAACCAATCAGCGTGCTTCTATAACGGAATATAATCGTGCGAGAGAATTTGATTCGAGTAGTCAAAGTTGAACTAAAGAACTGCTTGAATAAATACCTCTACAAGTTAATAAGATCGTTTGATTATGCTGTAAGAAGATCAATTTGAAACTTCTCTCAAGTTTGATAGTCTCAAAATAATTGTTTTATGAAAGTTTATCAATAGAATGCTAAAAGAACACGCCGTACGAACTTTCGAAGTAAACGATGAAAGCCCATGGAAAATTAGAATTCCTTCGAGGTACCTCAGTCGTTTCACTCTTTATCTTCAGAAAACGAAGTTTTCAAAATATCTAAACAAAAGAAAAGCTCGCGGAAGCATTGTCGCAGCGCATTCAGCAGTCGAACAAAGCGGAAAATCATTGTTTTACGCGGCTGGCACGTGGAGAGCAAGTTTGCACTGTCACTGGATTTTGCTCGAGTGCACGTCTTTCATTCGCTCGCGAACGAACCGCGGAGCGCGGGCGACGACGACCGTTCAAGTAGGATTTTATCGAGCGAGCGTCGCGCTAAAATTGAGTTTGCTTACCCAGGCAAACGTAAAACGAATGCTCGTGATGGGTAAGTGGAGGAGGAGTGGGATCGATCGGATCATGCCGAAGTACGTGTTCGGGCGGGCTTGCACACTACTACTGTGCGATACTCGTAAAGTTATTTTAAGAGATTTCGCGGAAGCTCGATTACTTTTTAAATTTTCACGATCGCCGCAAAAAAAACGCGCTTCTTCGTATCAAGAATTGTTACTTGATAAAAAAGAGCTTTACAATTTTAATTTTTCAAATATTCTTTTGCTTTTCGTGTTGTTTTTGACAAAAATATTCATAGTTGAGTAATAATGAGGTTATGTTACAAAAAGTTTACAAATGGACTCTGCCTTACAACTACATCTGTATTTATTTAAGATAGTTAAGACCTGCAATTAACGGTATTACATCATCACAACTTATGATTTAAATAAAATTTCGAGGTTATGTTCAAAAAATTTTAGAGTTTGATTCGAACCAAAGTTATAAATTTCTCTCTGTCTCTTAAGTAAAATTTTGAAGCTATTTCACTTAAACTTTTCATCTATAAACTCTCTCAATACTTCCTTTCATAAAAGAATTCGCTTGATCATTTTGCATTGCTCCAAAGTATCTAAATTATTCCCCGTTCGAAGCATCGCCGATCATTTTTTTTACCCTCCCAGGGTGAGATAAGACGATTTATACGTACACGGAGATAGTGAGAGCGATTGCAGAATAAATCGAGGGACCCGTGCTGTGTTGCAGGCTGTCTAGTCTGGGAACGCATCGATCAGTCTGGGGTAGCCCGAGCGCCAAGATATTGGGTATCGGAAAAGAGGATACCACCTCGCCGGCACGTACTCCACCTGTCCAATATGCTGCCGGTGCCTTCTCAAGAATTCTGGTATTAGAAGGGACACGTAATGACGCTGCGAGAACTACCCCCCAGCCGAGCCCCCAGCACAACTAATTACTTCGAGGAAGCAATAAAAGTGCTATATACTTTATAGACTGGGGTGATTTGAAATAAACCCATAATTAGTGTAGATGGCGCTGAAAGCACATGTACTTAACAGCTCTTAACTTAGATTAGAATTTCTAGTAATCTATTTTTAATAAAACGTAGAATTAATTAAGTCTAAAGCGAAAAAATAATCGAAGAGTGAGATGTAAATTAATGTAGATGGCGCTTCAAAGTGATGTCAATTTAAACCGACACATAGGAGTAACTCGATATTATAAGAGTTATATGATACACTTTTAAGTAAAACTTACATTAGCTAATTCACAGTGAAGAATTAATAAATCTAGAAGACATATCTTTCTTAACAAAGGCTTAGAAATTGTCATTTAAACAGCAAAAGAGTCACTGGAACAAACTTTTGATTGAAACTCTAAAACTAGCGACAAACTTGTGAGCTTTTTCAAAGTACGAAACAAGACCTAATATCCCTACTAAATCCTCTCAAACCAAAGTAAATGCTTTTCGTGTCACTGGATCCTTCTTCTTCTTCTTCTTCTTCTTCTGGGAGAGTGGAAACATCAGCAGCTGTCTAATTAAAGCCAGTGTTATTTCAAGAAAGCAAGAGTCGTTCATTGTTCCACGAGCTCGACAGTTACGATCGACAGTTGAGCAAATCCCCAGGATTTTCTCGCCCCGCAAGTGTCGCGAGCCAAAAGTCGTTGGCAGTGAAAGTGAGAGAAAAAGAGGGGTAGATGGAAGAAGCTTTACTCAAACTCCGATACTATAGCTGCATTTTCTTCTCTTGCCAACTCTTTCTGTTTAACTCCACTTTTTTACACGCGAGTGCTTTTTTTAACCCGCAGACGAGAAAGTTCGTACGAGCAGACAATGAAAGAAGAGACGAGAGAAAAAATTATATCCTGATTTTTCGGGACGAAGTTTGAAACTTTCCGAGCTTTACGCGAGTGCATCCTTTTTCAATTCCGCAAGATTATCGATGTAATTTTTTTTGACGAAGGCTGATGGAGTCAGCAAAGATGTCTCGAAAGTAAAAAAAAAAAAAAAAACTTCGCCCTCGAGAGTTTTACTTTTAACTTAAAAAAACTCCCCAAGTGGCCTTAAATTTGAATAAATCTTTCAACTTCGGATCAAGTTTCACGACCCGAATAATTCCGTGAAAGAGATGAGGGTTGAAAAAAAAATTTTAATTACATCTCGTGAAGGCAGAGAGAAAAAATTTTTCTCATTAAACTTTCATTATCGCGTCGTCTCTCTCGATTTCCGGCCAAAAAGCTCTCCCGAGATAAACTTCCCTCTTTGCCTTTTTTTATCTTCCCGGGGAGTTTGTTAGCGAGACAGTAATTGGATGTCCGTGGAAGAACCAACAACGTATCGGGGGTCCAAACAACGTATGATCGAAGTAAAAAAAGAAAAGCCTCGGATGATAACGAAGAAGAAGAAGAAGGGAGGTTGAAAAAGTTTACTGATTATACACTGTTCCCCGGACTTTATCGGCGCTCAATTGCAAGGGTGCCGGAGAAACGTTTTGGGAGCAGGCCAGGAGGCTGACGCCCGTAAAAATAAAAGTTTGTTTTCGTGCCCGAAAAAAAACTTGACTTTTCTTCTTCTCCCACCGGCCACCCTCTTTTTTCATCTCGGAGCTGAATGAATTCGGCGTTCATCCGGCTATCCTTGAAAATTGTGATTCAAAGTTTCCAAGAGTCATACCCGGGGAATTTATATGGGACTGGGGGCCGAATTGAAATCGATATATGACTCGAAAATTGTCTCCATTGACTGGATTGCTTTCTCCTGACAAACGATAGTTATGAATTTTCCTGATTTAAGGAAAAATGTGAGTTGGGTTTACTTGTAAATAGTTCTAAAATGGAAAAAAAAATTTCAACTTTTCTCATATTTATCACATTTTCTTCAGATGAAGGTAAACAATCGTTGTTATACTAATTTTTCTTTTTTTAATTATTATTTTTTTATACTTTAAAGTAAAAAGTATAAAAACAATAAGTTTTTTAATGTAAGACACCACAAGCATTATGAAGAATCTTAAAACTCAATAAAATATAATGTCCAAATAACCCTGAAGATGTCTCGAGTTTTTTCAGACTCTCTCAAAAATGTCGTAACACTCCTTAGAATTTCAACTAATCAAATTTTGTTTCAGAAAATTTCGCTTAATTCTGAAGAAAACAAAATAAATCTATTAATTATAAAGTTCCTTGAAACAGTTATATGCATAGTCTCTTGACAGACCCAAAAGACTTTTTTCTGCAGACTTTCCTTAAATTATAAATGTTAATAAATCTTTTTTTTTTATTTAAATTGACTTTATTAAAAATTCTACAGTAAGAAAAATAAAAGTACGAAATTTCTTCTAATGTAAGATACCATGTAACTGAAAGAATTTCATAATTCATGAAAAAAAATTTGATGAAAAGTAACATTCAGCAACTTCCTAAAAATGTCTTTACCGAGTTCTTTACACTCCTCGCACTGCTCATTTTCCCTGAGAAAGTCAATGAACCCAGTGACACAAATTTTTCAAACAAGCCGAGCTTACCAAAAATCCTCACATTTCCTAAAACAAAAATGTTTTTCAGTTGCAAGACTAATCTGTTAAAAAATAGTAATACCCTGACAATCCTAGAAACTTCTCGGGGCTCAATGAACTCAATTTTTTTTTAACAAATCCACCCATAAAAGTGTGAAAAAAATCTCCCTCGCAAAAAACATCTCGCAAGGGAAGAAGAAGCAGAAGAAGGAGAAATTTCTAAAGCAATATCGTAAAGACCGAGTAGACTCGCGTCGCCTCTTCCCTGAATTATATACCAGGCCGAAATGTATACGTGCCTCGGCCTCTAGCTTATTCATTCCGAGCTCTGAATTACGCGGGACTGCTATCCAGAGGCGCATCGTCTTTCCTCGGGTTTTGAAATATCGCTGAATACGCCCCCGAAAAACGAGGACTTCGCTCTAAGTTGGATTTAATTGCTTTGCTGCTCTATTTTTTCCACCCCCTGCGTGATTAAATTTTTTGCCCACATGAGGGCTGAATAGTTTAAGACCTACTATGGTTCTTTAATTGTTATCGATAAACGTCAGTGTTAGGGCGACGGAACTTAAACGGCTTTAAGGGGGGTTGGAAACAAAGCTGGCGAAACGCGGGGAAATTCCCTCGTCGTATTTTCCCAAAGTCTGGCTTCGTTTTCTTCCCTGGGAAGGATTCCACTCGGGTTGCGAGAGGTTAATGCTGGTTCGATACGGCGACGTCATTGTTTTATAATTCGAATACCTGAAGAATTCATGCCGGCTGCTTGCGGATTAAGTGCAGGTTGAGCCAGAGTTTCTTTGGGATTAATCGAATTACGTAGCTTTTGGGTTCAGGCAAAATATTTTATTGAATTTTGAAGCTCTTACATTGAAGTACTCTTATAGACAATTGTCTGATTATTAGAAGAAGTCATAACAATTGCTTAAATTTTATGAGTTGTTCCTAAAGATTGTTAAAAGCCAAAAAAAATTTGGATCCACTTAAACTTTATGTTATTAGGTCCAAGCAAACAATTCCATTAAATAAATGTACCTACAGCAATGAAGTTTAAAATTGTCAATCATGATTTACTTCTGTATCAGTCAGTTATCATCAAGTATTGATATTGAAGTTTTTTCGTAACTGCTCTAATTTTGAAGTCCATGGTTTTGTCAATTTTTTAATACTTGGTTTTGAGACTCATGATTTTGGTTTTGAGTAAATAAAAATTATCTGACAGACATTTGTACTATTAACGAATTTTTCTTCAGCCATTTTTAAGTTCATAATGAAACGTTTCATCAATTTTAAAAATGTTCAAAATCAAGCTAAAAATTTTCAATATTTAATTTCAATTTTGTAAGCATCGATTAAATTTGTCTTAAACCAAATATTTTTGTCAGCCTCAGGTTCAAGAAAAAAGTTTCATTAAAAAACCTCAAATGCTGAATTTTGAAAATGACGTTAACATTTAACTCAACGATGGGATTACGATTTGCAAGTAATAAAAACGCAAATAATCCAATAAATCATAAACACAAAAAGCAAACAAACCCGACGCCGTAAATTTCTATAAACATATTTCTCCTCAGGCCCGGGGGATGATACCTAAAATATTCATCCCGGCATCCCTTCTGTTTATTTTCTGTGCGCTCGGCAGCAGGCATCTAAATTTTCTCACCTCCTCCTTCTCATCCCATTTCTGATTCACCAGAGCTGGTACGTTCGCGTAGGTACACAACTTTCCCGGCCGGTTGAATCGAAGACGGAACTAACTCGCGTCCAAGTTTTGATTTATGCGGGCTGGCTGAACCGATGGGTCCTTCCATTTCCACGTTCTCTCTCTCTCTCTCTCTCTCTCTCTCTCTCTCTCTCTCTTTCGACGGAATTTGTCCAGCGATTAGGCCAATTGGGCTCCGCGGACTCCTTAATGAAGTTGTCGAACTGAAGGGAAATGGAAATTCGCGGGTCGATCTTTGAATTTGAATGATTGAATAGGACCGTTACTAAAGCAAACCAGTTTTTTGCTTCTAGGCAAAAGTGCGTAACTAATTTAATTTCTAAGTTCTCATCAATTGTTGAAAAAAAAATTTTACAATTTTTATATTGTCTTCATCGTGATTTTGTAAAATCTCAAGTAGGGTCGAAAATTAAGGAGGCTCATTTGATTTTGGTTTAAAATTGTGTAGCAAGCTAGAACTTGAAAAATATATTCTTTGTTTATTGTAGATTCGATCAGTATAAGAATAAATTTAGGTCACCGGCCATTTTTAAAAGTTATGACAAGTTGAAAATTACGTCATGTAACACAGGTTTTTATGGGAAGCTATCGTTTATTTATGATAACTTTGAGATAAAATTGTTGAAAATTTCCATAAAGTCCTAAAACATAGTTTATTTTTCAAGGATTAAAAATGAAAAAAATGGAAAGGAAAAAAAATTACTACTAGCCGGACTGAATTTTGACATAATAAATAAGCCTGAAAACGGCCCTAACCTCAGTGTACATTGAAAAACTGTGTTAACAGAGTTTTATTGATATAAAATATTGTTTGAACAATTAATCCATCAAAATTTATAAATTTTAATATGGATTATGTTCGTTTTGTCACATTCTAAAGTAAACAATAATGGGGGCCGGTAAGCTCTCCACAATTGATACGACATCGAATGAATGAGCCTCCTTAAAAAAAAAGTTTTTTGACCGTACAGCAAAATTTTCTCTATTTAGGAAGATACTAGAGAAGCAAAATTTTTATTTCAAAATCAGAAGCTATAGATTGATGAGAATCGCTTACTTCAGCGCGGGATCACGTAACGTCACTCTAAATTTAGGCAGTGAAAGAAGAAAAAAAAAAAAGCTGCAACATTGTGATAATTACGAGAAGTAGGAAGAATATTTCCTAGCGAGTTGCATAATGCCCGGAGTTTTCACGAGGGTTCTCGAAACGAGAGTGCTTAGCTCTGGAACGACGAAGACGACGACGAAGTCTGGGGCCCCTCCGCGAATTCGACTGTCAGCGACTCTAAACTCGAGAGGATCCCCTTCTTTCATAAGTACTTTTTCAGAAATGGGTCATCGGCTCGGCACGGCGGGAGCTCTTGTAACGTCCTCTTGAATGATTTCTAATTTAATTATAGCCGGAATCTTTCAAAGTTAGGTAATTCTTTTTTCGGTGGGCTTTTTTAACTCTATTTTGAATAATGAGTACTATTTTTTTATTATGATGATTTTAGGTTCAATGAATGATTTTTCTTTAAGCCGTCGACTCGTAAAAATTATTTTCTTTAAATAATAATAAATAGAAACATAAGCAATTTAACTAACTTAAAGATTTTTTGATATTATTACTGTTATATAACATGGGAATTTTTTTAATTATAGTCTCACTTGAAATAGATATATAAAATTTAAGAACAAAGGAGGATTCTTTTTAGTCAAAAGTAATTTTTTTTTTTTTTATATAAAGCATTTATTTATCCTTTCAGAATATTATGCTACAATAAATTTAATAACAAAAAAAAATTAAAAAAAAGAAATATATATATATATATATAATGATAGATGTATATATCGAACAATTTATACATCTTTACAAAGATTATGACAATTATAATTCCAGATTACATTCTTTCAAAAATTTAACAAAGATTTCACATTTTAATGAAGTCGGTTCAAATAAGAAAATGGTGTCTATAAAGGGAGGAAATATTCGAATCTCCTTCAGTTTTTTCACTAAATTACATCTCTGTTCATCAAAGAGAGGACACTGCCACAGAATGTGGTTCAAGTCCTGCTCTCCAAGTCCGCACTGACAATTCGGATCCTCTATAACTTTGATTTTGACCAATGAGGCCGCCAAGTTGTGATGCCCTACCCTGGCTCTAGAAATAGTTGTTATAGTTTTCCTGTCAAGATTCGAATTTTCAAACCAGGGCTTTCTGCTGGCGTTCAGATAAGTCTCAACATAGTGAATCCCCTTGTTCTCTCCCTCACAAATTATATGACTAAGTGTGTTAAAAAAGGCATTTGATTTGCCCGACGCGTATAAATCAGTAAATGGGATCAGCCTCGACTTATCTGACTCCCTCTTAGCAGCCTCATTTGCCAAACTATCTGCTTTCTCATTTCCTACAATTCCTTTGTGCGCTGGGACCCAGTAAAATCTAACGCAATGACCCATCTCTAAAAAGAATTTAAAAGCTAACCGTTTAATTTCCAAAATATAATAATTCATTCTAATCCCAAAGTCTCTAGATTTAAGGGCTAGCAGCGCACTTTGAGAATCGGAGCAAATGATCAAGTCTCTATCCCGGATTCGAGTACCCATTTCGACAGCGTCTAACAAGGCAATGCTTTCCGCCGTGAAAATGGACGCTCTGTAGTCTAGACTTCTAGAAATTTCAATATCTAGGCCTGGGGAGTGACACGCACACCCAACCCCGTGATTGTCAGACTTACTTCCATCTGTAAACCAGACGCAGCGATCGCCCTGGAGAAGTTTGTCTTCAAGTAAGCCGTTTGGGTCCGGTGAGCTCTGGAGCTCAACGCCCAGCTCAGTGTCAACAGAGACTTCAAAAAAAAGAGCTTTGTAGTCCAATAAGAAAGGACCAAAATTATCGGACACTATGACCCCCTCCATGGCGGCCGCTGCCTCTCGTAGGCAGGTAAACAAGATTCTCCTATTAAATTTGTTTCTGTACTCTCTCAGCCTCATTTTCTTTCTCACTCTATCAACAATTCCAAATATAAATAAATTAGAGTTGGACATAATTTTCACCATGTATTTGTTGCCTAAGAACACGACTCTCTCAGACAGTTTTTCCAGCTTTGATTCGGCAAGGAGGAGGTTTAATGGGGTGCTAATCCGAAAGCCTAAGGCCATTCTGATGGCTGCGTTCTGAATTGATTCCAAAATTCTCTGATCTTTCTTCCTAACTGGATAATAGACTACTGAACCGTAATCAATAATAGACCTAACTAGGCTCTTATATAAAATAATTAAGGTTTTCGGATCTGCACCCCACCAGGTACCTCTTACAAATTTAATTATATTCAAAGCTTTCGAACATCTTGCTTGTATTTTCTTTACGTGAGTGTCAAAATTAAGTCTATAGTCGAAGAAAATCCCCAGGAACTTGACCACCTCACTGTTCGGGATCATCTTGCCAAAGACATCTACCGAGATTTCTCCCGGTCGTATACCCAGTCGGTTAAAGTAAACTATCACCGTCTTAGACGGATTAAGCTGCATTCCTATCTCGATCAAATTCTCGTAGATGATACTAATAGCTAGACTTAAGAGTCTCCTGCAATTTTCCAAAGAACCGCGTCTCGTGTAGACAGCAATGTCATCCGCGAATTGTGAGATAATCACACCCCTGGGAAGCCGTTTCCTGATACCGATGACGAATAAAATGAAAAAAATTGTACTAAGTACTCCTCCCTGAGGCACCCCCTTGTATAAGAATCTAAAGTCGTCCCCAAGAGTCTCATTGTAAATCCTTCTTTTGAAGGTAGAAAACTTGACATATTTAAGTATACTACCCGGAATGCCCAGTTCGGCAAGACGGTGAATAAGTTTCACGGGCTCGACGCTTGGAAAAGCATTATCCACGTCGAGGAAGGCGCCCAGTAGACCCTTTCCGTCACTGAACGCCTCCTCGATGTTTATAGTAAGACCCATAAGACTGTCAGTTGTCGAATTGCCTTTTCTAAACCCAGTCTGGAAGTTCGGTAGCAACTTGTTATGTTCTACCCACCACTGCAATCTATTCTTCAAAATTGTCTCAAAAATCTTGCAAATGCAACTGATAAGGCTTATAGGTCTTACCCCAACTCCATCCGACTTACCGATAAAGTGGATATAAGACTTGTCCCAATCGTCAGGGTAGCAGCCGGTACTGTATAATTCATTGAATATGTCCACAAGAATCAATTTGTATTTGATTGGCAGTCTTTTCACTACACTGTAATCTATCCCATCTATACCGCAGGCAGACCCATCGTTTTTGCTCTCCAGTGCTACGTTGAATTCCAAAAAACTGAAGGCTGAACTCAAGAATTCATCCTCACGGCTAAGGGGCAGCGACTCCGGGTCTACCCTTGGCTCTACAAACGGTGGACATAATTCATCAAGAGCTTCCTGAATTTTTTTATCATTTTGATGATTCTCAGATGAGTGAGAGGGCTTTGCATTGACCCACCTGTTCTTAAGGATCTTACACGTGTTCCATACATACTTAGCGCCTTTATCAAATGAAATGGTACTCGCGAATTTTCTAAAATTTTCCCTCTTTTTCTTTCGGTAGACTTTCTTAGCCAAAGCTGACTGCTTTTTAAATTCAATAAAATTGGATAACGATCTACGATATTTAAATTTTTTATAGGCGGCTTTTTTCAAACGTTTAGCCCTCTCACAGTCTGAGTCCCACCATGGGGCCGGGTTTCTGTGCCTCCCGGGGCCAAAGATTTTCCTTTCCGGGGTACTCGCCCGCAAAGCGCTCAATATTAAAGAAATAAAAAAGATGTATTTGCCACAGGGTGTGGCTTCTGAAAATTCCTGTCCTAAAAGTTTTGCATAATCACGCTCTAATTCTACATCAAATTTCGACCAATCAGTACGCTTCGATCTAAGGTTAAAGGATTTCTTTCTATATATAAATTTTGACACCGCGAGATCGATATGAATAGGGTAGTGGTCAGAGTCATGGATTTCGTCCATGACCTTTACATCAATGAGGCCAGCTAGATTCTGGGACGAAAAAATTAGGTCAATATTTGACTCTTTAAAGTTACTGGTATTTAAACGTGTTTTAGTCTCACAATTATGTAGAAACAGATTGAACTTGTCCATCGAGCAAAGAAGCCGTTCCCCATTGATGTCGGATCTGTCACAGTTCCAATTTGGATGGTGCGCATTAAAATCACCCACTAACAAGGTGTGGCTGTTAACATTCACATTCTCAAAGAAACCATCCCATTGCAACTGTGACAGATTATGACCCGGTACCCTGTAGAAGCATAAAATATCAACCTGAGGTGAGATGTTCGTTATCTTGATTGCAGCTGATTCCACTGTGTCGGCCGGTAGATTGATGCTCGAAATTTCCTGAAAGGCTAAGTAGTTCCTTAATAAAAGGAGGATTCCGCCGCCTCTTCCTTCTTCTCTATCTTTCCTGAAGGTTTTGAAGCCCGGAAAGTGGAAACTGTCTTTTTCCTTCAGCCAAGATTCGACACATATGAAAACGTCCGTGTCCTTTAGTAGAAGGCTTACTTCTTCTTTTTTTTTTACCACACTCTGACTGTTCCAAAAAACTATTTTTAGGTCACTTGTTATAACTTCACTTGCATTATGTTGATTAAATGCTAGATTGCTTGTTGGCTGTGAGTTAGCCTGCTTATCTTTGGTCATTTTTAATGTAAGTAACAAAGTAACGGTTTCACTCAATTTTAATTTTAACGAGATTAATTTGATTTTAGTAACTATTTAAAATTTGTAAAGGGGAGGTGAAAGACCTTCCCGCTCACAGCTCTTCGTTTAATTAGGCACTCATGAAATCAGACTCCGAAGTTTGTGAACTTTCGGAGTCTGATTCTTTCCTGATGTCGTTCTCTATGGCATTTATAAGTCTCTTGATTTGAGTTTTGACTCCTTTACCTGGAACTATACTTTTAATATTGTTCAACATTTCGGCAAGTTCAGAGAGATTATGGGTGTAAGTTAAAGTTAGTGGTCTTCTCTCACAAGGCTTGGACAAGGCAGAACTAACCAATAAATTAACTGTTTTATCAAAACTGAGTTTATGTTTGATTTCAGTCACTTCGATGGCGGACCTAGCTGTTTCGAGCGCGGAACTGTACGAGAATTTTCTCTCTTCCTTGCTTCTTTGATTCTTGGTTTTGCTTTCAGTTTTTAGTTTTTTAGAATTAGATTCCTTAGGATCTTTTTTGTTTACTCGTTGCGGTCTAAGAGATATATCCGGTGTTTTGAATGCGCTCGTTTCGTCTTGATCTGCCTCGTTGGAGACTTGAGAAGTTACACTTGATGAGCTGGAGAAGGCTCTTTTAAATCTAGTATTGTTGTCCTTGAGAGCGTCCGTGTAACTTTTTGGTGTAAAATCCATTTTTTCGTCCAAAGAATTCTCTTGCACGGGGAGAACAGAGTTATTAACCAAAGCTTTGTTTATGTTTTGACTATTCTCATCGGCTTGCGATATGTTGACATTATTTTCTTTGTTTACATCTTTTGTTGGCTCTTCTAGATTCTTTTCCTTCGTTTTAGCAGAATCTTGCGCTTGAGGACAGGAATTTTTAAAATGATCCGTATTACCGCACAAAAAACATTTAGGACTATCAACCTCAAAAAAGACGTTGAAGCCAATGGTGTCCGTAAAGAACTTGACCGGTCCTTTTGGAAGTTTTTCTACATCATCGGGATGAATCCAGACTACTCTTCGAAAGCACTTCGAATTTTTAAATGTTTTGCCCTCCGGGTCTAGATTAGCTTTTAAAAAAGATACGCTTGAAGAAGTTCTAATTTTACGATCCTTGGTTAAATATTTTTTCAGAGCCGAATTTGAAATGTTGTGACCGACGTTGGAAATATATACCTTCACCGATTTGGCTATGAGAAATTTGATCGGAATGTTGTTATTGTTTATGTTTATACTGCCCACTTCTTCTACCAGCAGTCTAGCTTGCTCAGCTGTTTCAAGGACAACGCATAGACGGTCTCCGGATACACGCGAAACAAACAAGAAGGAGTCTTCGTTTTTAATGTGCTCATTTAATTTCTCTATGTACACTATATTTGGTATCTCTTTGTTGATTTGAAGAGTTATCACTTGATCGTCTTTGGGAAGATATTCGTTAGGATCGTTGTAGAGAGAAAGATTGACAGAGTTAACAGCTTGTGAAGCCATGTTGAATTCCGAAGGGCCGGCTAACGACGGACCCAGGCAGGGGATTCAAAAAGAAAAAAAAAACAGTCGACGCTCTTACAAGCGCAGACTGTAAAAATTAATCTAAATCACTTATTTAAGCGGCCAAGAGGCCTGAACGAAACACTGTCCTACTGAAGTATACGGTACACGTGTTGACGCGGAGCGAAAATAAACACGTCCGTCTCCTTTGACGGCGACGGCCGAACTGTCAAAAGTAATTTATAGTTTATTACAGAATTATATATTTAAGAATTAAAATAAATTTTTCATTAATTTATCTCAGTTAACAAAAGTATGAGCCGAATTTAAAGGCTCAACTTATTTATACAGTAGTAAAAAAAAATAACGTAATTATTGTTAAATAAATTTGTCTAATACTAAAATGATAGAAGGTTTTACATGAAAAATAAATACTAAAGGGATTAATTTAATAAAAATAATTGAACTTTAATTTCAATATCTTCGAACAAATTTAAAAGCAACTAACAGCATTTGTTGTTAAATTTGTTGTTTATAAAATAAGTTCATACAAATTTCAAACAAAGGATATAATTTACATATAAATAAAACAAATTTACCAATGTGTAATAATAATTCACCATATTACAAATGTAAATTTATAAAAACAAATAACATCATTTATTAACAAACAAAAAGTTCACGTAGCTAAAAATTAATAATAAAAAATAAACAAACAATAATACTACTTTTCTCCAAACCACCCGACAGTGGAAAAATTCACTCAATTTAACCCTCGCCCAGGGTCTGGTAGGCAAGGCACAATGCGTCATTATAACCGCGCTAAAATCGATTACCAATATCCCGTGAAATTTTTCTTCCAAAGTCCGGCGTCCCCCGATTAATCACGAGGAGCAGCTACCTCGCAAGATGCATTTCGTGGCGGCTCCGCATCTGGGCCGATAAAATATAACGCGCGCCCCGGAGTGCGGTGGCCTGCAGACTTCACCGGGTAATAACTCAGCGCCACGGGGGCGGCAGCTCCCACGGAAATTCCGATTATTTTGTGTTGTTTCGGTATGTTTGGTATGAAAATACGCAGAGTTTCGGGAGCGTTTTGGCGCTCGGTGTCGACTTGATGAGAACTGCTTCGAATATATACATTTAGAGGAGGCTCGATTAATCTAGTTTTATATTTTTAGGTAAATATTTTATTTTGGTACTTTTTTTTTAAAACCTTAGGAAATATTTTACAAACGCAATTTTATTATAAATCTATTTAAAATTATTTTTATTGTTACTAATTTAATATATATTTTTTTACTTTTGATGAATAAATAACAATCATTAATGTTAAATATAATCCTGATGTCTACTGTACAGCTAATGTAGCTGGTAAATGTATGTCTGACCATTTCCTACTGTTTCTACTTGAATAACCAATCATTAAATTTTCTTTTAAAAACTGAGTGTATTATTTTTGAATATAATATTATATTTTAAAAACTTGCATTATCTACTAAGAAATTAATAGTAAATATCCCTTCATTGTTTAAAGAAACATTCTTAAGATGAATAATTTTTGCTTCTGACTGCCTCTCCCATATCTTGACCTCGATCTTGACTGTTTCTACTTAAAAATACAGGACATCGATTTTTCTTAAAGTACATCATGCTTTTCTTGACCGAAATCAAATCATACTAATACGTTTTTCCCAAATCCGTCTTAATTTTCTCTCGAATCTACCATCCATTATTGAACAATCTCACTTGTTCATAAATAACATTGTTATTGATTTATGATGGATTAAAATTTCAGATTCAAACAGATTCAAACTATCAATTATATCAAACTCTTAAATTTATTGCCAACCATAAAATATGCTCAAAACTACAACTCTATGCAGTACTACCAACATATCAAAAACCTAAATTATGTTCAACACTCACACTAAAATAAAAAATAAACTGTACTCTTAATCACAGGGCCAAAATCATGACATCGCAGCTAACACAACCAACCAACCCGAAAAATAAACTTTCAACGTGCGTGCAAAGTCAGCTTATCGTATCCCGCAACTTGTCCTCCCCGGTGCTCTCCATACCGCTTAAATCATCCCATGGTTCGAGTATATAACGCGTTTATAGGTAGGTACGCGCGGTCATCGCTTAATTGCGCTCCATCGCACAGGGACCATGCAAGCGGAGTACCGCATCGCGCGAACAAGTGCGTAGAGCATAGAGGAGTATCGATCGGTCTCGCGCCCTACCGTGCACCCTGTAAAATGATGGCACGCCTGGGAAATCGAGACGGGACTTTTACATATTTCCGGGGAGCTTGGGAGCCCGATACTCCCTTTCCTGCTTGATTGATTGATCAGCTTCCGAAGATCTTGGTTTTTTTTTGGGGTGAGAAGCTTCCGGATGAGACGTTGAATACTATGAAGAGGATTAAAGTGAGATGTTCTTGAAATTTTGAAGAGAATGGGCGTTACGTTGTGGGGAAAAGAGACTTGATTCGGTTTGTTTTTTGTGATTGGTTAATTTATAGTAATCCTAATACACAATTAGACTATGAACTCATAGATCTGAATGATCAAAGAAACCGAAAGTATATCTTTACAAACATATGAACGCTGCAGTCTATGTGAAATTGAAACTATTTTAGTTGCAATGAGTATATGAAATGATGAAATAAATTACATTTATAATGATGCAGCATCGGTATAAGTATTGAAAGAATTTTAAAAACAAGCAAACTGTTCGTATTATAAAACAATTTAAATTGAACTAGATCCTACTTTTGTAAATCTAATTGTAAATCATTAGCATTATAAAAGAGTAGATCTATCCATTTTTTGATGAAATCATTATTTATTATTACAATAATACTATTTTGTAACGAAAATCAACGAGTTTTATAATTTGAAAACTTGAATAATCCGAGGTCGAGGTAATTGGATACTTAAAAACTAAGACTCGGAAATTGGTACGCCACCCCCGGTAGTTTTTTAGACTTCAAGAAACATTTAAAAATCTAAGTCTCGTAAGTGCATGCAAAGCAAGGGGGAAAAAAGCCATTTCAATTACAATTTCTTCGTCTCGAAACTCCAAAGCGCAGTAAGGCAATGTAATTAAGCCCAGGATAAAAAGAAACGAAACGCCCCAGAAAAAAAGGCGGATACAATAAGCGAGAAAGATAATACGAAAAAAAAGGGGGGAGGAGGAAGCAGACCGAAAGAAAAACTGCACCGTAATTCAGTTTATCACGGACGAAGTGCATATAAGATTATGCTAAGGACTATAGGTTTACTTTCTATCTCGCAGTAGTCTGGCTCTTCTTTTTTACTCTTACTTTAGCTCAACGTGCTCTCGGATGTGGAGCATCTTTATAAAATTCTCGTTTTATGAGGTAAAAAGGGAGAGAATAATGGCACCATCCAGCTTGGTCAAGGTCCCTTAACTGATTTATGCTATGGCTTGCGTTTCGCTGTTGGAGTAGTGGAATGTACTGCTGAGCTTTTTCGGTAAAGATTGAATTTTATGCTACAATTTTTTCAAAAAACTTTAAAATATAACCTCAAAAATGAAGTTTTTTTATAACATAAGTTTTTGTGACATATTTACAATAACATATTCTTCGCCGTTAGATAATAAATAAAGATAATATCCTTTGCTTACTGATAATACTCATTAAATATTAAAAAATGTACATCCTAAAGCCCAATCGGGCTTTAACGGCGATATTTAATACTTTAATGTGTGATCATAACCTCAAAAACCTTTTGTTAATATCCACCATAAAAGCGGATGGAAGTTCCATGTTCCATAAATTACATTTTAAAATACTCATAGACGGTACGATGTAAGTTGTAACAGTAGAGTATGATGGAACATAACCTATAAAAGTAAGTACGCCCGCTACTTAAACCCCACGTCGCGTCGTAAAGGAACCATAGCATTTCATTATTCGCGCGAATTCGACATCGTAAGAATTAAAACATAAATCATCTCGAAGCCCATCCAAGAAGAAATCAATACCCACGTATAAAAATAAAAGAAGCCAAACATTTTTCTCGCAACAAAAGAAGCGGGTGGGGGGGGGGGCGAAAAATTGGCCGTTTCCCAGCGGCGAGGAGAAATCGGCATTATATTTCCCGGTAGCCTTGCAAGGGCATCATCCGGTTCTCTCGATCTTTCCAACCGGCCATTCGTTATTCTCCTCGCGGCATAAGCGCATTCGGCCAGCCGGCATCTTTCAGCGAGATTTGTGGGCGGCGAAAACTTTTGGCCGAGGAGCTCAAAGGTTTTCCGCTTCCGCGATGACCTCACGGTAAAATAGAGACGGGACTCGGCTCACGTATATGCGCCTGCAGAAAGAGAGCTGGGCATACGTGCGTATCGAAAAAGCAACGCAGAGAAAAATGAGAAAAGATCAGTCCTGCACCACCAGACCGAGCACCGGGGTTTTAAAATGCCAGACGTTTCGCACGTGAGAGTTGAGGATCGTGACATTTTTTTCGTATCGGTTTAGCTTTCTTTTTCTTTTTTATCGGTGGTAATGAATGATTTTTAGGTTAGGCTTTGTCTACTGTTTTTCCGTATCATGATTAAAAGTATCATTAAGTCGAACTTGAAAATTAATTTTAAGGTTATGTTCCCTAGTTTTACTAATTTATAATTATTCTTGTAAATAGTTTAAATTTTTGAGGTTAGTATTTTCATTTGAAATGATCAGTTATGTTTTCAAATAATTATTAGTTTTTGAGAGATAAGCAGGCTTCAAATCTATTTCCTCATTGAATTTCGTATAAAAACTAAGATGATTGGGCAACAAAATTTTGAGGTTAGTTTGATTTCTCGGAAGATTATTCGGAAGCCGGAGGTGAGTGACCGGAAGCGTGAAAATATTGCGGTTATCATCGACAGGGAAAGTGACGGGACAAGCTTTATGAAACCGACTATAAATCGTAATTTCGCCAACGGGTTTTCAGGTATTGACGGCGACTTTTTTTTATTTCTTTGCTTCGCTGCATGAGTTTATCTCGTAGAACTGATTTATTTAAAGATTGATGGTCGTAATCTTTTCACGGTTGTTAGTAAGTTGAAGTGCAAGGTGACTTATTATTGATGTATAGGTCAATGAATCACGTATAAATTAGTAACAGTCGGGTTTAGCTCGAGTACTGAAAACTGATCATGTAGAAACAATTTAAAAACCGATCCGGCAGGCTCTACTGTTTTATTACTGATGGAAGATTATACGTCGGTATTGATTATTGCGGTTTTTTATTCGTACCTGATCCGATGAAATGAGAGTGCATATTTATTAAGAAATGTGACTCACCTGTAACAAAAAAATACGAACAATCCATTATTATTCATGAAATTTCATTAAGATAATTATTAACTATATATGAATAAATTTCAGATATATCAATTATGTGTTTAATTATTATGAAAAGTTACATATGTATAAGAATTTAAAATAATTCAATATAGACTAAACGCAATAATTACTAAATTCGCCTACTATTTTCTGTGTTCTTATCATTATTACCAATAAAAAAGTACTTTCTATATTTATACTTTGCAAAGATAAAAATGAAACGATTATCTGTACGTAGGATAATCATATTTTCGGGTTTTTGTAACAGCTTTATATATATTCTTAAGGAATACTCTCATCAAATATAAAAGCGACAAAATTACCGTTACAAATCCGAAGCAGCAAAGAACAATTTTTCTCGCTGGAAATTTTCAAAACCCAAACAGATAAAATAAAATAAAAATAAAATGCAAAAACGAAATAATAAATCTCGCAGCTAGAAGTTTAACGCCCGATCCCGCCATTTTTCACCCAAAACATCATATCTCTCGGAAAGGCGCGCGCATACATATTCAGAGCGAATGGCACGGAAAAGACGAGATAGGTGCACACTGTGCGCGCACGGAGAAAGCGGGAACAATGGGGGAAGCGCGCGTGTGCTTACCCCTTTCCTTTCATTCATTCCGAGGTGCACGTATCGTGCGAATGAAAAGACGAAAGTTCCCCCTCCTCCCACTGAAATTATTAGCCTGCGTGGCGCTGGAGACGAGCGGATTATGAATTTTGAGCGCGTCCCACCTGACGCCCCGGCTTTGTTTACCTGATTGAGATTTATGAGCTGGGTTTACGGTGGTTATTCATTACACCTTTTTTTTGGTGATGGTGAGATTTTTGGCTATGGCGAGACAATAAGAATGCGGGAATTTGACAATGAAACATTAAGGCTTCCACGGAGTAATGACGGTGCTTCCTGGATACGGGGAAGAGACCTTATAAGATACATGAAATTAAGGAAATGGACTCTCTAAATCTGGAAGAGTGATTTTTTCACTCTAGTTGTGGAGTGATTGACTGAATCACTCTTATTAGAGTTATACTTTGTTTAAAATGACACTTTATAGAGTGATTTAAATCACTCTTCAGCAAAGAGTGATTGAATGACTCGATTTTGATGAGTGATTATGTTCACGAGGTTTGAAATCACTCTTACAAAGAGTGATAACTTTGTAATAACATAACCAAAAATTGTCAGTATCACTTGGTAACCTTTATGCATAGATAATTAAAAACAAAATATTGATTGCATAACTCTGATACCAATAAAAAAAATTAATAATAATAAACGCTTATTCTTATTTATAAAATTATTGTTTCATTATATATCGAGACCAAGATATAAATTCAAATTTAAAGTCAAAATAATTTTTTTTTCTTTCTATAAACATTTCAGTCAAGCTTAAAAAAATTATTAAAAAAAAATTTTTATTTATCAATCGCATTTTGATATTATAAAATCGTATTCAAATAAAAATTAAGATACTTATATCCCAAAAAAATGATTATTCAAATTTAACAGATAACCTTAATAAGTTTTAAAAAATTAAATTTTAAACCTTTCTAGGATTGCAACGAGATTTTCAATTTATATTCGCGCTTAAACACGATTTTGACAATTGAAAACGGTAGCTGAGTGGTTATAGTGATGCGTTCCAGACAATTCAAATGACGAGGCAACCTAAGCATCAAGGTTCTAATCCTGGTCACAATCTTTTTTTTTTCTTTTTTTTCTTTTTTTTCATTAGTATTATAATTAAAATTAACACTTGCAATAATAAAAATTCAGAAAAATTTTAAAAATTATTAAAATAAACAATAATTTTGCCTATTTCTAATCACTCTTCAAAAAGTGAAAGATCACTCTTATTAGGGTGACAGAAATCACTCTTTGAAAAAGTCATTTATCACTCAAGTACTACTGGCTCACTTTTTTTTAGATGAAAGAGTGAAAAACGACTTCATAGGAGTGATTTTTCACTCATCCACATTTAGAGAGGACGTTTAGATTTCTGTGAAGCAAGATGTTTACTGTTCTGGTAACAATGAACACTTATAAGTCAAGAAAAACTTAATATTTGTATGAATAAATTAGATGGCTGGTATGTATGAAGGCTCTCACAGAAGTTTTTTCATTAGACGTAAAATATACATCCACGAATATTTTAAGGAAATGTGAAATTTGAAGTCTTCCATATAAAAATGAAAATTGAGCGGTCGTTGGGTCAGTGGTTAGCGTGCTCGCTTCTGAAACAACGTCGTTCGAGGGGTCTTGGGTTCGATTCTCCGCGCAACTAATTTGTAATTATTTTCTTCGTTCGTTGCGTCGGTTATGTCGATCCCTACGTTCACCCCGACTGCTTTGGAGTCGGTTTTACCGGGGGCCATCATTTCAGCGCTGGTCGTAAGTTTATCTCGACTGGGGGCAATATTTGGGGCATAATTTTCCAATGAGCTAAACTCGGTTCGGCACTGGTCTAATCCAAGACTATCTGATTGGGGTCGATATGTGGGATAAAAAGTCCCAATGAGCCTGCTGGTTCAGCGCTGGTCTTACGATTAACTCGAATGAGGCACATACCCTGGGTTTCCCGTACTCCACGTGGTCCATATGGGCCATGGGCTAATGCGAAGCAGTGTAGGGACAAAGTCGTCAGGGAGGCGCTACAATAGGTTTTCTGGACGATCTGTACGTCTGGACTAGCAGAAGATAGAGAGAAAAAAAGTATCCCTATACCCGTGTAGTATTACTAGGTAATAGGTATATACATTTTAAACATTTGTAAACATTCGTGCCAGAAACAGCCAGAAAGAAAGCCTCAAGTAAGTTAAAAAACAAATCTTTTTTAATTATAAAATTCAATGTAGTCATAAAGCACATAAATTAAAAAAAAAAAAAATTATGAAACGTCGATAAACAAAATAAATTGACAAATGTGTTAAATCTGTGTATACTGTTCTTGCTTAGGTTATGTAAAAGTAAATAAACATAATACATACATACAATAAAATGAGATAAAATCTGTATAAATTATTTTTAAAGTAAATGGAAACAAATATTGTATAAAATTATGTAGTTAATGATTTTTTTTTAATACAAAGTTGAAATTAGTAGTAGTAGTACTGGTAAAAAATATTTATTGTAAGTTAATTAACATGAAATTTGTTTTAGCCAGCATGTCAATCCAAAACTATTCTTCTGAGATGTTCAAGAATGAAGAATTTGCCAGATTAACTTATAAAGATGATCCTACAGAGGTCTTAATTGAATTGATGAAATCTAAACCATCTTTATGGGATAAATCTTGTTCAGCTCGGTTGGACAAGGATGAAGTTAACCAAGAGTGGATAAAGCTCGTTCAGGCAATGTGGGATCTATGTAAAATTAAATTATCAGGTAATGAACTTATTTATGTAGAAGAATGTTATAAGTAAATAATTTATATATTACTAAAAACATAATGATTGTCCCACTTGCAGGGAATGTATAAAGTATATGGTATCAAAATAGTTGAGTGCTATTTTGAATATTTTAATTAATCTTTTCTTTGTATTTTCAGCTGCAGATGCAAAAAAGAATTAAGCAACTTTATTTGGGAACTTCAAGACGTCTTATACTTTTAATAAAAAACTGCCCAGTGGATCAAGCTTCATGGAACAAAAATGTCAATACTATGATACTCTAAAGTTCTTGACAGCTACAATTGATCATAGGCAAACAGTAAACACATCAATTTGGAGTAATAGCACCCAAACTGGTGTTGATACAGCATCAACTCCAGCACCTGAAATTCCTAAACTAGATAAAACAGCTATTATGAAGTTGAAAGAAGTGCAATCTACAAACAAAGAAATTTCTGAGTTAAAAGCAACGCTGCAAGAAAGCACAGAGCAATTGAAAAAAGCTCTGGAGCCAAGAACTGACGAAGATGACAACTTCAACATAATTTTTGGCCATTTGCTGGAAGTTAAGAAGGATAATAGAAGCGAGTGCTTTTGTGAAATTTTAAAATTTATCAGGGATTACAAACCTAAACAAAATATTGAAAACAAATAAAAACTTAATTTACTTTATTTACTTTTCTTAAAGAACATGTGATGTTGTAAGAACTTTTTAAATTATTTAAAATTATAATATTTTTGTATGTACAATCATGTAAAAACCCATTTAAAATATTTAGCAAATCAAATATTATAAGAATTTAGCATGTATCAATTAAAATAAAGAACATATTGTACACTAAACAATCAAATGAATTTTTAAATTGTTATGATAAATCCTTCATTATTCAATTTTACAGCGTCTTAACTTCTTATGATGTTTAAAATTTTTATATTTATAAAAAATTAGTAAAAAAAAAAAGTGTTCCAAAATACTTGAGTTCTGCCAATGGTCCAACATGCAGCAAATTCATAAAGAATTTACTAAAAATCCAAAATAAAAAAAAACAAAAATTGTTTTGTACATGCAAATCCTTTATTTTTCAAATAACACTACAAAAAGTGTAAAATTATACACTGAGCAATAGAATACATTTGTGCACATAATAGGAATGAAATATGAATTAAATAATACTACAAAAAGTGTAAAATTGCAATAGAATACATTTGTGCTCATAACAGAAATGAAATATGAATTTCTTTTTTATTTCTTTTTTATGTATACACTACTTTTCAAATAATCTAACTATTAATGTTGACAAAAACAAAGAACATCAGTTGAAATGAAATAGAGTTCTATTAATAAAACATCTCAAAACGCTAACAAGTATTTATATCACATAAAAATTCAAAAATTATTTTTTACAAAGCTTATATAAATACATGTTTGAGGCTTTAAACTACTACAATACTATTAAAAAATACTAAAAAGAGAATATAGTTGAAACTTATGAAAAACTAGCATCATTGGGTGTATTTTACTCTGAACAATACACAGAACTAAAGTTCAGACTTTAATATAGTTAAACGGTTAGTAACATTTTCTTATAAAGAATAAAAGTTTTCAAAAATTGAAATTAAAAAATTTTTATAAAGAAATGTTTTCAGCTTGATAAAACTATTACAATTTAAAAAAACACTAATCAACACAGAAAAAATTAATAAAATTACTTCATAAAAAATGGTCATAGGCCATAATTATCTTCTTGATGATTTTTGTGTAAGTTTGAAACTTTATTATTTGTACTTCTGGAATATGTCAGACATGCCTATAATAACATTTAAATGTTCCTCTTTGGGCAATTTTTTCATTTGTTTAAAGATAAACGAAGCTTTAGATGTAATGAAAGCTAATTCAGTTTTATGCATCGAACTAGAGTAAGGGTCAATAACAGGGTCAAGTTCTGCTTCTTGATTGCGTATACCATTGAAGAAAACCGACTGTGCTGAAGTACTGTTGTTGCTTGTAGCTGTAGAACTAGGTTTAAAAGCATTTGGAACACAGAGTTGTGAAGAGCTTTTTTTGGTAATATTAAATTTGGAAATAGGAGCAAGACTTCTGAAAGATTTATCAAAATTTTCAGTTGAGCAACTTTGTGCTGGTTTTGTTTTCATTTTTTTTGTTGAAGTTTCCATTTGAAATTTTTCAACCTGATTTAAATACTTATTCTTTTTTGAAGTTTCACCACATTCAGAGTTTGATCCTAGTTGAATGCAAGAAGTAGACTGTGTACTATTTTTACTTTTGTTTGAATCTGAATCTAAATATTTTTTAATGTCTTCGAGGGTTAAGCCATTGTTGTCAACTGTGGAGTTGAAAAAATCCTGGACCGTTACGGTCAACACTGAATCGACATTAAGCAGTGATCTTATATCTTCAGCATAGTCATCCAAATATTCAACTTCATAATTCTTACTATCTGTTGGTCTAAGAGAGGTTCTTAGGTTATTATCTTGTGGTTCCACGTTTTCTTCATTTTCATCATCTTCTTCTTCATCCTCTCTCTCAAAAAAGTTAGGGTCATATTCTGGTACATATCTGTCTCGTTCTCTTGTAATTAAAAAATTGTGTAGAGCTAATAAAGCAGCTACAACCTTGTCCGTGTTTGTCACATTGAAGTTAATTCTGCTCTCAAAAATTTTAAACTTCTTTTGGAGTGTTCCAAAAGCACACTCTACAATCCGTCTTGGACGGAATAATCTATAATTAAAAATACGCTCCCTACGCCCAAAGTTTTGGCCTCTTGCAAAAGGCCTCATCAAGTATGGCTTGAGAGGAAAACCAGCATCACCAATGATATAATGTGGCAGCTCTATGTTCGTACCAGGCAGCGCTTTCTGTGCTGGCCAATCTAGATTACCAACTTCCAGCTGCCTTCCTAATAGTGACCATGAAAAAATGGAAGCATCGTTGAGGCAACCTATGAATTTTTTACAATCAATAATCATTAAATATAATTTTTATGTAACAATTTAAAAAAGTAAATTTTAAACAAAATTTTTTTTTACCATAGTCTCCTACAGATGCCATAAATCTTTGATGAGCATCACACAGAGCTAATAAAACAATGCTAAAAAATTTTTTGTAATTGAAATATAAAGAACCAGAATGTTTTGGAGCTAATATTCTAATGTGCATCCCATCCAGAGCACCCAAACAGTTAGGCAAGTTCCATAATCTAAGAAATTCTCTCTCTATGTAAATCCAGTCGTCACCTTCAGGAAGTTTCAAGTAAGTATCTTTCAGCACATCAAATATAACTTCACACACTTCTGGTATTATTTTTCTCATAGTTGACTTCCCAATACGGAAATGTGTTGCTATTGTTTTAGGTTGATTAGCGTGCACTAAGAAGCTATAACTAAAATTAAAAATATACAATTACTTTTAAACTTAACAGCTAATGCAGAAGTAGATGTTGATATTCTTCATATTGTACATTAATTTTAATGAAGTGAATCAATGTAATTTTTAAACTGTACTTACTGGATAACTGTAGCTAATCGTAGTTCAGGACACAGAGGTTTTCTTCGACTATGTTTTAATAAATAAGGCCGAGTAAGTCTGTTTAGTTCTTCAAATTGTTCGGCAGTCATTACCATGAATGAATAAAATTCTTTATGGTCATGAACTTTAAAATACAGGAATACCGTTTGATAAGCACCTAACATTTCTCTCATGTGTGGCAACAAGTGCGGTTTGGTCCACCATCTACGAATTTTGATTATTTTCTCAAGTTTTTCTAAAGTTACACCAATTAATTGTAATGTTCTTAAAGTAACTTGCGCGTGGTGAACTACGACAATATTCATTTTTTAAGATGCAGATCACCGCATTTAAAAGTAATGAAAACCAAATTCACTAGTTTATAATCAAAGGCAATTATTAGGAATATAAGTTAATTAATTTGAAGCTCTTTATTTATAAAATTTTTTCTTTACTTTTGCCAAAAAGTCAATATTTTCTTTTTCCATTTTGATGACGAGGAGTGCGAGACGCGAGCCTCTGTATTAACGCGAGAATTTTATAACCTCTTTCAACTAGGGATATTTTTTTTCTTCTGCTAGTTCTGACTCCAGAGTCCAGAGTCCAGGCTCCAGACGTCCAGATCGTTCAGAAAACCCGAGAGAAAACCTATTGTAGCGCCTCCCTCAATAAGCCCATACGGAGCATAAAAAGTCGCGACTATAAAAAAGTATTAAAAAAAAAAAAAAAAAAATGAAAATTAAGTAGACCTAATGAATCGAGAAAAATAATAGTATATTATAGTACGGGTGCAGCATCGTCACCAGGGCGGTTTTAAGGACCCGAGTGCGTAGCGAAGCGGAGCACGAGGTCCTTAAAGAGCCCTGGTGACGTGCTGCACCAGTGCTATATACTATTTTATAGTACGAGTAACCGAAAACACGCATCAAAGATTTGATTTTGAGGTTAGAGTGACCAGGAGTACTATAAAAAATTGTACAGAGTATGAATATAAAAATACTCGTTTTTTTTTCATGAAATAAATGTTTTTCGATACACAATGGAACAAACCGCATTACTCAACAAAGGTTAATGCTTCTTGAAAGAAAAAATTTAAGCTTTGTTAAAAAAATGCAAATATTTCCTTCTCATAGTGTACAATATCGTATATAAGATGAAAAAAATTATACAATTTTTTAAAATTGATTAATCTATTAACATGAGAATACGCTCCATAGAATTGATATTTTTTACAAACAATTGAACAGACCTTATAAGAGAAATCAAAAATTTAATTTACAATTTATGCTTGTCTTTAAGCAAAATGAAGTTTTCTCTGAGCAAAATAAAACAGACATCTTAAAAAGTACAAAAAATCATCTCATCTTTCTAAACATTCCCAGGAAGCGATCACTGTCAATTTGTATAGATGACACAGCCGAGCAGATGCAAATATTCGTTGTCGTTATAACGGTGTGGAAATACGATATCGATTGCCGATATCGCCGTGTAATAACTATAGTAATAATAAAGGCTTTATCAGTGGGGGGGGGGGGCGGGGGGAGGCCTTATTGAGCAAGTACCATAATGGACGTAATAACCCACCCGGCGGCATCTGTTATAAATACAAACGAAATGAGTTATTACGACTATTATGCCCGCTGAGAGAGCGCATCACTGGATGATTTACGCTCGCGCATTTCAATGGGAATTGCTTAAATTTCTCATTGAAGCCTCCACCATCTCCGCGGATGTTGAAAAAGTGTACCGAAAATTTTGCAAGCCCACCTACAAATTAAGAAACCAAGCCTGCTCGATGAAGAGAAAAAATCCAATTGAAACTTTGGCAATTAGAGAGGATGTTAATGATCCCAAATAACAATGAAACCTAACCTCCAAGTGGAAGAAAAAATAGTAGGAAGAAGATGAAGCAGTCCAAACAAAACTTTTCCCATCCCATAAGAACCCCTCCCAGACTATAATTTTCACCCAATGTAGACTCCTGCACAATAACGAAATTATACGGTTATGAAAAAGAAAAAAAAAAAAAAATTAGAGGCGAATTCACCCATGACGAAACACAATGTTTCACCTGCTGATGCATTTCAGTCTGGGTGTTTCAAAATATACCAGATGAAGTTTTCGGATAGGCTGAAAAGTGACGAAAACGGTGCTAAACGATAAAACCCGGGGCGTGTGTTTAATACCGTTGCGATAATGGATTCAATTATAACGAAGTACTTTTATGATTACGCTTTAATGGCCGGTAAATCACGGTGCGATTTATCCTGGCCGATCTAACGAGACTAATAATAATTTTAGACAATAAAGACTGATATGAAACATTGTATCAATTATTAATAAGATTTTACAATATGACATTGAAAAATATTGATGTTGTGTGCGTCAATGTAATACTATATTGAACTCAATTAAATTCACTAATATTTTTTAATTACAGCGGTGCATGTATTTGAAACATATGGCAGGCCAAAGAAACGTGTAACATGTTACATTAAAATTCAAAATTTGGGATCAATGATTGAAAAATGATTTATTTGATTTGATATTCTTATTCAATGTACAATATGCTGTACAAAAATTTATAAAATACAAAAAGATACATAAGTAAAAATGAAAAATAATTGTAACAATAGTAATAAATAAATAATTATTAATATTGGCAAACAACAATAATAATCATCATAACAAAACTAAGTAGTAGTGGTAATGACAACAATGGGGTTGATACTATATGCAACAAAAAATTTTTATTTTTATATTACTATTAAAAAAAAAATTCTATCAGAGTCAAAACAGTTTGGGAACTTTAAGAAAAAATTTTTTTCTTAATTACTACAGAAATAATTTTTAAATATTGGTACTCATGAAGTCATCATTACTAATTTTCATTTTGAAAGTACATCACTTTCAATCGTGACTTTAAAAAATCGTTGTTTGATCCACTCTCTTTGGTGATCTTCCCAGCACAATGCCAAACAGTATCGCAAAATCAAAATTTCGGCAAAGAGGTCATCGAACCCAGCTTCAAAACTCAAAACCCAAAACCGAACTCGTCTGACCTTTTAAACGTACCAGTCATACATAGAACCCACCTTTCTAAAAACACAGCACGCCTGGGTATATAGTTCGGTCTCATCGATCACGTTCCTCTGGTACCAGCAAGTGAGTGTCTTTCTTCTCCCCATTGTTCGGAGACGATTCGTTCTCTCCTCGGAAAAATCATGTGGCGAAACACATTTTAGCGCTGGCGAAAGGGTTCGGCCGCCGCCGCGGCTTTGTTCGGCCCCAAAGAAGAATTATTATCTTTTTCTTTTTTCCTACGATGGGTGTGCCGCCGCCGCCGCGGCGTGATTGAGGATGGGAAAATGGCGTTATTGAATCGTTACCGCACTCTCGATGCTTTAATTTATGTGACACCTGAACCTTGATGTAATCGTTACCGTACTTTTAATGGCCACTGCGGAAGGTTTATTACGGTTGCTACAGTACCAGTGGCAAGAATGATTTTAAAAAGATGAGCAACGTTTTGATACATTTGGAAAAACGTAACGAACGTCACGTTACACGTAATTACTTAAATAGTCATTGAACTTGAACTTGAAAATGCTTTTTTAATTTGGATTCTTGTCCTTAAACATAATTTACAATTAAAAAAAAAAATTAAGAATAACTCAAAAAAATCGAGAAGAAAATAATAAAAATATTTTTTTTTGTAACAAACATCTCTTGCGTTTATACCAATACTATAGAGAAGTTGCACATTTTTCAAAAACATTTTGTTCTGAAGTTTGCGGTTTTAAATGAATTTTAAAATTTTTTTCATAATTTTTACATCAATATTACTGAAGATATTAAGTACTAAATTTTGAGCATTTTACCCTTTAGTGACGTCACTGAGGGATATTTAACGTTGGGAAGTATATCTATAACTATGAAAATTACAGAAACTCCATCAGTCAATAACTCCTTCAATATTATATAAAAATTAAAAATTCCTTTGCTAATTTTATTTTTTGGATGTTTATTTAAAAAAACTCATTTTCGGAAGTGCAACTTCCCTATTGTGTACAAAAGTACAGAAAATAATAAAACTTGCTTAAATCCGAGCTTAAATCAGAATATGATACGGATCGAGTAGGTAACAAATCAAAAAAACAAAATTTAATACCAACCTAGCGAGCAAAAAAATTATACTCAAAAACGGTGATAGTATATCCTTTATCGAGTCCTTTATATTCTTTATAAAGAATTACAAAAAAAATAAAACCAAAAATAAACTTAAAATTATATTATAGGTCAGGAAAAGCGAGAATGAAAGGGTAGAGGTCAACAAAACAAAGTACCAACTCGAGAAAAAAAAAAAAAAAAACCGAGTTGGGGGTAAAATACAAATGCGGTGATTATCGTGACTCATCGGTCTTGCGGCGGTATCTTGAAGGATGTTGAAGGAAATGAGGAGGGAAAAGTAAAACTGCACGGGATTGCGTGCAGAAGAAAAGATATCGAGAGAGCAAGTGTTGCAGACACGTAAGTGGAATACAGATGGTGGGATTAAATTTAACCGCCAGTCTTCTTCCCTCTCTCCGTTTTTCGCTTCGTTCTCTCTCGAGCTTATTTTTCCGAACGCCCTCATGAAAATGTAGTTTTACCCCGGAAAAATACCCGGCCCCTCGTCTAATGTGTAAATTACATTTTTCAAAAATGTGTGAGAATTCTTTTTTTTTAATTTGAAAAAGTGCTGATTGGAAAATATATTTTGAAGGGTAGCTTTTTATGTGAGGAGTGAATCCGTAAAAAATGACATAAAATAGCGACCCCAAAAACCGACACCACTATGTATATATGTATATAGTATCTAATATGACTACTACTTATTAATAAAAATAATAATAAATACTATATATTTTTTGTAAAAAATTAATAAATTAAGATTTATGAACTTACACTTATATAAAGTAAATTCACAAATATAGGTATAGAAACTTATCCCGCGATAGAGATATTTCATTTTTTCTTTTTATATAGAACGCTTCGCTTCTAACATTTTTTGATATTTTAGCGAAAATTAATTTAAAATAAAAGTTTTTGTTTATTCACATTTATTCGTAAGTTAATAGTTATTTTACGGTGCTAATGTTAAGTTTCATTTTGTATAGATCAGTCCATTTTTAACTTTTAAATGTCTAACCCTTTTTTTTTGTATGATACTTTCTTTTTCACACTAGTTATTTTTTTAAAACACTCATTTAAACCTGAATTTAAGAACGACTCTAACTTTGTGTAATAAATCATCCACTCAATAGCTGCAAAAATTTTAATTTATTTCATTAAAAAAAAAAATTTTTTTTCCTTACAACATGCAGATCTCTAATTAAAAACTTACAGGAATTACAAACGCAATTACATGACTTTTTTTCGAGCGTGGAAAGAAAAAAAAAAAAAAAGAAAAAGGTTGCGTACGCGCATTGTTTCGTCAAGTTTTTATATTTCTTCTGTACGAATGATACATCTTACGTGTGTTTCAATGTTGCAGTT
Source organism: Encarsia formosa (assembly GCA_038277355.1). Lineage (NCBI taxonomy): Eukaryota > Metazoa > Arthropoda > Insecta > Hymenoptera > Aphelinidae > Encarsia > Encarsia formosa. Next base: position 12,137,996 of record CM076184.1, on the reverse strand, counting down.
TTGCACAATGCAGAAATATTTCATAAAACGAGTGACGTTTACTACTATCATAAGTTATTCGAGTCTCGTATGACACCGGCTGATAGATGAAAAAAAAAAGGTTATTGGTTTCTTGTTGCACGCCAGGTAATCGTGGTAAAAATGGTTGCGTCACAAATTTAATTCCATCGCGGTTGTTTAAAGATGCGTGTAAAATATCGATGTTAGTTAAATTAGAAGTAATTCTGGAATCTAATTGATTACACTTAATGTATGTATTTGTTACCTATACTAGAAGTGAGGTGTATTATTATCTTAATTAACGACGATGAGTATGAACTTTTTTTTCAAAGAATTTAATTGAAAGATTGCGAAGGAAAGAAGTTTCATTCAAACGTAGTCAAAACATGTGTTACACGTACTATTATTTTTTTATTGAATTGATTTTCAAAAAGTAAACAAGTTATAAAAAATTTTTAATTCAGACTTCACAAAATCTACTTTTTATATTAGCAATCAAAATTGAAAAAAAAAAAAAAATGGTTTTCGATTGATGAAGATTTAATCCACTAAAAAGCTATGAATAAACCCATTTTGAAGCAATGTAGCTTCATTTTACAATAGCAAAGCCTTCCGCTTGAAATTGATTTTAAATAAAAACTTAATGAAAGGACATTGAGCCCCGACACTCGAGGGCGATTAAGCAGGGCGAAGGCGTTGACCGTCTCGTAAAAGAGAGGAACTGGAGGTGCAGGTATAACATGAATGGCGTAAAGCAGAGAAGCAATTTAGAGTTGGGTATTCGAAGGCGGCGAAGCGCGACCCCGAAGAAAAGGGCCGCGCAAATCGAATCGAATGAACTTTCAGGAGGAGAAAACCCATCGAGCCAATTCTATCCCCGTTAAGACTGGATTCTCAAATTAAGTTACTTGTTTCTTTTTCTTCCTTCCACTCCTTTCTTTTTTTATTAGCTCTTGTTTTGGATCTGGAGGAGTTCGTTGACCCCGACATTTTTATTTATCCGTTTCCTGTAAGAACTAAAGATAACAGTTGCAACTGTTATTAATAACTTCGTAAATATGGCATATTATACATAAAAATATGTAAAATGATGTATAAAATTCAGTTTTCACTCTTTTAGTTATCTGTGTTCTAAAAAAATATATTTTGAGGTTGGATTTTTTATTTTCAATGTTAATAGTATATTATTCCCGCAGGCAAGATGGTTCGATTTGGCCGAGGATTTGGCCTCCGGGCTCCGAGAGGTTTGCGACCCGAGCTTGCAACGAGGAGGCTAAATCGAACCCTCGAGCCTAAGGGAAATATACTATTTTTCGTCTTTCTAACCGAAAACAAGGGGCGAAGTTCCGATTTTGAAGTTAGAGGGACGAAAATAATTTTTCCCTTGCTCTTGCTAAAAATTTCAAAAAATAATCTGATGTGACTCTAGTAGTTCATCAAAAGAAGTAAATAACAAGTTTAAAAAGCACTATTGTAATACATAACCTCAAAAATTCGATTATACTTTAGTAGTTTACTGTAAAATTCAGTTTTATAATCAAAATTCTTTTTTTACTTATACATTTTATGAGAAAAAAAATGATCTTCATATCGAAAGTGAGTTCTTACTATACATAACCTCAAAACTTATATTCTTGATATGATTACTTCATTAACTAAAGCTTAGTCTTAAAGGAGTTAAAATATTGGTTTTTTACATAACTCCATTAAGCATATATTCTTTACCTAGACTTTTTATTGGATAAAACAATAATCTTTAAAATAAAAGTCAGTTATACTCGAGTTTAAAAAAATAAAATAAAAAAAAAACCTTGTATCAAATAGATCATATGACCGCAAACATTCTACCAGACCACAAGATGTTTCATGTTTTGTCACTGAACTAAACATAAACTTTCACGAGAAAAAAAGATCGTTTAACAACTTGCCTCTTAGCACGCCATAAAGCCACAAATATTATTAAATTAACCCCATTGTTAGGGACCATGTGTGATAAATTATGAAAAACCGTTTACCTCTGGCCCCGTATCTTCGTGATTTAAGAGCCGCAATTCCTCAAACCTATCGCCCGCCCGTCTCGGGAGGAAAAATTCCAGGGTAGGCGATAATAAAAAAACGCGGAAGGTGTCCCGAAGGGAATTGAACGCTTAATCTCGTCGGTGCATCTCCTCCTTCAAAAAAGCGGGGACGTTAAAGGCCCCCTTTTTGGCGGATGATGGATGACCAGCCTCCGGGTGCTGGATTTTCATTTTCCGGGCTCGTGTCGTCTTTTACGAGCTGACCTCGATCTTATTAAGTCGGGGAGATTTTTTTGAATAATTCTGGGGGGTAAAAGTACCGATGAAATCAATAACGCATGAAAATTGCGGCCAAGAAATTTCGGGTCGAGGTTCGGTTGCTACATAAATAGTATAGGTTATGTTATCACGCCCGACATTCGTGACCTGGAAAACCAAGTGGATGTCGCAGAAAATTTTGGTGGTAGAAATTTTCGAAAAGTCACATATTTTTATAATTTTTGAGGATTCAGATTCTTTCAAAAAAAAAATAGTTTTTAAAACTAAAAGAATCTAAAATATTTTGAGGTTAGGTCACAGCCATTGTTACAATAAAACTACCTTAAATTATTGGATTTTTTTTTTCTTATCATCAAAAGTTGAACAAACAAGGAGTAAATTCATGCGATGAAACAAAACATAAACAATCAACATTACAGAATTGAATAATTCATTTTCCTCGTCATTTTCCATAATACATGTTTATTAATTCATTGCAAATTACTCGCAAATATTACAGGAGTTTCTCCTATCCGTGAAATTACAAAATATTTCATCTCCAAATCTAGTGAGCCGGAAATTCAAATTTCTCTTTGACGCGCGCTCGGAACTAATGAATACACGGTAATCTTTCAAAAAGACCGCAGCAGAAAAAAAAATGTACAGTTTTTTTCTCTCTCTCTACGATCGATAATGCAGGTCAACAGCGTACCGAAAAAAAAAAAAAAATAGTTCGCGAAAATTAAAATCGTGCCCATGTCAACGCGACTCTCAAAGCGAGGCGGAGTAGGAAAAAAAGAGGTTTTCTGATGTGATCGATTCGTGGCTCACCGCAGGGATATTCATTGCACGTTATGCGGATGACGTTACTGAAATTGTTTCCGTTTTTTCCCGACCACGGTTTTTCATTCGTTTTTGGTTTTAGTTTTCATCTTTTGATCCTGTAAATGTTTGAGAGTACGGAGGATTACAATTTGGCTTCATTAAAGTAAAAAAAATTTTAATTCTGCTACACGGACAGAAAAAAAACAGGAATTTACTGTGGTAAGCTAACACGAAAAAATCGTGGGTTAACCTTACGCAGAAAAAATCCTAAGCGCTACTGTAGCCGAACCAATCAGGCAATCAGCTGTGACCAGAGTGATTTTGATTGGCTCTCTTACAGTAGCGCTTAGGATTTTTTCTGCGTAAGGTTCACACACGATTTTTTCGTGTTAGCTTACCACAGTAAATTCCTGTTTTTTTTCTGTCCGTGTAGATGATCGAAGAAGCATGATTAGTTTAATATTTTATACTTCTTTTCGAACACAGAGCAATGGACAATTCGATATCGTGTACTTGAGATTGTCTTAAATGAGTTTCTTAAAATTTCATAAAATCATAAAAAAAAAGTATAATTGAAATTGTATCATTAAATTTCATTTGCGAACGCTTTCGCCAACAGATGGCGACTTTTCACTTTCAAACTATAAACAAACTGTAACCTCCTTTAAGCTAAGTTTATAGTCTTTAATTGTAGGGGCAATAAAATACAACTTCTTAAATTCATTGAATTAATGAACAAGAAAAAACTCATTATGTATCATTAAAAAATGTTTTCACCAACAGATGGCGTTTATTCGTTTTTAACCTAGAAACAAGTTGTAACATTTTTAATATATACTTTTCCTAAGTAACTCGATCGTAGAACATGAAACTCGAAACTTATTCTTACTTCCAAAATTTTAACGAGCACACACTCGTGAAAACCAGCCCTTATTTACGAATGCAAAAAAAGTCAACGCTCGCGCTACTACATACATTACACAGTAAACTACAGTTAAAATGTATCTTAACAGTCACTAACAGCAGTAATTTTACAGAGAGATAATGCAAGATTTACTTCAAATTACTTCCATCATTAAGCAAATACAACTTCATACCCAATTCGATCTTCATATCTCGGAGTACTTTGCCTCCGGAATAGCTGCAGCAGCGGGAGAGTGGAAACCCATCAGAGCCAAGTACTCCAGGCAGGCAACTTCTGCCGGGTAAGCCCTACCAAGTTTCGGGCGGGCGAAGTTTGCCATATGTATACACCACCAAGCCGAGTTTATCGAGAGGCGCATACCCGCCAACCGTGAGATATGAGAAAAACGCGGTCGCGCAACTTTTCCAAGTAGATTAGAAGACCATTCTTTATCCCGAGAACAAGCCCTAATCAGGCTGGAAAGCAGTTCCTCACGTCTCCCTTTTATAAAATTTTGATGAGACGGAGCGAGCGAATGCGTCGCATTTAAATGTACATCCTCGAACTATTTTCGGGTGTCGACAGTTTGGAGGTTATGTAAGCCCGCGGCGATGTCTGCCGCTAACGAGATGAACTCGGAAATTTCACTGCTCCTGATGCGCGCTACCCTAATCAGACCGCGGAGCCTGGATTTTGCGAGACTCCTCTAGGGCACGTACCCACCTCTCTTTCACTGCTTTATACAACTCGAATCCGTATGAAGTGTACCCTTGCAATTTTCATCACGAGTTCGTCTGGTTTGGCAATTCAGGTAGGGTACTTTGAATTATAATTATGCAGGATTTTGTGAAATATATGGATTTCGAATTAATATTTTCAAAAATTATGGTGCGATATCCGGGTCGAAGGACCAATAATGGTATAGATGGATTTATATATTTTGAGAGTTTGAATAAAATTGATAAAACTATTAAACTTATTAGAAAGTTAGAAAATCGTCAATTAATACATAGACTAACAAGTTTTCATTCAATTAATAGTAATAATTTAATTCATTATTAATTAATATGCAACACATCACTATAGTAATAGGTATTTTCCCGTCACAATGAGAAAATTCTCGAGAAAATTCAGGGTGAAGATCGAGGACGAAATCCCCGAGGAATTACACCGAAATCCCGAATCCTAACCAACATCAAATTACTCGTGAGCCGATCGCCGCAAACATCTGGCGATAATACCGCTCTCCTTATTCCCCGAGCAGCTCTCATCCTCTTGTGTGCAGCGCGCAGTCTGGCTGCAATCGGATGCACCCAGCGTGTGCATCCGCAATCGAGCTCTCCCGATGAATTTACAGGCCCGCCAACATCCAAACTATTTCGGATTCGTTGTAACGTGCCCTGGATTCTCGAGTGACTGTTGTTTTGCAGGAAATTTGATTTCGGTGTAAGATGAAGACAAGCTGTAATTGAATATTGGAGCTGAGATAGTTTAAATAAAATTAAGTTGGTAACTCTGACTACATCAAAGCCAGCGGTAGCTGGCTCGGGGAGATTTTTTTCCCGCCAAAATAGTAGCCGGCTGCCGTGCTTTATTTACAGCTACTGGAGCTACCTTAACCCTACTAACCGCAATTAATCAATTATTTAAAAATTAAAACACGTTACCTGCATCATTAAACCTCTAGACTACGCCTACTTTTCACTACCGAAGAGATGAGGATTGTTTTCGAAGCTTATATTTTTTTAATTTTCTTATTTTTTAATTCGCGTTTTTGAAATCGGCCTTTTTTTTGGACTTTCCATCCATCAACGTTCGATCGGGGATCGGCACCTCCCAACATTTTCAACAGATGGCGCTATCATTATTTTTTTTATTTTTTAAAAAAATAAAATTAATTAACGTTTATAAAAACTTGTTTTCATAAATAAAAAAATGAAAAAAAAAAAAAAAATTAAATGATAATTAATAAAAATTAGAATTAACCTTTGAACGATAAAAGACACTGGTAACTGGCTTGGTTAGAGAACAATCATCAGTGTCGCAGTAAAATCAGAGAGCAAAAGAAAATATGTATTTTAAAAGAGGTAGTTGTAAACATTTTTACAAAGTAACATGTTCAATAGCACACGTAGGAAATAATTTAAATAATGGGCACTACGTGAGCATTTTACGACAAAAAAAGAGTTGGATAGAAGTAAGCGACGAAAATATTATAAAAAAACCTTGGCCAACTAATGCTAAAGGTGTTTATATATTTAAATTAGAAAAAAAAAAAAAAAAATTATAAAAGTAACAAATAGATAATCAAAAAATTATCAAACACAAAAAAGTGATATCCCACAAAAAACCTTACAAAGGTAAACAAACGTGGGGAAATTTTTTTAATGAATTGATTTAACAAAAAATAGTTATATCATTAGATAGATTTTATAAGGTAGAATTTTTGATAACATGTCATATTAATAACAGAATTTAAAAATTAATTGCTGTAACAAATTTAAGAAAAAAAAACAATTATTTCAAAAAGTAATAAAAAAATTATTTTAATGAGTTGTGTATTTAAATTTAAAAAATAAATTGAAATCAATATTCATAAAATCTGCCAACGAAGATAAAGTTAATAAATTTTCTTCTGAATATGAACTTCGTGGGCAGATTTTATGAATATTGATTTCAATTTATTTTTTAAATTTAAATACACAACTCATTAAAATAATTTTTTTATTACTTTTTGAAATAATTATTATTTTTTCTTAAATTTGTTACAGCAATTAATTTTTAAATTCTGTTATTAATATGACATGTTATCAAAAATTCTACCTTATAAAATCTATCTAATGATATCACTATTTTTTGTTAAATCAATTCATTAAAAAAATCTCCCCACGTTTGTTTACCTTTGTAAGGTTTTTTGTGGGATAATTTTCACATTGAATGTTTCAAATTTTTTATTTCTCAGTATCATAAAAAATTGATGTTTGAAGGGTTTATTAAAAAAGTTTTGAAGGTTGATTCAGTTTGCCCAGTACTGTCAAATGTAACTTTTTTAATAAAAAATATAAATAAGAGACCATTTAATTTTAATGTAGGAATTAATATGAATTCAGATTCATGCTTTTGAATCTTACAATTCAAGAACAAATTTGAGTTACAAAAGCTCAAAGTAAGGCTTTACTTACAGAATCTAACTCAATCAGTGCTGACAACTGTCACGATAAATACTAAACCTCTTATTGAAATTTCAAAAGAACTATGACTAAAAATTATAAAACTTTAGAAATAATTCGAAAGGGCTATGAAACAACTTTTTACTTTACCTACTAAATCTAAATTAATCAGTGTTGCCAAATACAATTTTTTAAGAGACGATTTTTTACAAAAAAATTTATAAGAACTACTAATACAGAGCCAAGTTTCTACAATTTCAGAAAAAATGTAAGTTTGAGAGAATTGCAAGGAAGCTTTATCAAGCAAATCTAAATTACCAAGTGTTGCCAACTGTATTTTTTTAAATTTTACAAAAAAAAGGACTGCACAGTTAAAAATTTTCTTTCTTCCTAGTTACACCAGATTAATTATTTCTCAGGATGATGAGTCGCTACGAAGAATTTCTCGAGCCATTAAACATTCGCTACGTGTACGTACTATTAAAAAAGTAAACCACCCCTGATTTCAAGCTCTCGTTACAAGAAGCCAGAGTAAAATTTTATTTCTCGTTGCAGTGCAGTGGCTGCATGTTGCTTTTTTTTCACTCTTCTCCTTAATTCCTCTATTTTTATGTCATTACAGCCGACCGGCGTACTTCGGAATACATTAGGCGGTCGCGACTTTATCTACCCCCCCCCCCCGCCCGTCGTATAACTTACGGCCATTAAAATTCATGAGCGACAGGAAAGTATAACAAGGAGGACCTCTTGTGTGTATTCCGGAAAACAGAATATCGAGAAAGAAAAAAAAAAAAAAAAAAAGAACCCTGAGAGCGAGAGAGTACAAATTTGCTCACCGAGATTTTTTAACGGCAAAGAAACCGAGATAGTCGGAGATTTTTCCCTCGTGCAGGGGCTTCGAAATAATGAAAAATTTTTATCCACTCTCGTGTCAATCACTCGTACATGTAATACCGCACGGTTAAGAATCTTCGAGGGAATTTTTTATTTTCACCTCTAAACAATGTTTTAAAATTTTTTTAAAACCGTCGCTGTTTCAAACCATTAAGAAAAAAAAAAAAAAAAAAGCCGTCGATGTCGTAAAAATTGATATTTTTCAGTCTCTTGGGGGACTCGGCTCGATGAAAACAGACATTATCTTCAATCTATATGGTAATCAGATTGAATTTTAAAGCGCGCTGAGCCACGCTTTCAGAAGAATTATAAACCAAATGAGTCTTTTCACAGTAACACTCGTACGTTCTTTCTTCCCCGAGTTGCTCCCTAAAAATTTAAAAGCATCTTTCACCGGGGCTCCAACAAAGAGAAAAGGGTAAAAATTTTCGGAGCGAGAATTTCGCCGTTCACCGCATATGGGAGTGCCCGAGTGCGCGGGGGGTTATGTTTTGCCAGCTCATCGAAACTCTTCGCTCTTTATCCATTTCTTTTTCTTCTTCTTTTTCATCTCCTCCCCCGGAATTGATAAAAAAGTGATGATGTAAAGGATGGAAAAGTTCGGAAAAACCGGATCGAACTTCATGCAAATCCAGCCGGAGTTTGCGTGTGTGGAGGCTGGTGAACTTTGATCCCACGAGTTTTTTTTTTTTTTTCTTCCCTTCTGATACGTGGATTTGAAAAAACGTGTTTGCGAGGTTTTTCGCAAACTGAAGATTTTATCATGAATAAAATTGTTCGATTCGTGAAGTTACCGAGACGAAGTTGGTTACGAATCATTAAAATTTTTATTTTGTACCCTAATCTGATGATACTTCAATACCAACTTAAAAAAAGTTCCAGGCTAATCCGGCTCGAGGATTAAAATTGCTTTAAAAAAAAAGATGAAAATAATCAAATGTAAAAATTTATTGTTAATAATTTAGTGTATAACAATAAAAATTATTATTTAATAATTTTTGTGTCTTATTAGCCCTAAAAATATCAAGTAAACAACTAAAATTCCATAACATTTTGAATACAACTTAGGGCAAGTAATCAACTACCAAAAATACTGATAAAAGGGTTGTATTAGTTAGAATCGAAGAACTTGATAAAACTTTGATCCTAAGCGTGGATTTCAGAAACGGGTATAGGTTTTTTCAAACCAAAGATTATCGTGATTCGTGAATTATTGACCGAGTTTTCTCATGACTGCAGTATTCGATATAAATGACCAAGTAAAGAGTATGACATTCTTTTTTAATTATAAAGTCTCGTCGGTTTTGAGTCTACGATTAATATTGAAGAGAATTATCGGAAAATCAAGCGAAGCGTTAAATTTAAGATACGAGTCCTGTATAGTTGTATTTTATATGAGCGGACGTCAATACTATTATGCAAGAACTGATAAAATATTCAAAACTCCACATTGAATTCATGAAAATTTCATTACTTAATATCCCGTTTTAAGTAAAGAAATGTCAGATGAGGTGAAGAATTCATATCAGCTTTTCATTTGATATTCCTGAAAGACCGATAAACTGGGTAAAAAATTTTCACTTCGCGGGGTTTATTTTAATATGCAAAACGACGTATACGCATAACAGCTCTCATAAAATTTAAAAAATTCGATACCACGAATAAAATGAATTAAAAAAAAAATTATTATAATGTTTATAATTATATATTGTTTGCATAGATCATAGTGAAATAATAATTCTACGATGAAGATTTCATTAAGCTCAATCCGCTTTTCCGGTCTCTAATCTCCCGTGATGAAAAGTTTCGAGAATAGACAATGAATAATGATCTGCCGGTACGGAATATCAATCGAAAATTTTCACTCCATAAAATCGATTGAATATCCCCACTTGACATCGGTAAAGACCCGTCGAGCAATCCAATATCCGTTCCCGGCTCGGCGCGGCGACTGAATCGAGGCTGCTGCTGCTAAAGATGAGGTGTTTCGAGATATCGCTTCCGGCCTCCCCCCCAGTCTGACGCTTATCTTCACAGGCGTTTTCGCGCGAGAAAACACTGTTTACCCACTGGAATTTGTAATTCAAATCACTCGGTGCAGTAAAATTTGTTAATTAAAGTAAGCTAATGACTTTGGTAGTTTGGTAAGACTGAGATATGCGACGGTTTATCATGATTTTTTAGGTTATGTTTTACGGTGCGTAGTATAACCTGAAAATCTGAAAAGCCAGAGCTGAAAAATGTTGCCCGCTGGTTCGAAAAATTGAATTTAAAGTAAATTGAAAAGGGTTTTAGAGTGCTCTTACTTTTACCACCCTTGAATATTGATTATTTCGTCAAATACTTTACCGTAGGACAGATTTTTTCCGAGATCTAATGGAATGTCGAAAGTGTTAACGTACCTGGAACAGATAAAAGAAAAAAATACATTAAACTTTCAAATTCAATTTTTCTTTAAAGTCAAGTTATTTTTAAACATCGTACAATTCTGACCTCAAAGCTACTTATATTTCTTAAATTTTACTTCATTACAACTCTAACCTCAAATAATTTTTTGTAAATTAATATTTCTGTGAATTGATCAGAATTTACGTTATCGCAGTTTACTCAGAAGACAAGTTATCGTAGTAAGTAGATTTTCCATTAATTAATTTTTATTCTATTCTTCTTTTTTCATTTTTTTAAAATTTTATCGTACCTACTTTCTAACCTTTTTTTTTTGAGGTCAGGTTAAAATAAAAAATTAACATCAGTACATCGCACAATAAAAAAAAAATGAATTTTTAGTTCAGCTGCAGATGGAGCTCTTTTTTTTAATTTCACTTCATCAACTCGAACGAAAATTAAAATTTCTGAAAAGAACTCCTGCGCGCAGCAAATTTTTTTTTTTTCGCCCCAGCTAGAATCCATCGATTTATCGCGGAGTTTTTCGCTCGGAAAAACCGCTGGCCAAGAGCGGCGAAAGAGGAGCTCGGGCAAATTGAATCCGGCAATCCTCATTAGCGAGTTTTCGCTGACGCTCAACTCTTCCGTCGAGTATTTGCAGAGGAGCATCCGATACCCTTGATGAGGCCCGAAAAGAAGAGGGATAAGACCGGGAGATTGAGATTTAGATTAACGTTCGATTCCGGGGGGGTTAAGGCTTAACTTGATTTTGGTAGTTTACTTAATGGGAAAGTCAAGTTTATCCAGGCTTAAACTTTCTCGCTAACATTGATTTTAGGAGGGTTGATAGATGATGTTTAAAATTGATTACAACTCAAAAAAAGTCTGGTTAGAGAGCAAATTAAACTCACTTTTTATAATTTTTTTTAGTTTGTAGCAAATGAGTAGTAAACTTTTCTTGAGATTGTACGATTATTTAATTGTTAACTATTGTTCAATAATTCTAGTAATTTTTGTAATATGTAAAGACACAAAAATCTTGTATGTAATTAAACAAAAAAACTTTTATAATTTAATTAATTGGATGATATTTGGATCTTGTGCGTCAAAACTTACAAAACTTATATATAATTATAAAATGTGTACATGGTTACAGAAAATATTTTCTAAAAAAAAATAATTAAATTACAGTATACATAGTCTAAATTACGATCATTATGAGAAATAAAAATCAAAGAAATATTGCCCCAAGTTTATATCCGTGGAAGTTACTTTGAAAAACTGGGTCTAAACGACTCTTCGAATATTACCGAGATATGCATGCATAATTTTCCAGCGTTAAATTCAGCGTCGGTAACTCACTTGAAATTACAGATCTTATCGGAAAGAATGTACGAGCAAAGTTTTCGGAATCGATAGTTCGCTCGCGGGTGGGAAATCTCTCGCTTTTAATACCATCGGTTTCGAAACGATAATAATCACACGGAAAAAAATATAAAATTTCATTAAAAAAATACTGTTTTCTCTGAAAAAAAAAAAAAACGCACGCTCCGAAGAGTCAACAAAGAGAAATTCAAACAAAAAAAAAACCGAAGGAAATTCTATCACCTCGATACGTAAACTTTTTTGTTAATCGTATTTTTCTGTAAACTCATTTTTTTGATGAAAATTTTAAAATCCGTGATGATTTATCAAATCATCAATTTAAAAATCAAAATAAACAATAAAGCATGAACTTAAAAACGTTATCAGTGCAGCGTCTCAAATTAATTTAGTTCGACTTATTTTATAATATTAATTTAGTAAAATGTGTTTAGTAAAATTATTAAATTAAAATTTAACAAATAAACAAAGGAAATGAATCCACAGCAAAAAATTGTGGTTGTATACTATGTATTTTACATATTGTATGATATTTTTATTTCTAAACTATTACCTTCGTGACTGTAAATTCATTGTATTGGTTTAATAATTAAATAATTAACAACAAATTTTTTTTGTAAAATGTTAACTAAATATTTTGTTTAAAAAACTTAATAAAAAAAAGTCAATCATTGTTACTAAATCGCAGCCCTCATTATGTAAATTAACCCTTAAAGTACACACCCAAATCCAGAACTGCCACACTGACAGTTATGTGGGGTATTTTACACCCCGTGTGTACTTTAAGGGTTAAATGACAAGAGTTCAAATTTTGAACTTTGCCTCATGTAGCCTACTGCAATGACAATGCGAAAAATTTTGTAATTCGTTATATAATTACTTTTGAATTCAAATTAAACGAGGACGATCCTGAGTACAAAGCACTCGGTTGCGTAAGTATACATATATGCGGGTAACAATGCGATTTATCGAGGAAATTCTCTCGAACAGAACACACAGTAGTCTCGATGTCACGACTGATGTACTTTACGATATGATCGAGGACGCCGAAATATAACCAGATGTTTATTGTTATCGCCCGTCGTGATTATACGCGATAAATTTTACTACTCGATGTTTACGATTTTATACAATCCACGGTTGTAAAACCAGAAGATTCTTGAACAAATCTGATGCATCGAGGGTGTTTTATGGGATTATTACACTAGAATCATGATGTTTACTAATTGCTGCATAGATTAAGACACAAATGTTATTATTTGTATTTTTTTATATAGAAAAATGGTACGAGTGAAAAAAAATTGTTAATTTCTAATTTTTGACAATATTATTACACTTAAACAAATTTATAAATTTTCTTCAAAAGTTCATCAATTTTATGATTTCGACAAATAAATTTTCATAAAAAATGAATTGATCAAGTTATTTTTCATAAAACTTTGCAATATTGTAAAAATTTAATTTGAAAATTCAAAATCTTGTGTAATAGAAACTATAGTTTCTATTTTTCGGATGTTTTCGAACTGTAAAAAAAAATGCATTTTGCATCAGCCGTGTTTTTTTTTGCTTTTCATTCTTTATCCCTTCTTGAAAACTCACGCATAACATAAGTAAGACTATACGGGTACATTTCCTATCGGAGGATAACCCGTGAAAAAGGAATAAAAAAAAAAAAAAAAACATAAGCAAAACAACATTGTAATGTAAACAAAATAAGTGACCTAACCTTAAAAAGTAAGCTCCCGCACTAATCACAGCAAAGCAAATAGTTCTTCGAGTTTTCGAAGTGTTGCATTGGTTTATTCAGAAAAATTAAAGTTTTATTGAATAGGATTGAATATTTTCGAGTGCAAGTACGCATGATACGGTTTTACTTTTCAGAATAATGTCAGCACCGATTATCCTCAGGCCTCGTAAGCACATTGTTTCCTTTCACTCACAAAAATTTGTTTTGCTTACAATTACATCATAAGTGAAAATAACATAAAAACTATATTGAAAAACTGGCAGCTAACATTATAATCTGATATTACTTTTTACAGGATCAGGCTTTAAAGGAAGCCAACTAAATTTCGCACTCCTCCAAGCAGTGGAAAATGGTGAAGTGAAAAAGATAATCATGTTACTGGACAGAGGTGCGAACGCAAATTATTTGGTGAAATGCCGTCGGGATTTCAGCATGAAGGGGAAATGGATAAACATCATCACTGCTCTTGTACAAAAAGGTGCTACCCTCGATGCTACTTGCTTGCGTCAACTTTTTGGGCCAAGAAACAATCAGTTTGCCAACAATCTCATATCCTGCATAACCAGCTACGCCTTGAAACATTGCTCCTTGGATATCAATTACACACAGACTATGTTCTACGAACTGGCTATGAGCGAGTTTGAAGACAATAAAAATGAATGCCTGAAGCACTTGCTGAAAGCTGGACTACCAATTAATGCTCTGATCAAAAATGACAAGACACCATTGCACCTGTCCATTATCAATGATAAACTGGAATTTGTAAGTAAATTTTTTATTTTATTAAATTGAAACTCATGATTAAAAAATTTATTCAATTTATGGAGTCATGGTATTTTATAGGTACTAAAATTTTTTAATTATTCATTTTAGATCACAAAAATAAAATTTTGTATTTTCTAGCAATTCTTAAAACATGGTTGATCTATGAAATCAGCCTTCATATTTCAGTAGCTTTTGTTTAATATTATTTGCAATAGATATTTAAAAGTTTTCTGATTTATTTTTTCTCAATTTTACTGAGAACATGATATAAGATATCTGTATGATATATTTTGTAAATTTTCATTGCTCTGATTTTTTAGGTATATGAACTTTTGGAAGGTGGTGCTAAGGTCAATAAAAAAACTGCAGATGGACTGTCTTCCTTGCATTTGGCTGTCGTTAGCAGAGAAGACTCAGTACCAGAAATGTTTTCAAGAAAGAATGCAAAGGGCCCAAAAAAAAGTGAAAAATCAGCAAAGAAGTGTGATCACCCTGAGAAAACAATGGTTCAACTATTGTTGGAGAAGGGTGCTGACATCAATGCAATGGATATGGACGGATTGACTCCTTTGAGGACTAGCGAATGCAACAATTGTGATCTGCAAAAAGTTTTAATCAAAGAATTAGCCAGAAGAAAGTATGAAAATGAAAAGATTTGTAGGGAAAATTGTCTTTGTATAAAAGAAAACAAACAATTTCAAGCCCTGTTAATAGAGTGCTTGAAAGAGTTGGAATCAATGAACAGATTTGAATTCAATAATGGATATACGCTTCTCGATATTTATAACGTGAGACATGACTTTGATGCAGTGGCTTTTTTTATGAAAGGTCAAACAGATATTGATTTTGAAAAATTAGATTTTCCAGAGAGGTATAAAAATTATGGCAGTGAATTGGAAAATCTACTTATTTGTCTACCATGATTTATGAAATAGAATTATATAAAATGTAGTTACAAAAGTTGTTATGAATAGTAATATAATTGTTGTAAGTATGACAGTTTATTATGTTTAAAAAAAAAAAAAGTTCTGTAGTATATGTTCATACTTCAATAAAAAATTCATAACTGACAATTAAAACAATGCAAAATCTTTGTTATTAAATAAATAAGTTTATAAAATATTTTAACAATGACAATAATTTTTCAAATCTAGACAAACTACTTTGAAAATAAATCACAATAATACATTATAGTCAATAATGTATTAAAGAATCACAACAGTTTTGTTAGATAAAAAAATATCTTGAAAAAAACTCATGTTCACATGTACACAGTTTAATTTGGACTTAAATTTTTACAATATAGATTGGTAAAAACAATTGAAAAAACAACTATATCTCAACAGTTTTTTGCATAGCAAATCAAACCTCTAAGTTAAAGTGAGTTAAAGTGATTAGTGTTTATTGATTGCATATCAATTGATGTTATAATTAAAATCAAGCAATAGTTTTAAAGTGGATATGGAAAATTTGAGTTTGAAAGACTCTGGTGAGATAATAATTTTGATCTTACTTGCTTCTTTTACAGCATCAGGTGAATATGCCTTACTGAGTCCCAGACGTTTCGCCATAAAGAGTGAAGTTGGTTTTAGACGTTTTAGACGCTTGTCGGATAAACAACATTAAAAAAAAATTTGGAATGAAATTAAAATAATGAATTTTCTTGTATAAACTGTAGGGTACAACCATTTTACCCTGGAAACGACTCCCAGGGTGCTTGTACGTAACATCCTGGGTCAGGATGGTCACCAGGTCTCAAGGTCCAAAGATTACGTCTTGGAGAAGACTTCCCCAGGAAGTTTCGACCCAGGTCAAGTCTAAATAAACACCTGGAGCATGGGGTGGTGATTACTCTTTGGGCATGACCTCCCCAGGAAGTTTCGACCTCGGTCGAGTCTAAATAAACACCTGGTGCATGGGGTGGTGATTACTCTTTGGGGATGACCTCCCCAGGAAGTTTCGACCTGGGTCGAGTCTAAATAAACACCTGGTGCATGGGGTGGTGATGACTCTTTGGGGATGACCTTCCCAGGGAGTTTCGACCTGGGTCAAGTCTAAATAGACACCTGGTGCAAGGGGTGGTGATTACTCTTTGGGGATGACCTCCCCAGGGAGTTTTGACTTGGGTCAAGTCTAAATAGACACCTGGTGAATAGGGTGGTGATTACTCTTTGGGGATGACCTCCCCTGGAAGTTTCGACCTGGGTCGAGTCTAAATAAACACCTGGTGCATGGGGTGGTGATTACTCTTTGGGGATGACCTCCCCAGGGAGTTTCGATCTGGGTCAAGTCTAAATAGACACCTGGTGGATAGATTACTCTTTGGGGATGACTTCCCCAGGAAACTTCGACTCAGGTAAGTCAGCGTAGACACCTGATGCATGGGGTGGTAATTACTGTTTGGGGGTGACTTCACCAGGAAGTTTTGACCAGGGTCAAGTTCAGATAAACACCTGGTGGATAAATTACTCTTTGAAGATGACCTTCCCAGAAAGTTTCCACCCAGGTAAAGTCAGAGTAGACACCTGATGCATGGGGCGGTGATGACTCTTTAGGAATGACTTCACCAGTAAGTTTCGACCAGGGTAAAGTCCAAATAGACACCTAGTGCATGGGGTGGTGATTACTCTTTAGGGATGACTTCCCCAGGAAGTTTTGACCTGGGCAGAGTCTGAATAGACACTCAATGCATGGGGCAGTGATGGCACTTTAGGGATGACTTTTTCAGGAAGTTTCGACCTGTATAGAGTCGTAATAGACACCTAGTACATGGGGCAGTGATTACGTACAGTGGCCGACTTCCCCAGGAAGTTTCGACCCGGGTGAAGTTCGAGTAGACAACAGGTGCATGTAGTGGTGATTACGTTTTGGGGATGATTTTTCTAGGAAGTTTCGTCCCAGCTGAAGTCTGAGTAGACACCAGGTACATATGGTTGTGCAGCGGTTGGATATTGGGGATGAAATTCCCATAAAATTTTGATTACAAACTAAATCGTACGTTGACACTTGGTGCAAAGGGTCTCGATAACGCTCTTGAGATAACTTTCTCAAAGTTATGACTCTGTACACGACAGATAAACTTTCTGATGTAAGAGCGGCGATCATGCCTTGCAAATTATTCAGAAAAATAAACATAGGGATCAGGAAAATTTTTGATTTTCATTATACTGATTCGTCCTAGGAAACGACTTACCTTGATAATTTTTATTTGTATCGCATTTCATTTTAAAATGATAATCTCAGATATTTTGTTGAGTATATGCTTTATTTTTGGATGCCTACTGTCGTTTATAGCATGGCATATAGCTCAAGAGATGATTTAAAATGTAAATCGTTAGAAAAATAATTTTTTATATCAAAGAAATCTTCTTTTTAATACGTGTTTTCAAAAAGAATAAAATTAATTACTATCAATTTAAAAAAAAAAAAAAAAAATTATTTATTCATTGACCTAACGAACGTAAATAAAAAACCTTGTTATGACTGTATAGAATCTGGATGCAGTTAAACTGTAAGACACCTAAAAAAAAATACATATATTTTTTGAAACAGACGAAGCTTTTCTTGGTCGCTCTTCATCATCTTTGAAAATTATGTTTCATCGAAGCATTTTTAAAATCAATCCGGATTAAATAGTAAGTAATACGAAGGCTTATTTTTATGTTCGTGAACATAAATTAACAAATAAATTAATTATTTACAATAAATTTACAAACTACTAACGAATCCAATCAAACTTGAATTCAAAAATTTATAAAATTAAGATGATTATCGACATTGACCTTGAAAAGGCCTTTATAAAACAGAAATAACTTGCTAAGTTGATAAATAACAACTAAACTCTTGCACTTGTTCAAGGCTTAGTGTTTAAGACTCCTTTATATTGTGAAAAAGATTAAAAGTTAGAATATCATCCAGGAAATTTTTTTTGCAAAAAATATGATTCAATCTTAAAGTTGTCTCATCGAGGGCATCCAGATAAAACATAGTTATTAAAATTGCTCTGTTTGTGTTTCCTTTTTTTCATGATTTTTTGCCTGCAGTATTGATCACAAGACATAAAAATTCGACGTTTTTAAATAAATTTTGGTCTTTTTTTTCAAATGAAAAGGGGTGGTCACTTTTTATTAAAATAAAATTCTTAGATACGAAAGTATTTTGCCCGTAGAAGACACAAAAAAACCTTTGCCACCATCACCTTCGGCTCGGGAGTCAATTTGGGTTTGCTAGGGCTGGCTAATACTTTTCCAGTGCCCAGTGTGTAATATACTATTTAGGACTAGAAATTTTGAAAACTTTATATTTTAGTACCTATAATCGATGCACAAATTTTCAGAATATTAAAAAAAAAATGTAGATTTGTATTTGAAAAATCATCCCCAAAAAGTAATCACCGCTACATGCACCTGTTGTCTACTCGAAATTCACCCGGGTCGAAACTTCCTGAGGAAGTCGGCCACTGTACGTAATCACTGCCCCATGTACTTGGTGTCTATTACGACTCTATACAGGTCGAAACTTCCTGAAAAAGTCATCCCTAAAGTGTCATCACTGCCCCATGCATTAAGTGTCTATTCAGACTCTGTCCAGGTCAAAACTTCCTGGGGAAGTCATCCCTAAAGAGTAATCACCACCCCATGCACTAGGTGTCTATTTGGACTTTACCCTGGTCGAAACTTACTGGTGAAGTCATTCCTGAAAAGTAATCACCACCCCATGCACTAGGTGTCTATTTGGACTTTACCCTGGTCGAAACTTACTGGTGAAGTCATTCCTGAAGAGTAATCACCGCTCCATGCATCAGGTGTCTACTCTGACTTTACCTGGGTCGAAACTTTCTGGGGAGGTCATCTTCAAAGAGTAATTTATCCACCAGGTGTTTATCTGAACTTGACCCTGGTCGAAACTTCCTGGTGAAGTCACCCCCAAACAGTAATTACCACCCCATGCATCAGGTGTCTACGCTGACTTACCTGAGTCGAAGTTTCCTGGGGAAGTCATCCCCAAAGAGTAATCTATCCACCAGGTGTCTATTTAGACTTGACCCAGATCGAAACTCCCTGGGGAGGTCATCCCCAAAGAGTAATCACCACCCCATGCACCAGGTGTTTATTTAGACTCGACCCAGGTCGAAACTTCCAGGGGAGGTCATCCCCAAAGAGTAATCACCACCCTATTCACCAGGTGTCTATTTAGACTTGACCCAAGTCAAAACTCCCTGGGGAGGTCATCCCCAAAGAGTAATCACCACCCCTTGCACCAGGTGTCTATTTAGACTTGACCCAGGTCGAAACTCCCTGGGAAGGTCATCCCCAAAGAGTCATCACCACCCCTTGCACCAGGTGTTTATTTAGACTCGACCCAGGTCGAAACTTCCTGGGGAGGTCATCCCCAAAGAGTAATCACCACCCCATGCACCAGGTGTTTATTAAGACTCGACCCAGGTCGAAACTTCCTGGGGGGGTCATCCCCAAAGAGTAATCACCACCCTCATGCTCCAGGCGTTTATTTAGACTTGACCTGGGTCGAAACTTCCGTGGGAAGTCTTCTCCAAGACGTAATCTTTGGACCTTGAGACCTGGTGACCATCCTGACCTAGGATGTTACGTACAAGCACCCTGGGAGTCGTTTCCAGGGTAAAATGGTTGTACCCTACAGTTTATACAAGAAAATTCATTATTTTAATTTCATTCCAAATTTTTTTTTAATGTTGTTTATCCGACAAGCGTCTAAAACGTCTAAAACCAACTTCACTCTTTATGGCGAAATGTCTGGGACTCGCCTTACTCATTTTTTTTTTTTTTTTAATTATTTAATATAATAGATGATATTTCATGGAGTAAAAGCCTAAGAAGTAAATTACTTTTCACTGCTGTGGAAAACAATAACCTTGAAAAACTGCAGGAATTATTTAATCTGGGTGTGAGAGCAGATAAATTTATTATTGTTTGCCCGAAACAATTGGATAAAAAACATGTATTAATAATTGAGATACTTGTGAAAAAAGGAGTTATAATTGATGAAAATTTCATTCGTCAAATTTTCTTACCTCACAACCATGAATTTATTCCTCTAATTATCTATTCCATCATAGAAAAAAACAGCAAATTACTTAAGTCAATCTTTGACAGTTTGATATCAAGCCAATACCTTGGATCAAATATTCTTAAATGCATGCTTGGTGCTGGGTTGTTAGTAAATGGTACTATTAAAGGCAAAACCTTACTGGAATTATCAATCATCAATAATAACTCTCACTTCGTAAGTAATCGATAATTTTTGAAATTGATTTAATATCTTAGTTTTTATTAATAGTTAATAAAATAATGAAAAAAAAATAATAATAAATCTATTGAAGAAAATAAATTTTTTTTGCTGCATATAGAATAAAGTATAAACGAAAATTAATTTTTCGATGGTTTTTCTGAAAACCATAAACCGTTTAATAATGTATATATAAAATACATCAAATAACAATTAATTGAATAGATTGAGAAAAACTGATTCGATTTATTTGTTGAATCTCATACCTTGCTATCAATTTGTAATACATTCAACTCCATGTTAACCACTACTTGAATTTACTTCCAGTAAACATCATATACTCGACAGCTTAAAATAAAAAGCTGATAAAAAATGTATTTTTTTAAATAAATAAATTGATTCAAACAATTATTTTAGGTATCTCTTTTGTTGGACCGAGGAGCCAACTTTTGTCAAAAAACATCAGACGGGAAGTTTCCATTGTTTCTGTCGGTAGGAGCTGAAGACAAGTCGATTATGGAAATGCTACTAAATAAGGGCGCAAAAGTTAACGAAACAACCAAGTGTGGAAGAACAGCTTTGCACGAAGCTTGCAGTATCGTGGACGCCGAAAAAGTAAAAATTTTATTGGAACACGGAGCGGACGTAAACCTTCTGGACTGCGAAGAAAACACTGCTTTCACAGAGTTGATTCTTTACCACTACGAGTTGAACGGTGACTATGAGTTTATTCAGAGAATAATGGTAAAGAACTTAGCCCAACAGAGGTTCAAGCAAGAGAAAATTTGTTTAAAAAATGAAGAATTTTTAGAAAAACCCGGCTTTGTTGAAAATGAAATGTTTGAAAACTGTTTGAAAGAATTAAGTTTTATGAAAGATTCCCGAATATCCAAAAGTTTATCGTTACATGATATATTTGAATTGCGAAAAGATCCCGATTGTTTAAAATTTTTAAAATATGTTTTGAAGTATGATGATTTTTCTTGGTCCAAGTTCAAAGAAGATTTTGATGAGCTGAAATTTTTCGCTGATGACATGGAAGTTGTTGTCGAAGGTATTAAAAAAATCGAAGATGTCTTGGATACCGAAGTGACATGGTGTACACTCAACGTTTCCTATAACGAGAGTTTAGTGTAATTTTATTTGCGTCTGTTCACAATTCAAGTAACTTTTCAAACAAAAATAAAATAATAAATAAACCACATTATTGAAAAAATGTTTTCATCATCTACTTGTTCGCTCACTTACAGTAGAAAACAAAAAAAAAAAAAAACTGCACAAAGCCACTTTTTCACTTTTTTTTTACCCCGGAAACGCAGTTGCGTGCTTATTGTGTATGTATATCCCGTGACGCGCGTGCTTTGGAATTTTAGCAAAAGTTCCAACGAATTCGCCTTCCCCCCGAATTTTTGCCTGCAGAGTGTTTCTTCGCCCTCTCTCGGATGAGTTGCTTCTTCTACGTGAAGAAAATTTTCGAATTCGAATTTGAATTTTTACGAAAAATGAAAAATTCAAACCGGTGAGTTTTGTGCTTTTATATTTTATCAGAAATTCTGTGACAAAGATCTAAAAATGTAAAATGCATTTTGTAGTCGAGAGACTAAACTAGTTGTATTAGTCAATGGTCGTGAAAATTCAAAAAAAAAAACTGGTTTCTTGTTTATAAATTTAAAAATCAAACTAGTTATTTAGACTTGTAATAAAATATTGAGAATATAGACAACGTTTATTAAAATAATTTACTTATCAGCTTACAAAAATCATCAATAAAGTAAGTAAAAAAGTAAATAAACAAAAAAGTCGATAGATTTTTACACGACTAAAAATTTTGATGAATTAAAATAAAATAAAAAATTTTAAAATCTGTAAAAATAATTTCTTAACTCATAATAAGTAGTAACTTAAACTAAAATAGGTTAAAAAGTAAAAAAAAATTACTTTGAAAGTAAAAAGTAAAAAACTCAAATAACATCCCTTGCGATTATTTAAAAGATCTCTCGCGTTCTCAGCTTGCACAAAAGGCATTAGTCAAAATTAAATTCCCCGCCGGGACGATCAATTAGCAAGATAAACCTTGAATCAGCGTGCAATTTAAGAAACTCAAATGAAATAAAACACACTTAAGCGCGATGTGAGAAAACGCGCTGTTTGCGCAAGAAATACGAGGCGAGCTCCTCCCTCATTCGAAAACTTTGCCGCTGGCTGCCTGAATATCTTCTGTTTGGGGATTATCTGATTACAAAGACACGATTGAGCGCTTTCTTCTCCTTACAGTTCGAATCAGATGTTTCATGTCGTGGCTTTCAAACGTGGTGCATATTGATTAAGATTTTTCAAGATTTAAGCTCGATGAGATTAGTCATTTATTTTATTTTTGATTAAACAATCAAGTAATTTTTACCGGTCAAAAATTATTCCTCAGTAAAATTAAAATTTACAGAATTTAATGACTTTATGAGAGATTATGTTGAAATAATTTTTTGAGTAAAACTTGTTTTTTTTTAAATAGATTTTGTTATGAACTATAATTTTTGCATGGTAAAATTGTATATACGTGATTAATGAGATAATTTTTTTTTTTCAGATTCGTAATGCTAATTGAGTTTTGACAACTGTGAATGAATATTCAATTTCAGTGTTGACTGATTCAAATGCAATCATTTTATCCATTATTATGTTTTAATTGATTTTTTTTATTTTTGAATAAATAAACTTTTGCAAAAAAACTTCATTTTTTAATTTTTAACTTTTTTGTCAAAAATTTGTTTTAATCAAAACTTTTTTCTTTTTTTGCAAAATAAGGCTCAACTCTTTATAATTTCAAGCATTATTTTCCTTTTTAATGATGTGTTTAAAATTTTTTTTTAATATGGATCTTAATTTTGGATAAATTGTACGTATTATTGATTAAAATTCTTTTCTAGTGTAATTAATCAATTTTGGGAATTTTAATTGTCGATAAATAATTTTCGCGTGTCTTTTATTCTTGAAATAATCCCACGTCTCGATAAATTAATTTTTCGCGCCATTGTGTAACGTTACACAAATTTTTTACGTGAAAAATAAATAAATTTACAAACGCCGCCGGCTTGAATTTCTGGAACGCGAACGAGAAAAACGAAAAAAGAAAAAGAAAAAAAACTCGCCCGCGGGGACAAAACGACTTTCCCAAAAACAAAAGTCTTCGACATTGCCCCGCGACCGAGCGAGCGCGGGTGAACGTCGAAAGAAAACAGAAAGTTCGGGTGGCGTTGCGCAATCGAGGGGGATCGTTTTTACATATAGGCCAGAGTTTCAGCTCGCGGTGATTCACTCAGCGGTAGTGCCTGCATAACTGTCGAATTGTTTTACGATCCTGATGAGACTCGAGGACGACGCCGCGGGTCGTTAAGAGGCTCGTTTGTTGTAATTAATTGCCGCCCGGTGCTTTATTGAATCTTGCTGAAAGATTTTTTTTTTTTTTGATAAAATTTTGGAAAATGGGAATGATATAAAGTAGAAATTTTGAGTTGTAAAATTTAATCTTTAACACTGATTAGTAAAAAATTTCAAAATGATTGTTTTGAAAATAATGTAAATTTTTTGAAAATCTTGACGAAGTTTTCACGTCTGGATGCGTTTATTCAAGTACATACATATCTGGACATCAAATTAAAAATAAAAATTTAATTACTTTAAATTTATTCTTTTCGAATAATTAAATAAACACTTAATAAAAAATGAAAATAATGTCATAAAACTTTCTCTTCAGGAAGTATTTACTTTTAAGAAAATATAGGACAAATTTCAAATTTGAACTAGTTTAAAAAAGTAGTATTAAATTGTATTTTGCATTGTTTTAAATTTATTGTATTTTAGAGGCTCATTAGCCTATAAATAAACAGAACATTTGTATAGCTACAATAATAGTTAACAAAAATTTTTTTAAAAACGTATGAGAATTTTGAAAAGTCAGATGGACTCTTAGAGAAATTTTCTCATCAAAATGAAAATACAGTTATAAAATTTAGTTTACTACAGAAAATTCTATAAAAATTTAGAGAGCTGGAAAAACATTAAAAATAGTTCCTTTTTTGGTTCTTATAAAAAGGTGCGTACAGAACGAAGAAAATCGTAAAATTTTAACGATCAAAATAAAAATTTAGAAGTAAAAAATAACTATTAAAAAAAAGAAGATGCTAATATTTAGAAAATACAAAAAAATTTTGAAATAAAAATTCAGTCATAAAATTTATTTTTAAGGTGTGTATTATTTCAAGAGATTTCGAATAAAATTATTTTAAAAAAAAACAAACAAATTTTACATTCAAAGTCAAACTGTGGTATCCATATACATTTAAAAAATGCAGACCTCGAAAAATAAAAATTCCTCTTTGTTTAAAATAATAGGCCGAGGAGACCGCACTCGGTATTATTTTCTGAAGGCGTCGAGCCGAGAGCCGAAACTGCACGCTAATTATTACGACCTCGTCCCTTTTCCCTTTTTTTCTCCCGCAGGATCCTTTGTGCAAGTCCCCGAGAATCGGACGTGCGGTTGGTCTGTCTGGCTCTTAATGTTTTCCAGACTCCGGGCTCACTTTTTTTCTTCGTCCCAGTGGATTTCGGTTAATTAGACCGAGTTCGTCATGACGATTATTCAAATTTTTAAGTTAGGTCAGAAAAAAGAATTGTACTGGAGTCATTGGAATGTAAATTACCTACTTAAATTTCACGAAATTTATTAATATTTAGGGAAAGAACATTTTTAATAATTAGGCCAGAATAGGCAGATGGATGATTTTCAAGTCTTCTGGTTAAGTCAAAAAAATAAATTAATTTGCTCGTTAGACCAAGTCTCATTTATTTATCACCTTAAACCTAACAACCACCAAATCATTATCTTTGATTCAAAAAAATAAATTTAACTAAAATTTTCGAGATTCTCAATAATAATCAAAATGTAATGAAACGAGATAAATATAATTAGTTTCCAGTAATGAGGAATTTAAATTCTTCTAATAGGACATACTTTGTAAGACTTCAATGTTAGATCGAACAAAGGAGCGAGATCTAAACTATCAAAGATTTCTTTAAACATATTGTGTAAACTAATGGAAAAAGTATAAAACGCATTTGAAAAATTGATTAGTCTAATAAATTTTTATTACTCTTCATAATTTATCTAGTTTGACTCGTAATTAATAAATTTTCGAATTTTATAGCTTTAAAAAATGCGTTTCAACTATAATCATTGAAAATTTCTAGAAATATGTAAATTGTCTGAAAAACGTTATGAAACAGAAAATAAGATCTAAATATCTTGATAAATTTTCATGATTCTTGATAATTAGATCTGGTATTTTATGCAGTGTTTAAATTTCAGAGTAAAATGAAAAATTAAATTGAACTAAATCGTTTGAAATATTTGCATCATCCATTGTTATGAAACAAAAAATTAATAACTATAAAGGCGATTTTTATAATTTTATAAACTTTTAAGAAAATTCTTAAAAACATAAATATTATTTCAAAGTTGTGCAACATTAAACTAAAACTTAATGTCGCAATAAATTTATGATTTTTAAACTAAATTAACAAAACTTCGAGCACGAAAAAAACTCTAAATTAAAATTATTCGTCCAAGTACGAGTTTACTTATACTTTAAACACACGCGCGAAGTAGTACATCATTTAATATTCATAAAAGACCGGTGCTCTAGCGCGGTTTTGCGGAAAAACGAAATGAGAAAATTAAACTACCTTTTAACCCCGCGGACTGCTTATATGTGCCGGGGCTGAAATTGAATAATTAGTCGTCGTCGGCGAGCAGGCTGTGGGTGCTGGCATACTTTTTCAAAAGATTTTTCCGACACAAAAAGCGCACCAGACTGCGAAATCTTGAAGCCGCGACGCCGCGAAAAAAAATTTCTCCGGGGGTAAATTTAAATCTAAAAGTTGGCGGGGGGGTTTAAAGTTTTTCTCCGGCTAAAGAGAACCAAGGAACCGCACTTGTTCAAATGTCACATAAAAGTCAACACTCGGAATTCAGTGCTGAATTCTTACTTTTAGTTTGAAATATGTAATTGTTCCTTATTTTTCCAACAGTTTATATCGTAAATATATGAATTTTTCAATTTTTTTTTTTTTTTTTTTCTGGAAAAGAGTTGAAAGGTATGTACATACATATAATTTATACAGGTAAAAGTTTGATTTTAGTTTGTAATTAATATTATTAAGATTTTTATATTGTAAAACGCGAAAAAATATTTCAATAATTATTGAACAGTTAAATCAAAATTACTTTATGAAAATCATTAAAATTTTGAAAAAATTCAAAATTATTCAATCTTGTAAAGAAAATAAAAATTATAAATCTTTAATTATTTAGTTTATTATTAATTCGAAGATACATAGTTTAAATTAAAAATTATTGTGTATAAAAGAATTTGATCTGATTTATTGGAAATTTCCGAAATATTTATTTACCCAAACAATTCAAAACAAAAAACAATAATTAAAAATTTCAAACAATTTTCTACGATTGTTTATCATGTTAAACATAAAAATTTTGAGGTCATGTCACTATTGAAAATTCTTAAATCAAGATAATATAATACCAGACTTGAAAATTTGTATTTCTTTTAATATTTAATAAAATTTTATGGTAATTTATGATTTATGACATGCAAAGGGGTAACGATTATATTAGTGATTTAAAATTTTCCTTTGTAAATTAATGTATTCACGCGGAATCGGAATTTTAAATGCAAATAATCCCCCATACATCAATAAAGTTGATTTACATAAAATTGATATGAATCAAAGAGCCCAAGCGATATTATACAAAACGTTTCAATTAGATTTATATAACATAATAGCCGGGGCAACCGCACATTTAAAAACTGTGCAGGCTGCTGGCTGAAATTCAATCGGAAATCGATACGAAATTTACGTATTCCGGAGGCATAAAAATACTCAAAAGGGGGGGGGGCGGCAAAAATATACCCAAGAAAACTTTTTTCCACCCTCACTTTTTCTCTTTTTTTTTTACGACCGCGGCAGTAAAGACTCGTCTTGTCGATAAAACACGTCTGCATCGATATATGGATTTTTTAACCCGTAAATACCGTCGAATGCAGACGAGCCGACAATTTTTCTTTTTTTCTTCTAGCCCTCTTTCCCGCTTCCTCTTCGTTTTCCAGCTTTGCGGAAAAACGAGAAAAATAAAGACGTCAAAGCGTCATAACGGATTATTAGTGGAAAATCGAGGAGAAGAAGAGAACGAAGTGGGAGTGGAAAAAAAAAAATTGATGCGAGTCGAGATCAATCTTTTTCAGGAGCGCGGGGATGTTGTTTCTTGGCTTTTTAAAGAAAGAATAGAATGAAATTACGGTTTTGAAAAGTATTTTTACATTAATCGTTCGAAAATATTGTCAAATTTAGAGAATTTCTAATTTAGAAAAAAAAATTGTTTGCGATTTTTTCAAAAAAAGAATCTATTTTATTGGCCGTCGATAATCCCCTGGAATTCAAGGCCTTTTTTCATGAAAAAAAAGAAAACATAACCTATAAATAAGTGCAAGTCCACGAAGGAGAAAGTTTGTTTTTATCAGTAAACACGTGTTTGCCGCATTCATTGATAATACTAATGCGGTGATAATCATCAGTGCCGATTTCTTGCCTCCTTTTTTTTAGAGTGTCCGAGTTATTAGTTAATAAATTTTCAGCTCGAATTCATACAGCAAGCTCGCTAAAAATGTCCCTGACGCTGATCTTATCAAGTACGTTCTTTTTTAAATCACCCGATTCGGCGTGTCGCAATTTAAATAATATATCCGATACGATAGCAATCAAAACCCCGTGATTTTCGAATTGCAGAACCGGACTCGACAAAAAATCCTAAAAACATGGAGCTCGTGAGAGCCGTCAAGGACGCCGAAGTGGACGCGGTCAGGCAGCTGCTGGCCCAGGTCGCGGACGTGAGCGACATGACTCTGGCCTGCCAGGGCGACCTGAACATGGACAAGCGTCACGCCGAAGTCGTCAAAGCGGTCTCGAGGCACAGGGCGGCGGTGCACAAGTCGCTGCTCCAGGTTATCTTCAAGCCGAGAAACGGGCACTTTTGTCGAGAACTTTTGTACCACATCGTTTGCTCGAACCTGAAGAACGAAAAGTTGATTCAGATGATTTTTCACGAGCTCCAGCTTAGCGTTTACCGCGGGCCCATGGCCCTGGACATTTTTCAGTTTCTGCTCGAGCGAGGGTTGCCGGTGAACGGGATGATCGACGACGACAAAACGCCGCTGCACTATTCCATAATCAATGACAGAGTGGAATTTGTAAGTGAACCGGTTCTTAACAAAATGAAAATTTGAGCTAGTTTTTTCATGAAGTCATTTTTTAAATTACTTCATGCTGAATAAGTGCAGTAGTCAATGTGGTAATGAGAGTTAAATTTGTGAGTTGTTAGATTTTTTTTTTTCTATTGAGATCTATTTTATCATAGAAGCATGGTTTTTGTTAACAAAAGCTTGCAGCAAAATTGAAGTTTTGAATTAATTAAGAATTTTTTAGTTAACTAAGCAAGTTTGAATGCACAAAATTTTTTTAACAATCACATAGATTTTTTAATAAGTAAATTACTTTTAAATCAGTTGAATCTAACTTGCTAAGAAAGTCAACCAATAAAAACTCAAATTTAATCACAAGTGTAATTTTTTTAACAAAAAAATTGTTAGCACTTACAAAGTTTTGATTATAATAATGAAGACAGATTTTTAAAAAATGACTTGCAAATTACTGAGAACTTATTTTTTGAAATTTGTAATCTAAGTGCTAAGTCTTAAATTTGATTATACAAAATTTTTCAACTTTTATTTGGATTTTTAAAATAAATTAGTTTTAAATTATATGTAATTAGATCGAATTTATTAAGTAACACAAATGAACTAAATGTAAAAACTTGAATTCGGTCGTAAATTTCCTTTTTTTAACCAAAAAATAGTCCTACTATCAGAAAGGAAAAAAAAAAAAAAAAAAAAAAAAAATTACCTACTTATCAACAGAATGTTTTGCGAATTCAAAAAATTTTCCAGGTGTCAATACTGTTGGAACTTGGCGCGGACGTGAACAAGAAGACCTCGGGCGGCATGTTCCCGTTGTACCTTGCCACCCTGTGCGACGAGAGTCAGATCCCGGAGATGATCCTGAAGCGAGGAGCGAGGGTCAACGAATGTACGATCAACGGTCGAACGGCCCTGCACGAGGCTTGCAACATGTCCAGGCCGGAGATCGCCCTGCTGCTTCTGGACAAGGGCGCGGACGTAAACGTCCTGGATGCCGACGATAAAACTCCCTTGACCGATTCGAATTCCGACGGCGTAATTATGGAGATCCTGGTGAAGGAGATGGCCAAACTCAAGTACGACGGTAGCAGCATCTGCAAGGAGAACCTGAACTTCATGCGCAAGAACAAGCGGCTGACCAAGTTCTTCGAATGCTGTCTGGACGAGCTGAGGCGACTCAGCTGCAAAAGATTCTACAATAGGTACAGCATGTACGACGTACTCAAGATGCGGAGGCACTCCAGGGTGCTCACCTACCTGATGAAGAACGAAGACTTCGTCGTGGCCCTAAAGTCGCACTGGGACTGGAAACTTTTCAAGATCTACGGCCAGGAAATCGGGTTTAACCTGGGGGAGAGCTTGGAGCGAGCCATGATACTCGATCTCGAGGAGAACAAGCTCGACATGGTCTTCAAGGACATACTGCCAAAAGTCGCGATCAGAAAAATCGCATTTTTCTCCCTCGAGTATCTGTTCGCGTGACGATGTTGATGATTTTTAAAAAATCGTTTTTATTTTTATACTTTACTTTTTAAGGGCGTACTTTATTGAACAATCATGCTTGTTTTAGACTCAAAGATTTATACTTGATGAAATAAAATTTTATATTTCGACAAAATTGAATTCATATGTTTTTTAACCTATTATTGAGACAACAAAAATTCGGTAACCTATCTCCTAGCTTTCGATTTAGGTCGGCCTATTTTTCTCTAAAACTTGGTAAAATTTATAAAAAATATTTTGTACCTGCGGTTGTTATTTTTTCTGGAACCATGGCGTCGATATTATACGTATCAGGTGAATGAATATTTTTTTCCTTATTTTCTAAACCAAATGTGTAAAAACATTCAAATTTTCAACTAATATATTCATCCACCGACCTCAGAACAGAAACTGAGACAGAGCCAAAAAATGTCCGACGACCTCGCGGTTTTCGTAAGGAAGGGCTTAGTCAAGATCAACGTCGGGTACCGGGACCCGATGTGCATGACCTGCTACTACGACTTCAGGATGGAGGCGCAACACGTAAAAGTCATGAAATTGCTTCTGCAGTACGGAGTATGTCTGGACAAAACACTGTTGCAGCATATCTCGAGACCAGAGAACGAACGGTTCTTCAAGGAACTTCTGCCTCACATTGGTAAGATCGACAATGAAGGAAAACTCATACGAAAGCTGTTTTTTGAGGTACTCAAGCATCAAGATGCTGCGACGTGTCACATGTTCAGGCTCTTGCTCGAGAATGGACTCCCCGCAGACGATTTCGTCGACGAGGACTACACGCCCCTGCATTGGGCCATAATAAACGATAGGGTTGAAATTGTGAGTAAACTGTGACTGTTGTTGTCATACATTATGAGACTTGAAAATTAGATGAAATTCAGTGTGTCTTTTCTATAGTTTTTATTCGTTATTATTGAAGCTATTAAAAAATCATGTACCTATGCCTACATAAAAGTAAGGGGATACTAAATACCTCGTATCAATAAGAGCAGTTTATAATCAGTTTTCGGCTAGTTACAAGCTTTTATGCTGCATACAAGTAACTAATTAAACGCAATAGGTAATAATCTAGTTTAATTGATTATTAATTGAAAAAAAAAAAAAAAAAATTGTACGGTTTTAAATGTAAATAAGAAAGTTAAGTAGTACACTTGAAAAATTACAAAATTTTGTGTTTATTAGAAGCTAATAGAAATACTCTTTGAAGCACCAGGTAATCATAGCTTAAATTATGAAATTATAATTTTAAATGATGGGATTGTTTATTTAGTTTATAATAAACTATAATCATTCATTGTTGAATAATTGATTAAATATTTAAAAATTTCACTTTTTATTTAACAATTGTTCATCAGTTTTTAAATATTCTGTTCGAAGATAAATCAAAAATTCTAATCGTCGAATTCAAGATTCGCTCACTTAACATTGCAGGTGTCGTCGCTGCTGGGGGTCGGTGCGGACCCAAACAAGAAAACCCGGGACGGTGTATCTCCGTTGTACCTGTCGGTCCTCTGCGAGGATAATTCAGTCGCAAAGATGCTCCTGGAAAAGGGAGCCAGGGTAAACGAGGTCAACTCGTCTAGAAGAACCGCCCTGCACGAGGCCTGCGACAACTGCAGACTGGAGCTGGTGACTCTGCTCCTGGATCACGGCGCGGATCTAAACGCCTTGGACAAGAAGGGCAGGACTCCGCTGTCGGGGGGCTGCCAGGACGACGCTAACATCCAGGAGGTCCTGATGAAGGAGCTGGCCCTAATGAGGTCCGGGGGTCAGACACTTTGCATAGAGAACGTGGAGTACCTGCAGGAGGACCAGGGACTCGAAGACATATTCGAGGACTGTCTCAGAGAACTCAGGAGGGCCAAGAACCGGAAGTTCTCAGGGTCTCTGAGCCTCTACGACGTATTTAAGCTCAGGAAAGACCCGGACGCGCTTAGCGCGGCAATGGCTGCCGATAATTTCGTGTTAAAGTACAAATCGGGATGGTACCAACAGAATTTTAGAATCTACGGAAACGATTTGATATACCTCACCGAGAAAGCCATCAAGAGCGCCGACGAGGAAATATTGACGACCGACTCCAGGGATGCGCTCTGGTTATAAGGCTTAACTTTTTTTTTTTAACGAGAATTTTTTTTTATTTTATATAATTGAAATTTTTTTTTGACGGGATAATTTAACTAATTTTTTTATTAGATTTTATTTGCAAAATAATTTTAATTTTGCTACGAGATAAGACTGAATATTTAATCTTAACCTTTTATTATAATTAGTTTTGTATATTTTTAAGTACGAATAAACCTATTGTTGCAAAAAATTTTACTCAATCATTATTTTCAACTTCATGGAGGAATATTTACTGATTGAATAAACTAACTAATAAATAAATTCTTGGATGGTACTGTCAAGCTTAAGAAATACAGTATATTTTGGGAGAAAAAATATACTTAAATTCATTTAAATTTTTACTTTACAATAGATCATGAACATTAAACAAGAAAGACAATTTTGTAAACAAAGTTAACTAATTTTGTTGAGTTATTAATAAATTCTTGGATGGTATCAAGATTAAGAAATACTGTATATTTTGTGAGAAAAAATATACTTGATTCATTTAAATTTTTACGTTACAATAGATCATGAACATTAAACAAGAAAAATATCTCAGTATTCAAAAGTCATCTCAAAATCCAACGAAAATTTTCAAACAAAATAAAAAAAAAGCTCGTCAATTAACTAAACATTTTCCTCAAGATTAGCTCACATGTCCATCCTCAGCGAAAGTTTGTTTACCCATGATTCTTCACACTTCCAGCAGCATCATCCCCGCGGCAAAAAATCGTTCGACTTTCGTCCGCGATAATAACCGTGATAATTAATTACCCCGTGTAAGTGTCATTTTTACCGCGGCATACAGCAGACGTTAGAAAGTCAGCTCGCGCGGTTGCCGTATGCCGGTAAAATTTTCTCCGCGTCAAGGTCAACGCCTCGGCGATTATATCGCACTCATGCACGTGCCGATTTTTCCCCGGTATCGTACCACCGCCGGTGATTTCGGGAGGGAGATTAGAAACGAGCTGTGGTTAATGAATTTCGGCTGATTTGAATTGGGTTAGGGTTATTAGTTGGGTACGCTTAAGGAGAGTTTATTTTCACTTTCGGTTTTGTTGGTTGG
Organism: Encarsia formosa; assembly: GCA_038277355.1. Classification (NCBI taxonomy): domain Eukaryota; kingdom Metazoa; phylum Arthropoda; class Insecta; order Hymenoptera; family Aphelinidae; genus Encarsia; species Encarsia formosa. Next base: position 12,104,381 of record CM076184.1, on the reverse strand, counting down.
GAGCAGGTTTTTGATATATATTGGATCCTGGAGATTAGAAAGAAGTTGTATAGTCTAGTCAGGGTGGAAGTGGGTTAAGGTCGTTAGCGAAATTATAGAATAAGTCACACTTTCGGTTTTTATTACCCGTCTTGGTTTGCTTGGAAACAAGAAATTTTTTTATAATAGCTTATCATGAAAATGGATTAAAAGATTAAATGTTGTCTGATTAATTTAAACGAATCTATTAAGATGATTAGGAATTAAGCGGAATTAGATTAAAATAATTAATAAATTGTTGGCTGAGTTCTAAGTGAATTCCTCGAAGTTTTGGTTTTTGTTACTACACTTATGACCTCGCTTATGACTAAACGATAAAAAAGACTTGAGAATTTTAAAAATTTAAGTATTTAATGAAGCATTTGTTACGAAAAACTTTCATCTCGCCTATATAATTTTTTATATCTTTATAGCGAGCTTTATAGTGCTTTAGCAGAAAAAACTTACTTATTTCTCAAATTAGAAAAACAATTTTTATATTTTTTACAGTTGTCTGGCACCAAAATCGATTTTCGATCGGCTTTTTCGGCTATCGTGTTAATAAATTGTTTATAGTACAATAAAATAGTATATGTTTTGGGTGCAGTATCGTCATCAGGACTTATTTAAAAGTACGGTTCTTTCAAGAAAATATAATTGAGTAGTAAAATTTAAATCAGTGAGAATTACTTAACAGTACTTAAGAACCCTGTCTAAAAAATACAGTTTTGCTTTTTATAACGAAAAAGTACAATCTTCAATCAAAACTCTATATAATGTCTGAAAAAGTTATTGATAAATTGCGTATCTGAGTTGCTATTAACGGTTAATTATAAACCTCTAAATTATAAATCTGAAATTCTAACTAAAACTAAAATTTACAAAGAAGTTATAAAATTATATGGATTCAAATTTAAAATAATATATATATTAACTAATTTTTCATAGTCTAAGCTAACTAATTCTAAAATAGGAAAAACTAGATAAGTCCTAATTTAAAAAAAATTAAATAATTCCAAGTTTTTTTTTTTTTTTTTGTTCAATGTAAAATGAAATATAAAGAACTACCAAAAAGTGACTCAAAAATGATTTGTACAATAAATTGAAAAATTTGTTCAATCGTTTATAGAAATTACCATGTCAAACTTTACAATTCAATGTATGCTCGCATAAACTTTAGAAAAATCACATTGAACGTAGTACAGAATCTTACAGAATTCTCGTACGAAACATAAAATTTGACATACGTAATCGGACGGAGAAAAATTCGCGTTTCCTACAATCAACCACCGATTCCGTATAATCAGCATAGCTGGCTAAAAATTACTCAACTCGAAAAAAAAATTCCCGGTTATGCATACGAAGACAGCCGTCGTCGTCGATAATCTCAGCTTATAAAAACAAGCCGCATGAACTTTCTTCCCTGCCTGCTTCCTGACCGCGACAACGGCGTGCCTAACCATATGATAAAAAAGCACCCCGCGACTCGGTTATTAGCACTTTCTAATTATTCGGCTGTGTATCGGGATGCTGTTTGTTGGCTGTTTTTTTTTTTTTTTTTGTTTGCGCGCATATATGCAGAGAACGCCGCGAGCACTTGTGTAAGAAAATCCCGGCGCGGGTTCCGGGTGGCGTGACTGTAATGACGAGCCATTGTTGAAAATCGGGATGCTGTTTACGCATGGTAAACGACGTTTATTAAACGGTTAGCCACTTTAATTCATTGTGTAACGGTAGCTGACGATTTGAATTGAAATCAGTTTTTTTTTTCGATGGTTCCTAGATTTTTGAAGCACGAAAAATTTAAATTTTTTGTTTTAAATTTAAAAAAAAATTTAAATTATTTTTTTTACATTTGGTCTAGAAAAGGTATAATAAATGGATTAAGAATAATTAGTTAATGCAAAGTTAAATGCAATAAATTTCTTTTACAGCTAAATTAGGAGTAATCAGTACTATAACTGTTCAGAATTTAAAAAGTAGGTTTTTTTTTTTTTTATTACTAGAATTTTTTAAATTGATTAAAATATTTTGTCAAGTTTTTTAAATCTAGTTCACGTTTTTTCAAATTGAAATTGAATTGAATTTCATTTTATAATCTTAATTATTTTTCATTTAAAGTAATTTGAACAATGAGCGCAGCAAGCAAAATGGCAATTTTGTTATTTATGAGAATCAGAAGTCAAATAAGTAGATTTTGCAGATTTTTTAGATTATTATTAAAATTACTTAAATTATTTCAGAGTAACCGTTGCATCTACATAATTTTAAAGCATAATAAATAAAACCTTATCTTCAAGAAATAGAATTAGTTTTACAATTACTTACATCAAAATTTAATAAAAATATTAATTTAATAAAAAAAAAAAAAAAAAATCTACGGAATAGTGAAAATTGAGAGAAGCGTGTTATATCAGTTTCGAGCCTCTCCTTTCTATTAAGTTTCTGCAATCGGTCGAAACGAATTTTCGAACCGAAAAATCCAAAGGTTTAGCCCGTCCTGCGGTGTTTGCACAACCGGCTGTTCATTTCGGCTCGAGGGTCAATCGGTTTTTTGGACCCCCGCAGGGGGATAAAAACCGCAGACTCGTAAAGCACTCGGACCGGGTTATTTTATTTTGACGAGGACGGAGCCACGGAAATGAAGATGAAATGCGGGGGAGAATTTTTTCGAGATTTTGAAAAAATATTTTACCAACGTGGGATGACTTTTAAAACTAACGGACGTGATTGAAGAAAAAAATGATTCGGGAGTCAGAACGAAAAATCACTGGTCAAAAGTTGTGCTTGACTCTTTCATTGTTGTTTTAATTGTTTAATTGTACGTAGCCTTAGAAAGAATTACGAAATTTAGGATAAAAAAATTATTACACCAAGGCACAAGCGTTAATTTTTGGAATAAAAACTAGAGATAATAGGACGAAATGAAAAAAAAAGTAATTGATAAAATTTCAAAGAAATTAAACGTTTTGGTCTGATGTTTAACAATACCCTGTAAGAATTAGTGTGAATTAGGTTATCTATTAAATAGCTATAAAATCGCTAGTTACTAGCAAAATAACAGGTTAACTATTAAAAATAGCTAGTAAATTGGTATTTAATGTGTAACCTAATTCACACTTCTTACAGGGTAAGTTTTCATAATTTTTTGAAAATGTTTCCATAATTAATTAAAACTTTTATTTTACAAACTGGACGAAATTTTGCATCATTTGAATTATTAACTTAGCGGTAGCAAAAATAAAGCTTTATAATTTAAAAGACACTAATTTAGAATTAGTTTAGAAAATTTTTTATTACATTTTTATGTACTTCAAATGCGCATAGACAGGAGTAAAAAATCATTCAAAATTAAACCGAAAAGTCGTGATTATCTCTGTTAAAACACAAATTCAAGCAGATCTGCAGTACAACTCGAGCGTAAATAAAACAATAAAACAATAAATTTTAACTAGACTCTCGACTAAACCTTTATTAAAATTGTTACAAACAAAATAAAAACTTACAAGCATTCACTTTTAGCATACGCGCGATTCAGTTTCACCACCGTATCAACTCACCTGAAACATAAAAAAAAAAAAAAAAATTATACTTGAGAAACAAGACCCAAAGTAACATCAATTTTTCAATCCAGCTTAATCTTTAATAATAAATTAGTTCCCTCAATAAACATTATTTTTGCCGGAGTCGGGGGCCCAAGTAAGTAACTCGGGAGCGAAATTATTTTGCCAGCAAACGTAGGTCCGTCGAAGCGTAAACGTTATTGTTGTTGTTCTTGTTGCTGCGTTCTCGCTCGGGTGGCTCTACCCCCGTAATGCACCCGGGCGGGCGCCTCTCTTACCCCAGATCCATACCATTTATTTTCTCTCTTTTTTACTCTCTAGTTCTCTCGGTGTTATTTGTCGTCGAAAGTGAGTTTCGTAATGCGGTAGACAGTTTTTTTCGGAGCTGCGAGTTTAATTTAATTTAAATCCCGGGTTCCATGAGCCCGACTCTTATTTGGGTAAGTATCAAGGGTTCGCTTGTCAAATAAGTACTATGTCAAAAAAGAGATTACTTGATTTTCAAAAGAGCCCGAATTTGATTTTCAGGTTCCCAAAAGTACATTTGAAAATTTTTGAAATTTTAATACGGTTTTTTGGGAAAAACCATGATTACTGGTAGGTCTTTTTCTTTAAAAAAATCGGTAATTTTATGAAAGAAGACCCAAAACAGCTGTTTTTTAACTCTAAACGATATTGTCAAGACCGTTTTTAAGTTTTTGTATGTGATTGTAATTTCATAATTTTTATTATTTTCAATAATACTAAGGAATTTCGTAAATTAATTAATTTCTTGAATTTTTAAACCAAAAATAAAAATTTATAGTGTAAAACAATTTTTTTTTTTTTAGTAATTAAAGAAACTCTAAGGGTTATACTACAAAAATACAATAATCTATTGAATATTCTTTTGTGTACAACTTTTTTCCATAATTCATATGATTTACATCAAGATAATTCATGTAACATTTAAAAAATTGTAATAAAAATTATGTTAAAATCAGTGGATAACTTTCAGGAAGAAAGAAGTTTCAGGAAGACGAAGATTACAGTTTTCTTTGCCAAAAATGAAGATTCTAATCTACTTACATAAATCTATTTGATTTCAACTTGAACCTCATCTATTCAATGGAAGAATTTTTTTATTACTCAAACGATTGTGCATCAATTAAAACCGCCAAGCTCGCTTATTTACAAATGAAAGTTTATATTGTTACGTAAAGGAGTTAATTTTATTCACACGTGTGCTCGGGTAAAAAGTTTACGGTACATAAACTGAATGGAAGAAAAAAAAAAGAAGTCGAGTTTCCTTTTATCACCAAGATACAAGCAAACGACTTCTTATGCTTCCCCTAATTGGCACAATAAAAAGTTTACGGAAGAACTGATCATTATCCCATCAGATTAAAATTTAAAACTTGTGAATTTAAATAATATATTTTCATTACCAAAAGCTTAATATTTTTCTTTACAAATAATACTAAATTATGGGCTAAGTACGAGGCAACGTCTACACTTTAAACGTCTTTCACTCATTTTGGTGAAACTTGATTTGGCGTTACCCAACGATGCGACTAATTTAAAGGAGGCTTTTTGTGACTCTCGCCGCTGTAATTTGTCAACATCCGTCGTTACGCTTTTCAAGCAGCGAACACCGTGACGAATTTTTTTTTTTTTTTTCGTTTTATAAAATACACATAACGAGAGCTTTTTTTTCTCTGATTTTTCATGAACTGAAACGTGCTTTTTTATAATGATTTATTATAAAAACAAAGATTATTTTTGTTTTTCAAATTTGATTCGGATGAAATTTTTTCTCGCAGGAAAATAAAATTAAAAAATTTTATTTCATAATCGGTCTTTACTGTGCATGACTTTATGTAAATTGTAAACTTACTATTTTTTATTTTGCTTTTTTTTGCTAAATTGCCACTTATGAACTCTGAATTTAAAAAAATTTTTTGAAAGCTATTGTTGCGAAATTTTACATTGAATTGTTAAATTATGCATCCTATTCTTCTCAATATTTTATAGCTAATTTTTAAATACATATTTATAATTTTATTTATTTTTCATTAAACTGTTTATAATAATGTCTTTATACTTTTACATTAAGTATTAACAAAAAACTTTTTGCACGATTTTTGTACGATTTTCCATCCTCTGAAATGTTGATTTTAAACTAATATTAAATTCAAAAATATTTCTTAAACAATAATTATCGTTAACGAATCATTAATAATTTTATTGTAAAAAATTAAGCTAACACAACTAAATTCAAACTAAAAAAGTCGTTTAAAAAGTAGATAAAACATCTTAACAACAGTAATAAAAAATAATTTATTTGTTGTTCGGTTAATGACAGGTCTCGAAAAATTACACCCATACTACGTATTTGAGTAAGTTTAAAGAAAACCTTCAGGGCGGAGACAAGTAACTTAATTAAAGACTATTTTTACAAGCGAACGCTTAGTAGTCGGGGGGCGGCGGGTAAAATTTTACGATGGCAATTTCGGCTTAAGTATAATTTTCACGATCGTGAGGAAATCGTTGTAGCCCAGTCGGCTCTTTTCAAACGCACGGTTGACATCAATTTTTCATGCCGCCCTCGGGATATAGTGTATTAAACAAATTTTAAAACTCCCGCCCCGTAACTCGTAAAATTGACGTTAACAGCGGTCATTAACCGAGTGCATTGTGCAACACGTTCACAGGTTACAAAGTGATGTGTTACGGAGTCAACAGCTTTTTTTTAATCAGCCCGTTAATCGAGAGATTTACCTTTTTTTTCGGATGAATTTGCCTCGCTTTCAATTTAACCGTTGTCCGATGGATATAATCAGATATGGGCTCTATTGTTCGGTTGTGTGGGGTCACGCTACGTAAAAAAAAAAAAAGCAGGTGAACTGCGATTTATTGTTTTTCTCGGGTCGGATGATCGACTTTCATCCTCGATTGTTTATGTAATTGCTTCTTCGTAATTATAGATGATGCTTCAGTTATTTTATTTTGAATAGTAATAATCATTTAAAAAAAAGGAAATTGAGGCTTTTTTTGGGAACAATGCCAATTATTGTCGAAACCATTCGCGTTTGACCTAAACTTGTCAGTCATCGTTGCGGTGATGCAAGATCATATATTTCAGGACAAAAAGTTGTTTTTATGTAAAATTCATTCTGCACTTGGAAACGAGTTTTCGACTTGAGACTAATCAATTCTCCGGAATTTAACTTATCGCACGCGTTGAACCAGTTTTCATTATTGCGCCGCGTGCACAAAAATATATAACTACTTATATATACTTTCTAAATAATGCATCTGAGTCAACTTCTGGATAAAGACGCATTAAGTATTGACAAATGGATATAAAACAATTAACGACGTCAATAAAAAGCAATCAATTCGTCGCTAACAAAAAATTCGAGAAAAAATTAATGAAAATATCATAATCGTTGATTTTTTTGTGTCAATTAAAACTTTGTACAGCGAAAAATCTTGTTCTTGAGTTTGAAAATAGAAAAATTAATTTAACAAAAATTTAATTTTAACTAGTTTTAATAAATATTCATTTTCAATCTAGTGTTTCAGTGTAGTGTGAATGGCTTTGCCTTTAGAGCATTGGACTAGTAACATAAATTTCGTCGGTTCGAATCCATCTCACTAATGAATGGACCGCACGAAAAAAAAAAAAAATTATATTCCTTCTTCAATATTTCGAAAATATTTCGTGTTATTATTAAATACACGAACAGCTGAATTGATTTTGTTTTTTTTTAATTTTTTTTAATGCTGAAAAATTATTAGTATTAATAAATTCATTTTCATCAATCAATAAGTGTAATGTGAATGGCTTAGCCATCAGAGCGATGCGGACTAGTAACGCAAATATATCGGCAAATATCGCGGGTTCGAATCTATCTCTCCACTAAGTGGAGTCCACGAAAATATATCTTCCTATATTATATAGTTATATCCAGGAGGAGCTCTTTTTTTTTGGCTCCTCCGGGAGGAGCTACTAAAATTGGCTCCCCCGGGAGGAGCTTTTAAAATTAAGAGCTCCTCCTGGATATAACTATATAATATAGGAAGATATATATTGGATTGTCAATAAAGCACTAAATGAATTTTTTTTTTTTTTTAACACAGCAAAATAAGTATTATTCATAAAAATAATATCATCAAGCACCCAAAAAATAAACGACTCAGCAGTGATTCCTCTCCTAATTAACAGAATTAAGAAATAAAATTACGCCAAATCCACGTAAGAGATTCTCGTTTTCCCTCACAAACGCCTTCATCAGTTCCTGCCTCTTACGCTGGGTTATCAACGAACTCCTCTTAGAAAATTTCCTCCCGGGGAAAGTAAATTCACAAACCGATTCAAAATCGTGACCCTCGGCGCACGCGTAGCGATGAAGAAAGAGAAAAAAAAAACGAAGGAGTCGAGCGATAATTTTCGATCTGGGTAGGAAAAACCGGAGCGTGACGACTGTGCTGCGACGACGAAGCGAAAGCCCGCTGGTCACGCTCCGCACGCCCGGGCCGGGCATTGATATATATTGAAAATTAGTTTTTTTTTTTTTTTTTCTGGGGACTGCGGGTGACGTTTAAAGTTTAGATATTTCGATTGAAATTTCACGACGGAGCGAGGGTTCGAGAGCGGCCTTGGGATTTATCGAATGGCGCGAGGCGATTATTTCAAATTGAAGTTTCATTTATCGTTGGGCTTTTATTTTTTATTTTTGTTTATTTGTCAAATGCATAATTTATCGCGGGATTTAGAGTAGATCCTGTTTTAGTCTTGTTTGTGTTATTGAACACCGATTTTTTTTCAATTTGGTATTTTAGTATATTTTCTAATTTTTTTTTACTCAATAATAATTCAGTTTTATTCAATATATTCATTTATTTGTTTAACAATATTTCATAATTATTTATTAATTTGTAATAAAATAATAATCAGTTCGTATTTTTTACTTATATAAATAAGTTTTCAAAATAAAACATTCCTGTGTAAATGAGGTATTGCAAAATAATAATTATAAGTTATTTTTATTTTTACGGATATTTCAAATTAATAATTTTTCACTACTTTATTCAATATTATTTTTAGAAGATGGAGTAGTTTGTTAATTCCAAAAATAAATTTATACAGACTTTAATGTGAAAAGTTTATTTTACAAAAGAAGAGTCTACAGTCTATACTATCTTACAATATTTTAAAATTTAAATAAATTAAAAATAAAATAAATAAAAACTAAAAATTATTATAAAATAATTATTTCATTCATGCTATATGAGTTTGAATCACGTCTCTCAGTGCCACACTCAATTACAAAAAATAAATAAATTATTTAAATATCAAACACATCTCAGTGATCTCAAAAACCAGGACATATTTTTTCAGTCGAACGAACCAACAAAAGAATAAAGGTACAATGGCCTACAAGTTATTTTTATTATTATTTAAAGCGACCGCGCGCAAGTGCATTAAATCATAATCCTCATCGCGATGCATGTAAGACAATGCATCTTCTAATAAGCCTCAAGGCCTCCTCGTGCGACACATCACCAAGTTCTCACTTTCGAATTCCTCGGGTTCTCACCCTTCTTATCTGCCGGTAAGCGACTCGAGTGGAAGTTTTCAGCGACACTCGTACCTACAGGACTTTTAAAGAGAGGCTACTTCTTGTTTTTTATCGTGGTCAGTCGGTGCACGGATCTCGAGTGCTTTTCGAGGAGTTTGGGTATCTCGAGTTCTTTTTTTTTGGAGGATCGATTGGGGTACCCTGGGAACTTTAAGATTTTGCACGGATTCCCATGGCTCTGTTAGAAACCCATTCAGTAATAAATTATTGTGTTGAATGTTTGTATGAAACAATAGTTGAAACATTTTTTTAAACTTTACAACAATATTTTTTTACACCGAATAAGAGAGGGTCAGCTGTGTATTATTAAACCAAGTTATATTATTCGTTGTTCTGATTTTTAATATGAAAATAATAAATACAAATAATAATAAATAATATAAAAATTAATCATATAGATTCAACATACTATTCCAAATGACACAATAATTTTTATTGATATAACAAATAAATAATAGTTTCTTCAGTATTTTATTGTATTTTTATAAAATAATTTATTGTAAATTAAGACTATTTTTCAACAAAACTTAGAAAAAAATGTTCAATGAAAAATTTTACATTTGTTTGTAGTGTGACTGATTTTATAGTTGGCACTGATTCATCAGCGACTCGATAAAAAAATCTCAATGTTAGAAATTGAGCTTGGTTTGCGTATTTAGTTTCACTTGTCAAAGCGATAAAAGAGAAAATCGATGATCAATCGTGTAGTTTAAAGAAAAATTATTATTTTTGAAAAATACACGTCTATAATAATACTACAAAAGTTTGAATTATTTATTTATACTGGCATGAAAGTTAATGGAACGTAATGAAACAGTACGTAAATTTTTTTATTACCGCAGAAAAATATTGCGCTGAAGAACTTACAGCAACGCTGAGACAATGCATAATTATTTAGACGCTGCAGTCAAGACACTTAAGTACCTCAATTAAGGTGTGAAGAATAATGAATAAAATATTTATGAAATAGTATTTTATTGATTAGTTTAATTTTAAGTTGAGGAATATTTATTCAACAGCAGGAATTTATTTATTTATAAATTACATAATAAGGAATTTACCTCGGAATACACTGAAGAATTTACGTAGATATATCAATTCATAAGTAGGCAAAAATAATTGAAATTTAAAAAAAAAAAAATGTAAAAAATGACTTAACTATTTTTTTTAAGCCCTACATATATCAATCATAAATAAGTACATACATACATACTTATATTTTGTTAATTTTTTTTTACATTATACTGTGAAACGTAATAAAAAAAGCTAAAAAAAATATGTAACTGCAGAATTTTTCAAACAAGATATATTGGTTGGTAAACCGCCTCACTGCAAAACTCAAAAAAAAATTCAAAATTAATTGTCAATAAATACATGATCACTTTTAAAGTACAGGTGTTCATATTTTTCTTTCGAGATAGTTAGAAATTAATTAAATTACCATTCATAGTAATACTTTACATGTAAATTTTCCATGTCTTGGACTTAATTATCTTGAAAAAAGGATGGAAACTTACATTGTGAAAGTGATGTTTTGAATGATCAGATACTTACTTACAACATATTATTTTAAATTCATAAAAAGTTTGAATTGCTCGCATAGTAAAAGAAGCATAGTCACTAATTGTACATTTATCTATTTGTTATAAATTTAATATAAAAATAGTAACTTTATCCAATCTAAAAAAAAAACTTTTTCACAATAACAAAATTTTTCACCCGAACAGTGATACATTTAGTCATTTCTCAACGAAACCAGAAAACCCGCTCCAGCCGATCGTAATTTGCGATGCGCGTTTTAAAATTATGCCCGTCATATTTATCAGATTCATAACGGTAACATCTCCATCACGACTCTGAAATTACAAGCTCGCTCTGCCACCCGTTCGGGTGTTTATTATTCCCTCGATCTCGTTACTTTTGCGCTAAATAAACATCGTTGCGCCACGCATTTCATAACTTCGAAAAAAAAAAAAAAAAAAATTATCCCTCTTCACGACCCGATATACTCGTATCGGCACCCAACCTCGTTGCAAAATAGATTATAAAATATATCGCGCGTCCTCTAAAAAGATCGTGCAAAATTCCTGGAATCGTCTACTAGTTGCCACACTCCTTTTGTGATATTTTTTTATCCGCGGGTAAGTCATATACTTGCGGAGTAAAAGAAAAGCGTTGTTTTTCCTCTTCTCTACGAGGAGTGATTTATCGCGTTTGATACAAGATGTAAGAAAAAAAAAGGTATAGAGCGTACCGGTAATGCAGGCAAGCAAATGAATGAAGCATTTATCATGGGAAGTAAGAGGCGGTTATGATAGCCTCAGCTTGGCGTTATTGACAACCGAGTCTGTGTATATGTATATAAGCATGCTGAAAGACTAATTTATTAACGGCTTTCTAATAGAAAATCTCTTTTCAGGATTTGAAATCTGTATTGTGGGCGTAGACGCGTCGTTCGTCGTCGTATCTTTTACTTTTCAACTGCGTGTACAAGTAATAACGTACGTACTGCATATTAAGTTTCGGTTTAATGTTCGTGTTGCATGGACTAAATCGAAAATTAATAGTTAATTGTTGCTTTGAATTTTATTCTAATAGTAGTAAATTCGTTTGTGGGTGCAGTCTATAATATCGTAAATTCGTAAGTACTTTCACACGGATCAAATAATTCTTCTAACTCTAGATCAATTAAAAAAAATCCAAATTTTATTTTATTTCATGATATTGTTATGTATTTAAAGGGCCTGATTATTTGTTTATAATTGAAGGTTTAAAAATTACTTTATATAAAAATTTGTTTCGCAATGAAATATTGTGTACATTTAACATTGTCTAATTAAGATAAGCATTTATTACAAAACATTAATTAAGAGTATATTATTTATTGCACTTAGCACGCTATTTACTGTAGAAAATACTTATGCGTAAACTAATTTTTTTTTAATAAAAATTATGTATAAATTATGTATTAATTATGTTAATTATGTTTAGAGTTATATTACGCTTATTCGATTAAGTTGTATAAAAATAAGTATTATTGATACTTGATTGATAAGGTATGTAGTTTAATTTTATCATAATATATTTCATGAATTATTCATATCCTTTATCTTAAAATTAATTTAATTAAATTGTAGAAAAATATCATGATTTTGAAATTTGAACATGAACTGGTTCTTCATTAACGCTTGATATAAACAATTATGTATATAATTTGTAAAATTATTCGTTATCGTGTACCTACTCATTCTTCTTCGCAAGAAAATTACAAAACATCGACGCATCCAAAGTGAAAATACCCGCTAGTCACGCGCCAGCCAAGCCTCGTTTTTATCTCGATCAATTCAGAACCAATTAAATATCCGCGTGTAACAATGAATCTTCTTCGACGGTTTCGTAACTGCGAAAATCTCCTCGGCGAAGCCTTTTTTCAAAGTGCCGGCAGCTTGTAATATCGATTACCACCGCGCCGACGTAAACAATGCGGAGGGTCGGAGAAAACCCGGCACGTGACCAGTACGCTTGCCGCAGTACGCGGGTCCAAAAAAAAAAAGTGAGAGTGACAAGTTTACCAGAAAAGAAGGCTAAGAACACCTGCTCCCGTTTCGATATTCAAATTCTAGTGTTTGAACTTTCGTTTAGGGGTACCGAGTGCGTCTAATGTACATTTTATTGAGGAGAAATTTTTCAAAACTGTGCGAGAGAGAAAGTGTGATCAAATTTTTATTGTTATTGCAACTACTGTGTGTGGGTAAAAAGAAGCTTGTTGAAGATTTAAAAAAAAAGGCACTGTTGACTTTCACGAGTGAGTTTTGTTACGCAAGCCGGCTTATTATCATCTTTCTCTACCTGCGATACGCGGCCTCCCTTTAATTGTTCGGCTGCAGTTTTTAAAAGTAAACCTGCAGTTCGTTAAAAAACTTTTGGTCGAAAACAAAGGGAAAATAACTTAACGGGATGAAACAATTTTTTCAAAGCTGCAGTCGTGCTTGAAATACTTCAAAAGCGGTCCGAGTAACTCGAGATGAGCGAAAAAAAAAGGGTTTAAAAAACGTCGTCTGCTACGGTGAGCGCACAGTTGTCATTGAACTGTACACAGTAAACATGCACTGCGCCTTGAAAAGCAACTTTTTAATTTGATTGGCGAATTAAAAAAAAACACGTTTTGATAAACAAATTTTTTAATCGCTATCAGAATTGATAAGGTCAACTTTGCACACGAAAAGTTTTATATTTAAAAAATAATGCTTCGTGCATTTTAAAGAAACAAAACAACAAATAAATCATACCAAAAAATAAGAACAAAATTTAAATTTTCAAATCAACGAACACCGTATTCTTTCCTAAAACACTCGATCGTTAGGATAAAACTCGATTCAATAGAACAAAACGTTCTTCATGCCAAATTAAAAAAAAAAAAAAAAGTTTTTATGTAAATAAAATAATCAAATGCAACAAACCTCATTTGCCTTCGGATGCTGGTGCGTGCAGTGCCGGTGTTGCTCGAGCAGTAGGGCCACGGCCGAGCTGCGACCCCGTCCTAACCTCAAAACGAGAACCAGGGTGGCGACCACCGCGACCGAGTAGCACCAGGGCACCCCCATCCCGGTGCTCTAGTTCGGTCCCGGTAAAATTAAAAAAAAAAAAAAAAGGGTAAAAATAAAAAAAAACGCACACACACAGACACACTTCCCCGTACGAGGATGTAAACAAGTAGTCACTATCACCCGCGACGCACGCGCGTTTCGTACTAGAGCAAGTTGTAGTAAGCACACAGCAGAAAGGAGCAGGTGGCTGCTGCTACTGGCGGCGCGCGCACCTACCCAGACCTTAAATAGGCGGCGCCTCGACCGCCACTGAGCCTGGCGCGGTGCCGCGAGGACGATTTTGATGTTGTCGCTGCTGCGGTGCGGTGGGTGCATGCAGCAGCAGCGGGGGCGAGCGAGAGGCGCCGGCGCTCCTGCATCCCCGCCGCGGCACTCGGCTGGTTGTTCTTACTGCCAGGGAGCCTAATCTTCCCGATTGTCAATGTGCTCGGATGCATCTAGCCTGGAACAATAAAAAAAAACAAACAATTCGTTTAAAAAAGTGATATTTACTGATAAAATTTACAGTAGTGTCATGGCTTACGAGTGTTGTTTTAACAATTATTATTGCAGTGAGTTGCGAATGAATACAATAAAAAATGTTTGTTTAAATGAAAGATAATAACTTAGTAGATTTTATACTTTTAATTTAGAAAAAAACTCAAAAGTCTTTTTGAAAAGATCAAGGATTCTTTTTTTGAGTTTTAAGTCAGACTTGAGAGTAGGGTGTTTTTTCAATTCCCAAGTCAAGATTACAATTATAAATGTTTATAAACTTTAGATTGTTCGTTAAATGGTTAAATAAATGTATTTCTTTTGGTTGGTTAAACGAACATTTATTTAAAATTATAAAATAAAAGCTTTTAAAATTAATAATTTTTACTTTTAATACAAATTTTTAAATAAATAAAAAATATGACATAAATAAATAAAAAAGAAGCAAGCTGTGAATTCTCACTTAGATATTTCACCCTCAAAATCTGAGTCAATATTTTTCAGCCCCGAAATTTAAAATAGCATCTTCGACCGATGATTATAAATATCTTCCATGCTACGTACATTACATTTTATAATACTAATGATTATTTGAAGTTTAAGGAGGTTCCCTACCATCTACGTAAGTCAAATGTGTATTTGACTACAGTAGTCGTCTGCTCATTGGCTCAGCTACTTTCTAACCTCTGTATGAGCCAATGAGAAGTCATTTACAAGAATATAAAATCAATTGTTTATAATTATTGCTACAGGCTACTGATGAATGTTTTGAAACAAGTATAATCAAAGTCTGATTTTTTCCGATTTTTGTGCGTAGTTACATTAAAATCTGTGGGCTGGAAATTAAGTATTTGCTGTTTTAGTAAATTTCTCATTAGAACCCATGCAAATTTGTGAAATTTGAAATGTTTATAACTTTTTTCACAAGCTCCTCAGGGCTTTGAAATTTTAGCTGAGCTATTTTTATACTAAAAACTATGTGTTCATTTAATTTGGACAAAATCTGTGGGCTAGATCTATTTGGTAGGGAATCTCCTTAACGTAGAAAATATATTAATTCTGTAATATCAAGAAAATTAAAGTTTTGTATTATTTATACAATTAAAAGAGAAGTTGTAAGTTATGACTGATTATTATATAATAAAATATTACAGTTTCATAAATTTATTTACATAAGATGAATTCAGATAATTCATAATTTTTCTGGTCACATATTTTTATAATTTAAGAAAAACTAAATTTTGTTAACAGATATCAGTGATTTTCAATAATATTTGAAAAAAGAATATAAAATTTAGTGAAAGGTTGTCAGTAAAGGTAAATAATTCGCAAAAGAATAACTTACACCATGCAGGCAGTCAAAATTTTCATTGAAATTAATTTGCAGCTTATTAAAAAACAATAACAGCGAACGAATAAAACCAAAATATTTTTTAAACAAAGTACCTATGGTATAAATTTACGAGCTGTTTATGTAACGGTTAAAACAATCGCCAAAATTTACAAAAGATAACTCTTCCCTTTTGTTTCGCGAAGTTTTAAAGTAAATGTTATGTAACGCCTGCAGGATAATAATGAAGCTATCTTTTTAAAATCGCATGTACCCTCCATGATGTAAATAAAGCGAGCGAATTTATGATATTCGTACCATAAATACGGGGAGTGTTATAATAATAGCAGACAATGGAATAAGTTTTTCAAGTGTAAAAAATCACCTGATGAGTTTCAATTTTATTACATAAATAATAATTAAAATACAAGTTATAGGAACTGCGTCGGCTGGTTATTTAAGATTTCGTTATTATATTTTACTAAAATGGCACTTTATTTTATGTAATTAATTACGTAAATTGTTCCCTACAATAATCTTTGACTGGAAGTCATCTGAAAAGTTATTTCTACCTCTGTTGCGCAACAATCAAAATTAACAAGTTATCAAAATAATTTCCGTAATGAGTTTTCTATATATACTTCAGTTGACAATTTCAAACTTTGATCATGTAATTCTTTCTTTGTTTTTGTATTTATATTTATTGTATGTATTTTTTTATAATAATGATAATTTGTTTAACAAAAAATAATAACACAAAATCTCGTCTCGAGATCGTCAAGACGATATTTAGTATTAGAGTGACAGAGAGCAGACGAGACTTGTTTGAAAAAACTTTCTTTTTACAGCAAGAGATTCGGACAATAATAATCGTTGAAATCAATTTTTTTGCTAAAAACTTCTAGTTTTTCAAAATTTTTGGTGTTGCCGAAAAGTAATTACAAAATGCAAAGATGTCTATGTCATTTACAGTCTTTTGAAACTTAAAAAAATGAAATTATTCAAATTTGTTAAAAATAAAATCTCAACATACTAACATATTCGAATTATTTATATAAAAAATAGTTTTTATGATTGAATAATTAATTCATTAATTCTTAAAATACTACCTTATTCGAATTATTTATACAAAAAATAGTTTATACGATTAATACCTTTCTGACGAAAAAAAAAATTACAGTTTTCGAGAACATTTTCTACAAGAGACATTAGGTAAAGTCAATAGAAGATTCACATCGAGTCTCGACGAGACTCCCAAAACGGTTAATTTTCGATTTTAGCAAGACTCGAGATTAAATTTTTTTTTCTTATGATATATGAATACAAACCTCTTACTTATGTAACTTCAAATAAAATTCATTTTCAAAACTGTAAAGGTAAAATTTTTTCTCCTAGCAGCATGAAAATTTTAATCTTCATCTTCCCTTTGCAGGACGTGAATGATATCTCGTCCGCCCAATCAGCTGGGGTTCATCTTCCCGGAGGTGATCTTGCACCAGGACACGCATGCGTGCGACTTGTCAGAATTTCTCAGAGGAGACGAATCAAGATGTAATACGGCCGCGAGCAAAGCTGGGAGAATATATTATCGCGACTCCCCTGTAGCTATGCAATTTTCCGTGCGCGAGTTTTAAATTATTCTCACTGGTTTTCCCTCCTCGACAAAATAATCTCGCGAGATTTTTCTGAATGAAAGGACTGATGTTTTTTTTAATGTTTTTTACTAATGAATTATTTTGTAGAAATGATTAGTGAAAATATATGAAAAAATTGAGTTTTAGTCAAAAAACGAGGAAATTAGTGTATTTCTGATAATTGAATTTAATTTTGTTTATATTTTTCTATTCTCAATTATTTTTGCTAAGGGTTATATTATTATGTCAATTGATGATTGTTAATGATTGTTTGTTTGTAAACAAACCATTTTATAGATTGGTCAAAAGAACGAGAAAAGCTAGAAGAATCCAGTTAAAACTAAATTTTTGATTAACTGTTTATTAGTCGCTTGTTAGAAGATACGCAACAGTGTGATTTGCAAATTGAGATCAATGCGCTCATTCCGAATTAGCTTTAGAAAATTAACTTTTATATGTTACGGTTTTACAAATTATTTCATGGTTTATTTGAAATAAATATATCCAAAAAATTTATCAAAATCATGTATCAAACACATAAGGAAAAAATAAAAATAAATAAACTAAACTTGCTCAGTTTTTGAAATCTAACCGCGTTTCTTAAATAATTTTGAATCCTACAATCATACATTATTATACGCAGCATTTTTTGTCCGTCCATCCGTCCGTCCGGGATCAACTTTAAAAATTTGATTACAACGCTCCTAATCATAAGATTCAATTCAAATTTGGTATACGGATATTTTCGAAGATGAAGATTATGAATCTAATTTCGGTTTTTTTGTTTCTTTTTTTTTTTTTTAAATGACAAGCATTTCTATTTTATAGATTTTTGTCATCAGTTTTATTTTAAAAATTTAACATGGTTCTTCCAATACATCCGATTTTTAAAAAATTACGTATGTTTTCAAGGTTGCTGATTACAAATATCACTTTGAATTTTTAATTTGTCTTAAATAAAGTGCACTTAAATAAGGTGAAATTATAATTCTCTCCTATTATATTGGATTTGTACGAAAATTTGTTTTCGATGTCTTTTGAAGGTCAAGATTACGAATCTGATTTTCAATTTTAAATTTGATGACTCTAATAAGGTCTATACTCAAATAAAGTTAATTTGAAATTTTTGCCCCATACATCTGACTCGTAATAAGTTTTGTGTATTGGGATCTCTAATGCTCCTCATTTTGAATATGACCGTAGATTTTTATTTTACCCTGAATGAAGTTCACTTATATTAGGTAAAATTTTTCTTTGTTCTCAATCTATATTAGAACAATCAGAAATTTCGTATATACCTGTTTTCAAGGGTGCTGATTACAAGTATCAGTTTGAATTTTTAATTTGCCTCAATATTTAAGTACACTTAAGGTAAAATTATAATTCGCGCCTAGAACATTGGATTTATTCGAAAATTTCTATTCTTTGGTTTTTGAGGTTCCAGATGATGAATCTGACCTTCAATTTGAATCTTATGACTATAATAAGGTCTATACTCAAATAAAGTTAATTTGAAATTTTTGCTCCATAAATCGAACCGTAATAAATTTTTTGTACTGGGAAGTCTAAGGTTGCTCTTTTTCGGTATGTATGTATCTATATTCGAATAAGCCCAGACATTTGGAAGACTTTTTTTGTTTTTTTCATCAGTAATATGGTTGTAGATTTTTGTTTTAAAATATTTTTGATTAAATTTATACTTTAAATAAAGTTTAATCATTTACGTAATATCATAATATCATAATATTTGATATTATTGAATATATTTGTCTATGCGCGAGCGAGCGTTTTATGCTAGTAAGAACTATTATTTTTATAATTTCTAGAATTTTCATTTAAAATCAGTAAATTTTTTACATTATTTTTTGTGCCTAAAGTATCAAAAAACGTTTAATTTAGTGCACGGTGATGTATTTAATTATTTGCGTGTCAATATGAAGTAACGCGATATAAACTTGTTAAAATTCTTCTAGAAATAAAGTCAAACATGCAACGAGTTCGAGGTCAATTTAGTTGACATTCGGCAAAAATGCAATATCAATTGCATTCCAGTCGGACATCTGTAAACTGCGCGCGCGCGCGGGCGACTTGCAAGCTCTGACTATTTACAAAATAAAAAAAAAAAATCAAATTAAAACTTTGGTTGGATTGAATAAAAAAAAAAAAAAAACAAGGGCAATTTTATTAATCAACAGCCACCTTTATTAACAACTATATTGTTTTACAATATATTAATTAACCTAATATACAAAATTCATAATAAAGCTATAACTTATCAAGCATTGCAGATTTTCGAGAACCATTTCTTGCTGTCGGCGCAGTTTTGGTTGACGCAGTGCGGACACCTGTTCAAGAATTTCGGCGTCACGCGCTGCTCCGATTTCAAGTGATTAAGGACGATGTCAGCGAGCGCCTCGATA
The DNA here is from genome assembly GCA_038277355.1 of Encarsia formosa. Taxonomy (NCBI): domain Eukaryota; kingdom Metazoa; phylum Arthropoda; class Insecta; order Hymenoptera; family Aphelinidae; genus Encarsia; species Encarsia formosa. Next base: position 12,084,708 of record CM076184.1, on the reverse strand, counting down.
AATAGCGGGTGGTCGTTCGGAGCCTTCGCCCTTCTGATTGTATCGATCTTCAGCTGTGGAATAATATTTTTTAAATAATCTTCTCAAGTAAAAATAGTTTTGTTACTTACCTCTTTTTTCAAGTCTTCACAGTACTCGATGTCCATTTCGTGGAGAGTTTCGATGTGCTCGTTTACGAAAGCGATAGGAACTAAAATAAAATTGTTTTTTCCCTGTTTTTTGTAACCTTCTAGTGCCTCATCAGTAAACGGACCCAACCAAGGCAATGGACCTACCTAATTTACAAAAAATAAACCATAGAATATTGTTAAAAGAGCTTATTAAAATAACTAAGAATTTATTTTTATTTTTTAACTACATGCAGTAATAATAAATAATGGAATCAAACTTTTTATATTTTAATTTTTTTGAAAAGATAAAAAATTTTAAAATTTCAGATAATAAAAAATAAACAAGACAAGCATGTGATTTAAATTTATTGTAGAATGATACCTTTGATTGCCAGACTAGGTTGAATGGGTTGCAGAATTTGAGCTCCTCCATAACAAGCTGTACAGTTGCACCTACTTCTGATGGGTACGGATCACCTCTATTCACTGCCTAAAATGATAATTTATTCAGCATGCATGTTTGAAAATTTTTTTTATTTTTAATTTACCTTCAGAGGTAGCGAATGAGCTGAGAATAGGATAATGACATCTTTTCTGACACTTTCTGGAAACTGAGACAGTTCTTCTTTTATGCGTTCTGCAAAAGTTTTGACTAACAGTGGGTGCGTGGACCACCTGTCAATAATGCTCCACTTCATATTTTCTGGAAACTTCCTGAACAAAGTTTGGAAAATATTCAACTATAAGATCTGCAAAATTATTTTTCAAATTGTAAATAGTGCTTTTGAATTTAATTGTAACTAACCTATTTTTGTAATATCTATAAATTGCATTAAAGCTAGATCCAGTTGTAGCACAACTATATTGCGGGTACTGAGAAAATAATATAGTTTGTTCTACTCCATCCCTAAATAAATATAAAAAACATGCTAATAGTATCTTAAATATTTTGTTTTAATGTACATATCAGAAAATAAACATATATTACTCTTCAATTTTTTGTAAAGTATCATCTGTTAATGGGTCAGCATATCTAAAACCAACGTAATATTTGTGAGGAGCTGTTTCAGGTGACAGTTGATCGAGCTTATGGCAGAGCAATTCTCCTTGTTTGTTTGTCCACTTAAGAATTGGTGAACCGCCACCAATCTCCTGGTACTTTTTCTGCACTTCTGGAGTGCGCTTTCGAGCAATTCTGGGTCCTAACCAACTACAGAACACATACACTACATTAATTTTATACTATTGGTCTGATAGAATTAAATAATAGGAACTGTGAACTTTTTTAACAGCAATAAAATTTTGTGAATTAAAAATCTCAACAAACCTTTGTACTGGAAGCTGAATCATATCTCTATCGGTCATAATTCTGTGCAAGTACTCTCCAACTTGGTCAGTAGTGGATGGTCCACCCATGTTCAACATTAAAATACCAGTTTTTGGTTTTTTATTATCTTGAACTTTTACCTGAGCAGCAGCCACTGACATTGGGCGCATGGTTGTACCTGATACTTTCAAACATTGTTTGCCTAACAAGAAATTTAAAATATATACATTTAAGTCATGCCACACTTACAATCATAACATAAAAAAAGTAAAAAAAAGGGGTAATTTCACTTACCAAGACTCAAGAGTCCAGAGACGTTCATGGTACTCATTTTTATGAGCTGTGAACTGATTGATATTCACTGCACAATGGGATAGACTAGAAAACAAAAAGAGAAGCAAGACTGTGAGAAAACGCAATGATACGATGAAAAAACTCACGGAAGTACCGCACACAGTGTGCGCGGTGTACAGCAGGAGCACGTCGTTCGGTCGGCGAAAGTACGCACAGCTGATTGACGAAAAGTTAGGTTATAGTTTCACATACACATGCGCACGTGTATTAACATATACAGATCGCGTGCTACTTTGAAATCGAATTTTCACCGTAAAATAAAGTACAGTATTAAAAAATATGATCAGTATGATATAAATAATAATTTGAGTAAATAATTTGTTTATAATTATCGAGGTAACATTAAATAAAATGGAAAAATCAAGCGAAGAACTGTCATCCTCGCACCTGGGTACACTGGAGTAGTAAGTAAACACCGTATAACAACAATATCGACGTAGACGTAAACAAAGTATTTTAATTTATGATAATTCTTACAGCTGGGAGAACGCGTACTCCTTGGAGATAAACAACTTCGAGGATCACGGTGACGTCGGTGAAGTCTGGTTCGGCAACGACAGCTCGGCCAGGATAATAAGGTACGTGCGATTTTTATTGCTTGTCATCTTGTAGTAAACATGACTCCTCTTCTTTTTTTTAACAACAATCCGACACACTCGCGAAGCACGTAAACACTGCAGGATACGGTATCTACTACGAGAGGTTGATGACACGCGACTCTCGCGCTTGCGCGGTTCACGGAGAAAGTGCGGGTGTGTAGACTGTAGAGATGCTGCGGAGTTTTCTCCACCCACGGGGTCATTGGATTTAAATCCGGTGAGCTGATTAGATAGACGATGACTGGTTATTTTACGTGATTTACGGATTTTAAATGATTCAATTTTCCCTGTTGGTTTTTTTTAACTTCGTAAGAAAGTGTATGATTTGTTGAGTATTGCAACTAAAATTTGTTCGAGTCATCGGAGGATTAAAAATTTGTAATTTACCAAGATTTTGAAAATCATAAGATTAAGTTGTTGAAATCCCTAAGGTTGCTTTAGATGTGGAGGCCTTTAAATCCCAGTAAATTGATTTAAAAACACTACAGCGCTATCACTATATACAGTGACCTTAAAATTATCTCACGCTAGTGACCTTGAAATATTAAGTTCAAGATGAAATCCATGCACACCAGTCTCCGCAAAATCCATTGACTGGCCTTACTTCTTTTATTAATTCTATTTTTATATTCATTCAACTTTGTATTGCCCAACGAAATTTCAAATTAGTCAAGAAGGTGTTCAACTTTGCATTGATGATTCGGGCAGTGGTTTTTTTTTTAAATAATTAAAAATCTAGTGAATATTAGTTCACCTAGAATATTCCCTTAATTTTAAATAAATGAAAAAATTGAGAAGAAAAAAAAAAAAATAAAAAAAAAATAAATAAAAATAAATAAAAATTTTTCTTCTCAATTTTTTCATTTATTTAAAATTAAGGGAATATTCTAGGTGAACTAATATTCACTAGATTTTTAATTATTAAAAAAAACCACTGCCCGAATCATCAATGCAAAGTTGAACACCATCTTGACTAATTCTTTTATTAAAGTCAACCGTATAGTTAAAACATTCAAATATTACTTTAAATATAACGTCTGAGATTTCGATAAAAAACTAATTATTGAATTATCTAAGCACCTCTTCGGGATTTTCTGAGCCATTGTTTATAACTGTTGATATAATTGATACAATTTTATAATTTACATTTAAAGCAAAAAATTTTATCAATTATATCTTATCCTTTTTAAAGTAATTTTTAAAACATGCGCTTTTCTATAGTGAAAATTGAAAGAGAAAAAATTTTATTGCAAAAATGAAAAAAATTTACATCACTGATTTTTTTGAATTATTTTCATAATTATTCACTTTAAAATAAAATAAGAGTTAATATTTCTTGGTTAATTAACTTTTTTGATAATTTTATTTATTCGTTGATCAATAAAAAAAATGAATAAATAAACAAAATTAGGACATTGCAAACTCACAAAATGACATTTATTTTTAAAATATTACATGATATACATATACACACTAGTGTGGTTAAAAAAAAAAATTCCATTTGTACCGCGGAAATTCTAGTTCTAAAAGAGAAAAATTAAATTGTCAGGTTCATAAACGCAACATTAAAGCTTTCGAAGGACACCACCCGTATAATAGACCTCGGCTGCGGTAACGGAATGCTCCTGGTCGACCTGGCGAGGTCCGGTTACAAAAAGCTCACCGGCGTCGACTACTCGCCCAAAGCAATAGAGCTGGCCAAAAAAGTCCTGCAGGATGAAGGCTTCTCGGACATAGAGCTCCGTGTACACGACATCGTGGATTCCTCCGGGAGCGACGTATTCGAACTCGCCCACGACAAGGGTACCTACGATGCCATAAGCCTGCACCCGGACGATCCCAAGACCAAGAGGCAAAAGTACATCGAGAACGTACACAGGATTTTGACCGATCGGGGCTTGTTGGCTCTGACGTCGTGCAATTGGACCAAAGACGAACTTGTTGAGCATTTCAAAAATTGTAAGTGTATGGCTGGGAAAATTTTTTTCTTCTTTTTTTTCTTCTTAATTCAGTGACTGAATTTGTCTGTATTAAAAAACTATTACATAAAATAAATTTTAATTTGCTGCGAAGATTATTTTGTCAATTTTTATACCGTTTGTCTAACTTTGATAATTTTTTGTTCAAGTATACCATTTTTCAACAAATTTAATGGAATGAATTTATTTTTTAACTGTATTTTTATTGTTTTTTTGATTTTTCAGATTTCGAATTGGCACATGAGATTCCACAAAAGAAGTTTTCATTTGCGGGTCAAACGGGAAATGCGGTCACACAATTAGTTTTCGCTAAAAAATAGAATATATTTTATATTGTACATACAATACACACAATATATAATTTATCTAAACTCCGTCTCTTTTGCAATTTATCATAATATACTTGCAATCTATTTTTTCTAATGTTTCTAGTTTAATGTTTATGAAATTTGTGTATGAAATGTATTAAAAAAAAATTAAATTTTTATGATTTAATAATTAAGTTTTTCCAATCCTTTTAGTGAGCTGATATTCACTTTGATTTAAAAAAAATGGAGATATTTTAATTTTTACTTAGAAAAAAAATAAATTAAAAATGTGTTTTTAAAAACGTTAACCAAATCTTCGTTGCCCGCATAATTTTTTAGCTTTTTTTTACTGTTGAAATATGTAACCCAGCAATTTTCAAGTTTAATACTTTTAGCTTTAACTGACTCGTTTGTGCATTCATTGAAGTAGTCGTTGTATTCAAGTTTGCTTGAAATAGTTTCTAGGAGAATCGAGCCTAGTGTAATATCAAGGGCGTGTAATTTAGCGAAATGTTCCAAAAGTATTTTTGATTTCATTTTTGCGAGTTTGACTTCGTCAGGATAACGTATTGCGGCCGTTTGATCCAACTGCGGTAAAATCAAAATAATTCAAGAAAAATGTTAAAACAGAAAACGATCATATAAGAGGAAGTTCATTACAGGTGCGACACCGAAGCGATCTTTCGCTTCAGATTTAGCACCTGCTTCTAGAAGTAATTTTAAAATTTCAATGTCTGGTCTTGAGAAGCTCGCATGGTGCAGTACTGATTGTTCATATTCTAGGTCGGTGTTGTTTACGTCTGAGCCATAATTTATTAACAATCGAATTACTTCGACATTGTGATAACGATGATTAATGGCCGCATGGAAAAGTGAAATTCGGCCGAAATCGTCCTTCAAATTTACGTCGGCATGAAACTTCAATAATAATTCCACAATCCCTACATTACTGGTATTTAGAACTAAATAGTGTAGTGGCGTTCGGCATGACTGATGTTTTCGTTATTGATCATCAACAAATGCAAAGCCGCTTCTTGAAATTTATTTTTCGCGTTGACATCAAAGTCTGAAGATAGTAAATTTTTAATCGATCTTACTTTTTTTTTTCAGCAGCATAATGTAAAATGGTATAAGATTGTCTTTTTCCTCTCCTCATAGTTATGTCACCATGGCCGTACAAATCCATATTTCAATTTCCTACAAGGGGATATTTCCACGCCAGAAATGATTAGAAGACGAATCATTTTCAAATTGTGTGCATCAATGGCGCGTTGCATCGCCTCCAGTTTGTTGTCAGCTAATACTCTTGAAAATTCCTGGATCGTAGCGCTCGATAACATTAACAAAGTCAAGACCTCCTCGTTGTTTTTTATTAAACCAAGTCCAAACGGGGTGTAGCCACGTTTGTCTTGAGTGAAAATTGAATAACCATAACCCGCTATAAGTAAAATTTTTATCATTGAAATTTTTGCACACAGCATGATGGAGAAGAGTGGCACCGTCAACTTGAGTGGCTTCATTCACTCTCGACTTCCTATGTAAAATGGGAAATTTTAGTAGTTTATCTTCGTTTTCGCTTTTAATTATTTGGATGATTGTAGAAAGAAAGCACCCTTGATTTTGTTTATCATCTCGATTTTTACTAGTAAAAAAGCGACTTATCTTTAACAAAACTAAATTTTTTATTTTTTCGTTTGATTCCTGGTAGGTAGTTTTATTAATAAAAATCACCTTTCTCGCTACCATCAGAAGCTCTAAAATTTCTGGGTCATTATGTTGAATCGAATGAGTCAGCGGATTTTTACCTTCTTTATTTTTGATAAACAACGAATTTGCTGCGCCGGCCAATAGGCAATAGCAGCAAGTTGACGGTGTTGACGTTATTTGATTTCGTTGCAGCTAGAAGTGGAGTCAAATTATCTCCCTCTCGAGGCTTATTGATATCGACTTCAGTTTTCAATAATAGCCTTTCCACTTCATAACTATTTTTTCGTATACTTATGGCGTCAACCAAAGAATTTCCATGAGAAAAGGCCATTGTTTATGAATTTGAGGCAAATGCAATATAATTTCACTACCAAGCTTGAGCGACGACTGATTGACTTTACACGGGCCAACCCATTGGGACACTCGCTTACCTGTTTCTGCCATTTGTTTTGATTCGTTTGAAATATTTTTCAAAACTACTACTTCTGATTAACAATGACAATTAAGGAGCTTACATTCTGAACTTAAATTTCAACGGATAAAATTTAGTCAAAATACAGTTTTCAATAATTTTAAATAAAAATGTTATTGTTATTAAAAATTAAAACTTGCGGTTCTCGTGAGATCCCCACCCGATAAATGAACACTTTTTAAAACTATTTTTGATGCGCGTATCACGAAAATCTAGATAAAAAAGATTAAAAATGAAGCGTCCGAAAGTTAACAACAATTAAACTTTGCAACTTTGCAGCCAGGGGCCCACGAGTCTGATCAGCTGTCAGCTGCGACTACTGCGCACATGCCACGCTGCACAATAATAGCGACCACTGACCAGAATATTTAAGATCAACTCTTCTAATAATCAGGAAGCTTTTCGATGTGAATCCCGTCAATAGTAATTACGTCCGTAAGTTTGGTCTTCTCTACTCGGTTTGGTTGGATCTTAAGCAGGTTCGTTCGATGACTATTTCAACTCAATTTTTACCTTGTTTCTCGATACATTTACGTGATTTTTTTATTTCCGATTACATTGACCTCGATACTATGAAAGACCTTAACAGCCAGAAGGACAGGGCGTCCGCTTTTGAGTCTCTTATGTTGTCCGACTTTCATGACTTTTCCCACATTTACATTGATGGTGCCAAGGGCACAGGTTACGCTGGGTACGGCGTCTACGAATGGATCCGCTCGTGCAATAGCACGCCTTTCGCAGCCATAAAATTGATTGTAGTGACGGAGGGTTCGACACGACACCCATCTGACATTCTCGCACGTGAAAAGTAGGACACGCCGTTTGACAACCATCTTCCAAAAAAATTCGGCGATCAGATTTTTTGCCAATGCGTTCAACTTGGGCCGACTTTTCTTGTCCCTGTAGGCGGCATCCAAATTGACGTAGCCCTCGTAAACGTCGTTGAGGTCCCGAGGATCGGAAACAAGTTGGCCAGATGATCGAAGGCACCTACTCATATAATACTCTGAAACACAGCAATAACCCAAACCGACGTCTTAGCTGATATCTCACGATACCGGAGAAGACGTCGTCGGGTACGTGCTCTCCGAACGCGTGCGCGTTATTGCTGGCCCTATTGATGTTATGGCCCATGCCAAGAATTCGGGACCATGTCCACGGTATGTTAGGTCCTCATAAATCGAGCTGCCCAAAAGATACGAATGGATCAGCTCGTGCAAGAGCACGCCTTTCGCAGCTGTAAAATTGTAGTGACGGAGGATTCGCCACGACCGCCGTATTCTGCATCGCTCCGTCCCTTTACTGACGTCGGTCCTGCCATAGGTGACGCCCACGGCGTTGACCAGCGAGTTCGACCATCTGACATTCTCGCACGTGAAAAGTACAACACGCCGTTTGACAACCATCTTCCAAAAAAATTCGGCGATCAGATTTTTTGCCAATGCGTTCAACTTGGGCTGACCTTTCTTGTCCCTGTAGGCAGCATCCAAATTGACGTAGCCCTCGTAAACGTCGTTGAGGTCCCGAGGCTCGGAAACAAGTTGGCTGGATGATCGAAGGCAACTACTCATATTATACTCTGAAATACAGCAATAACCCATACCGACGTCTTATCTGATATCTCACGATATCGGAGAAGACGTCGTCGGGTACGTGCTCTCCGACCGCGTACGCGTTATTGCTGGCCCTGTTGATGTAATCGGCCCACGCCAAGAATTCGGGACCATGTCCACGGTATATTGGGTACTCATAAATCGAGCTGCCCAAAAGATACGAATGGATCAGCTCGTGCAAGAGCATGCCTTTCGCAGCCGTAAAATTGTAGTGACGGAGGATTCGCCACGACAACCGTATTCTGCATCGCTTCGTCCCTTTACTGACGTCGGTCCTGCCATAGGTGACGCCCACGGCGTTGACCAGCGAGTTCGACCATCTGACGTTCTCGCACGTGAAAAGTACGACATGCCGTTTGTCTGCCAATTCCACGCGTGCATTTCACCTCCACGATGAATCCTCTGTACTGGCTTGTGAGGCCTTTGCGGTGGTCCAGGCTCTTTTCTCCATTATTGCGGGCAACGCATCGGGTGACAAGTTCCTGGTGTTCTCTGATTCCTTGGAATTGGTCAACTCACTCAATACTAACGGATTAGCGATGTACACCCTTTTATTTTGCAGATTAGACTTATGCTCGGTAGGCTAGTTAGTCAGGGATTTTTCGTCAGAATAGTTTGGATTTCATCAGTGATAGGACTCCCCGGCTGCAGTAAGGCCGATGAGGTCGATAAATTCTCCCAGTCTCGATATTTGCTTTTACGGTGTTTGGTTTAGGGATTATTCTACTGTTCTCGGTGCAAGGATTTGTCGGGAGGCCTCAAACCACTGCATTGCTTACTCTAGAAACAACAAGGGGGTTGGATATTTTTCGCACCAGGTTGGATTCCCCAGACGGCCCTGGTTTAACGGCTACGACTTTGATAGATCTCTGATAGGCATGCTCAATAGGATCAAATGTGACCATACTCACCAAGGCTCACCTTTTTCGTAAGAACATAGTTGATAGTGGGCAGTGTGATTGCGGTGTGGAGTCTCAGACATTGGAGCATTTACTCTTGGATTGCCCTGGCAGGGAGACTACGATCCGAACGCTAGCTAGAGCAGGGGCCCCTGTGGGCACTGACTTATCCTCCTTTATAAATACCCACAGCATACTCACAGGTAAGGTCTTATGTGATTATTTAACGGCTAATAATTTTGTAATTTGACAGATCACACCATTCAGATATTGTTTAAAACTGTATGTAACTGACGTACCTCAATTGAGTAAGGGCACATCACACAATTGGCTTCTTTGGTCCTCCAGCTCGCTGGGGTGAATAGGTACGGGTACGTCTCCCACAGGAGGATAACCCGTGAAAAGGATTAAAAAAAAAAAAAAAAAAAAAACTCTTCTAATACTCCCAAGTTGATACATACATATGATTTACGATCGTTGCCTAACACAGGGAGACTCTGAGAAACATGAGTTACAAATTTGAGAAAATTTGTTAATAGGGTCGGCAAGTTTTTGAAATTTATAATATTTTTTGCTTATTTAGTTAAAATATCGAAAAATAATCGACACGTATTTTTTCTTTTTTTAAAAAAACTAAAATTAAAGGAACTACAAGTGTTTGAATTTTTTAAAATTTCAATATACATAGATATACTTCTAATGGGATTTCGGGTCAATGACGTCATTAACCCATAGTTTCAAAAACTTTTCTTAATTTTTTTCTAGCTCAATTTTGATTTAAAAATTTTTTAAAAAATGTTAAAATTCATTAAAAATCAAGTACTTTTGAAAAAATATATTTTTAAAGTACTGGTTGCCAACCGTATTAAATTAATGAAATCTTTGTTCTTGGAATTATCGATTGAGAGCTTCATACGTTATGATGATATGTTCAGTGAAATTGAGCACATCGAAATTTAAACTTTAGCGTTACAAAAAGTCACTAAAAAATAGTAAAACTGTAAAAAATACATTGAGTTTTTTTTTAAATACATACAAAAACAAAGTTTAGTGAAAAATTAGGTGCAGTAGCTTTATTTATTCATCTTTTATTTTACTATACTTATCAAATAATTGCATCGCAGGAATATAAGAGTATAAGAGTTTTTTTGTACATATTTTTTTGTTGTGGCACACTTGTAAAATGTTGTTTGCACAGACTAATGACTGATCCCAGTACCCGAGGTTTCAGCAGGATCTCGCGAGTCGTCTCAAATTCTAAAAGGTGGCATTGAACAACTTTTTTTTTTCAAAACGGCCCTCCGTAACCAGTCCCAAAAAAAAAAATAACTTATGTTTACTTTAGCTCGCAAAATCTATACAAATCATTGGTACTCAAGTCGAAAATTTTAATAGTATACTTCGATACAGGTCGCACTGGGTTGATTTGCCCAACTTAGACCTTTCCGGACCGAGCCAAAGGCAAGTTTTCCAACGAAGTTGGGAATCAAACCTCTACAATCGCATTTCGAAATGTATTTTTCCGGACACCGATTTTGAGGTTATAATGCGAACAAAAACACATTTTTTAAATAAACCAGAATTTTTGAATAAATTCTTGTAATTAAATAATAGTCAATTAAATGGATCACTTGAAGGCATTATTTAATCTTTGAAGCAAATCAACCCAACGTTTCGCTGACTTGTTTTGTCAGCCTCTTCAAGGGTACTTTATTCAAAAAAATATACAGGTTACAATCGAAAATTCAAAGTTCAATATTAATTAACAAAAACACATAAACATTTTTAATTACTTTATGTAATCAAATACATAAAGTAATTAAAAATGTCAAAAAATGTTATCATCAGAATTTGACATGAAAATTTTTTATTTCAACCGAGGCCAGAAACTTTTTACTTTACAGTTTCAAAACCATTTAAATATCTCTCTTTTTACCCCTGCACCTGCTCTTCGAAACTCGGCAAAACTTTACGATGACGCTGCAGCCGGAAAGAATAAAAAAAAAATCGTGCCGTATATACTGTTTTAAAGTTTACCTTAATTTCGAATGTCAGTATTCTCTCGACAATCCGGCGATTTTCTTACTCTTCTGAAGCGCAAAACTATGATCGTTATCTCGAGAGATACATAAGATCTTACTCCGAAAAGTCTCGTGGGAAAAAGAAAATCTGCGACGAGAAGAACTTTTACGCGGTTATTTAAAGCCGAGCGCAGTTCTGCAGGATTTAGCTTATTCAAGCTCCTAAAAAATGTTTTTATATTTTTTATTAATTAATAAATTTTGAAAATAATTTATTTATTAATCGATATTTTTAGCTACGGAGTTAATACAAAACTTGAAGTTTTAAACTCGGTTTTAAATTTAATTCTATTTTTGAAAAAATTTGCGTCATGAAACTTGTCAACACTGTTAAATTATAACATTGTTTGCTGTCGTTAAAAGCTTTCGAATAAAACGTTAACATTCGAAAATACTTCCAGACTTTAACATTACAGTTTCACGTGATCACCAAAATCAACCTATAAATTTCTGAATACCTATGAATCATATTTTATTACTTCTAATTATAAAAATATTGAAAGTATTTTTTCACGATACAAATAAAATGTAAACATTTACTTCTAAACGGTCAAACTTTGCTCAAGTGTTCTCAGTAGATTCTTTCGAGTATTCAAGGTAGTTTCGAATTTTTATCTCGAGATATATTCATTTGAATGTTTTTTTTTTTTTTTATATCACTCAAGTGCGCAATAAAATTTTCATTTTGCCGGGTTAAATCGTTAAAATCAATGAAAATGGCTTCGGCAGCTCTTAAGCTTAATTGCTCAAGGAAGAAGACGGGATCAATTCGAAACGAGACTTCTTCGGCTAGTTGATTTTTATTGGTCCTTGGAAGAAGCTTTCGATAAATGAATGCCGCTGTTTAATCCTCTAATTTGAATAGTAATATAAATTTTTTAAAAGGAAAACCTTTTTTACTTGCACGTTCAAAATTTGACAAAGCAATCGGCAACTTTGTTTGATCAACAAATTCTTCATTTTTAACATCTATAGTCATTTTTGAACGTATGACAAAATTTATTGAGCAAAAGTCAATAAATTGATTCATGGACATTGTTTCAATATTCGATAATTTGATGCTTTTAAAAATTTTAGCCAATCGGTTTACATGATTAATTTATGAATAATTTATCCATGTACTTCCTTATAAAAACGAAAAATATACGTTTTTATAACCACTACAGTTTTTCTGCAAGAAACAATCAATTAATATTTTAATACTGAATGTTTTAAGTAAGAAATTTGATTAACTTAATACTAGTAATTCATTTGAGTCATAATTAAACTGAAAATGAGTATAAAATTTTCATATTTGAATTTATTTACTTACTATTTAATGAAATTTAAGTACGATATAAATTTAATTTAATTTTGAGTTTTTTTTTTTAATTACACATTTTTGGCTTTAGATGTAACAAATCTTGCTGAAATTTCAGTTGACAAATCACCAAGAGAATGAAGAATGTCAAGTGCAAAATTGGATTGTTCACAATTCTGACATTAGTTCTTTCTGTAATGAGTAGAACTAATAATCCAGCTTGCATTCCCTTGAAATGTGAGTAATTTTACGTTTTAATTTCTGAATTCGTTTTAACATTTATTTTTAATGTTTATATTGATTTCAAATCTTTGTAATTTATCTATTTATTTTTTGTAATTTATCAGCTGTGTATAGTTTGTATTCTCGGTCAATTCCATAAATCAGTTTAAAAAATTAAAAATTCAAGAATAGTATTCAAAAAGAGCTTTTTAAACTTTAAAGTGACTTGAATTTAATCTTGAATATTTTTCAAACATACTTTCAAGATTTTGAATTTTCTGCTAGTTTGACAATAATTTTACCTGCTTATCCTCACTTACTAGTAATTTAACTTTTTAACAGATCGTAAACCGGTTTCTAACAAGCCAGATCTTCTGGTAGTACAATACATCAGTCATGCTTTCAACGGACTCATGTGGTTTAATGGAATATGCCGAATGGGGAGTAACGATGATGACGCAGAGTTGATAACAACCTTTCGCAGCATAAAAAAAAATCTCTATGCAGTTGACACTTTCACCAGAGAACTCTACATTGGCTACAAACACGAAGTCAAAAAGGTTTTATTGGATGTTGACGAAGACAAGTATACAGTCCACAAATTTTATCCTAAAAACTATACCGAGGGCAATTCATTGGAGTCAATGGCTCTTGACTGGGTCACGAAAAATCTCTACGTCAGTAACAAAAAGTTTGTTAAACTAGTAAACTCGTACGACAACTCGAAACCGGAAAAAATCATTTACACTTTCAAAAATGAATCTCACACGAGTAATTTTTCTCCGATCGTGAAAGTGTTTGCGAACGAAGGCTACCTGATAGTTCAAACTTGTCGTGAGTACACTTCAAATTTCCTACCTCAAACTCGTACTGATTAATACAAGAGTTTTTGAAATTTTTACAGATGGCGAGATCACCAGACTCAATCTGGACGGATCCAGTCCTGTGGTTTTGTACAACAACTCGAGCGTACGCATCGAGTCTTTAGCTTTGGACTACTACGAGCACAAAGTGTACTGGACTGAAAAAGATAAAAGTTCTGGAAAAATCCGAATCCGGTACAAGAATCTGACAGGAGACAAACCGAAAACCGTGCATCTTGGTGAAACTTACGAAAACAATGGCGTTGGCGGAAACCTGGCTTTGAGCGATAAGCACGTGTACTACGTAATCCAAAACGTATCCGAGCAATCTGGATCTGCTCAGTACTCGCTGTTCAGAGCTGACAAGGCTAGCGGTAAAGTTGACCAGGACTTTGAAATAACCAACACAGATTCTGAGTACGGCAACGGTGACTTCAAGTATGTCATAAATTTGAGCGGAGAACTTCAATTTATCTCAGAAAATCATCCCTGCAGCTACGACAATGGTGACTGTGTAGGTTACTGCTTTGCGATTCCGGAAGGAAATAAACTTACTAAAAGATGTGATGACAAGGGGATGGGTTTCTTCAAGAGAGCTAATGGTTACCTTCCTAAAGTTATACAATTTTAACACTGTACAGCGAAATATTTTATGTAATAGATTATTTGAAATATAGTTTTAAAAAAGCCAATCAAGCCTTTGTCTGTCTTGATAATGTTTTAAGGGTGTTTGGTACTTACAAAAAAATGCAGCCATTTTGTCAATTTTAATTGAATCTTCAAATAATTTATATTCAAATAAACGTTGGATTTTTCTCCTATTTTTCTCCGTTTTGGTTTTTCAAAAATTTAAATAGTTGTTTAAATAATTGAACACGTAATTTTATGAAAATTAAACGTTTTTTTTATTTAATGAAAAAAATTTTAAATTCAATATTTTAAAAAATATTAAACTTTCTTTGAAGTGTCACCGAAACTACCTCACAGTTTTTTTAACGATCTCTGCATTTTGAGAGAGTTACAATTAGTGATGAAGAAAAAAAATGCTTAATTTTTTTTAAACCACCTCTTCAATTGTTTAAACAAATAATCAGATTTTTCTAAAAACTAAGACGGCCAAAAATTGGGAAAAACTCCAACGATTATTTTGATATAAATTATTAGAAGATTCGATTAAAATTGACAAAATGGTTGCATTTTCTGTAAGTACCAAAGATCCTTAATACATGAAATAAGCGAGGGGCTATGCACTCCAGAATCACTGATGATTCTTTTGATTCTTTTTGATTCTTTTTGATTCTTTAGTGATTCTTTCGTGATTCTTTTTGCAAATTTGAAGAGTTTAGAGTCTTGGATCCAATTTCAATTAATATTTTGCTAAAAATAATATTTTTCGAAGATTTTTACTTGAAATGAAATCGATAGTTTATTAATTATATTTATTATTATTTGTGATTCTTTTTGTGATTCTGGAGTGCATAGCCCCTCGGAAATAAGTATAAATTTTTATAGAGATTTAATAATTACTATTTACCACAAATCATTTCCACAATATCTTTATAAATCATCAGATCCTTAAAACTTTGTAATAAAAATTGATTCCAAATAAAGAAACTATGATCATTTTGCAATGCCACCATTTTTACATTCTCAGTTTGAAATATCAAAATTTACCATACCGGTAGATTTTGATCAATTGATCATCGTAGATCTCATCATGATTTTTAAGAACCTGAAACTTATTCTTTGAACTTTAATCTGCCTACTTTTAAAAAATGATGCAAAACATTTACTTAAAATGATAAAGGGTTGAATATTGAAATTCAAAGGTCTGCATGATTTCCTTTTATCTGTATGTTCAGTTATTACAAAATAACAGTGCAGATCATGTAAATTTTCATAACCAAATTAAAAATTAGCTCGAAAATTAGCACGTAACAGTTGATTTTTCTTTTCCTTTTTTTTTTTGGAGAAGGTATGATAATCTTAAAACCAAAATCAATATATTGTAAACCAAATAATGAAACATACCAAACAATAAACTAAATATAGAATAATGAAAAAATACTGTAAACCAAAACTTGTTCTTTTGTAATAAAAATATGTAAAAAAAAATAAAAAATTTTGAATAATAATTTTTAATATCTCGATCACTTTAAATGGTTTATTTAAAAATCCTTAATTATTCGATGATGTTTTATTTAATTTTTTAACAATACAGTGCATACATATACCATAACAAAATGTTAAGAATGTCAAAGACATCGAAAAAAATGTTGATAGTTCGTCAGCATACTATGGAAAAACTTGTATGTAAACATTCAGTTTTTTTTTTTAGACTAAATTAAAACTACTCGCAAACATAAAGTAAAATAGTAAGATTTAATTTTGAGGCTTATTACTAGTTCTATCAATTATCATGTATAAGTTTTTCCTATTACTGTTTTATAGATTGTAAAACAGTAGAACGTAAAGCAAGAATATCATGTTTGTCGGGTCGAAGATTTTGCGAAACACGCCAGTAGTTTGGCCGACGTCTGATGTTTTAATTATTTAATTATCATTTTACTTTGGTAAAATTACGGCCAATTTATCATTATTGATAATTTTTTCAAACATTTTTTTCAATCACTCAAGATTTTTTTAACGAATAAGCCACGTGAACTCTGAAACATAAATTATTTTAATCGTGAAGTGATGTGGTTAAAAAAAAACGGAGTTTTTTCATTTTGTGGTCAGTTTCAAATTTTGGAATTCAAAAAAATATTGTCGATAATAATACAATAGCCAAAGCAAGACTACCAATAAATTATAAATTGCGCATGACTTTTACGACTGAATAACGTCAGAGTAGCAGTTTTTATAATTTCAAAAAACAGAGATGGATTTAATGCAACTGGCGGTTGAAGATTATAAATTTCAGTCCGGAAAGTTCTGTGAGATTTTGTGGAAGAAGTAACACATAAAAATAAAAAAATTGATTTCAGAGATTAATTTTGTGGTAAGCAAGTATTATACTGTGCTAAATTTTGAAAATTTTTATTCAAAATTAATTTTTTTTTTCTTTTTTTTTCTCTATTTATTTTATTACAATCATGAACAGTACTGCGTAGTCATTAAAAAAATTCAGCTAATAATTCCACTAACTAAAACTAAAACTCGTTTCTTAAATATGAATAAAATTCAAATTATAATTTTTTCTTAAAATAATCTGATTTTTAATTCGTTTTTGTAAAATAACGTATGCTTGAAAATTATTCGCATGATTCAAAATTACAATTTATGGCAGCGAGATGTGAAAAAATAAATTTATTAACATGACTCTGTATTTTCTATATTATAAATATGCCGTTGTATTTATTTCTTTTTTTCTGTAGTTTTCAAAATATACTACTTCCAAAATTATTTTGAAGCCAAATTTTGTTTACTCTTTAATAATCTCAAATTTTTCAGAGCTTTGACATAAATTTAATTATTTAAATTTTAAAAACCAGCGTAAATATTTTGACATATATGACAGAAGAACAAAAAAATTATTTTAAAAATTATAGAAATTCGTGTCTGCAAATAAATTATTTTGAAATTTCATAAAAATAAATTCATATACTTTAAAAACTTTCCACGATCGTGGTCTAGACTTTGTGTTTCCAGGGGTATTGTATTTTCAAAACCCGTATTTCTTTTAAAAAAAAAAAATGATAATCAATCAGTTGAATAATTTAAAATAAATGCAAGTTGCAAAATTCATCAATAAAATGAAAAAATCTCAAAGACTTCAACTAAAAAAATTTTTTTATGTTTAAGTTGTCGCTTTAGCGGTGTATTCAATATTTAATTTTTAATTTGCCTGAAGATTATTCGAAACTTAGTACGTGATAACGATTTCAATGTAATTCAGATTCTTTTTTCTTTTTAATCTTCACATATCAAAAATGATTAAAAAACGAATAATATTTCTTCTCAAGTTAATTATAGTCTGTTGATTAAGAACAGTCTGGAGATCTTCAAAATTTTGTCCAATAAGATTTCTCCATTTAACTAACTAATTCTAAAAGTTTTGTATAAAAGCCGAAATTTTTTCTAGATCCAGCATCAAACAGACGTCAAAAGATCTCTCTGGAACATCATCAGCTGCTAATCATCATTTTTTTCGGTGAGTATACTCGATACAAAAATATGTAATCATCATTTATTTTGTTCTCAACAAAAAATTTTTTTCCATTTTGAAATTGTTTTAGAAGTATTATATATTCTGATTTTTTTTTATTTATTGTTTTTTTTTTTTTTTTTTTTTTGTATACTGATGGCAATTTTATTGTGTTAAAATAAAAAATAAAAAACATTCATAAGATAACTAAAAAAATAAAATCTATTTATTAATACTATTTACTAAAAAATATTATTTTTGTATTAATATTTAATTTTTTTTTTATTAGAAAAAATGAAGGACTCCGTTCCCATAGCAGGGATCATTGCAGTTTTTGCATTGATCTTAAGCGTCAATGGTTCTACAATTAAGGACAATTGTAACTCTTTATCTTGTAAGTTTAAAATATACTAAAACTTTAATAATTTCTAATGCATTTTTTAATCATGATTTTAAAAAAAACATTTGACATCACATAAGCAAACCAATGTCATGATTTATAGATCGATTGATCCGAAGAAGAGTTGAAGAAAGCTCAAGGCCCGAGCTAATCATAGTTGAAAAAAAGTACATAGCCGACAGCACCAGCGGGGACCTATTACTATGCCACTTGGACAAATCCGACAACGCATCCTCGGTTCCGTACGAAGGATTCTTCCAATTGAG
The DNA here is from genome assembly GCA_038277355.1 of Encarsia formosa. NCBI lineage: Eukaryota > Metazoa > Arthropoda > Insecta > Hymenoptera > Aphelinidae > Encarsia > Encarsia formosa. The sequence goes on along the minus strand of CM076184.1, from coordinate 12,066,061 downwards.
GAACAACTTGGCGTACGACGAGCACGCTCGTGCTCTTTACGTAACGTTCGGCGAAGACGGTTTGAGAACAATACCGGTACCAAGGACTAGTTCCAAGTCCAAAGTGCACAAAAGATTTGCGCGGGACATCACCAGCCAACCAGAAAAGGAAGATGTTGACATTGATGCTTTACTTGACGATGTCGAGTTGGAAACCAGATCACAGGGAGAAATAAGATCAGTGGCTTACGACTGGAACACCAAAAATGTATTCTTTACCACTGCCCAGGCTATTTTTGTTGCTCCCAACACCGCTCGTGATCTGCTTGGTGAAAAGAAGTTTATTGGGACTGCGATTCCCGCGGATAAACGAGACGATTACAATCTGATTGTTCATCCAAACCATGGATATATCTTCCTCCACCCTAACGGTGAGTTCTTTACAATAGATTTTTTTATTCCATCTCTTTCTGATTACAAGTAAATTTTTAACCCTCATCGGTCAATTCACTCGGAAGATTATAAGTTGTTTTTGTGATGTGTACAGAATTTGATCGAAAATTTTTTTAAGTATACACCAGCTGGACTTACATAATGATGGTTCCAGTTACAATCCCAACTGTAGGTCTTTGATCAAAGCACGAGAAAGTATCGTACTTTTGACATCAGAGTGGTGAAAATCTAATTTGTCCAGCAACTCTAAAATTTGTTTTAGTATTGCAGCCAACTAACAGAGTTTTACGTATTTTAAATGAAAACATAATTTTTTTTCGTTAAAGTTTAACCCTTAAAGTACACACCCAAATCCAGAACTGCCACACTGACAGTTATGTGGGGTATTTTACACCCCGTGTGTACTTTAAGGGTTAATACCGCATTTCTTGAATTTGGTTTAAAATTTTTATCATATTTGATGTCGAAAAACTTTTCCTTACTATTCATACAAAAAGCTAATACATAGACTCGAAACATCTGGATAGAGGTGTAAGAATTATTTTTTAGTTGTTCATTCATTAATTTTTTAACTAATTAGAATAATAGCGTAAAATGATTCACTGAAAAAACTTTTTAAATATTTTTCCAGTCCAAGAACTTATAAGATTGAACCAAGATAAAAAGGACCGCAGGCACGTGCTCAACTACAAAACAAAGACCAACCTGAAAATCGAAGCAGTAACTTTGGACTATGACAAAGACAAAATTTACTGGTTGGAACGAGATGAAACCAAAAATGAATCATTCGTTCACTACTCGGACTTGGACGGCAGTAACGTGAAAACCTTGAATCTCAAAAACAGCACCAGTCATTTCGCTCCAACTATCGCTGTGGACGAAAATTACGTATACTTTGCACGAGTAAATGACAAATACAATCGCAACTTCGTTATTTCCAGAATGGGAAAGACCGATGGAGTTTTTGACAGTCAGTTCAGAATAACTCATGCCAATACCAAGGAAGTAAGCTTTGGTTTGGAACAAATTATGGTTCTGAATCCACAAAAAGTCTTGAAGAGTCATCCCTGCCTCAAAAACAAAGGCGATTGCTTTAATTTCTGCTTAACTAGTCCTGGTCAAAATGGACAGCTTGGCAAAGTATGCGAGTAGAAGGAATCCATCATTTTTTGATTCAATGTATGATTGATTAAGCCTGGGCAGAAATTTGCTCTTGTAATAAAAAAAAAATCTAAACAAATTTTTTCTGAACTCACATTTTTATGAATTCACCCTATCACAAAAAATGAAAATAATTTCAGCAAATTATTATTTTTAACTATGATGAAAAAAATATTTACAGTAAATTCTTTATTTCTTACGAATTTGATATGTATTTTAAAAAAAATTTTAAGATAATATATTTTACAGAATAAGTTGGTTATAAGTTAAGTGAAAATCGGATGAAAAAAACAACGATGACCGAGGGGCTACGCACTCCAGAATCACTGATGATTATTTTGATTCTTTTTGATTCTTTTTGATTCTTTAGTGATTCTTTCGTGATTCTTTTTGAAAATTTAAAGTATTTAGAGTCTTGGATCCAATTTCAATTAATATTTAGTTAAAAATATTATTTTCCGAAGATTTTTACTTGAAATGAAATCGATATTATATTGATTATATTGATTTTTATGTCTGATTCTTTTTGTGATTCTGGAGTGCGTAGCCCCTCGACGATGACTGTCGTTAAGACATAAGCTCGTTTCAAACTTACAACTTAGCGTTGTTCTATCTCTGAAGACGACGAGCTGTAGTCAATGGGCCGTGATGACAATAAAATAAATAAATAAATGAAAATTAAAATGGAGCATGTGATAAAAATTTCTATCAAATTGAAATTATGAAAAAAGTAATCAAAAGAATATATTTATAATATTATTATAATCTGCATCAGGTTGGACCCGAATTTAAAGTTTCTCTAAATACAACAGAGCTCAACACGCTTCAAGACCCAAAAGTTGCTTTTTCACCTACAGATTCATAGAAAAATTTTTTTTCAATCTTTCACGAGCCTCTGAAGTTTTTATAAAAAGTCTTTTAAAAAAATACTTTTTTTCAAACCACGATTGGTTTTGCTAAAGGTAAAACTATGAGCAGAATATTTTAAAGTTCTAATATTTACACCTGAGTACTATAAAGTTCGCTATTAATCAACTAATTTGATTTCGCATCGTCTAATGCATAGATAATATTAAAATAGTATATTATAGTACGGGTGCAGTGTCGTCACCAGGGTGGTTTCAAAAGCACCGAGTGCGAAGCGAAGCGTAGCACGAGTGATTAATAAGCATACTATATTTTATTACACGAATTGAGTGGAGGCTCGATTTTGCGTACGCCGCCTAAAGTTAGGTTAGGGCTAGCGTGCGTAAAATCGAGCCTCCACGCATTAGTGTAATAAAATAGTTTATTATAGCAGGCAATAACTCAATAAAATTTATCTACAGCTTCAGAGTATATTTTAATGATGACGTAGCGCCTAATCATTGAAATGCACATTTCATGATATTGTTATATCAAAATTGACCTTTAAACGTCAGATCTCATTTTTAAATAATTTTATATTGTAATTCCAATTTCTGATTGATGAAAATTTTTTTACTTTGGATATTTATTAAAAAAATTTAATAAATAAAAGTCTGAGGAACTGGCTTAAGCTTAAATTTTTGAAAATTGTGGAAAAGTACTGCCATTGAAAAGCAAAAAAATAAAGTTTAAACTTCAACGTCTAACTCGAAATTCGAAAAATGGTTTTAAAAAAATTGAAATGCAATTGATAAGCAATGGCTAAAGCTACCCAGTAGTGTGACTCTGAAAATCTTTTTGGTTTTATACCCAGGTGTTCAAATATTTTTTGACTTAGCAAGTTTTTTCTGGCACTTTCAAGAATATAAACGTTCTACTTTCAAGATCAGACTTTCTTTTTTTTTAATGGAAAATTTCATTTTACAATTTTTTATAGTGATTAATTGTAATAATTAACTAACAAAATTAATATTTCTTTGCGTTGGTCGTATCAATAATATTCAAATTGTAAGGATTAGTATAACGACGGATTTTTTCTTATTTCATGTCTGACTTATTTTAAAAAATGATTAAAATTCATTTATAAAGTTTTTCTAAAATTAAAAATTACATAAAACTTTTTAAAACTTGAGCCAATAAAATTGCTCCTCATAAATAACTAACTAATCTATTCACTAACTTTTTTCAATCATTCCTCGATCCCTACAGGTAAATAATTTTTATTTCTAATATTTAAAAATTATCTACATATTTTTTATTTCGGTCGTGAAATGGCCTATTTTCACCTGATGAGATAAGGACGAAAACGATTTTTCTTATTCTACAATTTCTTTTTCTAACCTTCTACATCTTTACTTTTTTCAATAAGCAAGTGAATTTCTCTTTGTTATGTTCAGCAAACCCTCGCTGAAAACTTTGAGAAATATTCACAAACTTATTTTCTATTCATAAATTATATTTTATTTTTTATTTTTTATTTTATTTTGTATTTATTTGTTTTCTAATCATTTTATTTTTTTTTATTTTTTGTTTTTTATTATTTTTTGCTTTCCTCCTGTGGCTGATTAGTCTTGAAATTTAAAAATTTTTGTACAAAAACAGCTTTTTTAAACGCTAGCTACATAATACAGAACCTGCATCTACCGAAATATCTTCTCTTAAGTTAGGTAATGTATAAAAAGATTGAACTTTTATATTATCTCTTTTGTAATGAGATAATATTTATCTCAGTTTTAAAATTTTTACAACTTTGAAATTTTGCTTACGTTCGAAGAGTAGAGTGATAAAATTTACAGTTTAAGGCAAATGAAAAAAATTATAGTTAAAATATTTTATTTACTAAATAGTTGTTCTAGAGAAAAACCATGGGTTCTAGAAAAATTGGTATCATAAGTTTCTTTGCGTTGGTCTTGTCGGTAAATGGTCTTTGTGATGGCGATATATGTAGTGACGATATGTGCAGTCACTTGTCATGTAAGTTCTACATTGTACATACGTTATATAAAAATATATACAATAATTTAAATAAAGATGTTTAATTTTTCTGAAATCATTCATAAATATTTGAATGACTTGATTAAGATTTTTCAATTAACTTGATATCAGAGGGTTTTCTTCAATAAACAATACTAAATTTTGCTTCGTGCATAAATTTTTTAACAGACTCAAGGTCCTTCGACCCAAAGCTAGAAATATTTATAGCTCAAACGATCTACGAAGGTGATTCGTCAAAGTCAAAAACTTTCCATCTAAAAAAAGATTCATCAAAAGCATCTTTAATAAAGAATGCCAGAAGATCCGATTATAATTACAAGAACAACCTGGCATACAACTCGCAGGCTCAAGTTTTGTACGCGGTATGTGGTACGAATATACACAGGATACCGATAAACGGCAACGCGAAAGGTAAAGCCCTGGATCCACACGTATACATAGGTACGGACAATCTTCATAGTTATCGCCGGCGCAAACGTCAAGTTCTTGATTTCAATGTTTACTTGCAAGCAGAACAATTCTCTTCCGTAGCTTACGATTGGGTCACCCATAACTTGTTTTTCGCCGATGGTAACAATGCAATATTTGTGACCAGAGCAAAAAAAAAGAATTACAGAGTACAGAAGATTTATTTACGGGTAAATATTAAATTTATTTGTTTATTAAATTTTTTATTTATAACTAATGTTCGTGAACAGACACATCATGAAGCTCGTCATGAAGTTATATTGGTCAATAAACGAAATGGCAAATTTAGAAAATACGTTTTAGTTATTATAAAATTTTGAACTGTTCTAGCTATTTTTTTATTTTTAGGAAATCAATACGTGAACTATAGGTCATATTGAAGTAGATGATGATTTCTTTTCTGCTACTCGTAAACCTTACAGTATAGAACGCTGGGACAGGATAAGATTGCTTGTTCACCCTAATCGTGGATATCTATTCGCCAGACCCAATAGTAAGTCACAAACCTTTATTTTTAATGTACAAAATTGACAAATTTGGTGTTGAATATATGGAATCAAATTTTCAAGATAGTTTTTCATAATTTAAACCATTGATTTAGAATTTTGATGAAACCGAAATTGTTTAAAACAGATTCATTAAATTTTTGTAGGATATGAGCTCATTAGAGTCAACCAAGATGGAACCAACCGCATTTTCATTCGAGATTACAAAAACAAAATTTCAATCAATATCGAAACCATTGCTTTGGATTATTACAATGACAAATTGTACTGGTTAGAGACAAAGCAAGAGGGAAACACAAAAGAGACTCAGATTTGTTATTCGTCATTGAGTGGTGAACAAGTGGTAACATTATTGAAACTGGACAACAGCAACAATCATTACCTCCCAATCATTGCTGTTGACGACCATTACGTTTATTACGCACAATCTGGTAACGCAGTAATTTACGAAACTTCTCTATATTAAGAGTTGGAAAGCTCGATGGAAAAGCAGATTTTGATTTTGAAATCAGTAACTCGGTTCCTAAGAATAGTTCTATAAGCTTCGGCTTGGATGAAATTTTGATTCCAAATCCACAGGAGGTGTCAGAGGGTCATCCCTGCACGAAGGACTATGGATACTGCTTTGCTTGCGTGGTTGTTGCTGATGAAAATAAAAATGTAACAAGAAAATGTTTATCTGATCGTTAAGTTGTACGTCAAAATGATGTAGATTTCTGTTAATAAAATTATTTGTAAAGTATGATTGTTTTGAATAAAAATTTTTTTAAAACTCTATGAGATATATTGTTATGATCATCATTATTTGACTTCAAGAATTTCAATTTTTTTCTCTGTGGAATTTTCGAGCAAATGCTTTTTTGTAATTTTTACTAAAGGATGATTTAAGTATATTCTAAATTTTAAATTTCAAATATTTCTGTAATCGATGGTTAAAAGTATAAGTTGCCAATAAATTACCAGAGCAAATATGAATGTATAAATTTTTTCTGTTTTGAGCTTTGAAGGCGTTTTAATTATTTAACGACTTTGTTTCACTTTTTTTTTCAAATATTCCAGAACTTATTTCCACAAATTTAGTCTTAATTTTGGCGTTGCACGATAAGTTTAATCAATATTGTTAGGTAAAGTTACTTAGAAATTATAAAATGTTCGCTTAAATTTTCAAAAAATCGAAAAGACATTATTTGGCAGCATAATTAAAATAATTTTACTCAAAAGAAAGACGGTAATCAAAGTTTTATAAACTATTTATCAAATAATTCTATAAATAAAAATTTTTTAATTTCATTTGCTTAGAAATGAGAATACCTATATAATTTTCATAAAGTTTTAACTTTTTTTCATTTTTAGATGTTGAAACATTAAAAAATGATTTGGGACTTATTAAAATTCGTTGTGCTAATAGTTGTTGGTTTATTCCATTGTACTTTTGGTTTAGGACCAGAAGACGTTTGTCGTCCTGTGCAACGTAAGTAAATAATTTAGTCATAATCTCAAAACCAAGTTTATTTTGAATTTAAAAATTTTTTGATTAATTGAAATATTTACAGATACCAAAACTGAGTCATCTGTTGATTCAAGTGAATTCCTTATCTATGAAAATCTTGCTAAACCAGATAATAACAGAAGGTTCTGGTCTGGACTGTGTCATCTTGGTAAAAACGATTTTATTGGAGAATTAGTGACCAACGTTGATTTTTTCTTTGACAGTAACTACGAATATGACTCGCAAGATCGTACAATATACATTGCTATTAAAAATGAAATAAAAAGAATTAATATTAATAACAAGAAACAAAAAACTATCATTAAATTCTTAAATGGTCGTTTTAGTGGTGAATCGATAGACTCTATAGCCTTCGACTGGGTTACGAAAAATTTATACGCCGTTCATTATGGATCGATAAAACTTCTCAATGTTCAAAACAAGTCTAAGGAACCAAAGACCATTCATGTCTTCAAAGAAAATAATTCACGACATCCCATCAGAGTATTCCCAAACTCTGGTTACTTGGTTGTCAAAACAACACGTAAGCATAAATACTAAAAATGAAATATAAATTTATTACAGTTTACTGATATCATTTTTAGCTCATACAATTACCAGATTTGATCTGGATGGCTCCAATCCAACTGTACTGTACAACAATGATTCTGTTAACATTCATAAAATATCTTCAGACAATTATAAACAAGAAGTTTACTGGATAGAACAAGCTTACAACAAAAAAAGTCAAATCAAACACATAGATCTGAAAGGAAGCAAAGTTAAAACTTTTAAAATCGAAGGGAATGTTGACGTCGATTATCTGTCAGGATTTCTGGGAATTGATGTAAAATACGTTTATTTTGCATCAAAAGTGTCAAATAATGAAGAGTATCATCACTTACTGAGAGCTAGAAAAGACAACGGACTTTGGGATGAAGATTTTGACATAACAGAGAGTCGTGCACCGTATGAAGGTGGCAAATTTCAAGATGTTTTGATTTTGACTCTGCAAGAAATAGTTAAAGACCATCCTTGCAAGTATAGAAATGGGGATTGTAAAGGTTTTTGTGTTGCTGTTGCGAATGATGACCAAAAACTAGTTAAAAAATGTGTCGAAACTGGTCCAACTTTCTTGGAAAATATTATCAACAAGATAAAAAAAACGATAAGTATAGGTGTAGATATATTAAAGACTGCATAACAAAATAATTTTCTAATTCAATTTGTAAACTGTTCACTTTAACAGCTGCAAACTGTAATTAAGTAATTGTTGGTTCAATATTTCAAATAAACTTGTGATGTATGATTTATTATTTTTCCTCCTTCTAACCTCAAAATCGGACCTTCACCCCTTGTTTTCGGTATCTCTGGAGGAAAAATATTTTTCAAAACATGGTTGAGAAGGGTTCTTTGGCCACCTCGTTGCACCCCTCGCCTTCGGCTCGGGTCACAAACCTCTCGGAGGCCAAATAAACCCTTCCCCGACCTGTTATGAAAAATACTATAAGTGAGAATTACATTTAAAAATTTCAATATGATTGAATTTTCACGAATTCTAATCTATACTGCAACTAATAATCAAATTTTTAGTAACATAAAGTTTTAAAATTGTAAAAATACAGTTTATTAATTATAAATAAATAAATAAGTCAATATTCGGAAATAAAAAATAATGTCTATTACGCGCTCTTTACGTAAGTAGGTATGAAATTTGTGATTAAGTTCTAAAAGAGAAAAACCGTGTTGGCAACAAAGAGTATTTGGTTATCATTTTCCAGGAGTAAAAACAAAGTTTTAAACTTTTACATGAATATATGTATGTTACATGCTAAATTTTTATCTTTGATATTTGAAGAACTGTCTGAATGAATACATTTTTTTATAGTAATTTTTTATCAGTAAAAAATTTTATATAACAGTTAAAAATTAGTTAAACTATTATGAATTTATATAAAATATTGAAAAATTTCTACAAAAATCTGAAGCTTCAAACACTGTCTTAGAGTAAAACTTAAGGAGGTTCCCTACCAAATAGATCTAGCCCACAGATTTTGTCCAAATTAAATGAACACATAGTTTTTAGTATAAAAATAGCTCAACTGAAATTTCAAAGCCCTGAGGAGCTTGTGAAAAAAGTTATAAACATTTCAAATTTCACAAATTTGCATGGGTTCTAATGGGAAATTTTCTAAAACAGCAAATACTTAATTTCCAGCCCACAGATTTTAATGTAACTACGCACAAAAATCGGAAAAAATCAGACTTTGATTATACTTGTTTCAAAACATTCATTAGGAGCCTGTAGCAATAATTATAAACAATTGATTTTATATTCTTGTAAGTATGACTTCTCATTGGCTCATAAAGAGGTTAGAAAGTAGCTGAGCCAATGAGCAAACGACTACTGTAGTCAAATACACATTTGACTTACGTAGATTGTAGGGAACCTCCTTAATTATTTTAAGTCATTAATTTGATAAAACTTGAGTTAGTTTTATCTACTTAATGTCAGAAGTAGTTTTAGGGGATCGATTACTTCTCGGAACCATGTAAAAAGCAAATAATCATTTTCATACAATAAGAAATTTTCAGAACTTTCAAATTAACACACAAATTTAAATTTTATTGAATTTTTTTTTTATCATACGGTATCAGTCAGTTTGCGATTGTTCTTCTGTGATCACTTCATAGGTAGGTTTCAGTTAAAATTTTATCGTATTCGATACTCAACTGCTTCACGCACTAATTAGGAAAAAATTTACGAAAAATATTTTTCGCATAAATTCTCAAACAATGCGAAATTTTAGTAGAATACGAGTGCACTTGAAACGTGATCCCTTAATTGTGGAACAGTACTCAAAGCATTTAGCTTTGTAGCAGTATTTGAATTTTCTCAAAAGCTCTTGAAACTTGCGCCCATTTGACTTTACTCATCAATTCATAAAATTTAAATTTACATTCTTCAAAAAAATGTATCCGATTATCATTGTTTTAAAATAAAACTACTGATTTTTTAGCATGTATAGGAACTTTAATCTAATTTAATTTTTTAATTTAACAATGTAATATAAAAACAGTTTTTTAATAATTCGATGTAATTCTGTGATCAGCTATATTTAATTAATTTTTTTTGATATCAGAATCAATGAAAAATTTATTCATGCAATATTAAAATTCCCATTAACAAACTGTTTGTATATAATAGAGGTATACTCTTAGAGTTAAATTTAATTACTTTTTCATATTGAAGAGCTCATTTGAAATTGTAATTAAAAATGGGAATGAGAAAATGTAAGTTGTTAATTTGATCAAATACGAATTCAGTTTATAAAGTCATTTTAAACGAATCGGTATCACTGTTTCAGAAAATATGCATTTGTAACAACAAAGTACATACTTCCATTTTAATTTTTACTTTTTTTACAGCTATTTGTCAAAATCAATATTATTGTCGATCAAAAATATATATAATTTTTTTGACTATTTTAAAGACTCTTTTTGAGATTATTTTTAATTCTCGTAGTTCTTGGTGCTTGTATCACCCATAATTCAGTATATATGCGCGTGCAGCATGTTTTCTTCGTATAAAAAGACTTAACACTCCTACGAGTCTAGTCGTAAATTTACTTGCAAATCCGGCTCGCAGTTTGCGAAAGTGCACTATTCACAGGCAAAAGTACCGTTTAATTGCTTACGCATAAGTATTTTCAAAGCTAAAAAAGAGTATAAATTATCTAAATTAAAACTAAAATCCACCAGTTAATTAAAAAATCATTTTTTTTTACTTTTGACTTTATGAATCAGCTAAAATATTTCCTACTAGTTAATTCAGAGAATATTCAAACACATTATTTATCGAAATGCCTTAGGTAAAAACGGCACCATATACCAGAGAATACATGCACCTTTTTCCGCAAAAAATCTTTTTTTTTTTTCGAATTTTCACCTGACGCACCAGGAGATACGCAAAAATAAGGGCGTGGTTTAGGAAACAGAATAAGCAATGACCGAGTTCAGCACATGCTCTGCTAGTCGATGTTACACGGTTTGCATTATTCAGTGGGACAAAGTAGTATTTCGGAATCTCGAGAGCGCACCCGCGCGGGGAATATCGCGAGCTTTTCTCCATCTCTCTTTCTCTACTTTTTCTTGCACGCCCTTTTTTTTTTTTTAACTTTAAGCCATATACTCGAAGGTATTCTTCAGTAAATGGTTTTCAATATGAATTGAGTGGATGATTTTGCATGAGCTTATTGCGTAAAAGTTTTTATTCTATGTATTTTGATCTCGTTAGTATTAGATTTTTATAGAAACTGCATGGGTAACTTTAAAGTCTCGAAATTATTATCTCTCAAAAAAATTTTTAGTAATCCTATTTATAGTTGATTTACAAATTTTGAAATTTTTTTGCAAAGCGGAGTAAAAATTATAATGCCTGCTTTAAAGTTTCTAGGTCTGGTATCCACAACGACTCTGTAATTTTTCATACAAGTGATTTTTCAATTTTTTCTAACTGTCATAATAAACATATATCATTATTTGTTCTTGAAATTATTTATCGATAACTTTACCTAAAACTAAAACCATTCCTAAAACCAATCCGTTTGTCAAGGTCATCTTCAAAGAAATGGACGTCTATAAAATTGGTTTCATTGCGTTGATAGCATTAGTGCTATGTACCAACTGTCAAACAGATAATCCAGTTTGCAATCCAATATGGTGTACGTTCTATTTCATGTATATACTTCCCGAAATCAATAATATTTCTATTCATATTTATTTAACCCACCAGATCGAAAACGATTCGTTTCTGACAAGCCTGATCTCCTGCTAATCCAGAATCTTCCCAGAACAAATGGGACTACTACCAGGTTTGGAATTTGCGGAATTGTAGGTGACAGCAAAACATCACATCTGCTAGCGTCAATGGACAATTTTTTGATTAATCAACTAGAGTACCATAATTACAGTATTTACAAAGTTGATAAAAGCTTGATCCACAAGATAAACTTGAAAACTGGAAAGAAAACAGTTGTCTACAATCTCACTGGAAACGTGGTCGGTCCAATAGCTTTGGACTGGATGAGCCAGAATTTGTACGTAGTAGTAAACAGATCCATTGGAGTGATTAATTTGCGCAATGCTCTGTTACATTTGAAAATCATACACCACTTTGGGCAAAAGTTGATCAACCCGAAGATGATTGTGCATCCAGCCAGAGGATTCTTATTCATCAAAATTACGCGTAAGTAGTTTTATATATTTCCAGCATGAGTGAGTCTAAAAGACAATTTGATTGTTGCAGCCCAAAAGCTCATTCGACTAAACGTAGATGGTCTAGACTATAAAGAAATTTATAATCTCAGAAATACTCCATCCATAAGTATTGGAACCATCGCCGTGGACTTTCACGAGGATCAAATATATTGGCTGGAGACATTGAAAAGTGGTAAAGCCAGCGAAACTAAAATACGTCGCGCAGATCTGGAAGCCGAAGAAATCGAAACATTAGAACTCAAGAATAATCATTTGCACCATTGGCCAACCATGGCATTGGACAAAACCTACGTTTACTTCGAGCAAATGGTGTCCAAAGGTTATTATTCGGTGTTCAGGGCAAAGAAAGTCGATGGCGCATTTGATTCAGAGTTTGAGATCGTCAATGCAGATCCTCACCTCGGAGGTGGCATAATTGAAGACATCATCAATTTGAAACCAGAGCAGAAGGTACTAGAAGATCATCCTTGTCGTATCAGAAACGGCGGATGCGTGGATTACTGCTTTGCCGTTCCGAATGGACCCGAGCAGCTGATGAAAAAGTGTGCATATAAATGATTTTTCGATACTTTGAGTTTTTATCGTGAATCTAATAAATTTCGCACAAATTAAAAAATAATGTATCTAATGAAATACACATAATAAACTTGATTTACGTATTGAGCAAAGTTTTTATGTTTATTTGTGTTATCATAGAGGGCATTGTTTAAGCGAGAGTAGTAGCGTTCGTATAATTTTTGGCACTTAAATTTTTTTTTATACGTTTCACATTATTTTTGGTGAAACAGGTGAATAAGAGCTCATTTATAAAATCTCGAATATCTAGCATGAAATAATGTTTTTTCAAAACAGTAACCCTAGTACATCGAGATCGGGCAAAAACAATGTCAAATTAAAACTTATTTTCTCTTTTTTACGAAAATCATGTTCACAATATGCACTAACTTTAGTACAAAAAAGTTATAGTATAACCTGCTGTATCCTTATTGTATACTCGCAGATTTTTTAGAACCTCATAACAGTTTCATGATTTAATAAAAATTCTATTTTTCTTAAATTTAATAAAACGAGCTCTTAAAAAAAAAGAAGCCAGTTTTCATGCCCGGTCATCACGCGCTTCTCCTCGCGGCATACGCAAACAGAAGTGAAATTTGCCTTGTAAAAATGCCTCGCGACACTTTATGCGTCGAGGCGCGGGACCGAATTTTTTTTTAAACACGTAAAGGCCACAGCTGCTGCGTCCGCTTATTTTTTTAAAGAGCTTGTAAAGTGACGCGTATCGGTGCAACAAAAAAGAAGGTACTTTTTTATGCCCATTTTGCACCATTGTTGCAAAAAAATTGTGAATAGCGCCAATCAAAGTGGAATTAGTGTTCCACTCGAGAAGTTTAATAAATTTTTATCGGCCTGGGGGGATGAAGGCGTCAAAATAAGGGGGGGGGGGGATGATGATTTCCTCCGGAGAGGCCGCGAATAATGGTCTCGTTACCGCTAATGAAATCATAAACCGGATCCGGCCCCCGCGCAGCATCCCCAGGGACCTTCGAGCTTTTATGATTATTAAAGTAACGAGCCGCTAGCTTGCGTGAATATTAACTCTTGCTTCTCTCTCTTTTTTTTATTTATAAGTAGAGCAAAAAATAGTAAGTGGAAAATTTTTTTCAGATTTTTCGATAATTTTCCATGAGCGATGTACTAGGTAATTGGAGACAGATTTTTACTCGGCATTCTTAAAAACGAGCAGTGTTTAGCAAACCTTGGTTTAAATAAACTAAAATTATTTTTTTTTAAATGCCCTTTATAAAAAATTATTTTGGTTTATTTAAGTATAAAAAAATTAATTTAATTCAATAAATAAATTAATACTATGAAAATTAAAAAAAAAAAAGCAAGATTTTTAGACATCAAAACTAGCGAGAGATTTACTCGTTATTATTTTAAACAAGTAATAAAAAATTTATGTAAATATAACAAACTATCTATATTTAAATAAACGATTTTTAAAATGTTGACAATAATAAACGATAAAAAAATAAATAAACGAATATAAAGATAAAAAAAAATTCGATTATTATGAGTTTACCTGTTTCATGTTACGATCTTTACAAGATTTGAAAATTATTACTAATATTTTAAAAATTATCTGAAAGGCATCTAAGAACTCGACAAAAAAGTTTAATTTAAAATCCATGAATAAACAAAGTTTTTGCGCTGTTTTAATACATTTTTCGAACAAGAGCTCATTATGGCGAGGAAGTCATGTTTATATAATTAGGTTGAGAGAAAAAAAAAAAGGATTTTTTGCTAGAAGTTTATAAATATAAGTTTTGCATAACAAACGAGAAGTTTATTAGTTAGTTGTAGTCGACATTACTCTCGTGTTACTTTAAAGTTGCTCTGTTAATAGTAAAAGTTAATGTAATAACAAAATGAGTTTACACTAACCTAAATTTAAGCAACTTTTAATTAAATAAATAAAAAATTAAAAATGTCTGGAAATACGAGCTGGACCGAATTTATAATAAAGTACGATGGAGAATTATCTGGTGCGTATATTTCAACTTAAAACTTTTCATAATTTATTAGAAATTTATTTTGTTTGTATGTTAGATCCACGGACGATAAATTGGTTCTGGGTGAAAAATCCATCGTACATCATATACATACTAGTCTTGTATTCGTTTCTTTGCCTCAAAATTGGCCCCAAGTTTATGGAGAAGAGGCCAGCGTATTCTTTGAAGAAGTTTATTTTCTGCTACAATGTGTTTCAAATATTAATAAACGCGACCCTCGCTTACTCGATGTATCACTCCGGTTGGTCCACTGAGTTATCCCTGGGGTGCGAACCCATAACGACCACGACCAGACCAATTGACATTAAAGTGAGTGAAAAAATTTTTGTAACTAGCTCAAAAAGTAAGATTCTTAAATAAACTTTATTATCATTATTATTTTTTTTTTCTTGTGTTACATCACATGTAAAAACTGTTTCTCATTAGTTCTTGTAATCAGAAGAAACAGTGGACTTTTAACTTTATCTTTTTAAGAAATGTTAAGTTTATTCATTAAAAAAATATTTGAAAATTTCTTGCAGATGGCAGAAAACGCCAAGAGGATGTTCCTGACGAAGATACTAGACCTGGTGGAAACCGGAGTGTTCGTGCTGCGAAAGAAGCAGAATCAATTGTCATTTTTGCATCTGTATCACCACATAAGCACAGTATTAGTTTCGTATTTCTGCATTAAATACGTGCCCGGAGCCATGTGGTCGCTCACTGCTGTGATAAACGCATCCGTTCACGTAATCATGTACAGCTACTACCTTTTGGCGAGCTTGGGACCGTCCATGCAGAGAATGCTGGGTCCGGTGAAGCCTTACGTAACTAGAATACAAATTGTAAGTCGGATAGAAATAAAATAATTTTTACTTTTTAATGAACGATGGTTATTCTTTTTTTCAGATACAGTTTCTGTTTTTGATCGTCCACCAGTCCCAAGCCTTCCATCCGTCCTGCCCGGTATCCAAAGTCATACCGAGCGTAATCGTAGGCAACATAATACTTAACCTGGTGCTCTTCCTGAACTTCTACAAAAAAAACTACACGAAGCGACTCAAAGTCAACAAGCAATTATAGAATGTTCATCAATAAAAAAAAAACTATATTTTTAGAATTATAAAAAATACTAGGGGGTACCCCCCTGCTCGATCCGCTCGCCAACCCTCAATTAAACATGATTTATAAAGATTTATTAAAAAATATATGTTTATTCAATAATAAAATATTAATATAAAAACTTAAACAAATGTTTTTAAATGTAATTTTGTTTGAAACAGAATAATTAATACAATGATCTAATTTATTTTCAAAATTAATTAATGACAAATTTTTGTGCCTACTTAAGTTATCTTTTCTGCTTAAATTTTTTTTACTTTTAATTTTTTATTTTCTTCCGGCTTTCGGCCGAATAGTGACCACTGTACTTACCACATGAAAAATTCCTAAAGTAATAATATACCCTCTTTAAGCGCAAATTACGCGCAATCCACCCACGTATTTAAAAAAACCAAGATAACCCATCTTTTTTAATTTTTTTTTTCAAAATAATTCATCAATAAAAACTTTTTCTAGGTTTGCACGGTCCAACCAAAATAACCCTTCCTAAATAACCAATCACCCAATTCCTGGAACTCATTTTTATTTATTCTCGGAAAAAATGGAGCCAATCACTATCCTGACTGTCCGGATATTGTCGAAATGTTCGGTTAGTACCGAACGTGTATATGAACTGTCCGGTTAGTGCTTATAATGTATATTTATAATAAAAAAACAATTTTTTTTTAACTTATATATCCCCTATTATTTGGTACTTCTGAAAAATTGATAAAGTTCGGTTCAAATTCCTTTGAGATACACTTTGTTTCTCTAAATGGAATTCCAGGTAAAATAGAATACAAATTAATTTAAAAACTTGCAGTTTTCAAAGGTTAATTTCATAAAAATGATAGTCTCGTTGAATTAGAGATAATCTGAGTAAAAGATATTAATTAAATTATATTAAATTTTAATTTCAATATAAAAAAAATAATAATAATTGTATGAATCATTAAAATTTTAAAAATACTCACACAAATTAGATTAACCAAAAATTTTGAAAATGAATGTTGATAAATTAAAATATCAAAATTTATTTAAATTACACACCATCAAAACATTCACAAAAAAAATTACAAAAAAGGTGGTATTTTAACATATATAAATAAAATTAGTTAAAAAATTTGCATTGTAAACAAAGATTTAAATATACATATAATATAGGGAGATATATAGACACACAGATCAGAGATCCTAAAGAAGAAATCTCCCGCTTCCCGAACTCGTAAATAGAAATTGCGGTATTTGAGAAAATCCAAGCCGCAAAATCGCCGGAGCTGACACTGCGCTATCCCCCCGTCGTACGAAATTACGTTGTCCTGCAGCTTGCTTCTGTCTTTTTGCCGGGCTTGATCGACGCATTTACGACTGGTCGTGGGAGCGAGGATTTGGTGCTTGTTACTCGGGGATCAGCGCACCGTGTTTCATCCCCGGTGAGCTTTGTACAAGAGATGATCTGCTTGTGTTACAAGACCTTTAATTTTTTTTCTTTACTTTTTTTGGGACGAGAGCTAAACGAGTAATACTTTTTTGGTTGGACATTGTTATATTGTGCTGGACTGTTTTTATAAACAAGGTTTAGAGAATTCTTATTTAAAAAAAAAAAAGCTTGAAAAAAGTTCTAATTACGTTTGTACGGGTCAACCAGTCGTGGTAGTTACAATAGAGTATATTTTTTTAATTGAAACTAGAAAACTGCAGACTAATTGTATCCACGTTGACAGTGGCTCCCCCATGTAATATTGAATCTGTATCTTGCTGTACTCATCAATCGTAAGTTTTTCAACAACATTGTAATTTAAGTTCTTAATACTTATCAATAGGTATAATATAGTAATAATAGATATAATATAGGTATTATTTCGTAAAGTATGCAGAAAAAGAACTAAACATAAAATAACCTCCGAAAAAGCTACAGGTAAAAATACAATCAAAATTATTTCAAAAAACGTCCACTGGATTCTGAAAACCATGACTATGAAGTAGTTGTCTTAAAAAGTTAACATTATAAAATTACAAATTAAAACTCAAAAAATCCCAAATTTCTGAGGTTATGTTCAAATCATTTCCTAACCTAAATTGAAAAAAAAAACTTTCAGTATATAATGAAGTCATTAGTCATCGTATTGTTTTCTGATTTATTTTCAAAGTGTCCGATCAGTACAGCACGTTTGAAGCGACCTAATTTTTTTTGTCTGCTTTTTACGCTGGGCAAAATTGAAGGGACAATCGAAGAGAAAATGACGGGGGACTGGTTTTGAGGCTGCGAGCCCGAGCCAATTCCAGTGTGTGTAATTAACCACGTCCCACAGTGACCCTTCGACCGGACAATAAATCTTTCATTTCTTCGTTCGCGGTGTCTCGTTTATTTTTGTAAACTTCGTTTCGTAATTTTTTTTTAATAATTGTTCGTACCGTCGAGGGGTAAAAATACCATGAGAGTAATTAATGTTGTCAAAGAAATAAATTTTTCAATATACAGGTGTAATTATAGATTTATTACGACAAATATACAAAAACAGGTAAATAATTTGAGATTATTAGATTCGGTAAAAGTTACAATGCAAATATGCACGAGCGCTCAAAAGAGGTGTTTGCATGAGGGTTATTGGTGGAGTTTCAAAATTGTAAACACGCGCGCAACTCATCTGGTAAATACTCCTGTGTAAATAATAGCTTTATTGGTATAATGTATATTGTATTTACATTTAATTTTTTAAATGAAGTGATAGGTGAGGTAAAGGTCTTTGGCAAATAAGCAATTTTTCATACTCGTTACAATTTTTTTCTTTTTTTTCATTTTTATGTTACTTTTACCTATTTCAGTCTTTATTTATTTTCTTTTAGAAGTGTAAAATAGCAATTTCTGACCTTATAGACCATTATTTAAATCTCAATCACTCAAATCATTTTTTGAAAAACTTTTGTATTGTTTAATTTTTTAATGTTGTATCTTATAAAATTTGTCAAAATACAAGAATATATAATAAATCATTTAAATATTATGTCACCCTAAACTCCAAATACAAGGATGTTTCAGGGATATATTGAGACAAAGTCATGTGCTTATTCACCAGTTATGTGATTATATATAAAAATATGTATTTGCTTATTTATTGCTTGATAATAGGATTAATCAAAACAGTGTACCCTTTGCACTTTGTTATACGATTGAAAAATTTCAACTAATTTTTTCAGTGTTCCAGAGAAGATAACGATAATTTATATGGTATCAAGAAAAAGCCACTCAATAATAACCAAATAATCTTTTTAAAGACATCATAATATGATTATATGATGTATAATAAATACATATATTATGTATAATAAATGTAAGAAAAACTCAAAATCGCGTTTTATCAACGTGGATCGTCAATACCTTGACAAATTTTTGGGCAATTCTTTATTTATTTTTTTTCTTAAATATCGTGAGTATTTTTAAATTAATTGTTTGTACTCTATAAGTGAATAAAGAACCTTAATTAAAAAATTAAACAGTCAGGCAAGAAAAACAAAAGTAGAATTGAATTAACAGTTGTTTAATATTTTATAAATTATTATCACACATTTAATTAATTTACATAAAAAATTCATTTGCTGAATTTTTTTTTTCATCATTTACAATGATTTTATTACTTTGGGGCAATTCATATTTACGTACAGAAAGAAGAGAAGTAAGAGAGCCTACGTGAGTGAGACAATACTCACTGTTCTCGAAATACAAATTAATTTAAAATTGTAAAAATAATTAAAAAACACTTCAAAATCTAATTATTTCATTTATTAAGTTCATCCATAATGTTTAGTATATTCCTTATTTATACTTTGTCCCTAGTATTTTTGTAAAAATTAATCTCATTTTCACATTAATTCAAAAGGATTTATCTCTTTCTTGTATACATTTTCCAAGTCCTCCTCGTCCAGTGTCAAAGTCTGTTCTATATTCATCTCGAACCTGAAATACAAAAATAGCTATTTAACATTCAACACCAAAGAATTTTTTATTTCAACTAAAAAAACATAACATTCTACACACCTGCCCTCCTGTTCTTCCTCTACCGTATTGTCTTCCTTCAACAAATCCAGCATCCCAGTCTGTTCTAATTAAACGATCATCAAGCCGCGTTCTATTAATATATCTCATGCAGTCTTCTGCATCATCTCTTTCGTAATACTCAACAAAGCAAAAACCACATGGAGTTTTTTTATACTTGTCAAGACCCATTATTACTCTTTTTATGTCACCACAATAGGCAAACAGTTCATGAATTTGTTCTTCGGTTGTATAAAATGACAGATTTCCAACATATATAGTTTTTGATTTTCTCAGGAATGTGTCTTGCTTGGTTCTTGATCCCTAACAATAATTTATTAACATAAGGCATTAGTTTTCAAAATAAGCCAGATGCTTAAGGTAGATATAATTTGACAAAGTAAACAAACCTTGAAATGTTGATCCCGATAAGAACTGAGTGCCACTGAAGATGATTTAGTATCGTCAATGTTCATTTTATAATAAGTATTTTAATTTACAAATCAAATCAGTTCAAACGAACTTCTGTCTTTTTTTGTAGTTGCTGAGCGTTGCTTGATGTACGGTGTGCACTGAGTATTGGTTCTTACAAGACTCACTGGGACTAACTGGCTGGCCCCATAGAGCTTATATAGAGGTATTCAGGTTCATTTATGACACGGTGGGCTGGAAATCAGTGATAGGTAGGTAGGTACGATACCCGAGGTATGATAAACAGTTGTACATAATTTCACGAATTGAATAATATTTAAAATATAGCTCTTAAAGAAGATATAATAAATATATCGAAATGTTGAAAAAATATGGCCATCAACATTGAGCATTAACATCATCTCCTGTCCAGTCTGTTTTTGCTACAGCCAAATATCATATTTTGACCAAGACCATCAACTCACTCAACTGTAAAATCTATAATGCGGTATTAATTTATTAAATAAGTTATAAGTAGCATTTTATTATTGATGAACATCTTTATTAAATCTTGTATTCATTAACCTCACTTCCTCCTCAGTTGATAAATTTTTACTTTTCCTTTGTCAAATTGGCAGGCCATGAAAATGGCGGCCATGTTTTCAAACCACTGAATGTTAAGATGTCCGCTGACTGTACATTGATTTCAGAGAAATTATCAGTCAATTGTCTCAATTCTAAATCGTTTACGTTTAAAAAAATTTTCAATTCTGTTTTAATAGCTCTCTTGGCTGTTGTACTTTTGATTTTCAAATAAAAACAAAATTAGGTTTTGTAAAGTCTGACCATGATTATAATTTTTTGATAAAATCTTCCGATCGCGCTTCACAAAATATTCAATGAATCAATTTAGTCTTACTCCGAGGGCTTGGAAACGGGTGCTCGGATCTATAATGCTCATAAAGATTAGCGCCTCCGGTACGGATATTGGATCGCCGTGTGCTCGTTCAGTCTTTCGCTGCGCTCGGTGCACTTAAAACCTTCTTCCGTCTTCTGATTTCACGATCTTAAAACGAAGACGTGATTGGTCGTAAAATACTCTTAATAAAATTTAATTCTTTTGCAGTGACAATTTGATATTTCAAGGCCTGAGCAGTTGGAACGAATGTTGCTTTTTGTTACCAACCCTTTAGAAGTATCATTTTTTATTCTTATACGTGGTTTCAAATTGTAAAAATGAGAATACGAAAACTACAACGGATGTTATGAATTATAAAATAGGAAACTTGAAAGTGTCAAGGTATTTTCATTTTTATTTATTCGGGTTTAAAACTCAGAAGATCAGTTTTTGACCCTTGAAACCGCATGAAAAAATATTGGTTTCTATAGGCATGACGAATGCTGCGCATACTTCTCACTTCATAGAGTCGACTTCGATTATTCAAAAAAGTACCAAAAAATCTTTTTCAGTAAACACTTATTTCTGCTACCTTTAATTACGCTCTATACAATATCAAAGTTAGAGTTATTAAAGAGTTTAGATAAATTTTAGGTAAAGAATTTGGTTATTTCTACAAAAAAAAAATTCGTTTTAAAGGCTTGATTTAGTACCTTTTCATCGAGTGTACAGTTTCTTTTTTTTATAACAAAAATAATAAACTTACAAAAAAATTTTTATTTCTAAAAAACAAACTGTAAATTCTGAAGATTTAAAAGCCAAACTTTGCAAACAAAAAGGTTCATCATCCGGTTTGATTGACTTACGAGATACAAGCGCCAAGCGAAATACAAGGCAGCCGCGCGCGAGTCGAAGCGAACCGAGGGGAAAAGCAAATCCGAAGTACTCGAGCTGGAAACAGAGAAGGCTTTGGGTCTAATTAGAGGAGCGAATACGCCTACTAAATTTGAGTTTGCCGCTTCTGTGTGTCGGATGAGCTGCGGAGGCGGAGGAGACGGTAAAACCCGCCTCCCACTTCCCTCGAACTGATAAATTTGATCTTGATCGAGTGAAGGAAACAAAATCTCTAGTTGGTTCGTACAAAATAAACAAGCTTGAAGATAAATTTTTTAAGCTTAACAAATTTGAAATTATTATGAGAATAAGTGACGTCATTTTGTTGCTCTACAAAATTTTAAACATATATATTTATATTTCAAAAGCTTCGAAGTTTTTTTTTTTTGTAAAAGTTGTTATTCTTAAATCTTATTATAAATTAAGTAATTTATATTGATTATGGTCAGCCTAAATGAGTATAAAAAGTCAAATACGATGAATAAAAAAATTTTATTAGCTATCAAAGAAATTTCATTTATCCGGTACATACGAGTACTTATAAAAAGAATATTTTTTGTCATTGTTGGTGGATCTAAGTTCGACAATTCGAACTGGTTCGGTAAACGGTTTCTCGCACTTGCATATTGCCTTTTGTCCACCCTTGCATCTTCCTCTTCCTCGGTCGTCGTTATTACAAAATTCGTTGCAGACTCTGTCGTTTTTGCAGGGAACCCATTTTTTAAACAAATTTTTATAGTAGCAAGTGACTGAAACAAAAAATTTAGTCATTAATTCAACTTGCATAATGAACTAAAAACTAAAAAATAATTCATACTAAATAATGTTATATATTTGATATTTCATTCACAAGTACAAGTTAAAATAAAAAAAATTTTTGTTCAAAAATTTCAGGTACAATACGAAGGTGGTTAAAAATATTCTAAATACTTAAAAATGATATTTTTCAAAATAATTAGTTTAAGATTATCAATTCGTATTAACGGGTTGAAAACAATCAGCATGAAAAAAAATCTTTTGGCTTAACAATCGTTGAAATATCATGAATTTTTGAAAATTACTTTTTTATCAAAAAAAGCTCAGAGTAACTTGGATTCTAGTATTTGAATTGAAACTATTAAATAATGATGATAAATCAATCGTAACAACCAGTATGTAAAGAGCTATTGAATTAATGAATTTTTACATAGACCGTCTTAAAAAAATTCCAAAATATTTATTTCATGTTTGGATATTCATATATTATTTAGACTGTAAAATCTCTGAAAATATTTTATAATTTTTAATAAAAATTAAGTTATTTATGAATCATTTATTACCATCACTGATTTCATTTCCTCGTTGATATGAATTATAGTAACTAGGCCCAGCGTTAGTTTCTCCAATGACAAAAATAGCCAAAACCATGCAAAAAAGTTTTGTATTCATTTTAAAGCTGTAAAATTAATTATGCGGTATTAATTGATGATAAAAAAAGAGATTATCTTGTGAAAAAAAATTTATACAGTTTTATCGTAAGTAAATTACCTTTTGAATGACCCAAACGACTGTTAAAAAACTGCCTAACTCGAGTGTTAAATACCATCGTGAAGAATAGGGTACAATTATTATCAATTTCGGATTTTCCAGACTGATAAGAATAAAAATCGATAAGAAAGACTAATAATTAAGTGAATACTTATTTCCTGACTTATTTCATCATTTCCAAAAAAAATTTATTCAAATTATGATGTCATTTAATTTTTGATATATACTAATGAGTATTTTCATAGTGTCCTTTCTCAAATGATAAATAAGGAAAAAAAGGTAATTCAAAGAAACCAGTTTCGAACTTACGCAATACTTTTTTGTTTAAGGACGTTCAACTCGAAAAATTAATCATGATGAATAAATTATGAAAATTTAGAGATATTTTGATTGAATAATAAGAAGTCCTCTGTTAAAATCTGGAAGCAATTAGGAGTCTAATAACAAAGATATCAATAATTATTGTTTTGATCCCTTAACACAGTGTCATATGGGAAATCGAACTTTTTCGTGCTTCTTAACAAAGTCTCGCAATAATGGATGTTGACACCAACTACAGTTTTTTTGAGGTGTTAAAAGAGTATTTGAGGATTATTTTAAGATGTTTACGGAGACGATTAGAAGAATATTAATAATAGAAAAGAATAGTCAAAGAAAAAAAAATAGTACTTTTGGGGTTAGGTTAGACTCGAGCAACCAATCAGCAATTCTATATCGGAATAATAGTCATACGAGAAGACTTGACTTGAGTAGTCAAAGTTGAACGTCCTTAAAAGCTCAAATTTAAATTCGAAAATTGATATTAATAGGATTTTTTGTTGCAAGTAATTACAAAAATAACTTTAACAATTGTAAGGATTTTTTAAATCTCAAAAAATACGCAAAGACTTTGGCCGGATTTTCAGCATTCAAATAAGGACTCAAAGTAAAAAAAAAAATTGAACAAATATCATGCGATTAATTGATCCTACAATGATATATTGTTATACATGGGAGGCAAGCGCCACATTGACGTCGAGAGAGGAATTTTCGGCTAGCGGCACGAGGTGGAGGTGCGCGCTTGCGCACCTCTCGACGTCAATGTGGCGCTTGCCTCCCATGTATAACAATATATCAATATATGTGTGTGTGCAGTTGTACTCGCAGTTGTACACTGACAAACATTGTTTTTACATTATTGAATCTACTCGTAGTAAACTAATTCATCTTTAACTTAATACTAATACAAATTGCAACAATAAAATATTTTTTTCTCACTTTTACTATAAATAAATGATATCTTTGTCATAATGGTATAAGAACAGTTTCTGGTCAAACTTTTATTGCGTCAAAAAAGTTAGTACTTGAACTTTAGCCACGCAACTTTATGCTTAGCTTCTGAGCTTCAGAGAGTTTTATTTGTTTCATTTTTCTACTCGTATCGATGAAGCACAGAAAAAAAAAGGATTTTTCTTCGCTCCTGCACGTGGTTTTATCTCGATGGCGCTCAGGTAAAAAGCCCATAAATCAAGCGCGGTACGCTTACGTCGTTACGGGAGGGCAACGCGCGCGGAGTTCGAAATTTTGATTGCCGCGTTTTACTAATTGCTCGACTCGAGCACTAAAATATAGTGTCCAGGTGATTGATGGATTTAGACGAAGAAATAAAAAAGCTTAGCTTTCGTTTGGATGTTGGAACTGGGGGGTAAAAAGTTTTTTTTAATCTCTTTTAAGTAATGTTTTTATACTTTAAAAAAAAAACACTCCAACGTTTGAATGATTATGTAGCGTTTGATAGTAAATCTTTATAATTCATCTAAGTTTAAACTGAAAAATATTTATTTAGTATTAGAATTAAGTATACTGGTTAGAAAACCCTTTGGAGTTCTTGAAAATGGACTTTATCTAGTCTTTCCTGTAAGGCATAGAATTTGACGATAAAAAAAAAACTTCGTATGCAATATTAAATTCATTTGTTATCATATTTTATAATGAGCATTAGATAATAATTTTTTGATCAAAGGATTACAGCACGAGACACACTCGTGTATACAATTTTAAGAATCAATGATCGAGACTGATAAGCATTGGATTAATGTTCTGACACAAATTTTAAAGCTTAAAAAAAATTAATTCATGATTTACATTAAAAATCAGACGGTGAGCGTAAAATTACGTCAAGAGTCACGCACGATCCATGTGTACTACGAGACATCAAAGAAACCAAAGGAAGATAAGATGCGTTTTGAAAAATTAAAATTATTATTAAAACGTGTCGAGTCATTCGCCACCTTTCACTAAATATTTGTCGAGTTTGAAAGATTCGAAGGTTTTTCAACACGTAGAAACTTGATGAAGTTTTAATTTACTCAAAGTGCGCAGTTTATAATTTATGGATCATACAATTTTTTTTTTTTTAACTAATTTTTTTTCGAGTGAGTTAGCAGTGTTTAGTCTGTAAAAGTTTCAGCTGTAATTTTTCAAACTCGTTGTAGCGTGAACAAGGTGCGAGTATAGCCTTAGACAGTTGAAAAAAATTATTCAAACAGGTAATACAATTAAAAATGAAACTTCATGATGTAGAATATTGATTTAATTTTCAAAAGTATTAATTTATTTAAGTAAACAAAAAATTTTAATAACTTCAGTTTTATATCTGTAGAATAGTGACAGAGGGTCCATGAGGTTTGTCACAAACGCACGTGGTACCCTTGCATCTTCCGTTCCCTCGATCTGCCTCCAAGCAAAATGTCCAGCAGACTTGGCTGTTTTTGCAAGGGACTCTGTCACCAAATGGATTCTTGTAGTAACACTCATCTGAAAAATTTATTATCAATTCCTTGTATTAAGGAATTTTAAAGTACACATTTTACTCGGCAACAAAGGCGTACACGGAGATGACCAGACATTTGGGTTACTATGACGTACAAGAGTCAATTGCATAGAAATATTGCATAGTCAAAATTACCCCATGAGTGAAAATACCTAGAATAGGGTTGGCAACTTTTTGAAATTTACAATATTTTTTTGCTTATTTTGTTAAAATATTGAAAAATAATCGACACGTATTTTTTCTTAAAAAAAAAAAAAAAAAAAAAAGCTACCAAGTGTTTAAATTTTTCAAAATTTCAATGTATATAGATATACTTCTAATGGGATTTCGGGCCAATGACGTCATCAGCCCGAGGTTTCAAAAAATTTTTTTAATTTTTTTCTTGCTCAATTTTAATTTAAAGATTCTAAAAAAAAATGTTAAATTTGATTAAAAATCAAGTAAGGTAAGTGTGCCTAATATGGCCCTGTGCCTAATATGCCCCCCCCCCCCCTGTTATTTTGAATATGCTAGGTATGTGGCATCTCTGCAAGGTAGGAAGAAGTCAAATACACTGAATTATGAAGTTTTCAGTTGTTTAGAACATTTTAAAATTATTTTTGCGCACGCCTAATAGCTAAAACTCGTTTCGTATACCTTCGTTATTATTTTACGTTGTAATTAAGTGGTCTGCCAAAATATTTAGACGCACCTGATCAAAATTTGAACAAGTAGCTTCGATTCGTTATTGTTTCAGCTTTAAAACGCGACCTTAGTTTTTGTTCAACTCGTTTTCTAACGGGTTTTATTCTTAAATAACTTTTTATTATGCAGTGTACCTAATATGGCCCCCCACGAATTAGTAGAAATACCGATGTTTCAAAGTGTAGTTTCATATTTACTTTTTAGAAAATCCTATCCTAATGTTATTTAAGAAAAATAAATTTAATTGTTTCAAAGCTTTTTTTAATGTTATAACTAAAAAAGCATTCTAGCTCAAAAAAAAAACTTTGACCAAAATTTAAAGTTGAAATTTTTCTACTGGTTGCAAAGCTTTCAAAAACATTGTAAAAAAGGCTCAATTTTTAAATAAATCATTTTTAAAATAATAACAATTTTGAAGTTTTTAAAATCTTATATCCTGATTGATTTAAAAAGTAGGAACAAATTGCAATT
The DNA here is from genome assembly GCA_038277355.1 of Encarsia formosa. Classification (NCBI taxonomy): domain Eukaryota; kingdom Metazoa; phylum Arthropoda; class Insecta; order Hymenoptera; family Aphelinidae; genus Encarsia; species Encarsia formosa. The sequence goes on along the minus strand of CM076184.1, from coordinate 12,038,441 downwards.
AATTAATTACTTCAAGGGAGGCCATATTAGGACACAAATTTTAGGTGTCTTAAAAAACCGTGTTTTGGTAAATCCTCTGGCATTTGAAGCTCATTGATCAAAATCGAACGTGTAATGTCTCATTTTAAAGCTCTTGAATTAAGCTTTAAAATGAGACCTTACACGTCAAAAAATATTGATTTGATTGGCCACAACGTCGATTCTCGCTTAGGGGGGCCATATTAGGTACAGGTACCTTACTTTAAAAAAATAAATATTTTTAAAGTACCGGTTGCCAACCCTATTAGTTTTACCAAGTACGATTTAGATTTCTAAATGCACTTTTTTGCCTTTTTTTCGTCTTAAAAAACTAAATTTTTTATGAAACTGTCTAACATAAAACTGTATTTTATGAAAACTGTCTGAAAATTCGGAAAAGTGGATTCAACTGTCTGATCAAGTCTTTGTTAGCCAAGAAACTCAAGAACCTAATTCAATTGAACAAGTAACAATGCATGTAGCATGTAACTTGGCTAGCTAACCGAAAAAATTTTCAAGTTGTTTTTACAAAAAAAAAAAGAAAAAAATAATAATTTCTAGTCTTGTAACTTGATTTTCACCCAAAAATAGATAAAATTTTGATTACAAATAAAAATATAGAGCGCTCACAAGCAGGAGTTGATCTCCAAAGCGGAGCTTTGGTGGTTCCTGGTGCAGCCATAATTTCATGTACAACTGGCAAAACCAAAGTAGTTATAAAGAATAAAAACTTCGCTTTCATTCTACACCAAAGGATAGATTTTGTTCATAAACTAAAACAAGTTTTGGGAAAAAAAATTAAAAAACTTTGCGTCTATATTATTTTTAAAGAACCAGAAACAATACAAAACTAATACAACAGTAAACCAAAACGTTTAAAAACTATATAATATATTTATACTCACTATAAATTTTTACGTAAAAGCTTTTACTGTGAATCGTGAGATGCAAGAAATTTATTACGTAGCAAAAACTATAAACGGTCATACGGTTATACTTTGATAATCACGATAAATGATTAAAAATTAAAAAAAAAATCAATACATTTTTTCATAGAAAAAAATTTAATTTTTTCAGCTCTCAAGAAAATGTAATAACTTTTGCTAATACTTAACCAATGACTAATGAGTTATTAAAAGAAGTACAGTGCAATTTTAACAAATTAGGGTAGACCTACCAAAATTATTAAGGGGAGTAGGTTGACAAATTTTTTGAATAACTTTCGTTTTAGTCAAACAAGCTTGACCTCTAGCCCAGTTTATGACATTTTATCATCCAGAAATATTTAATACTTTTTACATTTCATTCCGGCCCCCAACCCAACGAAAAGTTGCAACCAGACTTCCTGTAAGTACGAGATAGCTGTACATCAAAATCCTTTCGAAAACAAACTGATCCGCATGCTGCCCCAAGTTGGTCGGGCATTGTTTTAAGGGCGAGTATGCTCGAACTTTCTCTCATCGGCACGTGCATGTTGCGGGCTTTTAGGTTATGCAAATATGCTAAACTGCTGCGTGGCCGGAATTTTCGGCGAAGGCATGGATCCGGCCCGAAAGACCGAAGTAAGAACAGCAAGCTTCTGCTTATTCACGATTTTTAATTTTCCGGCTTAGAGGTTCAAAACGAAATTCTGTTTTTGAGGTTATATTCCAATGTTTAATATAGTATAAAAAATTTCCAAATTGAGTTTTTAGTATCTATGAAATACTAAAATTAATAAATTTGTTTAAAATATGAACATAGATTATCATACTTTTACGTGTACATCTTCGCCGAGTATTTTAGAATGGAACACAACAACCTTATTTACCATTTTAAATCTGCCAGGGATATTTAATTTTTTAAAGTTTAATTTTAGTTTGATGAAATTCTTCTTTTTTTTTTTTTTTTTTTTTTTTTATTATTACATTTTCATTTAATCAAACATCGATAAATCTTCCGAAACCGTGCCAAAAATATCGGATTCATATCGTACATTTGATTCGAAACAGATAAAGCGAAAACTTTTCAATTTTCCCGCTGAAAGCTTTCGCGCATTTGAGCTTTCCATCACCCAGGGCCATCACTTTTCCAATTTCGATCGACTGAAGTTAATTAAATCAGCGCAGGGCACACTTTCAAAAACCGTCATCCCAAAGATAGAACAAACTTTAGCGTATCGAAACTTTTCGTCCAGCTAATTTGATAACTGGACGTTGATCTCGAAAATAAAGAAGATTCTTATAGAAATTCTTTGATTATTAAAAAATTTTTTCACACTGTACTCTGTTTAAAAACCTATGATTATTTTTTTTTTTAATTGTAAAGAAAACTTTATGCTAATCGTAATTCAAATTTCAACTAATAAGGGGGTGCAAAAATAGAAAAACATCCCAGGTTTTTGTACTTTTTCATTAAAAAAAAAATGTTTTTAACTCAAGATGTTAAATATGTATGCCTTAAATTTCAAAACCATCAATTATTTATCACTGAAAAAATTTAGTAAAAAAACTTTTTTTAAAGCGTAAGACCCAAAAATAGGGGGTACTTAAAGCTTGCAGGTTTGCATATGTTCTTTCATAAAAGATTTAAAGCATCGGTTGTACCGCAGCTTTTTCATTTTTAATCAATTGGATAAAACGTAAAACCAGAGTATTTGAAATTTCATTAGTGCACAACGCACACGAGTCCGCTTTTCAAATAGCTTATTTATAGAGTTTCCTGGAATTTGTGAATCCTACTCCTGACTCTGTAAACGCACAACCCTTTGTGCGAAAGCTTTATGTTTTACGCTCGAAATTTCTAATTTTCTTCTTCATTTAATTCCAAAGCCTCGCTTTGCAAAAAGTTTCTCCCGGATTAATAAAATTTTACGAGTTCGCAAAGAATATTTTCACGTGAAATACGGCTTCATTTGTACCATAAATATTTGGTATAACTGATTTTTTTACTTTTCTCTTTTAAAGTTTCAATTCTTCAGTTTTCTTCGTTTTAAAATAAAACATTTTATTAAAAATTTAATTTTTTTTTTTTTTTTTTAGCTTTCACGGTACTGGCATGTCCAAGCCCCGACAGAGGGCGCTCTACAAGTTATACCAAAATCCTAACTATTATTATTATTATTATTATTTATTAAGGCGTACTAAAACCATTAAGGTTTACACGGCCATAATCCTAACTATTGTACGAGTGCGAGAGAGACAGTTGCTGCAAGTTATACCAAATATCACGTGTAATTTGTATATCTATAGCTATTCCTTGGATGTCTGAGTAATCCCTTTTGTGTAATACTTTTACAGATTTTTCATATATTATGTCTGAAAGTTAATTTTTTTTGTTTCATTTCAAATTTCTATGCAAAACTTTAGTGCACAGTAGTGTCCAGAGATAAAAAAATTATATGGAAAAAATAGTTGTTAAAAAATTTATAAAGCAAAACAATAATATTTATTATAGACATGAAATGTAAGAAAATCTAATTTTTTCAAATCGAATATCTTCAAAAATTAAAAAAAAACTCAATGAAAAAATCTGAAAAAATTCAAAAAAACAATTATATAAGTAAATACAAAGCAGAAAAAATTCTTTTTAAATGCTAGATCTTACTATGATCGAGGGGCTATGCACTCCAGAATCATTGATGATTCTTTTTGATTCTTTTGTGATTCTTTTGGCAAATTTAAAGAATTTAGAGCCTTGTAATTAATTTCAGTTGATATTTTGTTAAAAATAACATTTTTCAAAGATTTTTACTTGAAATGAAATTGATATTTTATTGATTATATTGATTTTTGTATGTGATTCTTTGAGTGATTCTGGAGTGCATAGCCCCTCGACTAAGATAGGAAGGAGCTTGTTCTCAACCTCAACCATGAATTAATCATTTCCCAAATAATTAAACATTTAATCTCTTCCATTAGAAAACCGTTACCCAAAAAAAAGCCTGTTACCACTCGAGCGTTTATTCATTCAGGTACAGATGCAGGGCTGTACAGGAGCGTAAAACAAAACAAGCGGAGGGAGGAAATATATGAATTTACATATGGCTCGCGTGTACGCAATAATGGCCGAACTTGTTTTACGACAACTCATATCGTACAAGCTCGTGGGGGAATGCAAAAATGGGCGGGCATGTCACTGCAATTTGCACGTGGAATATGTAAACCACGACGTTATCGCTGACCAACGTCGATATTATTGCTTACGCACACATGTGCGTATAGAAGGTTTGTTTGAAAAAAAAACTTTGGATAATCCTAAAAAAAATTTTAGCCGAGAGCTATTATGAAAAAATTCTGAAAAAGATAGTTTTTTAGAAGTACTATATTGACAAAGTTTACATGTTTGCATTTTTACAAAATAAAATAATATAAAGATCTGAACAACTGAGAATCTCAATAAAGCTTGAGGAGTGATCTAAATTAAAAACTGCTTTCAATAGATATGGCTTGTTTCTAAAGCTCATTTATCGTGGGTGTAAAAATGTAAAAATCAATGATCGAGTAAAAATGAAAATTCCATAGGTTCATTAAGTTCGAACAATGGTTAAATTTGTCGTGCCTTCGCTTATAAAACCCTCATTAGTAGCTTTTCAAGGTAAATTGACGGTCATGTGACATGTTTTTTATTATCTTTTGACCCTTTCAAACTTGACATTTTACCAGAAATTCTGAAAATTAAAAAAAAAAAAATACTTTCGGATGAAAAACAAAGAAGTGCTTGCAGCTTGAATGTGAGATGCTGGTACGTAAAATCTATATCTTCGAATACAAAAATAAATAAAAAATTAGTATGGTTTTTTTTTTGTAAAAAGTGAATGGTTTAAAGTTCTTATCGTGACTAAAAATGTTTATAAACAAAAAAAAAAATTTCTAATGGTTACTTTTTGAATTTATAAACTGACCCTACTGATTTATTTTTAAATAAACTTTTTTTTAGTTACTAATCATCCCAAAATAATTTTTTTTTTTTTTACATTAATTTAGATTAACGAAACATGTCATTAAAATTGTAAATAGTAGAAAAATTGCAGTATTTTTAACGTACCAACATCTCATATTAAATGAAAAAAATATGTGGTTTAGTGTAAAAACTATTTATAACCAAGTAAAAATTACTCGTTTTTCATTTTATAATGAAAAACATTATTTCCCATCTCAAAAATATTCCAGTAAAATTTTAGAACGTTAAGGCCTCCATATGAATAAACGGCGCTGAGCCTTAAGAAATTGAAGGCAAGCTTAGGCCTAGACGGGGCGCAGGTAATGCCAGCTTTAACGTTGCTTTAACGGTTAAGGCATTAGCTAGCTGCCCTAACCTTGCCTTTAACTTCTTAAGGCTCATAGCAGTTTATTCATGTGGAGACATTCTTGATAATTTTCGAAATGCAAGACAGTCTGAGCAAAAAAAAAACATGTTTACTGTATTTCTAAAAACTGTTTTAAATATTGTATTTTATTTTGTTTTCTTTAAATAAAAATGACTTAGAAATCCTCGAAAATTCGTCATTTTAAACCGCAATTCCCCCTTGACTCTGCCTAAAACGTACAAATATCACAGTCATAATTAACTTGATCATTTAAAGATCAAACGTCCATGCAAATGTCATCAATCTAAACGCTAATAATAATTGATGACGTTACCATTGCGACACACACGGAAACGCAAAATGATTAACTGCGGCCGTCATTCTCCTTCCCCCGATGACTAACTACAGTCCGTCCATTCGAGCCCGCCAAAAATTTAATTCATCGACGAGCTCACAATGGGGTTTAAGACGGCCCTTAACACATTATCCTTGCTGCTTGCTTTGTCTACGAATTTAGCTGAAAGGAATCTTGGACCGGACCCTGTATGTAATTGTTTGCTCTAGCTGTAGGTGCACACCGCAAGGGCTGTGAAAGCCGAAGGTTATTGTTCCCCGTAGGATGCTTGGCTATATCACCGAATGTAAATTGTTATCCTAGAGCTAGGAGATAATGACGAAGACATGGATAGTGTTAAATAAGATGTTTGTCGAATTACTAGTTTCGGTTACTCGCATTGTTTTGCGGTTGGTCTGGCTTTAGGATAACCTCTGTGCACAAGGATTCATATTATGTTTATCGAGTGCAAGAAACTTTGCTGTTTAAGAGGGTTCAACATTTTTCATGTTTTATCCGCTGCAAAAGTTAAACAAATTTTTAAAGTTTTTTCAAAGCTAAAGTTCTAAAAATCAAAAAATCATTGGTTTTTATATGGCTTCTAGTTTAAAGCACGATATATTTTTAGTAATAATTAGAACTCGTTAAAAATATTTGAAAAATTAACTTTACTGAACTTGTAATACCTATATTTAATTGTAGTTGAGAGAATTTTGTAATTTGTACTTTTACTAATAACTTTTGTCCAAAAAGTAACATTTACTTGTAAGTCAAAAAAACTTATCTGCTAAGGAAACTGTATTTATTTTGGAACAACTTTTTTCTAATACAATACTTTCTAACTTTTCATCATTTTAAACTTGGACACAAAAAAAAATTAGGATGGCGTTAATAGATAGAAAAGAAAAAGATAAACAAAAGAGGGGGCAAAAGTTTCGAAAAGTCGACGATAAATTTAATTCCCAGGTTAAATTGCGGTCATGAATTACAACTCTCGGGGCCCGTCGAGATAATGTCCTCAAATCCTCGGACGAACTTTGAACGTACATCAAGAAAGAACCAAGCAAAAGCTCTTACATCGGCCTCGAATTCGTTTAGTCTCTTCTGGTGTTGAAATAATCCACTTAATTTGATCGAATGAATTGAAAATATTAGTTTTTACTTCAAGTTAAAATTTTACATGGTTAAAAAAAAAATTTAATATGCGTATTAAAAGATTTGGTTGATTCGTAAATAAATAAACAATCAGTGTTATATGTATTCGTCACTAGTATTTTATTGTATCTAAAATAATTAAAACATTTGAAAGTTCATTCATCAATAGTTGCAGTGACTATTATTGTATGATTAAAATTTATTTTTTTTCAGCATACTATGCGGGGAAGTCAGTGCGGGAATTTTTTTTTTTTTTTTGCCTTTTCCGAATAATATGGATAATATTCCCTATAATGAGGATGTTCTGAAAAATTTGTCGTTTGGTGTCGCTAGTAGGTATTCGCTATGTGAAAACTTAAAGCGCCCCCTGGATCGGAACCAAGTGAAGAGCCTGAAAGAACCGATCGTATGTAAATACAAGGGATCGGACCAGGGACTCGGTAATAACAAAAGTTTTGTTATGCTATGTTATTTTTTAAATAACAAAACAGACTTTTGTTATCTTATTTTTTAAAATGCCATAACAAAATTGACTTTTGTTATGTTATTTTTCTAAATACCATAACAAAATTGACTTTTATTATGTTATTTTTTTTAAGTAACGAAATTGCTGTAGAAATTCAAACTTTGGGTATAAGACTTTTTTGAGATCGGAGTGGTTTTCCAGAGCAATAATCTTTCGTTTAGATAGGCTAAAAAAGTGAACTGAATTTTTACAGCAATTTTGTTACCAAAAAAAAATAACATAACAAAAGTTCAATTTTGTTATGGTATTTAGAAAAATAACATAACAAAAGTCAATTTTGTTATTTGTACAATAACAAATTATAACATAACAAAAGTAACAAAACATTTTGTTATTACCGGGTCCCTGGATCGGACTATCAAAATTAAAAAAAATAAAAAATAAACTCTACGTCCAATATGTTGACGCAAAGTAGCTTTTTATAAATATAGTAATTTTTAAATTTATTGTAGTTGCTCTGGTGAATAAAAAACATTGTTTTTAATATGTTTCTCTAATAAGTCTGAGTTTTTAGAGTTATATATGTTGCTCTCAACAAAATACATCGGCGGAAGAAAAAAATAATATCATCTTTTAAAACTTAACTTAAAACAAGTTATTAATAAAATATTTTACTTATTTATCAGTTTTTATTAGATTAAATCCAATAGTTAAGCTACAAATAACGCTTTTTTACTCTGCGTGATTATATAGTTTGAGAGACTCAAAAATGTATTTGACTGATGATAAATGTACCAAATTTTTCATAAACTAATTTAACGTAGCTATTTTTGTAATTTTCTCTAGAAACAGTTTTAAAATAAATTAAAGGTTGAGTACGTTGGTCGCGCATGAATGTTCTTCACTTAGCCCACTTTTTCGCCACCATGAGCTCTGAGATCGAATGCGCTATCCCCTCCTCTCAGCCGTACATAGAGAGCAGTGGGGCCGAGTCAAGTCTACACTAGCGACACCAAACGACAAATTTTTCAGAACTCTTTAGAAGTCTGCCTGCATTTGAAATATCCGGTTAGTCCTGTTTGTGCAAGCATGAAGAACGTAGTGAGAAAACTTTGCGATGCCTACAAGGCCCGCAATATAGTCACCATCGACGAGAACATCGATCGTCACGATTTCAAGTTCTTCGATTCCAAGACCCAGGACGATGTATTGAAGCAGGGCTGGGTCAAGAAACGTGGCGTGTTCATCCGAAGCTGGAAACCCCGGTTCCTCATCCTCAAGTCTGACGGGGTGCTGTTTGGGTTCGAGAAGAAGGGCGAGGACCTCAGGATGGTCAACCACTTCGACGTCAGGGGCTGCCAGGTCATGTCTCTAAAAAAGCCCATGCACTCGATCCTGATAAGATTCGTAGGTAAGTCATCCAAGTTCGTCCAGAGGCTGATTTGCGTCGACACCGAAGATGAGAAAATCTCCTGGATAAACGCCTTCAAGTCCGTTGCCAGCAAGAGCTGTCTCGAGTCTCAGCCATCCACCCAGGTGTCCTCGCTCGAAGACCTCTACGAGAACAACGACTTTGACTCCTCGAAAGATAGAATATCGTTCAAAAGATTGGAGTTCCTTTACATTCTAGGAGTCGGCACCTTCGGCAAGGTTTACTTGTGCCGGGACACCAAAACGTCAAACTATTACGCTGTGAAGAAGCTCAGCAAGGCCTCTATTATCGAGAACAAACAGGTCGAGAACACGGTCAGGGAGAACCGAATTCTCCAGACCATCCGGCATCCGTTCCTGGTGGACATGAAGCAGAGTTTCCAAACCGCCGACAACCTGTTTTTTGTCATGGAATTCGCCAATGGGGGCGACCTGTACTACCACTTGTCGAAGAATCGGACCTTCTCGGAGGACCAGGTCAGGTTCTACGGCGGGGAGATGACTCTGGCTCTAAGTTACCTCCACGAGTCCGGGATCATCTACCGCGACCTCAAATTGGAAAACGTCTTGGTGGACCAGGAAGGACACATCAAGATCGCAGACTTTGGTTTGAGTAAGGACGGCATGACCCGGGAAGTGAGGACCTTAACGCACTGTGGGACCGCCGAGTACCTCGCGCCCGAGGTCATTTATACCAAGATTGGGTATAACTTCGCGGTGGACTGGTGGAGCCTGGGGGTAGTAATGTACGAGATGCTGCACGGCAAACTCCCGTTCTACGCCAAGGGCCGACGCTACTTGTACAAACTGATCCTCCACACCGAGGCCCCATTTCCGGGAATCTTCAGCGACGAGGCCGAGAATCTGCTCCAGGGTTTGTTGGTCAAGAACCCGGCGAGGAGGCTCGGGAGTGGAAACCAAGATGCTGGGGAGATCATGGACCACGAGTTCTTCTCGAGCATGGACTGGGACAAGCTTTACGGCAAGCAGATCCAGCCGCCATTCGTACCCAACCTTCGCTCTCACTCGGATCTCAAGTACTTCGACACGAACTTCACCACGAGGACCGTGGAACTCGCCTCCATCGAAGACGGGTGCACTAGCAGGGTAGACTTACACATCGGTGACGAGATTGAGAAATTTGAGGACTTTGATTGTATCATTGAAGACCTAGGACAGTGAATTATATGATATAATAAGATAATTGTACATACATTAAATTGATGTAGATTGCCTGAAATGACAACAGTTTTTACAGTGTGGTTGAAAACCCCTTTTCAATTTGTGAAGATCTTAGAAATCTTATATTTCTAGTTGTATGTACTTGTAAAATATTTTTGTAAAAAAATGTTGTGATTTACAGAAAACAGCTACTTAGATATGAATGCATTTGAGAAAAATTGATCAAACAGATTTTTTAATTGAGAAAATTTGATTTGAGCCATTTTTTATTATTTATATTATTTCAAACTGAAAATATCAATTTAGTACTAAATTTAGTTTTTCCTATCAGTAATATCATTTAAATTTCAAAATGTTTAATTTTTTGAAAATTCTAATTTATTCGTGAGTTACAGAGTTAGTCTGTAAAAATAAATGATTTTAAAGTTTTCACGATCATATAAAAAATTTTAAGGTGTCAAATAATTGAGAATTGTTTCATTTATTTATTTATTTTTTTTATGACCGAACTGTAAAAAATGATTTAGAAAAAGTATTATAAGGTAAGTGTACCTAATATGGCCCAGTGCCTAACATGCCCCCCCCCCCCCCTGTTATTTTGAATATGCTCGATATGCGGCATCTCTGCAAGGTAGAAAGAAGTCAAAAACACTGAATTATGAAGTTTTCAGTTGTTTAGAACATTTTAAAATTATTTTTGCGCACGCCTTTAGCTAAAACTCGTTTCGTATACCTCCGTTATTATTTTACGTTGTAATTAAATGGTCTGCCAGAAGATTTAGACACACCTGACCAAAATTTGAATAAGTAGCTTCGATTCGTTATTGTTTCAGCTTTAAAACGCGACTTTAGTTTTTCTTCAACTCGTTTTCTAACGGGTTTTATTCTTAAATAACTTTTTATTCTGCAGTGTACCTAATATGGCCCCCCGCGAATTAGTAGAAATACCGATATTAAGAGTCCTTAGTTTCATATTTACTCTTTAGAAAATTCTATCCTAATGTTATTTAAGAAAAATAAATTTAATTGTTGCAAAGCTTTTTTTCATTTTATAACTAAAAAACCATTTTAGCTCAAAAAACAAACTTTGATAAAAATTTAAAGGTGTAATTTTTCTACTGGTTGCAAATCTTTAAAAAACATTGTAAAAAAGGCTCAATTTTTAAATAAATCATTTTTAAAATAATAACAATTTTGAAGTTTTTAAAATCTTACATCCTGATTGATTTAAAAAATAGGAACAAATTGAAATTAATAAATTACTACAAGGGGGCCATATTAGGGACACAAATTTTAGGTGTCTTACAAAAACGTGTTTTGGTAAATCCTCTGGCATTTCAAGTTCATTGATCAAAATCGAACGCGTAAGGTCTCACTTTAAAGCTCTTAAATTAACCTTTAAAATGAGACCTTACACGTCAAAAAATATTGGTTTAATTCGCCACAACGTCGATTCTCGCTTAGGGGGGACATATTAGGTACACCTACCTTATGTATAATAGTAAAAATTTTTTTTTACAATCAATTTTTAATCTTCATCATGTAAATAAAAATTTTTTATGTGTAGCGTAATTTAATTAGTAAGTAGATCTTGTTAAATCTGATATGTTAAAATTTTTTATAATAATCAATATGAAGTTAAAATAAAAATAAAAAAAATAAAATCTATTTTTAATCTGTTTTTATTTTTACCCATTCATCTTGACAATGCTGCGGCTAAATGTCATGCAATCGATTTTGAACTATCTGGAAGTTCAAGTATAATTTAACTAGTAAAAAGATTAATATTTTTTAATCTAAATTATAATTACTGAAATAGAACAATTGAAAAAAAAAAAAAATTTATTGATTCAAATCATAATAGAAGTATCAACATCAACAACAATCATAATAATCAGGGACTCAGTAATAACAAAAGTTTTGTTATGTTATGTTATTTTTTAAATAACATTACAAAATGGACTTTTGTTACGTTATTTTTTTGAATAACATAACAAAAGTAATAAAATGTTTTGTGATTTTAAAAATACCATAACAAAATTGACTTTTGTTACGGTATTTTCAAAAATAAGATAACAAAAGTAAATTTTGTTATTTATTTTTTTTAAGTAACAAAATTGCTGGAAAAGTTCAAACTTTTGGTATAAGACTTTTTTTAGGTCGGAATGGTTTTCCTGAGCAATAATCTTTCGTTTAGATAGGCTAGAAAAGTGAAATGAATTTTTACAGCAATTTTAGTACTTAAAAGAAATTTTAAGTTTTTTAAATAGAGTTAATATATCTAATTTAAACAGCAATAACCCTTTAAAAGCCATCAAGTATTTAAATTACGCGGGAAAGCTCTGGCTCAGCAAAATTTCTTTTGTACCCGTGAACCGGAAATGCTCCCCGCCATTTCCGGATCCGCACACTTTCGGTCATCTGGGCTCTTCTTTGCCGTAAACAACGAGTCTTTGGTTTTTGCTTTGCTCAACACCAGAATATTTGAATTGTAAAAATTTCCTGACGACGTTTTACAAGACGTCTGGTTACTTTACCTTTCTCTCCGAAATAATTTTTTACTTGCTTCAATTTTTACTATTATTTTGTATTAAAAACCTTGCCTAATCTTAAATCCAAGCGCAAATTATATTTAACGATGTAAACTTATAAATTGATGAGCTAGAAAATGTAACTATGTACTTGGACTAACAAAAATTCAAAATAATACACTTTGTGACTATAGCCAACTTTGCTGAGCGTAAAAACATGCAACGTTACTGTAAAAAAGGGCCAAGTCAAGGATTTACCGGAAGTTTATGAAATGACGTCAACGTATTTTTGCATCCATCATCCCCGTCCTGGCGAGGAAGCCTTTTAATTAATCCTCTCGTGGATCTCGTTTAGTTTTTTCTTTTTCATTTTCTTCTACTGCTTCCGTATTTTATACTAGCTTGCAAAATTATATAATTCAGGATACAAAAATTAGTTAACTTACATGAAAAAATAATAAAAATTTGTTTTTTGTAGATTTTGAATATTTGAATCCAATGTAAATTTAATTCTTTACAACAAACTAAAACGGTTTTGAAATCGTACATATATTAAGATGAAACATTGAAAAAATCTTTAGCGAAAAATAGTTTTTATCCCGTAAAGATCACGAGAGGAGCGTAAAAACAGTAATTCCAGTTCGTCGATAAAACTAATAACTTTATAAAATTGCGCACCGGTCTTATCGAGGATTGGGTAAAAAAAGGGTGGAGCGAGGGTCATTTCGCAAAAATCATAAATCAAGTGTGGCACCGACGCTTATGTCGTTTCTATGTAAACGAGGATTACGTTTGCACCGTACCCGGGCTCGCGTCACTACGGTGTATTCGTGCGAAAAATGTTACGATTTTTTTTTTTTTTTTTTTTTTTTCAAAATAAAATTAAAAAAGTATCTTGCAGTGGAATACTTTTTAGACTTAACTTTTTTTTTTCGTATTTTTTATTTATTGATTTTGAATCGAAGAAAATTTCAATTCTGACGCAGTAAGTTAAAAGGTATAGGTAGTTTCAGTTTTTCACTGAACGAGAATTTTGAGTTTAAAGGTATTCGCCCCAGCGCAGAGGTTATCAACTTAAATTTAAAAAAAATTTTGTTATTTTTTATTTTTATTTTTTTAGAAGTAGAGTTAAAGTGCACAGTAAACATGTTTAACGTTTTTTGTTTCAGTAAATATTTTTATTATTTTGAAAATCTGAAAAACTCATCGGTCATGAGTAAAGTGCGGTTTTCTCACATTTTACGCGTCTCTCGGTCTCAAAAATTAATTATTGTAAACTCATAAAAAGGAGTTTTTTTAATGGTGAAATTTGCTGTATAATTTTTGGATGGACGGAATTTAAAAAATTAATAAAAATTTCGATTTTGTAAACAGCTAACAACCATTTCCTAACGGCTGCATAGTTATGCCCCGTCTACACCGGCGGTTTAACCGCGTCTCGGCTTAACTTTGTTTAAAGAATTTTGCAATGATCCCGCATGGTTAAAGGATTAATTTGTACTTTAAAAATAGGAAATAATTTATAAGATTAAGATGGTTACATCTTGAACTTCGATTCCAATGGCAACATTGCAAAATTCTTTAAACAAAGTTAAGCCGAGAGGCGGTTTAACCGCCAGTGTAGACGAGGCATTACTTTCTAAAATTTTAAGAGCCTGGCTTGGAATCTCTCCTAAAGAGTGAAAAATCACTATTTATTTAGATAAAAGTGCGCCAAAATAGAATATGAAACCTGACTGCATATCTGTTAAAATCAATTTCTGACTGATATTTTTTTTAACAAATTTCAATCTTTTTATTTTTTTATGAACGAAGTTGAAGACGATGCGTATAAAATAAAGGGTCTGGCTATTCGGCGAGCAGATTCATGTATGAAAAAAATTCTTTCGCGTCTTAAGGTTTTGATACATGAAAAGATTTTTTTTTAATTCAATAACCCACCTAGGTATATACAAACAATTGTTTTTATGATAAATCCGTTAACCCTCATTACCCAGATTTACGTGGATACAAGTTTTAACCGTAATTCCAATGACCGACCACAACTAACCCTTCTAGTTTTACACAGGCAATCGTTTCTACCATAAATTCAATAACTAATTCAAATTAACCCACCTAGATTTACGTGGATACTATAGTTTTAATATTAAATCCAGATTTATGTTGATACTAATTTTAACTTTAAATCCAATAACCCATCCCAAGTGATCCTCCTAGTTTTACGTGGACACTAGTTTTTACCCCAAACCCATTAGCCCATCCTAAATAACCCTCCTAGGTTCATCTGCGTGCTCAGTTTAACGTCTAAACCAATAACCCATCTCAAATAACCCAACTAGGTCTGCACGGACACTAGCTTATCTGCATGAATCGTAATTTTCATGCATGAAACATTGTCTAGGGAAAATGAATATTTTTATAAAAGGATCTTCCATTTAGACAATAAATTATTCATGTACGAATTTTTTCAAATAGAAAAATGTTTTTTTAATTAATTGAAATTTTTAATAAAAACAAAAATTTCATACATGAATTTTTTTTATACATGAAAAAATTTTCAAGACGAGAAAAACTTTTCACATGTGAAAAAGATTTTTCAAATTAATCAAAATTAGAAAATTTGAAAAAAAAAATTTTCATACGTGGATTTTTTCTCACATGAAAAAAATCCCCCGGTTCTTGTTCCAACATTCCTCTTTCATACATGAAATTTTTCATACGTGCTCGCCGAATAGACATTCCGAAAAATAAATGCTCATAATGAAAACAAAATTATATTTGTAATAATTATCAGGGCAACGAATTTGAAGTTTCACTTCTGTCACGGGTTCTGAGACCCACAAGTTTTTTTTTTTTTTTTTTTTTTTAATGAGATTTAACAACTATAAAAATGATAATATTTAAAATTATATTTTGACACAGTTGAACAAAATAAAAATAATATTCTATGATTTTTTACATAGATTCAGCTGCAAGCTGAGAATGACAAATGAACTACCAAAGATATAATATTCTTTGCATACGAATTTCTACTGTTGTACAATTTACATTCAGGGTCAAGTTTCGAAAGCTGTATGAAAAAAAATATGACACTCCATCGAAAAAATGTTGTAATTCGTTCAACGCAAGATCAAAAAGTGATTAAAAAAAAAAAATAAATAAATAAAAAATTTTAATTTTGACACCGTACGAGTGTTTCCGAAGCACGTTTAACAAAAACTATTCTTCACAGCGCCTACATTCGTTCAGTTTCAATTGTTCATAATGAAGGTATAATAAACAAAGTTGAATATATATTCATTTTCAACACTTGGTTCATGAAATTTTTTTCATTTCTTTTTTTTTTGTTACATTAACGGCAACAGTATTGTAAAGTGTGTACTCAAACATTTTAATTCTTATCTTTAGTGGAAAATGACATGTTTCATTGTCTCAAGGTGAAAAAGGTTTATTAATATTCAATTTAACTGTTATCTATTTCGCGTAGGTTCTTCGATAACAAAAAATTGTAAGAACGTTTTTTAACTCATTATTGTGATACAACTCAAGTACAAAAATGAAAATAATTAATTCTCTTATTCGATCAATTCTATGGGTATACTTCATCGGTGAAATTGACGCTGGAAGTAAGTAGACTTTTTAAAGATTTTTATGAAATTGTAATACTTCAAGTTGGTATTTCTTCTTTCGTTTCAGTTTATTCATATAATAAATCTTTACATGTAAATACTTTAAAATCGATGTTTCATTTTCAAAAAAACTAATATATTTACTTGGGCTTTTTTTTAGGACCATGTATTTACGAAAATAATTTTGGTATCAGGCAGAATTGCAACTCAGAATCAAAATGCTCCAGTAAATGCACGTTTGACAACAGCTAGGCACAGGATTCTGCATCGGAAACGAATGCATTTGCGAATACTCGTAACCACGTATTTTACATAATACCAAACATCAACAATCGCATTGCGCTTCCAAAACTGAACATTTAAATTTCCCTACAAAACTTGTACTTTAAATTGAGTATAAAAAAAATGCTGAAAAACTTTTTATTACAACCGTTCTACAAAAAAGGTTTTTCAAAATGTTAGTATGGTAACAAATAGCACTAAATGCCTTTTCTCAATCCCAAGTGAGACGTGTAACCGTAAAGAAAGATTTTCTAGGCCCGCATCAGCTTTTCTTCTCCAGCGTGGCGACTCGGTTTTTTTTTATTGCGTGCGTTTGAGCTGAACCATAAAACCATCTGCGGTGCTCGCTTCGCTATATACTTGGTCCCAGTTTTTCCTCAGTTTTACAACGATATACTAAAGCCACGTATTTATTTTACATTTAAAAAAATGACAATATTATAATGTAAAATCAAGCCAGTTTCTCAGTGTGCTTTACCTGCTGAATCCGAAGTTTTTTTTTTCATATCACTCTGTCAAACTTCTACAATTGATTTGTCATAATGTAATTTTTTTTTTTTTTTAATTATATTAAAACAATTCACAAACAAATATTCCGTAGAATTTAAAATACATAATTAGTAAAAATGTTCGTATGGCTTAGTTGAAAATTATTAAATCATTTTTGTAATAAAAAAAATGTTAAATTTTTACTAAACTGGGCGACATAAAACGAGATATTTATTAAAATATTCTTCGGCTTCTGTATTTTTTGAAATTTCTGGGAAATGTGTTTAATTCAGATTTCCCGAACTCAAAAATCGAATAAAATTAAAAGAATATTATTTACAATAATAAATTAACGTTTATGCAACTAATTATCAATAAGTTAAATTAATGATTTTTATAATAAGTTTGATTGTAATGACGATGACCGGCGTGTGCGGAGGTTGTAAGAATGAAATAATTTTCTAAAAGATACTTTATTTTTTTATCGCAATTTTTCGTTTGCAAAAGAATATTATTAAATTCGTACTTCAACTTGTCCTTGCTGTCATCAGGTTGAAAAATAGTATAAACACGAAGAAGTACAAAAATGAGCTTACCCTGAGCAATTGTTAATTTGGGTTTGCTCAGAGCTTGCTAATTTTCGACTCCCTCAAGAGTGTAATATACTATTCTCCAAATCTATTCGAAGTCTGCTGACTCTACCGAATATCAATATCAACAATTTTTTCAATACTTTCAATAAACTTCCACCACAGTTACATGTAGCAATTACACGGGTTCACCGATACGTCTTCCCTAATTATTTTACACTTTATTAGATTGGATTTAGATGGCAGTAAAATTAAACCTTGGGGATATTAAACTGTTGTAGTTTCGGTACTCGTATAAATCACTTCGAGCTCTCTGAAACGACTCTGTAACAAAATCGCGGTGGTCTCGAATGATTGATACACGGTACATAAATTCTTTATTACACGCGTATTTACAACTCGTGACATTAAATCCACTCGCGTCTCGTTTAAAATAAAATTTTAATGATTTCAGCATTAAAGTGCGAACACTGGTTGAACCGAACTCTGATAAATTGGAAGTTGAATTGCCTCGAAAAAAAATTTTTTCATGGATTTAAACAAATATTCAATCTTCAAATATTTTAAAAAATACGGTCAAATTTTTTATAACGTTGAAAATAATATTAAAAACAATAATCTGTCTTTACAACCTATAAATTTTTGTATGTATGTGTGAAAAAAAATTCTAATTACAACCCATAAATCTTTTTACAAATATAAACAGATGATAAGTTAGCTTCAACCATTTGATTTTTAAAATAAAATTTACGTATTCAAAACAATTCTAGAGGTTTGATTTTTACAATTTGATAAATTTTATTTTATTGAACATTTTTTCAAAAATTATTTTACAATTTTTTGATGTAAAATTATACGACTGTAAAGTATTAAATGAAATAGTTTTTAGTTTTCAAAATTCTATATGAAAAAAATTTTTTAAATTAAAATACTTTACCGTTGAAACAATAAATAAAAAGCATATGTAAAAAAAATTTACAAATGAAGTCTTGTAAATCCCCGCAGGGCCTTAATTAAAGTGCAAACACGTCCGCAGCTTCGGGCGTCACTCATAAATCTCCCGTGTTCAGCGCTGCATCTTCTACGGGTAATGAGGTCCCGACTACCCGCGCCAGGATAAATTGTTTCCGCAAAATCATCAACATGCGATCGTACTGACACGTTTATTTAATAACATTCGTTTCAAAATAACTTGACGTTATTTATTTTAGCCCAAAATAAACTGTTTTTTAAAGTTTTGTCAGTGAACAATGTTAAAAGCTTGATATATTATCGTGTTTTAGCGAGGGGTAGATAAAATATGATCGAATGGAAAAAGTTATTAAAAAAAAACTTTTTATTGCTTCTTGAGTTAAAAATTGTGTCTTTCATCGAATTTGAATATCTGTTCTACATGCAAACTTCCAATTTTTAATCTTGAAAATAGTAAAAAAAATTCTTCGATTCAAACGAACCTTTTACGAAAATTTAAATTTCTCCTTGTTGAGAGTAAACTCGAAAAAATATTCGAAGAGTAAGCGGAAATTTCAAAAAGGTGAATTTGGATTCAGCAATTCATATCAGCCGGAGATATCGAAAAAGCATGCAAATATCCAAATGAATATTCAATGGTGCGTGTACACGGACGAATTGAAAGTTTCAGAAAGAAGAGGAAAGTTACGTTTTTCCACTCTGATTTTTCATTTCTCTTTCGAGTGCGGTGTATAATATTGACTTGCCTGCTCGTGGGGGTGAAAAATTCTTCTCTTGCACACGAAGATAAAAAAAAAAAATCAACCACGCACTTTTATTGAGAGTCCATTAGCTACTACGTGCATCTTCCTTGAAAATTTATTTTCAGAACGTGGTAAATTGAAAATTTTGATGACTTTCAGTTTTATAATTATTATTTATCTTCATATTTTTAAAAGAAAAATTGAAAATTTATTTTTTACACTAAATGTCTAAGTTATAATTTTAGTAGTTTTCTTTGAACCATTACAAATTACTAAATTAAATTTTTTTATATTATCTTACTATTATATGTTAATTTTTTTTTTTTTTCCTCAGAATCGATTTTATTGTTTATAAATTATAAATTAATAAAAATGAAAAAATCATAATAATTATTTGTATAAAAGTAATGATTTTTTTTACTAATTTTTTTCTTTTAAAAAGGTGCAAGAAATGCTCTCGAAGTTTTTTCTTGTTCAAAGCAATAAATTATTTTCATTATTCCTGTCATTACTATTTGTTTATCCATTTATATTGTAAATAAACTAGATTCATTTTACCACTTAATATTACCAACAAAATACCCCTTATCAAAGTATTTGAAACAAACGAACAGCAATCAATTTGTTTAAACATTCGTTATCGTAATAAAAGGAAATAAAAAGTAGCGTAACAGTCATTTTTTATTATTTTTTTTTTTTAAATCCTCGAGCAACATTAAATTTGCTCGAGAGGGGAATAAATTATGCATGCACGTCGGATTCCTCTCAGACCTTATTACGATAAAATCGGATTTATCGGGGCGGCTTCTTATTCGAGAATAGAGCTGCCGCAGCTCGCGCCACTCGGGGGATGTGTGCCTATATATACCAGGCATGCATGTTTGACTTGCAAAAGAGCACCGCCACGAGGATGTATGGAGTTAGTTGGGTGTGCATAATCTTGATAAAAAGAAGTAGAAAGAAAATTGAGGCCTGATTGATTCGTGCCGATGCTCTCCTTCTACTACCTGCGGTCTTACACCGTTCGTAGATAATTCAAGATGGCGGGAATCGATTCTTCGATTCGATCTCGAAGATTTTTTTAAGTGCAAAATCAGATAAAATGTAATTTTTGTTATAAGCTGTTTATTTATTTTTTTTTTCTACCAAACTACTCTGGTAAAATCGGAAAAATGTAGGTAAATTAAAAATTTTTTAATACATTGACAAATATAATCTTCATTCTCATTTCATTTTAGCTTTGTAATTCATCAGAAAAAAAAAAAAGAAAAATTTTGATTTTTGAAATGAAAATCTATAATTTTTCCACAGGATGCTAAAAAGTATGCGTCAGAAATTGTATTAAATGATTTTTCTTATTATTTATTCAAAATTCTTCAAATTACTATAAACTTAAGCAAAATCATGTCCTCAAGTTTGGCGCCCCCCAAAAGATGATTTTCAGAAATGTCCCCCCGAACCATGCCCCAGAATGACACCCCTAAATTTCACGTTTTACGCATGAAACTCATCAACCTTGATAGAAAATTGATCAAAATTACGAGTTCACCACTGGGAATGAAATAAATCATTGGATTTCAGATCAACATCACTCAAAACTACACTTAACATCAGCTCCACAGCAGAAGATCATGAACAAAAAACTCAACTGAGGTTATCTTCGCCGTTTCGGCCGTCGAGTGGTTTTTTGTAAAAACTAGGTTCACTTTGAAAGCTCAAATATAAATTTTCTGCATGTTTCAACTCACCAAACTTTTTATAAAGTGTGTAAAAATGATGTTTAAATTTTTTTTATGCGTAGACATCAGTGCAATTATCAAGGTAAACACAAAAAGTAGTAAATAAAAATGGTGCCATCTAGGGGACAAACGTTAAACTTGAGCTTGTCCTGATGTCATTGCGGGGACAAAATAGTCTCAAATGTTCCCTCAATAAGCGGCACCCCTCAATAAATAATGAAAAGAGATAAATTCATGGTAAAAATTAATATAAATATTTTGTTTAAGGTTTTAAGTAATAGAAAAAAAAGTTTATAAGTTTTTCAATGAATTCTACGCTTTGCAATCGATAAAACTAAAGTATACATCTTTTGACGATATCTCGAGATTTTCCTAAAGATGCCAAACTACTTTTGGATGTTTTGAAGCTTTTCACATCTCTTAGAGGTGATTTTTGAGCTAGTTTTGAGCATATAATCATATAAAATTTTCTGTTTGCTACAGTAAAGTTTACTAAATGAAGAATATTTTTTCAGGGTTTAAAGTGTGATTTTATAATAAGTGAGATGGGGTGCCATTGTGGTGGACATTTACGCTACGGTCCAATAATCGTTTACCTTATTTTTTCAATGAACAATGTCTTACGAAAATCTAATATTATCAATTTCAACACCAGATCTTTTGATGATTTACAATTTGTTATTTAAATATTTATTTAAAAAATTAATAAAAAGAGAAAAAAAATGTGGAACGCTTCACGATTTTGCGTGTCATCCTTGCGCAGGGGCCATGCTAATCTTCTCTGTATCGTTCCAATTTTAGTATATGTACTGCCGAAGCAAGTACAGGGTTCCTTGCTCTGGCTCCGGTATATATACCGATCGTCATCTCGTTTGAGCGCTTACGGAGGTGACTAAAATTCGGTAGCCACCTAGTGGCCAGTCACCAAACTACTCTGCCTAAAGGTACTTTTAAGGTCCCGCCGAAAGAGAATACCGTATTCAGTGATGAAATTTTCGATGATTCGAGATACGTGATTTTATAATAAATAAGAGGGATTGCCCGTGTGGTGGACATTTACGCTACTGTCCAATTATCTAAAACATTTACCTTATAACATTCAAAATTCATTATTTTTTAAAAATATTTTTTGATTTATCGTATTAAATTTGAGAAATTCTTATCAAGTTAGATATTTATAATAATATTTATACTGATAACTCATGTATTAGAACTGATCATTAAAAAAAAATGACAGTTTAATAAAATTTGCAGCTTTTTTTTATTGAAGGTTGCTACAGATTCATTTTGTACAAGCTAACCATCCTCATTTAGAAAAACCGCACTTAAAACATTGTTCAGAGAAAATAACAAAATTATACAACCCTACTTTATTAAAAATAAATTCGTTAAATCAAAATTGAAAATCTTTTATTTGTGCAGCAAAAATTTTTTCTATAGTCAGAAATGTAACTAATAATTTCATTTTAGATAAGGTCTGCTTGCATTTTCAATCGCTATATTTACTTCTATCACATCTCACGATCGAGGACTTTTTAAAATTGTCGTGTTACAAGATAATATTCTGGTGTTCGACTTGCTGACTTTTTTTAACAAACAGTGATTTTTTTCAAGAAAATAGAAGTAAAATAATTTCATGAAGTGCACACCAATAAAAAATAGTATAATGATTTTTTTTTATTTCAATAAATAAATAATATGATGTTTTGATGTTTAAAAAATGTCCAATGAAATAATTTTTAGATTATTTATAAGTCGATCCAATCTTATTCTGACTCAAATGAAAAATCTAATATATTCAATTTTTAGTGTAAAGCTTTAAAAAAAAAAAAAAAAAAATTCAAATAAATAAAGAAAAATCCGTAAATATTAATAATAAACACGTGAAGAAAGAGAGAACGAGAGTGGTTTATAAGCAGCCTGCAGTGGTTCAGGGACCATAAACCTTTGGAATTTTTCCTTGCGTGCGCCAACGACACACAATATATTTCTTTGGAATTACCCGGGACCCCTTCCAACAAATCTTGTCCGAGCTTCTTCTGCACCGGGGAGAAGCTTTCGGGGCTCGTTTATCTTGACTCCGACTTCAAGTTGTTGTGTGCATCGTTATCGAGCTTTAAATTTTCTAACGGCTGGCCTGAATAAACTCATAAACAATGCAGTAACACTGTTTTATTTATTGTTTCCTTTTTTTTATTTATTTATAATCTTTAATAATAATAATAAAATTTTTAAAAATTAATAACAGTAAAGTTGAACAATTAAATATAAAAATTTCTTTTTTTATGGAAATTTTTCGAATAGTTATTAATTGATCAAAGTAAATAAATAAAAATAATTAATACTCGCAATTGAAATTAAGTATTTGATAAATATCTATAAAATTTTGTATAGTTAAAACGTTCACTTCGTACACTCATCCTTTTATTGTTATTTTTCATTTAATTTCATCATTCCTAATAAATTGAAAAATAAATTAAGCAAATTAAGAGATTAGTCTGATTGTTGTTAAAGTCTTACGAAACTTATTTTAAATTTTTATCTACTATAAGCATCAGTGATATACTCATTCATACATAATCATGACTTCTTATTTAAAAAAAATTTTTTTTTTTAATCAGATTTTTAGTTTAGATTTCCCAAACTCACTATCAATTTTAAGTAACTTGAGATTAATGGTATCATATACTAAGTTAAGAAAAAAAATTTAAGTAATATAATTAATATCAACTAATAAAACAATAATGTGTAGGAAAAAAAACACACACACGAACCTTGTGTGGTACAATATTTCTTTCAGAAGTGTAGATCCCATAAAAATTAATTAATAAAATTTTCTCATTAAAAATAATTTTTTATTATGATAACTAAAGGAACAAAAAATGCATTTTAATTTACGTAAATCATACCTGTACATCATATCAAAAATTTTTAATTTGGCTTCAAATTTCTAACGGATTGATTGAAAGGTTTCGAAAAGTTTCAAAATGTCAACCAAAGGTATTTCGTGCAACCGTGAAACAATAGCCAGCTTCGTTGATGATAAAAAGAGAAAAAAAAAAGTATAAACGGAATCACGTTTGATGAAATGGTGGCGTTCGCGAAAATACCGCCGAAAATTGCAACATGCAGATAAAAGCCAAAAACGAGTAGTTTTTCACATTTTCACTCTAGTCGATCCTTTTTGAGGGATTTTCGTGCGAAACCGAGACACGCGTTTCAATTTGAAAAAGTGGAGAGACTTTTGATCAAACTCGTACGAGAAAAATCAATGTATCGCTAGTTTAAAAATTTAGGGAAAAAGTTGAGTTTAGAAATCGAGATCTCAGTGTGAAATAAGAGAAAAAAAAAATATTTTACTTATAAATTTATTTTAAAAATTTTTTATTTTTGTCCATAATTGGGGAACATTTTTTTTCTTTCAACGAAGCGTTGAACTTACGCCAAGTTTTACAACTTTTTTTAGTAAAAAAGTCTAAAATCGAGTACTAAAGCATCAATATTCTAGTTGGAAAAAACTATTATTTATCAGTCAATAAAATAATCTGATTTTTTTTTAATTATCTCAATACTATAAAAGCTCAATATTTTTTTCAAATAATTTTATTGATTTTTTGTGCACAGTGCCAAGAATGAAAAATCAATGGTGAGAGCTCTCAAGCAATCTTGAAAATGACACACATAACAACAGAATGATAGAAGCTTTTAACGGAAAACAATGATGTCATTTGTTTTCTCACCTACGTGTATAATAGACTCGTACATACACTCTCTCTCTACTTTTTTTTTCATCCAAAAATGACCTGATTACTATCTTGCAGAATTACATAGGCAAAATGTTTCCTCGAAAACTTCAACACGTCAATTTATACAATAGATCGATTTTTGTTGCTGATTTCTTGTTGTAACAACTAATTATAAACTTTTAACCATCACTTGCCAAACTTACGATAAACAAACAAAATGTAATTAGATCTATTTAACTGTACTGAAATTAATACAACAGAAATAATAAGTATTTTTTTGAAAAAATAGAATAGTTTAGAGTCAAAATTTCTAAAGTAGGCCTTCTTTACATTTTTTTTTTCAATCAGCTATTACTTTGAAAATACTTAATAAAAGTTTAAAAATTTTTGATGGTTGGTATGAAAATATTTAAAAAACAAAAATACATTATTATTTTATGAAAAAAATCTCATTTGTTTATAATTAGTATATTTCGATACAGGTCGAACAGAGTTGGTTTACAATGAGCTTGGGTATCACCCCTGTACGGCCACATTTTGAAATATATTTTTCCGCATAAGACACTGAAATCAAAAGGCAAAGGTCCGATTTTGAGGTTAGAATGCGAAAAAAGACCAATTTTTCAATAGTTTGCAAAAACTGAAAATTTAAGTGACTTCTTACATAGATAAAATTAAATTTTTTTCGGCATATTAAACCTTAATAACTAAACAATTATGTCTTGCTCCTTAATCTCGGCAAACCCTGCTTCGCTGTTTGGTGCCGCTAGGCGGCTTTTAACATACCTTTGAGGGACCTTATAAGATCCCTTCTTTGAGACGAAGAGCCTGTATTTGTTCCTTTTTTGGCTAAACAAAAAAAAATAAAAGTTTAAGAGTTGGAAAAGGCTACTAAGCAACTAGGTAAGCGATAAGTAAACGTTTTTGACACTTTTCAATGAGGTTGAACAAACCGACAAGCGGTCAAAGGCTAATTTTACTAACACTCGCTAATTTGAAAACGAAACTTTGAACATTAATTTTAGTTATTTATTTTTGTTTAATAAGTTCATAAATAAATATTAGACTCGCACAAAAAATTCCACTCATTAAAACAATCAACTGGTTTCCAATATAACCGATCGGTTCGAATTTTAAATGAAGATCTTTCGGTTCATAGGACTCCAAGTACTTCTTTCCATTACTTATCGAATCCTGAATTCCTGATTCGAGTATTTTCTGAAACTTTTTATCGAACTGTCTGATGTAAGGCGAACCCTTTCCGTAAATGTACACAAAAAAGTCACTGAGCAAAATGGGATAAATAAGTTTCATCAACGGTGGCTTGTGTTCGCCAGAGTACTTCCGGATCATGTACTTGGAGTAAATGGCGGAATGGAAGCAGAAGCAGTTCTTCCAAACAACCATTTTTCTGAATCCATCGGTTTTGAGTATTTCTTCAGATTCTGAATAACTTTGTCGTCCAGTTTACTCTCTATCGCGGTTTTGTCGATGTACAAGGTCAACGAAGGACGCTCTATTTCCCTCATAACGTCGTATCTGACTTCTTCGTTCTTGATTACGTCGTCGTTGGTGAACACAGCGAATATCACGCTGGAGTATTTCATCGAGAACACAGCCAGAATAATGTAAATCGCCCTATCGAGTCGTTTGACCGGTCTTCTCGTCACTACCATTCCGAACAACAATCCAAATACGTAAAATGGCGTCCACAATTGCGGAGATAGATTCCACAACTTCTTCATCGACAGTATATTATCAGGGTCGTGAAACAGGAGTAGAGGAGGCGATACCCGATCTTCAGTCTGACCTTGGAACCAGTGAAATGTATCGGGGCTACCAGGTGCTTTTCTGACTACTCTGCCCGCCAGCAGACCCATTTTGTAGTGGTACTCGAGCTGGGCCCCCAAATTGTGACAAGACGTGGATATGTCCACTTCGCCCCTTTCGATTTTTTCGAAAACTTAACCGTCTATGATGGTGTCGTTGTGGGTTTCTACGTAGTCGAGGGCAAAGTTCAAGGCTGCGGATGTGAGTTTGAGAAATCCGTAATTGACACCGTTTATCGATGGGACATCCGAATCGTTGACATACTCGATGTGAGGTGGTTTTCTGTAAAGTAGCATTCTTATTTTCTGACCGTTCATGTTGGCTAGTTTGGTGGGGAAGATTTGTTCTGAACTTTGCCCTTTGGATTGATACATAAAATCGAAGAATGGATTGTAATTAAAGACAAGTAGATCGTTTCAGAATTTCAAAGCCCAGACATCGGCAAATAATTTTTTTAAATCAATATCTAGTGATGAAGAGTTACCAAACAGTATTATCAGACACTTTGTTCTAGGTGAGGTACTCAGTTCAAAAATGAAGTGTAAAATTTCTATCATTTTTTCAGCGGTGGCATTTTGAACATTTTCAAGTACAACGTGTAAACCTGAACTGACAGCTTCTCGAGAGTTCTTCCAGTGTCTTGATCAAAAACTTTTGTTTTTGCAATATCAACATTATAAGCTGGTACTTCACGGGTAATTTTTTTATAAATCAAATCGAGTTCTTCAGAGTTAACGGTTATTCCAGTCCTGAAAAAACTAACTTGAGATGAACGAAGTTTCAAAATTTTGCTGATGATTTGATCAAATGCATCGTTATTTTGTAGGCATCTAATTTCCCAAGCGAAAACTGTCAAAATCACAACTATGTAGCGATACATTTTGATACTGAACTGTAACAGTGATGTAGCAACATATTTTTTAAACATGAATGCAAGCATTCAGCAAAAGTAAAACTTCAATTACAAATCCTAGAAAAAAATAAAACAGAGTAAAAATTACAAAACAAACATCACCTACAATGTTTGCTTTGTTATACGTAACCTGGTCTGATTGCTTTGCAGTATAAAAAAAGGAATAAACACAATTCCGAATAAAAGAGATACCAGAAAAAATTTCATGAAACTAGTTTAATTGAGCAGAATTTGGACATCATAATCATTTGTTTATTATTACAAAAAAACTGAAAAATTTACTTGAAATTTTGGTAGTTTAGGATTGTTAGATCTTACGCGAGCTCTACATTACCGCAGTAATGACATCAATTACCAACACGAGATTTATCGCAGAAGGACTCTCGTCGTTTGTCTTCATTATCGTCTTAATTAAGGATTAACCAGAGTCGAAATCGCAAGCCGTGTTAGAGCCGAAATTCAAATTTTCAAAAGAAATTTATCGATTCTGTATTCTTTGAAATTGGAACAAGGGCGATAAGCAATTGATACAAGCTCGCTGATGCATAAACAAAGTTGTTCACAAACGTACCTTTAGCAGAGGCATCTTCAAAGATAAGTTTTTCGAAACCATCGAAGCGTAGGGAAATCTTCTTTTTTGTAAAATCATTTTCAAATTGAATTTGTGAATTCAAGCGTTAATATACAGATAAACGTAGACGTCCAAAGCCAGTTACAAAGCGGAAGTGACGCACTGTTTAATGGTCGGAACTTCCCGCTAATGTAGTGCTTGCGAGGGTTTGCTGCGGCTTCGCAACCGCGCTTGGTACGTGCACCTGCCCAACTACAATAAACTTCGGTAAAGCTTCGTGCGGCACTGTACTATACTCTACTCGTTTGAAGATTTTCGTCAAAATCAAAAAGACATTCCTGGGTTTTTAGGAAGTTTAATTCCAAATTGAGTTGTTTACATCTGTTGGATGATGTTGGTTGATTCAATAGTATTTTACTTTGGTTACAGTTTTAAAGGATACTAGATAGTAAGAGAAATGTTTAAGAAGTTGAATTCTGAATTTAGTAAACCTTGGTTTAAACATGAAATACAGTTAAAGATTAAAATATCAAAAAAATCTTCTAATTTTGCACTTTTCTAAATTCGAACTGAACTTGAAATTTATTTTAATGTCTCATCAAGACAATAATAATTTTGATTTGAAGAAAAAAGATTCTGAAATACCAAAAATTTGAAAACTCATTTTTCAATATTGAATTTATTTAAAAAAAAAAACAAAAAAAAATAGATTTTTTATTGTTGCATTAAACTTTCGTTTAAACTCGTACCATATTCATTTTCGAGTAAATCTTCCATTTACTTGTTTATTTACCAAATTCAAACTTAATTTTAATTAAATCCAAAATTTTTATATCTTTTCAAAAAAAATTTTTTTTAATGAAGCTTAAAAAAGTCAGTCTAAATTAGCCTATTTGAGATCTTAAAAACTTTTTTAAAACTTATAACTTTTTCGGTCCAAATAAAAATCTGATATGAAATAAACAGCCTAAAAATGGGTAAATAAACTTAATATATCAATAAAATACAATCACTTTCATCTCGACTTTCATAATATCAAAACTAGTGAAAACACATATTATACATATAAACCATGGAGCATATTAATTGTCAATTAAGTACTTTTGATACCAAAAATTCACATCGATTTTGAGATTTCTGAAATGGGCTAATTTTGGTCTTTAAAAATTCAAATACTCATTCGTATCAAATTTATTGCCGGTTAATAATTCAAAACTCAGCAATGCAGATATTTATTCTGGTAAAGCGATTGGAATGTTTCGTTCAAGCCTCTCGGTAGTTTCAATTTTCAAAACTCTCTCCCCAAAGCTTTCAGTAAACAAGTTTCTAAAGCTCACGAGTGAGTAAATCGCGGAATTCGGCGAATTCTTCCATTCGAGCCCAATATTGTAGAGCATCATCTCGATAATTAGTTTTGCAATACTTCATTATTCTTCATTTCAAAACTTTTATTTATTTTTTATTTATTTTATAAAATTTTCTTTATTTGCAGAAGAAGAAAGTAATGTTGAAAAAACAATAAACAGGGAAGTCATAAAAGTCGTGTATACTCACAATGCAAATATCAAGCACACGGGGGTGGCTGCGGTGCGAGGGAAACATCTTGTTTACGCGGGTAGCATGTGCAGTTACACTAAAACTGGGTAAGAAACTTTTTGCTAAGAGTGAAAAAAATAAACAAAAGTAATGAATAAATTTAAAATTCTACAACCCCGTACAATTTACTTACAGTCTTTTTATAATCAAGAAAATGACAGTTTTACTTATTTATTGGTTTATCAAACTTGATTTTTTAGTTTTAATTATGTATTTATTTTTATCTTATGGGTTTGGCAGTGACAGTCTCTACTTAAAACTGAGGTTGACTTTCAGTAAAATGATGTATACATATAAAATGTTTTAAACATAGAAATTTTATCTTTTCTTGTGCTAGAGGCTTTACTGTATGTTTGATTTAACCTGCACTAATTTGAAGAAAAATTTATAACAGCTAGTTCAAAATATTTTACCATCATAAAAATATACCTATCATTCAAATCATTTTATTTCACTAGGGTCCTAAAAATTTCAAAATTTATAATACTTATTGTGTTGCATTATCGGTTGTAGAAAATATCTAAAAATAATCAATGCATTTTTTTTATTTGCATAAAAAAACAAAAATACAAAGAGTTACAGTCACCTAAACTTTTTAACATTTAAATTAAATTAAAATAAAACCTTGTATTGCCTGGTACTTGAAAATTACAAAGATATTGTGTTGACCATTAGAGTTACATGTTAGACTCCGCAGCTACGGCTGTGTTGCGTATTTAAATTTATATTTTTGTCGTCTGAAGAGGAGGGATGTTCCCTCGAAACGTAATGTAAATAAACTAAAATATTAACTATACAACATCTTGTTTATTTCAATGCCTGGATAATCAATACAAGGTCAACACAATATCTTTATAATTTTTAACATTTAATTTATCCATATAAATACACTTTAGATGTAATTTGAATTGATAACGTCAAGATTCAGTACGATTTTGTAGTTTCAGAAACAAATTTCTTTGATAAAATTTGTATGTAAAAAAAACAATAACAAAAGAATCTTTATATACCTTTCAAATTGTATGGATGTAGTTGATTTTAGGTATCATGAAACAATGATAAAATCAACTCTTAGATGCAAGTATTTTTTATGAAATTTTAAGATTCAAAATTCATCCTCTCTAAATTTCATTAAATAAGTATGCGTAAAACCGTAGTTTTAAGATAGTACAAAAAATTAATGTTTAAATGCTACACGTAAAACAGTTTCGTTGAAAATTTAAGACTCCTCGACACTGTGAAGAGTAACAGAGGGAGTCGGATAACACAGGAGAAGAGGAAACGCCCGCGGTCAGCGTCACACCAGGGTGGAAATTCTGGGAACATGTGATACGAATTCGCAAGCGTATCCTACTCGTACTTGGACCCGAAGTGTCCTCTTCTGATGGTTGCTGATGAAAATGTTCGCCTGTAAATTGTTTAAATGTCATGAAGACACATGTGTTCATCAACAAATTTAAAGGAAACTGTAAGGGTTTTTCATATCAGACGGCCCTTAAACGTTCGATTTTAGCTGAAAACAAGTCGCTGGATCCCATTCTTTTAAGTGGAGGATCGATGAAAATTTTTTTTTTTAATAAATTTATATGTACAAAATTTAGGTAGTCAAAGCGGTTTGAAAAAAAAAAAAAAAAAAAAAAAAATTGAAATAAAAACTTTATTAGTCAATAATCATGGAATTTGACAAAAATTATTTGATTAAAAATTTATTTTAGAATAACCATGTTGATGTCACGATTCTTAGTATTTGAAAAATTATATCTCCTGTAATTTTGATCAAAAAATCATTCAAAAAATTTTAAAATTCATTGAAAATCGAGAAATTAAAAAAATATATATTTCTAATAAGCCGTCATCTTCTCTATTCTAAGATGACTTTTCTTTTACTTATCAAGTGCAAACATTCATGTCAGTGACTCACGTTAACAATTTTACCAGGAATTTAAAATCCAAATTTCAAAAAATTTTTAATACCAAAATATTACATTATTTAAAAAATTTATTTTAATTTATTCTGTTTAAAAAAAAAAAAAAATAAACTTTTAATACAAAATTTTGTTTCCAATATCTATTTGAAATTCAAAGTACCAGAAATCTTGGAGGCCTTTGGAAAATTCAAAATCAAGCATTCGGCACGACGTTTCAGATCAAAGCTTTGCGTGGGAATGAATATCGAGGCTTTGTTTTCGCAAGCCGCAAAGAGCCATAATCCACGTGTCGTTCGCACAAAGCTCGCCGCGTTTATTCGCGCTCGACTGTGTTTAATTTACCTACCCCCGTAGGCTCGCCGTCTTTGATCGACTGTGGAAAAACATTCTTAAACTGTATTTTTCTCGTGGCAAAATGACGAGTCCAGGAAGCGTACGACAACTTATCGAATCGTATGTCTTTTTTGCAGACTTTTTTTTGAAATATTAAAAGCATTTTTTTCATAATTCGATTTTCCTAAGATTTCATAAAGAGAGTTTCATTAGTTTATAAAAAAAAAATTTCAGTAAGCAATGAAAGAATTATCGAAAGTTTTAATATTTTTGCAAGTGGTTTAGTCATGCTCTTATTTAATACAGTTACCTGTATGTTTGTTTATTTGTATCTTATTATTAAAAAAATTAACCAAAAAACTAAAATTAAACCCCTGTTACCTTTTTTAAAAAAAGATAAATTTTAAAAATTCGTGGAATATAAAACAAAACGAAAGAAAAAAAAAATGTTTTTCTTTTTTCATCGATTTTTCAAGATAAAACAGACGCTCGTGGTATTATGTCGTTTTGTTTTCTGCTCTCCGGTTTTTGCTTCGAACGCACGAGTAAATAGTTTATTTACCACGCGATCGAAGCACTCTATAGTACGAACAAAAAATAGAACTCAATTTTTTAAATATAAACTTTCGTCGATTCTACAATCGAATTTCACTAAAAATAAAATAATTGTTATTTTTCATTAATGGTACTTTGGTCTACTAATGGTTATTTTTTTTTTTATTGAATCTTCAGAGTTACCCTAATACTAATAAGAACAATTTTTGCGTTATTAAGTGTAACACGAACAAACCCTTTCAATGATATAGCTTTTATAATAAAAAATGTTAAAACTTTTTTTTTAATTGATGAGAAAATCATTAGTCTTTGATTCTCACAAAAAAGTTCATCCATTTCCACAATTACTTATCATTTTCGAAAAAATTTCTTCACTAGCATCTTTTTTTACCAATTACTGGTATTTGAGTCAAAACTGGGTCGTAAGCTAGTCTCATTACAATTAAGATAATGGTAATAAACAAAGACTTTAAGACATGAAAGTTTTACAAAACAACTTTTTAAACAACCAAGCAAACCATGTAATTATACAAATAGCTGGAAATAACAGTTTGAGTCGAGATTAAGTTCTCAAAGCAATATTCATTATCGTCCACTCCTGAAACTTGTCTCGTACAATAAAGGACAACAAACAGGACTTGGTCCTTATTTTTGAGAAACACAATTCACAAGCTGATAAAATTTTGGCAATTCCCGTGACGCTCGAGCCAGTGGATTATATCGAACGACCGACCGAGCCAGCGTAGCCCCGGTGATTGAACGATTAACGCTCGCGTGAGCCTGGCCTGAGACCGGCCAATCAACGTCCTTAATCTTGTAGGCTCGATCAATTATCGTTGGCAGAGTCCCTCTGTGTTTGCGTTCTAATCCCCGCAGCCAAACACAATAACTCTATTCAGTCGTGGGGACCAGGTTGGTTCGAGGAAAGAAAATTATTTCTCGGTTCGAGTAACGCAAGACTTTTATTTCTTGATACGAGTCGAGCGTTTAATAAAGGTAAAATGTACAAGTATTATCTTACAATACAATGTGGTCATGGTAAACTTAACAAAATTTAATAAAACAGCTAAGTACATAATAGTTTTCATCAATTTTTTAGTTCTAAGAGTAGTAGTAGAAGTAGTAGTGTCTAGGTTGTCGTCAGTCGCGAGTTTATGATTTACAAGTTTTTACAAAGGTTCTTTCTGTCGTGACTCCTGGCCGCTCGCAGATCACACAACAGTGTTTTTCTGCAGTCCGGATCACACTTTGGCATCGTTGGCGTATCTCTGTAGTAATTCCTAGAAAAAAAAAAACGTTAGAAATGAATTTTTAGAATTTTCTTTGTTTTTTTTTTTAATATGTGTACATACCTGTAATAAACGTCAAACAGAGTTCGGTTTTCCGACAGTCTCTGGATGAGGTTGTCCCAGTCTTGGGGTAGCAGTGAGTCCATGTTGTACTCGCTTCTGGCTTCGTAACTCTTGTACCACTGTGGATCGTCGTAGACATTCGCGTCATCCAAATCCATTGTCCATGTTTCGAAATCAATAACAGCCTAAACAGAGCAAAATAAGTAAATACAAAAAACAATGAATGATTTAGTTATTGTACATATTCATTAACAATAACAGTTATCGGGTTGGGATGAGAAATAACTAAATTTTTTAGATTTTATGCCAAATTATAGTGCAATACATCTGATTAGTCCCTAAATAAGAAAGCAAAAGAAAATTTCGAACATTTTCAATCCATTCAAAGATAAAAATTATAAAATTAATATTCTTTACCATCGGTCGGTAAAACAGTAACATTCATAACCTCTCACAAATACATCAGTTCAAAAAAGCACTTTTTGAAGGTAATTACAATATAAAGTTAATTCCATTTGTAATACAGGCTCTAAAGTTATGAACTGTTTTTGAAATTTCAGATTTTTTTTCAAAAAATAAGATAATAGCTTTTCACAAGTAATTTATAATGGTCTTTACAGTCTAGTTAAACATGAAGTTCATTAGATCCTTACTTAAAGTTACCCCTGAAGATCTAAAATGAAATTAGTTTTACAAAACTTTTTATATCCAAAACTCAAAACATCTAAGATAATAGTTTTCAAAATAAGATCCTATAAAAACAAAAAGATCATTTCATCTCACCCTAGTTGTTTTGGGTCGGTCCCCATCAACATAGTAAATTCTATAAGCAGGATTGCAGTCCTTCCAAGGCGTGATAGAGGGTGCGATGTAAGCCACGTTTACGGGTCGTTTGAAATCCGTGGTGTCGTAAAAAACTTCAAATTCGTCGAAGTGAGAGTGACCGTAAAACTGTGCCATGATCGTCGCCTCGTACCTATCAGAAAACGTTACTGAATTTCAATCTCATCATAAAACGTACAACAAACACCCTAACAACTTTACCTGTTGATGATGTCGTAATAGTTCTTGGACCACGTTTTGAGACAATCGTAACGTCCTGGTGGCACGTGGTTGATGATGTGGACTCTTTCCGAGTTCTTCTCAGCACTGTCCAGCTCGCTTATCAACCAAGCCAGCTGGTTCAGAGGATCCGTGCTATTCAGCATGAGGAAGAAGTTGCTTCTCTCGCAGTAGTTTCCGTTGACCGAAATTACTCTCAGTCCTGGTCGCACCAAGACCGAGTAAAAACCGCCTTTTCTCACCGTCTCCAGAGCGTAATCCGGTAGCCATCGACTCCACTGTAACGCCAACTCGTCGTAAAGGTACGACATGTCTCTGTCGGGTATGAAACTTGGTGGTACGAAGCTGAAAGATGTCAAGTAATGTAAGAAAAATTGGTTTTTTTTGCTTTTAGGCTTTTTTTAATAATCTTTTACTTTTTTTTAAATACCTGTCCATGGGAAAACTTTCATGATTTCCAACAGCAGGTAATATTGTAGTGTTTCCAAAGTATTTTGCTATCAAACCAGTAGTTACCTTCAGATTTTCCAAATTTTCCTCCCGCGACTGGTTGTAAATGTCATGCGGAGGTACGTCTCCGGTCCATAGTATGTAGTCAATGTCCTGTAAAAACCCAAATTAACATAAAAAACTGTGATTACATAATTACAACTGTTATTTTCTAAACAAAGTTCTTGTAATAATAATGAAGTTCTTCAGAATAATTTTGTTTTGCTACTACTTTTGAGATACTTTTTCATTAACTAAAAAGAAAAAAATGAATTATTTTTCTTGACTTCTTAAAACTTTTATAATTTTGTCCTTATTTTAATTTAGTTTTAAAAAAATGATAAGTAACGTCCGCAATCTATAAGCTGCAGCCCAGATTTTAAGGATCCAAAAATAGAAACAATAAGACCCTACCTGCAACCCGCACACCTTTTTCGCAAGAATAAAAGAAAAATAGTTAAAATCAGAAAAATCTTTTTTTATAAAACCACATAGTCTCTGTTATAAAAAAAAAAAAAAAAAATTATTTAAACCCAATATTTAATCTGAAAGTTTATTAAAAAAAGAGCTAGAATAAAGATGCTCTGTATAACCCGAACTTCGATTTTTAGACTTTAAAAGTTTACTTTTTGCCACGGCTTATACGTGTACGTATATAGTAGCTGGATAACCAAACAATACGAAATCATCAAAAATTAATGAAAAAATGATAAACCTGATGGGTGTCAATAATGTGCTGAAAAGCATTCTCTATAAGCCGCTTCGGCGAGTCGCACTTCCGGTAGTCACCCCACTTTCCCGCAGCGGTGCGTCTCGATCTCGCCCAGCCGGTCGACGCCCGGCAGCACATGGGAAAGTCGCAGTCGGATTCCGAACCCGGCTGGTAGTACGGGTCGTAGTGTATGTCCGTGATGTGCAGGACCTTGAGCTTGGGCACGTTGTTGGGAGGGGGTATGGTTATGTGAGTGGCGAGCTTCTTCGACTCGGGAAAGTCTACCTTCCAGTCGTCCTGGTAGTCGTCCCCGCAGGAGCACTCCTCGCCCAGGAACTCCTGGCACATCTGGGCTGGACCCTTGGGCGAGTACCTAAACGCGTATATAGCGTCGAGCTGAAATATTTGTATAGAAGTCATAAAATATCGTGGATGAGCATGAGTGCTTTGACCAATTTTCTGTATTGAAATTCAATTTTCTTGAATAAAATTTTTATCAAGATATTTTAATCATTCAAAAAGTTTTTATGCAAGTCTCTTTGAGGATGCAAGTGCAATTAAATTTCAACATTTTGTTAAGTTGTGATAATAAAAATCAACAAATTTTGATATAAATATTCAAGTTATTGTTATCTTAAATCTTTCCTAATATTTCATTCGATAAAACTTTGAAGCTTTATTCACAGCTGGGTGCAGTTAAAAAACTATTTTTTTTTTCTTTTTTTCGAAACTAAAACTCTCATTTATGGACTTTTATTATTATTTTTTCATTGTCAACAAATAATATACTTTTTAATCTTGAAAATTAAATTTTTGAATTTTACTTTCTGAACCAATATGTCTGTCTAATCACAATGCTTCTCAATCGATGAAATTCAATCTAGGTTCATTATTGTATAAAAGAATCTCTGAGAAAATTAAGAAACTAGAATTCGATTTATTAGGCTTACCCCGAGTGAGTTCATCATTCCATCGCAAACCGACCTATCGCGGATATCGAAGTAGGACCCGATATCGGTGCAGATGTTCGCGCCCAGGCTAGCGATCTCCCGGTCTTTCTTCTTGAAGTAAATCAAAAACTGCACGGAAACCATGGCGAGCTTGCAGGCCAGACAGGTGACCTTGGAGGTCTTCGATGTCTTGATGTCTTCCATGATTTGGGTAAGGTTGAGGAGCTTACCGATGGAGGCCACCAGTTGCTTTTCGTTGCCCTCCTTGAGAGCAGTTTGAAAATCCGTGATGAAGTTCGTGTCATTGATCTGAAATTGAAATGATTATTTCAAATTATTGATCCATTAATAGCAAATAGTAAATAAATGAATTAATTAGTTTTTAAGTACTGATAAATTGATGCGATACATACCCCGGTAAGCAGTTTCGGATCGAACAAGTCAAAGTAGCAGGAGCTGCTCGAATACTTTTCTTGCAGCCACAGCATCGCATTGTTGGTGGTGCTTATAACGGCGTTTACTTTTTGGGACAGCCAATCTTTGGCGCCGTAGAAAATTGAACCGATGTAACTGACCTCTGAGAGATTTTACGTTGTAAGATATGAGTTTCCTTGATATTTTGGTTTTGTATTAGCATATATTAAAAAATTCTACCTGACTCATCACCTGGCAACGAATGAGCAACTATTATACAATGGCACAAAAATAATATGGTTCCGAGTAGCCATCGATGTCTAGTCATTTTATTGTTATAAAATAATTTTATCTGGAAGAACGGTATGTTGAGAATTAGAATTCAAATTTAATTCGTAAGATACTGTTACTTGTTATGTATACGGGATAGTTCTTGAATTTCTTAATTTTTAAATATAGTCAAAGCTAGAAGAAACATGAAAATTTTTGTACTTAATAAATTTATGTCAATCAAAATTAAAAACTAGTACTATATCAAATCTCTAATTTTTTCCTAAAAGTATATAAAACATTGTGGCCTGTAAACCATGAGACTCAAATTTTTTTAAATCGATTTTTTTATTTTTATCCAAGTAATTTTTGGTTCATTATTTTTATAAATACAGTAACAGATGATAATCAATCTTAAACTATGTAAACTATTACATTGATAGTAAAGATGCATATTTTACTGTACTAATTAGCCCACATAACGCGGGCTTTCAAAAATTCCAATAATTTTTTAAATGTTTTCTAAGCCCCGATAATACTACATATATCTGTATACATCTCGGCGGCCCTCAAGTTGATGAAGAATCATACTATTTCATCATTTTCATACTGTATGCTCGAATTCATCATTTGTGGGGGTTGTTTGTTAGGATACAATCTAGCGGATTTTGCATGGACTAAGAAAGCTCTATGGTAACCAAGTTGTTTATCTAACTTTCTTAGGACGTCCCAAATGGAAAATACTATTTTTTAAACAAAGTCATAAGTCGTCATCGTTAATCTCAACTTTTCATCTAATGGTTTTTTAAAATTAGAAAATCAATTTTTATTTTGAAGCTTCTGGGAATCGTAAGGATATCAACTAAACAACCTTGTTTCCATGGTGCTCAGGTAGTCCAAGTAAAATCCGCCAGGTAGTTTCCTCGCGAGGCACCTCTACAAATGATGAAAGAAAGCAAAGGGTATAAAATCAGTACTACATAGGCACTGTTGATTCAAGAAGGGTTGCCCCCCTATTATTCATTGTTTTTTTAATTCAACATCGATGAAAAAAAGTAGAAAAATGAGTGTTAAAATTGTATATTAACTTCATCGAATTTTTGAAGGCCGGATAGTTTTATTATCAGGCTAAGTATTAATTAATGACGGTGTATGTTATTTATTTATTTATTAAAGTAATGACTGTATAAAAAAAATATGAATTAAATGGTAACGTTTATAAGCAAAATTTTAGGTACACCGTGCTGATCATAATAAACTGTAAATCATAATACTGATACCAAGAAATTATTTAATTAAAAAATTAATATCCTTTTTGTTAATTAATATAATGGGTGTATTGTGCAAGGCACAGTGTTGATAAAATTAAGTATGTATAATTAGGTATCAGATATTCATTCAATATGTCGATGGTCCCAGCGAAGAAAAACCATAGCCAAAAATCAGCAGATTTGAAATGACCAGTGAGAGGCTGACATGAATTAAAAAATCAAAAAAATTAAGGAATCCTCATAAATCATTTCTCAATAAATAATATATTTTTATTTTTTTCGATTTTTTTATTTATTTTAGCCCTTTCTTAGTCATTTAAAATCTGCTGATTTTCGCTAGGACCGACGATGTATTTATATTTTGATTAGGGAGTTTTTCGGGTTTTTCTGGATTTCTTGTCCAGTTTTATACTTGTACATGCATTTTCAGTAAGGTCTTGTTTTGAAGCTCTTGGACCAAGCTTCAAAATGAGACCCAATTTAAACTTTTTATTTCTGACTCGGCTATTTAAAATTTTATCTCCTTTATCAACATTGGCGCTGATAACGCTCGATCGTGAATCGCAAAGAAGCTAAAGAAGAAGCTAAAGAAAAAAAAAAAGAGTAACTCACCGGTACAGCGTAATTGGTTAAGCCAGTCGGCGCGGGGCGGTGAGATGGTCTCCTCCCACCCTTCCTTCCTCGTTCCTCTCCTCGAAGGAGGACACAGGTAGCGTGGCCGCAGGTAGGTACGCACACTGCGACGTTGCACCGTTCACCGGCTTCCTCACAACGGGAAGAGGCGAGTCGAACTCACTCCTGGCACACA
Organism: Encarsia formosa; assembly: GCA_038277355.1. Taxonomy (NCBI): domain Eukaryota; kingdom Metazoa; phylum Arthropoda; class Insecta; order Hymenoptera; family Aphelinidae; genus Encarsia; species Encarsia formosa. The sequence continues at coordinate 11,998,793 of CM076184.1, read as the reverse complement.
ATTCAGTCCCGACTGCGGAACCTGCAGGTACTACGTCTACCCCGAACCCACTTCACAAACACACATGTACAACAGTTTTTTCAAAACAAAAAAGAAAAAAAAAAAAAAAAAAAAAAAGCAGGTAAGGTAAGGTAAGGTAGAACTTTGAAAAATAACAAATCAAGATTTCTTACGGTGTGGTGTGTTGAGTGCCGAAGATAGTTGTAGGATATCCCCCGACCGACCTTGAATGAAAGCAGTGCACGGTGTAGAATAACCAGTTGAGAAAACCACACTTTGAGAAATTTCGACGGAGAAGATGTTGGAGGAAGATGGATGGATAGATAGAAAAAAAATGAAAAAAAAAAAAAAAAAAATACAAGAAGAAGCCACAATTGTGATACTTGGCCGAATGTCGGGTAAGAGAAAGACCAAATGAGCCGCGATGAAATTTAAGCGGCAAAGTACCGTTGTGCGTTCAATCGAATGAGAATAGAGTGGCGCGAGGAGGAGGACAACGACCTTCTCGCCGAGGAGCGACCGCGAAGGAACGAGGCTAACTGATGGGGCTAACCGGGACACCTTGACGAGGAGGAGTCTTCTTCTTCTTGTTGCTCTTCCTCGGACGCGGGTCATCCCGCGGGAAAGGCTCGTTTGCATGCTTGGCTCTTTTTTTTTTTTTTTTTTTTTTTTTTTTTACCGGTACGCCGCGTACGTGCGACCTCTTTTATTTTTGATTGTTGTTATTACGAGGTGCATCGATCGACGCTGCTGACTCCTGGTGAGATGGTTCGTGTGAAAATTTTAATTCTGCTTTTGGTTATTGGTAAAAATTGTTTGTTACTCTTTTTTGTGGAAGTTTTTTAGGCTAATTTGCATTAAAAGTTGAAACAAAACATTTATTATTTTCTGTTACGTTAAATTCCATGTAATACAGTGAAAATTTTGAAGCCTGAATATTTCTATTGTAATTTTAATGAGTCTCTTTCAGTACTGTTTTGTTCATTTTATTCTCATAATTTAGGAATATTTTTTAATACTTTTTTCTTCAAAAATTATTTTACTTTGCTTTTTTGCAACTTTTTAAAGTAATTTTGGACTCAATTTTATCGTTTATATTCTAAGAAACTATCAATTTTAATTTTAAATTAATGATATAATTAGTATCAATAGTAAAAACTAATTGTAAATACGTTTTATTCTTTCATGAATAATAATTACGTACGGAATGTTCATTTAGTATAAAAATAATTTATTTTTAAATTGCATCAGGAAATTGAAAAAAAAAATCAACTATTTATTTTATTATTATTATTTTTTTTATTATTTTATTTAAATATACAGGATTAATAAATTTTCTTGTTCTAATGCTTGACGTTGTAAAATAGGTGTAAATGAGGCCCTCAGCTACTCAATATTCAAGCAATTTGATTTATTAAAACCCAACGTTTCGACCTTGCTAAGAGGTCATCTTCAGGGGCTACATTAAAGTAGGTAAATTAAAATTAATTATTCGGCACCGATGATAAAAAAATATAAAAATATAAATTACAAACTTAAAAATATAAACAAGTATTTACAGTCTCTAGACAAGAGATCAGTCAAGGTGTTACCGCCTCTGCGGGCGTCGTAGGAAATGGGAAGGGTAACTAAGGAGGTAACTTCTTTTATAGGTAAGCAGGAAAGTGGGGGAAGAGTTAAAAGGTAAAGTATGTGCTACTGGTATACGAGCAGCCCTAGTGTTTGTATTGAATTTTTCTCTCGTTTATTTAATTTATTATTTAGCGAAACGATTAATATCTATTACAGCGAGAACACTATGAACTTGATTTCAGACACGGTTTTGCTAAAAGCCGACTATAAACGTTGCTTGGATAACATCAAGACGTACGAAAATAATAAATTAAATAAACGAGAGAAAAATTCAATACATAATACCGCAATGATCGAAACTTTGCGAGAACACTAGGGCTGCTCGTATACCAGTAGCACATACTTTACCTTTTAACTCTTCCCCCACTTTCCTGTTTACCTATAAAAGAAGTTACCTCCTTGGTTACCCTTCCCATTTCCTACGACGCCCGCAGAGGCGGTAACACCTAGACTGATCTCTTGTCTAGAGACTGTAAATACTTGTTTAAATTTTTAAGTTTGTAATTTATATTTTTATATTTTTTTATCATCGGTGCCGAATAATTAATTTTAATTTACCTACTTTAATGTAGTCCCTGAAGATGACCTCTTAGCAAGGTCGAAATGTTGGGTTTTAATAAATCAAATTGCTTGAATATTGAGTAGCTGAGTGCCTCATTCACATCTAAATATACAGGATACTCATTAATATCAAATTCAATACAAATATAGAAAACAATTTTATGCAGTAAAGAATACTTAGTAGAAAATTTTGTATGGTATGTCATAATATATAACTTTTATTAATATATTACTAACCACTACACTGTAATGGTTAATTGACGGTAAGAAGTTTTTGCTTTATGACAGTTGAGAATAGATTGATGTCTTGGCTTTGCCTTCGATCAACTTCTGAAAAATTATATACAAAAATTCCACCTACGGCTACAAAATAGTTTGACAAATTTGGAAACTTTGTTATCTCATTATAATGATAATTTACTTTTGATAAATTTTAATTGCTCTTTAGTACGTTTCTGACAAAAATTTTAATTTTTCAACAACACGAATGAAAAATTTTTTTTTTTTCATGAATTTTATAATTACATAAAATATTTAATTTTTCGAAATTGAAGCAGTCAAGAAATCAAAGGTATGATTTATTATTTCAAGATCTACAGTGTGGTACATAAAATGAATCAAAAAAGTTAAAAAACAGATTTTCCATTTCTGTAGGTAGTTTTTTGTTGACTGATCACAACTGAAATTCAATGCCAAGTCAAAGAATTACGCAATAGCGACTGATAAGACTCGGAACTACAATCTTATAAATGAGTTTAATGTTACCTGGTACCACCAGTCAGTGATAAACACGCTTTTTTGGTAGTTGAATATCAAGTTACCTAAGCCACGTTTACCATAGAATATAAAATTACTCAAAACTACTTTTAATTTTCAAAAAAATGAAGCTCTTGTTCCTTTTACTCGCAATTATTTTGCAACTTGTTCGCACCCATCCTAGTCCTGGTAAGAATAAAAAACGCATAATTTAAAAAAAATAATTTTAACTAATATTTGTTTATTGAATAGCAGTTCACGTGGTAGGCTGTAGAGAAATGTGTAGAATTCTGGTTGGTGATTACGACCTCATGGATGGAGTAGTACGTTTGCGCGAAATTGAATCGAATTGTGTTTGTGCTTCCCAGATAAAGATATGATGTGTTGTTTTGTTACAAAAAAAAAAAAATTCATGAGTTCATTAGTCATTGAAATATATATAGTTAATTATTTAGAATTTTAAGAATTTTTTAGAAATTTTATTATAATGCTTAGTTTTAGTAAGATAAAAATATAAATGTAAAATATAAATTAACTTGATAATAATCTTCCTTTAATTTACTACTTCCTTTAATTAGTCTTTTCATTAAGTATTGGTAGTGATTTCGAAAATAAAATCTAAAATAATAACAATAATATCGTTTGGACAAAATGGCTTACTAACCCTGCGAGAAATTTCCGCCAGAATATTGCCAGACAGTGGGCAGATTTAGCGAAATTGGGCAGAAATTTAGTAGGGTTAATCGCCAGATTCTTGACAGAAGGCCAATGCTTTACGCATAGGGATTCTGGCGAGCTATGTGACACACGTGTGGCATACGTGTGCCACACGTACAATGGACTTGAACAAATTTTTTCTTTTGCTAAATATTGTAACACCTATAGAGTCAGGGGGGAGACCTAGTGCATAGGATAGCGATTACAACCTGGACATGATTTCCCCAGGAAGTTTTGACCTCGGAGGGGCCAGGGCGGATACCTGGTGCACCTGGTGATACTGACGCTTTGGAGATGATTTCCCCAGGAAGTTTGGACTCCGGAGGGGTCAGGCTGAACACCTGGTGCACCTGGTGATACTTACGCCTTGGAGATGATTTCCTCAGGAAGTTTGGACTCCGGAGGGGTTAGGGCGTACACCCGGTGCACCTGGTATTAATTACGCCTTGGAGATGATTTCCCCAGGAAGTAAGGACTCCGGGGGGGTCAGGGCGGACACCTGGTGCACCTGGTGATACTTACGCCTTGGAGATGATTTTCTCAGAAAGTTTTGATCCCAGTGGGTTCACATCATCAAGTTTACTATTAGGATAGCATCTTCAGAGTGTGATTATTACCGGGTACACCAAGTATTTTCCCTGGCCCATCCAGGGTCAAAATTTCTTGATAAAATCATCTCCAAGGCGTAAGTATCACCAGGTGCACCAGGTGTCCGCCCTGACCCCTCCGGAGTCAAAACTTCCTGGGAAAATCATCTCCAAGGCGTAAATATCACCAGGTGCACCAGGTGTTCAGCCTGACCCCTCCGGAGTCCAAACTTCCTGGGGAAATCATCTCCAAGGCCTCAGTATAACCAGGTGCACTAGGTATCCGCCCTGGCCCCTCCGAGGTCCAAACTTCCTGAGGAAATCATCTCCAAGGCGTAAATATCACCAGGTGCACCAGGTATCCGCCCTGGCCTCTCCGGAGTCAAAACTTCCTGGGGAAATCATCTCCAGGTTGTAATCGCTATCCTATGCGCTAGGTCACTGCCCTGAGTCCATAATATTTAGCAAAAGAAAAAAAATTTGTTCAAGTCCATTGTACGTGTGGCTATACAGCAGGGAGAGGTTAGGATTTTCAAACAGCAAGCATGATTCATCGATTAAAATTATATTTCTATAAAATTATTTGATTATTTTTTATCAATTTTGTAACATCGGAGCTGCATGCTGTTGCTCCGATTTGTAAACTAACCTCCCATCAACGCATCTATAGGTATATATATATATATAGACATATACATAAAATAATAAGCTTGACAGAATTTTCTGCCCACTTTCTGGCGGGCACCCCAGACGTTCTGTTGAAACTTCTAGCAGGGAAGGAGCTAAATAAACTTCACTGATTCATTTTGAAAATTATAGTATTATTCTTGTTTTATCATCAAAATCAATCAAACGAATTATGTAAATTAATAAAGTAAGATAAAACAAGAACAATATTTTGCGCAAATGTTGTAGATTCGTGTAAAATGCTGAAAATAATAATACGAAAAATATACATTATTTAAAAAATAGTCTTTTTTTATTCATTAAATTCAAATATTTTGTGTCATAAAATAAAATAAAAATTTATCGCAGTATTTTTTACATTTATCAACTAACTGTCAAATTTTGACAGAGGTTTTTTCTATCTTGACTTCTTGCTGAAAGCGCGTCGCATAAGAGATTACTTCGACAACTATCATCGCATTTTGGCCTTGTTGGTGAGTCTCTGAAGTAGTTTCTGAAAATAATCCAGATTATATATTTGTACACACATGAATAAAATGTAAAGTTACAGAACTCTGTTATATTGTTGCAGTAAATCTAGAACGGACGAGCTATAATTTGCTTAAATTTGACAAAATATTTATAAAAAAAACTGGAAACTTATACTAAAATTATTCAAAAAATTAAATTAGACTTTATTTTTTATATCCATAATTGCTATTAGAATCAATCAACTGGAAATCATGAGAAGTCAGTAAGCGGCTAAATAAGCTTTAGTGATAAAATATTTTAAAAAATCATGCTATGTTAGTTTTATGATAAAATTATTCTGCGTGTATGAAAAAAAAAAAAAAAAAAATTTCAAGATGTTTCTGAAAATATACCTGTGATAAATATCAAAGAGCGTCCTGTTTTCAGCCATTCTGTTGATGAGATCATCCCAATCCTTAGGCAGGAGTGATCTCATATTGTATTCCCTTCTTGCTTCATAACTTTTATACCACTGAGGATTACCATTCTTATTTGCTTGATCTAAATCCATTTTCCACGTTTCGAAGTCGATAACAGCCTACGAATTTAATAAGTAAAAAATTATATGAAAATATAATTAAAAAATCCTCTTACCCTGGTCGTTTGAGAATGATCTCCATCAACGTAGTAAATTCTGTAGGCAGGATTGCAGTCTTTCCATGGCGTGATCGAGGGTGCGATATAAGCAACGTTCACTGGACGTTTGAAGTGTGAGGTGTCGTAAAAAACTTCAAATTCATCGTAATGTGTGTGACCGTAAAACTGTGCCATTATTGTATCCTCAAACCTATTGAATTTGAAAATTTTATGCTCATTTTTCTCAAACTAATGGACAAATTTATTTAATTTTGATAAATAACCTATTAATGATGTCATAATAGTTGCGAGACCAAGTTTTCAAGCAGTCTGGCTGACCTGGTGGCACATGGTTGATAATGTGAACCTTTTCCCTTCTTCTTTCAGCACTTTCTAGTTCATGGACTAGCCAAGCTAACTGACCGTGAGGATCAGTACTATTTATCATAAGTAGGAAATTGTTCCTTCCACAGTAATTTCCATTCACGGAAATCACACGAAGTCCTGGTCTCACCAATACAGAATAAAAGCCGCCTTTTTTCACGGTCTCCAAGGCATAATTTGGAAGCCAGCGACTCCATTCTTTCGCCAATTCATCGTACAGAAAGCTCATGTTTCTCTCTGGTTTCAAGTTGGGTGGTACAAAACTGTAAGTTGAAACATTAAATGGAAGGTTAATCAAGTTTGAGAATATTTTTTATTAAAAAATTCTGTATTATAAAAATAAAATTCACCTGTCTACGGGAAAACTTTCATGATTCCCTACAGCTGGTAATACAGGAACGTTTCCAAAGAATTGGTTTATGAGTCGAGTAGTAAACTTAAGATTATCTAAATTTGCTTGTCTTGATTGATTCCAAATGTCATGCGGAGGAATATCTCCAGTCCAAAGTACGTAATCAATGTCCTGTGAAAAAATCACATAATTTACTTTCTTTCTAATCCAAGCCATGAGATATTAAAAATTATGCTTTACCTTGTGAGTATCTCTGATGTGTTGAAATGCATTTTCAATCAACCTGAGCGGAGCATCACACTTCCGGTAGTCTCCCCATTTTCCGGCAGCTGTTTTTGTTGATCTTGCCATACCCGTGGAAGCACGGCAGCACATAATATAATTGCAATTGGATTCTGAACCCTCTTGGTAGTATGGATCATGGTGAATGTCGGTTATTTGTAAAACCTTCAACTTTGGAACGTTGTCCGATGGAGGTTTAGTAACAGGATTCAAAGGTCTAGTTCTTTTGGGTATTGTAATTGACCAATCATGTTTTCCGGTGTATCCGTTTTGGTTTACACAATCCTCGCCAAAGTACCATTGGCAAATTTGAACTGCGCTCATGTTGGCATGCCTGATTGTGTAAATAGCATCAAGCTGAAAGAATAAAAATATTTTTCATGATAAAATGAAAATTATTTTCTTTTTCAGTGATAAAACGCATAATCAACATTTGTGTATTTTCAATTTCAAAATAAAAATAAAATTTGTACCCCGATGGATTTCATTATTCCTCTGCAAACTGATGGATTTTTTGCATCGAACAAGGGACCCAAAAAATAGCAAATCTTTGTTGCTTTATCGGCAATTGATTGGTCATCTTTTTTCATTCTCATCAAGAATAATCCCAGAGTTACGCCAATCTTGCAACCAGAGCACATAAGTTCTGTTTTCAGTGACTTTTTAATCTCGAACGTGCGAGGGATAGAAGACTTTTTACCGACATAATTTCTTGATCCCTGTACGCTTTCCTGTTATTTAATAAAAATTTATTACTGTCATTTATAATTTAACATTTAAGTTAGTTTCCGTAAAAATAACTTATTTGATCCCAACTTCAACCGAATTTTATTTTTTATTTTTGCAGACTGTATACTTTTATATATAGTTTTACTGAGAGCATAAAAAGACTAAATAATAATATTAATGTGTTGTTGATCAAGATTATGATCATCCTCTCTATGTTGTAAAGAAAGTTTATCCATTGCTTTTGCAAATGAGCCGTGGAGAGGTGAATAAATAAAAACTAAGATTTTTTATTTATTAATATGGAGCAACGTTTCGTCTGTCAATTTGTCTGTCAATAATATTTTGCTGAAAATAAAAATAAAATCTTTAATGTCGTATTTTTCACGTAGTAGTTGGGCGTCATTGGTACTTTCAACGATGAAATGTGAAGTAAAACCGTAAAAGAAGCAAATTTGAAACTTAGCTATACTTTAAAAAATTAAATAAATTCCTAGCTAGAACAAACGGGTTTAAAAATTGAAGCAATAATTATTTTTTAATGATTTTATAAACTGTAATGGTATTATCATTATAAAAAAAAAAAATAAAATAAAATAAATTATATTTTTTCTGTTTATAAAACTCTGTGTCAAAACCAATGAAACGTTAAAAAATGATCGCTAATCGAAGCTGGGTCTAAAGCATTGCAAGAAGCATGTTGTAAGCAAGGATCTCTGAATAATGATATCAATATTTTTTAATACTAGGCTAGAAAAAAAAAGTTTATCAAACTACACTTACAATAAAAGGTGCTATCTTAATCGCAGATTCATTTTTAATTGTATTCATATATCTTGGAGATGCACTGTAGGAACTTTCTTAAAAAAAAAAAAAAAAAAAAAAAAAAAAACAATATTAAAATAATCAAAATTAAAAACAATCGAGTGCTACATTATTTTTTAATTTACTTTTGACTTTTAAAACGTTTGTATGAACGTATATCAAATAAAGTAAATAAACTTGAGTGTACAAAGAATAAATGGTAACAATTGTTTTATATTTATGTATATTAATCGATCAAATGCGTGTAGCTCAAAATGTTGCAGGTCAATAGTCACTAAAATTTATTGTTTTATACAAAATTTTAATGGATTGAAAACTTAAAAAAGACAGTTATGTTTATTTGAATACTTAAAATCGATATATTTTAAACAAATTATCTAAAATGAGAGTACGGATGAATATTCATTTTATTTATTTTGAATGAAAATTCAGAATAAGCCTTTTTTCAAATAAAATAAATCTGTAAACTTACTATGGTCATTGCAACTCAAGGCTTGCGAAATCAGGAAGACAATATAAAAACATTTGAATTTCTTAGTATCCATTACTCACTATTGTTTATCACGAATCGATTTTCTAAAACTAGCTACATTTATTCTTAAGAACATAACTAATCCATGCCTGAGTAATTCCACGATCGCAGCGTAACTGAGTTTTTTAAAATAATCCAGTTTCAAAATAAATAATTATTCAAAGCAATCTTATGATTTGAAATAAACTCACAATTGGTCAGAAATATTTATCAGTATTACACAAATAAACTTATGTATATACCTTAGGAACTAGTATTTTGTACTGATAATCTAGACACTTGAATAATTTTATTCAAATAAGAATTTTGATGGTTGGTACCTCTTGGAGAACTGAATTTTTAATTGTGATTTAAAATTTAACTCTTACTTTCAAACTGATATTTACAAAATAATTTGAATAAAACTGTAAACTTTCTCTTGTGATTCCAACTCAAGCCTTGCGAAATCAGGAAGATAATATAAAATATTTGAATTTCTTAACGGCCTTTACTGCCTTACCATTGTTTATTAATCATCTATTAGTGTGTTTGAGAAACTGGTACGTATGTACGAAATTATTGAAGAGTCAATTTCCCAAATCTAGTTACATTTATTTTGAAGGAAATAACCGTCCATGCCTGAGTATTTGCACGACCGCAGCGTCACTAAGTTTTGATGGTTGCTTGCTCTCGGAGAACTTCTGCACTTTTAATTGTGATTTAAAACTTGCAATCCACTTTTAAATCAAACTTATATTTCTTGATGAAGCTTTTGACATGACTCTACGTGATAAGTTTTAACTAGTTTAATTTTCAGACGTGACTTTATATATATATTTTAACCAACGCTCGCACGTGTTTATATATTAATTCGATCTTTTGTTGAGACTCTATGTCACACTTATAGTTTCTTGATTACGTATTTGCGATAGAACATGATTATGAATTCTGACTTTAATGTGAATTTTTTTTTTTTTGGTACAGACAATTATTTCTGAAAAATCCTCTTTACATTACTAGATATAAGGTAGGTGTACCTAATATGGCCCCCCTAAGCGAGAATCGACATTGTGGCGAATCAAACCAATATTTTTTGACGTGTAAGGTCTCATTTTAAAGGTTAATTCAAGAGCTTTAAAGTAAGACCTTAGGCGTTCGATTTTGATCAATGAACTTGAAATGCCAGAGGATTTACCAAAACACGTTTTTTTAAGACACCTAAAATTTGTGTCCCTAATATGGCCCCCTCATAGTAATTTATTAATTGCAATTTGTTCCTATTTTTTAAATCAATCAGGATATAAGATTAAAAAAACTTCAAAATTTTTATTATTTTAAAAATGATTTATTTGAATATTGAGCCTTTTTTACAATGTTTTTTAAAGATTTGTAACCAGTAGAAAAATTACAACTTTAAATTTTTATCAAAGTTTGTTTTTTGAGCTAAAATGGTTTTTTATTTATAAAATGAAAAAAAGCTTTGAAACAATTAAATTCATTTTTCTTAAATAAAATTAGGATAAGATTTTATAAAAAGTAAATATGAAACTAAGGACTCAGCATCAGCATATTTCTACTAATTCACGGGGGGACATGTTATGTACACTGCAGAATAAAAAGTTACTTAAGAATAAAACCCGTTAGAAAACGAGTTGAAGAAAAACTAAAGTCGCGTTTTAAAGCTGAAACAATAACGAATCGAAGCTACTTATTCAAATTTTGATCAGGTGTGTAAATATTTTGGCAGACCATTTAATCACAACGTAAAATAATAACGAAGGTATACGAAACGAGTTTCAGCTATAAGGCGTGCGAAAAAATAATTTTAAAATGTTCTAAACAACTGAAAACTTCATAATTCAGTGTTTTTGACTTCTTCCTACCTTGCAGAGATGCCGCATATCGAGCATATTCAAAATAACAGGGGGGGGGGGGGCATGTTAGGCACTGGGCCATATTAGGTACACCTACCTTAGTTTATAATTTATTTGTTATTGCACGACGAAAGAAAAATTGTTTTCCAGGTTACATGTATTAAATCTTATTATGTAAACTTCCCAGAAAAAGCTATCGAGTCAAACTGTTGTCAAAGTACTAGAGTAATTTTTATATGTAGTAGTTTTTCTTGCCTGAATTATCAGTTAAAATTCAACATTCATTCTAATTTTTTTAATTAATTAAGCTAGATACGTAAGATTGGAACCCTACAATACTTCACTGTAAAGATGAAAATATATTTATTGCTGTTTGGAAAAAAATAAAATTACATTCTTAAACTTTTTTACGCCTTTTTATTGTTAAAAAATATCTTCCAAGCCACCTATATGTATACCTAAAATCTTACAAAATAATCTGTGAATTTCAAACTTGGTATAATATTTAATAATAAATTATGAATTATTTGTGCTGAAAAATTTTTATTTTATATTTTTATAATCTATCATACATTAATCTCAATCGAATTAGACTTAAAAAAATTAGCTGTAGCTTACAATTCTTCTTAACTTATTACCAAATTATGGCAAAGATACTTTCTGTCATGACTTCTAGCTGAAAGTGTGTCACATAAGCGATCTCTTCTGCAGCCATCGTCACACTTTGGCATTGTAGGAGTGTCTCTGTAGTAATTTCTGAAATGTAATAAAGATTTTTAATTTCTGTATTTTAATCAAATAATTTGTCTCGCAACTGATTGTCTATTAAAAAGCTTAACTCATAAAGAGGTGAAAATACCTGTGATAAATGTCGAACAGAGTTCTGTTAGTGGCCATCCTTTGAATGAGATCATCCCATTCTCGTGGCAAAAGTGATTTCATATTGTATTCACTTCTTGCATTATAACTTTTGTACCACCTTGGAGAATTATACTTGTTTGCCTGATCCAAATCCATTGTCCACGTTTCAAAATCTGTTACAGCCTACAATGTTGAACAAGTTAAAAAATGTATTTACAAAGAACTGAACAACAAAATCATTGATATGTTACCCTGGTCGTTTGAGGATGATCCCCATCAACGTAGTAGATCCTGTAAGCAGGGTTGCAATCTTTCCAAGGAGTAATTGAAGGTGCAATGTAAGCTACACCGACTGCGCGTTTGAGATCAGATTTATCGTAAAATACTTCGAATTCGTCAAAATGAGTGTGCCCGTAAAACTGTGCCACTATTGTATCCTGGAACCTGTTAAGACATGGATCATAAGAAACTTAATCAAGGAATTATTTTAATACGTCTATTAGCTGGGAAGAAAAATTAGAACAATGAATTTATCTTTTACAACCATGCAAATTTCTGCGAGTTCAAAAATTTTGTACCTGTTTATGATGTCATAATAGTTATGAGACCAAGCTTTCAAACAATCTGGTTGACCTGGTGGCACGTGATTGAGAATGTGGACTTTTTCACCGTTTCTTTCGGCATTTTCTAGCTCTTCCATAAGCCAAGCTAGTTCTCCAAAAGGATCATTACTGTTAATCATCAGTAGGAAATTATTTCTACCACAGTAATTTCCATTCAGGGAAATGACACGGAGTCCATCTCTAATGAGAATTGAATAATAACCACCTTTTAGAACAGTCTTTATTGCTTCAGCTGGAAGCCAGTCACTCCATTCATTGGCCAGTTCTTGATACAAAAAGTTCATGTTACGACCAGGTTCCAAAGTTGGTGGCACGAAACTGTAATTTTATTTGTTGAACGATTTGAAATGTAACAAAATTGCATAGTTAAAAAAATAAAGACTATCATACCTATCAATAGGAAAACTTTCATGATTACCAACAGTAGGTAAAATCGGAACGTGACCAAAATAATATTTTATGAGATTAGTCGTGTACTGGAAATTTCCTAAATTTCCTGCTCTTGACTGATTCCATATATCGTGAGGTGGAACATCGCCGGTCCAGTATATATAATCGATGTCCTATAAAAAATTTCCAAACTGTTACATCGATTAAAAAAAATTTAATAAAAAGTACAAAAATATTGAAAATTTACTCTCTGCGTATCAGCAATGTGTTTGAATGCGTTCTCGACCAACCACTGTGGGGAGTCGCATTTTCGGTAGTCACCCCAATTTCCAGCAGCCGTCTCAGGTGATTTGGCAGGATAGCCTACTGATCCACGGCAGCATGCAGGAAAGTCGCAGTTGGACTCTGAACCTGGCTGGTAGTATGGGTCAAAGTGAATATCAGTTATTTGTAAAATTTTCAATTTGCGAACATAGTTTGAAGAAGGAGATATGCTGATGGGATTCAAATTTTTTGTCCTCTCTGGTAAGCTCAATACCCAGTCATGCTTTTTATCGTATCCGCATAGACATTCGTCGCCGAAGTACACTTGGCATAACTGAGCTGGTCTCATATTGGAATGCCTGATCGCGTAAATGGCATCAAGCTGTAATCATAAAGTGAGATTTCAGAAGTAAGATTTAATTTTTTTTTTAATTGTATTTTTTACATGAAACTTTTAAATAACGAAATTGCTTGTAAAGTCCTAATCCATCTCTATGATAAATAAAAAATTATCCTCACCCCGATGGATTCCATTATACCCTTGCAAACTGAAGGATCTTTGGCCTCAAAGAATCCACCCAGCATGGTACAAATAGCAGTAGCTTCTCCGGCAACGGTCTTATCATCTTGAGTAAGCATCAAAAACTTCGCGAGTAGCATCAAAAATTTACAAGCACTGCAAGTGACTTTTGATATCTTTGAGGTTTTTATTTCTTCGACTACGCGTTTAACGTTGAACAATCTGTTTATGGATTCCACCCATTCGTCCGTCTTTTTTTCGTTTATTGCTGATCGCATGTCTTTCACAAATGCTCGAAGGTCCATCTGTTCGAATAGATAAAAATTATTTTAATTATTTAATGAAAGAGTAATTAATTTGTTTAAAAAATTAAATGAGTAGATTCTAGGCTTTTTTTTTTTTAGTTCACAGAGTAGCTCCATAGTAATATAGGAAATTATTATCCATGTATTAAATAAAAAAGTGTACACTACAAGATTAACCTATTAAAAAAATACTTAAAAAAAAAATTTACGATGAAAAAAGACTTACACCCAGCAAATATTCCGGATCAATCACTTGAAGATTGCAAGCAACATTCATCGAATTCATGATTGACTGCACTGCTTTGTCCTTTATATCTAATAAGGCTCCAGCCGTGTTCGTTACCTTTTCCTCAGCATCATTCATGATTCCTGTAGATGTGTTTTTGATACCTTCAAAGATACCTGTACCTGCATTTTTGACGCCCTCAAATACGTTACCGAATAAGCCACCACTTTTTTCTGGATGAAAATAGTTTGTTAATTTAAAGATGACGCGAAAGCATAGGCTTAAGTTTTTATTTATAATAATAATAGCTTTGATTTTTTTTAATATAAAAATACTTACTTGTGTTACCCACAGAAGCTTGTAAAATCACAATACATGATACAAGAATAATTAAATTCCCCACCATCCACCGGTGCCTCGCCATCATTTGAAGCTGCAAATGTAATGAATTATGAAAAGATTGGGATGTAAAAGTGCTGAAGGCAACCGAGACTTACTAAAGAGACAATTCATTAACAGTCAAGAGTCTATTGGTAAATGTTTGTTCAGTTTCGACCTTCTACTTGGATTTTCGATGAAAATTTTTTACTAAAACTATTGAAGTTCAAGGTAGAAATATTAAATAAGAAGAGTTTTGCATTGAAATTAATTTCGTTTCTATAGTCGGTGAAAATAAATATTACTTAAATAATTTTTCTTTTTTTTCAATTTTTTGCATATATACCCGGAAAATTTAACTTATGTTTAAAATTGAAAAAAAAATTTTAAACAGTTATACTGCTAAAGTAATGTCATAAAAAGCCTTTGAGTTTCATAATTTGAAAAGTTGATTTTTTTCAACTTGAAACTCAAAATGCAAATGTTTGTTAAAAAACTCGAACGTTTGAAGTAAAACTTTCAAGTTCCAATATTTATTTTACGATCTCCCGAGTCATGACTCTGAAATATAATATATTTATAGACCGAATGTTCAACGATATGACAAATTTTTTCAATTTCCAAATTTAAAAAAAATCCGAAAGTATAAATATAAGTTAGAGAGAGAGAGGGAGGGAGAGAAAGAGAGATAGATTTTCAAGCTTGAATTGATAAAAATTTAACAGCCTTATCTGTGTAATTTTCCGAATCATTGAACTTGAAACTTATTAGAGGTTTTTTCCACATGCAACTCATGAAGGACAAGGTTTGAATTAAAAACAGATGAAAATCTGAATTTTTCCCAAGCTTTATATTATGGTCCTTGTAGTATGTTTAATTAAACTTATATTACTTAGATTATGAGTAACACTTGTGTAATAATTCCATCTACAATTTATCTTATTTCTCCAGAGCTTGCGTGAAAATGACGACCAAAACCTACTTCTTAGAAATGTTGCAATCAATTTAGAAAATCTTTTCATGATAGCTTGGTTATACTTGTTCTGCGAAGTTCGGTTCACCGGATACTCACAATAGTTTATTTTAATGTTTCGTCATCTTTTTTCTTAGATATAATGTAACGAAGATTTTTTAGCATGCACAAGTTTTCAACAACCGAGCTGCAAGATTTTATACTGAAAATGTAGGGCTTCAATTTTATTTCAAACCTTTAAGTGTATTGGAGAAAAAATTTTTTTTGGCTTTGCACGTATAAAAAAAATTAATTTAAAAAAATGTTTATCCAACAATAAAGATTCAAGATAAATAAAACGCTTCTAGGATAAATAATTATAATTCTCAATTTTATTCTGTTTCTTTTATTTTATTTACTAAATATTCTTCAAAATTAGGTACTGTGTAATATCATTCCTGAGACAGTTTGACAGTATTGCAAGAACGAAGCAATGCCCTATTTACATTGTATGTACTTTAATTATATTTGAATAAGGTATGCAAAACAATAATTCTTTTGATACATGAGAAAAAATTTCTCTTGATTGATTTATAATAGTATTTCTAGTAACAGAGTAACCACTGGAAACAAACTTGTGAATTTTGAAAAAAGATATGAACTTTATATATAAAAACCTCGATAAAAACTTATGCAATAATAAAATTATTATAAAGCAATATTGATCATTGATTTGATCTTAAAGATAAACACGTTTTTATTTATCATAAATTTAAATACAGAGACCTGTATAATCATAATTGTTAAATAAAGGTTACATAAAAAAAAAAAAAAAAAAAAATACAGAGAGTCCAACAGTACCTATTGTCCTCGAAATCAGGTCCGGATAAAAAACGATCGGTACAAACTTTCACAGTACACTAAAAAATATCAAACTGATTTGACAAAAAAAAAGTGATGATAAACTCGTTGAATGAATCAGCCACGGTGCAGCTGCAGGTGACTTTTTTGCATTTGCGAAAACACTTACTTAAATATTGTCTTTGTGACAAAATTTTTTATCATGATTTAAGAAATTATGAATAAGCAATTTTACGTGCAACAGACAATAGGCTCTGTTTGTACGTGATGTGCCTCATTAGTCATTACTCGCCCTGGCGAAGATATCGCACGTATCCGAGGTACATAAAAGGTTCTAACTTTTTTTACAACTTTAAGAAGATTGTAATGTTTAGTTTAAACTATCTTTTCAATAGCGTACTGTTGATTTTAAGACTAATTGAAATTTTATGTTGATTGTAGAAGGATTAAAAAGTATTTTTAAAGAATATTTTTACGTCGAATGAGTTATAAATAAAAGAATATTAATTTAATTCTATTTAATTTGTAAGTTAAGTCGATTTAGTAAAAAAAACAATATTGCAACACTTTTATGCTCATAATTTTTATTTATTTCATATATTTATTATCAAACAACACTTTACATAATTATTATGTTCAATATTTTTAAAATCTTGTGAAGAAGTTTTCATTCTACTTTCAAATTGCGGCAAAGGTTCTTTTTATCTTGGCTTCTAGCTGAGCGAGTGTTACACAAGTAATCTTTTCTGCAAACTTCATCGCACTTCGGCATTGTTGGGGTGTTTCTATATAAATTTCTGAAACAAAATATAAAAAAAAAAAAAAATTATGTGTATGTTGTAACATTTTGCTGCGGTATTAAATCATCGTCTTAAAAATTGGATAAATAAATGAACATCGCTGATAAATTTTTTGAATATCATTAATAATTAAACTCGAAAGCATACCCGTGATAAATATCGAAGAGAGTTCTGTTTTTCGACATCCTTTGAATGAGGTCATCCCAATCTTGAGGTAAAAGCGATTTCATGTCGTAAGCACTTCTCGCGCTGTAACTCATGTACCACTTGGGTTTGTCGTTTTTGTTAGCTTCATCTAGATTCATAGTCCAAGTTTCCATATCGATTATGCTCTGTAACCATACAATCAAATAATGGAAATGTTTCTTTGAAATTATTATTTTTAAAAATCAATAGAAAACTTGGTTACCCTAGTTGTTTTTGGATAATCTCCATCCACGTAGTAGATCCTGTAAGCAGGATTACAATCTTTCCAAGGTGTAATGGAAGGTGCAATGTAAGCTACTCCTGTAGGACGTTCAAAGTCATTGGTATCATAAAATACTTCAAATTCATCAAAATGAGTATGACCGTAAAATTGTCCAGTAATTATATCTGCAAATCTAAAAACGAAAATTAAAGTAAATTTTACAAGAAGTGGCAGCTTCAAAAGTCATTGGTCAGTTTTAAGAATAATACCTGTTTATGATATTATAGTAGTTGTGTGACCAAGCTTTCACGCAATCAGGCCCACCTGGTGGTACGTGATTGATGATGTGGACTTTTTCACCATTTCTTTCAGCATCTTCCAACTGCTTTGTCAGCCAATCCAATTGCTCAAAAGGATCAGTACTGTTAATCATAAGCAAAAAGTTGTTTCTTCCGCAATAGTTTCCGTTGACTGAAATGATTCGGAATCCTGGTCTCAATTGATGCGAATAATATCCTCCATATCTAACTTTTTTTATCGCTTCAGAGTCCGGCCCTAGCCATCTGCTCCATTCGTTGGCTAGTTCATCATACAGGAACCTCATATCTCGGCCTTGTTTTAAACTTGGTGGAACGAAGCTGCAATTTCAAAAAGTTATCATATTTATAAGTAATTTTGATTTGAGATATGAGGGTATGGAAATTCTAATCCTGATGGAATATTATGTACCTGTCAATAGGAAAGCTTTCATGATTTCCAACAGTTGGTAGAACAATGGCGTTACCAAAGTACTTTCTTATTAACCCAGAGATATGTCTGAATTTCTCTACATTAGCTTGTCTTGACTGGTTCCAAATATCGTGTCCCGGAACATCTCCGGTCCAGAGTATGTAGTCAATATCCTGTGAAGTAATCGTAAAAGTTATTCTACATAAATGATAAGACAAACTCTATTTTTTGAAAAGGTAACCTTATGAGTCTCAGCGATATGTTCAAACGCGTTCTCGATCAACCACTGTGGAGAGTCACATTTCCGGTAGTCACCCCATTTTCCGGCAGCCGTCTCAGGTGATTTGGAAGGATAACCTACTGAACCACGGCAACATGCAGGAAAGTCGCAGTCTGATTCCGAACCTACCTCATAAAATTGATCGAAGTGAATGTCTGTTAGCTGGAGTACTTTTAATTTGGGTGCATCCTCTGGTGGAGCTGCAGAGACCGGTTTTGTCTTCAAGGATGCCGGTTTGAGCGGTACGCTGAGAAGCCAGTTGTGCTTTTCGTGTTGTTTATTGTCGCATTCGTCGGTGAAGTACATTGCGCATACTTGGGATGCGCTCATGTCAGCGTGTCTCATTGCATAAATAGCATCCATCTGAGTGAAAAAAATTATTCTTATAATCACATTCTTTAGATAAAAATCTATCTATAGTGCTTACGACCAATGAATTAAGATAATATAATTGATAGGTTTTTGTTAATCTTTTTAGAAATATCAAGTGTAATTTAAAAACTTTGAAAATGATCGCTAATTTAGTATCAAAAATCTGTGTTTACCCCCATGCCTTCTATCATGCCCTCACAGACTGACGGATCCTTGGCTTCGAAGTGGGAACCAATGAGTTTACAAATACTGATTGCAGTGTCTGCAATAGATTCGTCGTCTTTCCCCATCTTCATCAAAGTCTTGGCTAGAGAAACCAAAACTTTGCAAGCCTGGCATGTGACTTGAGATATCTTTGAATGTTTTATTTCCTTCACCACACGTGGGATGTCGATTTTTTTGTTAACAGAGTCCACCCACTCTTTTGTTTTCGACTCTTTGATGGCGGTTTTCATTTTTTCAAGGTATGAAGTAACATTCATCTGAATTAAAAAATTATAATTCGGAAAGTGAAAAAAATAGCTAAGTGCCGAAACATTTAAGTTCAGATCTATTTTTTGGAATGAACTTTTTGGATCAGAGATGTCGATTCATCGTAAAAAAAAAAAGTATCATGCGATTATTATCATTGTATCGATGCGTCAATATTTCATAAAATTATTGGGTAGAAAAAGCAAATTGCTCGTTGAATAAATAACAAATATTAATCAGTAAAATTTACACAAACAAAAAAAAGTATTATGCAAGAATATTTAAAAAATGAACAGTCAAAAATTTTCCTGAAATAAAAAGTAATTATAAATGTTGAAAAATATTACGATTCAACAGTAACGCATCGGTCACGAGGTAATCAAATAAATACCAAACTCATGATGCTTATTTTTTCAGTGTAATAAATTAAAAAAAATTTTTTACTTATTATTTTTAAGCAATGATAAAAAATTTTTTAAAACAGTAAGAAAATACTAACGCCAAGGAAATTTTCCAGCTCGAACGATGGCATATGTTCTGAAATTGAATGCGCAGCCGCTGAAGCTCCATGCTTGATGTCATCTATTATGTTCTTTGGTTCTTAAAAAAATAAAATAAAACAAAAAATTGTTATTGATTTTTCTTATTTATTCACAAATTTTTGCGTTGATTAAATTTGAAGCTGAAGTTTACTTACCTATTTCGTCTCCTTCGTCTTCATCTTCTTCTTCCTCTTTTTCATCTTCTTCTTTTTTTTTATGATGAGCCGGAACAACGATTTCGTTTTCATCTACTTCCTCGTCATCTTCATCTGCTTTCAAGTTTTTCTCAATTTTTTCCTCTGTATTTTCAATATCATCTACTTTCAACTTTCCTGGCCATGACTTAACTTTACCATCATGATGCTTTAAAGCCTTGGAAATAATGATGCATGATATTAGTAAAATTAAACTTCCCAGCAGCCATCGTTTTGTTATCATCTTTCAGATGTAAATTTTTTTATAAAAATATTTTGCGTTCAAGACACTGAAAGCCTGAAGTACGACTGCTAATATTTGAAACTAAAGCATACTAGCTGCGAAGAAATAACAATTTATTGCTAAATTTTGCACGATATTACCATTACTTATGACGTAAATAACTAAATGTTTACGAAAACTTAAGTTTTTCTACGCATTAAAACTAAACCTTGAAAATTATTTTTTACATTGCTTGGATTTTTATTAGTTGAATCATAAATATAAAACTGTTTTTCTAAAAATTTTATTTTTTTTTATGGAAAAATTTTTAATTTTTAATATTTTTAAACAAATAATTGTTAAATTATTGATCTTAACGAAAATCATTTTATTAGTTACTATAAGCATCAAAAATAATTTGATTAACATTTCAAAAACAACTCAAGAATTAATTTTTTTTTTTTTTTAGAACAAACTTGGCTTTTATGGAATTTGATCTACTTACTGACCTTCGGACAAGAGAATCTTTTATACATTCAATGCAATACATTTGAATTTGAATTTAAAACTAAAATAATTTATTCTACATTTTGTTCATCTCAATAAATGAAAATTAATGACTGTAGACTTTAGTGGGATGGAGTCAATAAGCATCAAGAAAAAAAAAAAAATAATAATAATAATACAAAATAAATAAACTAATGAAAACTAGGATTGAGAGTAGCAGGAATTTTGAAATAACCGAGGAAGTAACTATTGAACAACTGATTGTAATAAACTAATAATTTATTTTTTTCAAAAGTTTCATTTTTTTTCAAGAAGTTTATTTTAAATTTATTCAAAATGCGTACAAAAATATACAATAGCAAAACATACATTTTTTTTTAAGCATGAAAGGTAAATAAAAATCATCATTTTTTGAGTACATCGTGGGAAAATAATAGAAATTTGTTTAAAAATATTTTTTTATTTTTGAATGATTTAAACCGTTTAAATCAGCAATACCAAATAATTTGTGATCAAAATTTATTTATTTATTTTTTTATAGAACCGTTATTGATTTTTCATAAAATGCTGCTAAGTAAAAAAATCAATTGAATACATAGTTTTAGTGTCAGTAAGACTTGACATCAATTTGAATGAATCGATAAAAAAACAGGTCAACTCTTTAACATTTGAGAACACAACTAAGCAATAATTATTTATGTTTCGAACGCCAAATATCCGGACAGCGAATAATCAATTAGACATTTAAAAAAACAAAAGATTACAAATGAAAAGAAGTTTTGACTTTTGATAAAACTCAATAAACAATTGTTTTCATTACAATGTATTATACCTAAGAACATAATAATAACTTTGTGTGACTCTGTGACAATCGAAACCAAGATAGGCTAATGTAATTTCATCCTCATGAGTAAACATAATAAATTTGGTGTCCTTGACCTACTTTACTCCCAAAATAAAATTTTTCCGTACATCTAAAGTACTGATCAATAAAAAAAAAACGAAAATGTTTTTATTTTTTAACTTAAATATTAATTTTAATTTGAACGGCATATTTAATAAAACACTAACGACATGGATGATAGAATTTTTATTTGTCATATTGTTTCACCCATATTAAACAGTTAAAAAATTATCATAAGCACAGATAAATGTTGTAATAAAGAAAGAATACAGATTAATCTCGTAGTGCTTTGAAAGTATTTCAAGACTAAATATTTAGCAGTTAATAGTTATTACTCTAAATGATTACTACAATAGTTATATTAAAAAAAAAGTTTCTAACTGAGATTCTTTATTCAAAAAATTCATTTCTAAAACATACAATGAATTATAAATCAAAATCGTACCAATCGGTTTTTATCTTTCTATATCTTTGAATTCCAAAGAAATTCAAAGGTGTTTTCCAAAACGTTATGAATCACATCTTATCAACACTCATTTAGTATTAATCTAGGTCAACATCTACAATGCCAGGTATTATAAAACAAAGTTAAAGAAGTGTATTCGATCCTATAAATTACGGCAAAGGTTTTTCTTATCGTGACTTCTGGCTGATCGTAAGTCGCATAATAAATCTCTTCTACATTGGTTATCGCATCTTGGCATTGTTGGAGTATTTCTGTAATAGTTCCTATAAAAAGAAAGTTTTACAAAATTGTATTTAATTCAATCTCTTGTGTATTTAAATGAATTTTGAAAAGTACCCATGAAATATGTCAAACAGTGTTCTGTTTTCAGACATTCTTTGGATGAGGTCATCCCAGTCTTCAGGTAGAAGCGACTTCATATCATAAGTACTTTTCGCGTTGTAACTTTTGTACCACTCAGGTGCATCATTTTTATTTGCTTCGTCCAGTTTCATGGTCCATGTTTCAAAATCGATAACAGTCTGGACATTAAATAAAAATCATAAAAGTAAAAGTATTTTTGGAATGTAAAGATAAAAAAGCTACCATACTCTGGTTGTTTCCGGATGGTCACCGTCAATGTAATAAATTCTGTAGGCAGGATTACAGTCTTTCCAGGTTGTGATTGAAGGTGCGATATAAGCAACATTCACTGGACGTTTGAAGTTTGAAGTATCATAGAATATTTCAAATTCATCGTAATGTGTGTGACCATAAAATTGTGCCATTACAGTATCCTCAAACCTTAATTTGACAAAGAAACACTTAATCTCCTTCAGTAAAATTAAGAAGATAAAAAAATTTTGTTACCTGTTTATGATATTGTAATAGTGGTGAGACCAAGTTTTCATACAGTCGAATTGTCCTGGTGGTACGTGGTTGATAATGTGTACTTTTTCTCCATTGTTTTCAGCACTTTCCAGTTCACGGACTAGCCAAGCTAACTGACCGTGAGGATCAGTGCTGTTTATCATGAGCAGAAAATTGTGTCTTCCACAGTAATTTCCATTCACAGAAATGACCCTGAGTCCTGGTTTTACAAGGTAAGAATAAAATCCTCCTTTTTTGACAGTTTCCAAAGCGGAATCTGGAAGCCATCTGCCCCATTGCACGACCAATTCATCGTACAAAAATTTCATGTCTCGTCCAGGTTTCAAATTTGGGGTTACAAAGCTTTAATATTTTAAGAATTATTGAAATTTGTTGATAGTTCAGTATTAGAATTTTCAATGTTTACAATCAATTGAATTATGAGTGTACCTGTCCATGGGAAAACTTTCATGGTTCCCTACAGCTGGTAAAACAGTAATGTTGCCAAAGTATTTTGCAATAAGGCCAGTTGTGATCTTGAGATTATTTATGTTACCTTGCACAGATTGATTCCAATAGTCATGAGGAGGAATATCTCCAGTCCAAAGTATGTAATCAATGTCCTAAAAGTGTCAAAACACCAAAGTTTTTCCATGCGAATTATTAAAACAACAAACTAACGAATCGAAGCATTACTTGGTGAGTATCTGCGATATGTTGAAAAGCGTTTTCGATCAACCTGAGTGGAGAATCACACTTTCGGTAATCACCCCATTTTCCAGCTGCGGATTTCGGTGACTTCGCCAAACTGGAGGATGCCCGGCAGCACATGATATAATTGCAGTCTGACTCCGAACCTTCTTGATAGTATGGATCATAGTGAATGTCGGTTATTTGTAAAACCTTTAAGTTTGGTACATTATCCGATGGAGGTTTGATTGGATTCGACTTTCTTGTTTTTTTTGGCAACTCGAGTGGCCAGTCGTGTTTTTTGTCGTAACCACATATGCATTCTTCACCAAAGAACTGCTGGCATAACTGAGCTGGACTCATGTCAGCATGCCTTATCGCGTAAATGGCGTCGAGCTAAAGTGTTCAAAAGTTATGAAATTTACCTAATGTGAAGAAGGTTCAGCGGCGAGAAATTTTGAAATTGAGCTGAAAATTTTGGTTAAAATATATTTCTGTAAGTTCTATTGCTGCTAAAATTTAACTAGATAAAAATTAAAAAAATTCTAGCAGCCAAAACTTTTCCTGCATCCAAAAGTTTTCAAATTTAAAGATCTTTAAGCTACTACGGATTTTGAATCATTATCTTTAGTTAAATTTTTTTATTGTTTCCAGACGATTAGAATTAAAGATGTCAAAGAATAAAAATCCTAAAAAATTAAAAAATTAAAGTTTCTAATCTCTATTTAACAATCTTACACCCATGGCATCCATAATTCCTCTGCAAACTGAAGGTTCGTTTGCTCCGAAGAATGATCCAAGAACGGTGCAGAGGTTCGTAGTAAGGTCTGCAATCTGTTCATCGCTTTGTCCCATGAACATCAAAAAATGAGCGATCCTCAACACGAACCTACAAGCTACACATGTAAGTTTTGTTACTTTTCCTTCTTTTATTTCGCTCGCAATTCGTTTTACATCGAACAATTTTCTGATGGAATGTCTCAATTGATCGCTGTCGCCACTCTTTACAGCCTCTTGCATGTCGGACACAAAATTTGAAAGGTTTATCTGCATCGTTGAATTAAGAAAAAATTAAATCATTTCAAAACAGTGTAAAAAATTTAATTTGAATAAAGACGTACACCACTTAACCACTCGGGATCTAAAATACGTGCTATACACAGGAGACTAGACTTGTCGAGATTATCTAGTATTTCATTTTTTAAGTTCATAACGTCGTTCAGGAGATTTATTGCTCCTTTCTTCATTTTATTAAACATGGTTGCAAACAGATTTTTTTCTATAAAAAAAAGATATGATTTAATAGTTTTTTGGCTAGTAAACAGTGAAGATCACTGTTTTTCACTCACCTTCATCGTCAGAAGTAGCCGATTGTGAAATTATTATACAAGAAAATATAACAATTAAATTGCACACCAACCATCGTTGCACCCGCATGATGTCGATAAATTTCTTAAAAAACTTGCGTAACCGCAAATAAAAGTTTTTGTATTTTATATTTACTAGATAAATTTACTCGACTGTTAGAAATTAAGTTTTGTTCGAGCTAACTCCGATGTACATGTTGCGAGCACGTTTCACAGTCGACTACCAAAAATGTTGAAAAAAAATTCATTGTACCAGCTGTGATGATCATGTAATCAGATGGTATGGTTGATAATATTATAAATTAAATAGGATTAGGCCGATAAAAAGTACTAAATTGGGTATAGTCTCTAATAATTCATGCAAGTGCGACCTACAAAAAAACCGTACGTCTTAAATTAAATAACTGGCACTAGAAACAAAAAATTCGAACATGTTGAATATTATGAGCAAAGAAGTAAAAGATACACCGTTTTAAGTTTATAAAAATGGTTTTTACTGTTCTGTATAGGCAATGATATTTAGATTAAACTGGCACGAATTTGGTTTCAAAACATTTTTTAAAATTTGTTTACTATTTGATACTTTATACTATCAACTTAGGCACCCTTTTTTTTATTTTCTTTTATTTGTTTTTCTAAAATTGATAATAATTTTAGGTTAATAAATGGATTAAAACTAATTATAAACCGTTTTATTGATAGAAAAAAATTGTATGCTTATCCAAGGAGTCGGTTTTTAAAAATTTTACTTTATGACTGAACTTGTGAAAGAAAATTTATAATTTTGCTTGCGGAAGATTTGGACTTGAAAATAATTTTAGCCAGGGTTACTGACTTCTAATTTTTTTAATTATTCATGAACTTTTTTCGATATGATAAACAATTTTTTATCAACAGTTTGCATTGCTTGTGATAACTTCATTTAAATTATCATTTTATTCCTCGTTTTATTCAAAATTAAATATTTTAACTAGCTATTCCAAAATAACGAAATTAGTTGCTTTAAAGTAATGCAAAAAAATTTTTAATTCATCTAATTTTAAAAAATGACAAATTAAAATTGTAACAAAGTATTAAAAAATTACTACGTACCTCTTCAGCCAACTTGTGTTTTGATAGTATTTTTTGAGTAATAAATACATTTATTGTTTCATGGCACCTTATACTTACTTGTAATCTTTTCATGCCATTTTTAAATTTAATTAATTTACTTTAAAAAAAATATTTTTGAAATAATTTTTGAGATCTAGATATATTATATTGTATATCATTTGAAAGGGATTGAAATCATTGAATATACTGCACAGGTAGTTTGAAAAAATGTTTTTATTTTTTTTCTTTTGTAAAATAATTTTTTTTTATTTCTGAAATTTTTTAAAAATAATTAACATTTTGAGTGTCAATGTCTTATTTTCATATTAAATAACATTTTATAATATAACATAATAAATTTTGAACAATGATAATCATAAATAATATAAATACTTATTTTTTTATTAAAAACAAAGTATCACACAATCATTTATTAATAAAGAAGATTTTCTTTTTACTCACAAAATTAATAATTTTTTATTCTTCATCAGATGTCAAACTCACGTATTTACAAGTTCACGTTTATTTTCATATGTATCTTTGAGTGATATGTACACTTTGTTCGAAGTAAAATACTTTAATATCTTCATTTTTTACAAAACTACTATTTACAAAAAAATCATCAAATAATATGGACTTTCTATATCTTACAAAACCATTAGATAAAACTGCATAAAATATTATCTGAAGATAAAAACAAAAGACGTAATGAGTGTAAAAACGGAAATCTGCGGAGCGACACTCGCTGATTCGCCGCAATCGAGCTTGTCCCTGTAGTACGAGACTGTTAGCTTTTTAGTGTCTGGACTGCACTTCTCGTTGCGCCTAGCGAACTCCACCTTAAACCAAACGAAAACCAATCAAATTACAAAAACATTCCAATCTTTTAAAAAAAGTTTTGTTTAAAAAAAAAAAAAAAAAAATGCATCACCTTGCAAATTTCTCTACAGGGCGGACAAATTAAAGCTCCCCAGTGGAGCCACCCATCTTGCATTATCCTGATGTCGATCTCTTGGCCGGCGTTAAAACACGTGTACGTGTGATTTGCAACCTGTGCAATGAATTAAACACAGAGATTCAGATAGAAGCTAAACATTATTGCCAAACTCGAACAGTTACAAAAGTGTCAAATAAATTTTTCGAAATTTTAAGCTTTTACGGAGATAAAAAGTTTTTTATAGCTTCACGGGGCCGTTTGATCTTAATTGGGGTGCAGATAAAAATAATCTGTTTTACCGATCGAAAAAGAAATAGTAAAAAAGTTTCGAAATGACTTAAAAGTTAGAGTTATGATTTGATAGAGCAGTAAAAAAATGTGAAATGAATTTTTCTGAATTCTATGGTTTCGTCGAGATAAAAATTTTTAAGGGGTTTTAATAAGAATCTGTTTTACCGATAGAGTCATTCATAACAATTGGTCGAAAACGATTTATTTTTCACACAAGTAAAAAAAAAAAAAAAAAAAAAAAAAATTATTATTTAAAATGCTAAGGGTGGCAATAAAATAATAAAAATGAATCAACTTGATAAAAAATTTACTCACAATAAGATGCAGTCTGCCAGCCTCGCACTTGTACTGATAGCACCCCGAGCCCCAGTGCTGCCACTGCCTGACTTGCCTGCACGTTTTCTCCTCCCACATCTCTTCGGTGTGATCGAAGCACCTCGAGCTGCTGCCGTACTTCTCCAACGCGAAGTTCTTCGTGGGATCTGAGGAGAAAAAAAAACACCATTCGATCCTTTGAAAAACAGCTGAAAACTTCGCTGATGTCTTTAAAATTAAAAAGTCTCGTAAAGAAAAGGACTTTTCTACGATTCTTTCTCAATTTAAAGTTCGCTAAAATCCATTAACGGGCAGACTATACTCACGTGGGTTGTTGTCCTCGTAGAGGCAGTTAGAGCCCCGAGATATGGTGTTGTTGGCCTTCCAGGTGAACTCCTGGCTGTAGGGACAGTAGTCAGCGAGGGCAACCGTGCCCCCGTAGTAGCCCTCCTGGCCCCGCTCTACGTTCGGAATGTAGTCGAAGTTCTGTAAAGCACGATTTTTAGCACTAGTACGAAAAAGGGAGTTTACGAGTTGAGCTAGGTTCTGACCTGGTATTGTTTGGGCAGAGGCTGGGGGTATCCGACGAGGTTACAGAGGGCCACGGAGCTCCGGTCGTCCGTGCATTCGGTCTGAAGCGGCTCCCGCTTGACTTTGTTGCAGAAGGGGTGAATCGACTTATCACTATATTACAAGAAAACAACAATAAATCTCAATAAAATAACATCGAGCAATGCAGTAGGAATACTTTAGCTATACTTACATCTCACCGTCCTTTCTGCAGGGCAGCAATAAAGATAAAAAAGATAGTTTTAACCTCCAGATAAGTCTGAATACCCACTGCAAAGTGTGCAACTCACGTGTATTTTGACGATCTTTTGACTATCCACTCCTTGCAGGACTTCATTGCAAAGTCGCACCCGAGTTTCTTTCCCCAGTTCAGTTCCTGGGCCATGGAGTAGTTCGCACGGTACCACCCGGTGTCTTCCATCAACGCCAGGGTTATCCTCGAGTAAACCGCATTCTGGGTGTGAGCTCCAGTCATCGCCTCGTTCTGAAAAATGCGGTTGGTCATTCCAGAGATCCCGAAAAAATTTTTTTCGAGACTTACCTCGAAAACTCGTTTCTCCCAGTGAGTGTTCATGGTGCCGTCTTCGCCCTGGTCTTCGAGCTCGGCTCCCTCCAGATCCTGGCACCCGAAGTGAGCCCTGACCTCAGCCTTGACTCTGGGCGTGACGACCATCTGCATGGTACGCCGGACGCTGCCCCCTCGCACTTTCCAACTAGGCCTGGTTACCGCTCGTATAGTGCTTTCGCTCCATTGATGTATTTGACCTCTGTTTTATTTAAAAAAAAAAAAAAATTGTAAGAAACATTGTAAAAAAAAAGTTGCCGGGAAGTTTTTCTTATGACAGCTATTAGGTATTCGATATATGCATCATTGTAGCGCACCACGCGGCCAGAAAATGAACGAATAGTTTTTTTTATTAAAAACTTATAAAAATCGCCACCTTTGGCGCTGAGCGTGCGCAAATTCGGTTTTATCAAAAATTTTCCGGGAATCCATGCAGGAATCGAGGAAAGCGGATTTATATAACATTCTAGGCTTAACTATTTTTTTTCATTTTAGTTAGTTCACGTACGTTTTGTCAAGCTGGGGCGTCCCGTTTTCCGTTCTCTTGGTCCTGGGCTCGCCCCGCTCATCCCTGTAGAATGCGTACAGGCTGACCGAGAAGCCCAACGCGTGCAGCAACTCGTGCTTGACGGTGCTTAGCAAAGTTTCCAACTCGTGGGGCTTCGTGCTTATGCTCTTGGGACAGAGGTTCGCGTGTCCAGCTATCGGTCTACAAAAAAACCACCAAATTATTGTGCAATTGGTCTGTAAAAATTGTTTTACGTTCATCGTACCGATCGAGGGCAGCTTCTTGCTGGCAGTGGGCGGCGTAGGCCACGGTGAGGCTGTGGTTGCACCTCTCGGTGGTCATCGCCGACACGTAGAATACGAAGTCGGCGCCGTCGATCCCTGGGCCCTGGACGCTGCCCGGGTCGACCCGACACTCCTCTCCGGCCTTGTTGCATACTCTGCATGCCTGGATGGAGTTAGGGGAAATTTAAGATTGGCTGGGTTGGTGATGAAACCGAAAAAAAAGAGCGGAATACTCACGTCAAGATGCTCCTTAGGCACTAAAACATCTCCGCATATAGTCTCCGACTTGCAAGTGTCGACGCAGTGGGTCAAGTTGTCTTCTATAAAAACTTGTGAGGTTTCACATTTTCTAAAAGTAAGATGGTTTTGGTTATGCATTTTTCTTATGATAGTGTATAAAATGGAATCGCAAAATTTTCATCAAATCAGAAAAAAGTTATTGGGACGAACGATTTCAACTTGAATATTCTAAAATTTTCAGGCTTAAAAAAAATATAATTTTTTTGAATTATTTTACTTGAGTGTTTTTCTAATTTAGTTCCAAGTTAAATTGTGTTTAGATATATGTTGAAATCTTCAAAAATAAACAAACAGTTTTTAAAAATATGAAAACAAATTTTCAAACTTTTAATGCAATTTTTTTTGCCAAAAGTAAGTAGCAATATTATAAAAAATTTACTATTGTCATTCAGAGACGCAACTCGGATAAGCCCAAAAAAAAAAATTATCGAAAAAGTTAAATGAAGAAATAGAAACTTTAACCAGCGGAAAAACACTGTCTCATGGCTTTGAAGTTAAATCTTTGAGAGAATCAAAGAACGAAAAAGTTTTGATGAAAAAGTTCAGGACCGTTCGGTACGATACGTGCCGGAGGAACGTAAATTCCGAAATTTATACAAACGTAAAAAGGTTGATTAGATTTTTCGATTTTTTTTCAACAAAAGAGTCAATCTTTTTTTCCTGTTATAAATTTTCATTGTTCGGGTAAGATACATCTCGAGGCAAAAAGGTGTATCCGGAGATGCTAAACCGTGGTAAACTTGAGTCTCAAGGAAAACACCGAAATTGCGTCTTGGCAAATACATGTGTACAGCGCAAAAACAAATAGATGAATATTTGCCGAGCTCCGATTGCGTTTGCGTAGTGCCGTCTTTAATATGTATATTCTGGCTCGCGGTTTCACGCGCTTTAATTTTAGCTTGATGTATGAGCTTTTGTACTTGTTTGTTTATATATTTATTTTATTCGCAAATAATTTTTCTCTGTTGATAAATGATGAAAATAATGCGTTTCGAAAGGTTTAGAACTCACCGATTAAGTCTTATGGTTCCCTTCGTCTCGCGCACCATAAGTGTTTTCTCCCAAAATTGTACGGCCTCGGGAAGTATTTTATTCTAAAAATTTAATATATTATGGGTGGAAATTTTTTAAAAATGTAGGAAACATTTTTTTTTTTAAACTTACGTTTATGAGCTCGAATTTATTTTTATCCAACCTGTAACAAACAAAAAATTTTTTTTACAAAACATACGGCTCTGTAAAAGTTTCTCATTTAGAGTTTGCATATTTATCATTATTTATTTTACTTGTGATTAAAAAATATTTAAATTTCAAAGTTCCTAGTACAAAAAGAGTCAGGTAATAATGTTTTTTAATATCATTTTAAGTAAGTGCAAAACGAAAAATTTGAACAACTTAAAAAAAAAAAACAATAAAAAAAATTTAATATTTTGTTATTAAAATTTTAATAAGCTGATTCCGCAGAGACAAGTGTTCGAATGAATATAAATGCGAGATTGAAGAAGAAAAATAAAAAGAGCGGGAGGTAAAGCAAGTTTGCGACGAAACAAGTTTAAAAAAAGATTTCTCCCGACCCTCTTTAAACATCCCTGTAATCTCTTTGACTTTTCAATCGTAAAGTTCTTGGCATCGTATCAACAGCCAGATTCAAGATTGAAAAAAAAGAGTCTCAAACCGTCCTTTGATCAGCGTTTTTCTTAATTAATTTTTTTTTCTCCCCGCAACTTTATGAAAATTTCATATTTATTTGCCCGGAAAAATGATTTTTTTTTTTTTTTTTTCACGAACGAATCGACGCGAGCGTGTACAGAACGAAGTGAAATTACTTTTATAAAAAGTACTTTGAGCTTATCCCCAAAGTAATGGGAAAGTAAGTATACTCTTCATTGAATTGAAAGAGGATATGACAAGGAAATAAGTTTTAAAGCTCGGCATCAGTTTCGAAATTAATCTCTCGGAAAACTACTTTCTTGCCTGACTTAACCAGAATTTACTTCCATTGCAAAATTTTTTCTGCTCCAATATTCCTTGTAAATTCCGTCGAGTTTCTTATTTCCAATTTCTTCATCTTCTATTTATTTTAAATTAAAGTAATTGAAATTTAAAAAAAATTTTTAATGCCTAAACATTTATTTTATATTTCAATAAAATATTATATATTTCAAATTAAATGTATATTTAATTAATTTATATTATAATCAATAAAATTATTTATTATTTATTTATTTACTCATTCAACTGAATTTCTATTAATATTCTAAAATGAAAATTTTTATAGATAATCAACAATAAATTCTGAAAAATTTACTAAATAAAATTTTTAATAAATAAATTATCTAAAAATCAATTTTTTCAATGCAAAAAATTCCAAATCAGCATGTATTGTAAAAAACCAATCACCTTCACGATGAAAAAAAGAAAAAAAAAAATTTATTTGAATCCTCTTTGAGAAAGAGGAGATTTAAGGACTGAGAAGTATCGGATGTTCGCGTGCCAAGGAAATATTAAAGAAGCCGAGCGCGAAATCAGCAAACGGAGCCGAGAAGGAAATAAGAGAGTATGAAATAGGCTTTGGATTCGTGGAAAGAAAGTCAGAGATTGTTTTGCGTGCCGTAGCAGATGAAAAGCCCGACAGACCGGAGATTTTATTTTTAATGGAAAAACCGTTCTTGGCATGTATAACGAATCGCGTTCTCGCGTTCACGAAAATGCCAGGAAATAATTGCGCTCAGGTTTTTTTTTTTTGTTACTAACAAGGGCTTGTTTTTTAAATCCCACAATGAGAACAAAACAATTTGTTCAATTAAAAAAAATATGTAGGTACATACATATTTGTTTGTTTTAGCTAGTTTTTATTTAGTAATCGATATTTATTAATAAAATAAAACAAAATAAAATTTCTAAAAATAAATATAAAATCAAAAGCTGTGAGTAGCAATAATCGAATAATTTACTAACATTGAAAATATTTATTAATAAAGTATGATTTTTTGCTATAATAAGGTAAAACTTATTTACTTGATTCAAAAATTTTGATGTATTGAAAAAAAAAATTATTTTAATAAATTTTATTTTAATATTAAAATTAATCAGCCACCGGAGGAAAGAAAAAATAATATAAAACAGAAATAAAAAAATAAAATTATTAGAAAATCAATAAATACAAAATGAAATAAAAAATAAAATATAATTTAAAAATTTGAATTTATTTATTTAATTAATTATACTCCATATAAGTAGTTTCAAAGTATTAAGATCATATTTTATTTTAAAACAAAATTCAATTTTTCTTAATAAATAAAAGTTTGTACATAGTTAGCATGTATGGTAAATTACAGAATAATTGCAGCTTGAAAAAAAAGTTTTTTTTTTCCGCGTTTTAATACGTGAAATTCATTATGATTGCTTCGGACTCGGTAAGCACCTTGTTCACACGTAAATGCACTTTTTTACGAGTCAGACTAGTTATAAACTTTTCTCGATATACTTTTGATTTTAAAGCCCGGTGGGCAAAGTTTTTAATGGGAAGAGAGGAAAATTTACGCAAAATTATACCAACTTTGGAAGCGTAATAAAGGAAGATCATTCCATTCTTTAGTTTTCATTGGAAACTTTTTTATATAATAGCCTGGAGTTTACCACGTAATTCGTGCGCAAATTTTTTAAAGCGTAGTAAACATTTTATGCATTGAGGTATTTTTTTGTACAAACATTTCAAATTTTATGGAACTAATGATTCATTTGTTACACAACCAAATTGTAAATAAATAATATGTGAATTAAAAATAAAATTTTTGAATATATTATTCAATTTCTTCAGACAATAGATGTCCAATTATTTTATGCTCTGAAACTTTCAAAAATAATACTCTTCAAAGACGAGAATCTTACAACCGAACAAAGCTCATCCACTCCATTCAGACCTTTTCATTCGAAATAGGATTAAAGGCTTTAATTTTTGAATTTTCCCGCAAATAATGAAATTTAATTTGTTAAGCGCTCATTGTTATGATTTCTCCGAAGGTTAAAATAAACTCATCAAAACCTCAGCAATTTCGGGGCGGGTAAATATAGATAATTATCATTATCATTAGGGAAGTTTCGGTTGGACTATTTTAAATCCGCTTTTAGTTGGGTTCGTCGCGGTAAACGAAAACCAAAATTCTCTCGATCGACGCGAATAAAGCAAACTGTCGGATTGTTTAATGACCTCGCGTCCCCCTGATGAACTCGCACGCTTACACGGGAGATTTGCCAGGGGACCTTTAAAACACGACCGCAGTTCAGCACGTTAAACAAGAGAAGAAAAAAGCTTGAAAATTTTTGATAGAACAGTTTTTAATTAAATAGTAATAATCAGATGAAAGGATGAAAAAGTTTAAATAAAGTGGTTCGAGCGTAATAGTACACACTCTGACAGATGAAAAAATTAATTAAAAAATAGATGCAGCTCTATCTAATGAAAACTGTTAAATCATTTTCCAATAATGATTTTTTATTAAGGACAAATATCCCTTGAATAATTTATTTATTTTTTTATTCATCATCATCAACGGATTAATGTCCTTTAATACATAATTAATAATTTATATACATTTTATCAATAACAACTTTCTCATTCAAATTTCAAAAATTTTGATTTAATACCTTTTTTAAATAAACTAATATAATTACAATTTCTTGTATCAACGGATAAAATATTCCAACTTCTTTTCAATTTGTTTGTAACAGAACGATGGTTAAAAAACTTTAAAAAATTTCCAGATAATAATTTTCAGGAAAAATCATCAACAATTTTTATTGTACTTACTAAAGAACATTTAGTACAGCGGTTTTGAGATACGACCTTAGGATAATTAAACCAATAAAAATAATAATTTTTTTTGTTATTTTTATTGGAAATTAAAAAAGGTTAATTTAATAAAGTTATAGTACTAACTTGTAAACGCTGTCGTCGTAGTGTAGAAGTATGCGGAGGGGCTGACTGATGCTGCGTTTTTTCACTTCGTGGAATGGTTCTACGTGAACTCCATGCACAACCTGTTAAAGTTTAAACTTGCTTGAGAAAATTTTTTGACATACTTTTTATGGTAAGTTTAAGAAGAAGGTAATTGAATAGCTGTGTATCGAAGATTTTGCACCGATTTCATACACAATAAAATTGAAATTTTGGATTTTGAATAGGCTCGTTTACGAAAAACTCCAATTTCAATCACTTAATCGCGCTTATCACGGTTCGTCGAGCTTAAAATAAATTAAACACATCTCCTCAAAGTTTAAAAAAAAAATTTTTCATTGTTGAAGTAATGAAAGACACTCGTTTTAATGAACGAGCCGGGGTAAATTGAAACTTGCTCTCCCGGCCGCGGCGACTACTCTTGATTAAATTAGATGAATGATATATGAACATCAATTCGGGTAATTGGCTGCCGAGTCGAGGGAGAGAGAAAGTCGTACCATCGGCTCCATTTCATTATGGATGACGAGCGAGCGGCGTCAGAGGAAATGCAGGGGCAAACATCGAGCGAAGATGATGACGATGATCAAAGCGATTATCTGAGACTCCCGGACTCTATTAATTTTCGAAGTCACGCGACATAAAACACTTTGTGGATTAGTCGATCGGATTCTCTTCTACTTTTCAAGAAATTTCATCTTTTTAGGACGGGGTTCGATCGGTAGGTAATGATTTTTTGAACGAAAGGGTCGATTTACTATTAAAATATGTGTTTGAAGATTTATTTTGAGCTTTATTTAGAAAAACAAAAAAAATTCTAAAAAATTGAATATTTCTTTGAATAAAAAAAAGTGCTAAATAATGTAAATTCTTTATGTCGATTAGTAGAGCATGAATAGACGTATGAACTTTTTTATATACTTTCTGTACTGATCGATATAAAGAATTTACATTATTTATTACTTGGACTTGAGATTGAAGCAAAAATTTAGTTAACTTAAAAAAAAATAATAATAATAATAACATTCATAATAAAATAATAATAATTAATTTAATATTTAAATATATGTTTGTCATTTTCAAAAAGTCTGTCAAAATTTGTCATGCTAAGAAATTCATGTGATGATATTAAAAAAAAAAAAAAAAAAAAAAAAAAAAAAAATTATATTGATTTAATTTTAATCTTTTTTTAGGGGGGGGGGGGGGAAATTATTAACTACGTTTAATCGACTTTAATCTGTTCACAATTTTCAAATATTAATCAGAAATATTATTAAATATTATGCTTTATTCAGTCCAAAAAAAAATTTGAGGTATTTTACAAATATTTATTTAGTTTAATTAAGTGATTTTATTGAAAACGAGAAACGATGTGATGATCGTTTGAAAAATGTTTCCCGCTAATTTTTGAGTAAATTTTTTGACTCTGTAAAGTTTGTTCGTTTTAATCCTTTGGATGCCGTAAACGTGACACTACGAAAGCTTAATTAAGCCAAACTGTAGGTAACAAAAATAACTTGGCCTAAGTTTTCGAAAAATTTCCATAATTTCACTCTCTAAATTACGTTTGAAACACTCTCAACGGGCGGCTGGTGGACTGGCAATTAGTAAAACTGGAGCGTGGCTTGCAATCAAAATTCTCATTCTCGTTGCAGTGCGAGCTCGCGAAAACAAACGTATGCGGCACACGAAGCCCCGGCGCGCACAGTAACCAACCTCCCCTTTACCCCCCTCGTAATGACGTAAATCCTCCCTGCTGGTCTTGATTATGGCTTCTGCTGAATGGGCTCCATGACCAATTCGGCTTTTTTAGTTCGAGACTATTACTACACTGCAGTTTAAAAAAAAAATCATAAAAAGTGACTTAAAGTTCTGGAACTACTTTGTCATTTTAGAGCTATCTGAAATATTCAATAACTACATAAACAATCTTTGGTTGAAATGAATATTAAATATTTTTAAAAGTTTTTTTCTGTAGCTAAAAGCATGAGAGATTTTTTACTGTTTTTTCGTACCAAAACTGTTAAATTGTGACAAAACTTGAGTCATTGCGACTTTTAACAAATTTTGAAATTCTCTTTTTACTTATAAACATTGTCCTACTGAAGGAAAAAATTATAACAGAACCTTCAAAATAATTTATTGAGAAAAATTTGAAGATCAGATTTTGGCTGCGAAATTCAACCTTTTAAGTCTTGAATAATATTTTACAGACTGAAATAAAATGCAACCAAATTTCTTAATCGCAATTTTAATCATACGAACTACTTTTAAAATATGTATTTTGTTGTTGCATAAAATTTAATAGATATTTTCGAAAAATTATTTTCTTGTAAATTTTTACAATAGTATATTTTTAACAAATATTGTATACCTTAGTAAATAGTTAATATATACTTTTAAAGTATTTTATAATGCAGTTGTGAATTTTGACTAATACCGTTGAAACATTTAAAAAATTCTAAGTATTTCCAGCCCTAAAACTTCCAAGTAAATCACGAATCCATCTTGAAAATCCAAATAGCTGTACTCCCAAGTGAAATTGCGCGTCAACCGGAGTAATCCCATCTTTCTCTCGGGCTTTATTTGAAAAAACGCCGTGGCTTCTTGTACGAAAAGAGTCCTAATAGGTGCCGCGGAAGGGAGAAAAAAGAGGAACGTCCGTTACCGTTTACGAGCCTGCGTCTGCCTTAACGCGAACTTGCATCACTGGGCGGTGGCGAGTAATAAAAGTGGAACACCAGCGTCAGACCTTGATTGCGCTCTTCCTTAGCAACGTTGAAAATTTTCCGGTGCCTTAAGTACTCTTTCAAGAAAAAAAAAAAAGGGGGGGGGGAGAAGAAAGAAAAAAATGAAATAAGGGAGGGCCTGGAGACGCTGTAATTATTGTCCATAATGGCCACCTGATGAATCTTTAATGTCCCGCAGTCTATCAAAATTATGAACTCGGGGGGATAATTTAGGCTGTAATTGTTTTCTTGAAGTGGTAATGAGAGATTAACTTAGTAGAAATTATGATTTAAAAATAATTTTATTATTAGTTAAAAGTTTCAAAATACTTGTTTTAGATTTAATTATTTTATTTAATTTTTATTTATTTTTTATTGAAATTTTTTAATTTAACTATCTATTAGCAACAATTAACATTCTAGTCTCTTTAGGACTTCTTCAATTAACAACGCCATCTTCATTTACTACATTTACTAGTATTAAATTTAAATTAACTATTGTTAATAAATAATTGTGAAAATTTTAATGTTTTAGTTTATAATGGATTTTCATTGATTTACTGCAATTACTTTAGGGTTTATTATTTTTTATTATTATTACTATTAAATTTATTTGCTTAATTAATAGCCAATATCATAAATATTAACAAAAGCTAACTTAAACATTTGAATTTACTAAGACTATACGTTATATTAGTTTCTGAAAGATTAGTTAGCAGACGAAATTTTCTGACATAAAACTCAAATTAAAGTCGACAAATAAATGATAAAAATTATATTTTTTTCTTAATTTTCGAAAACAGAGTATGACGTTGACTTTACTTCAGATTTTTTTTATATCTTCAAAAATGTAGATCAATAAGATTCTCAAAAATCTCAGAATTAAGAATGATAAAACATTATTAAAATTAATTACAAAAATAATAATGGGGATGTCATGGCACAAAATCCGCCTAGTTCCACCTAAAAAAACTTAGATCAGTTGATAATTCCAGGATGCAAGAAACATCTTTGGTAAGCAACCAGAACTTTGAAGAAAAAAAGTTCCTCAGTCCGTAGCGAATTCAAACACTTGGTAAAACAATACGAACAATGACGAATTTATAGTGCTACGGCGGGGTGAAAAGTCAAAAGTGAGAAGGTTGGCAAAGAGAATAGGCAACCAACTTCGCGACACACTTTGAGAGGTGCTCTAACAAAAGCACGTGCAAAAGACGACGACGACGCGCGCAGCCCCGAGGAATGGGTCAAACGTGTACGGACACTTCAAAATAAAAGAAGGAACGAGCTGCGGCATTATCTCACGTACTTTTTCACGCGCGACGCTGATGAATAATTCGACCTCTGACACATATTTCACGGTCTGGTGGCCTACTTTTTTTTCAAAGGAGCCTTCTTTTTTCCACCCCGAAAAAAGTGTTACAGGTGTGCGGAAAAATAATTATTACGTGCCGAGGGTGGAAAGTACTTTTTTTTGTGCAATTTGGGATTTCAGTTTAGCGCGACATTTCAATTTTCCGGCTCGCCAATCTCTTTTTTACCCGATCAGCCGCTATCGGTGAGAATAAGAGTGACTTTCAATCTACCCCCGCCCGGCATTGTTTGAGGCTCTAGTGTGTACACGCACAATGGAGTCGGATGAAAAAGGGATGGTTTTAAAACTCGGCCTGAATATGCTCGACGGAACTCGGAAGATGATGAGCAGCTTGCTCGTAATTAAACCGGCCGATCTTTGTTTTCTCATCGGGTACCAAGAGATTGATTGAAAGGGAGATTTAATTTGAACCGAAGAATCCCATTTCTAGGGTCAGGTACTAGAGTATTTTTTTTAGGTAAAATTGATTATTAATTGTAGTTAAAATTGAGGCAACTTTTGACAAATTGATTATTAAAGTATGTTTTTGAAAGAAAAGTACTGTTTAATATTTAAAAATTTTACAAACAAATTTTTTTTTATTCTGAATTTGAAAATTTTTGGTTTCTGAGTCCTGGAATCTAGATGTTTTTCGTACTGACCAAGCAACCCATATTTGTATCATTACTTAAACTTGAAAATCTCGCATTTTTATCGGAAAAATTGTATTTTCAGATTTTGTTCATAAAACTATCAGTTATAAACATTTTTATAACAATTTTTATAATTTTTCCGAACACTGTACTAATTTGATAATTTGATAATTGTGTTCTTCTCAAGAGAGTATTTTTATCTTGTATTTTTTAAAGAAATTTATTACGCAGTAAGTCTCATTTTTGTTAAATAATCGTATTCATGAAATATTTTGTTAATTATAACCTTGTATTTTTATATATCAATAAAGATCTCCTGACGCGGCTGACAAAACATGTCAGCGAAACGTTGAGAAGTTTTGAATAAATAAAAATGTCTTCTTGTGATCCATTTATCATACTATAATTAATAAAACAAGATTTGTTTCATTGTCT
The DNA here is from genome assembly GCA_038277355.1 of Encarsia formosa. Taxonomy (NCBI): domain Eukaryota; kingdom Metazoa; phylum Arthropoda; class Insecta; order Hymenoptera; family Aphelinidae; genus Encarsia; species Encarsia formosa. The sequence continues at coordinate 11,958,640 of CM076184.1, read as the reverse complement.
TGAGTTGAATTAGAAAATGAACTAAGGTATGTGTACCTAATATGACCCCCCTAACCAAGAATTGACGTTGTGGCGAATCAAATCAATATTTTTTAACGTGAAAGGTCTCATTTTAAAGGTTAATTCAAGAGCTTTAAAATGAGATCTTACGCGTTCGATTTTTATTAATGAGCTTGAAAAGCCAGAGGATTTACCAAAACACGTTTTTTTACGACACCAAAAATTTATGTACCTAATATGGCCCCCTTGTAGTTATTTATCAATTGCGATTTGTTCCTATTTTTTAAATCAATCAGGATATTAGCTTAAAAAAACTTCAAAATTTTTATTATTTTAAAAATGATTTATTTAAAAATTGAGCCTTTTTTACAATGTTTTTGAAAGCTTGGCAACCAGTAGAAAAATTACAACTTTAAATTTTTATCAAAGTTTGTTTTTTTAGTTATAAAATGAAAAAAAGCTTTGAAACAATTAAATTTATTTTTCTTAAATAACATTAGGATAGGATTTTCTGAAAAGTAAATATGAAACTAAGGACTCTTAGGGAATACACTTTGGAATATCGGTATTTCTACTAATTATTGGGCGGGGGGCCATATTAGGTACACTGTCGAATAAAAAGTTATTTAAGAATAAAACCCGTTATAAAACGAGTTGAACAAAAACTAAAATCGCGTTTTAAAGCTGAAACAATAACGAATTGAAGCTACTTATGAAATATTTGGTCAGGTAAGTCTAAATCTTTTGTCAGACCATTTAATTACATCGTAAAATAATAACGATGGTATACGAAACGAGTTTTAGCTATAAGGCGAGTGAAAAAATAATTTTAAAATGTTCTAAACAGCTCAAAACTTCATAATTCAGTGTTTTTGACTTCTTCCTACCTTGTAGAGATGCCGCATATCGAGCATATTCAAAATAACAGGGGGGGGGGCATATTAGGCACAGAGCCATATTAGGTACACCTACCTTATTTGTTGATACAAATGTTATACTATTAAAAAATTCAATTATTATCCGTATTTTTAGTAAAAAATTTCATTGATTGTACAATATTCAGATAAAACTACATCTAAAAAATGACTGATATTCCAAAATATTTACCAATACTTCTCGTGAAACTGAAATTTCTAATTCACTCCGTAAGCCACGAGTCAACAGCCAAGCTTTTTAAAATATTCTCGGAATCTCCAATCAGGATCGGTGATCCCGTCGGTTCGGTCCACGAAGTTTAATTACCGGACCAATCTCTTCTCGCGACGGGCAAAAAGGATACGTGACGAAGCTCCCGGCTGGATTGATCGATGCGGACTCGAGGAGGAGCAGGATTATCCCGTTCTTATTCCGCCTCGTGAAATGCATCGGAAACCTTGATAAACTCGGGGATAATTTATAGTTTCGGAGCTGATTAATATCTAATGCGGGCGGATGGCTTTTTTCAACTTTAGTTTATTAAGATTACAAAGATTTTTCAACCGTGAAAGGGATTTATAAATTTTTATCGGGTCATGACGTAACATATTTTACCGGATTGGAGTATAAAAATAGTTGATTTTATTATTTTTTTTAATGATTTTGAATATTAAAAACATGATTATCTAACAAGACCTCACACTAAAAAGTAGTCAAAAATATTCGAAACTGTTTTGCAAAATAATTGAAACATTTATTTAAATTATTATGCTAAAAAAATTTATGTATCCCAATAAATACAAAATTTATTGGGATTATTATTTTTATAATAATAATAATTATTTTTTTTATACTGAGAAGGGAACCGATTATCTACAATAAGAAATAAAAAAATTATAAATAAAAAAATATTTTTTCGGAAATACATAGAAAGTATTTATTAAGAATATTTTTTTATAGTTTCTGATATACCTCGTAAAAATCTGAAAAATTATCAATTAGTAATTAAATCCAATTTTTTGAAATTATTTCTTCAAAAATTCAATGAGACTTAAAGACAATTCTTTACCTACTAATATTCATATACATTTTTCAACAATTTATCAAAAATAATATAAACAAATTATCTCACTCTCGATTAAAAATAAATGAAACGACAATTAAGCACTTCAAACGCTCATAACGAACGAAAAAAAAAAAAAAAAAACAATTATCACATTGATAACGGTAAGAACAAAAGGGCTCGCACCACCCCTGGGGGCCGGTATAATGAAGCCCTTTATCAAAGATTGCACTCCTCGGGGCTGAAAAAATAAGATTACAAAGAGCCAGGAGGGAAATATGGAATTTAACGAGATTACGCGGGACGCAATAAACGGGAAAATAATGCAAACACAGCCGGCACTACGAGGTAAAAAATACACGCGCTTTTGAGATAAGATGTAAAAAGAAGAAAATGAAGGGAAATAAACGCGGCGGTAATCCACTTTATCAGGTCTCCGCGTGTGTAAGATTATGCTAACCCCGTACTCGGAACAAGCTGCATTATAAGTTTACCACCGCCTCGCTCTTGTGTTTACACGGTGCAACAATCGCGCTTTGCATTTTTCTTTGCGGTGTTCTGCCCCGTGTATCAACTTATCCGAATTAAATTTTCTTTTATTTCTTTGAGTTTTTTTTTTTTTTTTTTCTTTGGTGGTACAGTTTTTTTTAATCATTGTAATACAAGAAAATGGTGAATAATGGACAGCTCGGATCTTTATTTGAGAAAGGCTGGATTTGTAATTTACCTTGTACTTCTCTACATATTTTACACTTCAAAATTACCAAAAGAATCACACGTAGAAACCAATACAATTAATCAAATATCGACTTAATGATCCTTTGTGATTCTTTGGACAAATTTGAATTTGATTGACGTATCGTTAAAAAGAATTTTTTTTTAAAGATTCTTACTTGAAATAGAGATTTTGGATTACATAGCCCCTCTAAATTTTTTTTAGTTTAATTATAATTAAACTAAAAAAAATACATTTTAAAGTTTAATCCCTGCGAGAAATTTCCGCCAGAATATTGCCAGACAGTGGGCAGATTTAGCGAAATTGGGCAGAAATTTAGTAGGGTTAATCGCCAGATTCTTGACAGAAGGCCAATGCTTTACGCATAGGGATTCTGGCGAGCTATTACGTAAACCTTTTTATTTTAAATTGTAACATTTATTACTAACAAAAATATGTTCAGTAAGGTAAAGATGCCAATTATGATTACAAAAATCGCCACTTTTCAGCATTTTGAATTTTATTAAAAAAACAAAGCATATTAGACTAAATCTTCTTTTACATACTTAAATTTTAGGTTCTTAGGAACTTAAATAAATTTTTTTTATATAATAATTGTATTTATTTATTGAATAATTAATGTTTAAAGTCAAGACCTTTTATGCCTCCGTTTAAAGTCAAGACCCCAGTTTATTAGACAACTTCAGCTTTGGCCCCAGTTTATGGAACACTTTTACACGTGAAATCCTGTCTGTGACTTAAGTACCCCAGTTGATGGAACGGAATCGTCAAAATTCGAGGGTTTCATCACTCCCAAACACGAACAAATTAAAAATCTAACATGAAAATTAGATAAACCGTTCCATCAACTGGGGTATGTAAGTCACAGACGGAATTTTACGTGAAAAAGTGTTTCATAAACTGGGGCCAAAGCTGAAGTTGTCTAATAAACTGGGGTCAAAAGATCTTGTCTTTAAACATTAATTATTCAATAAATAAATACAATTTTCATATAAAAAAAATTTATTTAAGTTCCTAAGACCCTAAAATTTAAGTATGTAAAAAAAGATTTACTCTAACATGCTTTGTTTTTTCATTAAAATTCAAAATGCTGAAAAGTAGCGGTTTTTGTGATCATAATTGGCATCTTTACCTTATCATAACTTGACTCTACAATTTTTTTTTTTTTTTTCCTTATGTTGAACATTTTTCTCATCCATTTTGATGTAATTTTAAAATATTATTCACACAATACCAGCCCTGCTGTATAGCCACACGTACAATGGACTTAAACAAATTTTTTTTCTTTTGCTAAATATTTTAACACCTATGGAGTCAGGGCGGAGACCTAGTGCATAGGATAGCGATTACGACCTGGACATGATTTCCCCAGAAAGTTTTGACTCCGGAGGGGCCAGGGCGGATACCTGGTGCACCTGGTGATACTGACGCCTTGGAGATGATTTCCCCAGGAAGTTTGGACTCCGGAGGGGTCAGGCTGAACACCTGGTGCACCTGGTGATACTTACGCCTTGGAGATGATTTCCTCAGGAAGTTTGGACTCCGGAGGGGCCAGGGCGGATACCTGGTGCACCTGGTTATACTGAGGCCTTGGAGATGATTTCCCCAGGAAGTTTGGACTCCGGAGGGGTCAGGCTGAACACCTGGTGCACCTGGTGATACTTACGCCTTGGAGATGATTTCCTCAGGAAGTTTGGACTCCGGAGGGGTTAGGGCGTACACCCGGTGCACCTGGTATTAATTACGCCTTGGAGATGATTTCCCCAGGAAATTAAGACTCCGGGGGGGTCAGGGCGGACACCTGGTGCACCTGATGATACTTACGCCTTGGAGATGATTTTCTCAGAAAGTTTTGATCCCAGTGGGTTCACATCATCAAGTTTACTATTAGGATAGCATCTTCAGGGTGTGGTTATTACCGGGTACACCAAGTATTTTCCCTGGCCCAACCAGGGTCAAAATTTCTTGATAAAATCATCTCCAAGGCGTAAGTGTCACCAGGTGCACCAGGTGTCCGCCCTGGCCCCTCCGGAGTCAAAACTTTCTAGGGAAATCATCCCCAAGGCCTCAGTATAACCAGGTGCACCAAGCATCCGCCCTGGCCCCTCTGGAGTCAAAACTTCCTGGGGAAATTATCTCCAAAGCGTAAGTATTACCAGGTGCACCAGGTATCCGCCCTGGCCCCTCCGGAGTCAAAAGTTCTAAGGGAAATCATCTCCAAGGCGTAAGTATCACCAGGTACACCAGGTGTCCGCCCTGACCCCTCCGGAGTCCAAACTTCCTGGGGAAATCATCTCCAAGGCCTCAGTATAACCAGGTGCACGAGGTATCCGCCCTGGCCCCTCCCAGGTCCAAACTTCCTGAGGAAATCATCTCCAAGGCGTAAGTATCACCAGGTGCACCAGGTATCCACCCTGGCCTCTCCGGAGTCAAAACTTCCTAGGGAAATCATCTCCAGGTTGTAATCGCTATCCTTTGCGCTAGGTCACTGCCCTGACTCCATAGTTGTTAAAATATTTAGCAAAAGAAAAAAAATTTGTTCAAGTCCATTGTACGTGTCGCTATACAGCAGGGAGAGGTTAGGATTTTCAAACAGCAAGCATGATTCATCGATTAAAATTATATTTCTATAAAATTATTAAATTATTTTTTATCAATTTTGTAACATCGGAGCTGCATGCTGCTGCTCCGATTTGTAAACTAACCTCTCATCAACGCATCTAGGTGCATATACATATATGTATATTATATATATATATATATATATATATATACATAAAATAATAAGCTTGACAGAATTTTCTGCCCACTATCTGGCGGGCACCCCAGACGTTCTGTTGAAACTTCTAGCAGGGATTAATAAAATATATTTGTTTAATTGTAATTAAACAAAAAAATTAATTTTTTTTTAGTTTAATTATAATTAAACTAAAAAAATTATTTACATACACATTTTTTTTCAACACACCAATTTCAAGAATACTGAATTCAAAACGTCAAGCACAAACTCGTTTCCATTCTAAAAAATTACTTGGAAACAAAAAAAATTCTTAGTTCGTCGACTTTGCCGACTTACAATTGTAAACATCAGCTTAATTGCATCTTGCTTTCTAGGCTACTTATGATTTAACCAAAGCGACTGTAGTTTTGATCTAGTTTACTTAAGCTTTGCAAATTGGTATATGCATACAAAATAAAAGTGCCTTGTTTCAGATCGATCTCAAAAATTCTATTTTCAATCGTTATCGTTTATTTTCGATGTATAAATAGTTTTATAAATGCAATCATCCGAGTTTCTAAAAATAGTTTTTGATTTGATTAAATTTTGATTAATCAAAATCTTTGTTTCTTTTTTTAATTAATTTTTTTTATTGCCAGTGCATTAATAAATTTTATTTTTATCAGCCAAGATTCATAAGTTTTTTTATTTTTTATTTTGCAATGTTAATTCAATCACTTATTTAAAGAAAAAAAGTTTTTATTTAAATTTTTCAATCAAAGTATTTTACTACCTGAATGTCTATATTTATTGATTAATATTAAAGAAATTGACTTCTCAGATTTCAAGTATAATAACTAATCTACTAAAATTTTAGAAAACAAACAACGCATAAGAGAATTTTCGACATTTGAAAATAAGTTGTAAGTCTAAAAAAAAAACTTCTTCAATTTTATTTGTACTGTAATTTAATTTTTCAAAACCCTCATTTAGTATAACAACTAAAAAAACTAAAAAAAAATCCACAACAAATTTCACAAAGAAAATTCAAAATCTCCCCAAAAAACTCAATAAATTGATAATTCAAGGTAAACACCCCCCAAAGAAATTAAAAAAACACTAATCTTCTCATTGCCAACTAACCACCTACGCATAATTGAATAAAGCTTCCGAAAAAGTTTGATGAATCACCATCGGTGCGTCACGTAGCACCTTATTCAGTCGGCACGGAAAAGGTAAAAAGCAGGGGCTATTACGCCTCCCACCCCCCGGCGCGACGTCCGCTAATTAGGCTGACTCACTTTATCGCGTCGAGGATCCCGAAGCTTTTTGCTCCCGACAAAAACCACGATTTACTTGATTTTTAAGTGAATCTTTGCAGTATTGTTTTTATCGAGGGGCTATGCACTTCAGAATCACTAAAAAAATCGCACATAAAAATCAATATGATTAATAAAATATTAATATCATTTTAAGCAAAAATCTTCGAAAAATATTATTTTTAACAAAATATCAATTGAAATTGATTCCAAGACTCTAAACACTTTAAATTTGCCAAAAGAATCACGAAAGAATCACAAAAGAATCAAAAATAATCAAAAAGAATCAAAAGAATCATGAGTGATTCTGGAGTGCATAGCCCCTCGGTTTTTATTTTCAATTTGTATACTTTTTTTTTTTTATTCTTAGCACGAGGGCTGAATTATTTTGAAACTTTTATTAATCGAAAACGGATACTTTGAATGATCCATCGCATTTGAATTTACTATGATTTTTTGGATCTAAAACTTTTTTTTTTTTAATATTAGACTTGTATATTATTTTTCAAAATTTAGTACATTATTAACATACAATGTATTGTCATTATTATAAATAATTTTGTTTTATTTTCAAGATTTATTTCCAAACTTTTTTAGTAAAGCGACTTTTTCTCAAACCTGGTACCTGAAGCTAAAGATGATAAAAACCACTTTCACATCACACAAATCATGACACTGTACTCAAGCACCACGTGTTTTTACTCAGCACGTGCATTAAAATTTTGTAAAAAAAATTTCCATCAATAATAGTTTGATAATTTTGAGCAACAATATTTTTTATTTTGACTCGTAGACAAGGAACTAAAATAGAGTAACCTAGTTTTTCTGCTCATCCATCACATTTTTTTTTCATCAGAGATGCAAAGCGAGGCTCAAATTATGATCTTCGAACTTTTTTTTTCTCTTTACAATATTAAAAAATGATTATTCACGAAACTGTGGAGACCATAAACTTTTTTGCTGTTCTTTGCGAAAAGTTTAAAACTTGAAACGGGTCGCAAATAAAAAAAAAAAAAGGGAACAAAGTATGCACGCGAAATACAAAGTGTAAATATTTACAATAGTTCCTCTAAAATTTAAAACTTTTTCCCGACCAAAACTCATGAATGAGTAATTTTTAGCCCCCCACCGCGTACCGAAAGCTGAACAACTGCAGCTGAAATAAAAAAGGGAAATAAAGTAGTTTACTCTTAAACAATTTTAAGAATTCAGTTAGTTCTTCATCACGAACCCGATGAAGTACAGTGGGAATAAAAAAAAGAATTTTAATTTTTGAATTTTAGAAGTCTTGAAGCTTCTGCAGAATTTTTTTCATACAGCTACCATTTAGTCCGGTGACTAGTTTTTTTTGGGTTTCATTAGAAAAAAAATAGATTATTTTTGGATCACTTAGATATATATTTTTAAAGAAATTTTAAATGCTCTAAGGTTCTTGGAAAATAATAAATTATTCCTGAGAGTATTTTTATTGATTATTTTTTTGTAACAGAGAATGAGTATGCTGAATAGAAAAGAATACAAAAAGAATATTTTTTATTAAAAATTTATGATTCATAATTATTTTTGAAGTTTTCTCAAATTATTTGCACTGAAAAAGATAGAAAAACATTTTTTTTTAATTTGTTATTTAAATCAATATTTGTAACAAGTTTTTAACCAATCGAAGCGGTGTATTTAGACGATTGAAAACAATTCTACCTGAATTCAGTCAACTTTTTTGTAAAATATTTTTTGACAAAAAGCCAAAAAAAAATATATGTATACTTTTGAAAAGTAAGGAATTTGAAAAAAAAAATTTCTCTGCAGAATTTTATCGTTACTCCTGGGTCATAAAAACCATTCATAACAGTAGTTTTATTTATTTAAAATATTTTTTTCCCCAAGCATGATAAAAACCTCTGTTGAATTCCCAGCCCTTCACACACAAAACCTTCGATACTCAGAGCAAAAAAAACCCATAAATCAAGATCACAGTAATGCACACACACCTCGTGGGGTCGCGGATGCCGGTGGATGCACTCCCTGGTGGCCTCGGCACCGGCGTAAACGACCACCAGGACGAGGAGTATCACGGCCCGCACGGGGAGGCCGCTCGAGCACATGCTACGCGGCCGAGGCGCGTGCTCCACTGAGCCCTCATGGCTCGCGGAACCAACCTTAAATACGCGAGACGCGGGCTGCCACTGCCACCGCGGACTCCCCCGTGCTCCCTTACGCCGCGTGCTCAACCAACCCCCCTCCCTCTGCGTCTGCGCACTTTTAGGGGTAGCTGTGTTTTCCTCTCCCTCCGATTGGTTTTTTGATACGCATGAAAAGGAGACTGCTTCAAGTTTGAGGATTTTGATTTTTAATCAGAGAAAAAAGTCAGACGGAAAAATTTATTGAAGAAAACGCGCTTTGATATACCTTAGAACAAAAAAAAATGATATTTAATCAAACTTATGGGACCGTTTTTTTATACCCAAACAAAGAATTAAATCACTGATATTTTCTTATTACCGATAACAGCACTCAGATCAAAACAACCAGAGTGCTAAACCGATTTAGCACTGTGATTGTTTTTAGCCCATTTTAAAGAATTCGAGCTATAGAACCACTGAAGTCCTGAAACCTCGCCTAATTCATGAATTTTTGATGAATATATTCAGATTTTTTTTTTATAAGTTTGAGATTTCAAGATTTCATTAAATAGTTTTTATCTGTTGTTGTCTGAAAAATCTCAATTTTATTTACATGTTTCCCCTTGAAATTCATTAAAAAACCATAAAGAAAATTAATGGCGTTAATTTTTAAAAAATTCTGGAACTTCAATCACAAATCTTTTAAAAATATACAAAAATGTCAAAAAAGTGACTTAACATAGATGATTTTTTTTTTTTTTTAATTGTAAATTTATCTCTTTTCATTTTGGAAAACTTACCCCGGATTAATAGCTTTTCGTATGATTCTTGTTAGTATTTTGTATGATTGTCAGAACAAATTTTACTGTGAAAGAGTCTAGAGTCTAACACATCGACTATCGAGCCACCGTGATTTTATTTTCTTCATATTTTTGGTAAATATAAGTATCCTTTTACAATATTTAATATGATTGCAAAATACCTTAATTATAATATTAATTTTTTAATGAAATGCCTGAATCATAAACAAAAAAATTTTAAGTCAAGGCAAATATTTATCTCCATGTTACTTTTTCCAAAAAAAAATGTTTTATTTTGTGTTTCTATTTAAGCTCCTTAAAACTTTGCGCAAACTTCTTTTAAAGATCTCGAGTTTTTCTAGCTTCACACGAGGATGCTTAAAAAAAATTCTTATTTTTAAAAAAAAGCACCGCAACAAAAAAAGCAACTTCTTTCAAAAAAAGTTTAAAATTTTGAGAAGCTACAGAATTTAAAAAACGATGCACGTCTCAAGTATATGTCCGAGGGTAAGCGTCATGAATTCCCGCTAAAAAAGTTTGCAAGACAGAGTTAACAACTAAAGCACGTTAGTAACATAAGATAAATATGTTAAAATTAACTATTTTACTCACTTTTATTTACTTACTATTTTATTTTCTACTGATTGTTCTAGTTTTGTAATTTCAATTTAATTAATTCACATCGGTTTTCTCGACAGTTTTATTATTAGCACCACGAAATAATTATTCTGTACAAAATATAATCAATTAGACTCTGATTTTTGCAAAATAAAAATTTCCCAATTTCGGTATACTTATATAAGCAAAAATTGACTAAATAAAACTCATTTTCTTGACGGTGTATTAATAACCCCACAATATAATTATTTTGAACAAAATAGAATCAATTAGATTCTTATTTCTGCGAAATGAAAATTTTTCAATTCCACTCTACTTTCATAAACAAAAAATTAAATCTCAAATTGTAAAATAATATACTTCTGACAAAAATATAATCTCATGAAAAATTAATCCCGAGTACCGATGCCCGAGTATCAATGACAAAGTTAATGAAAATTGAAAAAAAAACTTAATTGGATTGTTACAACGTACGAATCTTCTGAAAACGTGAAATTCTAATTTTGCATGAAAATTCACCGGGATCAATGACAAAGTGATGAAAACGAACATAAGTGGATTAATTCTACTTATTGATTCTCTTTAAGTAACTTTTGCGTACATTAAATCTCATTCCTGTCATAAGTAATGAGATTATTAGTAATCGAGAATAGTTTATTTTCATTAGTTTAACTGATCACACAAAAAGATATTTAAAAACTTTTTTGTCTACCGTAAAATAATTTTCTATTATCATCATCAAGTCAAACAATTTTTTTTAAACTGTCAGCACCATCTAGCTGTGCAAAACTGTATCAACGTTTACCTTCTGAGTAAAAGCTCACCCACACAGCTTTGCACCATGCGAAACCTGCATTATCTGCAATCAAAGCGTGATCATCAAATGTTATTCTACATTTTTCGCTTGAGTTCTGATATAAAATTTAAATCAAAAATATCTTACGTGTCAAGTAAACACAATTCAAATACACTTTAAAAATATTTACTCAACACAAGACAAATATTTTTTTTTTTGTAAAATATAAAAAAACATTCGTTATTGTCAATAACTAATAAAAACAACAATAATTATATGATCGTTACAAAACAACAACAAGAAAACAAAATATTTCGAGTTTGTAAATAAATCAACCATTCGTCGTTCATCTCTTGAATCTGATAAAATTAAAAAATCATCGCAACTGTCATTTTTCAAATTCTTACGTCCCAGAAAGATAAGAACAGTTACGTATCGACCGAGACTGAATTACGCGTTCGCTATCACCGAGCGCACTGAAATTTATCTCGTCTGTCAGTGAACTTGCGAGGCTCAATACAGCCCGAACATAAAAAAAAAGCAATGGCACTCATAACGTATTCTTGGATTTTGGATCTCCTGATCATCTCGATACTAAGTGTCTCGATTCTCTACGCCTACCTTACGAGAAACCACGACTACTGGACCAAACGAGGAGTTAAATCGGTTCCGGGAACGAGTGTCCTGGGTGACTTTTCCGAGTGCCTGTTCGCGAAAAAACCTCTGAGGGACCACCTCAGGGACATGTACCTGGCGGGTGGGGAGGAAAAGTTCATTGGATTCTACGTCCTCGACAAGCCCTTTCTTATACTCCGCGACCCCGAGGCTATCAAGAACGTGCTGGTCAAGGACTTCAAGAACTTTTCCAACAGGATGATAGCCCCGAACCACAGCGACTACATCGGGAGCGTCAATATATTTTCACTCAAGAACCCAGCCTGGAAAGTCCTGAGGCAGAAGCTTTCCCCCGTTTTCACCTCGAGCAAGCTCAGGAACATGTTCGACATGATGCTGGAGACTGCCGGAGATCTGAAGAAACAGCTGCAAGCTCTGGTTTCTAATGGTAAGTTTAAATGTTGTGTTGAAATATATTAAAGTTACAAAGTTTATAAAAACATTTTACGATTTTTTTTCTGGGTTTTAGATGACTTGACCTAGTTTTGAACACGTGTTTAGCCTTTTTTATTTTTTCTATTTGCAACTAATTGACCAATTGAAAGAACTTGTGAAGTTCAATTACAATTGCAGCGATCAATCAAGCTCTCCCCTCTGCTTCGAATGTCACACACATGCAAAGCATGAACAACTAACCATGGTCGCTTGACTATTAATGCACTATCGTAGATCTGAAAAACATCAACTTTTCAAAAAAACTATTGATTGATATAAACATTGTATTTTAACTATTTATTAGGTTGTCACAATAATTTTAAACAAGACAATCTGGATTAAAATAGTAGAGTTGTACTTAAATTCAAATTAGTGTTTTGATTTATTTATTTTTATTATTGTTTTTTTTTTTTGAAAGATGGTAGTTTTTAGTTTAGTATTAAATCTAGAAACAACAGTAATTTTTTATAGTTTTTCCCTTTTTTTTTTTCTTTTTTCTCAATACTATTTATAAGTAAGAAAACTAGATTCATTACATCATTTTTCGGACGATTAAATGAATTTTAATGCTCAAAGAGATTTTTTCTTATCAATAATGTTTTTATTGATGAAAAATACAAATTAATGAAAAAAAGTTCAGGAATTTAAATTTTCCCCTGTTATCCACTATTATTTTGCTCTACCCTAATATCTTCTCAGCTTAAGATCCCTGTAAGAAATATGAATTAGGTTATTCGTTAAATAGCCATTAAATGGCTAGAAAAAGTTTCTAGCTACTAGAAAAATATTAGATTGAGTCTATGAAATAGCCAGTAAATGGCTATTCAATAGATAACCTTATCCACATTTCTTACAGGGATACATAATTTTAAAAATACACTCGGACGATGATTCGTCAAGTAAAATTCAGATTGACCCGTGCAATATTGGGGTAATGAAGTGATATTAATAAAACAATGGCGTATAACCGTTAATTTCAGATGACTGGACCACCGTCGACGTCAAAGATCTGTGCGAAAAATTCACCACCGACGTTATAGGCTTAACGATGTTCGGGATGAAGTTCAACGCGCTCAACAACCCGAACGCCGAGTTCCGTAACGAGGGCAAGAAACATTTCAAAAGCTCTTACTCGCGTTACTTCAGTCTGCTGTCGATGTTTTTCACTCCGCGTTTGAGCAAACTCTTCGACCTCACCATGTTCGACCCAGACGTGCCAACCTTTCTCAGAAGAGTCCTACCCGAAGCCATGGCAGAGAGGGTTCGGGCTGGCGGTAAAAGAAACGATCTCCTCGATACGTTCATCGAACTCAAAGATAATCACCAAGATAAATCAGACGAGCTGCACTACTGTGAGTATGAGTCTCTGTGAGAAATTATTAACGGACTTTTGGCAGAAAGTGGGTAGATTTGATAAATTTAGCGGGGTTTTTTGAAAGAAAATCCTATTTTTTCATAATTTGTGTTTATTTGATAGATTTTCAGGACGATGGTCTTGTTGGGACTAGTATAGTGTTCTTAACCGGTGGATTCGAGCCCTCGGCGTCGCTGATGTACTTGATACTTTACGAATTTTCCAAAAAACTGGAGCTTCAAACCAGACTCCGTAAAGAAATCAAGGATGCATTGGCTCAAACAAATGGAAAAATCACTTACGACATGGTAATCGGTGTATAAGTATTAAGTATATTTATATAATTGAAAAAAGCTGTATTGCAAGAACCAATTCGAAAAGAAAATTTAAAAAATTATTCATGAATAAAAATTTGTTTATAAAATTTATAGCTAACAAATTTTTATAATTATTGTATACAATGCAAATTTTTACAAGTTGGTGTACATAGAATATGATTATTTATACGAGAATGTTTTTTTACTTTATATTTTAAAATTTAGGCGATGTCGTTACCTTACCTGGACATGGTGACCTCGGAAGGTTTAAGGAAGTATCCACTGCTGCACTTCCTGGACAGAGAAGCCGAAGAGGATTACGAGTTTCCCGACACGAATGTTGTTATTGAGAAGGGAACGCCAATTGTGATACCAATGAGTGGGATTCACATGGACCCTAAACATTTCCCGAATCCAGATGACTTTGATCCAGAGCGATTTTCTCCGGAAAATAAAAGAAAAATTATGCCTTTTACTTACTTTCCATTCGGTGAGGGTCCCCGGAATTGCATAGGTAATTTGAAGTTTCATTCCATTTCAAAAAAATGTCTAATAGATTTGAGTTTTTTATTTTTCATTTTATAACAATTGATTTTTTCATCCTCAGGAATGCGAATCGGGCTGCTTCAGGCTAAAGTTGGGCTTATATGTATAATCTCTCAGTACGAGGTCTCACCTTGTAAGGAAACACCGATTCCTTTAGAATACGATAGTTACACAATTTTTACAAAATCAAGAACAGATATGAAATTGCACATGAGACGTACAAAAAATTGATTAAAATTTTTTTAATTTTATTGAATCGAAAAAATTTATAAATTCTGTGATATTACGTAGATTTTAAATGCAAGATATTAATTTTTATTGTTGTTTTATACATGTATTGTTGATTGTGATTCCGCTGAGAATAGTAGAAGTCTTGAGAAAAAAATGCATGATAATCACAAGTAAAAATCTTTTGATTATAGCAGGGGTGAAAATAAATAAATTATAAATGTATTTTTTTTTTTTTTTTTTTTTAATTTATTAAAAAGTGTACACAAAAATTAAAATAACATGTAGATTTCGTTAACAATTTTCGTTGAAATTTTGTTAAAAGTATGACATAGAGCAGAATTTTTTTTTTTTTAATATGTAACATACTCCTAATTCTTCCTATTAAATTTTATTTTTGTTTTTATTGCCAATAGCTAAATAGTAATGGTGTATATTTTTTGCGAATAAATAATTGCATCATAATTGCGACAGCGCATTGCCAAATATTATCTTTTTGATTATAGTTACTCTTCAGGAAGGTTTGATTAGGCTAACGACATTTTAGAATTAAGATTATCATGTAAAAGCATTTTTGTATATAAGTGTAACATTCTCTCAACTCTGCTCCTAATACTTTTTTTTGTTTTTATTTCATATTAACGAAAGTGGGCGTTATCCGTCATTGCACCATAATTGTAATGTTGGATTGCCAAAACTAATCGCGAATTAGCCAACTATCCACAGAGATAGAAACTCTACGGGAGAGTTGATTAGTTCGATCGATTCTTAGAATTTAAGTTATCTTTACATTTAGTTTAGTATATAAAGCGGTTTTTTTTTCTCGAGCACTCTCTCTCTGGTGCCATAGTGCTTGTACTCGAGTCCTCTCGCCCGGTTAATAAAATAATTATATACACGCAACCATCGTACTGTTGCTTTTGTAAAAGTGTATCAATTAAAGAAATAAATATGTTTTCATTAAACGAGGTGTTTTTGCTGATGTCACACTCAGAGAAAGGTTTCATTGGGTCAACAATATATTGTAACATCTAAGATGCCATAGTTGATACAGAGACAATGATGCACATTGTAGCAGTAACAATATCATGGCAGCGCTGACTAAATGCGTATTAAGGGTTAACATGTTTCTAGTAACACTGGTATAGCACAACTTAATTTTAAAAAATTTCTTTTTTGTGATTTTGGTATAATTAATGTATTTAATGAATAGTTTTAATCTTAAAAAATATACAAATGATTATAAAAATCACAATATTTAAGAAATAATGACTTCAGTTGAGATTTAAAAAAATAGCTAGGTTAGGTTAGATTTTTGAATATTTGCTTTGCTAGTCGCAACGATATGTATTATTATCCTTACCATACGTATTGTAACTGCTACAATATTTAGACTATTGAGGGAACAAAGAATATTTAATTGGTCCAATCAAATCTTTCTCTGTGTGCACAATTAAAAGGTAACATAATTATAAAAATATTTCTATTTCACATTTTACCTAACACCCGCCTGTAGAGGCAATCATGACTACAGAACGTGACAAAGTTTTACAGATTATTTTTAAAAGTTTTGAGCAATCTGTCAATCATTAATACAAATAATTAACTATTAAAAGGAAACGCTTCAAATTAAGTAAATTTATATAGACACTCTTGGTGTTTGCAGTATTACTGCATAAGTTAATTTAGCAACATTCAACAATCAATTTACAGATTCTTAAATAAAACTATTTCATGTCATCAGTCGGAAATTATAATTTGACAATGTGATTCGTTATAAAAAAAAAAATTTTTTTTTAAAAAATTACTTCTATAATTACTTTTTTTTTTTTTTTTCATCACCATCACATCATAAATAAGAAATAGATTAAATTTAATAAATCAAAAATTAGCACTTAAAACTTTTACTATAATAACGTTTATCCTATTTTTTTTTTTGCTCGAGACTATAAGCAAATTGTTTAAAAATTGATAAAACAATTAGTTTTTCCACATCTCAAGGCCCTCATGTCTTGGTTAAAGAGACATCCTTTTTGTCTGACTGATGGATAAGTATTTCAACAGGTCGCAATTAAAAAATTAAATTAATAATTTCATTGTTTTCATTATTATTACTATTTATCTGAACATAAATGTAAGATATATGTTCTGTATTGCAAGCCGTATGTAAGATAAATAAATAATAACAAAATTCTATCAATGCTGTTCGTTTTATGTACGTACATATGCAGTAAAAAAATATTCAAGCGCACGAACTTTTTAGAATTTTTAATACTATTCGTTGATTTATTGACATGACTGGCCAGATAAAAATAGCAAAGATAAAAATGAAGAAATTTAAACAAAATATAGTTAAAAAATTCATGTTGACAATTTAATGTGCCCACAAAATTTTAAATATCGGTGAAGTTAAAAGTAAAAGAAAACTTAGTTCGTACTAAATCATAATTTTAAAATTTTCATGGACACATTTTTTTACTTAAAAACAATTTTATTAGAAATGAAATTTTTACCTTGTTTTTGGCTGATCACAATTGCAGCTTTATTTTACACTAAGGCTCAAACGTATGAACCACGTAAGGATAAAAACTAAAATTCATTATGTATAATTACTAAACTTATTTAATCTAATTTCATTCAACAGCATGTACTCAAATAAACTGTAAAACTGCTTGCAGAGCTCTCGTGAACTCCCAATACTTAGATTCAAACGGAAGATTTTGTGCCCCAAAAGATTGTAAGTGCGTACACAACAAAGCGTAATTTGTTTATTTAAATTTTTATTCAAAACATGGTTCAACAATCGTGGTTGAATAAAATATTGAGATAAAGAAGCTTTGAAAACGCGCCTGTTTGTACATTCAGTCATAACAATTTTTATTGTAAAAATTTTTAATTTTAACAATTTAAGAGCTGGTTGTATATAATTAATTGTTCACCATGTACTAAAAAATTTTTTTAAATAAACAAAACAAAATATATCAAATGAAACTATTACTCCTGTCTTCAACGAAGCTAAAGTTTTCAAATTATTTTTATTCTTGCAGGATTTTGTTGAAGAAACTGAAACTTTATCCGTTGTAAAAATAATTATTTTATGTAGTACATCAACATGCTTAGTAATTTATTTCCTTAAATATAAGATAAATTATTTCAAGGTTTTTTGAGAGGTGCAAAAAATTTTTAAACTAGTTTAAAAAAAAATTGTTTTTTATTAAAATTTCTCTTTTTGTCAAAAACAAAATGCCTCGGCCATCAACACTTTATTTTCAAGAAACAATCAAGTTTTGGCATAAGTTATCTTCATCGTGACTTCTTCCTGAAAGTGTGTTGCACAATAAGTATTTTCTGCACTCCTCGTCACACTCTGGCATCGTTGGAGTATCTCTGTAGTAATTTCTACAAAAATCGCGTAACTATCAAAACATTTTAAAAATAGATTTATTCATAAACATGAAAACAAAAATATACCTGTGATAAACATCGAAAAGAGTTCTGTTCTCAGACATCCTCCGAATAAGATCGTTCCAGTCTTTAGGTAAAAGCGATTCCATGGCGTATTCGCTTTTCGCTTCGTAACTCTTGTACCATTCGGGAGTGTTATTTCTGTTCGCCCGGTCAAGGTCCATGGTCCATGTTTCAAAATCGATAATCGCCTAAAATACCAATACTTTTACCCAAAAGTATAAATTTAAATTAAAAAAAAAAGTGTATAATTATACCCTTGTGGTTTTAGGATGATCACCGTCCACGTAGTAAATTCTGTAAGCAGGATTGCAGTTTTTCCACGGCGTTATCGAAGGTGCGATGTAAGCGACGTTCACTGGACGTTTGAAGTCCAAAGTGTCATAAAAAACTTCGAATTCGTCGAAATGAGTGTGGCCGTAAAACTGTGCCATTATGACAGCCTCGAACCTGTTGGAAAATGACACATTTTTTTTGTACAGAATATTATTTTTCTCATTGTTTTTGTCATAAATAAAACCTGTTGATGATTTCATAATAGTTCCGGGACCAAGTTTTAAGACAGTCCGTTTGTCCCGGTGGCACGTGATTGATTATATGAACCTTTTCGTCGTTTCCTTCGGCATTTTCCAATTCATTTATGAGCCAAGCCAGCTGTCCGTAAGGGTCAGTGCTGTTTACCAAGAGGAAAAAATTGTTGTGACCGCAGTAGTTGCCGTTTACCGACAAAACTCGAAATCCTGGTCTCAAAAGGTAGGAGTAGTATCCACCTTTTTTCACGGTCTCCAATGCGTGTTCCGGAATCCATCTGCTCCACTCGGCAGCTAGTTCGTCGTACAGGTACGACATGTTCCTGTCGGGTTCTAACCCAGGAGGTACAAAACTGAAATTTTTTTAATTATTTGTTTGGGAACTTTTTAGAGTCGTTCGTAGAGTAAAATCTGTCATAGAATTAAAAAATTCGAAGTCTTTTTAAAAAAAAATAAATAAATAAATAGAATTTTTAAATTATTCATCCACCATCCATCAATCCTTAGCCATCAGAAGTACGCCATAAATATCATGACTACTGTAACTGATTGATATGCTCAACTAATCAAAATTTAACCAAGAAATACTAAGTACGCTATAATTTTTTGCAAATAATTCTCCCATTAAAAGAGTTTAAAATCATAATTTTAAATAATTGAACATTTTCAACATGAAGAAAATTACGGAAAAAATAAGTCTTGATTATACATCTTGCATTTACTACCTAAATGACACTTTAAAAATAATGAAATTAGTATATTATAATTAATCTGGACTCCAGAAATAAATAAATAAAATTAGTCCTAGTTCGATTTCCTTTTGTTACCCTGGTAGCAATGAGAGTAGGTTATGCCAGTTTTAGGCCTGTTTTTGGCTAGTTCCTAGCGTGCAAACTATAAACTAGCTATTTACCCTGTAAGAAATGCTAATTAGGAAATAGACATTTAATGGCTATTTAAAATGTCTTCAGACTAGAAACAAGGTAATATTAATAGCTAATTTTTAGATTGTATGAAACGATTTTTTTCCATGTAAATAGCCATTTACTAGATTCAAAATTAATGCATATTTTTAAATACTAATCATTTGATTTTAACAGCGAAATTTATAAAAAAAAATATTTATCATAACCTCATAAAAAATAGGTATTTCATAGAATTATGACATTTCTAAAATTACCATCAAATTATATGCAATGAGAATCACCACGTGCAATACGGGAGTTTACAAGTTGGGAACAGCAATAAAAAAAAACTACAAGTTGGGAACAAGATAATTTCTGATACTTCTACAAGTTGGGAACACCCTTTTTTCTCGTGCTTCTACAAGTTGGGAACATCCTTATTTCTAGTGCTTATAAATTTATGAACATTAATCAAAAATTATGAATTATTTTTTTTTTCCCTGTGATAAGGGATGTTTTAAAGGATTTTTTTGGTTTATTAGTTGGGCTTACATTTACAAATTTATATATATTTATAAAAAATTTGTTTTTGGGTTATTTGGTATGGGTTCTTGGTTTTATTTTGAATTTCAATATTATTTATCATATCAAATAAAAAACTAGGAGGGTTATTGGTTTTATTTTGAATTTCAATATTATTTATCATATCAAAAAAAATAGGAGGGTTATTATTCATATCAAATAAAAAACTAGGAGGGTTATTGGTTTTATTTTAAATTTCAATATTAATCATCATATAAAAAAAAAAACTATGAGAGTTATTTAGAATATTAGGTTTTTTTATTGTTAAATATTGTATCCAGGATAACCTATTAGGGTTTGGTATTTTTTTTTTTTATTCTACAAAGGTAAAATTAGAAGGATTATTTGGAATATATTTTTATTCTTATTTATTTTTTTTTTTTCCTTGTAATAAGGGATGTTTTAAAGGGTTATTTTGGTTTATTTGGTGGGGCGAACATTGACAAATTTATAAATATTTATAAAAAATTTGTTTTAACAAGATTGGATAATTCTTACAGTAATAAAGAATATATATATTTGCTATAGTCAATTTTAAATTTATATTTTATTTTTTTCTATAAAATAATTTGTTCCCCATTTGTAGAAGCACAAGACTTTTGTATGTTCCCAACTTGTATAATCATTGGAATATGGGGTGTTCCCAACTTGTAGAAGCACTGGAAAAAAGGGTTTTCCCAACTTGTAGTTGTTATGGAACTGTTATCAGTTATTTTGTTCCCAACTTGTATTCACCCGTGCAATACGCTGTTTTGAAGGTTATAAAAAATTTTTTACCCATTTTAAACGGGTGATTCATAGATTGAAATCGACCGTAAAATAAAATAATTTTTGATAGCTATTTTTTGGGTATTTTTAATTGAATAAACATAACCTACCACTTTACTATATTAAAAATAGGAGAAAATTGGCAATCATTACCTTTTTTCTTAGACTCAGTTATTGAATATTTTAACTAACCTTTTTCTAGTTTCAGAGCCATTTTTAATATTCGCAATTCCAACAGGGTATTAACCATGACATATTCTCATTGCTACAAGGGTAGTTTTAAAATTTTCTGCACTTTTAATCAAAGACCTATAACTTATTTCCAAAATATCTTCTGTCGTATCAATAAAATAACTTTTATAACTTAAAATTACTCGCACAATTTACCTGTCCGTGGGAAAGCTTTCGTGATTACCAACCGCAGGTAAAATAGTGATGTTACCAAAGTATTCAGCCAAAAGGTCAGAAATCACCCTGAGGTTCTCCAAATTTTCCTCCCTAGACTGGTTCCAAATGGCATGGGATGGGATGTCTCCAGTCCAAAGAATATAGTCAATGTCCTGTGAAAAATTAAAACTTTTTACAAACGATCTGGACTGCTTAGAAGGTCAAAATTCAAAACGCCTGGGTATATAATAAATGAACAAAACAATCTAGACTGAACTATAAATTTACCTTATGCGTATCAACAATATGCTGAAAAGCACTCTCGATCAATCTAAGTGGAGAGTCGCACTTCCGGTAGTCTCCCCACTTGCCAGCACCGGTTTCGGACGAGTTCGGCCACCCGGTCGACTCCCGGCAGCACAGAGGAAAATCGCAGTCGGAATCCGAACCCTCCTGGTAGTAAGGATCGTAATGAATATCCGTGATTTGCAGGACCTTGAGCTTTGGATAATTTTGCGAGGGCAGGCTCGTTATGTGATTGCCCAATTTTATTGTGTTTGGTAGGCTGATTTTCCAATTGTGACGGGGTTCGACTTCGTCCGAGCATTCGGCGCCAAAGTACCAACCACACATCTGGGCCCCGCTCATGTTGGCACTTTTTACAGCGTGAATTGCGTCGAGCTGGGAAGTGAAAAATTATTTATGTTTTATAAGAAGCTCGTTCATTGTGGTTTTATTTCAGAACATTCTTAAAAATTTCTTCGGCTAGGATAATTTGAAACAATAATTTTTAATAAAAAAAAAAAATTTTACGTACTTCCCTATATTTACTTTTGTTAAATATTAGTCATTATATTTTTATTTATAATTGGAAGCTTATCAAATTGTATGTATTTATAAAATTACAAGTTACGTATTTTTTCGCTTATTTTATTCTTAGCTGTTATTTTTTAAAAGATGTTTTATCTTTATATTTTAAAATAATGCGTTTATACACAGTAAGCTGTATGAATCCAGTACTTTAAAAATATATCGACGGGTCTTACGAAAAAAAAGTATACAAAATTTTGAATGCCCCAGCCAAAAAAAATGATGTCAATTTTATGCAAAATTGATGTCAATTCTTTGCGTATATTTTGCATCTATTTTACGTAATTTTTATGTAAAATTTACTCAAAATTTACTATATGAAAAGTTCCAAAACTTCCCTTTTTTTTGACGTCAATTTTTTGTAAAATTTACGTCAAAAAAAGGGAACCCTTGTCAACAAAAAATGATGTCAATTTAATGCAAAATTGACGTCAATTCCTTACGTAAATTTCGCATCGATTTTTGTGAAATTTTTACGTAAAATTTACTTAAAATTGATGGTTTAGATTGTTCCAAAACTTTCCTATTTTTGACGTCGATTTTTTAAAATAGTTTCAATGTAAAATATATGTATAACTTGCATTGGATTGAGATCAATTTTTTGTAAAATTAACACTTAATTTACTCAGATATTGATGAAAATGCATTCTAATAAAATATGTTTAATAATTGACGTCAATTTAATGTGAATTTGATATCAATTTTTTTTTTAATTTTTAATAAGATTTCTTGCATTTTTAAGACGTTTATTTTTAGTTCAGTATTTGATTTAGATAAATTATATTTATTTTTTTTACAAGCGCACTTATAAATATTGTTATTATTATAATATAAAATACTTACAAATATTGTTTTACAATGAAAAAAGTTAGGATTTTATAAAAAAATATTTTTAATTGTATCTCATTATTTCAATTATTTGGTAAAAATGAATTAATTTAAAAAAAATAGTTGGCCGAAGGTCTTCTTATTGAACACTTAGATACTTCAAACATGCTTCCAAATCAAAAGTCTTTTGAATTCGAAGAAGCTATCCAGATGTTTGGCAGAGGTAAAGCAGGGTAAGTGCAGGGCATCAAACATTCATGGAATTACCTGTAAATTAAATAAAAAAAAAAAAAAGTTGAATTGCTTCATAATTTTCTGAATGTTTGTATTAAAACTATGATTAACTTTAAACCAAGTTTTTAAAGAATGAACAAGTATTATAGATCAGTGTATACTGACTGTCAGAGCTTAGGACATTGTTAAATATGATTCTGTCGTGATTTTAAAAAGAGGGACGTGGTTCGAAATAGGACTGACCACGGAAGATGAAAAAAATAATACTAATAAAAAAAAAAAAAAAATTTCTGAACAAAATCATATGATAAACAGTTTCTCGCTTTGAACGTCAGTATTAATTTATCAGATTTTTTTTACTTGATTGCATTTGGATTTACTCAAAATTCATTTTACTTTTGACAAAAAAAAAAAAATAATAATAATTGATAAGAAGGTTGAAATGTACCTGATCACTTAACGAAGACTACATTTCCTCAGACAGTTTGAAAAACCTCGTAAAATAAGCATCTCTGTCGATTTTATTTTGCACCCATCATTCTTCACAATAGGAACTACTGCAATTTTTGTTAAAAATTTTTAACACAAAGTATCGATTCAATTTTAAGAAAGGTTTTCTAAAACGAAAAATTTAAAAAAAACAAAAAAACTTATCTGACTGTTGACGTTGATCCTTGACGTAGTTTCATCACATCTTATACCGACAAGAGTAGTAATTAAATTACACCAGTTACACGTGTAATGTAAAACGTGTAACTTACTCGTGTTTATTTTCAACAGGGGTGCGAACAAACCCAGAACAGACAGCAATGAACCAATTATCGGAAATAATCAGTTTAATTCAATAGAAAAAAATTAATTAATTGTTCTTGCAGAAAATTTTTAAAAACGCTTTTTGTAATTTGACATGAGAAAAAAAAAACCGATGGTTTTACTTCTAACCCCCTTTCTTTGACTGTTAACGAAACGAACATCGTACATTAAAAAAACAAAATTCGTTCTGTATTCGATCCCAAGATCATAAGGTTTGATTTAGTTTGACAGTCAAAGAAAAAGGGTTAGAAGTAGAACCGTCGGTTTTTTTTTCTTATATCAAATTTCAAAAAGTGTTTTTAAAAATTTTCTGCAAGAACAATTAATTAGTTTTTTTTTCTATTGAATTAAACTGATTATTTCCGATAATTGGCTCATTGCTGTCTGTTCTGGGTTTGTTCGCACCCCTGTTGAAAATAAACACGAGTAAGTTACAAGTTTTACATTACACGTGTAACTGGTGTAATATTACTACTCTTGTCGGTATAAGATGTGATGAAACTACGTCAAGGATCAACGTCAACAGTCAGATAAGTTTTTTTTTTTTTTTTTTTAATTTTTCGTTTTAGAAAACCTTTCTTAAAATTGAATCGATACTTTGTGTTAAAAATTTTTAACAACAATTGCAGTAGTTCCTATTGTGAAGAATGATGGGTGCAAAATAAAATCGACAGAGATGCTTATTTTACGAGGTTTTTCAAACTGTCTGAGGAAATGTAGTCTTCGTTAAGTGATCAGGTACATTTCAACCTTCTTATCAATTTTTTTTTTTTTTTTTTTTGTCAAAAGTAAAATGAATTTTGAGTAAATCCAAATGCAATCAAGTAAAAAAAATCTGATTAATTAATTAGGATGTTCTGAAAAACTCGACGTTAGGCGTCGCTAGTGTAAACTTGACTCGGCTCCGAGCAGTTTTGCATGGGAGCTGACGTATGACTGTGTGTATCGGTGAGAGATTCCACACGAACACACACACTGATACATCTGCTCCCATGCAAAACTGCTGGAAGCCGAGTCAAGTTTACACTAGCGACGCCTAACGTTGAATTTTTCAGAACATCCTAATACTGACGTTCAAAGCGAGAAACTGTTTATAATATGATTTTCTACAGAAATTTTTTTTTTTTTTCATTAGTATTATTTATTCATCTTCCGTGGTCGGTCCTATTTCGAACCACGTCCCTCTTTTTAAAATCACGACACAGAATCATATTTAACAATGTCCTAAGCTCTGACAGTCAGTATACGCTGATCTATAATACTTGTTCATTCTTCAAAGACTTGGTTTAAAGTTAATCATAGTTTTAATACAAACATTCAGAAAATTGTGAAGTAATTCAACTTTTTTTTTTTAATTTAATTTACAGGCAATTCCATGAATGTTTGATGCCCTGCACTTACCCTGCTTTACCTCTGCCAAACATCTGGATAGCTTCTTCGAATTCAAAAGACTTTTGATTTGGAAGCATGTTTGAAGTATCTAAGCGTTCAATAAGAAGACCTTCGGCCAACTATTTTTTTTTTAAATTAATTCATTTTTACCAAATAATTGTAATAATGGGATACAATTAAAAATATTTTTTTATAAAATTTTTACTTTTTTCATTGTAAAACAATATTTGTAAGTGCGCTTGTAAAAAAAAAATAAATATAATTTATCTAAATCAAATACTGAACTGAAAATAAACGTCTTAAAAATGCAAGAAATCTTATTAAAAATTAAAAAAAAAATTGATATCAAATTCACATTAAATTGACGTCAATTAAACATATTTTATCAGAATGCATTTATATCAATATCTGAATAAATTTAGTGTTAATTTTACAAAAAATTGATCTAAATCTAATGTAAGTTATACATATATTTTATATTGAAACTATTCTAAAAAATCGACGTCAAAAATAGGAAAGTTTTGAAACAATCTAAACCATCAATTTTAGGTAAATTTTACGAAAAAATTTCACAAAAATCGATGCGAAATTTACGTAAGGAATTGACGTCAATTTTGCATTAAATTGACATCATTTTTTGTTGACAAGGGTTCCCTTTTTTTGACGTAAATTTTACAAAAAATTGACGTCAAAAAAAAGGGAAGTTTTGGAACTTTTCATATAGTAAAATTTGAGTAAATTTTACATAAAAATTACGTAAAATAGATGCAAAATATACGCAAAGAATTGACATCAATTTTGCATAAAATTGACATCATTTTTTTTGGCTGGGCAGTTTTACATGAGTAAATTTTCAATACTATTTTTTTTTAGTAAGACCCGACGATTTGTGCATTTTTTACATACGAAAAAAGCCAGTAAGCTACATTTTTTAAAGTAAAAAGTGTTTATAACTGACTTTTTTAAGGTTAAATGGCTAAACAATCTTTATAAACAATAAATATTTCGTTTTCCTCGAAAAAAGCTACAATAATACCATTGACATTACATAGTGATTTTTTTTTATCTTCAAGCTTTATTAACATTTAAAGGTCGTTAACTAAATGATTACAAAAAAGAATAATAAATAATAAATAACCAAAATTTATAGTTTTTTCAAAAAAATGGTCCAGTGGCTTTTTTGTACAAGTGATCAATTTAATAGTTTATAATTAAACAAAAATTTATCAAACAAAAATGAAAATTTAAATTTTAGTACTAAAAGTCTTATTACCCCGAGACTCTCCACAAAACCATCGCAGACCGAAGGATCTTTGGCATCGAAGCTGGAGCCCAAAACCTTGCAAATCCCTTTGGCCATTCCCATAATTTGCTTGTCGCTTCGGTTTTTCACAAAGGATTTAGCTATGTCCATGTAATGAGCACAGGTTACGCACGTGCTTTTTGATATTATTCCTTTTTTTATTTCTTCACCCATGAGCGATATGTTGATACCTGTATCGGTTGAGTTTTTGGTCTCCTTGGGTTTATCATCTTTGATGGCGTCAACTACATCCTTCGCTATGGATATTATTTCTTTCTAAATAGTACCCAAAATTTTTAATAAGTTGAATAATAAGAAAATAGTTTTAATTAATGATCGAACCTCAGGGTTTTCCGTGGGATTCTCTACATCTTTAGTTCTTTGAGTGATGTCCGAGACATTATTACCGAGAACATCTTTTAAATCTTAAAAAAAATTAAATTTTAATTTTAATTGTTGTTTTCAGTTATTTCTAGAGAACAACTATTTAACGAAAAGTTTGAAAATAAATTATTGGTGCGATGACATCGAAGGATTAAACGTTAACTCACATGAAAAATTTATAAAACGCTTTTTTAATCTGTGATCTAAAATTAAGAAATACAAATATTTGTTAACTCATGTAGGATTTATAAAAAATTTCTTAAATAAATCAATGTTGAAATTTTTTCTCATTTACAGATTTTAGACCAACTTTTATTAATGTTGGTACGATGAAAAATAAAATTATGTTTATTGAACTTTACCTTCGTCTTTGGTAATTAAAGTTTGTGAAATCACAATGCATGGTATCCAAAAAATTAAGCTTCCAATCAGCCAGCATTGCCTTGCCATTTTTTATGGAAAATCATGTGTTTAATAATGTTTGTTTTAAGCAAGTTTTAAAAAATCTGATAACCAATTTCTAAAAAAAAAATTTTATAATTTTGTATATCTAATGTATAAATAAAAATTAAAAAATTTTCACACAAAACTGTTAGAAAAAATAAACTAAAAATACACATAAAACTTAAAAATGAATGATTATTTAAAAAAAGAAATTATTACTAATAATTATAAATAAATTAGATAAACAAAATAGAAAAATTAGATAAAATATGTATTTATTACCAACGCAATGGATGATGCTGTCGGATCATAGTTTAAAAACAATTCCAATTCGAACTGAAAGCAACATCTGTATCTCAGCGCACGTGATGAATTTTCGAATTGAATATTTACCCGAGTGATATTACCGGAGATAATTACAGAAAATTTATTGTCGTAGAATGACTGACATTCAAAAATGCTTCAGTTCTTCATTCACAATAGGAAGTACTTGTGTAAAAGCAAGTAAGGAAAATCACTTTTGAAGAAAAAAAAAAAAAAATCAAAATTGTCTTTATACATGAAATCACGAAATTGCTTGGAGACATTAGACTGGGATTTTCCGACAGATAGATGATTCTAGTCAATCAGCCGGTTAATAACGTCGTTATTTTCTGTGCATGAGAGAAGAAAAGTTTCTTTGATGACGCGTGTGTCTCTACGATTTTGTGTACTTTTTAAATTTTTCGCTCTGAGTGTGATTGGATCAGTCAAAGATTTAGCAGAAACAAATATATTATTATTAATTGAAAGTGTGACTTTAAAAGATTTTTAATAAAGTTTAATTAGTCTAATGTCTTAAGTGGAATTTAAGTCTTGTATGGAAGAAATTTTTAATACATTTCAAAAATAGAATTAAAAAAATAAAAAATAATTTATTCAAGCATGAAATTTTTTAAAAGTGTCCAAATCTTAAAATTCGTTAATTTTAAACTTTTTTTTAACTTATAATTTTGATTATAGTGCAAAGGAAAAAAATTCTATTTTATTTTAGAATTTAGATTCTAAATTTTAGAAGTATGTTTAGATTTTTATCCCCGTATGATTATTTTAAATAAAAGTTGAAATTCGAGCTTAAATTTTACTTAGGTACAAAATGAAATTTTAATAATTAATAATTTGGAAAAATATGTGGTACTTACCGGTGAGATTTTCTTTTCTAAGTTATAGTTCAAATTGCTTGTTCATTTAATTACTCTTTCAACGAAAAAAATCTATGGTCGCATAAAAATGAATTTCAAATCTATATACTAAGAAAATATAGTTTCTCAAAGTTTGACACTTTAGAGTCACGCTGCAAAAAATTTAAAAATTAAGACCTCTCACATAACTTTTTTTTCTATGTACATACACACTACAAGCCCTGATGAGATTTTTAAAAATCTACTTTGGAAACTGACTTGCTACCGCTGCGGGTTTTTCCACCGGAATGGAAAATTCCTCGTCATGTCGGTTTCTTCAATCGATTTAAAATTTGTAAGGGCGTAAGATAATTACCGTCGACGCAAAGCTTTATTTCTCCAACTTTTACGCACGTATTCGTGGACTGAGGGTAACCCATATACACGTACGTAAGCAACGTTTTTTTTTTTACCAGAAACCTACTTTAAAATTGTATATCATACTTTTTTTATAATACTGAATCGATCTATTTTTTCAGTTTAAAAATATTTTTAATTTATGTTGCACTGCGAATTGTCATTAAAAAAAATTGAATTAATCTGTTTACTTTTTTGTTCTTTTATGAAACAATTGAAGCTATTGTAGTTTAATTGAATTTAAAATTAATTTTTTGCAAGGATTACGAAGCCCTAGATTTTCTATAGCTGCCACAGCCTTATTGCTAACCAAAAATAAGTCATAAAAAGCACTTATTTTTTTTAAATTTATTTAAATACTTATTTTAGATTAAAGGTTGTAATACATATATTTTAGATCTCAAAGAAAGCCGTGTTAAGTTGGCCAGACTCTTAGTTGCTTCCTTACCTTTAGAAGCAATAAAATTTTTGAGCTTTCATGACGTGTCGTGTACAAAAAAAAATCATTTGTTTAACCATCAACAGATACACATAGTATGTTTCTTTTATTTCTCAAATAAACTCATCATACTTATATAATCTTTTGTAAATTAAAAGTAAAAACAGAGTCAGAAGAGAAAGAAAATTAAATGTTACTTAACAATAAAAAATAATTAATTCAAACATTTTTTGGTCAATTTTTTGTTTTTATCTGGAACGGCGAAACAGTAAGCAGGACAACCCCCATTGTTATTTAAACAAGGATGATCCTCATTGATTTTCTCTGGAAAACTGCTCAGCACCAAGATGTTTATGAACTCATCTCCAAATTTCTGCGTACCTTTCTCGATCTCTGCCTCCAAACCAAATTCTCTATCCCAGACTCCACCAACTTTGGTGGCTCTGGTAAGTAAATTCTGGTGGTAGTCAAAGGTCTCATTGTAATGAATATTCTTAATGAAGTAGACGTACTCTTGATCAATCGCGAGGTAGTTCAAATTGTAGTCGTTGGCTGGATAGTCTTTGACTTCGAAAGTCGACACTTCGCCACCGTACAGGTTCACGTAACGAATTTTCAGTTTTCCAGTGAAGTTTTCTTCCAGCCAGTAAACGTCTTGTTTGAAATAGTCCAATGCTATCGTATGAATTGTGATTGCGTTGTTGGTGTACAACGAGACAGGATTGGTTCCGTCAGCATTGTATCTGGTAATCGAGTTATCTGTGAGACAAAAGTAATTGAGTAGTTGATTTTTATTAAGGTCGAGAAACATTGTAACTTACAAGAAGCTTTGACAACCAAGTATCCTTCGTTGGGAAACACTTTCACTTCCGATAAATAATGATCGAGGGTAAAAAGATTTTTTGGAGCCTTGGACTTGTCTTTCAAATCAAGTACTTTTAAAGTTCCATCGTAGAAAAAGTATAAATTCTTAGTTATCCAGTCTAGTCCTATAGACTCCACGTCGAATCCTTTGACAGTACTATTGTAAATAACGCTTCGATCTTTACTGACAGAGTTAATTTTTACGATATTGTTCGAGTCTGAATCTATTGAATAAATTTCGTGCTCTTGAAAATCGTATTCGATAACTCTATATTCGTTACTTAATGAGCTTGACACTAATTCAAACTCTTGAGTATTGTTACTAATGTAACACATCCCTTTTAAACTGTTGACTCTTATTTCCAGAAATATTTCTGGCTTATTTTTAATGTTGGGTACTCGATCTATTTATAAAAAAAAAAAACTTGTTTGATTATAAAACTAAAACATTTGTAAAAAAAATGTGTATACACTAGTAGCTTACATTTCAAAGTTTTGCAAATGTTATTATCATCTGTGCAGTTAACAGATATTATTGTGGATAAAATCGTTAGAATGCAGATATCATAAACATATTTCATCTTTTTGAAAAGAAATTAGTCTGAAAAAAAATTGTTATCTATTAAATTGTAAATAAATTCTTTAAAAGTTTATGGTTCTATACAAAAAAATTTTTTTTTTTCACAAATATTTAATAATATTAAGTTTTTTTTTAATTTATTTTAGTAGGCAACAGTTATATAGTTTAAATTTTTCTATGGCCCAGATAAAAAAATTTTAGAATCAATTTTTATAGATACGTAAAAACGTGATGGAAAAAAGAGCTTACGTGTTGGAAATATAACGTTTTGATTTTATTTCTCTGCCTTAGTTTATGCAACTGTTGTATTATATGCATTTAATACTGGTTAATAATTTTTAAATTTTCAACCAATTAAAAACACCTGATAATAATTATGCAAAGCTCGATTAAATGTGATAACACGAGATTGTTAAAACTTGTTTAAATATTTGTACTATACTCAATATTGAGTTTTTCTTGAAGCCTTAAAATTTTGACCTTCAAAAATTAATTATAATTTTGTATAAATTATATCTGTGCTGATAAAAAATTATATTAGATTTATATAGCTTTAGAACATCAATAAACTGATGTTCTAGTAATAAATTAAAATTTTAGTTTTTAGTTGAAATTTTTTAAATTAACAAGTTGAAGCTGCCTACACACAGATTTAAAAAAATAACCCCCATCCATTAATAAAACAATTAATAACCGCCAATAACCAGAATACTAAAATTAAAACAACTCCAAAACCGATTATTTACCAAAAGCCGGCCATATTAAACTCTCTGTGCCATCTCTGCAAAAATTCGCTAACCACTCAACTATTTTCACCCGCTGCGGGCAACACGTGTCGCGCGCGCGCCACCTCGGTACCCATTTAGCATTAGTTTGAAAATCTGAACGAAGAAGAAGAAGCAGTAAGTGCTTCGGCCAACAGTGTCGCCGGCTCTAAAAGCTCCGAGAAAAGTGAACCCTCAAAATAGCCACCGACCGCGAGCGGAGTGAGAATGAAGCGGCTGCGTTTTGGGCACCTTATTCCAGTGTTCTATTTTCGCGACTCTCTAATGTTATCGAACGATTGACCATGTAATTTCGCGTTTAACATACGTTTTTCAAAATTCACCCTAGTTTTAATAAAATGTGACCTTTTTTACGTGAGTGAGTGAGTGAGTGACTTAAAAAAATGAAGACACTGATTGGATTGTTTGTGCTCGTTCTCCTCCCGACTTTGAAAGCCATCAGCTTTGACATAAAAGTTGGCGCTGTGTTTCACCCAGGGGACGAGCTCTATGAGGCGGCTTTAGACCAAGCCATCGCCGACGTGCACGCGGAGATGTCCTATCCCTTCAGGATCCAGGTGAGCAAACGGTACGTAGAGAAAGACAGTTGGAAGACGTCCCAGGTGGCCTGTGAGCTGTTCGCCGAAGGCATAGCTGCCCTCTTTGGACCATCCTGGTACCAAACTCGGGGCGTCCTGGGAAGTATAGCTGACACTCTAGACGTTCCTTATTTTGAATTTACCTATCGCCAGACCGACCCAGATGTTCCTCTGGCCCAGGGTATAAACCTATATCCCAGTAACGACGCCTACGAGCGGGCAATAGCTGGTGTAGTCAAACACATGAGTTTCAATGGATTCACCTACCTGTACCAGGGCTGGGACGCATTGTCCAGGATCCAGCTGGCCCTCCACGACCAAGGTCACGGTGCGTACCCGGTGGCCTTCAAGGATCTCCCGACGTACAGTGACATCAAAGAGATGCCCGTAAGACAGCAGGAGGTGACCTACGAGAGCCTCGTCAAGGAGATCAAGATAGAGGGACACCTCAGTCTGCTGATTGACGTGGAGACCGAGAACCTCCCCAAGATCCTGGAAACCATGAAGAAGATGGATTTGATCAACGACTACTTTATGTGCTTCTTTGTTAACCTGGACGTAACTGCAGTGGACATCACGAATTACGTTTCCAAGGATTCTGTAGCGAACATAACCTACGTCCAGTTCATAGAAGATGAGACCAACTCAATGACAGTGGAGGCTGCTTTGATGTACGATGCCGTGTTTGTATTTGCAGATGCCCTACACAACCTGTACAAGGAAATTGGCACTCCCAGAGCCGCTCAAATGGTGCAACCCAAACCATTGTCTTGTGAAGATGAGAATAAGTACAAAATGGGTCCAAATATCACAGACATGGTTATCAAGAGAACCAGATCTGGACGAAAGACTGGAACCATGAGCATAGGTGAGGACAGGAACAGGGACTTCGAGTTCAACATAATGAATCTCCAGGCTGGACGAAAGTCGAAGATTGGTGAGTGGAGGAATGGAGAGGTCAAGATCAGCAGGAATGAAAAGGAGCTTGACGACTCATTGTCTGAAGCCGCCAAGAGTAAGGTCTTCAAGGTTTCCACGCGAGTTGGCCCACCCTATATCATGCTGTCGGAGGACGAGACCAAAGGAAAACTTATCGGTGACAAGAAGTATGAGGGCTACTGCATTGATCTGATTGCCATGATTGAAGAATTTTTAGGTATTAAGTGTGAGTTTGAGCTCACTCCTGACAACAACTACGGTTCGTACAATCCCCAAACTAAGCAGTGGAATGGAATTCTAAGACAGTTGCTGGACCACAAGGCGGACTTTGGAATATGCGACCTTACCATAACTTCAGAAAGGCAAAGCGCGGTGGACTTCACGGCTCCTTTCATGAACCTCGGAATCAGCATTCTCTTCTCGAAGGCTGAAAAGCTCAAACCTAAGCTGTTCGCTTTTATGGATCCCCTGTCGGTCGAGGTGTGGATGTACATGATAACGGCCTATCTGATCGTGACCCTGATGTTGTTTTTTCTGGCGAGGATGGCTCCAGATGAGTGGATAAATCCACACCCCTGCAACTCTGAACCAGAAGAACTCGAGAATAGTTTTAATCTAGCAAACTCTCTGTGGCTGACGATGGGATCCCTTATGCAGCAGGGAAGTGACATCCTGCCCAGAGCAACGTCGATTCGGTTGGTAACTGGTACCTGGTGGTTCTTCGTCCTGATCATGGTCTCCAGTTACACTGCGAATCTGGCTGCCTTCCTGACAGCTGTCAAAATGGAGGACTCCATAAACGACATCGAGGACCTTGCCAAACAAACCAAGATATCCTACGGTGCGGTGAAGGACGGGGCAACTTACTCTTTCTTCAAGAACTCCAACACTTCTCTATACCAGAGAATCTTCAATACCATGGCAGATGCAAAACCGTCAGTCTTCACGAAATCCAACGACGAAGGTGTGGAACGAGTGATCAAGGGTAAGAGGAAGTACGCCTTCTTCATGGAGTCAACTTCCATCGAGTACCAGAGTGAGAGACATTGTGAACTTACCCAGGTCGGAACCCTGCTGGACAACAAAGGATACGGAATCGCCATGCCACCAAACTCGCCCTATCGAACCATGATCAGCACAGCCATTCTTCATCTCCAGGAGAAGGGTGAACTCCAGTCATTGAAGGACAAGTGGTGGAAGGAGAAGGGTGGGGGCTTGTGCGACGAAGAGGACGACGAGCCCGTGGACTCGAATGCCCTGGGCATAGCCAACGTCGGTGGTGTGTTCCTGGTGCTTATGATGGGATGCCTGGTCTCGACTTTGATCGCCATTGTAGAGTTCCTCTGGAACGTCAGGAAGGTCGCGATCGAGGAGAAAATCTCACCCAAGGAGGCCTTGATAAACGAGGTCAAGTTCGTTGTCAACATATCGGCGACTACAAAACCCGTTAAGAAGAACAGCAGCAAGGCGTCCAGCAATTCAAAGTCACAGAGCCGAAGAAGCGGTAGTAAGTCCAGTAAATCCAGCAAATCAGGGTCGGGTAGTCCGTCAGCGGCCAGCTCCCTCCAAAAGCTGGATCAACCCAAGTCGTCCAAAAGCTCGAAAGAACACGAGGCGACTACTAGTGTCTAATCTGCATTTTCTCTTAAATTTTAAGTTTAATATCTTGTGAAAAAAAGTATTAGGTGATGTTGTAGTTTGGGTCTTTCAAGTCTGTTGTAAATTGAAAATTCAAAATTTTAATATTGTCCGCTTTTGTATTTAGAAAAGAATTTGTATAAAATTTGTATGATGAATTTATTGCTGTACTTAGAGTTAAGAATTTTTTATGAAAAAAAAAATTGTCAAGTCAATAAAATTTTATTGAATGCGCTTAGATGTTTGTTTAATTTATTTAATTTATTTTTAATAATTTTGTTTTAACAAACTTTAGATAGCTTAATGAATTTTAAATAAAGATCTTATAATACAAAAATATCTTCTGAGAACCTTGAGGAAAATGAGAAAATATTTTATCTAATAATTATATTTTGACATTTTAAGTCGAAATTTTACATTTATTGAAATTAAGGTGGTTTTCTACCAGAGCTAGTCAAGTTCAAGACTAAAAAAAAATTATTTCACCAAATTACTAACAATTGGTTATTAAAATTTATTTTTTAACTTTTTATGGCTTCTGAAATTATTTTCTACCAAAAAAACATTGACAATCGTAACAAAACATTTTTTTTAACTTTTAACCTCACCTTTGAATACCGCAGTTTTGGAGGTTATTCACGTGAAAATTATTTTTGTAAAATCATCGTAAAATTTGTAAAAGGTCAATTTTTTGCAGTTTCAAGAAATGAATTCTTCGATAGTAAAACTATATGTATGTGGTTTTCCTAAAGGATCTCTATTGTAAGAAGACAACCATCAATAATTTAGTACACTTTTTCAGCGTAGCGGTCATACGCGTACTGAAAAAAATTCAATCTTTAACTTGTTGTAACTTTTAAACTATATGGTCAATTTTGATCAGACTTCGTAGAAATGTTTATTAATATCTAATAAACACCTCCAGAAAATTTGAGCTGATTCTCTATTGTCATGCATTTGGTAGAAAACCACCTTAACATTTAATGAATAGAGTGAGTGATAATTTAATCAAAAGGGATAATAAAACACGAAAAGATAAAATATTTATATATTTTTTTTTATTCTACTGTATATTTTATTATAAAAAAAATATTAAGTACACATAGAAAGGATTGTTGGCTTGTATATAAATAATCATTAATCGAAATTACTGACTTACTCATTTTCAGGCCTATGTAAAAATCACAAGGCACAATTAGTTGATGAGAATTTTTTTCGTATTCTATTATTTACATTTTTTAAATCTCATCGTAGTTATTAAAGTACTATCTATGTAGCAATCACAAGTGACAAAGGCTATAAAAAAATTATGCTTGAGCCACTTATACTTTTTTTCTTTACAAACAGACATATTTACACGTTTCACTCAAAATATACATTCGATGAAAAATTAAAAAAAAAAAAAAAAAAATTTAATGCTCTAATCACGCGCACAACCAAGCTCTCACTTTTTAAATTCATATATTTTTTTTATTTTAGTTTCTAAGAAATATATACATTTTGAAATTAATATTTCATCAACGTATTAGTCTTATTAAATCATAGAAAGTAAATTGATGCTGCCTTTTACTACATATTTTATAAGATTTGTAGTATACCGGTATGTCAAAATAAACAAACACATGAAAAAATCGGAATAAAAAAAAAATTTTCTAAGAAGGTCTAAATCTTTTTCAAAATAAAGTCAAAGTGGTAGTTTAAAAACAAATTGTAATTTAAGTAACTTTCCGATAATTCAATTCCGTTACTTCCTTCATATATTTATACAAAGCTATAAATTTTCTTTTACGATTTATTATCAATTCAAGCATTAGAATTTGTGAAAGCTTCAAACGCTAAAGTTATTAAGTTTAGTATTCACATTTAATGTCGTTGAGGAAAAAAATTATACACAACTATTATCTTAAAATATTCATCTAAAATACAATTTACAAACACTTTATAAATAAAATATACGAAAAATTTTCTAAATATCATACAAAATTTTATAATGAATATAGTTTAAATAATTATATATAATTTTCTTCCTGTTTCATCGATAAAAGTTACAAGGCATTGTCTTGAAATCCTATCTTATTGTTCCAGTGTCATGTAAAAATATTTAATTCTTATTTGATTTTCAAAAAATAGTCATGGTTGCATTTAATTGCTATCCCACAGGTACGTGAAAATAATCAAATATTTTCAATTTAATTGACTATTTTTTTATAAAATCAAATAGATCATTCAATTAGTTATTCTAATACATTTGATTTAAATATAGTTTGAGTGAAAAGTTGTTTTTTACACAAATTAAGTATCGTCATGATTAATAAAATGTATATAAAAAGTTAATATAAAAATTCTAAATCTTTTTACAATTTTTCTTCTTACCTAAAATTTTATGATACACTTTAATTTTGAATAAAACTTTTTCATATACAAATTTAATTTTTCTAGATAAGTTTTTATAGTCACTTGACTCAAAAATTCATTTAAAAAGTCTAATTATAAGTCATACTTATAAATTCATATACAAATTTACTTTTTCTAGATAAGTTTTTATAGTCACTCGACTCAAAAATTCGTTTAAAAAGTCTAATTATAAGTCACACTCATAAATTCGTTAAGTATTGCATTTTTAAAATAAAATTTAAACACATTACGGGTAAGTATGGAGAACGTTGACTTATTTTCATATAAAAATTCTAAAGCGACCGAACTGTGTTTCCTTACAGCATCACTTAGAAAAACCATTGTAGAACACATGAAACTCTACTTTACATTTTTTACTTTACTAAACACTTGAAATAAATCCATAAATGCAGTCAGTAACTCGAAATTTTTTTCATTGAAAGTATATTGTTAATAAAGCATATCCGTATACATTTTGAGTTTTAGGAGTTGAAAACTGAAAAATAATTTATTCTACTTTTGAATTTCCACCAAAAAAGCTTACGTCATACGTCAAGCATTTTGGCGGGAATTTAAAAAGTCGAAATTCAAGACTTTTTCTTCTCAATCATTCCAACTCCTAATATTTCAAAATACATACTAAAATTTACAATTATCAATGCCTTTTACACAAAAAATGAATTTAAATTTTCGTGTACCCTTCACAATCGGTAACACAGTTCAGTCGGTAAAGCAGTTTACGATAATTTAATAAAAATCAGCCTTTCAGTTCTGGGAAAATCGTCTCCTACCCATTTGATGAGCACCGAGTTTTCCCAAGAGTAATAAAAAAATAATAATAATAGTAATAATAATCGTTAAGGACGGGACATCAGACTTTTCAGATCGGCTGTTCGATGGGCTGCGGAGCTTCCAGAACGGGTGGTCCGTTGCCGCAAACCTCCTGGTGTGGTACCGGCTGCTGCTGTAGGTGGTGATGGTGGTGATGGTGGTGGTGTGGGTGATGATGCGGTAGCGACTGCTGAGGGTGGTGCAGGTGGTGGTGGCCCACGTTGTTGGCACCGCTCGACGCCTGGTTGTTGTTCTGGCCGTTAAGAAACGAGGCCATTTCCATGGACGACTGCAGTTGGCCGCTCTGCGTTTAGAAACATGCGTGTTCTTTCGTTCGTTCGTTTCGCTTCTTTTGTGATCTACAGCGGTAGTAGCAGAGTCTTTTCAGACCTACGTGCGGTTTTTTCTTTCTTTTTTTTTGACAGCTATAGACGTAGAGTATAGAGATAGCCAGCAGAGCGAAACAGAGAGCAGCGGAGGTCATAGTTTATTTCAATATCTTTTTTTTTTCAACCCATTCGGTAATCCACGTTTGAAATTCATTTTATTGGTATCAAATAACAAAAAAACACCATTTTATGATGATTTCAAAAAATTTTATAGTTGCTGAGAGTGAATTTCGAACGTGGATTAACCACTGGACCTCCGAAAAGGTATAAAAGCTCCAACTATAATCCCCGTACGCATACAACCGAGGCGGCGAGAAAGTAAAAAATCAGCAGAGCTACACAGACTGTAGGGGTAGAGTCGGCCAATTGGAGAGACAGATTTCAGCAGCAGCTAACAGCAGCAGAGATTTTATAAGATTCGAAAGAGGAAACAGGAAGGAAGAAGAGCCATCGTGATTTATTTTTTCTCCAATCAACCATTTAAAAGCATCAATCGCTAGGTTTTTGTTTTGTTTCAAACACTGACCTTAGGCTGCATCGGGTCCTCGGTTGATTCGAGACCGGCCAGTGGATTGGAGGTTATGTTTATTTTGGAATCTGTGATTCCACCGTTCATTACCCTACCATTCGTAATGGGTTTACCTAAAACAAACAAAAAAGTCCAGTCAGTAAGTCTTGAAAGCGAGTCTCTACCTCACCGATAAAAAAACCTAAACTAACCTTGATCTTGGGAAGTTTCCCGGCTTTG
Organism: Encarsia formosa; assembly: GCA_038277355.1. Lineage (NCBI taxonomy): Eukaryota > Metazoa > Arthropoda > Insecta > Hymenoptera > Aphelinidae > Encarsia > Encarsia formosa. Next base: position 11,919,332 of record CM076184.1, on the reverse strand, counting down.
CTTGGATTTCTTCCTCTTGTAGACCACTCCGATGGCTGCAAGTCCGGCCAGGAGTATGGCTCCACCCAGGACTCCACCGATGATGGCGTACATGTTGGAACTCCTGGCGCTCTCCACGGGTCCGACGTTGTTGCTCTCTGTGCGAATCTCCGGAACCGGCGCCTCCGTAACGAGCTTGAGAGTTTTCGCGCTCTTTATGTGTGAGAACTCGGAAGCAGCGTTTATGGAAAAGCTCTGGACCTTGAACTCGTACATGGTGTCCGGCTGAAGGTGAGATACCGTCATGTTGGTTGCGTCCCGACCCTCGACCGTCGTCTTGGTGTAGTCACCAGCCGACGTCGTCACCCTGTAGTAGACATAGAATCCGTCTATTTCGGCCAAGTGATTCGTGTTCTCCCACCTGAGATTTATCTCCGTGGGGCTCACCGCGGTCACATGCAAGAGTAGGGGTATCGGCATCGGATTAATGTCAAACTTCATGCCTGACAGATGGAATCGTGCCTGAAAATAAAAAATCAATTTATTATACTTATACAGATTCATTATTCTGAGTCTAGGATAGAAAACCTGTTGAGCTAAATTCATTTTAATTATTATTATATTATAGACATGTAACACAATAATTTATGGTGAAGATCAAATGTTATAAATATGCTGATATAATTAAATTGCATAGACAAATAAAATATACTATTAATAATAATATACTAACCGATATCGGACTGATTGTATTGTCTTGATTCGTGTGAACTGCGGCAATTCGAAACCGGTAGGTGTGCTCGGGCTGCAGATCCGATATCTCGAAGGATCGCACGTGAGGCGGAATCTCCCCAGAGGCAGTCATCCACTTGGCCTGCTTGCTGTTTCCGCTCTTCTGTCCGAGCTCCCGCCACTGGACTTTGAAGAACTGAATCCCCAGTCCGTCGTTCTCCGGCACCGACCACCTGACCATCACCGCGGACTCCGACAGTCTCGTAACGTTTGGTTGACTCGGTGGCACCAGAACTTCTGAAATGTTTTTAATGAATTTTTAAGAATTTTTAAATTACTTAAGGATTATTACTCAAGTGATAAGATCTGCCATTTTTGTCTCGAAAAAACCATAGATTTTTAGATAAAAAGGGACCCATTATGAGACTAAATAAATATTTATGATTTTCAAATTTCTTAATTTTATTTTGAATCAAGGCTTTGAAGACCTTTGAAAAATAGTTTGATTCTTCAGCCTTACCATCCTTCTTTTTTCCATGTTTCGACCTCCTGCCCTTTCCGCCCTGTCGACCAGTGTTGCCCTTGCGTCTCTCTGGCGTTATCCTGGGGTTCTTGGAGCCTCCCCCACCACCCCCCATGTGCTGCTTGGGGTTTACCCGAAGGTAGTTGTAACCCGAGTGCGACCCGTACTCGTTGCTGGCGACACACTGGACGATTCCAGCGTGCTTCTTCTCCACCACCGGTATGTACAGGTTGGATCCCTTGATCTCCAGGTTCCTGTTGGGCACCAAGGTTTCCCCGTTGATGAGCCACTCGATTATCGGGGCTGGAAATCCAGTAGCGTTACAAGACAGCTCGAGTTCACCGCCTTCAGGGAACGTCGCCAGCTCGGGAGGCTGGAGCATCGTGGGTGGCTCCACCACGGTCAGGATTATCACGGACTTTACGCGTCCAGCGCGGTTTGTCCAGAGACAGTCGTACTCACCCCGGTCGGCTGATTGAACGTTCACCAGGTTCAAACCGGTGGGTGAGTAACTCGACCTCGTCGGCAAGGAGCTTCCCAACTTGGTCCACATAACCTGTAAATGAGTTTTTGTAATTAGATTGTACTCTCTAAGAACTCTAAAAATAAGGATATACGAGAGTCATTACTTGTGGTATGGGAAATCCAATGGCGAAACACTCGAGCGTTATATTTTTTCCCCGCTCTACTTTATACTCGAACTGGGGCTGCTTGATAAAGTAGGGCTTGAGATCGGTCGTATTTTTGTCGACGGTGAGCACGGTTTTGTAATTGCTGGTGAAGGTTTCGGAGGTAATGTAATTATTGGCCTGGCAGTGGTAGCTGCCTGAGTTCGAGGGCTTCGCCCTCTCGATCAGCATTACCTTGCTACCGGTCAGGCTCGCGTTTTTTATCGGATTACCATCCTTGAAGAACTGGATAACGGCTTCAGGCACGGAGTAGGGCACCGGACAGGTTATTGGCACGTTGTTGCCGGCCGGGACACGCAAATTAACGTTACTTTTGTCCCCGAATTTTTCTATCCTTGCCTGCGTTAAGCGAGCCGGATCCGATGCCAAGCCGCTTGTACCTTTAACGATAATTTTTTAAGATTAGTTTACATTGCACATCATGCTAATTTAAAAAGTCGGTAAAACAGTTATCGCTGCAATCATCGATATGTTACTCACCGTAAAAAGCGACGCATCGGTAGTCGCCAGCCTTGGTCTCATCGTCGAAATTGACAACGTACTTGGAAGTTTTGCCAGCGGTGTTGCTTCCTGAATCTAAAAGTATCCACTCCTTGGATCCAAGTGGCTTATGACGCCAGACAAACTTTTCGGCGGCTAGGTTAAGACTGCACTCAAAGTAAAGTTCATCTCCTAGGGGTGCAGTAAACGGCTGGGGGTGTCGCGTGAATACCATGCCAGGTTCCGACCTCTCCTGTTCAGACTTTTGACCTGCTGTTTGAAGTTGAAATTAGTTTTTCGAAGTTTAAATAATTTTACTAAGTGCTAAAAAAATAGCGAAAAATGTTATTTTTTGGGTACTTGTCGGTAAAACAGGTTTTAAAAAGACTTATTTATCTTTATGCAACTTTAATACCTGATATTTTAGGTACAAGCACATATTCTGATAGAAGCTATTAAAAATAATTATAATCTAATAGATCTTGTTATTAAAAACATACTGTTGGTGAAACAGGTTTTAAAAAGCTAGTTTACTTTTTTACACAAAATCGAACTGAAATCTCTTGTTAAAAGTGTAAGTATACAATCTTACTACAAAATGAGATGAATCCAAGGATAAATATGTTATTCAAACAGAAAAAAAAAGTAATTTTTAGGATACGTGTCGATAAATCAAGTCATAAAATTTTTTTTTTTCTAAAACTGAAACAGTTATGACTTTAGAAATACTGTTTATAGTAAAAGTCAGTACTTCAACTATTTTAATTCAAATGAGATACATTTTCTACAGTAAAACAGATGAAAAAATGAATTATTTTTTAAAAGTACCGTCGGTAAAACAGGTTTTAAAGAAAAAAAAAAAAGCTTGTTTCTCAGTTAAACGAAAGTCGAATTGAACTCACCGGCAGCACAGCATCCCAGGATACAGAGTAAAGTAACGGCGATGCCGCTGTACGTGATGGCGAATTTCATCTTGACTCATTCTGCAACAAAAAAAATGAAAGTCGATCAGACACATGTATATAAATTTCACCTGATGTTATCCTAGACGGTCGTGTAATTTTTTTGCTCGCGTCCTCGTTGGCACGAGGCTCGACGGTGGGAAGGGAGTAGCCTAAAATTAACGGACGACAAGAGAGCTTTTAAGTCTTGAAGAAGACCAAGAAGAAGAGGAAGAAGCAGAAGATGCGCGTCACGGGGGACGACAACCGTCGGTTCAACGTCAAAATAGAAACGCGTGCGCATTCCCTGCATAGTGCGAACGAGCAACCGCAAGAGACCGGTTACTTACCGACTCTTCCTCCTTTTTTTTCCCTTGTTTATTTTTTTATTCCCGTATTCGGCGATGTCTTTTTGGTGTATTTTCGACTCTGCGTTTTTTTAGACTGACCGTCGCGACTGACGTCCCGGAAGCTTGTTTTAGATCAGCCTGACGTCTCGAGAACAGCAAAATTACAATGTCAAACTCAGCCATTGGTTTCGAATGATCGAGCGTTAAATTAATCTCTCCACAGCTCGGTCGTTGATCACTTCCACTTCGAATAAAACTAACTTTACGGTTTTATTATAATATTTCAACATTTCTTAGAAGCAGGTACTCAAGAAACCGCGTGCATTTAAACATACGCATTAAAGCGCGCATAACAAACCGGAAGTAGCGGTGAGAAAACAACGAAAAATCGGCGTCTCTCCCCCGGTTTGGTTGCACCTACGCGCGCGCTCATTTTCCTCCGTGCAGCTCCATAATTACCGCGATGTGTGTAATCAAGTCTCTCTTGCTCCCCCACGTGTGCAGTTATGTGACGCGTGCCGAATGTCCATATACGGGCCTCGATCTTGACTCGCCCACGCTCGGGAGAAGGGATACCGGTGAAAGAGCGAGAGGTGAAAATTATGAATGAAAATCCCCCCGCCGGTTGAATGGGCGCGGATGGATGCGCGTTGGTGTGAAAAATAATACGGCCGCGCGTCGCTTTAAAAGTGAAACCTTCCCCTGTCCACCGAGCCGGATAATCGTTACCGCTAATGGCTCCCGTGGACGCTTGGAATTTACGGAATTCGACGTGGATGCGGTCTTAATGATCGCTGACAAAAACCCTTCGCGAGGAAATAATTCAAATTTTGAAAACTCAAACGGTGGGAACTTGAAATCTAGCGCGACGATCGTACGGTGTAATATTGAGACTCGAAATAATTTACTTTTATTAAATTCAAAATCTAACTCTTCGTTCAAACAGTGTAAATTTACAAGTCATCGTTGTCTGGAACCTATCAAATATACGAGTCAAATTTCAAAAATTTAATGACTTCAGAAGTGTTCTCTGGACAAAAAAATTCAAACGCATTGCTAAGGCGTAAACTTGAAAATTATTGCGACAGAGAGACTTGAAACGATTTAAATTTTCAAGATTCGAACGTTACATTCGTCCAAGATTCGAAGCAATTTAAATTCAAACTACGCGTTCGAACGGTGTGAATTCGAAATCTTTACAAGCTAAACCGGGTAATTACATGCTAAACAAAACAATCGATCGGCGAATCATAATGGGCCGGATCAAAGCCGGGCGCGGGCGGGCTGGCGGCGCGGCTTAGCTTAATGATTTAGAGCTCGGGTGTTTTTATTTTTTGCGTCGGCGCATTAGTTACGGTTTCTCAACTTTCTCGGGTTGTTTGCCGATGGATTCTTGAGCGGCGTTTTTCTTGACCGCGATTAAATGGTGGAAGGGGGGGAGAAAAAACTTCAAGCTGTCCCGTTCTCGCGTTTCCTCCGGATGTCGAAGGCATTTCACCGGGCAATTATCCCGGGAGGTGTATGGGCCTATAATACACATTTCTCTGATTTAATTGGATCATTAGCCGGCATGTCAATCTAAATGTCTAAGAGTGAAAAGTCTTTTGGAAAATTACAAGCATTGTAAACTGGCTTAAGGACCTCGGTAACTTAATGTGTACGAACGGGTAATCATTGTAATTTGTAAACCGACCCTTAATTAGTCCCCACATGTTCTCAAAATGAGAGGAGCTGTATAGGATAGTATCTAAAGGACAACTATAATTTTATATAAACAAATCCAAAAAATCCAAAAACTTATTTTAGAATCAACAGGTAAAAGCGATGTTTGCGTTGTAAACTGACTTAAAAATTACTTTATAACTAATATTTCACGCAAGCTAACCCTAAATTACGAACAAGCTTGAGAACTATTATAATAATTCAACAAACAATTGTGAAGTGGCTCCGAATAAATTCAAATTTTTTTCCAGAAGCAACAGGTAAGAGCGATATTTTCATTCTACTCGCGAGAGAGGAAAACAAGAGGAAGGAAGAGATCGGAGGTAAGTAATCAACCGGTTGGCCGAGGCGTGGGTGGACCCATTCATAGGCGAAGGAGGAGGTGGAAATCGCCTACGCTTCGAAATCGGGTCGCCGTCGCTCAGGTGAAGCCGAGAGGAAGTGATCGGCTCTGATCGACGCACTTTTTTTTCCTTCTCTCGCTCGCTCCTTTGCGCAACTGTGGGTCGGCCTGGTAAGCCGTCGCGTCGGTCCAATCGACGGATGCTTTGAAAATAATCGACCGATTATGTAAGATTTATGTCATGTTCGAAGGTAAAATGGTCAAATTGTTGTTTATTTGTTTAAAACGAAGTTATGAATCGATGGAAAAACGTGTTATGTAATGCAAATATATATATTAAAATAAATAATTGATATTGATAATGTATGCATTAATATTTTTAATTTAATGTTAATAAAACAAATACATATAGTATCGCATAGTACGGTTTTATTTCAATAAATAAGTACTAACTATAATATAATTTTAGATTATTTATTTCATTAAAATTCAAAAATTAATTGATTTTTTAATATTTTTAAACCAGGCACAATCGCCTAGTTTATTATATTTTTTATGGAAAACTATTTTCTCTACAAACTTAAATTTATCCATTTTGTACAATTATTGTTACGAATAATTAATTTAACTCAAAATTGTATTCTATAAAGTACCCATTGAACATTTACAACTCCTTTAATTATATAAACTTGTATTATACATATTTCTTTGGTATTTAAATTCAGGGTACTAAGTTTGTAAAAATAAAAAAAAATAAAAAATTGTTTAAAACTGCAAGTACCATAAATAATTAAAGTTACGATTTTCAAAAAAAAAATCCATATAAAATTTTTCCACAAACAAATAAAGTAAAAGATCGTGCAACCTCGATAACAAAAGAACCCGAAAACTATTAAAATAACTGAGAGAGAGAGAGCCGGCTACCATCCACGCGAAATTTCACGTTCCAAATCACTCATTTCCTCTGGGGCTCGCAGGGGCAAAAAAAAAAAAAAAAAAAAGAAAAAGAGAGAAAAAAAAAAGGAGACGAAGAGAGAGAAGAAAGAAGAAGCTCGTCCCCCAAATGATGCTTGCGGCTCGTTCATCAGGTGTAGAAATGGCAGGGCACCCATATAGTCAAGAGAGCGCGTCTTCTCTAATAAGGGCCTCCTCACCCTCCTCCTCCTCCTCCCGCGTGCGTGCGTGCCGGCAGCGCATTTTAATACGCCGGGCGAGAAAGTTAGGAGGCACCAGGGTCTGCGGTCGAAAAGCGAATATTATTATATTTTCAGCGTATATACCTACCGAGATTTTTAAATAATAATAATAAAAAAAATTAAACTGGGGATTTTTTTCGAGAGGGAGTTATTAATTGGAAGCCGAATCGATCCGATGCCAATCTCCTCCGTATCGGGTAAATTATCTTTTCGAATTGTATCTTGATTGCAAATTTGATCGGTTACATCAATTTTTATTACCCGGGTACGAGCGATGTTTGTTAGTTATTTGTTCATTTTTTTAATTGCTGTGTAATTATCTTGAGTTTTCTTTTATTTTATTTTTTTTTAAATTATCAGCTGTTTATTATTAATTTTAGTTATTTTAATAACTTATTCATAACTACTTTTAGATACTTTTATTATAAATTTTTTTTTAAATTACTTTATTTTTTTGTTAGTTTATTTTTCGTTCTTAAATATCCTGTTATATATTAATTAATTGAATTAAAATTTTGCACATTTATAAGTATTTATTTTTTTATTATTTTTTAAACTTTTCTTAGTTTATTAATAATATATTAATTACAATTTTAACTTAGATATTTTTAGTTATTTAGTTGAATTTATAAAAATTATCTAAATTTATCCACAATACATGTTTTAATTGTTTGATTTTTTTTTTTTTTTTTTTTTTGAATTTTAGATCTGATAAATAAAATAAAATAAAATATTTTCAATGCTTTCAAAATATTCCCCCATAAAAATGGATTTTATGAAGCTTGAATCTATACTTGTAGGTATGTACCAGCGCAGGAAAAAAAGAGAGAAAATATTTACGTCCAATAATTTTTCAAGCTCTCATTGTTCCCGTTTAACGATTCGTCCCAACTATTTCCATTCAAAATCCACGCGCGAGAATAAAACAGGATTCCGGGAGGGAGACAAACTGTTAGTTTCACACAGTCGAGCGGGCGTCAGACGCCATCCTTCATCATTATAAAACCAAAGATAAATTCCAGATATGTCCAACACACAACCGGACGGTAGGAGGATAAAAAAAGGAGGCGAATCAAAAAATAAAATAAAATAAAACGAGCCGCAGCATCCCTGATGAAAAGACAAGAAAAAAAAAAAGGCGGAATCGTGTTTATTTAACGCTCGTCTCTCTCGGTTAGCCAGATTTTTCTTATTTTTGGGCATCCTACCGTCGTAGAAAAGTTGCTCGAGTGTGACTGGCAAATTGCGGAGTCTCTCCCCCCACCCCCGGCTCTCGTAAAATTTTATGCCTCGATTCCATTTTTATTATAACCTGGAAGCTTATCCCTCTCGTCCTCGGCGCTCTTCGGATTTTTTTTTTCAAAAACTTATTTTTCGAGGAATTTCGAGATGACGATGATTAAAGATGGTAGACGATAATTGTTCATTTGAAAATAGATAAAAATTTTTGTTGACTTTTTTTTTCGAATTAAAAAGAAGGAGCGTGCGGTCGTTTTACAAGAACCAGTAAAGATGAAAACGAGCGATGCAGCTACCTTTTTTCAGAATTTTTTTTTTGTTTTTATGGAGTAGACGGAAGATTACGATCGATAAAAAAATATGTTATACAACTAGTGTGTGAAGATATTTTATTGAAAATAAATCTAAAAATTAGAAATAAGATTTTAGTTATTTATTATGAAAGATGGAAAATCAAATCTCTACATGACAAATTATAAACTAATTCAACCGCATTAAAAACCGTTTTATTGATTGATTACTTCTTGAAAATTACGTGACACACGATTAAACTAATTACTCGATACACGGGGTAAACATTGGACAAACATTATCAATCCCGTTTGAATAAATAAAAAAATCAAGGCACAGATAATTCAATCTTGAAATTCAAATGAGTGGTAGAGAAGTTTGCTCGAAAAGATTAATTCTGGGATTAGAGTTCAGGCAGCTCATTACCCATGCGAACTCGCCCCCAATAAAGAAACGGTTTTAATCATAACGCCGAGATCGCGCCGAAAAGAACGATTCGAGCTTCTGCGCTTTCCGTCGTTTTCGAAACTCTGAATTATTCATGGGCCCGGGGGAGGGGTTTGTGATAGATGTTCGATCGGCTCGTTCTCCGAATATAATATCCGTCACGTCTCAATCCCCGATAATTAGCGACGCCCGATTAGAATCGATCTACGATAACGCGGCTCTGATTTGAAAAAAAATAAAATAAAATTTTTTCGTCTTTAAGCAAACGACAACAAATTTTCGATTAACTTTTTTTTTATTTTAGGTAAAAATATTGGCAGTAAAAAAGTTTTTAAATAATATAAATATTTTTTTTTTTTTTTGAAATTGTTAAGTTTTAAAAATATAATTAATTTGAAATTTGTCGAATTTTTTTTTTATTACCGATATTAAAAAGCATTCAAAAAAGTATAGTCGCTTTTTAAAACATTTCAATTATTTTATTCTACTTAAAAATAAAATTCTTTGATTTTCTGATAAAAAAATCAAATGTACCTATTGGCAGTAATTATTTAATTTTAGCAGTTATCAAAATTAATTTTTTATTTAATTTACAATCAAATAATTATTATAAATTTAGTTTAAAGCATTTTTCATTTAATTTCTGAGAAAAAATCAATATTAATTTAGTAAATTTTCGTACATATTTCGTACATCATAAAATATTAAAAAACAAGTGGGTATTATTAAAACTCATTAAAGTTGCATTAAAAAAAATTATTTTTCATGGAACTCTTTTGAGTCCATAAAAATATTATAAATGACATAAAAGTTGTAAAAACAATAAAATATAAATAAATACAGCCTTTTTGTTTCTAAAACAAGACTGCAGCCAGCCTGGCGGGTGGGAGGGAGCCGGGTAGAAACCCGTTTTCGAAATCGCGCGCGCGCGATAAAAATCAACAGGTGGGATGTTCGACAAGTCCGAGAGAGCGAGAGAGAGAGAGAGAGAGAAGAGAGCTGCTGGCTGACTCGCTCTCTCGGGCTCTTCTTCTTTTTTTCGCTTCTCTTCTCTCTCCCCTCGATTTTTTTTTTTTTTTTTTTTTAAACGTTGTATTTTATACCCGCGTTTTAGCGCATGCCAACTACGTGTAACAGGTGAATAAGGGGGAGTTTCGAGGAATACGGTGACATTTTTTTATGCCGCCGCGCGCCTCCCTGCCAAGGCGGTTGGTGCGGTGTTGGCCTTTATGGTGTTTTATAAGGCGAGATTTACGAGCTCGTTTATGGATTTCGGACGGTTCGACGGGAGAGAATCTTTTCTTTCTTTTTTTTTCCTGATTCTCTCTCTCTCTCTCTCGCTTGGCTCCCTCTTCTGGTTCTGTTTTCGATCGATGATTTTTCGATTAATTAAGATATCTTAATTTTCGGAGACGCTTTTTTTACACCCGAACGGAGCGGTGTGGGAAAAGTGTCTTTCGGTGTGTTTCGGAGATAAAGCGACTGAAGGAGAGAAGAGGGAGAGAGAGAGAGAAAAAAAAATAATGGTATTTATGGTTTGTTTCGCGGTGTTTTTCAAATAAGTTGACAGAAATTATTTTTTTTAGTTTCTTGTGCTTTTGAATGTGTTTATGTAAAATACGAGAAAAACGATTTTTTTTTTTGTGTTGTTCGATAAATCAGAAAAAAAAGCGACGAAGAAAAAGTTGTTCTTGTCTTGACTTCTAAATAGGTTTAAAAAATTCTAGTTCTGAAATATTTAAATAACAAAAGCTAATAGTTTTTTAGTAAAAAAAAAAAAAAAAAAAATATCCCTGCACATAAAACTGAAAAAAATTTTGTTGGGACGATTGTCCCGACAAAATCTATTTCTATTTATTTTTATCAAAAGTTATCTAGTACCATCGAAAATACAAATACCTGTTATTGTTAACAATACAGAATAATAGCTTCAAGAGCACCGATAAAGGCCCGCGTACACCTTGTAAAACTCGCCCGCAGATCAAAGATCTCTAGTGTATCTTATCTCGCGACACAACACCGCGGCCTGTCGACTTAATAATCGGGCACGGCGCGATCTCGAAAAATAAACTTTTTTTTTTAAAAAGTCACCCGTCACTCTTGAAAATCCTCCCGAGATAAGCATTTTCGTTCGAAAAAAGGCATTTTGAAAAAACGTCAGATTACCCGCCACTCTTAATCTCTTTTTGAAAAAGGTACTACCTCGAGAGTCACTCCGCACGCTGGAACTTTCTCGCGGGCCGACGCGAAAATAAAGAAGTCGAATTCCGAGTGCGTCTCATCCTTAAGGAGCTGATGCTGCTCCAGAAACCCTTTTTTTTCCTCTCTCTGCGAGCCTCTTTCCGCCCGACCGCAAATCGTTGACTCTCTTTTTTTTCCCTTACTTCTTTCTTTCGAGTGTATCAAGTTTGTCGTGCGTGCGCGCGGGTTTTCGAACCGTTAAAAAATTTTTATGCATCTCCCACGCGCTAAATCATAATGATAAATTTGTTGCAAATTAATCAATTTTAAATGCAAATAAGTGGGGAAATTCATAAGCAACAGGTTCGACTAGTTTCATAAACGCGAAGGCGTCTTGAGATTTCACTGTTAAACTTCACGGACTACAAATAATAAATGTATTTTTATTAATTTATTTAAATGAAAAATTTTATGTAAATTGTGATGGGGAGCTACGTTATCCAGTTTTTACTTTAAAAATTATTTAAATTTAATGAATTCTTAAAATGTTGGAGGTTTCAACTTCAATTTGGTGTACCAGCTGATGAATTTTCCCACTATCAGAATTTTTCAGTTTATACTGGTATTTTTCATTATGAAAATTAGCTCAAACTCGAAAAATTTAAAAATCATGATAAATTTATTCTTTCTGAAAAGTTTTTTATTTTAGGTATCGTTTTATGGATCTGTACAATATTTTTGATCGTTTAAGATATGTCTGATTGTAAGGATGCCAAAACTTTATGAATAAATGTATTTTTACTTTACTCGCACTGCCAACCAACATTTAAAAGCCATTTTTGCTAACGTAAATAAACAAACAAATAATCTTAAAATATCCAGACGAGTAAAAAATATTTTTGGCGTTTTGAACCGCGATTCTTCAGCTGTGCCAGTCAGCTCGCGTGCGTTGTCATTTTCATCGTTGTTTGGAGTAGTGCTAACTGGTGGACAGTTGTCCTCGCTGCTGTTTTCGTTGTTGTTATTGTTGTTTGCCTGTGATAGTTGCTCATCGGTGTCGTTCAATACAAAAGCAGGCTTGAGTCTATCGATCGTGACTCTTGTATTCTTGCCACTTTTCAAAATAACGAAAGTTTTGTCGTTTCTTTCGATTACTTCGAAAGGGCCGTCATACGGGTTTTGCAGCGGTCTTTTTACAGTGTCGTTTCGTAAAAACACATGCGAACATGTTGCCAAATCTTTGAAAACAAATGGCTTTGTTGTACCGTGGCGAGTCGCTGCCACAGGCTTTAAATTCTCGATGGTTTTGCGAAGTCTTGCCACGAAATCTGTGTGAATTTGCGTTGCACTTGGTGCGAAAAATTCTCCAGGCAAGCGAATTGATTCTCCGTACGTGAGTTCAGCAGGTGTTGACTTCAGATCTTCTTTGAAAGCAGTTCGCATGCCCAACAGTACGATAGGAAGTACGTCGCTCCAAGATACTGTCTCGTGGCATTTTATTGATGCTTTTAATTGCCGATGAACTCGCTCAACCATACCATTTGCTTGAGCGTGAAAAGATGTTGTACGGAGATGAGTGATGCCAAGAAGTTTTCTGAGCTCGTTGAACAGGTCCGATTCGAACTGGCGTCCTTGGTCCGTCGTGACCTTGAGTGGAACACCAAATCGCGAGATCCAGTCCAAGAGTGCTCTCGCCACAGTCTCAGCAGTCATGTCGACCAGTGGTGTGGCTTCAATCCATCTTGTGTATCGGTCGATGCAGGTCAGGATGTACCGGAAATCTCGTGACGGTTCCAGCGGTCCGACCAAGTCGCAGTGAACGTGAAGAAATCTTTCGCTGACACCTTCAAATTCACCAAGAGGAGAGTGTACGTGCCTTGAAGTCTTTGCTCGCTGACACGGTAAACAAGTTCTGGCCCAAGATTTACAATCTTTCACAATGGACGGCCAAATGAACCTTTGCGTAATGAGTTTCTGAGTAGCTCGTACACCTGGATGAGATAAATTATGAAGATTATTGAATACTCTCCGTCGAAGAGATTTTGGCACAAAAGGTCGGATGTTTTTCGTCGAAACATCACAATAGATGCCTAATTGCGTCTCGGGCAATCGAACCATCTTCAATTGCAGGGAGTGATCGTTGTTATTCAGCATCTGCACTAATTCTTCATCATTAGACTGTGCAGCTGCAATTTCTTCGGTGTTTACTGTCAAACTTACCTCACCGATTCTCGACAGGAGGTCGGCGACGACATTGTCTTTGCCTGCAATGTGCCTAATATCGGTCGTAAATTGTCCGATATAATCCAGGTGTCGGGTTGCTCGTGGTGTGCTTTTGTCCAGGCCTTGCTCGAATGCGTAAGTTAAAGCGGCATGATCGGTGAAGATAATAAAATATCTGCCCTCGACGGCCCACCTGAACTTTTTTACTGCTGCGTATGCACCGTACAATTCGCGGTCGTATGCACTGTACTTACGCTGTGCTGGATTTAGCGCCTTGTTGAAGAATGCCAATGGTTGCCAAATTTTGTTGACAAACTGTTGCAACGTTCCACCAACAGCGAAATCCGAAGCATCGACGGTGATTGAAAGTAACGCGCCCGGGACAGGGTGAACCAGCAGCGTGGCGCTCGAGAGTGCGTTCTTTATTTTCTCGAATGCATTTTTGTCTTCGTCAGTCCACTCGATAGGCGTGCTGCCCTTCTTTTTACCTTTCAAAAGATCGTTGAGCGGTTGTTGCAGATGAGCGGCACGAGGGATGAATCTGCGATAAAAATTTATCGCACCGTTGAAACTGCGCAGGTCTTTCGCGGTCGCCGGAAGGGGGATCTTTTTGATCGCCTCTACACGCTCCTCGAGCGGGCGTATTCCCTCGGCGTTGACCTTGTAGCCGAGGTACTCCACTTCCGGTTGACCAAACACACACTTCGCGGGATTTATCACCACACCGTATTTGCTCAATCTTTCGAACAGGAGCCTTAAATGTTGCAAATGTTGCTCCGCGTTTTCACTCGCGACTAGATAATCATCCGTATAAGGGAATACAAAGTCAAGACCTTCAGTTATTTCATCGCTGAATGCCTGAAAGGTTTGACCCGCGCCCCGTAAACCAAACGGAGTGCGCAAAAACTCGAAGAGTCCGAACGGCGTAGTCACTGTTGTCTTGTGAATATCCTCCTCGGCGACGGGGATTTGATGATAAGCTCGGACTAAATCGATCTTCGAGAAAACACGTTTTCCGCTGAGGTTATGCGTAAAATCTTCGATGTGACGCATTGGATATCGGTTCGGTTTAGTGCGTTTATTAACGTGCCTGTAGTCTCCGACCGGGCGTATCCCGTTATCTTTCTTGAAGACAACGTGTATCGGGGAGGCCCACTGGCTGTTTTTTACGCGTCGCACTATTCCGAGTCGCTCCATTTCTTCAAATTCGGCTTTCACGATTTTCAGCCGATCTTCGGTTAAGCGACGAGGACGGCTGAACACTGGTGGTCCGGGTGTAGTTTCGATGTAGTGCCTTACGTTGTGTTTTACATCGTGGCCAATCTCAGCTACAGGGCGAACGATGTCCGGGAACTCAGCTAGCAGTCGATGGTAAGGTGAGTCGCCGTGGATTGCGCGTACTGTCGGGAAGTCGTCACCAACGGCATGTCCTGCAGCACATAGTTCGGTCGCGTTGTCGATCAGTCGATTATTGCGTGGATCAACAAGTAATCCGTAGTGAGCGAGAAAATCATAGCCAATAATCGGTTGTTCAACGTCTGCGATAATAAATCGCCAGGTGAACTGCCGTCGTAGGCCAAAATCGAGCATTATAAGTTCACTACCGTATGTACTTATCGGCGTACCGTTCGCCGCGAATAACGTGCACTTTGATTTTTCGCGTTGGCCACGGAACAACACTCGCGGAAAAACACACAACTCGGCACCTGTGTCCACCATAAAGGTCTTTTTCGAGTAATTGTCTTTCACATACAAACGGCGAACACTGGGGTCGTTTTTAATTGCCGCAATTAAAGACGCCCCAACTAGTTTTTTTTAAACTTGCACGGATCACGACACTTGGTAGCCTTTTCGGCATAATTTTCGTGGTACCAGCAGAGATCCGGGTTTTGAGGAGCTGATGGACTTCGCCTCCGCGAACTGCCGCGCGATTGTGAACGGCCGCGGTACTTTTGCTGTTTCTCAAGACGACTGAGACGCGAAGTCACCTCGTCTAACTTCTTTAATACCGCCTGCAGCTCGCTGCCATCACTTTTGCTTACTGCAGCTATCTTGGCGGGTTCGTGTGCCACTGCTGCTATCCTCGGTCCACGGGCTGCATCGATTACATGGATCGAGTCCGCTGTTTCTGCAAGCTGCTCCAGCGACTTCTCTTTTATTGTCGCCAGGATCCGTTGGGTGTCCACTGGCAGTCGTTTTAGCCAGAAATTTCGGAGTAAGTCGTCCGTTACTGGCAGATCTTTGGCCAACGTTTTCATCTTGCGCAGCATCTGCACAGGAGTGTAGTCGCCCAGTTGCACGGGTTCGAGCAGTTTGCCTAACCGTGTCTCAGTCGAATCCGATGTCCTCTCAATTATTTTATTTTTCACATCGGTATATTTTCCGTCATACACCGGGTCGTCGAGCACATCGTCCATCATGCTCGAGTACTTCTGGTCAAGCGCGCCAACCAGGTACGTGAACTTCGAAGCTTCCGAAGTAACACGCGACGACTTGAAATTCGCTTCAAGCCTCCTGAACCACCCCCTCGGATTTTCAGGCCAAAAGGGTGGTGCGCTCATTCCGATGCCATTTACACTCCCTTCAGCTGCAGCAGCCAAAGCTGCTGCGGCAGCCTTGATTGCGTCATCCGTGACTTGGGTCGTCCCAGAGCCGGATTCGTTGACGCTGACAATTCCGTCCTCGTTCACCATTTTTCACCAACAAAATCGCACAAATATATGCCCACAAACACAAAACACTAATCACGTCGGGGTCACCAATTTGTGGGGTTAGGTGCGCCGGGTTTTGGTGAAATAATAACTCGAAGTTTAATATTTTTAGACTAGAAAATTTATTTGAACAAGCTCGATGCGAACAGCTCGCAGAGCAAAACTAGACTGTTGTTCTTGGCCTGCCGGCTCGTTACCGCAGGTCAAAAGGGCCCTGAGGTACTTAGTGAATCATCACACTGAAGTATTTCAGGTATAATTAAGGCATCGGGTGTTGGAGCCTTCGTTCGGCTCTGCAGGAATCGTACCTGCGTCAAAATAGAGCCTGAACGGAAAATTCCATCACTCGATCGCCACAAACATTATAAGCCAAATTATCGTGCGCGCAAGTGTTGACGCTGCGAAAGCCAAGATTTCACACATATGAGGAGCCCTGCCAGGAGAAGTAAATCATTTCAGCGACCCAATCTCTTTTCCCCGTAACGACCCCTGCCCGAAAAAAGAGTGCCGCGAGATATAACCGGAAAGAGAGGCTCGCGCGAGAGAGCGGCGTTTAATCCCCAAAAAATCGGCTCGTTTCGAATTCCCATAAATCACCGAGTCATTTAAGGCTGCAGAGAGGCTCGCCGATAAAGCAGGAATCCGCCTTGGTATCTCTCCCCTCGGCCAATTTTCGGCGAAAAATCCTCTCACCAAAAGAGCCAGGATAAAAAAAAAAAAAAAAAAAAAAAAAGGAACCCCCCTAACCTTCGTAAAAAAAGGCGGTAGGCGTGTTCCACGGAAAGGGCGCGAATCGGCGCCTCCGATCGAAAAAGAAGAACACGAGTAAGGAGAAGAAGAGGGAGAAGGAGAAGAAGAGGCTGCTGCAGCAGTATACAGGGAGAGTTGACCTTCCGCATAATATATACGCGAGAGCCGCGCGACTCTCACGGCGCGGCGCGGCGCGGCGGCGTTCGTCTCCCCCTTAAGAGGAGGAGGAGGAGGAGGGAATGCGAAAGAGAAATGCCGGGAGAAACAATGAGCCGAGCGAGGGAAGAGAACTGCGAAATGGGACTTTAAAGGAGGAGACGACGACGAAAACGAGTGGGAATTGGAAGCAAGCAAAGCGCGCACCTTGCAGCAGCTGTATTGTAATTAATGTTAACAACTTTGCGCGGAACGCAAGAAAAGAGTTGCCGCGATGCGCTCCGCACTGCACTGCTCTCCTCGAGGAAATTGGCTACCGCCACGCCGAGCCGCCGCCGCCGCCGCGTGTGAGAAGACTTTTGCTGCGTGGATGCGAAATCGTTCTTTATTTCTGCTGTCGGAATTTGTTTTGAGGTTAGGTTCGCGGGGGTTGGGGATTAAATTCCAACGGTGGAAGGCGAAGATCAAAATATTTCCCCGAACAGTTTAGATTATAATTCCAATAAAGTATGAATATTCTCCTACTTACAACTTAAAATTTGTAGATTGTCTTATTTTCGACGAAGAGATCCTCGAGGATCCTTCAAATTGTTCAATTGGGAGAATATCTTAGTTTTTTTAGGTTATACTCCGAGCTAGTTACTTGCGGAAAAACCAACTTTTTATCAGGTTAAGAGAAACTTCAGATTACCTTTCCTCGGGTGCCACCTCGTAGAAGCTCGAAAAACCGAAAAACCCGAGATTAGATCGGTATCGGGGGGAAAAATCCAGCGAAGAAATCGCGAGACGGCAACCCGATAGTCGGTGAGTCACCGCAAGCCACCCCCTAGCGGTAATTTTTTTCAAAAACCCAATACTCAAATAGAAACCGGATACTTCAATTTGCAGTTAACTTTATTAACGCACGCCACGCCGCGGTGAGCGAGAGTCGGTCGAGAGGTAAGAAAAAGAAAAAAAAAAAAAGGGTATAAAGAAGGGCGCCCGCGAAAAACGCGAGCGGAACGAGTTCGTTGCATGCACACGCGTGCATGTGCATGCGAAGAAGATCGAGAGGATCGAGAAAGAAAGAGAGAGAGAAAAACACTTGTTCGGCCTGCCTGCAGCCTGCGCCCTCTCGCAAGATGTTTCTATAATGGATGGTGTACGGCGACGCCGCGGCGCTGCTGAGATTTTAACACGATTGTTAAATTGATGGATGGTGCTCGGGGAGAATTTTTCACCCGCGGATACGTGCCAAAAGGCCGCTCATTAAGTTGTAAAATATTATTTAAAAATTTGTCCCATCTGTCACCCGGTTTTATTCCTTTATTATTTTCTCTCTTTTTTTTTTCGACTTCGAGTTTATGCAAAATAATATTCGATTAATTTATTCCGGTTCGGATGACGCGGCGTGAATATTTTAAGACGCCGTAAAAGGTAGAGAAAAAACACGCATCCGTCATTAACCGCTTGCTTTTCGGAAATAGAATACATATTTTTAGGTTTATTTCAATGCGCGGGTTAATTAGGTAGTAAAAATTACTGACGCAACGCGTCTTCTGCTACCGAAATTCTAGGTTAGGAACCATTATTTTTACCAAACTCTGATAAGTATCCTAAATTTCCATCAGATGCGACGCTTACGATCGATACAATTTTAATTTTTTTAGGTTATGTCTTGTGCCTTTTCCTGTTCTAATCATAAAAATAATTTAAGAAACATTATTAACTGCGCCTGGGAAAATATTGTCAGCTTCGGTAGCATTTCTCCCCAGCCCGTACATTAGCGAGTAAACAACGACCGCATTCAATCCTTACAATGAACCGTCGGAGAAAAAATAAAAAAAATAAAAAACAATACCCTTCAATCACCCACACCACCAGCGCCAAAAAACATCATCGGGGCTTCTGCGTGGGGCATTATGAACGCGCCCTCATAAAAGAAAGACGACGCAGAAGAATAAGAATACGCGCGCGAGCGTGCGGTTATATCGAATCTCGTAATATAATAGCCCCCGCGTGCACCACAATATACGCACCAGACCAACGTTCGTTCTCCGGGGGTTGATTTTTATCTACCACCCGGGCCAAATTGATTTTTAATGCGTAACGTGCCTCCATTATAATACGATAAATGTGTCTTACAGAGACCGGCTTTTCATGGGTGCGATCTCGGGTGCGATTGCTTTGCGAAATTGGCTTACTACCGGGTGATTTGATGATTGTTACATGTTTTTTAATTTTGAATTTGAAATCGAAAATCGAACGTTGCGTTCGAAAAATTAAACACTGGTTTTACTATTGAAAATCGAACATGGTATTTCTGACAGTTAAAATTCTACTTCATTTAATCTTGTTTTCATAAATTTTTATGATTTATTATTAAATTCAAATTTCGGTTTCGAATATGATGTTCGAAAGACGTAGATTTCTAAATTCAAATTTTGGTTTTTTATTACAGTTTCGAGTATTACTCATACTAAAGTTTACGATTCGTAGTCAAGAAGACGCTGACGCCTCCCACAAAAACTTTTCGTCCGTCATGAAGCCGTAAAATTACTTTATTACCAACAAGACACCTGTCAAAAAAAAAAAAAAATGATAATGAAAATAATCGTTTTCTCGTCGACGGTTTTAATGACGTTTGAAATTCAAATCAATTTTCGAAGACAAGAACACCAAACCAGGTGTACGAAAACAACCAAGTCATTGGATTTCCAAGAAACAAGCCTAAAAAAAAAATTATGGTAATTACGTAAGCTTGTGGTGTGAAAAAACACAATGGAGTAGGTTTTCTTCTTCCTCCGCGCCCATTTCCTCCTCTAAATCACCCACGCGCCACCGCCGTTAATTTTCTTCTTGTTCTTATCCCTGCGTGACGCAACGTCACGGTGATTTTTTTCTTCTTCAAAAGAGAGACATTAAACTCGGGATGTCGTCGTCGGTAATAACAATTCCTCCCGCCAGAGACGCATTACAATTAGATGCACGAGTGTACGAAACGTGCGTCGCCCCATGCATTATTTATCCCTCATGAGTGTGATTAATAAACCGTGACGGATTTATTCCGATCGAGTTATCTAATAAACTTTTAGTTTGCTTCCCCTCCGTGGACGTGCGCTTCCTGTTTGATTTTCAATTTATTTCATAAACATCCCTTATTTCGTTATTGAAATAGAATGTTTTCGAACCGCTCCGGAAGTCAAATTTAAAATTTTTAGATCATAGAACGTCAACGGTCAAACTGCGAATTTGAATTTTAAAATTAAATCGAATGTTGTGTTCCTAACCTTCAAATCAAATTTAAAAACCGCGCATTACTTTCATGGCGTATTTAATCGTATCGACTTTTATTCAATAAACTTTAAATTTCTTCCCCTGTCTGCCTCGTAGGCGTGCGTGTTTCCTGTTTGCGAGGAAAAATCATACAATTCGATATTAGTATCTTGCTCGAGCTTCGAGATTTATCGGGGCGCACTTAATCAACCTGTCGAAAATCGTCGTACCCGGCGTATCAAAACCGGAGTACCGATACATAATAATCTCTTTTTTCATTTTTTTACACATATATATCTTATTTTGAAAAACCGGTCGGGAATTTTTCCACCCACGATAAATCATGGGGCAAAAACGTAAAAAGTAAGCAAGGAAGGAAGCAAAGCAGGTAAGGAACAAGATCGATTACTCGAAACCGGAGTCCGCCAACAGGTGGCTTCCCCCCACCACCCGATTTTCCAGCTGGTCCCTGTAGAGGGTGCACCGGAATAAGGCGAACGAAGCGTCCGCTAATTCGCCATGATATCAAAGAGGCGACCCAAATTAGCCGTGAAATGTCCCGGCATTTTTTTTTCTCTGTCGCGGATCTCTAGGTGACGAAGACGCCGACGAGGTCGTTAATTTTTTACGGCCGGGAGAGGAGGAATTATATTTTCGTGCCGGTTCGTCGACCCCCCGGCATCGAAGATTCAAATTTTTTCGAAAAAAAAACCTTCCCACCATTGTGTCTCGCTCGATCGATTTCAAATGATCGACGTAGCTTTCACCTGGTACTCGCACAATAATAACCTCCTCCTCCGAAAAAAAGGTACGAGAGAAGGAAGTGCCCCGCTTTGTGTGGTCCGATGTCGCCCCCATAGAAAAACCCCGGTGGTCGTTTGACGATTCTTCGGCTATATAGTCGAAAAACTCTCGAGGGTGGTAGGTACCACTCAGGGAGCCGGAAAAGCTCGAGGTTTCGCGAGCTGCGCTGCAGCGTGCGACACGGGATACGAGCTTCCGCGTTCGGGTTACTTACGCGCGATTTTTTTATCGGCTCGATCGGAGACACGAAGGTGTGCTGAAAACGTGTAACGGGTATTTTTTTTTTTTTTTTTTTTTTTAAAGAATGATGACGAAATAGATAGTTAGCCGGGATCGTAAAATGAAATTTGGTAAATTTTTTGTTCTGAAGTATCATTGGCAAAAATTTTTTGAAATTTATTGAAAACAAAGATTAATAAGCATCTTAGCTCATATAGCTATGTAAATTAAGTTAGAATTTATTGAAAAAATAACCATTGTTTGATGTAAAAAATGAGAATCTGCAAGTTATCAATAAATGATTTTTTAGAGCAAATGAATTTTTGAAATTTATAGGTTATATTTACTGTCATAAATAATTGTCAATCTAGTAAGCAAGTACGTAAAAATATCCGTCAAGAATCATTTTCTGACTGAGAAAATAACAATCAAACGATCATTCATGAATAAACCTACCAATACCTAAGAAAAAAAAATGAATATTTGAGGTTAGGTCAAACCAAAATTCTTCAAGGCATTCGAGCGAGACTAAACAGCCGCAAATTCCTAACAGAATAATCGTCGAACTATATAAAATATCCATCACCCCGCGTATTGTTTATTATGACCGCGTATGAAATATTGAAACAACATTCCTAGTTTCACGGAACCACAACTTTAACCTCAAACAATGGGTCCGTACACTCCTTCCACCGGTTAATCGTTCAACGACCCGTAATTGTCACTCGCGTGCTATATTGATCCCCCCGGGGCATAACTGTCGTTTCCGAGAGTAATATTCGCTTCGTTATCAAGTGAGAGAAAAAAAAAAAGGAAGCTCAAGAATGATACTTAGTTCCTCGAAAAATCCTAAAAGCTTCGTATTATCGTCCGCTGCCTGCAGTCGATGCTACCGAATACGCGAGGAGGACGAGCACGCGGTGTAAGATTTCTCGGTCGCGTATATGCAGCGATAAGATTTATTGTTATTATTATATTAAAGAAAAAAAGAAGTTACGAGTAGGCGTGCGAATATACCAACCCTACTCCGGATGTGTACAATAAGTCGATTATTTTATTTTTTTCCGTTCTCGGAAATAATAATTTTGTAAGAACACGAGACAACTCGCGCATGCAGCTCTTTATCTTTCGAAAAAATATAATACCGCGGAGTGGCTTGACTATTTGTCACCTATTTATGAAACTACTCGAGAAAAAATTATCTTGCCAACACGACACGTTTACATCGATTTATTCTTGTCTTTTGATAATAATATTTTAAACGATAAAAACGAGGTTTTTTTTTTTAGGTCTGATGAAAATAAAAGTGATTTCCTTACGACTTTTATTATGTTTGAGTATACAAGGTGGTTTTGTATGTGTGTGTGTATTGACAAGAACGTCAGTAGTCGGACCCGTGGCGTTAAAAAAACAATTTCTCGAACTCCGAATGAGTTGAGAAAATACGATTTGTTTGAGCAAGAACTGTCTTTAAACACGCTTTTTAAAACTCGTAAAGACTAAGTGGTCCATCATTAATACTCTCATTTTTTTTTCGCGATAACGTGACGACTTACTTTTTATGATTTTTTTGAACTCGATATTTTTAAATCGAACTTGGTGGTCCAAAATTTAAATAAATAGCCAACACGAAAAAATCAAGCACGGTTTTTTGAAAGTTTCATATTGCTAGAAAGTACACTGTTCTATAATTTTGAAATTAAAAGTCGAACGTGGAGTTCCAAAATCTCAATGATTAATCAAATTCAAACATATTTAATTAAAAATGTAATCCAGTGTATTATAAAAATTTTAAGTTCGACTTCCAAGATTCAAAATTTCCAAATCGACCACAATGTTCTAAATAGTTTGAAATCTACGATCAAACCCTCTATTCTTAAGATTTAAATGCTGAAATCAAACACTGTGCAGGTCTGTAAACTTTGAAATAAATAAGTTTACCCAAGAAAAACATTTGAAAAATGCATTATTTTATTATTAGACTAAAAATTGTTTACTCAATCTTCACCCCAAAAAGAGCCTACAATAAACACCATAAGTAGCTACTTGGTAACCCAAAAACCTAAACAGGAAGTCAGCATCCCAGACGAGATGCACGTACGACGCATATAAATTCATCACTTTCTCGAAATCAACGGAAGGCCACTCAATACTGTTTCCCTTATACTCTGCGTCTGGTAACTTCTTATTTTTATTTTAACTCTCGGTTGCGGACTGTTTTCTCAGCAAATACGAGAGAAACACACTAAAATTGCATGTGAGAACCGAGTCGACTATTTTTTTTTTTTTTTTTTTTTAAGATTTATGGGGGGTGATTTAGATAGCGCCGAGATTTTTACTGCCTGGATTAAGAGTGAGAAAATAATGTCTTTCTTTTTCATAGACGAATGTTAATTTAGATGTTTGGCCAGCCTGGACCGCCGGATCGGGTGAATCATACCGGTTATCCCTGATAATTTATTTGAAAATATTAAAAATAAGTTAGCGCTTTGGGCTGTAAATTTTGAATTTTTTTTTTTTTTTTTTGGAATGTTTCCTTTGATACTCGAATACGTAATCCCAGGATACATAAAAAATTTTAGCAGCTGTTTTTATTTATCGAGGATAGTTTAAAATGTGATTTTTGGGAGTTGCAAAAATGCTAATCCAGTGTTTGTCATTAATTATCGAGGTTTAAAGTCTACAGACTGAGTGTCAATATTGACGCTGAATTTAATGAAAATAATAAACTATCTAATTAAGTATGTGGAAGAAATCAAGGGCTATCCAAAATAAATTAGTACCAGTATGAATAAATAGAAAGTCTGGGTGCCTTATAATGTCTAAAATAATTTTAAAACATCACAATTAGTCACTGATTGATTCTGAAGTGCACAGCCTCTCGGAAGAAATAAACTTTTATGAATACAAAAACCATCAAAGCATCGAATCAACTTAATTTTTTTTAATTGTTTGAAATTTTATAAGGTACACTTTTCAAGGGGGGATTTTTGGTTTACGCTCGATTATTACAGTAATACTGCATGAAAATCCTCGTGAAAATCTATAATTTTTTCACAGGATGCTTACAAAATAAGTCAGGAATGGTGTCCAATCATTTTTTTCATCAATTAAGGTAAAGGTCCGGGATTATTGGACAGTAACGTAATCGTCCACCACAGTGGCACCCCCCCCCCTTATTTATTATAAAATCACACTTTAGACCCCGAAAAAATATTCTAAATTTAGTTTAACCTTTAAACTTTACTGTAGTAAAAAAAACTTTCGATTATAACCTTAAGACTAGCTCAAAAATCACTTCCAAGTGAGCCCTTCAAAACCTCCAAAAGTTGGTTGGCACCCCCAGGAAAATCTCGAATTATCATCAAAAGATGCACTTCTGTTTTTTCGGTTGCAAAGCATAGAATTACTTTAAAAACTTGAAAACTTTTTTTTATTACTTAACACCTCAAACAAAATATTTAAATCAATTTTTACCGTGAATTTATCTTTATTCATTATTTATCGAGGGGTTGCCGCTCAGGGGGACATTTGAGACTACTTGTCCCCTCAGTGGCACCCGGACAAGCTCAAGTTTAACGTTTGTACCCTAGGTAGCACCTTTTTTATTTACGGTTTTTTCGTGTTTACCTTGATAATTTCACCGGTGTTTATGCATAAAAATGCTTGAATATCATCTTTACACAGTTTAAAAAAAGTTTTGTGAGTTGAAACATGCAGAATATTTATATCGAAGCTTTCAAAGTTAAGGTAGTTTTTACGAAAAACCACTCGACGGCCGGACCGGTGAAGATAACATCAGTTGAGTTTTTCGTTTACGATCATGTGCTGAGGAGCTGATGTTGAGTGTAGTATTTAGTGATATTAAATTAAAATCAAAGGGATTTTGATCAATTTTTAATTAAGGTTAGGGAGTTTAATGCGAAAAATATGCGTAAATTGTAAAATTTAGGGGTGCGATTGTGGGGGACGGTTCGGGGGGACACTTCTGAAAATTCTTTTTTGGGTGGTGCCAACTTCGTGGACATGACTTTTGTGTTAGTTTATAGTAAATTAAACAGTTTTATGATGAACAATTAATGAAAAAAATGATTGAACACTATTCCTGATTTATTTTTTCATCATCCTGTGAAAAAATTATACATTTTCATGCAGTTTTAGTGTAATAATCTAGCGTAAACCAAAAATCCCCCTTTGAAAAGTGTCCAATAATCCCGGACATTTACCTTATTCCTCGCCTTATTCATTAAAAAACTGCTTAATTTACTATAAACTAACACAAAAGTCATTTCCACGAAGTTGGCACCCCCCAAAAAAGAATTTTCAGAAATGTCCCGCCGAACCGTCCCCCAGAATGGCACCCCTAATTTTCGCATTTTACGCATATTTTTCGTATTAAACTCACTAACTTTGATTGAAAATTGATCAAAATCACTTGTTTACCGCTGTGGATGATTAAAATCATTTGATTTTAGTTCAATATCACTTAATTCTACACTCAACATCAGCTCCTCAGCAGAAGATCATGAACGAAAAACTCAACCGAGGTTATCTTCACCGGCCCAGCCGTCGAGTGGTTTTTCGTTAAAATTAGGTTAAGTTTGAAAGCTCAGATATAAACATTCTGCACATTTAAACTCACCAAACTTTTTTTAAACTGTGTGAAGATGATATTCAAACATTTTTATGCGTAAACACCGGTGAAATTATCAAGGTAAACACGAAAAAACAGTAAATAAAAAAGGTGCCATCTAGGGGGCAAACGTAAAACTTGAGCTTGTCCGGGTGTCAACACGGGGACAAGTAGTCTCAATTGTCCCCCTGAGCGGCGTCCCCTCAATAAATAATGAAAAAAGATAAATTCATGGTAAAAATTGATATAAATATTTTTTTAAAGGTGTTAAGTGATAGAAAAAAAAGTTTTCAAGTTTTTCAATGAATTTTTACGATTTGTAATCGATAAAACAAAAAAGCATCTTTTCGTGATAATTCGAGATTTTCCTGGGGGTGCCAAACAACTTTTGGAGCTGTTTGAAGGGCTCACTTGGAAGTGATTTTTGAGCTAGTTTTAAGATTATAAACGAAGTTTTTTTTATACTACAGTAAAGTTTAGTAGTTAAACTAAATTTAGAATATTTTTTCGGGTTCTAAAGTGTGATTTTATGATAAATAAGGGGGGGGGGGTGCCACTCTCGTGGACATTTACGGTATCTGTCCAATAATCCTGGACATTTACCTTACCTCGTTTTTACCCAACAAATATTGAAGAAATCAGACAAAAACCTTACAAAAATGATAAAAAACATTTACATCTAATGATACTTATTATTTTTTTTAATCGGTATGATTTTTGTTTTTATTTATATTAAAAAAATTGTAGATAGTTATTATTAAATAAATTGCATTTTGAAAAAAAATGAGTTTTTCTAGGTCTACGCACTTCTAGATAGCTTTTATCCAAGTATCGGTTTGAGATACATAATTAAATTAAATAGAGACTGTGAAAACTGTAAAAAATTCAAGGATACACCTCGGTCATTTTTTCAGTTTCAATCTCACAAAATCAAAGTGAGTTTTTTCAGTAATTTATTAATGCTTTTTCAAATTGTTAAATAAAGTTATAAAAATTTCCCTCGTTCATCACCATGATTGAACCTGCTGCATTACCCAAAAAAAAACCATTTTTCTCCCAAACAGCACCCCTGTGAAAGTAAAAATCAGCTAACAAGCACATGAATTTAGTCGGTCTCACACGCAACTCACGAAAAAAGGGGGGTGCATCTCAGCCGCGACAATGCCCAGGCGAAAACTCGGTGCACGGTCGTCTTGGCTCAGCTCTCGGCTCGCGCGTAAAACTCGATAAACTCGTTTCTCGAGAAAAAGAACAAGAAGAAGAAGAAGAGGAGGCTGCAGCAGGCGAGAGGAGAAAGAAGTATATGGAGGAGCTGACGAAAGGAGGAGGCAAGCATGTGCGCCTCGGGGGGGCCCCCAGCCAGACTCATTGTGCCTTTGAGATCTCGAAATTTTTTAGTGTGTGTGTGCGTAGGTATTCGCGGGGGTGGATTTCACGGACCAATGGGCGGCTGATTTAGGAGGGAAAACGTGTGAAAATTCTTGGGGACTGTGGACGCGGCGACCCGTTTAGTGACAGTTTTCGTTTTTGTATTTTTTCTAATTTATAGTGTATAGTAGATGTTTCTTTTATAAATTTCTAATAATAAGTGACATTTTTACTTCAATAGGGTGTGAAAAACTTTTTCTTTTTCTTTTGATTTTGTATTTGAAAAATTGATGAATGAAGAAAAAAAGTACTAATACTCGATTTTATTGTAAATCATGGATCAGATTAAAAGGTTTATAATAAATGTTAAAAAATTGACATTTTTTACAGTTTTTTAAATATTTCCTTCTATATTACAAAGAGAACTATTTTTTTCAATTTACTCACTAAAAAATAAAAAAATATTTAATAAATTAAAAATTATTGATTAGATAAGAATCGTTAATAATAATGAGGTTTTGAATAAAAATTTACATTTTTCATAGTTTCATTTTTTCATTTTTCAATGTTACTGTTATCAGAAAACATTTTTTCGTCAATATTCAATGTTACGTTAGAGCACAACCGTTGACTTTATTTAATTTTTAATAATATCGTGGATTTATTTTATTTAAAATCAGTGATTGATAGGAGATTATTAAAATTTTTTCAACAAAAATTAGAAGAGGTTCTAACATTTTAATGATTTTACATTAGTATCGAACGTAAATTAAATTATTAAAATGTATAAAAAGTGTTTAAACTGGGTATAAACTAAACAGAACTTTAAATAAAACTTTTACAATCAGAGTTATAATAATTATAACTTTACTAAAAAATGTATAATAATAAATTATATTGTAATAGCTGACAGCTCGGCTAACAGGAATTTCCGGTCAAAGCAATCATGGGAAAATATGAATACAATAATTTTTAAACGATCCAACTGGTAGATTCTACTATTATTGTTAATATTATCACATTAATTCATAATTTTTCATACAACTGTTCCATGACACCACGAACTTTCTACTGTTACCGTGCCAGTAAATAAGCGCGTCAGACACCGAATCTTGAAAAACGCATCTCGGAAATCTCGGATCTCCGGGTGTTTTGACAAGTAGGATCGCGGGGTAACGACTCCATCAGGGCTCCTCAACTCGTGCGTCGTCTCCGGCTTAATTCAATAAGGATTTATCGTCACCCACCAACAGACGCACGCTCGCTCGCTCGGTCGCGTTTCAGTGATTAATCATTGTGTTTTCGTTTCCTCTCCCATGCGTAGGAACTCGAGACCCGCTAAATAAAAAAATTGCATCTCTCTCTTTTTTTTCCCTCTCCCTTCCTCCTCCTCCCGCATTATACCCGGACAGAGAAGGAGAAGAAAAAAATTGAATCCACGAAAGGAGTTCCGAGAAACATTTAAATATTCAGGAACGACGCAATTAGAATTTTAAATTTTTGCAAGTTGAAATTTAAAAATAAAAAAATAATCCGAGGATTTCATATATCGGCGCAAAAAACATAATTAACGCTAATTATGAATTGATGCTAATTTTTGTAAACAATGATTTTTTTTGGAAGATTGAAAAAAAATGTTCAGACGGACGCGCAGGAGTTTTATGAAAATTGCATGAATACCTTTTTATCGACTCTCTCGTTTCGATCTCTCGCGATTCATAAATAATTTATCCGAGAAAGCCGCGAGAAGATCCACTTAAAATTTTCGTGTAAACCGCATCATGCGCCTGAGTCCACTTTTATTCGGGTTTAAAATATATCGATCGAAGGCTATTTATAACTCATAGTTCAGTTATTTTGCACTTTTATTTTCAATTGTTGTTGATAGTTAGATTTGTAAGTTTGATAATCTAATCTTAAGAGAATAGAAAATAGTTGCATCTTGAAGTTCAAGCTCAAAAATCGAGAACACTGTTCTTGAATTTGAAATTTTTTCAAATTTGGAAATCAAACTTTGCGTTCTTGACCTCAAAAGTTGTTTTATCAACTATCCCAGACTAAATAGTCCAAATCAAGTGCCGTGTTTACTAAGTTATAAATCAAATTTGTAAATCAAACAACGTATTTTAACGATCTCAAACCGTGCGATCGGTTTCAAAGTAAAAAATCGAACAACGTATTCCAACGATCTCAAGTTAAACGATCGGTTACAAAGTAGAATATTTGAACTTAATGTCTTGAAATTTCCAATTCAAAACTTTAAATTCGACACATGTACAATGAACTTGAACTAAATGTCCAGCTTTAAATTTTGAAATACATACGTGATCCTAGACCAAATTTTTAAGCAAAAATCAAACATTTTATTAAAAATGTCAAAAGTTGTATTTTTAAGCTCCAAAATTAATTTTTTAGTCAAAAGTTCGACATTAAAACTTTGAAATGACACATTTTATGCTAAACTTTCGGATTTAAATTTAAAAATCAAACGTCGTATTCCAATATAAAAAATCGAACGTTGTATTCTAGAACTTCAATTCCAAGTCAAAAGTTGTGTTTTTAAGCTCCAAAATTAATTGATTTAATCAAAAGTTTGACATTAAAACTTTGAAAGGACACATTTTATATTTAAACGATGTTTAAGCTAAACTTTTAGATTTAAATTTAAAAATCGAACGTCATATTCCAATATCAAAAATCGAATGTCGTATTCTAAAACCTCAATTCCAAGTCAAAAGTTGTGTTTTTAATCTCCAAAATTAATTGATCGAAATTGAAACTTTGAAATGCCATTTCATATTTCAACGATGTTTAAGCCAAACCTTCTGATTTAAAAATTAAAAAATCGAACGTTGTATTCTTAAACCTCAAATTAAAAATCCAACGTCACGTACTAAAGCTCGAAATTCAAACCTGCAAATCGTTTCTCAAATCGCAACCCGTTCCCAAACAACATAAAAACAAAGTAACTCCCACGCAATAAACACCTCCGCTCGAAATTCGCTCACGCTCCAACCGCACAATTTTCGGCACGTAAACGTTCCCCTCCCCGCTTTTCAGCAGTTTTCCCAAGGTCCCTGCACGCGCACCTCCCGTCGAAAAAAAGAAGAAAGAGGGGGGGAGGAGGAGGAGAAGCAGGAGTCGCTACTTAGGATGCAGCTTCCTCGAAGGCTCCTCAAGGGGGGGGGGGGGGGCGAGATGCATTCCTGCAGCGTTTTTGCCCGGAGTAAGAAGGACGAGCGGAAATATAATAAGATGAGGCTACGCCTACATTCGCACCGGTGAAAGGTGCGGGGCCCGAGTTTTATCCTGGGTGAGTTTCCGGGACTAACGAGAGAAAGGAGGAGATAACCTGTACCCCGGGAGACGAAATTTTGGGATTTACGGAGTAACAAATGATGAAATCGAGGATGAAATGATTCTTACTTTTATTCATGGTTTTTTAATCAGTTTTCGAAATTTCTTGGGAGGAGTCTGTAGCGCTTATAGATATATATTCAAACAAATAATATCTTGTTCATTCTGTCTGGATCATCAAAACAAACTATATTATTATTCTCCACTAGACAATACAAAGTTGATTCTACATTACAATTTTAATTAGTTCGACCATGTACGATTAAATTAAAAAAAAAAGCACTTTTTATTAGCTTTGTTGTACTTAAAAACACCAATTTTAAATAGTAAATTCATACCTAAAAACATTTTTTTTCTCAACATAAAAACAAAGAGAAAATGCAAGTTTTTCGCACTAGGCATGAAGCAAGAGTTTTCGGCTGAAAATGGAACGTATGACCCACAGGACTGGTACCTCAAAGAGAGAGCTGAGTATGGTGGTACACGTGGGTGGGCATTTTAACGCGCGTCTAGTATTTTGGGCGCGGGAGATTTATCGGACGGAACGGAACCCCCGGACCACCTGCGCGGTGCTCAAAGGATTTTTCGAATTTTCCAGACAGATTGGGATCTTTATCGGTGAGGATTAGGTTAAAGACGAATGGAAAATATTTTGAAATTTTATCTCTCGATTGGTTCTTCTTGAAGTGAAAAAAGGCGTGAGATTCGACGTTTTATGTTTTGGGACGCTAAGTAATCTCTTTTTTTATGATTCGTAAAATTTTAACTGGTTTATTTTTATAATACCGGTAATAAATTATTGTAAAGTTTAAAATAGGAACTGTAAGTATGGGAAGTATTAAAAAAAGATGAATTACCAACGACATTTTTTATGCTATAGTTTATGGCGACTATTTTTTTAAATGTTTTTCAGATTTTAATGAACTATACTATATTTTATGGTATTACATACACAAATAATTTAGCGCTTTATGATAAAAGCAAACTTATAAATCACATTTAATTATAAATGATCTATTGCATTAAAAATGTAATAAAAAATTATTCTTTATTAAAATTGTCACTACACTATAGTATTGAGCAATTTATTGATCTATAATACAGTTTTAAATAAAAAAAATGAAAAAATTTTACAACAATAATAAAAAAACCAGGAAAAATTATCTCTTGATTGGTTCAATACTGACAATAATTTCAAAGTTGAAAATTGATAAAAAAACTTTGTCAAGCATTCGTTTCGTCGAAGCTGTTTTTCAACCCTCAAACTCAATAGTTACAATTTTAAACTAAACATTCTTCATCAATCACCTTAATTTTGATTATCAGTATAGTTTCGGGAATTTTCTAAAAATACCCCCCGAGTTCGTGACGCTCGGTTCCACCCCCGAGTTTAGTTTTCCGACTAATCTCGCCTCCTCGAAGAATCTGCATATCGCATGGGAGCACGCACAGCATTGCAGACGTGACCTGAGTAGCGAGCACGAGGAGGAATCGAAGGGCGCGCATAAAACGAACACTACCGCGAAGCCCGCAGCAGCCAGCAAAAAAAAAGAAAAAAAAAGAGGGAAAAAAAGGAAGTTATACTTCTCTTGTCGCGCCTCCTCCCGCTCTCTTATTTTTATTTACCGACTCGCTCTTTATTCTCTCCTTCTGCTTCCCCGGAGATGAGGTTTTACCCCGTGGTGCTGGTACTGGGCACCCTTTTTTTTTTTTTTTTTTTTTTTTTCTCGGCCTTTTTGAGCAACGGCGCTTTTTTTAGTCTTTTCGAAAATTATAGTTTTACAATTTACACTCCATTAAAATCGGCCGCCGAGGGGCTCGACACGGGAGTTGAGTTCCGAGGAGATGAGTTTTTTTAACTTTACTCAGAGTTTGTCGCAAAAATTCGAAATTCAAATTTTCGGGATTCTACCTAGCGTTCTAAAATTCAAATTTTTAAATCTATTCGCTTAAATTTTCGAAAGCTGCGTTCGATAATTTCAATAAGATTCGCTCGTTAAAGTTCAAATTTTCATATCTATTCGATCTTGACAGTTTCGAATGCTAAGTTCTAATCCAAATTCGAAAATTCAAATTTCGATATTGATTCGTACCATTTTCAAAGTATACGTTCTAAATCAATTTTTTTATCTTTACAATTACAAACAATAACAATTTCGTCGTTATAAGTTAGTTTTTGTGACAAATATTTTAAATCATGTTTTTAAATAATCAATGTCAAATTAAGATTCTGAAAACTACTAGTTCAAAACATTTAAACAAACACGCGTTCGTACGCACTCAAAAGCCAATTTAAATTCCCAAAGCCCCGGGTACCGTCAAATTAAAATTTTAAAATTGATTCGCCGTAATCCGATTGATTATTTAATCAAGCCCCGCGTAATTTACACACCTAACGGCCCCCTAAACCCGAGTCGATTGAATAAACCACCGAGGATTACGATTCAATCAAGATACTCGAAATCGTAACGATAGCTCATCAAAGTGCAGGTTTTAATAAAGATGCTCGCTTCTACCGCGTACGATCCCGATCGCGATTCAAATCGACTTTTGAACTCACTCCTCGGCGATAAAAGCCGGGTTGAATTACACCCAGCGATGGTACATATATTTTACCAAAACGTCCGCGTGTTTATTTCGAGATGCACTTCTGGCGCCGGTCGAATAAAGATCAAAGCGCGTTGACAAAGGGGTTGACTAGCGCGAGATTCAAATAAAAAAAAATAAAAAAAGGGTTTCATCGTACTACTTACCCTCATAAAGAGTGAAGGGCAGGACACAGGTGGGTGTCGAAACACAAACAAAAACACAGAGTATTGGGTGAGTCAAACGAGCTCCCGAACTTCCATATTAATCCCGCGAGTGGAACACTGATCGTGCGCTGCTGCTCAGCTCGGCGTCCGGCGAAACACTGGAATGCAGACCGACGGGTTTTCGAGGCAGCGAGCATCGCCGTCGCGGCAGCAGCGTCGCACCAAGGAAGAAGAAGAAGAAGAAGAGGGGAACGGAGAAGAAGAATAAGATGTGCGAAAGAAGAACGCGACGATTTCTCTTCGCCCTGCAGCCCGATGGCTCGTCCTGCAGTCCACGGGGGGTGGACTTTTCCAAGGGTACCGAATATTATGCTTTCTGGGAATAGATTTTCACTTCTTTTTGGGTGCCTTAGTTAAATGTTAACCGGTAATAATCGGTAAAATCATTGAATTACGCGTAATTATAAACAATGGTGTATAATAATTAATAGTAAATAATACAGATTTTTATAAGGGTTTATATGTTTGGGTAGTCGTACAAATGATTTGTGATGAGTTTTTAGTTATACATATACCACTATAGTTTCCTATTGATGGGCAATTTAATTTATTTATTTAAGATGGTGATTCCGTCGATGATATTTTTTTAATAGTTTTTTCCCATTAATGGTATCTCGGGACTTATAAATTAATTTATACTTTTTTATAAGATACAATCAAAAATAAAGGACCATGGGTTACCAAATATACCAAAAAGTAACCATAAATAAGCTAAAATCTGACACTTCTAGCATAGAGTTAGCACGCTAAATTTCAAACTAATTCTTAGAATCTAAAAAATTAAGGTAATTTTTATACACAACATGAGTTTGCGGGGGGGGGGGTGGCACAGTAGAATTTTCGGTTGCAAACAAATTAAGGACACCTACACTCTTCGAGTAATATATATATATATATATATATATATATATATATATATATATCATAGTAAGATGAAAAGAGAAAAAGAGAGAAATCGTCGAGCAGGTCTTCCCACACTCGCAGGAGTCTTCCTCTTCTTCTTCGTTCTTCCCCCCTGCAGGCTGCAGCGGGTCGTTCATTGGCTCGGCTCCCCTCCTCCCTGGTGCATCTGTAGCGCAGCTTAGCTCGTTTCCTTTATTCTCTCCACTCCTTATTATACCTGCGACGGCTTAGCGACTTTTCCCCTCCTCCTTTGAATTTTCCGGATTTTCGGGAGGCACCTTCACTTTTTGAAATACAAGTGACGAGGCAGGTTTTTTTAGGGAAAATGTCAGCAAGTGGGTTGTTTGGCTTGCGGGGGTGCGGGGGAAATGGATATGTTTGCTGGGATAATAATTTAGGTGATCATTATGAGTTTTTCTGCGTCAACGGAGCGTCGATGATTTACTTTTTTTATTTGTTGGGGCTGCTCACCCCCCGCTGATTTTTGTGAAATTTTGGGAATCGTTGTACTGTGTTTCGTACGCATTCTAAAGATGAAAGAAAACAGCAATAAGTGATGCTTATGAGCTCATAAACGCTTTTTCTATATAGCCCAAAGCATTTTTAGAAAAAAAAAACGGTTTTTCAAAAAACTCTTGCTGAAAGCCTATTACTCAAACAAAGATGCAGTCAATAATTTTCAATGTAAACAGAAATTTTTTAAAAATTACCTAAATTAAGTTTTTTTTTTTTTTTTTTTTAATTTCATTTGGCCTATAGTGCAAAGCTTTCGAGGGTTCATGAGTACTAGTTACTTTATTAGTTTTCTTTCATCTTTAGGGGTGTTTTTGGAATCTCGTTGCAGTCGTTGGGAAAATTTTTTTGCGGTTGGTAGCCCTACCCACTGGCTACTGGTGTTTGGAAACTGCAGTCGCAGTGAAATTGCCAAAACATCGGTTTGCTGAGACTTCGATGGACTTGACAATAAAACAATGACTTTTTTTATCATCTTGACTAATTAATCATGATTGAAAGCAAAATTATATTTTCCTCAAATAATTTCTTAAAATACAAGGATGATAAACCTTGTTTAAATAATCCAAAGATTTTTTTTTATTTCACAGTTTTCATAGTTACTCTCAATTTCTGTATGTTTATTTGAAACTGTAAAGCTAATTTAATTACTGACTGGAAACTAATTTATTATTAATACAAAAATTGAATTTAAATTTATTTGAATTTAGATATTAAAATTTTTTAGAATTTTTGTCGCGTTTGGGGAGCTGTGCTTCTAAAATGTTAAAAACGTAGTAAAAACCGTGCTCGAATAATCAATTCAAAGTAAGCATTTAGATTTAAATGATAAAAAAAAAAAAAAAAAATTGCTTGTCAGTTTGAAATCCTAAAAAAATACCATAACTTCAAAATTTCATAAAATTAGAGAAATTTGGATTATTTAAACGAGTTTTTTCATCCTTAAAAATTAAACAATTACTTGAGGAAAATATAATTTTCCTTTTAACCATAATAAATTAGTCAAGGTGATAAAAAAAGTATTGTTTTTGTCAAGTCCGTCTTAGCAGACCGATGCGTTTTGTCAGTTTTACTGCGACTGCAGTTTCCAAACACACCAGCAGCCAGTGAGTTGGGCTACCTGCGCAAAAAAAAATTTTCCCACCAACTGCAACGACGTTCCAAAAACACCTGTATGAAAACGATTCCCATAAAGGTTCGTCAAAATCGGCGTTTCGAAGGGTGATCTCTCTTTGAGCGTATCGGAGAATACTATTTTATTTTCTACCGGAAAAAATCGTATACGATGTAAAGTTTCAATCAAGAAAAGAATCACGATCGATATTTTAAAAATTTTTTGTAATTAAAAATACATGTCTAATGTGAACTTTTTCTGAATACGAAAAAATTAATTCCTAAACGATTTGGGCCTTCAAAATACCTTAAATATGAAAAAAGCTGAATTCTTCGATAACGAAACTATATGTATGTGGTTTTTCTAAAAGATCTCTATTGTAAGAAGACAAATATCAATAATTTAGTACACTTTTTCAGCGTAGCGTTCCTACGCGTAATGAAAAATATTCAATCTTTAACTTGCTGAAACCTTTAAACTATATGGTCAATTTTGATCAGACTTCGAAAAAGTGTTTATTAATATCTAATAAACACCTCCGGAAAATTTGAGCGAATTCTCTATTGTCATGCATTTGGTAGAAAACCACCTTAATGATTGTTTTATTCCCAAAAAACTTAATTACAAAAAATTTATAAATTACTTTCAAAATGTGTACTTTTAGGCAATGCAAAATGTAAGTGGTTACCGGCACTCTATAAAAACTGAATGCATCAAATTTCGATACTGGTGCGATAAATAAGCAATCCATGAATGGCGTCGTTTAGCACCAAAACGAACCGGTACGGTGTTTTTATCGCAATGTCATAATCTGATTTTTAAGGTTCAGTATAAACATTTAATAGCAAGTCGTTTTTTCTGCAACAAAAAGATGTGAAAAAATAAACTACGTCGAGCTGTGGCTGATCTCAAGCGCTTCTCAATGATATTTTGTAATAAAAACTTTGATTATAGCTAGTCCTACAAAGGAGGAGTTGAGCAGACACTTTTTAAGTAGATTTTTTGTCAGTTTTCAAATAATTCGTGCTATAAACCTGCTGCATTTTCAGAATTAGCTGGAACCAAGTACATACTTTATAATTATTTTTATAGTTTTTAAAGTACATTATATTGGTTGATCATGTAAACTTACCTACCCAAAGGTACACAAGTTTAGGGTAGCTACTGAATTTTTTCTGCGAATTCTGTAATTTAGTTTTTCGGGATCTAAATGATTCCCGAAATACTTAACAGTTTCTGACTTAAAATTTTCCATAGAGTAAGAAACAAAGGTGGGGGGACACTTTTCCCAATCCAGGTTTCCCAATCAATTTTTTCCCAATTGAATTTTTTTCCCAAAATTTTTTTTCCCAAAATCTAGTTTTCCCAAAAAGTTCTTTTCCCAAAATAGATTTAAATGGTTAGGTTGCATACTTCAAGCGCTTCACTGACTTTATTGGTTACGAAAATTACTGACTGTTCGAACATTCAAAATTTACTTGGTTATAAACATTCCGAATATTCAAAATTCTGTATTTTACTTGGTTATAAACAATCAAAATTCTGTGTTGTACTAAAAAAGTCTCGTTCATACTCAAAATTCTGTGTTGTACTAAAAAAGTCTCGTTTATACGCAAATATCTTTGATTATGGAGGAAATTGGAATCATCAATGCGGTCAAAGAATATTCTGGTACGATAAAATCTTGTTTTTTTCACTTTTCTCAGAATATTTATCGTCATGTTATCGACGAAGGCCTGAAGACATTGTATAATAGCGAAGATCGGTCAATTAAAATAGCCGTACACTCACTTTGTGCCTTGGCATTTGTTCCAGTCGATTCCGTTGAAGCTCACTTTGAGGAGTTACGCGATTTATTGCCTGACGAATTAAATGATCTTGTTAACTATTTCGAAAATACATACATTCGACGATACAGCCGTCCAAAAAAGCGAGCTGGGTCTAGGCTACGACTTCGACGCCGTGCAGCCCGATATCCCCCAATTTTGTGGAATCAATATGAGGCTGTCCTAAATCAAGAGGCTCGCACGAACAACATCTCCGAGGGGTGGCACAACAAATTTCAAACTGTTGTTGGGAAGCACCACCCTAGCCTTTATGCCTTTCTGAATGAACTAAAAAAAGAACAGGCCGATACTGAGATTATGCTTCGACAGCTTCAGCTTGGGCAGCGTGTACGGAAACTAACTGATAAACCCCGTCGAGAAAGAGAAGAAAAAATCCACAGCATCGTCCAACAATACCATACGTATCTGCACAACGGTGAAATCTGCGACTACTTAAAAATTATTGGTTACTACGTTAAATTTTAAATTGTAAAAGCCTAACTTTTTATAAACATGTTTTTATTTTGATAAAAAAACTTTATTTATACGTTAAATTTTAAATTGTAAAAGCCTAACTTTTTATAAACATGTTTTTATTCCAATCAGAAACAAAAAAGTCCGCCAATCAGAAACAAAAAAGATCCTAAAAGATGAATTGAGCGATTTAGGCAGCTTCTTATAACGAGATGACACCCAAACATTGTTGCAATGCCAGTGCAATAACACACCTTGTTGGATCGCCGACACATTGTCGGTGTTTAAATAACGTCCTCGACTGAGATCGCGGTTTAGGATTTTTGAAGTATTTTCGGTCTAAATTTTGAAAAACCCAAGTTAACATTATATTGATCTAGGATATTATTTAGATATGGCATATATGTTATTGGCGCTCTGATAATGTTATTTCAAGACAGTTTTAATATAAAAAATTTACAGTATACCTACAAGTTCTATGAATCATTAAATTTGATAATTCGGATTATTTGACAAGCTTCTGCGCAATAGATCTACGGAAGATTAAAAATTTTTTAAACGTAAAATCGTAGCGTAAAAATACCAAAAAAAAAAATGAAAATCTTCAAAATGCACCTTGAAATTTTGATTTTAGGTATACATTTTTATGAACTCTAATTTGGAACGTTGTGTATGTCGCGCGCGTAAATATGTAAATAATATATGTTTTTGTTATGTTACGAACTTCAGTGTTCGAATGCAAGTTTTGAGGTTCGAAAGTGTTGTTTTTGATCGAGATTAAAAGCTGAGTTTCTTTTATAAAATTTCCTTTTATAGATATTGTGTTCAATATTATTTTAGAATCTGATTGTTTCTTTTATTTTTAATTTGCACGGTTATTAAATTTTGGTTAAAATGCCAGTACGAAATAATTAGAATAGTACATAAAATATTCGGTTCGTACGAGAAAAGTAAGCTGATACTTATTACAAGTAAATAAGACAAAAAATTCAATATTTATGACGAAAAAACCGATCACACATTTTCGACGATAAAGGTGTTACTGTAAATTTTGGTTTCCACGAAAAAAGCAGCAAAACCGGCAACCTTTACTTGTAATTATGAAATTTCAAAATTGTTTCAGCTGGGTTTTTTTACGTACAAGGTATCGAAATAGTAACTTGCCGGTCGGAGCTTTTTAAAGAAATGTTCTATAGATATAGTACACATTAGTACACTAATAACCTTCTGCAGGGCTTTCAATAATGGAAAATGTGGTTTTTGACGCTTTGAGTTATTTTTGTAGACTGATTACCAATTTTTTCAAAGCTGGAATATTGTATACGCGTTACCTAACAGCTGGAATAATTATCAAGTGCTTTTTTTAATAAAAAAATCACGGATGTACATACTATAAATTTACCAATGGTCTTTTGTTTAAACAACTAAAATAAATTTGTATGTTTAAAATTAAGGCTTTTTAATTAACAATAGGCGGTAAATAATTTTTTAAATTTCTTTTAGTTACTAAAAAATATCTATTATTTTTGTGTATGTATGAAAAAATTGTGAAAAGGATGGAAAAAAATTTAAAAAATTAAGTTAAAATACTTTTTTTATCTTCCTTATTGTTCATAAGCTTTGTAGTTCATAGAAAATTCAAAATATTTTTAAAAATGAATTAATTTGAAACTAAAATAAAATTTAATTGTAAAATGAATTAAGATCTTTTTGTTAAATGTATCAAGATATTGTGAATGAGAGGTTGGTAAAACAAATAAAAAGTCAAGGTTGGTTAATTTTTTACATTTTTCATTAGGTAAAAGTTGTCGTGGTTACAGCCTAAAATATTTATACTTAATTTTAAATTTATATTATATATATATATAATTTATATATTTATAAGCAAGGCCACAAACTTAACAAACATTATACACTGAATTATATTCGTTTTTAAATCAATGATAAAAATTATATTAACTCATACATATATATTATATTTTATATGTGTATAATAATATCCATGATAATAAAATTAATACAATTATAATGAATAATCAGAATAATCATATTCGAGGTTGTAGTTTATGACAATAACCAAAAATCAGTTTATAAGTTTTTTTAGGGGTAAGAGTTTCACTTCTTGCGTTCTTTACAGTCTCACTATTTTTCTCAACAATCGTTAACAATATTTAAATCTAAAACACGATAAAACATAATTTAAAATGAATCAATGGCAACCATCGCATAAACGGTCATAAATTTCAATTTTTTTTTTTTTTTTTTTTTTTTTTTTTTTTTTTTTTTTTTTTTACAATCAAATCTCTTCATGATGTATTTATTTTTTTGGCACAAAATTGAGAAAAAAACGCAGCGGAAGCGATTAACAGATTTTTCGTGGTATGCTCCAAATATTTCACAGGATCGGGGGGACCAAAAACTGCCTACATACTATTAATTGTTACACCTGAATAAGCGTCGCGTTGGCTTTTTCATCTTACGGGAATGATGAAAGAGCCGCGCGACAAAGCACCTAAAGAATTTTTTTTCCTATTTGATTGTCCGTGCAGACTACCTTTTTCCATTTTGCTGCTTAACTTGTAGAACTAAATTCACGTTTATTTATGTAATTTTTTTTTTTTCTTTTATATAACGATTTTTTTTACAAGTTCAAGCAAATAAAATATTAATCTGTTAATTCATATAATTTTTTATAGCCGGTTATGCTTATAATTCTTACAAATGACAAAAAAAAAAAAAAAAAAAAAAATTTTACTTTTAAAATATTACATAAATTAACGGAACCAGTTTTGAAGCAAATAAGTGTTACTATTGTTTTGCATTATTCGTGCTGAATATTATATAATAAAAATTTCCCATTCATTAACACTTAAAATTAGTAGGGTATGTTTATACGTTTATAATAGTATTGGAGGATTTTTTTTTTCTTTATGTCAACGTACTTATAATATATTATTTATGCTATGTAACCTTTCCGTCAGCCAATTAACAATTTTTTTCCTCTGATTTTCTTTATTTTCTCGGGGTTTTAATGTACACAGCTTTAACACTAAATGCACAAAGAACCTTTGTTTTTTTTTCAGGTTTTTCTATATGTATTTTTACTGTTTTTATATTCTATTTTTATATTTTTTAGAAAAAGTATATATTATCATTGTTGTGAAAATCTTTCTTTGATATATATTATCTTAAAACATGTAACTTTGTTTTTAACCACCGCGCTAGTGGCTGACTTGTAGAGTATTCATTTGATTTCAGGTGTTACTGGTTTATTGCTTTATACAGTTAAACTTAAAAATAAATTCTACATTTGTAATAGCTTCAAGTCGAAAAAAAACTATTTTTATCAATTTTTTTGTTTGTATTAACTATGTGATATTTTTTTATCTGGTTTAATGTTTTATAAGTTTGATGCCATTATAAATGTAAGAAATACTTTGAAAAATTTTATGTTGTGTTAATGTATTCTTAGGTTTTCAATGCATGAGGGCGATTTATAAATCTACGAAAAAAACGTAAAATTAAAATTAGTTTAAATTAAATTACTTGGAAGAACAAATCTTCAGTCATTGGAAACAAAAGTTTTTTAATCTTAGTGAAAAAATACAAAATAAATTTACGACTGTCCGACTAATTGCCCTAATTTAAATTTAAATACAAGTATGGTTTTTAATTTAAGAATCTTAAAAATTTGTCAACAATGTGAAATAATTCAAAATAAAATTTATTTGAAAGTTATGTTTTGCGTACTAGGGCAACGGACAATCAATCGAATCTAAATTTAGGACTCAGACTTGACGTTCAAAAAAATGCTTTCTTGATTTAGAACACGAACGAGAATGCCACAATAATTTTGAGTAACAAAATTTTTTTTACTTCAAAGAATTCAACAACTATCATGCGTGCAATTTAGAACATTATTTAACCATATCACAGATATAAATACAAGTTCAATCGAGCATGAGTATTACATAATTCTCGAATCAACATATGCTAAAATTAATCAACAATATTTATGAACAGCTTAAAAATGTCCAACAGTCGTGTCGAAAAAACAAATGTAAGTTAGCTGTTTTTTTTTTTTTTCAACTAATACATGGCATTCTTTTCTGATTCATGCATCAATCTTTTTCAATTTTGTCCTAACAACTAGATTCGTTCCTTCTTATTTATACAAAGTATATATAATATTTAAACTAAAAACTTGTCAATTTTTTAATAAAAAAATACACAATTAAATGTATTTTTTGGACCTAATTATTAGATTTTTCTCCCAAACAAAATTACAACGTTAATGATCGAGGAAGAAATATTTGATCTGACTAAACCTATGTTAATTATTTGTGAGGTGATATATTTAAAATTGTAGACATCAATTATTTCAAGAATATACTTCTTAGAATTGAGCTTCGATATGTATAATTACAATAATTGAAAATTTTTGATTCCGAAAAGCAACAGAATTAAATTTGAAAACATTCAAACTTAAAGTTTTAATTCAAAAAGTTAGATTAACAATCTTTGAACCACTATTTATAATTATACAACTTTTATAACGAGGCGTAATGAAGTTTTTTTAACCTTTAATGAACCTGCTACATAACGCAAAAAGTATATATTTACATTTATACATAAATTATTAGTCTAAAATTCTCAATAATAAATCTAAAAAAAAAAATAAAGGAAAGAATATTAATAATAAAAACAAACGAATCGCTAATTGTTTTTTTTTAACAATCATCATTTTATAAATCTAGCAACTTCATAATGCTTATCAAGGCGATCGAATAATTTACATGAACATTGTTAAACCAGCCAATAAAAATTACTTTTACAACCGATAGGTAAAATTTTGTTATAAAAAATACTTTTTTTTTTCGATTAAAAATTTAAAAATCGTTAATTCAAAAGAAAAATCTCGTTTTCTTAATCTTTAAAAATATTTGACTCAACAATCAAAATAAAAAAAATTTATTGTCTTTTAAAAATTTAAAACAAAAGTAAGGTAAAATTTTGACGAGCTGTAAAGTGGTAAAACAGTGAACAACAGAATCATATTAACGAACATCAGAACAAAAAAAGGAGGTTGAGCTATATTTTAATATATTTTTTTTCTCACAGTGATATATAATAGGAAGATCTATTATCACACGAGCCCTGAGCCCTGTAAAAATATATTTCTCGATTTTCTTCAATTATTTTTCTACTCTCTTTTTCGTCCTCATTTAGTCGTATAAACTTTTAATGTATCGTCCATCGTTTTCAAGTTTAAAACACGTGTTTTCATACTTTGGTAGTAAAGGATACGCAATGACCATAATTTAGAATTTTTTTGGTAGTCGGTAAGACACTAGAAAAAACACCATATCACAGTCATTTTATTATTATTATTTTTTTTTTATAGCGATGATTCTTATTAATTATTTCAGAGCACTTTTATTCATTCCACTTTTTGTTTTCACTTTTATACTAAATTATCATGCTATAAAATTATTATTTTGCTATCCAAAGTATTTCATTTACCGAATTTTCATTTCAAATTTTAAATGTCGTCATTTTTTACTTCGATAATTTTTCAAAATGTAATAAAATAATTTGAAACTGAATAAGCTTACGAGCGTAAAAATTAAATTTATCGTCTGATAAAGCTACGTTTAGAGTAGAAAAAGGCATGAAATATTTTTTGTCCTTTTTTTTTTCTTTTTGATCGATAAATTTGTATATTATATAATATATATTGTAAACTCTAGATTCTGCTCAATTGAATATAAGTCATGTCTTTTCCTTTATTGTAATGTTTGGTTCAAATGAGTTTTGTACAAAGCTTGTCTCATTGTTGGTAACTTATACATATTTATTTCATATTAAAAGCTTTAATTTCTCATAGCAAAAAGCATGAGTGTGATATTACATTTTTTAAGTAAATATAATTAAAAATTTAAAAAATAGTTAACTAATGAGACAAGCTTGGTTGTAAATGTTGTCCAACTGATACTCTGAACCATACTATAAATGTGTTATGAACTTTATATTATTATGTAGGCGTATATATTTTATTATATATATAATAAATGTTTGTAATTAGTAATTATAATTTTTTCTTTTTGATTCTATACAATATCTACAAGAAAAAGTCTAATATAGATCTTTTTATTATTATTAAAACTTTGTAAACCAATAAATTGTAACACTGTGCAAAAATTTTTCCGTTTATTAGTTTTTATGATATTTTTTGGATCAATTTTTGCGTTGTAGTAGTGTTTCAATTTTTAATTTTTTTTTTTTTACTTTTTTAATTTTTTTTTTTTTTAATAACCGACCCCAATCGTAATGTTTCTTTTATAATATAAATATATTTTTTTAATTCAAAAAGTCATGCAATTTTAACTTCAAAATTTTATACATGTATACAATATTAATGCATTTATTTACTAATGCATTAATACAGTTATAAACTTTTTCCGACCTCTTTAACGTTTCTATTATTGCTTGACGCTCACCACTATCGAAATAATTTTGGCATTATGTATAACGAATATACAAGTTTCAAACTCTAAGCATTTTTTTAACGTGCGCGTTTCGGTTCACATACATTTGATATACTTTCAAAAAAGTAAAAACATAATTTCTTTTTTATATTTTACCAAGGTAAAATATGATTAAACATAAAAATGATCATGGAATAGAGAATTCAATGGAAAACA
This sequence comes from Encarsia formosa, assembly GCA_038277355.1. Classification (NCBI taxonomy): domain Eukaryota; kingdom Metazoa; phylum Arthropoda; class Insecta; order Hymenoptera; family Aphelinidae; genus Encarsia; species Encarsia formosa. Next base: position 11,874,396 of record CM076184.1, on the reverse strand, counting down.
AATAGGATTTTTCAATTATTTTTACAATTATCCTCTCGAGGCTGGCGTTTCTTTGAAACGATATCAATAACCAATATAATTTAAAATTTGTAACGGATACCAAGTATAAAAATTTTAATTATTGACAGAAAATTAACACCCCATTGGGAAATTTAACTTCATTAAAATTGACAGATGATCATCAAGCACTTATGACACCTCAGAATCAGTTGACTACACTTAAGAAAGTCACTATAGCTTTTTCTCAATGATCAACATTACTATTGTATGTACAGTAAAATTAAAAAAAAAAAAAAAAATTAAAAAAAACAACAACAACTCAACATATTTTTAACTACTAGGTCAACAGTGAACTTAAAAATATGCTCTTCATAGTCATCATCGAGTTTCAACAAAAAATCAACCATAAATAATGCGTAATATTTCAACGAAATCTTGTTTAACCAGGATCACTCCTAAACTAGAGTAGTACTAACGCCTGCTAACGCTCGCCTCGCTGACTTTGGTATTGGTTTTTATTTATCTTGTTTTTGTTTTTGTTTTTTATTTTTTTTTAAACACGAGCTACGCAAACATCGTTCATCCTCGTACTTGTTTCAAATACCTGCCGCCGTTCTCGTTCCACGTCTCCTGCCAGGGTCGTATCTTGCGACGTTTGTTCGCACCCGGGTCACCGTTCGAGGCGGTCGAGGTGCGTCGTTTCTTGATAGGCCTTATTTCCTGGAGGCTGTCCCCGACGCTCTCGGGTCCGAAGTGGTGGCCGTAGTTGTTCTCGTAATCGTCGTCCTGGGGCATCGCCGAGACGGAGTTTTTGATGAGGCTTGTCGCCACGCCGGCAAGGTTTAGCAGCGCGTCGGCGCCCTCGGCTATTTTACGCTGCTCGTCGAAGTCCGTGTTGTCGGCGTTCAAGTGTCGCCTGTTAAAGAATAAAAAAAGTTTGTTTTTTGTTAACAATAAATTTTATGAATGATTCATTTTTTTCCAACGGATTATTACTTCTTGTATTTCTAATAGATATTAATTATCTATAACAGATAATATTACTATTCAAGTAATCAATTATCTTTATATTTTATATAAATGTACATAACCAAATAAAGTCATATAATAAATTTACCTTTCACATAGCCGCACCGACGTGATCAGACTGTAAGTGTGATCTTCGATGGAGCTTCTTGTTATGACTGGGACCATTTTTTCACTTGGTTTTTTCTTGCGATCTACATTTACAAATAAAAAAATCAGTAATTAACAAGCGTGATTTATCTAAATTTTTGATAATCAATTCAAATTTAACCCTAGTGTTATTATTATTTCTTTAAACTTAAATTACCCTTATTGTGGTTCAATATTATGGGGCCATGCTTGAAGGACAGCATGGCGGCAGCCGCGGCGTCAACGTCGCTGTCGAACTCCATCTCCTGGTTGTCGTCGATGCTGCTCGACGCCAGTCTCTTGGAGAGGTACGGAAACAGTACGGGATCGGGAAGCCGCGTGTTCGTCACCTTGCGCTGACTGCCCGAGCTCTTCTCGCCGGCTGGTTTCTCGGCACCGGGCAGGTTGGTGCCCTTGGGGGGTGGGTAGGGCGAGCGCGACAGGGCCTGAAGCAGGTTGGGCCGGTATTGCGCGTCGACCATCCACAGCGAGCCTTTACCCAGATTCTGTAAATTCGAGTAGATGTTTGTTATTCAAAGGTTTAATCAGGGAGTTTTTTTTTTGTTTAATATCAGTGCAGTAGGTGTTGAAGTGCAACCAAGCGTGATTAGAAAGCCGCCTTAAAAATGGTTATTGAGTTTATTTTTAATATAGTCAAACTTTTTTTTTCTGGAAAAACTGTTGCATTACTTTTTTAAATTTGAAATATAGGTGAAAAAATTTTCCATGATAATTAACAGAAATATAAATAAACGTCGCAAATTACTTATTTGTTGATAAAGAAAACCTAATTATATTTCTTAATTATTATTTTATAATCTTTTCTTGATACAGTTAAACTTTTTTTTGTAAATAAATTACAAGTAAATATAAAGTATAAAAAAAAAAAAGTTTATAAAATTTAAAAAAAAAACTGCTTTTAAGTATTTTTATAGTTCATCGTGAAAAAAAATTTCCATATTCTTTATACAGATATCAAAATTAAAAAAAAATAAATACAACAGTTTTCCAATTTAGTAAATTCAGCAGGTCTGTACCAAGTTAAAAAAAAGTAAAATCCTTTGAAGAATAAAATAACATTGATACCTCTTAAACAATTCAACGAATCCAAGTAAAAAAAGAAGAAGATAAAATAAAGGAAGGGTGCTCAAACAAAAAACATACATATAAGACCTCATCTTCAGAAAAACTCACTGGTGACTTTTCGACCTTCCGGAAGCACTTGTTGAGACTCAGGTTGTGCCTGACGGAGTTTTTCCAACCCGGGGTGGCGTTCCTGAAGTAGGGAAAGTGCTCGAGTATCCAGGCGTAGACCTCCTTAACGGGTAGTGCCTTAACCGGGCTGTCCTCGATAGCCATGAAGATGAGGCAGGAGAACGAGTACGGCGGCTTGCAGTTGCGGTGCAGGTACGGATCGTAGGGCACGTGGTTCGGATGCTTGTTGCGAGCCGCCTGCACTGGCAGATTTATGTTGGCGTTTGGGTTGTTACTGCTGTTGTTGTTGTTGTTGTTGTTGTTATGTTTCGATTGATTGTTGTTGTTGTTGTTGTTTTGTGCCCGGTCATTTTCGGGAGTTTTCGGGAGAACTTCCTTAGGTATGCAGGGCCCGTTGGGTATGACCTCATCGTAGTCGGGCAGCGATTCTACACCGATTGGCTTTTCATTGCTCTCTGTGGATTTAAGCGTAAAATAGTTATTGGATAAGAAACTAATCGAAATTTTTAATTTTTTCTTACACTTTTAATATTTTGATTTATAATAGTTTAAATTAAAAAATTCGCTATTGATTTGATATCAAAACCATAAAAGGTTGGTTATACTATAGGAGAGCTTAGAAAATAAAATTTTAAAAATAATTTATTATCAGAAAAGAACATTTTTTAACCAAGAAAAACTGAGTAGTTTCGCACATTGTTCAATTAATATCATATTATGATGGTTAAAAAATTAGAAAAATAGCTTTATTTAAAAAAATTTACCACAGTTATGACTTTTTTTTAATTATTCGTTTTTCGTAAAATTTTTTTAAAGTTTCACACAAAATTTTATTTTTAAGATATATTTTCCATTCAGCACGATTAAGAATCCATTATTTAATGAAGCCTTACCATGAGACAAGCTGTCATCCAAGCTAGAGACGGAACTAGTATTTTCGGAAACGTCCAGGCTGTCTTCGCACTCGACGTTGTTGTTCAGTATGTTTTCCTCCTTCACCGTCTTGGGATGCTGTGTTATCTCAAGACCCTGGAGCGAAAATAATTCCCAATTAAAATCCCCTTTTCACGAAAAAAAAGCCAAAAATAATAACTCAAATTATTCGTACTTTCAGAAGATTCTGCTGATGAAGCCAGCTGAGCGAGGTGAGGTCGTCGTCCATCTGTTGCTGGGTCGGGACTGGCTTGGAGTCGCTCTCTCCGATGACGACCTCTGAGTCGTCTGGCGTAGTCGTCGTCTCCTCGACGTAGTAGTGATCGCCTTCGGCGTCCTTCATGCCAAACGACTCGCAGAAGCCGAAGACCCGGGATATGACGGCCGGACCCGTGGGCCCACCCGCGTCCTGGTCGGAGTTTTCCGGCCTATCGGGCGCCATGCTTTGTAGTCCTTCTTTTTTTTTCTTCTTAATTTTTATTTTCTGGTCAACGAATGTGGTTCAATCACTGAAAGCAGAGGAAAATTTCTATCTTAGTCTAGGCTTTTGCCGGGAGATGAGCTTAACCTGTTGACTGGTGTATTTGACCTAGTTTTTTTTTCCTAAAAATTCATTTTTACGCCAAGTTTGATAATTGACGAGGAAGTTTCTAAACTGTATAGCTAATTTTATTGGTTTTTTTTTTTTAGGATTATTGATTTATTTCTTAAAAATTGCATTAAATATAATATATAAATAAATGATAGGTAACAATATGATCTTGAATTTCAGTACGAATATGAGTTTAGTAATTTTATTTTTTGAATATCAGTAAAATTCAAAGTAAAAAAAAAATAATTATATTAAAAATATTATTAACGAATGTTACACAAAAATATTGTTACTGATTTGTAAAGACAATATTTAACGTAAATTATTTTTATCTTCTAAAATAATAAAAAGAAGTAAACCACTACGATTTGACATAGTATAAATTGCAGTAAAAAATTCCTGTAAACACGCATTTATAAACTCATTGTATCTTTGAAAATTTCTTACGGAAACATTGAATTAAATCACATCCGGTCACCGAATACTCCCTATAACACAGGAAAAAAAAAAAAAAAAAAAAAAAAACCAGGGATTAATTTTCCATCGTGCGTTGAAACGCGTGAATTCACGCAGACGTAATAAAATCGTTCTGAAATATGACATATCTTTCGCGTATTCTCGCACTCCCGCGAGTCTAATTTCATCGTTTCTCTGCATATTCCGCAACTACGCTCACAATAAAAAAGAAGGAAAAGCAAGAAGGAATAAACAAGAAGAAAAAGAAAAAGAAAAAAGAAAAAAAAGGTCTCTCTCGGGTCTGCAGGCGATTCCTTTCCGAAAATAGCTACTCCACGGCGCGCACGGACAGTTAGCGGGTCGGCGTGTTTTTGACACTCATAGACGAGAGAAAAGAGCGCTGAAACATCTCTTATATCCTACGAATCTTTAAATACATTCGAACATTTTTTGCCAAAGATGTTTATCTTATTTGTTTATTTACGGTGCAAAATAGTGGTTGGGTAATGTACGTTTCTATGTTCATTACTTGCACTGAACAATGTTCATTACTAAATGGATCCTCTCTTTAGTGATTTATAGGATTATTAAATGAACGATGTTCAATTAAAAATAATTAATATTGGAATAAGATCCTTTTCACGATTGAAATAACGCAGATTTAAACTTATTTAATAAAAAATTATTTTAAAGTGCATTTAAAGATTATTTTAAAAATAAAAAATAAAAATATTAAATTAATTTTTTATTAAATGCTTGAAATCGATTTTTAAATATCCAAATAATTGATACCTTGCAATTAAAAGTAATTGTTTGCTTACGAATATTTATCATTGTATAATATAATAGTTCCAATTTTTTTTTTTTTTTTTTTTTTTTTTTTAATTGAACTTATATGACGTAAATTAATTATTTAAAATCAATATAATTCAAAAAAGGAATGTTTTAAAAACTGGTGTAATAAAATATATATATTTTTTAAATCCATTTAGGATTGTTCTAAAACGATTCAAACATTAAAAAAAATTTTCATATACTCTTTATTGAAATCTCCGTATTTCTACATAAATTTTCATTAAAATTAAAAAAATTTTAACTGTAAGCTACTATATCTTATCTTTACAATCTGACAAGGAATTTTAAAAAATATATTTTTTTATATTATTAAATATTACGGATACGTATAACATAACTCTATAAAAGTTTAGTTCAAATCTAATACAAACACAAATTTATAAGAACTTGATTTTCATAATTTAAAAAATTTATTTTTGTAACAAACTATTGATAATGTGCGAATAAACAAATAAAAACTAAAAATTAAGTATTCTTGCGTTTATTCAGTAATCGAGATTATAATTAAAGATTTATTTTTAAATTAAAAAAAAAAAAAAAATTATTTATTCATAACTATTGTATTAATCTCCGAAATTTGATAAGGGTCGGGCTCAAAAAATTTTCTAAATTTTTAACTCATGTTTTTTCATGTCACATTACTATTTAACAGCGAAAACGATTATTAAAAAAAAAAAAAATTATACATTGTCCTAAGAAATACTATGTATTTTTTTTTTTATAAATAATCGTTTTCACTGTTAAAAAGTAGTATGACAACGGGGGACAAAAATGTGAAAAATTTTTCGAGCGCGAATCATAACCAATCTTGAAACATTCAAGCGCAACCTCCGAAAACAAAATAATCTCCCGATGTTATCAAAGGACGTAGGTACCGTAAGGGCCTCGTCATCGCGTCCCAGAGGGCCGAAAGCAACGCTTTTAAAATTGCAAGTAAAAGATTTTTGGGTTCGTCGAGACGCGGAAGACGAACAAGACGAAGTCGAAGAAGAAGAAGAAGGGCACCAGCCGAGAAGGAAACGACGCCTGCGGCCTGTACCTCGTGCACCACGCCGCCACTTAAATTTTTATTCGAATATAGTTACATCACCGCGTCTATACACGTTGTTTACAATAAACAAACGAAAAAAATAATAAAAATAAAAAATGATAAACATTGGTGCCGTTTTGAGTCACGTAGTAAACAATGACGAATTGAAAAACTTCGTGGCGCCGCAGTGCAAGTGATGCTTCTTTTCATCGCTGACCTACTTTCGGAGAAAATCTAACCACAAAAATTTTCCCGTGCCTCCCGACTCGCGCTCATCTCGTGGACCTTCACAAAACAACCATTCTTCTTCACAAACTGTCAAAAAAAAAAAAAAAAAAAAAAATTGTTACACCAAGTAAACACACATGTCACAAAATCACAGTAAGTTTGAATATTCAAAATATTCGAACGCAGCGTTCGAAACACCTGCGGCTAACCTAGTTCCTCATCTCCCGGATCATGATCCCAGGCGCGTTTATCGTTGTTAAAATCACTCGCGTCCCCATGATGGACGCCGCACTAAGTTAAACACCCTTCAAGATTGTTACGGAAGAAAATGCGTCGCGCGGACTAGTAGGAGGAGGAGGAGGAGGAGGAGGAGGTGGACGCAAGTCGCGACCGACCGAGTGTGTGGGATGCTGTTGCCCGGCAACCGCGACGCGGGCGCAGGGTTACCCCGGCAACACCACGCCGCAAAACTTAGCTGGTGCGATTATTATGCACTAGATCGACGCCCACCCACCCACGAACTCTGAGAATGATCAATTTTCTTCGGGAATTTTTTTTTTTTTTTTTTTTTTAGGGTGGCCAAGGGAACGTGCGAAACGGGGTCAGCTGGAGATACTAGAGATCATTTTGTTTTTTTGATTAATTTTATGATTAACCCTTTGAAATGGTAGTTAATAAAAGAGGTCGCAATACTTATAATTGCGTGTATTATATATTATGATATAAAATATACTTAGCAGTATAGTATAGTTTTCTAAACGAAGGTTCGGTACAATTTTTAACAATATGGACACGTGTGTATTATTATATATTAATTATATTTTTTAATTATTTGAATATAACATAATATAGTCTGAGAGTGATATTAATTTCATACTAGCTCTTCTGAGCGCGCTTCAAGCGCGCATAGGAAAAAACAATAAGAGTAACCTCAAAATGTACTTTTCGAATATTTTAAAAACTTGTTCACCAATCAGCTCACGAATAAAAATCTTATGCAAGATGGCGATAGCTCTCTTTTATAAAGGGACTATTCAATTTACTTCAACTAATTGAATTTACAGTTTATTTATAATTTTACACACTACTATTAAGATAAAAAAATGTTTCGATTTTATAGAATTCCGATGAAAAAGTAAATAAATAAGAAAGTTTTAAGTAATCGAGATCAAAAAAATTTCTGATCGAAAAGCGTTAACAATATAAGTTTACACGTTTCAATCTGTAATGATGAAAATTCAATCTCGAAAGTTTCAGTTTTTTATTACAAGAAATCAGGGTAAATGTATTTATTCAATTCGATTTATATTTTCAGATAAAGTATCTTTAAAATATTAAATAAATTTCACACTATTTATTTTTGTACAAAAGTTTTTGTATGATTTTATCCATTATGACACGTGTAACTTTTTTATTTAAATTGAAAATAATTTTTTTTATCGATCTCGCTTTTTACGATATTACACTTGCAAGTTTTTAATAAGGATTTAAAAACTGCAATAAAAAAATAAAAAAATAATGACTTGATTAATTATCATAAAATACTCGTAATCTGAATTTTGTTTTCGGCGATTATCAGCGAAATATTCAAATTTTGTGTGTTTAATTAGATCTGATAGTTCACCATACACAGCGATATGCGCACTTATCAAACTTTTGTGAACGATTATTTTTAATGCCAGCTATAAAAAAAAAAAAAAAAAAAAAATACTTTAAAAAATTACCATGAAAACAATGAGTTGGCGTCTAATTACTTGAATTATTAAATTAAATTTTGATAAGCTTGCAAGTAATATGCTGGTTTAAAAATTACTTTTCGAGGTATAAAACTTTGATGAATTCATTTATCGCGCACGATAAAAAAAGCTTTTAACTTTTATAACAAAACCTCGAACAAAACTACAACAATCTTAGAAATAAAATTACCAACTTTCAAACGAAATAAAAGTTTTTAAAAATAAAAAACTGTAGCAAGGCTTACATTTTAGGATAAAACGACTTCAAATAATTCAAATTTGAATTTCACTTTGATAGGCTATAGTTCTTTGAAAAACAATGCTTTCCAAGAGTCCAAAGGTTAATTTATAATCACTTATCGAGTGCATTGAAAAAAATTCTCATTCTATTGAAAAATTTAAGCAATCTAAACAAAGCTACCAACTTTCGAACCAAAAGAATTCGTTTTAAATAAAAACTGTCGATTTATAACTTTCGCAATTATAAAGTGCAAATCAACGTGCATCGGTTGTTTACCAGCCGACCCCTTCCTCGTCGTCGCCGCCGCTGTTGCAGCCGTTGAGTTACAAAATGGCCGTCGTCGAGGGTGACCGCGAGGTGCACCTCGTGCACCGTCATCATCCCCATGATCCCTCAAAAATCGCCACCCCGCCTGGACACTTTACCCTCGGAATAAAAATGGTTTTTCAGATTCCAATCGAACGCGTTGTTCTCTATCAAAAATTTAAATTAATCCGTGCCTAACCTCAAACCTCCCGCACATGTTTACACTGTAATCTCACCTTTGATTCTCGCTTAATCAGACTCGAAAGGCACTAAATTTCACACATGTCTTTGATGAAAAATCACCTAAACAAATTCGGTAAATTCACTGATTTATATTTCTTAAACAATCAAGCACAATTCAGGACTCCGAGTTAGCAACGATAAAAAACAGCAAGCAAGCAAGCTAGCAAACTCACACGTGTCGTCTGCTAGTCGCCTCGTGCGTTACATAAATCCGCGTCGCTTTCGTCGTGTGTTGCTTTGCTTTGCTGCCTGCTTGCAGATGGACGCGCCAGCCACGCCGCGTATGTAAATAATATCGGGCTCCTCGTATCCTATCCCTCTGAAAAAGCCCTTAGAGGGCAAACACGTGGCGGCGTATACGAAAAATCGTCGCGTCACGCTGCTCGCTTGATATTTAAATAACGCGCACGGACGCTCTTTTTGCTAAACGATAGGAGGGCAAGCAAAATTTTCAGTGTAAGTACTTAGTCGCCGAGGATAACGATTACGAAATGGTAGCGCATCCAACGTGGACGCGCATCACCCATGCATGCAGGCATGCATCACGCAAAAAAATGGCCATCTTGCACACGGCGGTGGGCTATCGAGCGTTCAGAAGCAACACACGCGATTTTTCGATACTCTAGGACGATGTCACAGGTTAGGACGCTGACGTTTTAAAAGCACGATTTTCGAACGCTGAGTTCCGAGGCATAAAACGACGTGCAGCCGATGGCTGTTAATAACTTGTTTACAACTAAAACGAAGGGAATTAGTTTAAGTACTTACGTGCAGGGTAGTAGAGCTGAAGACGCTGTTGCAGTCCAAGTACCGAAGCATAATCCTCCAAGATTGAAGCAGCGGGGGTTGAACGGTGTAGGTGTAATATACAACGAGGTGAGGAACTGAGGAGAGCTGAGAGACGACACACAAACACCCGCAGCTGATCACACTGCCATGTTATGACGTCAGGAAGCAAGCGACTCGCGAACGCCGATCGAGTCGTGGAGTCCGATGCGCGAACGTCACGTGGGCCGGATTAGATGCATGTTTACATGCGCACGTGCATGACTCGCAACGTACCTGATTGGACGAACAGCGGGAAGTTTACGCGGCTATTGGACAACTGATTAGATTCAAACGGGAATTTTTTCGATCTTCGAAAACGAAGAATCTCTTATGATTTTGAAAATGTTTTCGGGTCTGACAGCTTTCAAAACAGTTGGATGGTTTTTTAAATTAATTGTTCGTTTTTTTTTTTTTTCTTTGAGTGACATCTCGGAAAAACTGTACAAAAAATTTAAGACTTATGTCGTCGATGCTGCAGTTTATTTTTAAAAATAAACTCATTTATGGATTTAGATACGTATATAATACTTGAATTACGTTTTTCTCAAAACTACAAAAATTTATGATATTAGTAGTATCGATTTATCGAGGACAAATAAACCGACTCAGGAACTACGACATACATATATCAACGTTTTTAAATAAAAAACTACTGAACAAGCATGATATTTTTCTTTTTTTCACTACTCATAAGTAATAAATTTTTTAAAGTTCATCCAAAACTGAGAATCAGTTTTTTTCAAAATACTCATTTATGTATATTTTCGCTAATTATCAAAATTTTAAGTTTTTTTTCTGGGTCACTTGAATTCTTCTTTAGAAGTTGTAATTCTTTTGTAAATGATTTTGCTTTTTTGAGTAAAATATTTAAAAAAAAGTTCAACATCGAGTGTTTTCTAAAGAATATTTTCGCAAAGCTTTGATAAAATATTTTAACGTTATAAATTTTTGGTTTTTGGGTAATCAAGTAAGTCAATCACAAACTCAGTCAACATTGATAAAAACAGTTTTTTTTAATATTCATTAATACACAAAAATAAATAAAAGCCTCTACAAATAGTTCAATGAGACCTTTTTTTTGGCATCCAAAAAATTTCTTATACATATGTAAAACAGCTGGTAATTTCATTACGAACTGGAACTTATATCGTCATTAATAATGTTTACAATAGCAGATATTTTAATAATAAAGTGTAACAATAATTTAGAAATGTAAACAAGTCAAAAACATTAGTGATTTACCTTTAAAAAATCTCTACCAGAATGCAATATGTATACGAATATTATAAAAAGCTTATGTTAAAATTCAAACATTAGTTTAGTACTTACTGATCTATATACATACAAAAAAAAATTACCTATCATACAACTGGTAAATTAACATAAACTGAAATTTACTTGGTCATTTTTCCCTAATTTAATAATGTTCATCGATAGACGACTTCAAAAATATAACCCTCGTATCTATTAAAAAAACACAGCTGTGATTTTCCTCCAGGCTAGAAAAATTAATTAAAAACACGCACAATCACAAGTTAAAATTTTTTATTTTCGCCGAGTCATCACCCGCACCACTTTCCGCTCTAGTCAATTAATAAATTTCCTTTGCGATTTTTTAGCGCGCTTTCGAACGCTGCGTTTTTTTATGCGTTTTAAGTGTTTTATACTGACGTGTCTCTTCAGACCCGAGGAGAGGCAGGTTTCAAAAGGACACAGATTGCAGCTGAGTTGACTTTTGTCGGACAGCTTCAACTTCTTACTTTTTTGGATGAGCACTGGCTGATCATCGAGCCTTTCCACGAGAACTTGGGCGTTAAACAACTGCGCGACCAATTTTCTCGTGTCTACCAATGACTCGAGCAAAACTGAAAAAGATGTATCAGTAAATAATTAGCTATGTAATCACAATATTGTGATTAATTTACAAATCGATTGAAAAATTATAAGGACTGATTCACAGAATTAAAAAATCATGTTTCATTTAAAAAATCATCTCGAAATTTTTTTTCTCTTTCTAAAATTAAGTTTCCGTAATATTTTTCAATTATTATAGTCAAGAATAATTGAAAAAATAACTCTTAATTTTAGCAATTGAGCAACTAAAGTAATTTATTCTAATAGATTTTTGTTTAAACAATTAATTTATTCATGAACCCAATTTATTTATGAGAATGTTTTAACTACTCGTGTTTAGGTTCATTATTTACACTAATAAGCTTTTATATGTTATTTCTAAAGTCGAAGCTCTGATATTTCTAATATTTTTCTTTAAATATATCAATAAATAAATGATGCTCGAATAAATCGTATTTTGGAAGATTAAAAATGATTTTTTTTTACCAATAAGAACTCGGCCCCCATTATTAAGGAGATTTTTTTCTCTTATACGGTCGGTACTTCTATTGATTATTGTTTTGTTTTGATTAAAATCCAACTCTTCTACAGCTTCCAACAATATGGCTCTATATTTATCACCTGTACAAGGTAATTATTGTTGAAAAAAAAAAGTTTTAAAAATTTATAGGCGGTAACAGAAATTTAATCTCATGATACGAAGCTAAATAAAAAATCTAAAATATATCATCGCTGCTTGAACTTTCTTGGAAAAACTTTAGTTTTGAGCATTTTTAAACTATAAAATTTATTAAATTTGTGAAACAACTCAATCACAGTTTAAAAACAAACAACTCAATCACAAAATAAAAACAAACACTATTTACTCTGAACTTTTTCACCTTTTTACCACGTAATTTTCAAAATACATATTTAAAAATTTGAACTCACCCATTTAATATTGTTTAAAAAAACAACCGTTGATTTACCGGTAAAAACAGTGCCAAAAAACAGCTTTTGCAAAAATTTTCAGTTGGATTTCGGCACGGTCAGGTGCAAACAGTTCGGCAGTTCAATGGCTTGTGTTTACGCGCTGACTCTACCAAATATTCTTGCTTGCGAGCGATTTTAAAACCAACCCAAATAAATCGAAACACAATAAACTTTGCAACGACATACCTCCAAAGTCATTGATTTGATTTCAGATTTTAAATAGTGTAGTTTAAAATCATTGAAAATACATTACTATGGTTTTTTATTTAGTGCTTAATTTTTTTAGCCTAGTTTGTAACGAGAAATTATTATGAAAATTAAATCAATATATTATTAATAATTGCAAATAAATTAAAAATAATAATTGGATAATTTTTGTAAACCTTCAATTTCAATACATAAGAAATTTGCTTTGCCCAATTCTTTTCAAAAATTATTCTTTTAATGATGTTTTTAATATAAACAAACTATTGAAAATAAATTATAGTTGCGTAAAACAAAATTTTTGTTTTTACTGAAATAAAAAATTTCATACATATTTTGAAAATGCAAAAAATTCAAGTTTCCATTTTGAATTATCAAGGATTTTGATTATTTAAGATCAATACATCTATTTGATAAAATATTTTTACAAATTTATTTCTTTTAATTCTTTTTAATTTTGTCTCGTAAAGATTTTAGTCCCTAGCTAATGATCCTAGCGGTTAATAAAGCTTGATAATAAAAAAAAAAAAAAGATTTTAGTCCCTAACTACAGAAAGTTACACTTATTAGTGTATTTCGAAAATAATTTATGTTTTGCAAACTTTTTATTTAATTTATTACATATAATATCATGTTTATAGAGTTAATATTATTAATATTATTAGACAGCATAGTTTACACATATCATTTAACAGAATAAAACAAATGATTTGCTGAACAAATGTTAAAAAGTTATAATGTTCTAATTTTATAAAGTTATTGTAACTACTTTTACGTCTAATCAACATAGACCATGTGATTACTGTTTATTAAAATATCATACTAAAATCTGTTTTAAAAAATTTATCAAAACATGTTATTTTTTGGAGTTAAAAAAATATAAAATATATAAAATTTGCTAAGTAGTTGCAGTCGCTTTGAGAATCTCGCGCCGGCTGCCATGATGGAAGTAAATGCTGTCTGCTATTTAAAGAAATTTATGGGATGGGGTCATTAAAAGTTATGAAAAGTTTAATGTTTTACAAATATTTTCATTAATTACACGATTTGTTAAATTTTTTGATAAAAATTTAAGAAAATACGTAACTTGAGTTTTATAAAGTAAAAAAATATTGTAGAATTCTTTATTATACTTGCTCTAAATAGTATCGTACATAACCCAACTTTTTCAAAATGCCTTACAAATACATTGGAAAAACTACTGATTTTAGAGGAAAAACTTTGTGGCAAATACTAGGAAACTTGAAAGATTTTGGTGTTGGCAGGATAGTGGCCAGGAATCGGTTCCAAAGGTATCCAGAGCCCTGCTATTTTAAAGTTAGAAAAGTAGAAGCTCGACCTAATGTCAAACCCAGCGATGGAATAGAAGTAAGTGCTCAGTATGTAATATTGAATACAAAATAATATCGTTTTATATTGACAAATATTTATTTTATTTCAGCAAAAACGAAAAGTCATTGCTCTGGTTGAAAAAACTTTTAGAGGAGTTACAGACGAAAAATTGGTGCAAATGGAATCAAGCACATATAAAACTGATTACTTTCTTGTTCCCAAGCATAAGGAAGCTGAATTTTGTCGTGAGACAGAATTTCCCAAAGAAAAAATCATGCCTAGGGAAATGGAATATCCACCACTGCTCAAAGAAATACTCATGCGACAAATGAAAGCAAATGGAGAACCTGTCAAGGAACCTAAAATGAAATTACATTACAACAAATATGGAATGAAAAATTATCGAGTGGCAAATGAAGGTGAAACGCCAACTGAACCAGAACCAGTTATGGGAATTGGAGTACCAATAGCACCTAGGCTGTTTGAAAATATAAAAAGATAATTTATAACAAAAAATTATATTTATAAATATGTAAATAGTGTAAAGATTTGTAATAATACTTATTACAAGTTATTAATTAACTAAAAACATGTAACTCTTTTTTACAACTTTAAATATAAAATGTATTCATTAATTAAGTGAAGTAAACAATAATAAAAATGAAAGCTTAATTTTAATAAATATAGTCTATTGCATATCCTTATCATCTTTCAAAAGCAATTTAATGTCATTAACTCTCTTTAAAATCAGTTAAAACTCATGAATGGTAAGAATTTTTTAACTACTAATAACTTAGATTATATCAAAAATCAGATGAACTATAAAAAATAAAAAAGTTTTCCTTACAATCTTTCAGAAGATCTTTATCATTAATTCTCCTTAGAAGCAGTTACATAATTAGTTTGTATTAAAAAAATTAATGTAAATAATCTATATTTTTAACATGATTAATTTAAAAACTTTTTACTTGCTAACTAATTTTTTCAAAAAGTTAAAACTACTAGTAAAAAAACTAGAAAGACTAATAATCTTTCTGGCACTGTGGATTGGGATAAAAAATGTAATCCCTCCAACTCGTGTCCTTTGGTACTTAACATTGCTCACTAGTAAATTAATAGTAATAATTAAGAATTTAGTTTTAAGTAAAAAAAAATACCTTACTTTTGAATGTATATGCTTGAAAAAAAAATTTTACTTTTCAAGATTTTTATCCTTTATTACTTCCAAAACCCTCGATTATCCGAAACTTTCGTAACCCGATCCACCCCTAGTTTTAATTAGTTCGGATGATTCTACTATAATTTAAAACTCAAGTAAGCTATTAATTGATAATTCAAATGTCAAAACAGCATTTTTTGTTAAATTAATTGAGCATAAATTTAAATTCGTCAATTCAAAACAGATTTCAACGTTCGAAAAATTAGTGCTGCCAATCATCTGCAATCAGTGCGGCCAATTCCCCCAGCTGACGAGTGAAAACAAAATAGAGCGGAGTGAGTGAGATAACAAGCGCGCCGTGTTACCTACCTACGAAGAGACGACGTCGGGGCTGCTAAAGAGTTCAATGTTTATATATATTTTCCATAGAAGGCGCAGGAGACGACGAGGAGACCGAGTAAGGTTTGATGGGAGTGGGTCTCCTCGTCCGTAATAAAAACAGCAAAAGCAGATTTTCGCCCAGGATTAAACGTCCACCAGTTTCTCTCGAACTAGAGAGTTCCTAGGTATATACGATACCTCAAGAAGAATCATCATACCCATCCGGCAGATCAGGTGAGCTCGTCCGTTTTCTCCTACTTATAATTCTCTTTGTTGCCTGCAAATGCGCGACGGCTCGGTTCATCGTTCGATTTGTTTGTTTGCGTTTTGCGTTCATTTCGACTGGGATGCATTATCTGGACAACGTACACAGTGAGTAGTACGATTATTTATTATTCGCTGTATTATCTTCGGAGGCTCGTATACTGCTGCTGGCTGATAAGGACTCGAGTTGTTGGTGGGGGAGATCGGATAGTGCGTTTTAGTTTTTGCCTGCATCGACGCTGCACTCTGCATGCCGGAGACGATGAGTCTGTTTTGTTTTCCTTCTACTTTTTATTTTGCATTTTGTTTCGTTTTACGCTGTAGACGGTTTTTCATTGTTAAACATCATGATGGTCGGAGAACTTTTTGAAAGTCTGGTATGGTTTTCAATTGTTTTTGTTTTTTTTTTTTTTTTTTTTTTTTTTGTTGCGAAATATGTTTAAGTTTTTTTATTATGCAGCTGACTGTAATTTGATGATAAACGGTTTGTCAGTGCGATTAAGTGTGCGAAATTTTTAAATTGTTTAAGTGTCGGTTGATACAATGGTGCAATCTGAATATTTAATTCAATTAAATATTTTTTAAATAAAAAAAGAAACGTAAAATATTTACTTTGAAATTCTAGAAACCACTGCAATTCTTGTTTTTAAAAAATAATTATAAATTTTTTCTATTTGAAAATTATTTGATTGAAAAACTGTAGGTTTTTAAATTTATCATTAGGCTTTTGAAAATTTATTTTGAATGTGGTTTGTAATTTGCATTCTTTGCAAAAAAATGTCATTATCCTCAATTGAATCAAATGGAATAAATGAATTTTCAGGATGATTTTCCATAGTCAAGATTTTATCTGATGTCATTATCACATTTTCTTATACTAGTAGAAACTTATCAGTTGCAAGTTGCAAGCATAAAAGCTTGAATGAAAATTTTAAATTTTAAAATAGAGAATGATGAATCATTTACTACGTCTCAGATGAAAAGAACTATAATTCTTTCATTGTGTTAGAATTTTAAAGTATTTGAACAGAAATTATTATTAAATTTATGAATCTGGTTTTTTAAACTAAATTTTGAATTTAAGTACTAATTTTTTTCAAATTGTTGTCAGCTATTATTATAAATTATTATTCTTTTGGAATAATAAATAAATCACATTTGTACATTTTTCATTACTATAAAATTGACAAAAAAATTTTTTCTTTTAAGAAAGTTGCAAAACTTGTCAGCACAATGAGTGGGCTGGATCGACAAAATGATAATCTGTGGAGAAGGCAAAAAGATGAGCCAAGAAGTCCGGCTATCATGGAGAGCATTCAGAGCATTCCATCATTTTGTAACCAAGATCAAAATTTAAATGCTGATAGTTCTTATCCTCACAGTAATTTATCACTCCACGGGGTTACTTCTATGGACCAATTCAACCTTTCAAGCATTAGTGATTTAACTCCAAGTTTTTTACTTATTGATGGGCATGAATATTTAAAGGTTCAAAATTATTCTATCATTTTAATAAAAACAATGAATCTCAAAATATTAAGACTCAATTTTTTGTCTCTAGATTTCAAAAGTAGAACAGTTTATTGATAAACTTCAGTGTTCAAGTCCAAATTTAAAGGTCAAAGTAGTATCAATATTTGGTAACACAGGCGACGGAAAGAGTCACACGTTAAATCAGACCTTCTTCAATGGCAGCGAAGTCTTTCCTACCTCAAACTCGCAGGACTCCTGCACTCTTGGTGTCTACGCGGCATTCGACCCCAGTCTGAACGTCATTTGCCTCGACACCGAAGGTTTGCTTGGTATCACGGACCATGAGAACGTTAGAACTCGACTACTGCTCAAAGTACTCGCTTTGTCCGACATTATTATATACAGGACACGGGCGGAGAGGCTCCACATGGACATGTACACTTTCTTGGGAGCTGCATCAAGAGCTTACAGTCACTACTTTCAAAGTGCGCTGCAAGCTCTGGGTCAAAAAGAGGCAGGAATCAGCTCTGTCAGCGCACTCGGGCCAGCGATTGTCATATTTCACGAGACCAGACACACAGTACCTCTAAGCAATAGTAAGCTAATTTATTGATATTCAACAGGGTTGCCATTGGTCTGGAAAACTTCAAAAAATCCGAAAATTTTACAAAAACATCTGAAATTTTTTATTTTTCTTTGAAAAGATAAAAAAATTTTCTCAATAATTCAAAAAATTTCGGTCTTTTCTCAATGATTTTTTGAGTTCTCAAACTCTTTGTAGAAATTGAAATTTCATTTAAGATTTATTTTGGGGCCACATACATTTTTATTTTAATCATTAAAAAATAATAATTTTTCTTTTACTTTATAAAACTGGGAAAAATAAAAAATTTATTTTACAAATCTAATATAAGAAATGTTGTGATTAAAAAGTGACCATTTTTATTTATCATTTTTTTTTTTTTTTTTTTTTTTAAGCAAATAAAATCTTAATCGAGTTTTTTTAAATAAAATAATTCTTAATAATATATAAAACTTTCAGATGGAATCGAAAGTGCAGAAGACATAATTAGAGCTCGTTTTTCCGAATTGGAGCTCGAAATAGAGGCATTTAGTTCCATAAAATACATTGGTGTTCAGAGTAACGACGCTCCAACAAATTTTCAGCCCCTAAAGTCTGCCATTGTAAATGAGTTGCATAACACAACCGTACGATCTGCCAGAAAACCACAAGTAGTTTATAATACATTAAAAATTCTCAATGACAAATTTTCTGGAAAAATTGAAAATATTCAAAATATTTATTTCCCGGATCAATATTTCACATGCCCAGTGAAATGTCATAGCTGTGACAGTGGATGTCAGAACAGCATGGGACATCTTCGTGAAGGAAAACCTCACAAAAATGATGGAAGGTACCAATGCATACAAAGTTAATTTTTTTCATAACTATATTAGTTTTCTATAAATAATTTAACATTTTTTTGTCTTCAGATGCCGTTATCAGCATCAATACGTTAACAAAGTGTACCTGTGTAAAAAGTGCTATAGCGAGGGAAAGGAGGTCGAAGTTACCCAGAGAGTGCAGACAAAAAGTGATAATAGTTGGTACAGTTTAGCAAAATTTGCATGGTCTGGTTACGTCATAGAGTGTACAAATTGCGGCGAGATCTATCGAAGTCGGCAGCATTGGTATGGAAACAAGAATCCCGAAGATTCGGTTGTTAGGACGGAAATCAAGCATGTGTGGTGTCTGGTAAGTTCATTTATTCATATAGATATTTGAAAAATTATTAGAACCTTAATTCTTATGGCAGTTTTGTAATTAAAATTTAAATTAGAAAATAATGAAAATAGTATATTACACACCTGAGGGAATCAAAAATTAGTAAGCTCTGAGCAAACCCAAATTGACAGTACCAAGAGTTTGCTTATTTTTGCACTCCCTCGTGTGTACATACGATTTTTCAACACAAGGCAAGCAAAGTGCAAATGCACGCCTTGAGACAAGGAAGAAAGTTAGCACTGTCCGCGCCGTGTGTTGAAAAAATATTTTTGACTTGTAAAACAATTTTGTATCAGTATAAGCTAAGTTTTACTAGCCTCCACAGACTAACGCTTTGGGAATGCAAAACACCGCACAGCGGGTCCTCGACGGTGTGTCCTACATCACGGAGGCGGTGCAGAGCGCTTCCCTCGAGCCCACCAGAGTACTGAGCTCGTGGGTGGCGGACCAGCTGGTTAACCCGAGCTACTGGCGACCCAACAACGAAATCTACGAGTGCTTCAAATGTAAATATCCTTTTGGACAAAACACGAAGCACCATTGCCGCTCCTGCGGCGAGGGTTTCTGCGAGAGCTGCTCCTCCAGGGAGAGATGCGTACCAGAGCGACAGTGGTATAAGCCCGTCCGAGTTTGTGATTTCTGCTACAACAGGGACAACAATTCAAACGAGGACACCCCAGAAGACGTCAGCGTGAGGAAGGTCTCCGAGCACGTAGTTTCGGCTATAAGCGCTGTCGGATCGGTTTTAAATTATTCAAAAAGTAAGTTTATCAAAAGAATATCGCCACCTTAGACAGAGATCTCAAGCATTAATTTTTTTTATGTAAACAAAGGATTTTTTTTTTAGATTATTCAACAACTTATTATCTAGTCTAGTTCTCTAGTTAAAATTACCAAGAGAATCGCTTAAAAAATTTACACGGTTATAACTTTTTCATTCTTTTTTTAAATTATTTGTTAAACGTTTATTTAATTGAGTTGAACTACCGAACAGTAAAATAAGCAATATTTATGAATAATAGTTGATAATGAATTATTACTATTAATGTCATATTATGTAATAATTTCACCTATTTATTACACACATGTTGTGGTATAATCGTTTTGTAAGTTACATCCTTATTATATTTCACTTCTAGAAAATAAATAAAAACAATAATATGATTTTTGTGCTAAAAATTGAACAATATTTTTTACAGCTATAATTAAAGACTCCGCTAGGCCAGATTACTGGGTGCCCGACTCCGAGATTGACTCCTGTCACCTGTGCAAGCAAAACTTCACAAACATTCGACCTCTGCACCACTGCAGGGACTGCGGTCGCGGCGTTTGTCACGACTGCTCACCCAATCTGACTCCCGTGGTCCAACGCGGTTGGGAGTATCCCGTGCGCGTCTGCAATGCCTGCATCAAGATTGACTAGCTTGGCCCCGTGTGATGCTTTTTCTTCTAGTTGGAAAAAAAGGTTGTGAGGCTATGTAAGAGGGCTTATACTGGTTGAAACCAGCGACGCGTGGAGAGATTTGTTTTTTTTTTAAACCTTTGATTGGTTTGTTTTTCACTATATTTTCGTGTTCGTTGTAAATATTTTACTTTTGTATGTTTTTCATTTTAGACGTTTTATGACACTAAATTTAAAATTAATTTATTTTGCGTTATTAAATTGGAAGTATGACTTCAATAACCCATGAGAATATTTTATTAGACAACTTTTTTTTAATGTAAAACAATGAGTTTTATTAACTCAATTTGTTACTATTAATTTAAAAAATTTGAAAATACCTGCAATTCAAGAAAAAAATAATGATCTCTAGTTTTTTTTACAAAATATGTTTAAAAGAGAATAAAAAAATAACTATATATATAAATGTAGATATATAAAATAGAGGAAAGATTGTTAATTGGATAAAAAATGCTATGAAAAAGTTTTTATAATGTACTTTTCAAATAAGTAATTCTACTCTCAAAAAGATTTTAATGATTTCCATCAAATTTAAACTACATTTCTATGAAAATTTATTTAAATTATTATATTTTAACATAACTTGATTATTAATAAAAAAAAAAAAAAAAAAAAAAAACACAATTTTTAAGTTGAATTCTTTTATTCAATTTTAAACATGTATTAATTAGCTACTTATAGCATCGATTAATTTAATTTTTCGTTAATTTAATTAAATTTAATTAAATTTAAAGTGCTGATGAATTTTTCTAGTTATATTAGTTTATAAATTAATTTTTAATTAAAATTAATGTTTAGATCTAAATAAAAATAATAAAACGTAAATTAAAACATTTTGCGCCGAAATTTTGAATCAATATGATCTGTTAAACCAGTATTTGTCCTCCATTCAATTCAACTGTTTTGACAATCTAAGAAATTATTTTTGGATGAAAAATATTTTTCAAGAGAAATAGTTGAAAAATAAGCTGTACAAAGCTCATATTTTTTTACCGAAAATCTATTTTCGATAGTATTTTTTTACTAATTTATAAAATTTGAAATTTGTAAAATTGTAATGAACAAATTTTAAATACAAAATAGGTACTGATATGAGATTTGATGAAAAAAATTTAAACTTATTATAAAAGTGATTAGATAAAACAGCTGTGTTAAAAATAGCGCTTAGGCTGTAGAAACCACTATGATAGTCAAAAACTATTTTAGACCAAAGTTCAATTTATTTAATACATTTACTACTAGCTAAAATGCAATTAGCTTGAATTAATAAGATTTTCTTAGTCAAAAAACCATTTGATTCATAAATAAAAAAACTTCATGCATTTTAAAAAAATAAAACATTTAAAATTTTACGTTTTACAAAAAAAAAAAAAAAAATTATAGTTTTTAAAACGTATACAATGAGAACGATATCTTTATCGTGCCTATTTTTTTGTACATAATTAATATTAAATTATGTAGTTATTAACTTATAAATAAAATTTAATGAGATATTCATTCTGGACTGGTTTACGAAAGTGCAAGTGTGCTGGCTGTGAGAAAAATAAATTAAAATTAAAAAAAAATAATAAGAATAAATGTGGATTAGGTTTTTATATTGGCAAAGATGCGATAAAAAGAGACAAGCGAGTCTCTGGGTATTCCTGTATGTCGTCCTTTCAAACGTTGTTCTCGTGTTTGTAATAGATGTTTTAGCTGTTACATTCCACGATCGTACAATCTTTGGCCTAATTTGGCGAAAGAATAATGTAAATTCCTCTCTGATCGAAATAGATCAAGCAATTTAATTTTTAAAAAGTGTCAGAAAAAATGTCTACCAATACTGTATCTTTCTTACAATAAGTTAAAATAATTAAAGTTCATCAAATTTAATACTTGAAGCAGAAATAATTATTTAATAAAAACAACTTTTCCTGATTTTCAGAGTTAGACTTTTTAAATATTCTCCTTGCAAAAAAATATTTTTTGAGTTTAGTTTTTATAATAAAATTAAAATTTTAAAATTTCATTAAATCTTTTATGTTATTTATAGGTGACTTATTTTTTGTTTCATTCTGTCATAAATTTTTACAATAAATTCTTAACAATTATTATTATTCAAACTGATTAATTATATTTGCATTTTTTTGCAGAGACATAACGTTTTTTGAAAATGGTTATTTAATTTTTAAATGTTCCTTAATTCATAATTCATATTTCCAAGTTTTTGTTTAATATTTATTAGTTTTCATTTTAATTATATTCTATTATTTTAGAGCGAACTTATCACAAGAGACCCGATTCGAATTAATTACAATAATTGATTTATAGTTTTGACCTCGGTTTTAGCACTAGCTATTTACAAAGTGAGTAAAGTATATATTTCAAACATTTAAAATGAAATTTTTTTAAATATTCTTCCATACAAAGAACATTATACATTTTTTTTTCTAAGAACAGCAACACAAAATTTGTGTCCACCCAAAAAAATATCATTTTTTGAGTGTGTTTTATGCACCCTCCCTCTATAGTTCCATCGTCAAGAACAATCCGGCAAAGTTCACATTTAGAACAGAAAATTTCACCATTGTTCCCATTATTGCTTCGATAACGAAACTTCAGTCGAGAAATTCAGAACTACTTTAATTAAAAAGTCAATCAGATTCATTTTTTAAGTTACCTGAATTAAGTCCCTGAGATGAGTTTTGTTTTCGTAATTTATATCGGCTTAGTATGCTGTATGGGAGTAGCCGATTTATATCTCTCTCGTGTTTTTTCCTTCAAATCTCAAAATATTTCATTAATTTGAAGGGAAGTGGGATTCTTTTTAAATTCAAACCTGGAATTAGAAATAAATCTAAAATAATTGAATAATTAACAATAAAATTGTAACAACAAGCATTAAAATTCGTTATCACAGAAATTATCTATGTTCAACTCAAAATTTCTATGAAATGTAGATTTTTACCATTATAAAAACTTTATTATCATTTATTTTCTTTTAAAAAATAATCTAATTGCGTGAAATAAAAAAACAGATGTAAGAATTTTTCTCATTTATTTTTTCTTTTTGTTTTACAATTCTTATTATTTGTTATTAAACTAGTAGAGGAAAAAAAATGAAATAGGCAAAAAGAAAGAGAAAAATACACAATATATAGTCGAAGTAGAGATATGAGGAGTGCGATTTGGGATGACCAGGCTTTTGTTCCATTCTTTCTTTAAATTATAATAATTATACAATTACAACGTAAAATTAAGTTTAAAATTAATAATTAAATATATATTTTGCTCTCTTGCGTGCTCAAATGTGATGCCAAAACGATAGTTTCGTCCATTATTAGTTCGAAACGATCGTCGAGATGCGGTATTTTTATTTATTTATTTTTCTTTTTAAGTAATTATTATGACGACATGTGACATAATGACAGTCGATCTTCCTCTATTCAATGATTCTACCGTTGTAGAAAATGTATGTTTAAATTATGTATTTTATATACAGATACTTTAAAGCGAAGTATGATATTGCGCTGAGATTTCAAGCTCCGTAAATCTGGAGCTCAATCGATAGATTATTTTATATATTTTTTTTTCTTATCCAATAAACTTTTTTAAAGTCTTTTTTCATCGTTTCAAAGAGAGAAAAGAAAAAAATTTTATTTTTTTAAATTACAGTGAAAATAAAGGTATACTATGTAAGTAGCCAAGAGAGTAACAAAAGCAACGAATTCTCAATAGAGAAAATAAAATAAAATGTAACAAAATAATAATAATAGTAATAATAATAGTTCATGAAGCATTAAAGCCATAAGCCAAACGAAAAAAACTCATTTTATAGTATCTGACTGTAGTTTTGTTTGTACACACAATTGATTTTTTTTTTTTTTTTTTATCGAAAAATATTTCAATTTTTCTTATATTTATATAATTAATTTAAGACATGATATATAATTATAGATATGTCAGCTGCTTGTTTCCAAAACGATTTTCTTTCGTTATAAGTTTACATGATTTCATTTTTCTTTTTAAGATCTCTCGTAGCTTCGAAAAATATCTATAAAAATAAATACTTTGAAAATTCACTTCGTTTCACTACAGTATATATTGATATATATAATATATATATAATATTCATAATAAATAGGAAATAAATCAAATAAATAAATAATTTTTATGTTCATTATTTTATAGCTTCACATTAAAATCTTTTCATTATTATATAGGATTTACGTTTTACACTGCGCTACTTTTCATTTTTTTTTTTTTTTTTCTTTTTTTCTTTTTTTCAAGAGTTGATTTTGCCGTATTCACCTTTTTCTTTAATTTGCCACCTTTTTTTTCTAACATTTTTATAAAAAAATCAAGCCAGATGGTTACCATTTTCAACTCTTTATATTTTGCGTACGCTAAGTTAAAAATGCATGCACGAAAATTTCATTATAAATTTCACGTATCGCGGCGATGATTGAAAAAAAATCTATATAATTATCATCGTCGTCGTAGGATATGGCAAAATACTCTGTATTTGGCATACGAATCTAAAAAAATTCGTTTGAAAAGCTCATTAAAATCTACTTGATTACATCAGGACGCTAAAAATTTTACATTTTATTTTATTTTTGGATACGAATTGCAATATTGTCCTCTTAAAAGTCTTTTCTCGAATCTCGAGTTACACAATACAAATTTCATTTAGAAAAGACGAAAAGAGAGTATATAATTGATATATCAAAGGGTAAATTTGGTTTAAAAAATATTGTATAGCGATATAAAAACACCAATCAATTTTTTTTTTTTTTTTTTTTTTTCTTTTTTTCGTTGTACTACTACTTTGTGCGCTGTTTGATTATCGCCAATTTAATCTTTTTTTTCTTTTTTCACTCGGCTCGGCGCTCGAGCGGAGAAAAGCGTGAACGAGTTCGCTTTTGAGAGATCCTAAAATAAATAGATTTTTTTTAAATTACGTTGTTGTTGGTTTAATTGAAATTTTTTCTTCTAAATTAGTCGGTGTTTTCGATGTTCGCGAGCCTTATAAATCTGACTCGCCGTAAAGGGCCGTGGAGAAGGAACGGTAGTCCAGGGCTCCCGGGGTCGCGTTCGCACCTTTGTAGGGTGGCATTCGCAGAATGCAGTACTCAGCCTGGTCAGGTGGCAGTTCTCTCCTCAGCTCTTCGGCCATGATGTATGGCTGAAAAAAAAACAAACAAATTTAAATATACAATTTATTAATTTTTTTATATAAGAAGAAAATAAAAGACTTTATTTTAAGTAAAAAAATTAAATACAAAAAACGAAATAATTCTGACTTTATTCCGTGGCTCTTTTATATTATCCATAGTCAAAAAATTTTTTTTTTTAATTTTTAATCATTGTTTATAACTTTTAGTCGTTGGAATTACAAATTAACAACTATTAGGTATTTTCAACTATGACGTCACAAGAGCAGTTTGCATAGGCTCCAGTGATACGTCACCACGAGCCGATTGCATAGGCTCCAGTGAAAATGACGTCGTAGTTGAAAATACCTAATACCGAGCCTAATACAAATAAATGTAAAAGTTGATTTCCTAAAAATTTACCTTGTCACCAGCCAGAATACGGAAGCTGTCGATGACCTGTTCGGCAGTGTCGGTGTCTGTCGACTCGCGAGTCATGAAGTCTAGGAAGGCGTCGAACTGTACGTAGCCTGAGTTGTTGGGGTCTACGATGGCAAGAATACGCTGGAAGTCGATATCGCCTTGTCTGTCCTTGCCGATCGAGTAACCCAGTGATACCAGGCAGGACTTGAATTCTTCTGGGGCGAGTCGGCCCGTTCGGTTCTTGTCGAAGTGGTTGAAGCTGCTTCGGAACTCGCTCAGCTGTTCTTGCGTTATTCCCTGGAAAAAAATTTTCATCCGTAAGTTGTACACCCTTACTAATTATAATAATTTCTAATTCGTTTATGTCTTATTAAGTCAAACTAAGCGCTAATTTACGACTCTTTAGAATCTAATTCATCTAATACGCTCAAAGTAAGCAAGAGATGTTCAAGTGGTAAAAGAATAAAAACTAAAAATAAATGTTAAGTAAAGATTGAGTCATCGAAATTGTTCAACGTATTACGCGATAGCTTTTTACGAAAAAAAAAACTTTTTATAAAACTGCACACATATTTTTTTTTTCTTTTCGGCTCGTCCGAAACCATCTAAATGCCAGCTCGCTTCTAAAAATTACAAAATTCCCCCCAACATGCGTAAACACACGAGGCTCGGTTGCTGGCGGTGGTCCAAGATTTTTCCCACGTATTTGAAAAATTACCTTGGAGTCACGAGTTAGGATTTGGTTCTCGACCTCGTTGATATTGCGGTTGATGGAGGTAAGCAGCTGCTCCCAGCCGACGCGCAGAGTCTCCATGGTGTACTGGGTGTACCTGTTCTCGAAGATCATGCCCTCCTGGACCGCTTGGTGGATCTTTTCAAGCTCCTCGAGATGAGCCTTGTACGCGTACACCGCCTGCTCGTACTCCTTGAGCCGGTGCAGCTGGTCTTCGAGTGTTCCCTAGACACAAAAATAATTAATAATCGACTTAATAATGAATTATTTATAATGTTATTTGAATAAAATAAAATAATAAAATAATTTTTTTACGTCCGACATAAATATACAATGATTTAAATATTATGATCTTTACTTTAAACTTTAGTCTCTTAATTTCGAACAAATACACTCAGAGTACACTGTACAAAATACACTCTGGGTAAGTTTTGCATGCCAAGATTTTAATCTCTATAAATTTCTTAACGCAAGTGGTGCTTTGCACAATATACATAAAATAATTTACCTGTAGTCCAAGACCAATGGCGGTAACGGCGTCGAGCTGTCTTTCGATCCATGGTCCCACGGCATTTGCCTTTTCAGCAAACTGTCTACGGAGTAGTTCATTATCTATCCGAGAATAAGGTCATTAGAATTTTATTCAAGCATAGGTAAAATTTTTTATTTATTAATTTAAATAGTTACTTTGTTGTTTTCGTAATTCAGCAGCCAAAGTACCATCACGCTGCGGCACTAACTGTCTGACGTCGCTCCATTTCTTGGTAAGATCCTGAAAACCAAAAATAAAAGTGTAAGAAGCTTGAGAAACGCGAGTTCATAAAATACTGTTTTAAATGACAACAATCGGTGCAGAAATTAATAATTTTTGAAAATTAAAAATCAGTTTCGTACCAAAGCAGTGAGAGTAGTGTAGGGGTTCTCGAGACCTCCCGGGATCTGGAACTGCTTGACGATGCTCTCGACCTCGCGCACGAGACCGACGATCGAGTTGTACTCCTTGTCGGCTTCCCCTAGAGTGGCCTTGAATGCCGAGTGGGCGTCCATGAGACCCTGGATTTCCTCCATCGTGTGGACGATGAACATGTCCACGAGGTCCTCCCGCGTGCCATCGAGCCAGTTGTTGAATGGCTAGTGTAACAAAATAAAAATATTTAGTTATATTATCACTGAAACTAGATGGAAGTTGAATTAGCGATGACTTACAGCGGCGCGCTTGGCAAACTCCAGATGCAAGACGTCGATCTTCTCCAGAATACGCTCGGCCTCGTCGAGGGCGACGCGACGGCGCTGAGTCAGCGTACCCAAACGATCCCACTGGTCGCAGATTCTCTGGCACCTCGCGTTGACCGCGGCACTGTTGTGGTACTCCAGAGTACTGAAAAAATAAATGCCGTGAGCAAACTAAGAGTTGAAACAAGACAATTTTTTTGGGCCTACTGATCGTACGAAAATATAACATTAGATCAATTAAATATTAATAGGTTATTCTTATTTAGAAAATTTTGAAGGCAATGAATAAGAGAAATTTTCGAGAATTGGAACAGCTTGGTATTGTTACCGATTTACCCTGTTTACCAATTACAATTTCGTCATTATTTATTAACACGCATTTACAATTAAATAAGAAAAAAACAACTCACTTGAGTTCCTGGGCGATGGCGGCGATCTGTTCGACGCGGTCCTGGTGGGCGGCGAGGTCGGACTCAAAGGCCTCGTGCTTCTTCTTGAGGGCCTTGAGCTCGTTGAGCTTGCACTGGCGGAAGTGCTGGGACGTGAGCATCTCCTCCTTGCCGGAGGTCCAGTCCTCGTGGGCGTCGGCCTTGTGCTTGAACTTCTGGGCGAGATGCTCGAGCCTCTCGAGCCTCATCATCTCCGAGAGGAGCCAGTCTTCGAAGGCCTTCTCGGCGGTCTCGAGTCCCTTCCAGGCCTTGTTTATGTCTGATACGAGCTTTCCCTCGGTGGGCATGTAGGCCGGACGGTTGCTCAGCCGGAGCTTCGTCTGCAGGGTGTTGAAGTTAGTCTCGAGCTTAGCCTTCTGCTCGACCCTCGGGGGCTTGTGCTTGCGACGGTACGTCCTGTACTCCTCGAGCTTCTTCTGACAGCCGGCCAGCGAGTTGTCGGTCTGGCGGCTGTTCAGCCACGGCATCGTGCGACGGATCCACTCCAGGAGGTCCGAAGCCAGACGCTCGTACTCCTCCATGAGACGCTCGTTCTCCTGGTTCACTTTGAGTACCTTGCAGATTCTGTTGGCCGCCGTTTCAGCCTGATGTGGGTAAAATTTTTTAGTTTTGGGTTTTGAACTAGTTTTGAAGGAATTAAAAGCTTCCTGCTTGAAAGCTTTATGACCAAAGCTTGTAGGAGAAAACAATATGTAAATCCACTCAAATTTAGTCAAAGTGATTTTTTACTAGAATTCGAGTGGATTTGAGTCGATCTCGCTCTTACAGACTTAAGCGGTTGAAATGATAAAAAAAAAGTTAATTAATAAACAGGTATTTTGCAGACCTGCAGTAAGAATGTTCAATGATTTCGGAAAAACAAGTGTTAAGTATCTTGTTTGTACATTCTTAGCTTATCAATTTTGACAAACTTGTTAGTTTCAATCTTTAATCATAGTGTGAAAATAATTATTAAATCATTACCTACAACTCATTTAAAAATTTATTCTATTCTCAGAAAATCATTGAACATTCATAAATTTTATGTTAAGACTGTAAAACTCGTTATTCATCCGAAATAAACCATAAAAAAAAACAAATATATCTTTCGTGAAGCTTCTTTGACGAATGATTAACAAGTTTTACTGAAAAAAAACCACAGTACATAAAAGAGGAAATTAGCGTATTAAAAAAAGAGGGATTCAACACACCTTTTGAGCACCACTGAAACAGTGATAGTACGACGACACGTAAGTCATAACGGCTCGCTCGTCGGGCATAGCAGTATTATGCATGTCTAGAAAAAACACAGTCGAAAAAACTCAAACACATGCATTTGTTAGACCCCACGTCACTTTTCATGACACGGTACGATTGTTGAAGTATTTTATTGTTGTCTTGTTAAGTTTATTTCACAAAAAAAAAGTGATTAATGAAAAAAAAAAGATGGGCACAGAGGAGTTGGTTACTTGATCAGGACACAAGGATTCGTAGGTTCGGATGAGCAAAAACGCAAGCAGTTCACGCAGTTAGCCGCTGCTGACCTGCTGGGCGCCCTGGAAGGCATGGTAGTAACAGGACACATAGGTCATAATCGCCCTTTCATCCGGCTTGGGAGTGTTGATCAGATCTATATCGAATTAAAATTTGTGTGAATTTTATTTTTATTTTTAGGTGTATTTGTTTTTTTAGTGTTAAATGTGTATGATAACTTAACGTCTAAAGATTTGGTTAGCCCTTTCAGATCTGAATTTTCAAATATCGAAATCCAAAAAAGTAAAGAAAATTTAGAAAATTAATAAGTATTCTATAATTTTTAATGGTAAGTATTAATTTACTTGAGAATTTGTTGATTTATTGAACAAAATATTTAGTCTCGAGGGGTCGTAATTTCATGTTTTACAAGAATTTGTGTTCTCCAGACAAAAAATTTAGTTTTTATTTTTGATTTGACTTATGTAGTTTAATCTAAAAAATAAATGTATTCCAAATTCTTCTGTTAAATTTCTGTTTATAAGTTTCTGCACGTGGTTAGCCTAAACTGACCGAAAACTAGCAAAAAGCTATTATTCCAGATTAAAATAATAATTTTCTACCACAGTTGAAAGATACAAAAATATAATTTAAACATTTTACTCGATGAATAATTCTAAAAACACAATTTTTCAACCCGATACTTTAGGAAAAAAATCTTAAAGTTCCTGTCTAACTAGTAGAACCAAAACTGACAAAAAACAATATTTTTGATTCTAGCAAGAGCTTAATTCTTACATCAGGAAATAAAATTTTTAAGCAGTTTTTGACCAGTTCTATCTAGTAACTAGCCCAAACCCAAATCCATGATTGCCAAATAAAAACGTTAAAAATCCCATCTCATTATCAGTCTTGTCAGTATCAGTAAAAAATAAAAAAGCACAATGGAAGCTGACCATCAGGATCCAACATCCGGGGAATGTCAAGGTACTTCTCGGCGACGTCGAAGGCGGTGTTGAGGTTCTCCAGCGGATTGTCCTTGCTGAGCTTGTGGTAGTCGATGAGGTCGGGTCGGTGACGGTGGATGAGGGCGCAGAACGCCAGACCGTCCTTGAACGACAGGTGGAAGTTCTGGACGTTGACGTTCTTGTAAGGCGCCGTCTTGCGCTGGCACCAGAGCAGAAGACCCTCCTTGGCGGTCATCTCCTCGACCGAGATGTCCTGGATGGCGAACCGCAGGATGATCGTCCAAATCATACCCAGGGTCATTTTGAGATTGCCGTCGACGATTTCTGGGAGATAAAATGAAAAAATTATTTAGAGAAAGAGTTCAAGGAGATAGGTGGACGTGCGAGTGCTTTGGCGATTTTCTAAATTTAAACGAATCACCGCTCCCCAATTGCCCGCCACGCGTCTCTTTGATTTATCCTCGGTGTGATAAATGTAGTCTTTTAATTTTAATAATTTTTCGTGAGATGTGTCGTTTAATCTCAAGGGACAAACAATAAAACTTTGAAAATTTAAACGATAGTGAATGTTTATTTTTAGAGATGCAGAGAAAAATTTTTTTTTGAACAGTCGTGGTGGCATTGAAAATTTGAACTATTCAAACCATGGATCTGGTAGTAAAAAAAGTTTTGTTAAGTTTCGTATCTTGGTTTATAAAGCTCGATTATAATATTTTATAGAAATTTAGGCTCAAAACAGGTTTTAAAAATTTACTTTTCATGTTACAGTACTAGCATTACGTTTTTGTGTTACGTTTTCTAATAATTCAAAGTAACAAAATTTTTTGTAGATCTAAATTCTCTCGTAAACTCTGACATTTATGATAGTTAACATTTTTAAGAAAATAGAGTATTTCTAGTCTTGTGTTATCTCAAAAAGTTACCTTACATTTTTTTGAATGACGTAAAAACGTCGAGAAAAACGTACCAAAGGTAAAAAAGTTTTTAGTGTATTTAAAAAAAAGATGCAATCAAAAATATTATTACTTAAAATCTATATGCATCAAATGAGACATACTGACTCAAGATTTCAAATTGTAAATATTGTAAATAAAATATTTTTATTATTATTAAACTTATCTTATTTAGAAAATGTAATGTAACTAAAGTCAGTTTAGTTACAATAGTCAACGCTACAGTTCCTAATGTAGCATTCCAAATGTGAATCAATCTGTTTTCATAACTCCACTACTATTTCTTTAAAATTAACGAAAATGTTTTCTACAACTCATTACAATAACAAAACTTTATACCATTACCGATTTCTTAGTTAAATTTATGCTTTTAATTAAAACACCATATAATAAATTTACCTTCAGCACCGATGGAAACGAGCTTGACGCCCTTGCTGGCAATGTAGTCCAGGGCTTTGTTGACATTAGCGATCTTGTGGAACCTCATTTTTCCCCGGTCGGGCTTGGGTAGGGTCTCCCCCGATATGACCTCGAGGAGGAGCATGAGCTTCAGTCCGTTTCTGAAGTCCTCCTCGATCGACTCGATGTTCGTTCCGGCTTTTCGCAGGTGCGAGTTGCACCATGCTGTGAACGTCTGAAAAAAATAAAATAAATAGAATAAGTGAAACATTCGAAATGTGTAACTAATCTAGAAATTCTCTTGGCTTGGAGAATTTTCGGGTCAAGTTCGACTACCGCCCGCCCCGCGGACCGAATAAATCTAACCTACTTCGCGAGTCAACTTGTGTGTGTATATTTTCGGGGGAGAATTCAGTTTAATTGTTTCGAAGCCCGATGACGAGATTTTATTGCTTGCTTTTCTTAATCGGCACGATGGAACGCTCTGCAATTCGTGCGAGAGTAAAATTTTCTAAATCAGTGCTAGAGAAATATTGTTAACCAAGTTATCGGACTATTTGCTTCGACTGGGTGAGAATTGCTCGACTTTAAAATATTTATCGAAATTTTATTATTATTCCAAAACTTTATAGTAAACAGGTGAATAAAAAATGCATTTTTTAAATTTTAACGTAATTGGCTCGGTAATTGGGCTGATAATAGATTTGTGCTCCTTGTGACCACCTTTCAAACATTTCCAAGTAAAATTTTTTTGGTAATTTTTTTGACAAAATGATTGAACGAGTGATTGATTTGATTATTTCATGAAGGTAAAGTGGCTGTTAGATCTTGTGCTCAAAAATTTAGAATTTTAAAAGAAAACCAACCACAAGGTCGGAAATAACCATCGAGGTAACCCTTCAAAAATAGACTCGACACCTCAAAACAATGATTGAATTGTATTGTTCTTAAAATCACATTGAATACATTCTTAAAAAACTAAACGTAGTATTGATAGAAAAAAAAAATAAATAAAACTATTACCCTGGGATAAGTAAATTACGAGGTAAAGTTTTAACTCTCCATGTATTCTTCATATAATCAGAAGATCAAAATTTAGTGCACTTTTATGAATAATTCGTACATTTCATACCAATTAAAGTTGAAATCAAATATTGATTCCAAAAACTGATATTAAATTATCAACGAACCACTAAAATGATAAATTTCTTCTACATATAATAAAATGTGGTACTTCATACATCAGAAATCAACATTTATATTATTTACAGTCGTACTATTTTGTATTAATTTTTAAACTCTTCATTGTTCCTTTATTGAGTTTAAATATAAACAAGATTTTATAAAAAAAAAAAAAAAAATAGTTAGATACTTAACGTGCAACAAAGTACCCATGAAAATTTCTATAAATAGTCTATTGTATAAGTATACAGATACACATATACGATGTGTTAATTATATAATAAATTACCAATATATGAGTTTATTGGAAAATTTTATACCAATTTTCGCAAGAGTTTTTCAAATTTTTCTACTAATCTTATTTATGTTACAGAAGTAACTAATTTTTAACAAAGTATTTAAAAAGCAATAAAAAGTCTTTTTAAAAAAATACATAGTTTCCACCCGGCCATTAATTAGCACGCGAAAATTTCATCACAAAAAGCAGTCCGATATCATCTCGCAGCGGCGCTTGCATCATCATCCGAAAAGTCAATTTTCCCGCGTATCGCAACAGCGGATGGAAATCGTGCGATTAGAAAACGCCGCACATTAACTCCGCGCTCTGCGAAATTCGGCGAGGTAATTCCACAACGAAGCACAATGGGCGTTAAAAAAAGCCACCGCTGTTTATTGCCGGAGTTTATTAATTATTCTCAAGGTTCTCGCTCCTTTCTTCGTCCGGAAAAGTGGTTTATATTAACCTATTAACCTTCGAGCGAAATAATTAAGGATATTTTCTACGATTCTGATATGCATTCTCGGATAGAAATTTTTATATTAGAAGAAAACTCGGTCGTAAGCGTTGTTTATTTTTAAAGAGAGTTGCTTAATATTTTAGTATTCTTTTTTTTTTGGAGCTGTTGGTCAGTGATGAGCGGGTGTCAACTAAACGATCGGTTAAAATTATCTGTTGTGCAAATGCGTCTGCGCTCGAGAATAGACGGTTCGAGCCGTAAAGTGACGAGCAGCGGGTACGAATAAACTCATTAAAAACATATAAATCGTGCCTATAAACTTTGAATCTTAATGGCAATAATCATTTTTGAAACATACCACTCTACTAACTCAATCGTTTGTAAATTAATGACCATATGTTGCAGGAGCACTATTTTAGAATACATTTTGATCTCTAAAATAAAACAACTGATTTTTTATATTTTATTATATTTATTTAAACAATAATAATTTAGCAACTTTTAGCAATAGTACTTTAAATAACATGTAATTGCAAATAAATCATTCAAAAAAGCTTTGCTGTATCCCGTTTTTATCTAAAATTCAAAGTTTTCTTAGTTTTTAATTTAAACGTTACATCTAACATGAAATACAATACGAAAAGCCCAATAATTTTAGGATACATATATGATAGTTTTTATTTATGTGATGTAGCCAACATTATAAGCTACTCTATTATGATCGTTATTTTGAATAACATTATAGTTTTACATTACTAAAAATGAATCTAATTTAAATCTGTATTTATTTTATAACTTCATATTTTTTTTATAAAAAAAAAGAAAAATTTGAGTACTATATTTTGATTAAAAAGAAATCTTAGAAGAAATACTTTCCAATGATTTAATATAAATAATACCGAGAATAATACAGTGTATTAGCAATGATACTTGCTCAATATACTTTTTAGTTACAAATAAAGTTTTATGCATAAATTTTGAGCTCCTAGCCCATGGAAATTAAAATTGACAAAACATATAAACTAATCAAAATTGTTCAGTCAACAAATTGTTTCTTTAGCTCGATCAATTCAAGTTCCACTCCATACAGATTCAACCTTATTTTTCCAACATTTAATATCAAGAAAGCTACTCTTATTTTTTTTTGTCGCAGAAGCAGAAGGTAAGATCGAAGTAATTGGAGAAGCTTTCCCAGCAGCTCATAGAGCCGCGCGCGATTTTCTAGATCAAATTCCTCGAGGCCCGACCGGATAAACAAGACAATGACACTAAGCGCGGGTGAAAAATCCCAACGATTTTTCCTCGCGAAATTCATATGAGCAAACGACGGGCTGCCTAAGCCGGTGCCGGTGCTGCTTTGTGTATATTTTAGTAACCGACCCCGATCCCTCCTCGCTATATATATCTAGTGTCCTGGTTCTTCGAGACTCCGGCACTACTTCTTCTGCTTCTTCTTCTGACGACGACGACGACGCTCTTTTAATTTCGAGACGATCTTTTATTCATCGACGGGGGTGGCTTGCTTCGTATTGGTCTGGTACCCGTGGGGCTTTATGGGTTTTGATGTTCCCATAGAAATCTTTGAGAGCGGTCTCTTGAGGTTTGGTCTTTTGCATTGAAAAAATAATAATTTTCCGGAATTTTTTTTATATTGAAAAAATTATACTGTGCTTCTCGACAATGAAAAACAATTTTTTTTTTTGTTTATAAAATATTACAGAAAGACAGCTCTGACGATTGTTTCGTAAATTGATGATTTTCTGTACTCACTCTCATAGCAACATTTTAAAAATATTGTTCCAAAATATGATGTAAAATTAGCTGATTTAAAAACAATTTTCAAAAATAATATCAATTTTGATAATTTAGACTTTGAATAAATTGAAAAATATTGTAAAATTTTTTTTTACTTCAGATAAAAAAAAAAAATTTATATGATGCGGTTCTGCAGAAAAAATGCCAGAGTCAACATTTTGTAATATTTTAAAAGAAGAAGTCTCGGAAAAAATTGTTTTATAATTTACACCGATGTAAGGTTAACATAAACCAAAAGTTTCGAAATTTGCACTCATCGGTTGATTATTGAAATATTCGAATAATTTTTTTTGTACATGCTTGAGGCCAAACTAACTGAATGTATGTATGGATGTTGCGACTAAAATTTTAGTAGATAGTCAATTATGTATTAACATTTTGTTTAGTTATCAATTTTTTAAATTGAAAAAATTTTTGTCAAAAATTCTAGTTGTCATCAAATATTTAAAAAGTTCTAATCAGAATTGTTACCTATAAATACATTTTTGACCTTTGTTAATATTTTTTCACAATTTAAATTAATTTTTAGTAATAAAATCTACGAATCTAATGAACCTCTCAAATATTGTAATTTTCGGTTACGATATCAAAATTTAATATAAACAATTCAAATTTTGAATTTCGTGATCTAAACCAATGACAATGCTTTTAAATCGATAACTTTCGATCTAGGTTTATCTTTATAAAGAGGGATTTTGTTGGATTTATCGAGATTTACGGTCTGAAACTCTATGAAAAATGATTTATACAGAGCGATTGTCTAGGTTAAAAGTAATCTTGGTACTTCATGGTTTGCCAGGCGGACGCAGTCGGCTTTCTAAGATCAAAGGTGAAGTGCATGAACACCAACAAACAGGAAGGTCAAAACCATTATACAACCGACGCTGTAACGAGGATTTGTTTCTTTATTTTTTAAGTAATACACATGTGACAAATCAACATTCGAAAATGGTGTCTACAAATAAGCTCCTGACGAGGCTCCTGAGCCGTTTTGAAAGCTCCGGCCCGAGGGATGGGCGATTATGGCCGATTAATCGGTGAACCGATTAATTTTAATCGATTAATTGATTATTTCTATCGATTATTTTTGAGACCGATTAATCGATGCTGATTTTTTTTTTTAATCGTAATCGGTTTTTATATACTTTTATTCTAAAAATTCAAAAAATACGTATTTTGTAGAAATTTTTAAACTTTTTTTAGTTTTAAAAAATTTTGATTCTTTAATTGATCATGGACAAGTAATTCAAAAGAGAATTTGCAATAATAAAATTGATGAATAATTATTTTTAATAAAAAAATCTTTAAAAATTGTATTTTTTTTTTTTAATTGATCACACGCTCTATAATCAAGATAAGCAAAAATATTAAAGATTTACAGTACCTACATTTAAAATTTAATCTTATATTAATTTTTAAAAATTATTTTATAATAATCGATTTTTTTGATTACGATTAATATTTTAAAATTCATCGATTTAACAAAAATCGATTAAATTTTTTAATCGATGTTGAATAATCGTCGATTTTTTTAATAATCGCCCATCCCGGAGCCTCCGGGATATTTATAACACGTAAATACCCATTTTTCGTCAATTTTCCGGCTATTTTTTACCAAGCTTTGAGGTTTCTTGTAAAAAAAATAAAAAAAGTATTTAAGCTGAAAATAGAGTGTTATTAGTTACTTTATCGCTATTTTTTGCTATTATTTACTTAATTTAATCGACTCCTAAAAAATTAAAAACTTTTTTTGGCTTTCAAAGACAATTTAAAAATTTTTTTGAATTAAACGTTTTATGTTCAAATCAGGATTTGAATTTTTCTGTAGGTAATAAAATTATTTCTCTCAGGTATTGGTTCTTCAGTTTATGGCTAATTATTTATTGTAAAATACGATCATTCTTGCTTTAACTGGCCATTTAGAACTAGCCGTAATCTGGTCTCATTGCTACCAATCCGTTAGAAATTTCATAGTAAATTTTTAGTTAATTATTGATGCAATTAATAATTTGGCACGCAATGGCTAGTTTTCAAGTTTGCTCGAGAAAGGGGGTCCATTACGCCTTAATATAATTCGGAGAGAATTTTTCATCATAATAAAACCACCCGATAGTTGAGATCATAATTACAAGTTGGCAAATTTTTGGGGTTAATTAGCATTCATACAAAACCATTTCAATTAATGTTTTTTTTTTTTTTTTTTTTTTTTTTTTTTTTTTTTTTTTAAGAAACTGTGTATCTGGTGGTTGGCGCCAATTCCCCGCAAGTTTGAAAAAAGTTTTCCTGCTTTTTTTTAATCCATCCGTGAAAAATATTGAGTGAAACTTGATACCTCGGTCGGTAGAGGAGGAGGAGGAGGCGTCGGCTCGGCTAAAATTGGACCCAGCCACCCCGAGGAGTAGCAGTAGAGCCTAAGACCTGCAACGTCTGTTTCCTCTCTACGCGCGATGCTGCCCGCGGAGCGCGAAGACTCTACAATCTATTTGTAAAGACATCGGTTTATACGCTCCGCGGCCCGCACGCCTACAACTTGTGTATCTTAAACCAAAAAAAAAAAACTTTTACATCTATATTATTTTAATGTATTTTATTAATACCGACTATATCTGTATCTATGTATGTAAAAAATTAGGTGTTTGCGATTTTGGGGTACCAATATACTATCTCAAATGTTTGAAACTGATCAAATTCTGGCCAGAAAATTTATTTACTTTTACATGGGTTTATTTATTGAAGATGCATGTTATATAGTATATAATGTCCAGACTCAACATCCTGTGATAAATAAAATACCACCTGATAACACAAATAAAAAAAATGGAATATGTTAAAATAAAAAGATAATTCAAAAATAAACTCGAAACTTGAAACCAGAAATTACAGTTATTCTGACATAAAATTTTGTCACATATGATATCACTTTTATGAATGAAAACGTGACTAAAAGTTTTTGTAACAATCAACGAGACAATCAATTTAGTTTTTTCCAATATTACGAAATTTTAAAATACTTTATTTTACTTTCTTAAATATTTTACTTCATTCGAATTGAAAGAAAGTCTAAACCTTGCACTCTAATTGGTATATAAGAATTTATTAATTATTATTATTATTTTTTTTTTTTATAAAAATTTAATTGAGTATCTAATAATGAATTATTCTTAATAAATTTCATACAATTGATAGTAAAAAAAAAAGTTGATAACAAATAAACATTTATTATAAATAACGAGATAAATAATTTAGAAATTTTTTATAGTTTATTAAAAAAAATTTATTAAAGTTTTTAAAAACATGTTGAATAATCAAGAGAACGAAATATAATTTGCCCAAAAACAGCATTTAAAAATGATTTTTTATTTTATTCCCCCATTCTCTTGTATTATTCATAAAAATTAACATATTTTTTATGCAATAAAAATCATCAACATTCAGAGATCAAATCCATTATTTTCGTCAGAAGAAACCAAACTCCCAGTTTTTTTGAATCCAGCGGATCAATATCAGATTTTTCACCAACCTCCAACAGGCAAGTAGAAAAAAAAAAAAATTAAAAACAACTTTTATCCTTAAAACCACCCAATAAAAAATACAATTTTTTAAGCTTAAAAGGGTGAGAAACTAAACATTTACAAAAAAAAGGGCACGTGCCACCGCGCGTAGGCACGTATAAACCTCGTTTTAATGAAGAAAAAAACTCAGTCCGATGCGTGCTTTGAGAACAAAAAGTAACCCCGAACATCTGTCGCTGAACCGCGCTCCGCAAGATGGGCACAATACGAGTAAAAAATAAAGAATGCGCGTGTGTGTGTGTGTGTAATTGCCCATCAGGGTGATTATTAAGATTGAAGGGGTCGCTACTGATGCTGCTGATGCAGGCGTGTAAAGTTAATTTAGCTTCGAGGTATATTGAATTCTGTAAGTACCTACGTGTCATCGCGAGTGAAATGGCTTTCATCTATTGATTAATTAGTTTGTACTCTTTATTTTAGAAGAATTTTAGAAGCTTACTAGCCTAAATATCATAAAATATAATTTATACATTTTAAGTTGCACGTATCTTTTTACTTGGTACTATAGTTATAATAATTTCTATAAATTCACATTTTTATGATGTCTAGAATAATTATTCAAATTACAATTATATTTTATGTATTTTATAGAATAATAATTAATAATTTTATCGATATAATAAAATTAAGAATTGTTATTATTATTATTTTTTAATATTAATTAAATAAATTATTTTCTATCTATTTTTAAAAATATATTAACACATATTTATAATTATAAGAAGATGCTTAAGTAGAAAAAAGACTAGCCAACAATTTTCATGTCTGATAAAGTATAACTATTAATGATTATTTATTTATAAAATATTTTTCAAACATGCCATTATAATCAATTTTAAACTTTACTCTAAAGAATTTTCTACCTTATGAATAAAAAAATCAATCGAATCTTGAATGGAACCGACCAGTATTATCTTTAAGGCGGTTTAAATTTAGAAAAAAGTTTGTTATGAACTCTGGTGGATACTTTTTTACATCACCCGCCATCAATTCAGCGTATTTTTAGCACATTCAAAAAAAAAAAAAAAAAAAAAAAAAAAAGAAGAGTATCAGAGCTTCCAAGAGCTCGAAAAGAAAGGGTTCCTTAATTGACGCAAATTTATTCGCGAAAAGCTTCGTAAATCTCGCTCGCATCACACTCGTCTATTTTAAAAATCAATCCGTAAAGTTTAATTAAAAAGTAATCTCAACCCGAAAAAAAGAAGAAAATTTCGCGGGGAGACGAAGAAGAAGAAGAAGAGGCGATTAAGCGCTCGCTTTATTTAAACGATCGAGCGTGACGCACACGCGGACAGCGATATTACCATCATCATCTTCTTTTTATTCTTCTTCTTCTTCACGCGGGATGCGAAAATAATCGAGCGTCAGTTTTCAATTGACCGAGCTACTCGAGCCTCTTTTTTATACCGTTCACGTCATTGACGGCGAAAATCAGAACGTAACAGCTGTTGCGGCTTCCTTTTTTTACCCGAGCTTGAAGAGAATCTGATGAGGGTTGGGACTGATGGGAAAATGTAAAAAGTCATTTTGATTTTTGCGAGTCGAGATTGACCAGATGATTTTTTTTACAGCATTATTGAGGTAAAAATTTATCATTCCGTGCGTGAACAATAAATCGATGTTCAATGATGAACCTTGCGAGGGTCTTATATTTTTACTTCATCAACTACCATCTTTTGATATAGTAATAGCTTTAAACTTGACATAAAATGTTTCGAAATAGTAAAAAACTATTAAATTTTCTGGTGGGAGCTGTAAATTCAAGAAGGTATACGAACTGTTGCCAAATAAAGACTATTTTTGTATTTTTTGTACTTAGCAGAAGAGAATTCAAAATTTGAAAAGTATCTACAGAACTAAATGAACTAGATAATAACTAGTCAAAAATGCTCACAAAAATGTTAATTTTTTTAATTGACTGGTTTTTAAAGCTCTTAAAATCATCTTGAAGTTTACTATACTAACACGGTTTTTTTTCTGTTTTACTTATTTATCATAAAAATATTCAAAATTAGAAAAATGTATACAAAGGTTTAAAACGGGGTTTAAGTCAGAAAATCACTAGTAATAATAAGAAGAAATAATAATAGAGTGCATAAAGGATTCGGAGATTCAATGTCACTTTTAGTAAATATTGACGAGACAAGAAATATTGAGCCTTTTAAGACATCTTATAAATTTCAATAAGTTATAGTATAACCTAAAAATTCAAAAAGTAAAAATTACTAGCAAACAACAAAAGAATATACAAAGGTCAAAATTAGAATAGTATATTACTTAACTAGGCAGTATGAATGGGAAACGTCTCAGATCGCATGAAATTGTCGTCCGAGGCGTAGCCGAGTGTGACAAACATGTGATCTGAGACCTTCCCATTCAGGTGCCTAGTTGAGTATGCTATTTTTCCGCACGACGGCGCCGGGAAGCGCTACTGACTGTAGCGGCAGCGGCAGGGAAGTAGCGCTTCCCGGCCGGAGTGCGGAAAATAAGAATTAACCACCGAAAATTTTAATCGTACACACATATACACGGACAGAAAAAAAACAGGAATTTACTGTGTTAAGCTAACACGTAAATTTTCTGCGAGCGCCACACATAAAAATCGTATGTTAGCTTTACGCAGAAAAAATCTTAAGCGGCACTGTAGCGGAACCAATCAGGTGCGACCGGAGTGATTTTGATTGGCTCCAATACAGTGCGCTTAAGATTTTTTCTGCGTAAAGCTAACACACGATTTTTATGTGTGGCGCTCGCAGAAAATTTACGTGCTTTAGCAGCACACAAGTTTCTCGTGTCCTCCACAGTAAATTTCTGTATTTTTTCTGTCCGTGTAATGTTCAATAAAAGCGCTCCGCAGTTAGAAACTTAGAAATCTGTAATTTGAATGTTTGATAATTTTATAGAAAGTATCAAGTCATAAATAAAAATAACTTTTAACAATAAAAATGATACATCCGAAGCTTTAGTAACCTCAAAATTAGCCCATCCATAACCTGTAAACTGCCATAAGAACTATATCCCTCGTACTCAAAATACATCTTCTGGCAGCCAATCTCGTTAACACCTATAATTGAGCCTCTAAAACTCGTCAGACTTCAACATAAACAAATAATCCATCGACAGGGCAGAAAAAACCCTTTCCTCCCAATGCACCGCGGCGATAATAAAAGCGTCCGAAAACACGTAACGCACAAAGTGTCTCCCTCGTCACCTCGAAATTGCGCAATCGGGAACCGCGACTGGAGCCCGCCTTTTCTCCAAACATCAAAGGAACACAGTGGTCCAACACACGAGACGTACCTATTAATAGACACCCGGGGTTGGCTTCCGCCTTGAGACTTTTTTTTCAAAAATCGCAACACGAAAGCGATAAATCCCGCATCGCGAGGGTTATTTTAGGAACAGGTGTTTTTGGGAAGCAGG
The DNA here is from genome assembly GCA_038277355.1 of Encarsia formosa. Taxonomy (NCBI): domain Eukaryota; kingdom Metazoa; phylum Arthropoda; class Insecta; order Hymenoptera; family Aphelinidae; genus Encarsia; species Encarsia formosa. Next base: position 11,831,217 of record CM076184.1, on the reverse strand, counting down.
TGAGGCCGGAAGTTTGCTCGCACGAGCGACGATGGATTTGCGAATTGTTGATTTGGCGGACGATACCTACACGGGCGGGCACCTGCTTCCTTCAGCGTAGTTTTATGATTCGGGGGTCTTGATAAAGGTTCATTGCTTAATTTTTCCAGCTGAAAGTTCAATAGCGTTAGTACTTTGTTAATTTACTAAACTTGAATGAGAAATATTCGTAGATCTTGTTATTTGAGACTTCTAATAATTTTTAGTTTAATAAATTTTCAAAATTTATATTCAATGTTGTTAATAGACTAATCGCAAGCTTCAATAATGCTACGATGTTCTTTTGTTTTCAAATATCACGTCTAAACTTTTGTTTAAACCGTGGAATGCAAATAAATGCATTGCAAATAACATTTATTTGCGCTTCATGTAAAATATTTTTTTTTGCTAATATCAACATTGCCTCGAACATTGCAGTTATAAACAATTAAGGAATGCAAATAAACGTTTAGTGCAGCATTAGCATACACTCCGACTGATTCTCGGGACAACAATAAACATTTTTTTCCTCGCGATTACCCGGGCGGCGCATACCCAACTAACCTAAACCGCAAAACAAAAAGCTGAAAATAAAAAAAAAAAGTGCATAGAGCGCGTCTTTATCTAATCTTGCAGTTGTATTGCGAATAATAACGAGGCGAGCAATCGGCTCACGAAGTAAAACACTAATTTCGTTGTCTCTCGTAAACTTCCTGCCGGTTACGGTACGTTACACCCGAGCGTTTACAGATTTGTACTACTCCAGTGAGCGACCGATCCCTAAATGAATTCTAGTTTCGCACGATTTGCCATGAGAAAACCGTCGTGCTTTTCTCCTCGGCTATGAAGGCGGGGCTGTCTTACCTACCAACCCGTACTTATAAAACAAGCGATTTTTTTCTCCTCTTCTTCTCGGTCTGTTACTTAAGCTCCGATCAATTTGCTTATTGCTTGAATTTCTTTTTTAGAGGCAATCTTGGTATACCATTGTTGATACAATTAGATACGGTCGAAAACAAAATTTTTATGTACGAATGTTAAGCTCTTAATTCGTTTATGAAGAATAAAACTTTGATAACAGTTTAACTGAGACATTCAAAATTCTTTGAATTCAAAGAAAACTGATTAATTATACAATAGCTAAAATTTAATTAAAAAAAAAAAATCTGAGGCATGTTTTGAATACATTTTATAGATAAAGGATTCTCTCAATTAATTGTTTCATAGTTAAAAGGCTTAATTATTGTATAAAAATAATAATTATTAGTAATAAGATTTATTATTGAATAATAAAATTAAATTAAAGTTTTATTTAAACATAAATTTTAGCTGAAATTTAATAATTAATTACTACATAAAAAAATATAAGTTGTTGAGTTCGAAGGTCTTTGTCGGTAGAAAAGAGACAATGAAAGAGAGAGGAAACGTTGTATCTTTACTACCAGAGGGGAGGAGAAGCCATAACCAGAAACCGGAAACAGAACCACAACCCTACCCAAAACCAATAACCCAGAGTGTCAGCCCGACCAAGGCGGCGTCGGCGGATCCAGGTCGAGGCGCAGTTATGACTGGGTGGTGTACAACCCAGCCCGGCTGCAAGCAAACACACCACTGTGTATACGTATATACACGTACACGTGTCTGTCAATGCGCCCCGCGTGCGCCCGCGGTTTAACGACCTTTCTCTCTCTCGGTTGCCTGCCTGCTTGCTGCTGCTGTTGCAGCGACTTTCCGTTAATTTGCTCGTCGCCCCGCGCGCGCGGCCTGAAAGCCGGCTAACTGGATTTCGCTTATCGCGGTACCGATTATGAGACCCGCGGGACTGAGGCAGGCAAGGGGAGGGGAAATTTTCTTCCTTTCAATTGTGGGTGGGTGGCTGGGATCGGGATTTCAATTTTATCCTTGTTTCTTTCCTGCTTTGATTTGGAGCGATTTTTTTTTTTTTTTTTTTTTTGAAGACTTAGAATTTTTTTTTTAATCATCGTATTGAACACAAGGTTGAACTATAATACAAGAAAAAATTTTCTTCGATTATTCGTTTCTCGTAAAAATTTTTTAATTATTTTTTCAAGCTTGATTTCTGGGCTCTTTACTAATAATGTTGTACTGACTGATATCAAAATTTGATAATCAAATTTTTTTATTTTATTTAAAAAATTTTGTTTCCATTTCAGTTTACATTATATTTTTTATGCAATTCTAGGGATTTTCATTTTAGAATTTCAATAAATTTTCTAAAATTCAAGTTCCAAAATAGGATATATAATTAAAGTAAAATCAAGTGTGGATGCAATTGATACAATTTCAAAAGTCAAGCAAAAATAATTAATTTTAAAACCAAGAATGTTGGTTGCCGAAATTCTTGGAACATTTGTAACATTCACGATATTGCAACAAGTTATTTATGGCTTGTAAAAACATCAGAGAATTTGGAAGTGTGAAAATTACAAAGTTTTTCATTCATAATTGTAAGTGTTGATGACGAGGATGAAATTTATAAAAAAATTTCTGCAAATTTTGTTCTTGGAATTATAAAAATTATACATTGTCAAAAGAAAAATTTAATAATATTAAAAATAGAATGCACAGATGTAAACAATCAAATCATCTAGAATATTTAAGTTCATTGCAAGCTTAAAATTTATAAAATCATTCCGACTGATTCAAAAATGAAAAAACTTTAGAATTTTAATTAAAATTTTTAGGATTCCGAACAATTCTTATCAAGAAAACAAAAGTTGTGAATGTCAGTTGAATTCAATTGGAAATCATTTGTCTGACAATGAAGAGAATTTAAAGCAATTGCACTATTTTTCAAGCCATTATAAACCGAGTGAAAATAAAAATCCAGAAGAATTTCAATGTCAAAGATAAAAGTATAAATCACGCTATATATGGAATGGTACAATTCTAATTGCATTTTTATATCGCACCGGAGGCAGCTCACTGATGAATGATAATTAATCTCTTTCCGCACAAAGACATCGTAAAATCAATGAAAAACTTATAAGTACCAGTTGATCATCCACAATTCTGAGAAGTGAATCAAGCCTTATTTTTACCTTTCCCATTATACGTATAAAACAAAACTTCTTTTTAAAATAAAAATGAGAAAAAAAAAAAATTTGTTTTTTCTCGTTCTAATTCTGCATCAGCGGATAAAATTTTTAAAACATTGTGGCGATCGAGTGATGGAATTTTCCGTTCAGGCTCTATTTTGACGCAGGTACGATTCCTGCAGAGCCGAACGAAGGCTCCAACACCCGATGCCTTAATTATACCTGAAATACTTCAGTGTGATGATTCACTAAGTACTTCAGGGCCCTTTTGACCTGCGGTAACGAGCCGGCAGGCCAAGAACAACAGTCTAGTTTTGCTCTGCGAGCTGTTCGCATCGAGCTTGTTCAAATAAATTTTCTAGTCTAAAAATATTAAACTTCGAGTTATTATTTCACCAAAACCCGGCGCACCTAACCCCACAAATTGGTGACCCCGACGTGATTAGTGTTTTGTGTTTGTGGGCATATATTTGTGCGATTTTGTTGGTGAAAAATGGTGAACGAGGACGGAATTGTCAGCGTCAACGAATCCGGCTCTGGGACTACCCAAGTCACGGATGACGCAATCAAGGCTGCCGCAGCAGCTTTGGCTGCTGCAGCCGAAGGGAGTGTAAATGGCATCGGAATGAGCGCACCACCCTTTTGGCCTGAAAATCCGAGGGGGTGGTTCAGGAGGCTTGAAGCGAATTTCAAGTCGTCGCGTGTTACTTCGGAAGCTTCGAAGTTCACGTACCTGGTTGGCGCGCTTGACCAGAAGTACTCGAGCATGATGGACGATGTGCTCGACGACCCGGTGTATGACGGAAAATATACCGATGTGAAAAATAAAATAATTGAGAGGACATCGGATTCGACTGAGACACGGTTAGGCAAACTGCTCGAACCCGTGCAACTGGGCGACTACACTCCTGTGCAGATGCTGCGCAAGATGAAAACGTTGGCCAAAGATTTGCCAGTAACGGACGACTTACTCCGAAATTTCTGGCTAAAACGACTGCCAGTGGACACCCAACGGATCCTGGCGACAATAAAAGAGAAGTCGCTGGAGCAGCTTGCAGAAACAGCGGACTCGATCCATGTAATCGATGCAGCCCGTGGACCGAGGATAGCAGCAGTGGCACACGAACCCGCCAAGATAGCTGCAGTAAGCAAAAGTGATGGCAGCGAGCTGCAGGCGGTATTAAAGAAGTTAGACGAGGTGACTTCGCGTCTCAGTCGTCTTGAGAAACAGCAAAAGTACCGCGGCCGTTCACAATCGCGCGGCAGTTCGCGTGGGCGAAGTCCATCAGCTCCTCGAAACCCAGATCTCTGCTGGTACCACGAAAATTATGCCGAAAAGGCTACCAAGTGTCGTGATCCGTGCAAGTTTAAAAAAAACTAGTTGGGGCGTCTTTAATTGCGGCAATTAAAAACGACCCCAGTGTTCGCCGTTTGTATGTGAAAGACAATTACTCGAAAAAGACCTTTATGGTGGACACAGGTGCCGAGTTGTGTGTTTTTCCGCGAGTGTTGTTCCGTGGCCAACGCGAAAAATCAAAGTGCACGTTATTCGCGGCGAACGGTACGCCGATAAGTACATACGGTAGTGAACTTATAATGCTCGATTTTGGCCTACGACGGCAGTTCACCTGGCGATTTATTATCGCAGACGTTGAACAACCGATTATTGGCTATGATTTTCTCGCCCACTACGGATTACTTGTTGATCCACGCAATAATCGACTGATCGACAACGCGACCGAACTATGTGCTGCAGGACATGCCGTTGGTGACGACTTCCCGACAGTACGCGCAATCCACGGCGACTCACCTTACCATCGACTGCTAGCTGAGTTCCCGGACATCGTTCGCCCTGTAGCTGAGATTGGCCACGATGTAAAACACAACGTAAGGCACTACATCGAAACTACACCCGGACCACCAGTGTTCAGCCGTCCTCGTCGCTTAACCGAAGATCGGCTGAAAATCGTAAAAGCCGAATTTGAAGAAATGGAGCGACTCGGAATAGTGCGACGCGTAAAAAACAGCCAGTGGGCCTCCCCGATACACGTTGTCTTCAAGAAAGATAACGGGATACGCCCGGTCGGAGACTACAGGCACGTTAATAAACGCACTAAACCGAACCGATATCCAATGCGTCACATCGAAGATTTCACGCATAACCTCAGCGGAAAACGTGTTTTCTCGAAGATCGATTTAGTCCGAGCTTATCATCAAATCCCCGTCGCCGAGGAGGATATTCACAAGACAACAGTGACTACGCCGTTCGGACTCTTCGAGTTTTTGCGCACTCCGTTTGGTTTACGGGGCGCGGGTCAAACCTTTCAGGCATTCAGCGATGAAATAACTGAAGGTCTTGACTTTGTATTCCCTTATACGGATGATTATCTAGTCGCGAGTGAAAACGCGGAGCAACATTTGCAACATTTAAGGCTCCTGTTCGAAAGATTGAGCAAATACGGTGTGGTGATAAATCCCGCGAAGTGTGTGTTTGGTCAACCGGAAGTGGAGTACCTTGGCTACAAGGTCAACGCCGAGGGAATACGCCCGCTCGAGGAGCGTGTAGAGGCGATCAAAAAGATCCCCCTTCCGGCGACCGCGAAAGACCTGCGCAGTTTCAACGGTGCGATAAATTTTTATCGCAGATTCATCCCTCGTGCCGCTCATCTGCAACAACCGCTCAACGATCTTTTGAAAGGTAAAAAGAAGGGCAGCACGCCTATCGAGTGGACTGACGAAGACAAAAATGCATTCGAGGAAATAAAGAACGCACTCTCGAGCGCCACGCTGCTGGTTCACCCTGTCCCGGGCGCGTTACTTTCAATCACCGTCGATGCTTCGGATTTCGCTGTTGGTGGAACGTTGCAACAGTTTGTCAACAAAATTTGGCAACCATTGGCATTCTTCAACAAGGCGCTAAATCCAGCACAGCGTAAGTACAGTGCATACGATCGCGAATTGTACGGTGCATACGCAGCAGTAAAAAAGTTCAGGTGGGCCGTCGAGGGCAGATATTTTATTATCTTCACCGATCATGCCGCTTTAACTTACGCATTCGAGCAAGGCCTGGACAAAAGCACACCACGAGCAACCCGACACCTGGATTATATCGGACAATTTACGACCGATATTAGGCACATTGCAGGCAAAGACAATGTCGTCGCCGACCTCCTGTCGAGAATCGGTGAGGTAAGTTTAGCAGTAAACACCGAAGAAATTGCAGCTGCACAGTCTAATGATGAAGAATTAGTGCAGATGCTGAATAACAACGACCACTCCCTGCAATTGAAGATGGTTCGATTGCCCGAGACGCAATTAGGCATCTATTGTGATGTTTCGACGAAAAACATCCGACCTTTTGTGCCAAAATCTCTTCGACGGAGAGTATTCAATAATCTTCATAATTTATCTCATCCAGGTGTACGAGCTACTCAGAAACTCATTACGCAAAGGTTCATTTGGCCGTCCATTGTGAAAGATTGTAAATCTTGGGCCAGAACTTGTTTACCGTGTCAGCGAGCAAAGACTTCAAGGCACGTACACTCTCCTCTTGGTGAATTTGAAGGTGTCAGCGAAAGATTTCTTCACGTTCACTGCGACTTGGTCGGACCGCTGGAACCGTCACGAGATTTCCGGTACATCCTGACCTGCATCGACCGATACACAAGATGGATTGAGGCCACACCACTGGTCGACATGACTGCTGAGACTGTGGCGAGAGCACTCTTGGACTGGATCTCGCGATTTGGTGTTCCACTCAAGGTCACGACGGACCAAGGACGCCAGTTCGAATCGGACCTGTTCAACGAGCTCAGAAAACTTCTTGGCATCACTCATCTCCGTACAACATCTTTTCACGCTCAAGCAAATGGTATGGTTGAGCGAGTTCATCGGCAATTAAAAGCATCAATAAAATGCCACGAGACAGTATCTTGGAGCGACGTACTTCCTATCGTACTGTTGGGCATGCGAACTGCTTTTAAAGAAGATCTGAAGTCAACACCTGCTGAACTCACGTACGGAGAATCAATTCGCTTGCCTGGAGAATTTTTCGCACCAAGTGCAACGCAAATTCACACAGATTTCGTGGCAAGACTTCGCAAAACCATCGAGAATTTAAAGCCTGTGGCAGCGACTCGCCACGGTACAACAAAGCCATTCGTTTTCAAAGATTTGGCAACATGTTCGCATGTGTTTTTACGAAACGACACTGTAAAAAGACCGCTGCAAAACCCGTATGACGGCCCTTTCGAAGTAATCGAAAGAAACGACAAAACTTTCGTTATTTTGAAAAGTGGCAAGAATACAAGAGTCACGATCGATAGACTCAAGCCTGCTTTTGTATTAAACGACACCGATGAGCAACTATCACAGGCAAACAACAATAACAACAACGAAAACAGCAGCGAGGACAACTGTCCACCAGTTAGCACTACTCCAAACAACGATGAAAATGACAACGCACGCGAGCTGACCGGCACAGCTGAAGAATCGCGGTTCAAAACGCGATCTGGCAGGCGAGTACGCTTTGCCGATCGTCTTCAGGCTGGTTTTTCATAGTGTAGTGCAGTGTTGTGATTTTTTTTTAAATAAAAGTTTCAGTGACATATTGAATGCAAAATTGTATTTTGTGAAATTGTATGTTTTGAAACAACGAATGAATCGACTACCGAATATCTTCGATAAAATGTGTATGATTATTTTTTTACAAATTTTCTTTCTCAAATTTTCTTAAGCAAACGACCGAATGTCATTGAAAAATTTTTTTAATATGTAATTTGTTATAATTAATATCAATTAAATTATCATGTACTATTTTTTTTAATACTCCAATTTGTAATTATGTCATATAATTTTTTTACTTTAACGTTATCACTGGTAAGGGAGTATGTGGCGATCGAGTGATGGAATTTTCCGTTCAGGCTCTATTTTGACGCAGGTACGATTCCTGCAGAGCCGAACGAAGGCTCCAACACCCGATGCCTTAATTATACCTGAAATACTTCAGTGTGATGATTCACTAAGTACTTCAGGGCCCTTTTGACCTGCGGTAACGAGCCGGCAGGCCAAGAACAACAGTCTAGTTTTGCTCTGCGAGCTGTTCGCATCGAGCTTGTTCAAATAAATTTTCTAGTCTAAAAATATTAAACTTCGAGTTATTATTTCACCAAAACCCGGCGCACCTAACCCCACAACATATATATTGTCTTTCTTTTACGAAAAAAAAAGTGCCTCGTGTCTGCAGAAAAGTTAGTTCAAGGCGAGATAGTTTTCACTCCACCATACACGAAAAAAAAAAAAAAAAATTTCAGCGAAGAAGAATATTTCACAAGCCCCCGGCGTTGTCCCTGAAAAATCTTCAAAAACCTAAAAATAAATTTTCAAAAAACACGTACCAACAGGTGTCGACCGACTGTACTAGAAATAGTCCGGGTAAAGAAGCAAAAAAAAAAAAAAAATTCTTATCGGTCTCGGATTTTTTTTTTTTTTTTTCGCTCGGCCATTTGTTTACCCGCAAAATACAGGCGAGAGAGGAAAGGAAAGAGAGAAAAAAAAAGAAGGAAAGAGAAGAGTTGTAAAGAGAGACGGGCCGAGGGCAAGTCGCTGGGTGTATTTTTGCCGCGACGGCGCTTTTAGAGCTCGGCTGCTATGACGCAACGCTAGAATGGGAAGCCGACAAATCGACTCGCTCGACGACGCCTTCCGAGCTTTTTTTCTTCTTATGCTTGATTTTTTAAGAGAAAAAAAAAAATTATTATTGACTTTTTTAAAGCGCGAATTGATAATGAAAGAATTTTAATCCTGGGATTGGAAATGTAAAATTAGAGCAGTAAAAACATTTTTTGAGTAATCCTGAAAAAATGTTGAAAATTTACAGAGAAAAAGAATTATTTGAGCTTAAAATTATAGAGGAGTTTTGAAAATCTTCAGAAATGAAAGGCTATAAAAATCTTAAAAGTTTTAAATATACAAAAAATCAAAAATATTTGATCAAATAATAACGATAAGCTTTAATCATAAACAAACAACCTCAATTCTTAGAATTGGGAAAAAAATTTCTACTCTGGTAGGATAAGTCACAACAAATTATAGAAACTTTTAGGTTTGATCGATTAGAAAAAATTTGTTTACTGTTTACTCGAAAAAAGTTTTTTTTTTTAACAGTTAAAATCGTGGTAAAAAGCTCCTAATTTAAGTTTTCTTAAATATCTTACTCTCCAGAAATTTTAGGAAAACTTCTTCAATTGATAACAGTTTTTAAATCATCAATCATTGTCAAAATTCTTATTCTCTATAAAATATCTTACTCTCTAGAAATTTTCGAAAAACTTCAATTGATAACAATTTTTAAATCATCAATCATCGTCAAAATTCTTAGAATTGTAAGTAAAAAGCAAAGATTTCTATAATTGAAATTTTATTAAATAAAAGAATGGGAAAAATCTTAAACCTCGAGAATTCAAATAAAAATTCGGAAGCGAAAATTTTTCCAAAAATTCAAAATAACCCAGACTAAAATTACCATAAAAAAAGAACCGATAAACTCGTATTATTTCATTTGAAAAAAAAAAATCTTATTATAGAGCCGTTTAAAAACGCACGGAATGCTTTTTTGCTTGCAACGTCGTCTTCATTCAAGGTTGCTGATAAGAAAACCGAAATCATTCATCCGTAACTCCTCCGAGTCCAAAAATCAAATTCCCCGCTCTCTCTAGAGCAAACATTCCAATGTGCAAAATATTTGCTGCCAACGAAAAAAAAAAAAAATAATAATAATTTCTCTGGCACAGAAGTAACATTACATAAAACGTTTCAATGTTACAAGCCGGGAAAGCACCTCCGGCTCGCAGTGATTCACCCGCGGTTATATCTTTAATTCATCCGCCACCCAAGAATAAAACACTTACGCGGTTCCAAAATAACTTTTATAACGGCAAATTTAGCGCGATGTAAATTAACGCTGTTTCGCGCCGCGCCGGGGCAAGGATCGGCAGGCAACCATTGGCCAGCCAGCAAGCAGCTAGCTTGCATCTCAATTACCGCATGATTCGGAAATTGTGAATCATCCGGTAATTCCCTACCCCGGCTTTCGAAATAATTCACACGCGTAATGTTTATTAATCCTAAATCACCCGGACTACTTTCTAGAGTATTTGAAATTTCGAATGATTAACTGTACGCTTTAAAGGAAGACAACAAAGTTGTCAAGCTTAGAGACATTTTATCTGTTGCTCGTAAAACAGTGCACAGACAAAAAGGATGTCCTAGATTTTAATTAAAATGCGATTCGTTAGAAATAAATTTTCTTATGGAAATAATTCATATTCATAAATTCTTAAAATCGAAGTCGAAACTATAAAATTACCAAGTTTTCAAAATCGTTCCAGAATTAAATCAAAAGATAGTTTACTTTTAAAAACATAAATTTCTTAAAACCGTAATAGCTAACAGTATATTATTATAGTCTTAATTCATGAATATTGAATAAACACACAAAAATTCTGAGAATTCGTAGCAAATTTTTACTTTTATAAGTACTAATAAAATTCTTGATAAAATTTTAGGAATTTTCTAATTAAAACAAAGAATAATCTCATTTATTCTTTCATTCACTAATAATATAAGTACTAATTAGAGGTAAGTACGCCAAGCAAAGTTTTTGTTTAAACTGTTTTTCCATAGATTAAAAAATTTTGTTCATAATTTTAAATTACACTTTTGCGAAGAATTTTTAGCTTTGCATTTTGAAACTCTCCAATCGTAGTCCAAAAATGCAATGTTGACTTTAAATGAAAGATAATGATAGAAAAATTTATTCAAAATTTTTTTTTTCTATATAATAATTTCTATATAATAATTTTTTTCTATATAATAAATTGTGAGAAAGATAGAAATTTTAACGCTTGAACCGCAAAGATTATAATGATTTTTGAACCCAACACAACTACTGGGAATGAAACGTCAAAAGCTGGGGTCAAATCAAATGACTTTTTCGGAAATTTTTTTAATTTATTAAAAACGAATAACTCAAAGAAGACTACATATTTGAAGCGAAATCGCATAAATTAAGTTGTAACTTCTCGTCTTGTCGATTGACAAAGTAAAGTTTTTTTAGTCTAACCGGGTTAATTTGAGTGATTTTAAATTCGAAATCGTCCGTTAAACGCTCGCTCTGTTAGTATATAAAGTCACACCTGCGGGGTTTTTCTGGGCCGCGCGGAGTGGTCTTAGAACACGGCCTACTTGAATAAATTCAATAATTCTGCATATCATTTGATATGCGGATGAGTTTACAAAACTCGTTTGGCGATCAATCATTGCACCGACACTCTCCAACTTTGAATAGGCTCGATTAAAATGACGTTAAGGAGCTGCAATTACACCGAGCACCTGGCATGGCTGACCGTAAATCATCCAACTTTAAGAACAAGAGAGATTTTTTTTAAATTACAACTTTTTCAAAGAAATGCTAGTTACCCTTGATTTTTTTTTTTTTTTTTTAACGTTTTAGTAAGCCTTTACCCACCTAGTTCGGTGAACGATATCGAGTGTAAAGTCAGAAAACCTAATTTTTAAACATTTAAAGACTTTATTCTGTTACATTATGAGATAATATCCAGAAGATTTTTTTTAAGCATTTTAAAAGTATTAGTTTTTGCTCGAGTTTTTGTTAAAAATTAAATACTAAAAATGTTTTAAAATTACGACTACTTAACAATAGAGAAAAAATCTATATAAATTACCGATATTCCAGAGTTTAGAATTTTTTTTTACATTTAATTTCAATATCTTCAATATATTAAGTTTACCTATAAAGTAAAACAGAATTATTTAAATAATTAGTAATTTAATTTGATTAAATTTTAAGCGTTGGAATTTGTGCGTAATGAATGAAACTATTCACGACAAAAAATTAAACTTATCTTAGAGAGTAAAAAATTATCTTCTCAAAGAACTTTCCTGCGACATGAAAAGAATTTTTTTAATTTTTCAAACGTCAAAAAATAGCAACATCATCCTTCAAAAATACAGCATCCTACTTTCCACTCTTAAAAAAACGGTTTCAAAGCAATTACATGGTGTCTAAAAAAAATGAAAAACGAGACTCTAAGTATAGGTGAAAATTGACCAATTTTGAGATCGTGTTCCCAATGATCAAAATTTTATCAAAAACCATCAACAAGAGCTTTAAAACTTCATAAAAATCTCTTGCCAAAGGCATAGATATCGCAGGGATGACAGGTCGTTGACAACCTTTCAAATGAATCACCTGCTGATGCAGGGGGTCGGGCCGAAAAATCCCGGCGCCAAGCTTTTTTAATCGAGCGTCGTCTGGGAAAAATTTTAAAACGTTCTTGTGTGTACAGTGCAGTTACACAACCGCGAGTCGGGCAATTTAGACTCGACGCCCAAAAACCGACGTATAGCGGAATGCGACGAGATCGGAAGTAAGCTTGAAATACCCAGCGGAATTGGAAGGGTAATTTGTTTTTGTTGGAATATTTTCGCGCTGATTGGTTTAGCGCGATCTGATGATTTATCGAGCAGGAAACAAGAGATAATTAAGGAACTTTATGAATTTGGGAAACCGACTTAGGTGGCAAAAATATGTAATTTTTATGCGAAAATAGGAAGTAATAACCCAGGTAAATACGAATACAAACAAAGTTTGTGAAATTGAAGTAGGTAATTAAGATAATTTAAAATTGTTTTAAACTTGTAAAATTACATAAAATTTATCAAATTTATTGAAACTTTGTTAAAATTACTTGATTGTAAATAAAACTCTTGACAATGTTTAGAAAATTTTGTGAAGTTAAAGTTGTTGAGAATGATTTAAAGCAAGCTAGAAACTCAAGATTACGAGATAAAATTTTACAAAATTTGGCAAAAACAGTACATAGTTTAGCCTTGCGTAAGGTTCATCAATTTTCAAAATCTAAAATTTTGTCTAATTTTCGCTGAAAATAGGCAAGAATTTAATTTACTTCTAATTTATAGGCTTTCATTTCTTCGATCAAATTGTAATGAGGCAGAAACTAAACTAAAAAAATTAACAAAAACTATCTGAAGTTAATTTAACATTGGTAAAATAATGTTCTTAAACAATATATATTTTTATTTAACACTCGATTTAACGACAGTTTTGAAAATTATTAAAAATCTATGTAATATTTTGCTTTAATTCTTCTTTATAAGATTTAATATTAAGCTATATGTTTCAACTTTATTCAGATAGCTTTGTACAACGTAATATAATCCCTAATCGAATGGAATAATTTGTTTTCCAGATTTTATTATTTGAGAATATTTCCTCGAATATTTCTAAATTATGGACATAATATCCCATCAACTTGGTCTCAAATGATTTAACTTATTTTCAATTCTACAAAAGAAACTATTAAACTTCAACTCTGTAACTAAATTCGACTTGATAGCAGTACAAAAAAAAATTTGCTGTATTATTTTCAACAGTTTTTTACTAAGATCTAAAATTGTTTCTAAACCTTGTAAAGAAAATTTTTGTCTCAAGTTCAGGACAATTAAACTTTTTGCTTTCGATCGAGTTTTTTTCTAAAGTAAATTAATGGAAGACGATTAGTTCAAACTTGGCAATGAGAGGACTCGGCGACACCCAAAACTATGGCGTGGTGCAATTAGCGGAGGCAACAGCTACCGACTCCCCAATAACTGATTTACGATCTCAATGTGCTCGTGTGCCCCCGAGGAAGAAGAAGATCGAAATTACTCTCGACCTCAACCCAGCCCTTGAAACTTGAATGGAATAATGATCAACACCATGGCTTGTTCCGAGGCTTGTTTCGTTTGCATTTTTTTTTATCATCGCAGAGTGATTTTGCGTAAAGATACGGGTAATCTTATCGCTGGGTGCAGGCTACTGATACTCCATGGATCAATAACATTTAAGAGTAGATAATCATTGACAGGAAAAGTTTTTAAATATAGTTCTATTCATAAGTGAGTCTTAAACATTTTTCAAGTCTAAATTGTTGTAATCAGTCAGTTTAGTTAGATTTTACTTTTTAGAAAAGAGAAAATGTAGACTTACTTATGATAAATCATTTAAAACAGATGATGAAGCTTTATTTCACGCTTTTCTGGGTCTGAAGGTGTAGAAGTACTTGGAAAAATCTGTTTAATCTCGTTTGACTGGCATAACTTAATTTAGAGAACGAAACAATTCACCTAAATACCTGCTAAACTTCAATTGATTTCAGTGAATTTAGCAACAACCAATTTTATCCATTTTATTTTATAAATAGCTTCAAATTACTCGTCAAATTATTTGTTCAATTGAAAAACTGTTAATAAACCTAATTATTTACCCATAAACGTAATAAAATTAAAAGTATTTTACTCGATTTAATGCTTAAGTACCAATTCACTATATTTCTTAAAAAATAAATTAATTTTGACAAATGATGATTTATGCTCGATTAAATTTCGAAAACGATGTTTTGTAAGTTTATGGTTTACGACAGCCCTTTAAACCTCAATTGGAACCTAAAATTAGTATATCTTTATTTTTTATTTTATTTTTTTTATTCAAAAGTAGTTAAATTTTTACTTAATACGGATGGTTTACACTAAAAAATTTGTTCATAAAATATAAAGAAAAGTTTTTGATAAACCTTTGTACGTTACTTAAAAATCTAAAATTTACTATTCTTATTTTAAGTTAATATTTTATATTTAAAAGATATCAAATTTTCGCACGCATATTTGAAATTGCATAAAACATAAATTGTTCTTAAATTTAATATTTAAAAAAAAAACCTTAAATTTATTCATTACTTCTCCATCCTCGATAATCAAACACTCGAAAATTCGAAAAATAGTTTAGTTTTCCCCAAGTTTATAAGAAGAAAAAAAAATTGTTTACAAATTAATAACAATATAAAATTAAAAAAAAAGGTTCATGAAAATAGGCTCGAGTAAAGTAGCAACTCGCTCGGCTAGGCTCTGATCGCTCGAGTAGCTGAGTTTGGGTCACCCGAATCCAATCTGAGATTTGGCTCGGTCCGCCAGCCAGCAGCTTCTCTAAAGGTTAACGGCTCCGTGTCGCCAGCTTCGCCGCGAAAAATCTCGCGATCGACTGCCTGCACCACCAGAGTCGGAGGCGATCACCTTGACTCGGATTATCTAATCTTACTGGGCGATCATCATCCTATTATTCGGAGCGTAACGCGTTGCGTGCGCGCTGTGCACTTTCTTTCTTCGCTCCTCCTTGTGTACCTGCTCTGCACTTTTTTACTTTAGACGCGCTGGCGAGCGTGAAATCTTTTTTTAATTAATTGCGCGTTACGTAAACCACCGAGGGGAGATTTTTTAAATAATAATTAATTAGGTGGGAAGTGCGTTATACAAATTTATGAGTATGAAAATTCTATGGGCGGGAAAAATTTTATAATGCTGAAAATTAAACTGGAAAGAAAGGATATTGTTTTTATTTGTTTCAAAATAAGCTCGAAAATCATGAGAGTTGATACAAACTGAGTACGTATAAAATCAAATATTGCTTAATATTAAAAAAAAAAATGATATTGTATTTCAAAAAGTTTTTAGGTTTAATTTTAAAAATTTGTCAACTATAGTATACAGTAGTGCTCAAAAGTTTAGGCCACCCCCAAATGTTATCTATTTATTATGTGATTCTTGAATTTGTAAGTGACCGCAAGCATCCAAAACTTTAATTAAGTCATCTCTAATAGTTTTTTTCAATCAATATACTCAATTACTCAAGGGAAAAACATTTACAATATACAAATGTAGTTTATAAATTTATTCTTACCCATATTTTAGTTTGAAATGTTATTTAAAAAAAAAAATTTTTTTTTTTAAACCATTTAATTCAAATGATATTTGTTATGTCTAAATTGGATAGTCTTATCAAAGTGTTTTTTTTTTTATTCGTTCAAACAAAATTATTCAAAAAACAAAGTAATTTTCTTAAATTTTAAAAGTGTTAAAAATTCTGAAAAATTGTAAATACATAAAAAATGAGTTTTTATTTAATTTTGACCCTGAAAATAAAAAAAAAGATGCATTCAATGGTAAAATAGGGTTGAATAATGAAAAATCGGTGATTTTTCGAAGATAAAAAAAATACGTTTTTTGGCTGTGGTTTGAACAATTTTATATATAACAACTTGAAAATGTTTTTCTTCAAACTTGATCATAAAAGAAAAATAGGGGGGGGGGGGAATTATAAGCCTGAAAGTTAATAAAAATTTTTTACAGTCTATCAAAAATCATAAAATGACTTAAAATAGCAGTTTTTAAAAAAATAACATTTCAAACTAAAATATGGGTAAGAATAAATTTATAAATTACATTTGTATATTGTAAATGTTTTTCCCTTGAGTAATTGAGTATATTGATTGAAAAAAACTGTTAGAGATGACTTAATTAAAGTTTTGGATGGTTGCGGTCACTTACAAACTCAAAAATCACATAATAAATAGATAACATTTCGGGGTGGCCTAAACTTTTGAGCACTACTGTACATATGGTAAGTTTCATGAGTACATACAAAATTTTATAGCCCAAGACATAAAATTAACCAACAGTAATTCTACCGGAGGAGTTTTAAAAAGTAAAAAGGATGATTATTCTCGAAAATTAAAAAAAAATTGGCTTTAATATCTGTGAGCTCGTTTACAAGCTTCCGCACATGAAAATTTGGTGTTCAAAGTAATGTTAGTGAAGATGAGTAGTACACATACATTGAAAAAGAAAAATGGGTAAAAATTCATCAATCATAAAAATTTTACTAAGAGGTTCGAAAAAAATGATGAATTTTGAAAATTTAAAAGCTAGTTTGACTAAATTTTTAATAAACTTGAATACATATGGAAAAATATACAAGTACACATAAAAACACAACAACGTTATCGTAGTTAAAATTTCATTAAAATTTTTCGGACAATTATCAGGTATGATAAATTGAATGCATAATTTTGGTATAATTAGTTTGACTTAGTAAGTCTGTAAAAACTTAAATGGACTTGAAATTTTACAGAACGTAAGGATTTTTTATTTTAAGTCTTAAAAAACTTAAAAGATAGTTGTTTATGTTGACTCGAGCTCAGTCATCAACTCAAAAAAATTTTCACTATGAGTTTTTAGTAAACTTGGGTACACAATTTACACTTAGAAATCTTTATAATTAATAAAGTATAATTGAGAGTATGATATTAAATCAGATATTGAGCATTAAAAATTCAAAACCTTGTTTGATTAGGTAGTTTATACCAATAAATTTGAATGCACATGGAAATTTAATGATTACTCGTGAAAAATCAAAACCAAATGCACAAAAAGGGGAAAAACAGGTTCTTTCGTAAATAGAATTATTTTTTTAAAAATGGTTGTTTATGAAAAGGTAGAAACTAGTTTGACTTTTGACGGTAGCAAACATTATACACGTGAAAAACTTCAAAAATAAATTATATACCGCAATAAAAACTAAAACAGGTTTTTTGAGTTCCTTATCAGAGATTTAGTTTAAAAAATGTAGTAAATAAATTTATAAAAAAAATTAAAAACTAGTTTGTCTGTAAATAATCCGAGAAATGCACTTTTAAAGTTGTTTTTTATGAAATTTTTTTTAACATTTATCAAAATTTCAGGCTTAAATAATACTTCTTAGGCCCTTCCAGTACAACTCAATTGATTCAATGAAAAGCTCTAAAACTCATTCGCCTTCTACAGTATTTCGGTGGTTCTCTCAAGTTTAATAATAATTTTCACGCTTATGAGGAAAACTGCGTGCGTGGTGGTCAGTCATCAATTTAATACCGAGAGTTTATTTCTGAATAACTTGCATGACCTAGATTGCACCACCCAAAAGTATGCTTTTTTTCCAAACCGCATGTACGTATGTAAGAGCAGTAAAACCCGCGAGCCGCTCCCGACTTCCGGATGACTAACAGCGGTTCCGGATGTTGCTGTTTAAACGCGCTGGAGCATCGAATTAATTCGATTAGGCGCGTAATCAAGATCGCAACGCCGACGGTGAAAAGTGAATTTTATTCAATTGGTTTTTCAAGAACTGACGCTACCGATGTTTGATAACTTCGCTTTGATGATTTTTAAATATCTAGCTTGTGTTTTAATCAAACTTTATCAATGAGTGAATCAGATTAAAGGTATGCCGACCGAGCTACAAGAGAGGACAACAATGACTAATTGAAAAAAAAACTGTTTGCAAGTACACTGTACAGTTATACTACTTGGTAAACTAATCAATAAGTGTAAGTTGTAAAACAAGCTGAGGCATTGGAATTGAGTCATTTTTTATAGAAAAATATTTTGGATGACTGCATGTAATTCTCAGCAAGACTCAAACGATTAGACTTTTAAATTGAAGTAATTGAAATGCCATTCCACAATAACAGGTGATTCCAACTCAACATTTGGAATTTTCTGCTGGTTAAGAATGAATAAAAAAAAAAAAAAACAAAAGTTTATCAGTGCAATCACGACTCAATAATACTAGGCATGAATCCCAAAAATACAAATTTGAAGGGCTTGAAGCCGTTAGATGCTTGGGGGCCGTTAAAGCCTTGAATAACTGCCAACAATTGGATAAACATCAAGAGTCTGCAGCAGCAGATTTTCAGAATTTGGTAGAGAGAAAATCTTTGTAGTAACTCATAAGAAGAAAATTATTGTGCACCAGTGCTGCTGCTGCTGCTATAGCAGAGACTTTGACACATCAGTGGTAGCTTATCAATGTGTACACTCATGTTTGACTAATAATAAAGCGCTACTTCATGAAACTTTATCTTCTCTTTCATCTAAGACAAATATGAGGAGACCTTTAATTATCTGACAAGAGCCATTAAATACCACCAATTAATGCTGAATCCATGCACATGATTTTGCAATAAAATTTTTTTCCTCACTGTAATTTTTGTTTATTATATACTTTATATCAATTTAGTTTTTGAATTAAACTATTTTTGAGACTGAAATAAAATCAACCCTTCCACAGAATATTTATTTATCTTTTTAAAAATTAATAAGAAAAAAAATATTTACGGCATGATTAAACAAGAGTTCTTAAAAATATGTGATTATTTATCTCATCTAAATCTAAATTTAAAAATTTATATTAACTCACATGGTTTTAACATTAAAAAAAAAAAAAAAAAATTTTTTTAATAAAGTTTACTCAATTTTTATATAATTTAAACAAATTTTTTTATCATTATCAATTATTCAAAATTAATTGAATTCAGGTCATTATTTTAAAAATATACTCAAAAACAATAAAAGCTCCAAAGACAAACAAAATTCCATAGAAATGATGAAAATAATTCAACTGTTCAAGTATAACTTTCTACTACTTGTTATTTTCTGCTAATGGCTGTCTAAAAATAAAATCATAATCGCTACAAAATAATGGCAAAAACTTGATTAACTTAAACTGATGACAAAATTTCTTTCTTTCTTTTTTTTTTTTTTTTTTTTTTTTCAAGAGGCTGTTATGTGTGCCTACAAATTCAGTACTAAAAATAAACCACTACTTCAGAGATACTATCTGGCTTCTTCAGAAATAATTTAGTTCTAATAATAAATTTTAACTCCAATGATATTCAATGGAAAAAAAAAAAAATTTGAATCATCTTAGCACTATCCAGCTGTGCACAATTTTTCTCACCATCTAAGCTCATAAATTTAAGCCTACATAGAAGTGCAATGTCGCACTAATGATAAACTGCCTCAATAAGAAAATGATTTCACTCTACCGCATCTCAACTGAATAGTCTTTCAAAGTTAAATTTGAGAATGCAAAAAAAAGTTTTCAATCAATTAACAAATTTGAAAAACACTCAGCTCTGAGAACATAACACAACTAATTTGAATAACAATTCTCCATATTCACTGACTAAAATTAAAAAAAAATAAAATAAACACCCAGTTCTCCACCCGTATTTGCACAAGAGAAAAAATATAGCTCTCCAAGCTAAGAACCAAGCTTCAAGAATTCTGTTTGCACAAGCCACTTTGACCTTCATGAAATACCAAATACACTTGAATTTTGAGAACTCATATACACACACACTTTCTGAACAAATCCTGTAAAAAAAAGGATCACTCACTTTTTTTTGTTGCTTCTCCCAGGCGGGATCCAGCAGACCCTCGCGCTCCCACTCTTCTTCGGGCTCCATGTAGCCGTCCCCGTACGCCTCCATGTCGTTCATTTTGGCCTCCAAATTTTTTCTTTATTCACTCAAATTAACAATTTTTTATTTGGATTTGTTTCTTCTAGTTATCTTCTCTAATAATCTTCAGTTTCGTCGTGTTGTGCCGGTCTTCTCTCTCCGGTTGATCGCTCGTTCGTTGATCCTTCGAAAAATCACTTTCTTTTAAAAATCACATCACAAAACTCGTATCATTCAACAATTAAAAAAAAAAAAAAAAAAAAAAATTATGTATATATCTACGAAAAAAAAAAAAACTATTCAGCGGTTTAGGACGTTGTGTGTGTACTGCACGAGACGCGCCGCGCGACTGCAGTGTTATTTATACATGCACGTCGTCCGTGTGCCTTTTAAACTCCCTTTCACTGTACGCTAGCGGTACCCCGAGTAGTGACCTAACCTTTTTTTCCTTCGTTTATTCGTCCCTTGCACTCTAGTTTAGGTTTAATACTCCAATTTTTAATGGCCCCGGGAAGCAGCGAGCTGCCCTTTAAATCACCGCTGGCTGGTAAACAAAGCGGCAGGACGCACACACTGTACTCCTATGCACACACGGTGATAAAGAAAGGAGTCGCGGCGCGCGGGGGAGTACGTACGTATATCACTGTATATAGCAGTGCAAAGAAAAAAAAGGGAACAGAAACACTCAAAGGAAAAAAAGGTTAGGTCCGTACGGTTAAATATGCTCACTTTTTAGGTAAAAATAAACTATACTTTTTTTGGTTCGAATAAAAAAATTGAACTTTTGTGTGTTGTGACCCCGCGGTCGTCGCGCTCTCTCTCGCGTTGCCGACACCGCCGCTCGGTGCTGCTGCTGCAGCCGTCTATAATCTGCCCCGCGAGCTGCGCGCTGCTGCCACGAGTCTGACACACGGTTCCCCCCGCCACCACCGGGACGCGTGCTGCTGGTGGGACGCCGACGGCTGTGTTCATGTACCCCCCTTCCTCTCCCCACCCCCACCGTATGGCTGCTTTACCTTTTCCATCCCGCGAGAACAAAAGCGATTTTAGCGTGCATTAAGGTCGACTTACAACTTTGCGGGCTACTAGAACGAATACTTTTTTTTTTTTTTAAACATCAAGGGCCCGCTAAACACTGTTTTACCGACCGAGCTCTTAGGGATTAAGGTTTTCTGCTTTACCGACAGCCTTACTAAAAAAGTCATATGAACCCTTTTTTTGTTTAAATAATTGAGTTAAATGATGTATTCTTTTCCATTTCGCTTAAAAACAGATTCCAGCCACACAAGCGTTTACTAGAAAGCTTCTTCGACTTCACAAGCATGAAAAATTAAAAATGTTCTTATTTAGATCAAGAAGATAAGAAGGTTTAAAACTTTATAAAAATATTTTAGACCGATTGATAGAGATGTTTATAAGTATATCTCTAGGTACACGAGCACGCAATGGTTTTTAAAACGAATGCTCACAATTTTTAAACAAATGCTTTTTTTCAAAAAGGGAATTTGAAGTCAGAGGGTACTGTTTTACCGACCATGTTCAGGATATTGAGATTTTTCTAATTTACCGACAGTAAGGAAAATGTTTATCAATTTTATTTTTTTTTAAATGAAATGAAAATGAACTATATTTTTAAAAGGATTAAAATCTGTACTTTCAAAAGTTTTATAGTATCTTTACTTTAAAATGTGAATAAAGCTTTCATTTTATAGACTGTAGTCAGTAGTGAATGAAACTTGTTTTTCAAAATCTAAAATTCGAGTACCCACAGACGGTTTAATTTCATGACAATTTATAAAGGATGTATTTCCACCAAGTGTCGGCCACAACATTGGAAAAAAAATGATAATCTAAAAGTTTTGTTTTAAAAATGCATCGATGTAACAAAACTAAATTTTTAAATAATAGGTCTCATGCTTATTAAACATTGAAGTAGTCGAATATGTAACACCAGAGGTGTGATATTACCGATTGTTATGAATTGAACCATTTAAATTTTATTGTTGTGTCGCGAAAAGTGCACAGTCTTTCTTTCATTACTGTTTAAACTTTTGTTTATTTGTACTAAAACAATTATTAGGGATATTTTTTCTTTATTTACTTTTTACTTTGTACTTTGCCTATACTTATGCACGTTTCTCGCCTAACGACTTCTCTTGAGCCACTAGGAGTTTTCATATCTTAAGTTTCGCACGAAACACTTAAAAACCTTTTTTTGTGAAAAAATTTTAATTATGAGTTATAAATTAAAATGGATATAGATTATTTTAAAATAAAAATAATCACTTGTTGTAACTTACTTTTTTTGTAAAATAGTTTCTTACTTCATCAAATTTTTTCATTGATTGTTTTTTAATTTAACACATTGTTATTTCTTTTTTGCTGGTTATTTAGTTTTTAGCTGAAGCTTTTCTTCGATTCGGGAACATTATAAAATTTATTAACACAAAAGAAAAACAATTGTTGAATCTAAAACGTCTAGCCTTTAAAAAAAATTTCTTAAGCAATTTTTTGTTCTTAAGAAATTTTATTTGTGCGTCATAATACTTTTTTTGATCATTGATAAAAGTATGACTTATGAACAAAATTTGCAACTTATTAATGCTTTACAACCTTATCAAATGACAATATTTAAAGATTCTTCAACTAAACAAAACAAAAAACAAGATTTTTTGCTTCTGGAAATTGTAAAACATATTTCAACAGTTACAATTGACATTCATAAAATGAATAATGCAAAAGACAACCGATCTTTTGACATTCCAGTACTAAAAAATCCTCGAAAATCGTCGATTCACATCATCTTTGGTGAAACAAATAGCCAAAATTTAGACCTAAATGAAACTTTAAATATAATTAAGAAGATAGTTGAAATATCACCAATACCCATCCGACCAAAATGTTTGATAATACTTTGGAAAAAAAACATGCCATTTGATGTTAATCAAATTAAGCTTATACAATATGCATGGATCAAGAATTTTCTCGTTTTTACAGTATTGAATATGAATAGCTCTGATCAGTCATATCTCGGTTACTACAATCCATTTACTAAAATTTATACTGTTCAAAATTTAAGCGATGCGGTTGAATTGTTTCCTGATAAAACATATGACATGAAACAGTATATTAACCATTCCGGTGTATAATTTTAAAGGAATTCTTGAGTTCAAAGTTAAAGATGGGAAAAAAGTATATGAGAACTCTTACAAATTTATCGAAATTATTTTGTATAAATTAAATCTGAAACCACAATTCATCATATACAATGTTGATAATATCGTTGATAGAACTGAAAAAGTAATAGCCGACCTAGAAGATAACAAAATTCAAATAACTCCAGCTGCTTATTTGATACTTTCATGGTTGTACGGTAAAAAATTAGTCATTGGAAACACAGTTCTGGGAACTAAAGCAGTTATGATTGTACCTATAATAAAGAAACCGAGATTTCACTTTACTTTGGTAATAATACTGTACATCATTAGCTTTCCAGTAATTATATTAATTTTTTCCGCTACAGCAAACTCATTGAAGTTTAATTTTCAAAAATGGAGCGTTTTATACACATACAAAATTTTCATTGGAGTTTCAACTCGACCACCTAATAAATTATACGAAAAAGTAATGTTCTTACTCATTGCTGTTTTGTCAATCATATACAACAACGTTTTTTTCGCAGCTCTTGAAAACATTAGAGTCGTAATTGATGAACAGAGTTTTAATTCGTACCAAGACATCATTAATTTGAAAATGGAAGTTCACTCCATGTTCAATGCCAGCGATTACGACACTGAAGTTGCAAAAAGATTACTTCATAAGTCAATCAAACTGGAATCCATCGATGATTGTATCAATAGACTCATAAAGTTTCGGAAAACGATTTGCGTTGTACCTGTGAATGTTGCTAAATATTACGTGAGAAATAATTTAGATTTCCATGGAACACCATTGATGAAGTTGGCTCCTATCTCATTCAACTAACAGTTTTCAACTTTACCATATGAAAAAGCATCACCGATTGCAGAAAAATTTAACAAAATCATTCAGTACACCAAAGAAGCTGGTTTATTGAAGACCCAAAAAGTTCAAAGAAATGTCACCATTCATTTATCACAAAAACCATCGACAATCGAAGCTAATGGATCCACTCTTGTAGTAGAGTTAATAATCGTACTCTTTGTCGGATTTTTGTATTCAGCTTTAATTTTCTTTTGGGAGTTGGCTTCTCACTACATTATTCGAATTGTAAAAAAAAAATTAAATTTTTGTTTACTTTGATTAATAAATAAAATCATGAATCAAAACATTGGTTTAAAAATAAATGCACTATAAAATCATAACATTGATACAGCAATGAGACGTGGATTTGAATATTTAATGAGTTTTCAACACTTTTTCTGTATGTAAAAAAAAAATTTTTAAATTATATTCTGAAGCAGTTTAAATGAAAGTGTTCTCCTGTGTTTTACTGTTTTACGCTGAAAATAATATTTGCAACTTGTATTGATCGCTTCTGTCTAATATCTTATAAGCTATTTATTTTACAAAAGTAACAACAGCTTATCAAGGTACGTGAGATTTATCAAAATTCTTTAAAATTATTTGAGTAAATTTTAAATCAAATTTATTTTTATAAAATCGAAAGATATGAAATATATTATGTCCGAACTTCATTTTTTATGATTTATGACATTTGTCTATTAAAATTTTGTATCTTTTTTCTCAATTCGAGCGTAGTCTATTTTTAATTTCATTTACTAGAACATAAATACCATTTTAGATATTTAGGAAAATTTCAATTCTTTTAAAATATAGTGACATATTTCTTTAAACTAAGTCAAAGATACCTTATGCTGTGCTCAATTATTTATCATTAGTCCTAAACATC
This sequence comes from Encarsia formosa, assembly GCA_038277355.1. Lineage (NCBI taxonomy): Eukaryota > Metazoa > Arthropoda > Insecta > Hymenoptera > Aphelinidae > Encarsia > Encarsia formosa. The sequence goes on along the minus strand of CM076184.1, from coordinate 11,806,054 downwards.
GTACATACTAATTATAAATAAATTTTAAGAAATCTGTTGTAAAAAACTATATAAATCATTTAAATCGCCGAATAAGTCCAAGATAAACACTTCTAACGGAACCTCCTAAAAATTAAATTTTGTGAAGATACAATTCCGCGAGTCTTGGTCGAAAGCAAAAAAACTCGCTTTTTTCATACTCCGCTGAACCTGGGGATCGAATAGGACCGGGTAGGGGGGTGGGGGGAAGAAGAAATGAATTATAAAACGTCGGAATGCCTACGGTCGTTCGAAAATAGTTGCTCCGCCGCCGCCGACCGTGGACCTCATTCACCCACGCGCGATCGAAATAGACACCGGCCAAAGCGACGAGCCACCAAAATCATTGAAATCTCCCCGAAAAATTCTGCTTGTTGAAAACGACAGAAAAAAAAAAGTATTCCTCTCACTTCACATTTGCAGTTTGTATTTCAGTTCCTATTCTCTCTTTTTTAAAGTCGACAAAATAAGTTTTTTTGGAGAAAGATTTTTTAGTGTTGGAATTTGGCGCTCGTTTTGAAAGCTCGGGTGACGCGGTAAATTTGAAATGATATATTTATACCCTGCACGTGTAATAAGATATATACAATTTTAATATTCTTTGGAAGATATAAAAACTATGAGGGTTTGAGATTTATTCAATAAAAATTAAAACGTTTTCAATAAACAATTCTAACGATCTTTTGAAAATTTTTAAATATACTTGATTCTAAACTTTTTAAATCAGATTATTTTGCGCTCATTTTGAAAGCTCGGTCAGTTCAAAATGACATTTTTATGATCCACGTGCAATCAAAGAAATATAATTTTAATTATTATACAAAATTTAGAAAAACCTTTACATTTACCAAATAAAAACTAAAAATATTTTGTCTCTTAACTTAGACAACTACAAGACTTTCAATTATCATTTACAAATCGACAATCGAATTGCTGAAAGCATATTGTTAAGTCCAGCTACACGCTAGACTAGATTATTCTCGACTATCAATTATGAATAACTTGGACACGAGGAATCAGTAAAACTGCTCGAAGCCCCGAAGCGTCGCGTTAGCGTCACAGTCGCGGCCTATAGTCCGAATTCATAGCGCGGCGCTCGATGTCCGGTCGTTTACGCGAGTTATTAATAAAATGGACGCGACCGACGCCGATATTACTTCCTTCGAGGGTGATAACACTGCGGGTGCAGACATACACACGGCCGTACGAGACAACGACGTCGATCGGGTTCGGGAAATCTTAGAGTGAGTTTTTTTTTTTTTTCAAAGAAAAAATAAAGTAGAGCTTTTTTCCGTACCCCGGATTTTATTGACTTTTTTTAAAATCCATATCTTGACCTAGACTTTGAAAATAGTATTTTTTATTTTGGTAAAAAGGTTGAATAATTTTTTTTTTTTTTTTTTTTTAACGATTTTAAATTTTAGTACAGTTTATGCAGTACTTTTAATGCTACACGCTTTCTGTTTTATTTTCAAAAATGTATCCAGTATATTTAAAACAATTTTTTTTTTTTTTTTTTAATTCAAGCTTATATTTTAAATGATTTACAATGTACCTCTCTTTGAATGGTCTTTATTTAATTATTTAAAAGTTTAAAAAAAAAGATAAAAAAATATTCAAAATCTTAAATATAATCGAAAATTAAAAGAAAAAATTATTATCTCAAAAGTCAAAAGACAATGTTTAGAGTATTAAAAAATTCCATTTAATAAATTTTCATCTTTAGATGTCCAAGTTGATATTTGATCCAGTACAGCTTTAATCGTTATTTTAAAGAAAATTTTTCAACGATATTAAAATTATTTTCACAGGGATGGAAATTCTCCGAATGCACTCAATCGCGCCCGCGAGAGTCCGCTCCACGTTGCCTGCCGTCGCGGTCAAGGCAATACGGCGATGGAGTCGAGGGCGAAGCTTGAGATCGTCCGACTCCTTTGGCAGTACGGGGCGAAGATAAACGCCAAGGGCGGTTCGCGCAAGGAAACTCCCTTGGCCGTCGCCGTCGACTCACTGATGGTTTAATTTTATACTTTTTTTTTTTTGTTTTTATTGAAAATCACCCTTAAATGATATTTATTTTAATAAAATTTAGTGTCTACCAGTAATGTTGAAAGGTTGGTGCAATAACTTACTTTATTAAAACCATCGAGCAAAAACGTACCTTATTGGATCACTGAAAAAAATAGCAATATTTAGAACGATATTCCAGACCAAAATAATTGTTTTATAGATTTTTAAAAAGTATTTTGATCAGTTTGTGGTAAACCTCAGCCTTATTTTGATCGATATCGTCATTGTATGTCCTTAATTAGGTACGTTATTGCACGATAGTTTTAAAAAGGTATATTTTGCACTTGTATTTCAAAAATATTGCTATTGCACAGCATAGCCCAAATCTATCTTATTAATCCAACACGTCGAATTGAATAGTTTTGATTATTGAAATTTTATCACAAATTTAAAAACCATTTCATAATTTTCGGTGCAATTTTTAATTTTACAAATAATAATAAATATATGAGCCTTTGTATTGAATTATTTGCTTTGCATTATCATTCTCTATAAATTGATGTTTTACAATGAAATTAGGTAGACCTGGTGGATTTTTTACTGAAAAACGGGGCGAATCCGAACTCTTTCGACAAGGATCAGAGAACTCCTCTCCACATAGCTTGCAGCGTCGTTGTGCCAAGCGACGACCTGAACGTAGCTACCTTGAGCCAAGCCATAGCTAAATTCTTGCTTCTACGAGGTGCAAATTTTCAGGCTCGAGACGCTCGCTCCAGGACGCCTCTTATCGAGGCCGTGTGCCACAGGAACGAGAACCTGGTTCTTCTTCTGCTTGAGTTTGGGTAGGGCTAGCATTTTTCTTTTTTGCACCAGAACAATAAAAACAGTAATTTCTTTTTTTAATAATTGCATCAATTTTTGCACTAGTGCCGTTTTTAAAAATATAGCATTAAAAATTAGCCTGCTGGTTTATAACATTTCTTTGAAGATAATTGTTTTTTAATTAGTGAAAAAAATAGTCTCTTTTGCAAAATCAAACATTCTATACATAATTTTACATCTTAGATTCGTTTTGATGAAACTCTTTGACTTTGAAGTGCCCAGGTGAACTACAGTAACAGACTGGGGATGACGCCCCTGTTCTACGCTTGCGAGACCCACAACGTATCCATGGTCGAGCTACTACTTCTACACCAGGCCGACGTCCACGCCCGGGAAAACCACATGCGCTCGACGCCGCTGCACCTGGTTGCGGGCAAGGGTCGTTACCGCGATCCCGAGGACGACTCGTCACCGGTAGCTCGACTTCTCCTGGAGCACGGGGCCAACATAAACGCACAGGACGTGGAAGGTCAGACTGCGCTCCATGTGGCTTGCGACACCCAAGACGCGGGCCTCGTCAAGACACTCCTGGAGCTCGGGGCGAAACTGGACGTTCGAGATGACTACGGGAACACCGGGCTTCACGTACTGCTCAGGAACGCCCAGGAAAAGAACGGCGACGAGTCCAGACTGGAGAACATCGCCAGAATGCTGGTGACCAGAGGTGAGCTTTTTGCAACCGAAATTTTAACCTATGATCTTCGTAAACCTAACTTATTATTAAAACAAAATTTAATATAGCCTGATTTATATTCAAACAAAGATTCTGTATGAGACTCATCTAGCTTTTTATTTTGTCGTTCTCCAGGAGCCGGAGTAAATGACCTAAACAACAATTCCGAGACCCCATTTCTGTTATCAGTGTACCACGGTAATCCCAGAGTCGTATCTCACTTCCTGGAGAACGGAGCCAACACTCAGAGTCTCTGGTACTCGCACAAAAGCAGCTTGCGGTACCTGCACGAGACGCCACGGTGCAACACCCCGAGCGTGTGCAACCCGCTGGACACCGCCGAAGAGGCCGCGTCGCTCCTCAACGTCGCCGCTGTCAGGGGACACCTGGAGGTTGCCGAGATCCTTATGGACCGGGCCGGGGCAGACGTGGAAATGACCAACTTCTGTGGTACCCACGACGTCGTCAAAACGCCCCTGTACTTTGCCGTCAAGAACAATCACCTGGAAGTCGCACAGCTGTTTCTGGATGCTAGTTGCAGAATCAACAGGTTTTTATTTTCTAAAAAAAATTCTTTTTTACTATTTTATTTATTACTAGGATTAACAATACCAATACATAAGAATAATAATAATAATAATAACTTTATTCAGATGTATAAGTGATATGTATACATAAAACCGTAAATACATAATTTTGCATGAATGCAAAAATCGCCACTATGACTTTAATAAGTCAGCGCGTGGCCTGAATATAATAACTTATAATTAATAAAAATTTCAATTTAAATTTACACTTAAAATTACTTACAATAGATATAAGAATTACAAAATTTTCAGATTGTCTAAAAGAGCTTAAAACGAAAGTATTTGTTGTGCGATTATCATCATCTTTTATAATTCAAAAATATTTAATTTTACTTAATATTGTGTACTGGTACTTATAGTGAAGTTTATGGTGCTAATACTATTGGTGTCTTTGCAGAGATTAATATGATTTTTTAGATAACATTTTTTTTTCGATTTTATGGCATTTTTGCTGTTTACACCAATTTCATTCTTGATTAAAATCCTTAAAAAATAATAATTGTAATTATAAATTTACAACAGTGTAAAAATTAACGTATTACTTATTTATTTGATTTTTAATAAAATGAGAAATAATCAGTGGTAGGTTTTGATCTCAATATTATTAGTCTTCTAATATTGGTATTGAAGTTCAACTGCACTGAGTATTGTATTAAGTATAGATATTGATTTCCAATATAATACCAATACGATTATTGTCATACTGGTTTAACTCTATTCATAACTCAATACTTGTCCTTTGTAGACCTGTCCTTCACGGAACGAGTGTTCTCCACGTGGCAGTGTCCAAGGGCAACGCTCTTCTGACGTACCTGCTGCTGGAGTACGGAGCCGACTCAGAGGTCAAGGACCTCCATGGAAAGACAGCCCTGCACTACGCCTTCGAGCACGAGCACTACCTCCTGGAGATCATAGCCAAGGTCCTAGTGAAGAACCGCGTCAAACGGGAATTCCAGGGCCTCAAAGTCAACCAGGAGGACGGGGAGATCATTCGGTCAAAAAAGTGGCTGGAGGAGTTCCGGCAGGAATGCGAGATGGAACTGTCCAGGATGCGGAAGGACGTCGTATGCGACAACCTTACCCTCTATACGATATTCACCAAGAGCGTCGACTCCCTGGCCATATGTCTGGGGAACGAAAACGTCCAGGACGCCCTGGTCTTCAACGAAATCAAGAGAAAGTTTCCGATCTACTACGTCACGCTGAGGTACCACTACCAGTTGGCTTTCAAGAGGAAAGAGCTCGTCGACGCTGCGATCTACGCCCTGAACCTCCTCTTCAAGGACCTGGCGAGATCCCTGGGATACGGAATGATGCCAAGCGTGGTAGTTCAGAAAATACTGGAGTTCTGCTCGCTGAGGGATTTGAGCAAGATTAAACTGATTTTCAAATGAAATATTTTACGTTCAAATCAGGTCGATTTTTTATTGAACGCTAGAGTGATTATTAATAGTATCAAATTGATATTTTTCCAGCGTTCCTCTGATGACAGAAACAGAATCTCAAAAAATCAGTATTTTTTAATTTTATAGCAAAAGTCCAGCGCTGCAAGGGTCGAAGAGCGTGACTCGTAATCCGGTGATCGATTCAAGCCAGACTCTAACACTTGTCCAACTTCTAATGCATATGTTTGCTTACATTGTTTTTGAAGCATGTAAATGGGTTGTAATACCCTTTTATTCTCGATAAAAAAAAAATAAAGCAAATTATTTTTTCAAATAAACTGAATCCAAAGTATAATTATTGTAAACTTGTGAAGACTTATTTTATTCAATTTTTTTTGCTGAATCAATTGACCATTAATATGTTCTAGAGTATTTACCAACCACGTGTGTTACTTTCCATTTTAGATAAATGACGTTTAACAATAATTTAAAGGAGTTAAAAACAATAGTCGTAAATTAAAAATTTCATAAATTTAACAACCCATTAAATTACTATTAAAATTTATAATATAATGTTTCAGTTTGAGCATTTTGACTATTTAATGATATCAGCATCCGGTGGCGATGTTAATTTAATTTTATTTTATTTTTTAATCCTTGTTAATTACGCCATTATGACCCAGAAAAGACGAATAAATTAAACCATTCGAAAAACTACTAGTAAATTTAATTTGTTATAAAATCGAAAAAAAATTTCTTAATTCTGAGCGTAAATTATAATTATTTTCTCTGTTTTATTATAATAATCCTTATCAGTAAGATCGAAAAATGAATTAATAATACATATTAGTATGTTATCTGTGATTATATTTCACCTTGAATATACTTTTTAATTTTTTAATGCAATTAAGAATTCAAATTATTGAAATAAAATTAGAAAAAAAAATTACTAATTTACACAAGTGTGATCATTTTTAAGATACCTCCAACTTGACTTCGAAGAAGCGCAGTTAGAATTTGAAATTAAAATTATTTGAGTAGATAGAAAAGTTCATCTAATTATTACATTCACATACTTATAATTTGAGAATTTCTGGAATTGTTCTTAATCAATTTGGAACTTTTTTTTTTCAAGTTTTTTTTTTTTGGAAAAAAATAAATTTTTAAAAATATGTACTAGATAAATTTGTAAAGCACCGATTGTGTAACATAACAAAGTTTATCTAGGAAAAAATTGTTCTCCATTTGTAATTCATAATTTTTTTTTCAAAAAAGTATATTATGTCATGGGTTCAGCTCCGTCACCAGGGCTTATTAAGTTTCTAAACACAAATTATTTTAAGAGCCCTAGTGACGAGCTGCACCGGTGCTGTGCTGTACTGTAAACATTTACTCATTTATAAAATATTGATATCAAAACTATGAATATATTTCAGATTTAAGCTACACACAACTATGTATTCATTTGTGTATTTACTCTTTGCACTGATATTTATGAGTTCAGTTCAACAAAATTGTGGAAATAGAGTAAATGAAGGAGCTTCAACATCAAAAGATTACAGTGAGCCTGAGGAAATGCCTGATGAAGAAAAATGCGCAATTGACAACTACGTTGAAGGGTTAATGAGATTCGTATTAGCCAACGAAATTTCAAGGGATGATATTAATAGAATTATTTTAGATAACATTGATGAACTTTCATTTTACCGCGGCTACTTCCAAAATGTATTCAGATTTTTACGATACGGTATCGAATGTGAAAATAACGATGTCAATCTTCAACCGTTACCTAACCAAGCCCAAAGGATGGTTTATTTTAAACGTAGAGTTTACCAGAAGTTCCAAGAACTGATGATTGGTGCTTGTACAAGTCGATTTTCTCAAAAAACAGAGCTAACTTACAATTCAATTACTAAACTTCTGATCTACGAGCAACATAATACATTTAAATCAGATGGTTGTTTGGGTGAAAACTCTTCTAATGTTAGTCGCATTATAGAACGTCCCTTGAAGAGAACTCTGTTACCAATAAATTCTTGTCCTGCAAAAATTCCTAGACTAGAAGAAATTGACAACAGTAACACAATACCATTGTTTCGGCATAATATAATTCCAAAATCGTTAATAGAAAAATTTTACAAGATTTGGTTCAGAAGTAGTCTTTACTCAGGATTTGGAGCCACAGATTGTCCCGTTACCAGTCGATTAGTCCAGTGGGTGGAGGCATTAAACTATCCAGAATCTACTTCCGGTAGAACAAACCTGGCCTATGATTACATGTCGAGCAATCCGCACTTGAACAGGGTTATGGAAATTTTACTGTCGTGGTTTCCAGATGGTAACGTGTTTTTAGGACCAACTCTAGAAGAAAGAGGTCCTACGTATCCCATGTTCGATAGACGTGAGGAGTATGGCGACTATGCATTTGAATTCGATTGTGAATTGATCATCGGTAGAGATCATTATATAGATATGATGTCGCTCTATAAGCGACTGCATTCATACGTTATATACTCGAAGCGAGAAAACATTACTGACTTGGATTTAGCTTTGACTGGGTCCCAGATTATCTTATCAATGTTGTTGAAGTTCATGGGACGAAAAGGAATTACACCATTTGATATTAATCAATGGGAATATCGACAATTGACGAGAGCAGAATTAAGACGAATTCGTAAAGAGGACAGATACAAGTATAAAGGTAAACGTTATTGGATCATCAAAAAATACGTAAAAAGATCAAAGAGGTCGCTGATGCAAGAGAGAATGAGTAATGAAAAATGTTACAGCATAGAAAACTTTTCAAAACAACGGTGGAGTGAATTCATTAGCCTTGTGATGACTGAATACTTACGACATCCAGATGCTTCATGGTCATGCGACTTTGAACATTTGTTCTATAATTATCAGTTTTTGAAGAAATTTGAGTATTGTCAGAACATATATTTTGATTCTTTTTTGTTGTCTAAAATATCGGATTCACGCGAATGGCACGACTGCATTAATTTTGACCCAAAAGTGCGGGAACAGTGGTGTTTAGTCTGGAGAAGGTTTATGGTTGACAAATGGAATGAAAAAGGATTTGAACAATACGATAGTGACTTAAAAATTTTGTTGCATTGGTTAAAAAAGATAGTTGTAATTGGAAACGAAACCGTTCATCAAGATCCAATATCAGACAATAGTCTGCTTTGTCTTAAGAATGTAACTTCTCCGGTATGTCCCAATCATTGTAGAAACAGTTTACATGAAAAAGAAAAATGGTTTGCATCTTCACAACAAAACATTTTTATTTTACTCCAAGGAAAAAACTTAGAAAATAACACTTTGTGCATATGCTCTCAGAATTCTCGGAATAGAAATTTAATAACAACGAACAATCTGGCTCAGTCAACTAAAGATGACTCGATATTTCAATCTTTGAAAAATGTTTTTGACAGTTTTGAAAGCTGTTCAAGATACGGATACATGGTGCAGGCAAAATCATGATACATACTATACTGGCCGAATTATGAAGCTTTCGAGTTTAAAGATTTTTTTAAATAAACAAGTATTCTAGAAATTATTAATCAAAACTTTATATATTATTTGATTCCATCTACTCTCGATCATTATTATTTTTTATTAAGAAAATTTTCTTAATCCAAAACCCAAAAAAATAAATTTCAATTGGTGATAGTTTTTTTTTTTGTTGATATCCAGAAAAAATAGCAAAAAATTATGCCGCGAACCCCGCGTTGCTAGCTCCCTCGAGTCCCGAGATATCACAGTTGGGTACGCCAGCTTGATATCGAGCTAGCGTACCCAGCCGGTTCTCGGAACTGATAAGAGCGAAAAATATGAGCATGGGTGCAAAGAGTAGCAAAAAAATTGCAAAAAATTATGCCTTGAACCCCGCGTCGCTAGCTGCCTCATAACATTATTCCCTTATCGTTGATTGGTAGATTTTATAAAATTTGGTTCGAAAGTAGTCTTAGTTCTGGATTCGGAGCCACTAAATGCTCCGTTACAAGTCGGTTAATCCAGTGAGCCGAAATATTGCGAGAAAAAGGATCCTTTTCCAATGATTCACAACGTAACTTCGTATACACCTACATGTCCAGCAATCCATACTTAAATCGAGTAGTAGAAACTTTACTACCCTAGTTGCCAGATGGCAATGCGTTTTTCGGACCAACTCCAGAAGAAAGAGGTCCTTTATTTCCTATGTTTGACAAACTTGATCTGTTTAGCGGTTTTGCATTTGAATACGATTGCGAGCCAATAGTTGGTATAGATTACTACATAGAAATACTGTCTTTGTATAAGCGTTTGCATAAATACGTATACATTGATTCTAGGTAGACACATTCTGATTTTGACATGGCTTTATCTGGTTCCAAGATTATCTTCTCAATGTTGTTGATGTTCATGGGCCGTGGAGATGTAACACCTTTAGACATAAACCAATGGGAATATCGACAACTGACAAGAATTAAATCGCATTTAGGTAGAGGATAGAGAAAAATATAGAAATAAATATTATTTGGCTATCAAAAAATCTGAAAGAAGACAAAGGAGATCTGTGGCACAAAAGAACATCGTAGAAAATAAATGTTACAGCATAAGAGATTTTTTAAAACGTCAATGGAGAGAGTTCATTATCTACGAGCTGACTAAATTTTTGGAGCATCCAGACATTCCTTGGTCATGTGATTTTCAATATTTGTACTATAAATACCAATTCTCTAACCCATACGATGATTGTAATAGTAGAAATTTCGATACTTTTCTGCTATCTAAAATATCAGACTCACAAGAATGGCATGATTGCATCAATTTCAATTCGAATAAACCAGAAGATTGGTGTTTGGTATGGAGAGATTTTATGCTCACAGGACAAACTGAAATGAAACTTGAAAAATATCATCAAAATATGGGAAGTTTTTTGCGGTGGTTGAAACAGAAAGTATCGATTAGAAACGAAAATAAGTCTCGTACTTATTATTTTTTCAGATAAGAATGTCGTTTGTCTTAGAAATGCATCTTTCCCTACTTGCCCAAATTATTGCAGAAATGGTATGCATGAGAAAAGAGAATGGACTCCTTTGCAAGATAAGGTGTACATTGTGTTTCAAAATGATAAGTTTAATAACTCATTGTGTAGGTGCCCTGAAAATTTTTATGACACTAAAACTGAACCAATCAACAGCTTAGTTGTGCCAATTAAATATGATTCAATTTTTAAATCTTTGAAAGATATTTTTGATGGATTTGATAGTCAGCCAACAGGGGCGCAACAACCCATGTAAGCTAGGGGGTGTCCTGATCAATTTTTTTCCTGACACCCCCTAGTATTTTCAGGGGGTGTCAACAAAATTGTACAATCCTAAATCAAGCCTTAAACCTAAATATGCCTAAGCGTCCTGGGTGCCTGAGTTCAAAAAAAAACTAATCAGTTATCTCCCAAGCTCTGAATCCCCAAATACCCTGGGCGACCGAGTTCAGCAAAAAAAACTAATCAGCTATCCCCCAAGCTCTAAGCCCCTAAAACCCTGGGCGTCCGAGTTCAGCAAAAAAACAAATCAGCTATCCCCCAAGCTCTAAGCCCCCAAAACCCTGGGCGTCCGAGTTCAGCAAAAAACTTATCGGCTATCCCCTAAGCTCTGAATCCCCAACCGAGTTCAATTGAACGAAATTTTTTTTGTTGCAACAAAAAAAATTATCAACAAATTTTTTTTTCTAACTAGAAAATAAAATCCACAACCTTATTGTGGAACAAAAAAAAAAAAAAAAAAAAAAAAAACATTTTTTTATGGACATGATATTCAATTATATAAAGTACGCTTAACTTCGAGCTTAACTTCTAAAATTATTCCACTCGGTAACCAGAGTTTTAGGAGGTTTAGAGCTTGGGGGATAGCCGATCAGTTTTTTCGTTGATCTCGGGTGCCCAGGGTTTTGAGGGTTTAGAGCTTGGGGGATAGCTGATTAGTTTTTTTGTTGAACTCGGGCGTCCAGGGTATTTGGGGATTCAGAGCTTGGGGGATAGCCGATCAGTTTTTTTGTTGAACTCGGGTGCCCAGGGTTTTGAGGGTTTAGAGCTTGGAGGATAGCTGATTAGTTTTTTCGTTGAACTCGGTCGCCCAGGGTATTTGGGGGTTTAGAACTTAAGGGATAGCTGATTAGTTTTTTTGTTTAACTCTGGCGCCCAGGGTATTTGAGGGTTTAGAGCCTAGGGGATAACTGATTTTTTTTTTTTTTTTTGTTGAACTCGGGCGCCCAGGGTATTTGGAGATTCAGAGCTTGAGGGATAGCTGATTAGTTTTTTTGTTTAACTCGGGCGCCCAGGGTTTTGTAGGTTTAAGGCTTGAGATTTCAAATTCCATGGACACCCCCAATAAACTGTAGAGGGTGTCGTCTACTAGCCCAGGGGGTGTCCTGACACCTCTGCCCCCCCCCCCCCCCGTTGTTGCGCGCCTGTCAGCCAACTTATTACGGACACATAACTCAGAATAAATGATTGTTTGAGGTATGCAACGAGAATAGTTGCTTCTTGTAAAATTCATTTGAATTAATAAAAATATTCAATAAAACTTTTGATTGTTTTTTCCCCATCTAATATCTATACTGCTAATAAGATAAACAATGAATTGCAGTGAGCACAATAGTCATCTATGCTCTTTAGTTAAATTGGTCAATTCGAGTAAATTAATCGTTTTCAATCAAAAATTTTATAATTTTAAAACTATAAAATGTTATTTTAGTAAATCCTATAGAGTTTTATAGAATTTTACTCAATGAATGATATCGTTTTGAGATGTGCAAGTTGAGGCTCGTTTCCTTATCTATGTCAATTATTCATCACAATTAAGATTATAAACTTATTAATTATTCATTATTCAGTTCATTGAGAGATCGAAAAAAAAATTCTGTTTTGATGAGAAATTATTGAATAAGAAAATTCAATTTAAGAAACTAGTCTTAAAAGTTATTAGTATTATAAATTTAATAATGTCTAATATCTATAAATTAATTAAGTAAAGTTATTATTTCAAATATAAAAATAATTCTTTTTTGTTAAAATCTAAATTTTGAGTGCTGACATAGAAAGTGTATTTAGCAAATTAAAAAATATTAATAATTAATCAGTCAGCCTGATGAAACCAGTTTTGTAGATAAATTTTAAAAAAATATGTTTTTCATTCGTTTTTATGATCCATAGAATAATTTTAGTTTAAGTAGTTTCAACTACTTTCAAAAACTGTTTCAACAAATTATTGATTAATAGGTTCAATAATTTTCCGATATCTATGCTTCTATATCCTAAAGATAAAATATACTCAAATAGTACGTACAACCTAACTCTAACTTGAAATTTTTATTCCTCTATCACATCCTAACGTAATAATTAAATTTTAAAATAATTTTTTTTTTTAAAGTAGTATTAATTTTTTCTGTATTTTTTAGATATCTAACTTTATACATAGATGAATTAAACAAACATGAAAGTAATTGTTTTTCTATTGCCTACATTAATAATTCTGGGTGCATCGAAACAAAACAATGCTATTAGAGTCTATGAAAAAGCTTCAACATCCCGAACTTACACTGCGCAAGAAGAAGTATCCGATGATGAGGTATGCGAGATCGACAATTACGTTCAGGGACTTTTGAGTGTAGTTGCAGCTGAAGAAATGTCATCTGATGATTTAAGAGAGATGATCGTAAACAACAGTGAAGAACTTTCATTATACCGCAATTATTTTCGAAGTGTTGAAAAATTTTTACTGTATGGTCCCAACTGCACAGAAGATGCTGAAAATCCAGAATTGTTACCTAACTACGAATCTAGAACAATTTATTATCGACAAAGAGTCAACGAAAAACTTGTGGAAATGATGGTTGGGGCTTGTTCCAAACAGTTTTCGCAAGATATTCAAACAATTTACAGTAATGTTAGCAAATCTTTGACACTGAAGCAACGTAACAGTTTCAAAACAGATCGTTGCTGGAGAAAAACTACTTCTGTTAATGGTCGCGAGAAAAGGCTTCCTTTCAAGAAATATCAAGGCATTAAAAATTCCAAAGTTAGACCTACGGAATTTTTCAAATTCAAAGAAAACAATTATGATACAGGAAACTTAACATTAGTTCAAAATCATATAATTCCGCTACCGTTGATTGCAAGATTTTATGAAATTTGGTTCAGGAGTAGTTTGAATTCTGGATTTGGAGCAAGAACTTGTCTTGTCACAGATCGGTTAAATTATTGGGTAAAAATGTTGCAAGAATCAGAACTCATTTCCGGTCATTCAAGAAGTAACATAGCATACGACTACATGTCAAGCAATCCATACTTGAACAAGGTTATGGAAAGTTTACAGTTCTGGATCCCAGGTGGAAACGTTTTTATAGCACCGACTCCAGAAGAAAGAGGTCCTTTGTATCCCATGTTTGATAGACGTGAGGAGTTCAGAGAATTTGCCATTGAATTTGATAGCGAGTGGATTGTTGGTAGAGAATTTTACGTAAGTATATTAGAGCTTTATAGACGTCTACACGAATACGTAAACATTTACTCGAGGCAACAAGGTCACACTGATTTAGAAATATCCATAGCTGGATCCGAGATTATAATTTCAATGCTGTTAAAGTTTATGGGACGAGAAGTTGCATTTTTTGACATTGATCAATGGGAGTATCGTCAACTGACTGAATCAGAACTGAGACGAATTCGTGAAGAGGACAGAAATAAGTACCGGGGAAAGTACTATTGGGCTATAAAGAGATCTTCAAGAAGAACAAAGAGATCCCCAATGCAAGAGGAAAGTGGCAATAAAAGATGCTACAGCTTGAAAAAATTTTCAAAACATCAATGGAATAAACTTATTAGTCACTCAATGACTGAATATTTGCAAAATCCTGAAGCTTCATGGTACTGCGACTTCCAACATTTGTTCTTTGATTTTCAATTTTCCAACTCATCTGATGACTGTGAGAATAGAAATTTTGATACATACTTATGGTCCAAGGTATCCGAATCAGAGGAATGGCATGATTGCATTAACTTCAATTCAGAATTACCTGGAGTGCAGTGTTTAGCCTGGAGACGACTTATGTTCAAAGAGTTGGGTAAGATGGAAGCGGAGCAATACCAACAAGATGTAAAAAGTTTGTTTGACTGGCTGAGAAAAAAAACAAAAATTGATAACATAAGAGACTCACGTATTCTACCTTCAGATAAGAATCTTGTGTGTCTAGGGGATCCAGCACCTTTGGTTTGCGCTGCCCACTGTAGAATCAATGTTTATGAAAAAGAAAAATGGTTTGCTTCATCACAAAACAGAGTTTTGATTTTTTTTCCAAATCATAGTTATAATGATACTCTGTGCAGATGCCCTGAAGAATTTAACGTTCAATCTAAATCAATTGATAGCATATTTCAGATGTCAAAATATGAACCGGTACATGGATCTTTGGATGATATTTTTGAGTACTATGAAAGCATGGGTTATCATGGATACTTGTTTCTGAATAACAAAGTTTGAGAGGTAAAAAATAATGGTTGTAATGATTTGATGTATTCAAATTCATTCAAATTCATTCAAATAAACGACCACCTTCCTCCATAAAATTATAAAAATTAATTTCGTTTAAATCCTGGTTACTCGATGCACATTGCAATACGGTTGTAAATAATTCGCATTTTTCCAACAGCTCTTGCTTATCGCTTGCAAAAAACCACAGCTAGGTGTGTCAAAGCACACCCTGCTCTTCCTCTCTTCTCGAATGTAGCCGTAAACAGACAAAGAGTTTTAAAAATAAGACTGAATTCCTGTTCTACGGCTTAAAATCTTTGAAAAAATAAGACTCATCATTGGCAAGGCTTTTTTTTTATTTTTTTTTTATCTAGCTTTCAATAATAGTTAAATTCTATGGACATAATTTTACTGATTAATTTCATAATGCCTCAGTCTTTAAATGCTGAAATCTTTTCCAATGTATAACATGATCAATGAGTAACGTATAATCCTCAGGTGTTAACAATAAAAAAAAAATCTTTTTTATCGCTTTTAATAAAGACTTTATCAACGTTAAAATCAATAAATATTATTAAACTCAAAATCATTTAATATAATTAAAATTTTGACGTAATGTTTAAATATAATCTTAATTTTATTTTTAACTGAATACATTTGATGTGACCATCAATACTGTATCAATTCATTAGTGCACACCAAATAATCTAATTTTAATGATTTTTATTATTTGAATTTCATAAAAAGAAATTGCATAAGCCTTTTTATACAAAAATAGTTCCCATCTCTATGAGAATATCTATTCTATCCCTCTTCATAATTTTTTTTTTTTTTTAATACTTATTTATAGTCGCAACTTTTTATGCTCCGTATGGGCTTATTGACGACTTTGTCCCTACACTGCTTCGCATTAGCCCATGGCCCATATGGACCACGTGGAGTACGGGAAACCCAGGTTATGTGCCTCATTCGAGTTAATCGTAAGACCAGCGCTGAAGGTTTATATAGTTTTTCTTTTCTTTTAGCACGTGTTTTAAAACCACATAAAAAATTCTTTTTTTTTCTGTATCTCAAATTTTATTAGAAAAAAAAATAATATTTTTCTTCATATCATTTGTTATAGATAACTTTTGTAAGCTCAATTTTGTTGTAGAATAATTAAATTGAAAAAACTGAATCAAATAATTTACAATTTTTTTTAGCATTTAGAAAGTAGTACGCTATCAAAACGCTAGTGCAATAAGATACGCAGTTATCAAAACGCTAGTGCAATAAGATATGTTATTGAGCTATTATTTAAACGTTGTTCTATCTAAAATTGAGTCGTGCAAAGGCTAATCACTTTTATTGAATTTGAAACGGTTTAAAGTCACTTTTTGATGTATTTTCCAAACTTTTCAAAGTTTTTAAACTAAAAAAGACTGAGAGGTAGCTAATAAGGAGTTAAAAATTATATAGAGAAAATCGCTCTGATTGATAATATTTGCAATGAAGTTGATTAACTTATGCCTAAAAGTTTTTTTAAGTTAATAAATAAATCCAAAAGTAACTTATAAACTGTTAAAAATTCGATAAACAAGATTAGTACAGGCATATAACTCCATTTTAGATAAAGCAACGTTGAATTTAATAGCTCAATATCGTTTCTTATTGCACCTACCGTTTCACTAATGAATGTTATGCATTAATGTTGATTGACGTTATTGCGTGTTGAACCGTCGACATATTTAATTTCAACCCTTACTTGGCACACCTAAGCGGAATTACTTACTTGGCACACTGGGATCCTCCAGGACCCCAGGCAGAAAAATGTTTATAACATATGAACAAATGAATGAAGTACTTTAGAAAAATTTATACAGGCTTGTAAAAGGGTACTCTTGAAGTATGTATAGGTTTCATATCGAAAAAATTAATTTTAAGGTACTAAAAAAATACAATAACCTCGAAAAAGTCGAAAATTGGAGGTGTTTATTTAAAAATTCATAACTTTTATAATTTTTGATAAAACTGTCTAAAATTTTAGCTGAGTTATTTTCAGATATAGTACTTTCAAGGAAAAATAAGCGCTTATGCCGATTTTGAAAAAATTATATT
Source organism: Encarsia formosa (assembly GCA_038277355.1). Lineage (NCBI taxonomy): Eukaryota > Metazoa > Arthropoda > Insecta > Hymenoptera > Aphelinidae > Encarsia > Encarsia formosa. The sequence continues at coordinate 11,788,881 of CM076184.1, read as the reverse complement.
TATTCTGAGAATCGTAGACGGAAATTGTAGGTAAAACAGATAGATGGGTTTTTATGTATAAATGTTTATTATTTTAATTATTTATGAAAATATTTGGAGGCTTTACATAAAAAAACTCGAATACATATATATTTAAGTAAAAAAAAGCCAAAAGTAAAGTATTAAATATCCAAGCAGTCGTTGCACACGTGTAAAGTATGCTCATTGCAGGCTGGCCGACGGCAAGCAGCACAACCGTACTTAGTTTTTACATCTTTCTTTCTGGTGCACAATGAACACCTCTTTTTTGAATCGTATTGTACTTTTAGTAGATTTTGATGATCGACCTTTAACCTCAGAATAGTCGCAATACCAATCTTGATACTTTTTCTGAGCGAGCACACTTGGTATCTGGCTTGCAAATGTGGCGTTACAAGGTGCTTATAAATAGCATCTAACGTGTCAATGGCTGTTACTTTTTCCTTTATGTTACTATTTTTATTATAGCAGACTTTTAGAATTCTAGCATTAACCGCTGCTTGGTCTAAAATACCAAAAAAGAAACGTAGAGGCCACCTGCTTGCCCTGCAATGTGTATGAGTGGTATAACTGGTGAAAAGTATCCGTTCCACCTTTGTAGTTGTTATAATAACGAACGATGTTTGGTTTTCCATCCATTTCTTCAGTTGTTTGATAGCAAGAAGAAGCAAAAAGCACAATTTTTTTTTTTTTTTTTTTTTTTTTCTTGGGTGCATAAGAGAGAAGACGGAGTGTGTCTGTAAAACAGTACTTTGTGCTTGATCTTTCTTTAGGACTAACTTTCAGCTCCTCTGGAATTTCTCTCTTGTTTTTCCGGATAGTACCAGTTATCTTCATTTTAAAAGGTTCTTCTAGCATCTTTTAAAGCAATGGAATACAAGTATACCAATTATCGCAAGTTACTCGACGATTTGAATTATAAATAGGCTGCGTAATCAACCGAAAGTAATATTCTGGAACGGACTCGTTAGATAAATCTATTTCAGTATTTTTACCTAAGTAAGGTATTGCATAAATCATGTATGATGTTTTACTATCAGTCAAGCTAATAATTTTGAGGCCTGGTTTATCTTTCATGTCAAATTTGCAACTTCCGCGAAAACTCAGAAGCTGCTCGTCAACAGTACAATCTTCGCTGGCTGTATAGCAGTTACGACTGTTCGAGATAAAAATATCCCACAGTCTTCTGATCAGGGATAATCGGTCATCAGGATTTCTGGTTTCTCTATCGTCAAATCGTATACATTTAGTTAAAAAAGAGAAACGGTGCCGTGACATTGTACAAGAGTACAAATTTATTCCATTTGCTGTATCCCATAAGCGATTGTCATTAACATCAGAACTTTTCCATAATCCAGAATAGTAAAGTAAACCAATATGAGCTCTTACTTCTACAGCATCAGTGAAGTTGTGGTAACTTTCAATTTTATCTTCTGTAATCAACTTCAGTACTTGTACTTCAATTTCCAAGTTTGTATTTTCAACAATAATTTGAATCATTTCAGGAGTAATGAGCTGTTCTCACATTTCAATTATACTTCTAGCATTTGCAGCAGGACCCGCTGGACCAGGAGTAATTTCTGGTTGTACATCAGTAGAGAGACGATCTGAAAAATATACGAAATAAAAAAATTTTTGATAAAAAACGAAAAAAAAAAGAAAGAGCAAAAAATGGGGTGAGGGTGACGGTTTGTGTCATGGGGCCTCATGACTAGGGGGGAGACTTTTCGACTTGCCACCTAAATGAACGCCACGCAAGGCGCTGTTGCAAGAAACTCCCTCTTCGGCCGTGCTACTCTACAGGTTAGACAAGGACAAATGAACATTCTCTCTTTCTCTGTCTTACTCGTTGAGTAGCACAGCCGAGGGAGTCTCTTGCAGCAACGCCCCTAGCGTCTTAACATCCTCATACTCTGGCACGTCGATAGCTGGATTGAGCCCATGTGGCATAAAGAAGTTCCTCGTTTTTTTTCTGATTGCTGAGGCTGCCTATACCTTTTGCGACAAAGGAATAAAGCTGGTTGACAGTAATTGGGCTGCATTCATCCCCGATGCCAGTGTATACCAGGTGGGCATCATATTTGATGTCCCCACATCTATGAGCAGTGAAGATCTGCTGGACTATCTGGATCCTCCATATAGGCCACACATCGCCAGATTTGAGAGAATAGTGAAACCCATCAGGCATGACAATGGACAAATCACCTATCAGCAATTGAGGGTAGTCAAGGTCTTCTTTAAGGGCCCCCGCCTGGACTTCATCACTATTTGCTCTGTTTTCTTCGTCTGCCGGGATTTTATCCCCCCAGTCACCAGATGCTATGGATGTCAACGCTATGGACATGGGGCATCCTCGTGTAGGGGCAACCCCAGATGCTGCAATTGTGGTGGTCCACACGACACGAGAGTGTGCGAGAGCAACACAGTCCAGTGTTGCAACTGCACAGGGAATCACCTAGCCTCATCCAGGGAGTGTATATTTTTCAGATTTCACAAGGAGGTCAACTCCTTAAAGGCCATCCTGAGAATTAGCCAGGCTTAGGTTATATACAGGGTCCAGCAGCGGTACATCGCATCGAACAAGCAAGCTAGGGAAGATAGAGGCCTCATTAAACCTTATCTAAGCAACTCCCTCTTGGTAGAAGGCAGCTATCCTTCGGGCAATTATAGTTCAGCCAGGTCAGTGGGAGGCAATAATTCCGGTCAACTGTGGAGTTCGCAGACAGACGCGGTGGATAATTTCGGTTCAGGCGAGACTGCCGACCCTGTTCCTGCAGACAGGGATACAACTAAGCCAGGCTCACAAAGTGGTGGTCCACCGCCGATCGGACAGAACGGCAGATGGAATGAGATGATCTTCGAGAATCTGTCAGCTCCTGTTGACTTGCTAGATGGGGAGCAGTCCGGCTCCAACCACGTCACTTTGGCAACAATCGGGGACTCGGGGCCTCCGACTTTTCTATCTCAGTCGATCGAGGAGCACATAGGTCCCGTGGTGGAGGTTCAATCCACCCCGCAAGATCTATTGGGCAAGAGCGGAGCGTCTGACCAGAGTGAGATGAACTCATCGGCGGACAGCCAAGGGAGCTTAGACGTCAATTCGGAGGGCAAGCGAGTCCCTAAACCCATGGTTGGGCCGACTGGCACTGACAAGAAGTTCAAACGATAGATTACAGTCTTATATTTTCACAGCTTTTCTTCTAGTCTGTCATTTGAGAGACTTCTCTAGTATTTATTCTTTAACTCTCAGGTTAGTTTACTTTACATCTTTTTTAGATATTTGTTTTAATTTATATCATTCTCTTAGATTGCAAGCGGTTGAATCTTATCTATTCCAGTCAAACTTTAATTCTTGATTTTCATATTCGCAGGTATACTCGTCTCACGTTTCATATTTTATTCTACAATAATCTTAATTTACTATATTGCACACTCAGTTTCAGTTATTTCAACTTTCGTAGCAAGATTATTATTCAGTTAGTTTTCTTCCTTTTTTAATTTCAATTCATTTCCATTCTCATATTCCTCTTTTCTCAGCATCTCATATCTGGGATCCATTAACTTGGAATTTTATTAATCCTTTTAACTGCTCATGCTTTATAAAGTTATTCATATTTGTTAGCTTAAGATTTTTCTGATTTTTTCATTTATTTCTCAGTGATTCATGGATTTTGATTTTTAAGGTTGAATTTTGAATTTTGTTTGCTCTTGGTTATTCTAATTTTGTTGATTTAGATTTTGTAATTTTATAAATTTTGTACTTTATAGTTAGAACTCAAATCTATTACGCTTGTTTACGCAATATGGCGCTAGCTCTCTTTTAATAGTGGATAGTTAGATCCCACTCAAGATTGAATTTCCTGTTTTGATCTGTTAACATTGATTTCTTTTATTATAATTTTGAGATTCTTACGCCTGATCTTCTTTATCCCACTTCTCCCCTTTCCGGTGGTATTTTCTATTTCAATTATTCCCGACGTTTTTGTGGATTTTGGTCATGTCTAGAGACTACGCGATCATGGTATGGAATGCCCGAGGGGTCAGGGGCAAACACGAAGACCTATGCAGGACAGCGGGAACTGGGGAGTATGACGTAATTTCGATATCCGAATCTAAACTGTCTGACGAGGTTCCAACTCCAGTTCTTCCTGGTTACACGCATATACGGAGAGACATATCCCCGGCAGGGTACGGGGGAGGTCTAGTGACATATGTCGAAGCTACTATTGAATTTCAGCAGTTGGAACTCCAACACATTCCCAGGGGCATGGAAGTTATGGCATTCCAGATTGTGTCTAGCAACCAGCCAATTTCATGCATTTTTGCATACAACCCGCCAGACAATGTTATTACTGCTACTGAATTCTCAAACTTTCTGGAGACATGTTCCAAACTGCCCAATGTAATACTGTGTGGCGATCTCAACACACAGCACCCAGATTGGGGTAGTGAGATCACCAAGGCTAATGGGAGACTTTTGGTAACGGCCCTGGACAACAATCTGGCACTCCGGATTCAGAATACTGGTGAATCGACCAGAAGATTTGAGAGAATCAGCTGCCCAGACGTCACCATTACATCCACGCATTTCTCCTCCGATCTTTCTTGGGAAGTTGCGGGGAGGACCTATCCAGCGACCATTACCCGGTGATAGTAAGACTGAGAAAATTTCCACACACTTCTTCTTACCGCAGATCCAGATTCCACACGACCAAGGTCAGTTGGGACCAGTTCGTGAAAAAGTGGCCATCATGAAAATTTGGAAGGAGGAAGCATCTCCTCTCTCAGCGGCAAACTTTCTGCAGCAGTACAGCAAATTTATTGCTGGGATTGAGGATGGCATCACCCGCGCTGGGGGCCGAGTTTTGGGTTTGGAGGAGATGAACGACATGCGGAGGAAGGAACCACCTACGTGCATTTGGTGGACCCCGGAATGTTCAGATGCGGCGGCAGCGAGGACCCTTGCGGGTAAGGCTTTCAAAGCGCGCATGTGTGCCGAAACCTTGGCGGCCTACGACGCACAGTGTAAGCTTACATCCAGGATATTCAGGAGAACTAAGAGGGCTTCCTTCCAGCAAAAAGCAGCGTCATTGAGTCCAACCAACCCATTGTCAAAGAATTTCCGATTTTTCAAGAAGTTCAAGGACAGATTCTGCAATCCCCCCTCTGATTCTCCTAAGGCTAGATTGTCCAAGGCCAACCCGGACTTGCAGTCATCATTTGACAAGATAGCTGGCAGCTACGATTACTCCGACTGGACCAAACCTCTGAGGAAGATGACTACAAACCTCGAGATATTTGAGAAACCTTTTACGGTTAGTGAGGTGGCGGCTGCTATTGGGAAAGCTAGGAAGGAATCTTCACCAGGTCCGGACGATATCACATACGGTATTTTGCAGCGCCTCCCTTATTCATGTTTGGAATGGCTGGCCGAATTTAACAATTTCGTTCTTCAGGAGGGCCAAATCCCTAGCCAATGGAGCCAATATAAGGTGGTATTCATTCCAAAGCCAGGATCTTAGAAACTAAGACCCATAGCTATGTCCTGCTCTATTCTTAAAGTTATGGAAAGGCTTGTAAACGACAGATTACAGTGGTGGACAGAGTCATCTCAAATTCTTCCTTCTTTCTTTTACGGTTTTAGGAGAGATAAATCCTGCCAGGACTGCCTTGCTAGCTTACACACGGACATTCACATTGCAAGAAGTAAGGACAGCAACCTCACTTTGTTGGCACTGGACCTGGAGGCCGCGTATGATAATGTTCATCTCTATAAGCTTTTTGAGGTGTTGCAGGATGGATATAGGTGTCCCGTATTCTTACCTTGTGTTTGTCGAAAACATCATCGGCCACAGGAGATTGAACGGAATGATTAACGGCGAGGTCTTTGCTGAGGGTTGCACTAATAAAGGGCTTCTGCAGGGTTCATGCTTGAGCCCGCTTCTTTTCAACTTGTACATTATTTATATTTACAGATTCCTTAATGGAGCCAGGGCTTTGTGCTTCGCCGACGACATTAATATTTTCTGCATAGGGGATATTCTGGGGAACCTTGATATTTTGACCACGGCATATAACGCTATTAGAGAATGGCTTGACTCTCTTTTTCTTACTATATCGACACTTAAGACCAGGTTGATAAATTTTTGTAATGTTAGACATCTCCCAGGCCACCTTACGATGATCACGGATGCTGGACATATTTCGAACGTTGAGACGATTAAGTATTTGGGAGTTATATGGGACCAGTGTTTGGACTGGGAGCCCCATGTGAGGTACATGGTCCCAGGTATTAGGGCTCGTGTTTCTATGCTCAACTCCGTTGCAAGATTTACTTGGGGATCTCACCCACACACACTGCTCACAATGTATAAATCCCTGGTCAGGCCTAAGATTGATTGGAGTAGCTATCTTTATTGTTCAGCAAATTCCGAAGTTAGACATAAGCTCCAAGTCCTACAGAATTCAGTCCTCAGGAGATCTCTTGGTTGCATGTCAACCACCCCCATAAATGTATTGCATCATTTGGCAGGAATCCCAACGTTGGATGTCTGACAGAGACACACCTCTGCTCGACTATCATTCAGATGGTCAGCCAGTTCGACGAATGGCATCCTACAAAAATTCCAGTATATCAGGGAATATTTGGACAAGGCTAGATGGGCGAATTCGACGCCGTTTCGAAAGTTTGGGAATCTTTATTCCACCTGGCTCGAACACCATGACAAGCTTCAGAAATCTCTTAGATCCAAATGCCTGGCCACATTCTCTATCCCGTTCTTTGCATTGTACACTGACCAGGTGGAAGTGGACTTGGGTAGGGGATTGCAGAGGGCGGAAGATAGGGTGGCAAGTTTCCAACAGTATCTGGCCAGCGTTAGGGGCCCGTCGACAAAGCTCGTCTTCAAGAGGGAAAGAAATGATAAATTTAAGAATTTAAGTAAGATAGAAAAATTGTATGGGAAAAAAAAAAAAAAAAAGATAGATGGATTAAGCATTATTTTAATTGTAATAATAATAAAACTTAATTTTGTAAGGAATGCCATATCTTAGTAGTAGTCTTATAACTTCAAGCTGTGGATAATTATCACAAATTCTAGTTTGCTCCATTTAGGAAAATTCATCTTTATTCATCATCCCATCGACGTCTTGGACACTACCCTGTTTGGAGTGAATGAGGGGTGCGCAGAACAGGATTCAGGCGACGCCGATTTTTCCCAGTACACGTAGAGCCCATAACGCCGATAGAAAATACAGAGATTAAAAGATCACACTGAGGACCGAGTTCACGCCCGCCTCAGTGGAGGTTATGGTATCTGCTAAAATATGTTCCGCAGAATAAGCATAATTTAACAAAAAAAAAAAAAAAAAAAAAAAAAAACATCCTCATACCTGATCTCCGGCTAGAAGCGTGTGTGCTCCAAACGAAGCCATTTTTTCCTTTCAATTTCGACGACGGTCAGTAGAAATTATAATTATTGCAGCGAGTATTATATAGAGTGTTTTATGAATCTATTTAAATACTCCATAATACTTCCTGAAGTCATCCACGAAGAACTCAACACGAACTCCTGAAGATGACCTCCAGGTAACCCGGGTACCGTCGTCATCGACGACCTGGATCTCCAGGTCTGAACTGATTCCTTAAATACTCCATGATACTTCTTGAAGTCATCCTCGAAGAACTCGACACGAACTCCTGAAGATGACCCCCAGGTACCCGGGTTACTTCCGTTATCGGCGACCTGGGTGTCTAGGTTTACAAATAACAACTGATTATTGTATTGTCATCCAAACCTAGACCTTCTGCAAAATTTCAGATTTAAAAAAAAACTTTTTTGGCCGAATGCAGTAAGGTTGCTTTAATGCTGGCATTATCTGCCTTAGTGCTTGCCTTAAGCTTCTTAAGGCAGAGTGCCAAATATTCATGTGGAGGCCTTTACCTTACGCTAGAGGCCGCTCAAGGGCTATTTTTCAAAAATTTGGGTACAAGCGGTCGTTGGCTCAGTTAGCTAAATGGCTGGCTGATACAACTTCGTGCCGAGGGTCGCGGGTTCGCGTCCCACTCCGGGAAATTTTTTCCAGAGGGGGAAGTGAAATGCAACCTGAAATACTCTTGAGTGAGAGGATGCCGATCCATCCTACGTATGCGATAATAATGTAACTGATCGAGTGATAAAAATGTAAATGTAATAGCGTTCTGTCTATATAGCCTAGAGTATTGGGAGTTGGGACTGAAACTGAGGTTATGGTGGGGAGCGCTGCCTATGCTGAGTCCAGGTACAGCTCCCCCAGCGGCGGCCATGTTGGATTTAGTGAATTACGTACAATTCAGATAATCAGATAGAAACTCCCGCAGCGGTGGCCATGTTTTCATCCCCACCGTGAATGCAGTTTCAGTCCCAATACTAATGTATCAGCTGAAAGACAGTAAAGATCTAATTAATTAAATTTGGGTAGTCAAAAATATCGTTGAAAAAGCCTGGGGTCCTCAGGGACCCCGTGTGCCAAGTAAGGGAAAATAATATTTATAATATGAAAAATATCGTATCAACTTTTTATTTAAACTATGTTTAAGAATATAATTTAAAAATTCTAATTAACTGCAGAAAATCCTTTTTTTAAATTTATTTTTAAATTTAAATTTAAATTTTTGTAATGTGCACATTAAAATAACAGAAAATTGATTTTTACTCACTATAAAAGTTAAATACTTAATAAATTATGATAAAGCGTAAAAATTTTGAAGTTTTGGTGCATCAATTTTTCTCTTACGTCCCGTCAGCTATTTCCCGTTTTCACCCTGATGTAGTTTTTCAAAGTGTAATCCATGATTTAAATTAAATATTTTAGGCATTTAAGCTGGAGATAAGTTTTAAAACACAAAAATGAAGAATAAGTTTGAAACTTTAATCTTGTAAAATTTACGCGCTTTTGCACTTCTCCCAAACTGGTACTTGGGAGTTTGGGCCTCTCCATACGGATACGGCTCAAGAAATCATACCTTGTACGGACTGCACCCAGTGCCCACTACTCGGCCTATATACGGCTGACTTTATTCTAGGTTAGGTTCAGAACATACACGTAAACAAAGTTACGCTGTCAACCGGTGTTCATATTAATTGTTGTGAAAAAATTGTTGAAAATAATACGTAAAACCATATTATTACTTTTTTTTACAGCAGGCTCTGGAAAATAAAATATGTTTTACTCTAAAATGTTTAGTACTGGCGTATATTTATATCTGTGATAGGTTTAGCTGATAGTATAAATTTTCATCATCATGTAAGTAACCATTCATCATTTGTTACAATAATTTAAAATAAAAAGAACTAATAAAAAATAACAACTAGAAAAAGAAGTTTTTTGTAAACAATGTTCTGCAATAGTGATACATATTTATATAAATGGTGATAAATCCACTGAGAACCCCATGTTTAAATCCCATTTTATTTAATAAGATTAAAGTAAATATTTAATAACTTTTTCTACTATCTACGTTATAAATAGTAAATACAATGAGAAATACAAAATTTAATGGCTATATAAAAGTATAAGTAGGAAAAAAATTTTTATGGTAATACTAATGTATAAATTAATATTCATATCAAAGTAGGTAAAATCTCATCATGGCAGAAATTGCAAATGCTACCTTGTTGACAGGTAAGATTTTTTTTTTTTTTTTGTATTTATTTACAAGTAAATATGTATCTCACTCCTAACAACATGTTACAGAAATAAATAAAAATGCATTTCCAGCAGAAGAAGAAATTATAGATTTAGATGAATGTAGTTCAGGTGTGTACACTTTTAATAATATATGCAGCAAAGCCTTAAACAAAAAATAATTTTTAATTTTTAATTGTAGATCTTGAAGTAATTGCAATAAGTAAAAGTATAATTGAAAAAAAACGCAAAAAAATTAAAAAGCTACAAAAAATCAGATCCAAAGTTTACATTAATTCAGGTATGTTCGAATTTTCTGTTGACAATCTCCACTTATATTTTTAAAATTTAAAATTTGTTCATGGTGTTTTAGAAAACAATTTAATTTTAAACGAACAAGATTCATACATCAAGGAAGAAATTATAATTTCAGATGGATCTAATTCTGGTGGTATGTATTTTCTATTCTTTAAATAGTTGACTTGATTATTTAGAAATTACAGTTTTTTTTTTTTTTTTTCAAGATGAACTTTCAAATAACTCAAATCCCTTACAATATAATAGAAATCATAACTGCATAAATAAATTAAACAGAAAACTCAAGAAAAATGGTAAGCAATGTTTCTTTTTAAAAAAATGTATTTATTTTTAAATATATATCAAACATTAATAATTCAAATGTGTGATATTCTTTCAGAATCACTCAGTTCAATTGAATTAAACTGTCCAAAATGCAATAAAACTGAAAAAGTATTTAGCGTTACAATTACCACAGAATGTGAAGATTGTAATGTAAGCATGTTTTATGTATGTGATCAATGCTCTTGTCGATTTAGAACAATGGCTGCATTATACAGGCATAAAAAGTTACAGTGTAAATCAAATAAAATAAAAAATAAAGACTCAAAGAGTGAGTATTTAAAATTTTTATATTAAATTTTTGAAGTTGTTTATCAACTTTCACACATTTCTTTATTTTATTTTAGAGTCAAGATTTTACTGTGTAAGATGTGCATCTTGTAAATCCATTGAAAAGTCATACAATTTAAGAAATCTAGGCCGTTGCAAGCTATGCAAAAAAGCCATGAAATTTGTGTGCAACATCTGTGACAAAAATTATGAATCTTACTCAGGAATGTACAAACACAATAAAAGTCAATGTCAATCCGATTTTAAGCTCTTTTATTGTAATGATTGCGATTTCAACACTTACAATCAGAGTTTTTTACTTGCTCATATGAAACAGCAACATCCTGAGTGTTATAGACTGGATTTGTCTTGTAAAAAGTGTGGTAGAAAATTCTGTGATAAAGCAGCTAAGACGTATCATGAAACTAGTGTGTGTGGGGTTGCAATTATTCAATGCAAGTTTTGTAGTAAACAATGCCAAAATTTAGATGAAGTCAAAGAACATTTAATTAATATTCACTCAGAAAAATTAAGACATAAAACAGCTGACACAGTTGTCACAGAAATTTTCAATGAATTTAATGTCACAAGTATGATTAAATACTTATGCAATCATAATAGAAAAAAAATTTTATTTTATTAAATCAAAATTATTTTATTGCAGACTGTTCAGCAGAGACACAAAACAAAGTTGTGCAAAATAAATTTGGTAAGAGATTTAATTTTTTTAAATTTAATAATCTGAAAATCAAAATCTGACCAATTATTTTTGTTCCAGTTATCACGGATATCAAACAATCTTACTGCCCCGGCTGCAACATTTTTTACGATTACAGCCACAAAAGATGCTGTTCTTCCTGTAACACCGAGTTACGCTACCAATGCAATTTCTGTTCAAAGGTATTTTATTGGGGTTACAATAAAATTCATTTAATTTTAATATTATTAATTAATAATTCTAACTATTTAGATGTCCTCTCGACCGAGTTTGCTGATTCGTCATTTCTATCGCCAGCATGGCAAACACGTATACCCATGCAAAACCTGCGGTAGAAAATTTTCGTTTCAAGGTGACGCCAATTCTCACATGAAAGTGTGTGGTGTCGGTCCTAACTACGCCTGCAAAGTATGTACCATGCACTTATAATAAAGAAAATTATGTTCCCTGGAATTTCATTGTTTAATCTTTTTATAAAATATATTTTCAGATTTGCTTCTTCAAAACGAGATACCGATACAACATGAAAAAGCACATGCTGAGAATACACAACAAAACATTTTCTTGTGAACGATGCGATCGGAATTTTGAAAGCGACGAAAGTCTAAAACAACACATTCAATTTTGTTTCTATGCCCAAGATATGATCAATTAGAAATTTGTCAAAGTTTCTTTTGTGTAGTTTTTTAGTTTGTTTAGTAATTTTAAGAGTATTGAATGGAATGTTAATTTTATTAATAAAAAGATCAAAATATTTTAAAAATTGAAACGTTTTTTTTATATATTATTTTTCATACCCATCAGTCTACAGTTTTGAAATGATTATTTTTTAAAGTTGTAATCATCCGAAAATTTGTTATTTACGTAATATAATACTGATAAGATCGCTACCAAGCACTTTCTATTAAAATTTTAGAGTATAAATTTAATAAATTGAAATTTTACGCTAAACTTTAGGAAGTTGGCAAAAATAATTGAAAAATTACTACTAAAAACAAAAAAATTACTAAAAATCGTCTAAAACAGCGCAAGGATATAGCCACTAAATTGTAAAAAGTTGCTAAAAAAACACGTATTTTTAAATAAACATTTTGTAAAAAAAACCAGCGAAAATCGCATAAATTGATCTACAGAAAAGCTTTTTAGATAATTCTGTGAAGGTCAATTGTTAGCAATTTTCATTTTCTTTCGATTGTTGAAATCATCCTTTAAAGTTTTTTTAATCGCATTTTTACGTTATTTACCCTCTCAAATTCATACATTGATAATAAACAATAGTAAAATAAATATTTCAAATATAAATTTAAATGAACTCAGTTTTGCAAAGTATTTCTTATTTATTAATTAATAAATTTATTATTATAATAACTGATTCTGCACGTTGTTACAGCATCCACAGTGCAGTCCTGCGGCTGCATGATCGCACCGTGCGTATTTTTGATGACATAGTAGGTGCGCATGTTTTGCTGAGTTTGTTTACAGTGCAGTGATTTATTGTAAATAAACAATTTGGATACACAAAAATAAATATTTATAAGTGAATTTTGTTTAAAAAATCATTAAGATGGCTATTATAAAGTCTCAGTTTGTTTTTCACACAAATAATCCTTCAATTAGTATTCTGAAAAACTCGATAAACAAAGGTATAAACCGTTTTTAATATTTACTTTCAATTTTCGTTTCATTATTAGTTTTTAATAGTGATTTAGTAACTATTAATTTAAAAATTTGTTGACGATGCATTCGATGGTTAGCATAATTTTATCTTTAAATATTTTTATTATTATTTCCTTTTTTGAGGTTGGAATTGACTATTGTGAAAAGTCCTGCTTATGCAAAACTAATAAAATATAATGAAAAAAGATTTTTAAGAATTTATTTTAATTTTTTATTAATAGGTTCTCTCACAGAATTATTAGAAATCAAAGAAAGGAGCAGAGAATTAAATGGACTTCAATTAAATTCAGGTAAAAAAAAAAACAAAGTAATAAAATTATTCTATTTTTATTTTTTCAAGTAATAATAGTTTAAGATTTATAAACTTTTGATTTAGTTTTAAAAATCTTTTTTGATTGTAGCTTCAGGTGGAAAAGAAAAAACAATCATAAAAGAAGAACTAATAATTAATGATATTACTGATGATTCTGGTTGGTAAAATTAATTTATCTTGATTTAATGTATGTGATTGTTGATAGAAATTTGAATCATTTATCTAAACTTTACCAAAATTTCAGATCTTGAAGTATCCAGTTATTTTTTTAAATCAAATAATCATCAGCAAAAAAGAGCAAAAGGTAGTCTTTCCCAGCCTAATGGAATAATTGATAACAATACATTAGGTATGTCAAACACTAATTAAATTATTTTACCAGTTATGTTAAAGTCGAACTTAAGATAAAATAAATTTCTTACAGAAAATTCTGATAATGCACATAAAACACAGAAGCAGAGTGAAATTGTGGTTATTAGCTTATCTGATGATGATAGTAATTTATCACTTTTTAAATCTAGTACATATATTTAATGTTACCCTACTATTATTAATATATTGTAATTACTCTTACAGATGATGATAATTCTGTTGATTGTAATGACAGTGAATTAATGGGAGCAAAACCATTTGGAGAACAGAAAAGTAATTATTCTTTATCTTCCTTTCAACCTTTCATTAAGGAATTGGGTTATGAAATTTTATCTGGTAAATATTTGAATCAATAAACTTATTATCTAGACTTTTTGATCTATCACAATTTTACTATCAAATTTTATTTTAGACGAGTTTATTGATATTTTTAATCCTTCAAAGAAAAATATAGAAGTTACATTAGAATCAGATGAAGAATGTGTGATGTATGATTTTTCTAACTTAACAGGTAAGTTATTATATAGTGAACGCCCTCGATGTGTAAATAAGATAGTTAGATTAGGATTGTAACAGGCAAGACCAATAAATAGACTTCTTAAATCATCTTAATTTTCAGCAACGTTTCGTCCATGTGGTAGTGACCTGTTCAGTCAAAGAATATCTTTGAATAAGAAAGAAAATTCCCAACTCGTTAATCGTGTTTACAAATGTTTCATTAAGACATTTTCTGACTAACTGAAGATTGTATACAACACCCTCCCGCCACTCCTCATTACTTTCCTTATTATATTTTTGCATACAAAACCATACTTTTAATTTTCATTTTATGTTCAACTCTTGACCGCTAGACTGATATGTTTTGTTTATCGTCTTTACCAAACAAAATTTAATTTTAATTTGGTAAGAATTTTTAATCTATATTTATAATGTCTTTAAAGAAGTCTTTTTATTGGCCTTGTCCGTTACGATCCTAATCTAACTATCTTATTAACAGTTCAGTTACGTAATTAATAGTTATAAAAAAATTCGTTGAAAAACTTATTCAAAAATTTTTATTTTTAGCTAATGACATTTTAGAAGCTGCCAAAAATAACAAACTCGTAGAGAATAAAAATTTATTTGATTTAAAAATTATTAAATCAAAAAGTCAATCTAGCAGTAACAAAAATTTTCCAGGAAAGAAAAAAACTAATTCAGGTTACCCAAAAAAATTTTTTTTACTTCACAACTACTTAACATAATTTAAAGAAACCATCTAATTCAGAAATTATATGGATCATGAACAATGTACTTTTATTTTACTTTAGGCACAACTGAAAATTTCGTAGCGGAAACAAGTTTTTCTAGAGTAAACGGTAAAACTATTAAAGATTTAGAAATTTTTGATAGAACTAGTCAGGGATCAAGTACAATAACAAATACTTTGGAGATAATTAATGAATCTAGTCATAATTTAGAACACGAAATGAGTAGAGGTTCAAGTACACTTACTAATACTTCAGAAATCATTGATGACTTAAGTTATGATTTTGAAAGTAATACATTACCGGATGCGGATCATTTCAACATAAAAACAAGCTCTTCTTGCAATGGTATGTTTTCAAATCTAATTTTTATTTAAAATAATTATTTTAAATTTATTATCATTTTTGTAACGGGTTGAAGTAAAAAAAAGTGAAGAGTTTAAAGTAAATTTTCAACTCTACAGTTTTTTAATATTGTTTTATGACTTTTTTTATCAAGATTTTGTGCAAATATTATAATTTAACGTCTATTTTTTACAGAAATAATGAAATCAGTAATATTGCGTCTATGTAAAAAATGTAAAATTTTAGATAAAGTATCTGAAACAGAGTTAAAAATTCGATGCGAACATTGCCATTTCAAATTATCATTCAAGTGTATACTCTGTTCTGTCTCATTTTATTGTTTAAAAATGACTCAAAAACACGTTTTAAAATTTCACAAACAAGTATTTCTGAAAAATAATAATAATGTACCAAACAAAATAATAAGCTATGTTGGAACAATAAACTCTCAATCGGAAAAAGAAGTCAATGATCAAAAGAATAAAAACTTAACTTGTAAAAATAATAGTAAAGGTTCTTCCTTTGGTACCATATCAATTGAAGATAAAAAAATGGGTGATTTTACTTGTAAATTTTGTTCTTTTAACGTAAAGTACAAGTTGTCTATGAAAGAACATTTAGTTAAAAAGCATAAAAATAAGTTTAATAATATGGAGGAGTTAGAAGGTATTATTGACGATTCGGTTACACTTTTACAACCACAATCTATAGGTATGGTCAATTTACCCGTGTGGCAGCATGCCAAAATTTTTGGTTCTTCAAGTTTGATTATTTTATTTGATTAAGCATGTTGTTTTTTCTTATTTTGAAACAATTTAGTTTTATTCTTCATCAAATCTTTGAATCATTTCAAAGAAAGGTTTGAACAAGTCTTATTTTATTTTTTTTTACTGCAGGCAAAAACATTTATTTATTATTATTATTTTTTTTTATGAGAGTTTTTGTACCCAGCATGATAGTGAGTATCATATATTTTATTTTATTTGTTCGTCATTAGTACATTATTATTTATATTTATAATTTGTTATAATGTTCGTCGTTGTTTATTGTTAATTACTGTTTTATCAAAAATTTTTATCATCTATTTATTAATGTGTTAAGAAAAGTTCTTGTAGTGAATACAAAAAATACTATTATAGGGTTGTCACTAGGCTGGAAAAGTTGGACAATTTTGTAAAACACCAGGAATTTTTTTTTTAATGCTTAAAAACTACATAAAAATAAAAATTTTTTTTGTGTGATAAAATTCTTTTAATTTTATAATGAAACTAATCAGTAAATAGTAAAATAAGTGTTTTGAGTTTTCAATTTTTTAAATTTGAAAGTATGATTAAAATTGTTTTTTAATCTTTTAATTTTATTAATTTTTAGGAATCAATAAAAATTTGGTATGAGTTTTTTTTTTTTTTTTTTTACAAAATTATTACAAATGTTTCAATGTTATTCTAATTTTGAAACAATTACCTTTGGATGTAACTGTACAATTGTAACAATTTTATTTTTTTTTAAATAGGAAATTTTTAATAAAAAATAGTGGCTACCCTATATTAGAAAAACGTAAAGTAAAGATAATTCTGAGATTGTGTTTCACAACTGCATTTTGAAATATTTCAAAATAAATCTGCGTTGGTTTAGAAAGCGGGAAATTTAAATTTAATACTCTGATGTAGAAATAAGTAGTCAAAATTTAATAAGTAACGAATAAACAATTAATGAAATAATTATTAACCACACATTACGTGTGTCTTTGTTAGCAAGCTTTAAGAAGTATAAATTTTTTATTGTTTATAAGATTTTTTGAACATTTTAAAATTAATCACAATTTCAGAATTCAAAGATAACAAATCAAAATAATAAATCAAAATAACTATTTTTCTCAGATCAAACCGCAAAGACCTGTATCACTTGTTCCACGAAGCTACCCTCGAATCTCAAGTTCGACAAGTGCGAATCTTGCCGGTCGATGCTTCCCGAAAAAATGAAATTCATCTCTCCAGACCAGATAAGATTTCCTTGCATAGTCTGTTCTCGTGTTTTCATCTCTGAGCAGTCGCTAAAGGCACATACACCTTGCCGGGGCAAATCTAGGTACAACTGCGCCGACTGCAGCTTCACAACCTCCTCGTCGGACGATTTCGACAGCCACGTGATTAAAAACCACGCTCTACAAACTCATTTCAAGTGCAAGCCCTGCAAGAAGATGTTCAAGACGCTCCACTCTCTTCAGATCCACCAGAAACTCCACTGCACCAAGAAGAGAAAGGCCTACTATTGTGCCCACTGCTCGTACAGGTGCTACAACAAGAGGGAGAAAATCTTGGACCACCTCAGGTACTACCACCTACATCTGTTTACCGGGAAAATGTTGAGCTGTCAGAAGTGCGGTACCAAGTGGTCGAATATTTTCAAATTCAACGATCACCTGGGAACTTGCAGCGGAAACTACGAGGTTGAGTTGGAAAAGCAAAGGGGCATGAAGATGTACCCATGAAATATGTGGAGAAGTTCGTGTACAGATTAGTGTTTTGAAATTTTAAGTTAAATGTTCATTTTTATATGAATTCAAAATGTGCTTGTCTATAGATATTCCTATGTGTAGAAACTGTGATTTACTATTTAGCGAATTTCATTTAGATTTTAATATAAAATAACGCACACCGATGAAATTAAATAATCATTTTGTTTGATTGGAATCTGGAATTATAAAAAAACTCTTGCCGAAATATTTATTCTAACTGCGTAGTTGTCTATAGCAATTTCATGAAGTTTAAGACTAATCATAAATTTTGTACCAATATGGTAATAAAGTGAAATTATTATTTCGTCAAACTGAGTTTATTGTGTGGTCAAGTGGTGTAAGAAATGAATGGCCTGTGTGAAACTCTTTTAAATTGTACAATAAAGTATCAAAAGTTAATACTTAGAAGTTTTTAATTTATAATTGAAAATTTGAAATTTTGTTGTTTCTACTGATCACGATTATTTGTAAACTCCAAATTAAAATTTCTCTTTTAGTTTTATTAAAAACATGCTGTATATTAATATTCTAATTAAGATCTGTTTTTAGTACAAAAATGTAGCTTTAGAGTAAAAATTAAAAAAAATTTTGCGTCAATCAAATTGTTAAAAGTAATTAAAAACGTGACCTGCCGTAGAAATATTTTTTGCTCTAGCTCAAGTAGTTACAAATTCATTGATTACAAAGCAATCATTGTTATTTATATGCGAATACCTGTCTCAAAATGAATGAATAAACAATCATTTAAAATCATCTGTAAATCTAAAAATATACAGGCCTTTGAATCGTAAAGCTCTTTGAGCGAGCTTCCGTTAATTTATGAACGTATGACTAAAACATTAACTCAACCTAACTTAAAATTAAAAAAAATAATAATTATACTTGCTTGCTCTCAACCACGATATGTAAGCTTGTTTTCTTATGAATGCTAATTGAGCGCAGACTATGAATGACGTGTGTTGATCGAATGATTGTAAGAGCGAGATCAAAACTAAAGATTTTCTCGTAGCCAAGTTATTTCAAGCGCCAAAATATTTCAATTTTACGACTAGAGTGAGTATGTATGTACATAATCAAATGTGTAAATAAATTTACGTGCGAACTATAACTATGCTTCGTACTTTAGTTAAAGATAAATATAAAAATTTATTTAAAAAATACTTTGTTACTTTTTATTTTATTTTTAATTTATTCGTATGATAATTAATTAGTTAAAAAGCATTAACTAAAAATTAATTATTTATAAATAATTTTTTAATCTATTGAAATAATTTTAAATAGTTATCGTAAAAATTTACGGTATCAATTATTTTTGAAATCACAGAGATCATTTTTTTTCACATTTGACTGATTAAATATATTATAATTTTGAGTAGAAAAACAATTCGAATCTTAAATTTTGATATTAATTATTCAAAAATGATAAAAATTTCTGAATACATAACTAAAAAAAAAACTTTTTTTTTATATTTATATAAGTTTTATATTTTTTAAAAACTCTGAGTAAAAAATAATATTTGAAAAATGATTTATAAAAGCAATTTTTCACTTAATCTCAGTTTAAACATTTCAAAAGTTGTCGAGCAATAAAAAATTCATTGTTTTCATCCCAAATAAACGAAAAAATGCGTGTTACTTAATAATCACACATGACAAAGCCAGCAGCTCAAAATGTAAACACCGCATAATCTACCTGCTGCTCAAACACCTGGCAGGTAAAATACTCTCTACTCCCTCCCACTCAACCTCACCTTTGTAAATAAGTCGCGGTTAGTTAGTGGGCATCTACGTCAGTGCATCATCTGTTCGGTTTCGGAGCAGTTCTCGCAGATGCGTCTTCCTCGTTGACGACGACGACTCACCATGTCCTGGACTCCCAACTGGTGATACGTATTTATTGTTTTGGTGGTTTTTTTTGTTGGTGAGAACGGCACGGATAACCGAGGATGGCGAGCTCCGTAGAGGAGGTTAGGGGCACTCCGGGTGGTGCTCATCACCAGGATGGTCCTCCAAAAGGTGGAGTAGTGGACTTTTTTTAACTTGAGTTATCTTGGTCTATTTGTTTGTGTTAGAAAATATTCGTGATTCTTTAATTTTTCCTCATGGACAACAGTGTCTTTGTTTTGATAGAGGAAATTAATTTTAAATAATTACTGTCATAAATTATTTTAAACATTATCTGGGTGTTCAAAAAATAATTATAAGCTTATATAATGATGGTATTCAATTAATATATCTCTAAAGTTTTACTTATATTTGTGCTGTTTCTAGTTTATTAATATTCTTAGCTATTCTTTTTCAATAAGTACACTTTCTGAAAATTATCTACTATATTTAACTTCTTACTTAACAAATTTGAAATCATAACTAACAAGGAATAATTTCTAATATGTACTTTATTTTTGATAGGAGGTGAACAGAGTACAAACATGATTTCATACGAAGCCATAGCTACAAAATTACTGAGTGAAAGGTTGCTCCTAACAGCTTTGGAGCTTCATGCTGAGTTATGTGAGGCAGACAGGGAACTGCCAGTTCTCAGAGATTTCTTTTCTAACCCAAACAACTTTGAGTGTCTAAATATGAAACCAGAGCCTTATTTACCAATGCGTAAGAATTTATGAATCACCAAATCTACTTACTTCACATATACACATTAGATGGTAAATTTTTATTCAATTTTTATTTTCCAGCAAGATCATCGAGTCAAGCTACACTAGATTCACTCGATATGACAAGATACTCTGAAGATGGTGGTGGAGTGGATGAAAGAGTTGCTGTTCTTGAATTTGAACTGAGAAAAGCTAAAGAAAATATTAATTCTCTCAGAGCAAATCTCACAGTTGTAACAGGTATGAAACCGTTTCTAATAATATATTTTTACTAATTTCAACCGACTTTGCATTCACATTGTTGTATTGTTTTCTAGAATCTGAAGTTAGTACCCCGGATAAAGGTTCAGAAAAACATGGAACTTTTGAGCATCCCATAAAACCTCACGAACAGAGAGCACTCAACTTTTTAGTGAACGAATACCTCCTTGCTAACACTTATAAGTTGACGTCGATAACATTTAGCGACGAAAATGAGAATCAGGACTTTGAAGACTGGCAAGACGTGGGTCTGAACATCCCAAAACCTCCAGAACTGTTACAAATTTACAGAGAGTTTATGAGAGCCACCGGGTACGACAAACCTCCTTCGAGTAGTATTTCTGTACAGACTGACGACGACTTGTTTCAATTAGATCAGTCTAAAGAGGAAGAATTGAATAAATTAGTGAGCGAGCAAGCAGAGGAAATGGAGAGACTGAAGCTCCAGACTGCTACTTTGGAAGAGGAAAAATCAAACCTTCAGCAACTGATTGTCAGCTCGAATTTAACAGAAGCTGCTGCCGAGGTAAAGATCAGTATATTGTTCTCCTTGGTAATCATACTTTCACTTTCTGAATTTTTATTTTTATTTTCAGCCGCCGGGAAGTTCTGGAACGAATCAAACGATGAACTCGAACTCGACGACGCCCGACAAGTTTGAGATGCTGGAAACTCCACCCCAGGATGCTTCGTCGAACCCAGTGCCGGACGTCGAAGAAGACGACACAGCTTCCATGGTCGTGAGCCTTGGCGAGACCGAAACTAGTGAACGAGAGTGGACCAGGATACAGTACCAAAGGACGGATATAACCGACAGTTCAGCTAATATTTCAAATTTACCTTCCAGGTAATGAAAAACTGATCATATTATTTTACGAAAACAATACAGTAAATTATGTAGCACTTCTTAAAATTATAAAAGAATATAATAACACTTGAGTATAGAAACAATGTGTAAAATAAACTTTTTTTTAATTTTGTAAATCTTAGTAACTTTATTGAATTATGAAACTTTAATTGAATAAATACTTAAAAAATTCTGATTTTCAACAAGAATTTAGAAAAAAAGTTCTGAAACTACAAATTTTATCCTTACAATAAAATTTTCCAATTTTCTATAAAATAAAAAAAGATAGAATGTTTAAAAAATGTGAGAGAGATTTAAAATTTGTAATCCAGGTAAAAAATAATAACCGATTTAAGATTGTATAAGTCTTACAAATAAGTTCACACTAACTCAATGATTTTCAAACAGCTGAAGCTACAAATTTTTATTTTCAGATACTTACCCGCTAGCTTCAGGCGCGAAGTTTTGAAGCATTGCCAAATCCACGCACCTCCCCAGGCTGCCCAGGTGATCGAGGAGCCTCTCAAGGAGGGCGTGACCCGCGACACCCTGCCTGAAATAGCGCTCCAAACTCTTCCGCGAATCGTTCCCCACGTAATTCTGAACAGGCGAGAGGAAGTCATTCCGCTTCTGCTCAGTGTCGCCAAGCTCCAGAGCAATCCCGTCGACAGGGAGAAGCTACTCCAAATTCTTTTCAACCTCCAGAAGAGACCGCACGACGAGGAGAGGCAGTTGATACTTACAGGTAAAGTAAAGTAGATGCGATGTGACGAAAATTTGGTTTAAGTGCTATTAAATTTTTTTATTTTTTACAATGTAGAGTAATTAATGTAATATTATAAAAAAATTGTAACACAGCCAGTAGAGTAGTTAATTAGTTATACATAATATATTCAGTAAAAGTTCATTAACTTTTTATTCCTTTTACAATATGATTATACTCAGACCTTTTGCAACCAGTTCGAATTTTTGAAACAATCGGTGAAATTTGTAAATTTGCAGGTCTCACGATGCTTGCGAAGCTTGAGAATGAGCCAACGGACAACGAGGAGGTGCTGAACCTGTGCTGGGAGCAGAGTCAGCACAAGTACGCGGAGCGACGGCTGCTTGCAGCCGAGTGTTGCGCCGCCCTGGCCATTTACACGACGAGCGGGGTCAGGAATTCCCTCATGCTGTCCATGCTGCAGCAGATGCTGCTCGAAGACAAGGAACCCGTGGTACGGGTTACCGTGGTCAAGAGTCTGTCTCTGCTGGTAGCGCTCATGGATGATTCCGACAAGTACTTCCAGGTATTCGTTATACCCGAGTAAATTTAATTAAAAAGTGTGAAAAATTATGTATGAACTTGTATGGCTTTTAATTCAAGGACCTACGGACAAAACTGGTTAAATAAAAAAAGCACTGTATTTTTACTCTTTGCATCAAACAAAATAAATTTCAGCTCACAAATGTTTAAATGAATAGACAAAAATATAAATTATATAATTTTATTATCACATAAGTAGTGATTTTAATCGTATAAATAACAAGCACATCGAACAATTAAATTTTTTTCTTGATAGTGCGAAGAGCTGGCGTTAACCGCGATGGACGATACATCGATCGACGTGGTTGAGGCCGCGAGTACAGTGCTTCTGCCGATTCTCGCTCAGTGGGCTTTGTCCTTGAGAATGCTCCAGTCACACTTGTTGGCCCGGATTCTCAACAAACTCAGGAGTCTGCTCAAACCTACGAACTCGCCGACCAAAGACTACGTCGACGGAAACAGAGCCGCCTCGCTTTTCACCGTACTCAAGTACTTGTTGCCCCACACGATAGTCAGCGTCGTAGACGCGGAATCCGTGAGAGGGCGAACACAGGAGAGCGTGTCACCTGAATTGCGTGAGTATTGAAGTTTTTTTTTTTTTTTTTAATTATGACGTGTTTATGCAAGTGACAAATATCTCAGTACAAAAAGAAAAAAAAAATACTCGATTTAATACCCAGGGAAACTTTGTAATATACTCCCTTTTTTTCTTAGCTACACGGATCGACATAAAAAAATTTCTTAGTATTTCATTAATGAACTCTTTTTTTCAGCCACAGAATTCACTAGTCTCAGCACTTCACCAATCAGCAATCCAAAAATTTTTTACGAATGCGATGTCGACATAGGTATTTTATTGAACACATTCCTTATGACCGCGTGGGACGATTGCACGTGGCCAGAGTTGGAGTGGATGTCCGAAAAATTGTAAGTTTTTTTTTTTACTATCTTTAAAACTTTAATTGCCTGAACTACACGATTTATATATTGTTTGTTTTTAGGATACAAGATTTGATTGAAATCACTCAGTCCATTAGCGCAGCTCAAGAAAATATTATAAACGAACTTCTGACATATCTCCAAGCCTTGTGTTTAGGATTTGGAAAATATTTCACTAAGTATAAGGTAAACATAAAAGTGATCTGTATTAACAATGTACATAACTAATCCTTAACCAATAAAATCTTACTTTCAGATATTAGCAGCTTTCAAACCTCACGTAGATAATATGGAAATCGAGCTTTCAGATAAAAACAATGACCGAAAATTGACGAACATTGTTTTTATCCCCGTTTACTTAACTATACTCTCTACCCTAGATAGCACCGAATTTACAAATGCGTTGAAACGTTTCCTCATATCGTTGTCGTTGAACGGAGAGGATCTAAGTGGCCTTCAATTAGCGGTTGTGAAGTACTGCGGTCAGGATAAACTGCAGGAACACGTTCTTTCCGGATTATGGGATGGTAATAAATTTTTATACTTAATAAAAAAAATATATATATTCACTTCGAAATAAAAATAATGTCCTTTTTTTAGGCGTCGTTCATCCGAGTCCTAGTGTTAAGTGTGCGACGGCCTCCCTGTTTAGTTCTATTATTTGTAAAGTCTCCAATAAGCTAGTCGACGTGAGGATAGCTCCGGCAATAGTCACACTAGCCAGTGATACAGACATGTAAGAAATTTAATAAAAAAAAAACCATATCTAGTACACGAAATATTTACAAACATTTTGATTTATTTTTCAGATCAGTTAAGGCGGCGGCTGTTTTAGTCTTGGGCAAGCTCATGACGGAGAGCGACGCTCGAGAAGCCAAAGACAAAGCGCGTCTTACTCTCGAAACTATCGTTCGGGATCCTCAGGGTGTGCCAATGACTCTCGCGGTTCCGCTGGTCCTCACACTGGCTGCCGTGGCTCCGTACTGTCCTCAAAACTTCGTAGAAGATAGTGAGTTATAAAGACTTTTTTTTCTTTTTTTAACTGTTAGCATTTAATGTTTGTTTTAAAATGTATCGCTCATCACGTACAGAATTGTACTATTGTAATAATGAAGATTGCGATTTTTCAACCTAAAGTCCGATTATATATAAATTAATAATTCTTAAACAAACAAGTGGTGTAAATTTTTACAAGGTATAAATTATAAATCATTCATAAAATTTTAAAGAAAAACATAAAATAAAGAATTAATCAACAAATTTGTTTATTTCAGTAATCGCAACGCAGCTGACTGGTATAACGGCATCAGCTCTTCAGCAGGGTCAAAGACTGGACCTGACTAACGCTCTGATCGAAGCCTATTCGGTCTTGGTCTACTGCAACCTCAGCAGTCAGTGTATAAACGGTGCCATTTTACCAGGATTGAAGTACCTCGACGCTCTGGTCAGTCAAGTCATGCCACACCAGAGAGAAGTCGTGCGGTCGCTGCTGCGGGAAATCGAGTCGAAAAAGGATACCTCGAAAAACTTGGATAGGTAAGATTTTTTTTATTGAACTTAAGATTTTTTAAAGGATTCAAATATTTATTTATTTTTCTTTATTTGCGTTTTAGATCAGGATCGGTTGGTAGCGGTCTTTCGTTATCTATGGCTTCGGTCAACGTCGGCCAGGGCGTGGAAGATATGCGTCAGCGAGTCAGTAAAATCTTCCAAAACAAGAGTAATTCGCCCGGTATTAGCATTTTTCGGAAAAAATGAGTACTAGAGACTATTAGGAAAGATCCATGATATTCAAGCCTGAATCTCAGTTTTTTCTTGTTTGCCCCAGTGTTTTAAACAAGGAACTGCTCAAAGTATTGTACTGAGAGAAAAGTAGAAACAAGGTGTGTCTGTTTAGAAGAACATAGTTTTTTAATTTTTGATTAAAATAATTTTAACAATTTTTAAGAATGAAACAAAAATTATTTTAAACTATTACCGTTATGATGTGTTCAAGTACTTTTATATAGATTTTGGAAAATGAAAGTTGTGGTTGTTATAGCTTCCAAAATTTTAATTAGTTGAACCGATTTTTACCTGATCATTTTATATAAAAAATTAAAATAAAAAAAAGTTATTAACAAAAGTTTTTATTAGGATCTTGGATGAAATTGTTAATCCAGACTTTGTTGAACATATTTGTTCATTTTGTCAAAAACCAGTTGTAATAAGACTTTTTTGAAAAAAAATATTTCATCCATTCTTATATAAGTTTTCCAATTGTATCGATTTTTTTATCTTGTTGATGTTGAATATTTACCGCACAGTGCAAAAGTAAAATAAGTTTCACAGTTTTAATATACTTGAGAAAGTGTGAACGTAAATGAAAAATAAAACGATGTACAGAAAAGATGAAATCAAAATATTTTGTTCAAGGAATATTTTAAATTGTTAACTACTAATGTTTACAGAAATTTACAGATTTTATGCTATCAAGTACTTAATATTAGTGTAAAGTGAAATTCTTCGAAGCTTATCGTCTTTTGAAAAACACCAGGTTCGTGTATAATACTGTAACAAATGAAAACATATTTAACTCTAATGAAGTCAAGCTAAAGAACTAATTGTATATTTTTATTGATATTTTTATAGTTAAAAATTTTGCCTAGGACTGAAGATATTATAAATATATTACATATATATATATATTCTATAAAAAAATAACAGCACCATAATTTTCGTAATTCCTAAATATTTTTAGAAAATAAAATTTTTCATTGCTCGTAGCCTAATTAAATTTATAGATATGTTCTGGCTGCGGCATCTTTTCAAATAAAACTCATATTGTTAAAATTATTGAAACAGTTAAAAAATATTTTTAGCCGAGGTTGAAAAAAAATTTTTTATTATTGGTCATATTGTGTGTTTGCGTACGTTGGTGGGTTATTGAAAAATTGGTTGTAAGGTGACGCTTTATTTTTGTTGTAAAATAATTGTGAATTAAAAAATTTTATTTTATTTTTTAATTTATAAATAAATTATCTTTACCTTTTTTATTAATTTTTAAATTTTAGGACAAATTTAATTTAATTTTTTAAAATAAAACTTGTGATTAACGAAGGTTCAGTACTAGCGATTTTTTAAACAGTATTTTAAAATGAGGCTTAAAATTTTATTATTAACTAACATTTGTTTTAATGTTTTAAGAAATTTGTATGATTTAGTTTAAACTGATTTTACCAATAAAAAAGATTTACTACAAAAACAAAGTCTTCAATATTTTATTTACCTTACTTCTCAAAATGATTGATTAAAGGATTAAAAAAAATGAAGTCAGTTCTAAATTCTCTGTAAGAATATTTTATTTTCATTATATACAATTCTCACGCACACCTTCGCGTTTAAATGTCATACCTCTTAAAATTCAACATAAATTATTTTAAATCATAATAAATAAAACATCTCTCTTGCTTAACAATCAACTTTCCCATAACTTTTAAATAACTTTCTTGCTTAAAAACTATGGATGAAAAAAACGGAACATATTTTTAACGCTAAAATTCAAGAACACTTACAATTATTAATATAACGTTTAGGAGGTAAATACCTGTTTTCGATATTTGCTCGTGAGTAAATTTTTTTTACCTAATTTACTAACGAAAAATAACTTAATAAATTAATTGAAATATTTTCAAAATTCATCATTCATATTTACGCAATGGTTGTATGAAATTCAAAACAATTAAAAATTTATTCGAGCTTCTCAAACAAACATTAATTTTTTCCTTTGCCACATTCAAGTTACCTGGGGTAACTGTTTTAAATTGATTATATTACTTATCATTAAAAGTATTATTATTTTAGTTTTTGACACCATTACGGTTAATTTTAGAAGATTGAGTAACATTACAGTTATTATGCATTTTATATTTATTTCAGAGTAATGAATACTGTTGCGTATATTTAAAATTATCGCGTGAATTTTCTTTTTGACATTTTATTAAATACGATATATGTGTTGATATTTTTCAGCTATAAATGATTTCTGCTCATTTTTTTATTGACGCACTTATATCAAACAGTTTGACATCTATTTTGACTTTTGATTATAAAAATTATTTATGAAAATATTTAGGTCCACTAGAGTATACATTATTAACTTTTTAGGAAAGGATACAATCTACAAATGTACAAAAATAATCATTTTAGTTCTTTTTTTTTTCTTTTAATGGATTAGTGGTCGCGTATTACTGAAGGAATATGTAACTTTTAGACAGATGATGCAATTTTTATTAGCTTTCACAAAGTGTTTCTGAAGAATTCACTAACGAATCTACAATTATTCTTAATGATTGAAAAATTGCTTTTGCTCGAGATTTACCATCTGTCAGCTATTTTATCTTCATCAGTAATTTTCAGACTTTCAAAAGTTGTATTACGTCTAAAGTATGAGAATTTTTAAATACGTGAAATAAAAGTTTTCTAGCTTGTTTAAACCTGGTAATCTCTAATTAAAATTAACTAAGGGATCGTGTATATATGAATATATTCATTTAGGTACAAATAAAATAAATGCATATACTTTTTAATATATTTACAACTTAAACGCATCGATAATTCATTCTAAATTCCAACCAAAATCAAGAAGTCTATTAAGTACACGGTTTAATGGTGTAATCTCCTGTATTTAAATTATACACTTTTAGAATATAATACTTGACGTATATAAACTATCATACAAATACAAGCGCTATTAAATCTCGACTATTTACACGTATTAGTACCATCATATTTTGTTTTACAAATAAAAAATAAAAAACAAAAAATAATAATAAAAAAAAAAATTATCGAATCGCGGGTTTTTTAAAAGATGCTCGATAACTACATTGTTCATTAAAATCATAGTCTCGGCATCCACTATTTACATGACTGTGAATGTAAGCTTTGCTCAAGGCATCGTCTCGAGTTTCAAACTTTTCACAAATAATAAATAATTCTTGATGATTATAGGCCATCTTGTATTTATCTAAATATCAATCTCCTTTTTTCGGGTATAGGTAGATGAGTTTGTTTTTCGCGAATGATAAACAAGTATCGTCGCTCATTTGAATTTGACTTACTCTCGATCACTTGGAAAGACTTTCTCTCGCCAGTCGAGCGAATCGGAGCCGCGGCTTGTTTTAATACTTTCTTTCTCCTTGCGTATACGTTATCATATTTTTTCTCAAAAATTAGTCCTGAATTATTCGGAATAAAAATTATAACAGGGAAGGAGAATATTTAACGATCTTTTTCTGTGCTTTAACAGGCGTAAAAGGAAATTTATCGTTTGAATTTTTCGGAATTTGCGCCACGCTAAATGGCTACACCATCCGAATCAAAACAAACTCAAAATGCGAGTTAAGTTGCTTAAACCATAGAAAAAATTGTCTTAAGATATTTTTTCCGCTTTAAAATCTTCAAATAAATTGTAAGTTATGATTTTAGTCGATAACACCGTTAATTTGAGTAGTGACGTCCAAAAAAAAACACGAATTAAAAAAATTCAAATTGTAGAAAACTCAAGTTTTTCATTTTCATTTAACCATCCCCTTCTCTATTATTCACACAATTTACAGTTGAAAATCCATCGCAAAATTAAGGCACTCTAGCATTGACACTCTAAAAACAAATACATTCCAAGTTTGCGAAAAAATAAGCAGCGGCTCCTCGCCCATTCTTCACACCTAGTGAAACTCTACAAAATTGTGTTACAGAATTAAACGAGCTGAGAGAAGCCGGAGGTCTCGTGCACGAGTGGCTTCGAGTGCGAGTCCCGGTGATGACTTCGGCCTCTCCCGACCGTCGAGCAAATACCCGGAGAGCGCTCGGACTTTGAGAAAAGGCGTTCTCAAATGGTCTTTTTGCGCTTCGACTCCAGATTCTCGCTGAACAGGTGTTGGAGCTCGGGCCTCGTCCTCAAAGCTGCGAGTACCATTTCTGAAATATAATAGTTAACATTTTATATTTTTCAAATCAATTCATTCATATTTGAAGATTGAAAATCAATTAAGTGAATTTCAGTAAAATTTACCGTAGTTGATGTTATTGCAGTTGTGGTCATTCTGAAGTTGCTGGAAGATCTTGTCCGACTCATCCTCGCTTATTCCCAGAGAGAGCTTCAGTGCTTTTCGCAGCTCTTGAACGTTCAGCGAGTAGCCTAGTGCATTCGAACTGCAAACCTGAAATCATTCATCAAATTAAAATTCTCTGTTTCAACCCATTTGAAATAACAACGTAATTTATAACTTGATAAGTTTTTTATAAAAACTTTAACAAACAGATGGTTTTTTTTTTTCTTTTTTTTTGGCAGTAAGTTTATTGCGGTTCATTCGTTTTTTGGAACTTAGAGTTTAAAATAACGTTAAAACATAACTTAAAAAAAAAAAAAAAAAAAAAAAAAAATTAAACTGAAAATGAAAATAGGCTTTGAAACCGCGCAAATTACAACTTCAAGCTATCATAGAAAAAAGGAAAATAAAAATTCACTAAAAATTTGTATCAGGTTCCATCAAAACTTTATCTTAAATCTCAAACCATAAAATTTAATATGAATTACGTACTTCAAAGGCTATCCCAATGAGGTCGATCTCGGTGTTAGCGTTTGCTATCGCTAGCACGGTGAAGAGGTACTCTTCGAAGTCGATTATTCCTGTGTGATGCTACGATAAGACAATAACGTTAATTTTTGTTTTCAATTTTAGTGAAAAAGAATTATTTTTTTGCTAAAAGACTTACCGTGTCGTGGATCTTGAACAGCAGTTGAGCCGACGGGTTGTTCTCGTCGAGCCGGAGCAGTCGAGCGAACTCGGGAAAGTCGACCGTTTCCGGAAGCCTTTGGCATTTCTTCTGCACTAGCACTTCCTCGGTTTTATCTTTCAGCAGCCTGCGGGAATTAAAAATAAACTTTGTTAGATAAGCATTCTGTAACAAAACATAATTTTTGACCTTTGATAAATTCAAGTAAGCTGTATGTTTTAACATTAATTCAGCTTCAGAGTAAAAAATTTAAACTTTCTTTATCATCATACAATATCGAATAAGTACGAACAACTTACTAATGCTTAAATACATTTGTTAAAGAAAAAAGATTAATAAAAAAAACAAATTTATCAACCGGACAACTTATTAATTTTTGTAGAAACTTGAACTTAAAAAAGAATGTTAAATAAGAAAATTTAATTAAAAAATGTATTCAACTGTACTTAAAAGCAAAAGACTAAAATACAAAGTCTCTATTGAAATTTTGATTTAATTGATCTTTTGAATTTAAAAAAGACGCTGTACACTATTTTATAATCGATACAAACAAAATTGAATGGCTCGGTGCAATAATGCGCTTAGCGCCATTCGGCCGGCCCAGCGCTAAGCCCATTATTGCACCGAGCTGTTCAATTATTGATTTTCAAGCTAAACAATCCTTAAAAAAAAAAAAAAAAAATTAAAAAACTACTTATTTTTACTTTTGAAGTCAAAAAATAAACCTATATGAATTCAGTAACAAAAAATCTAAATATAACGGTAGGTGGATAAAAAGGATGATAAAAAAAGGCCAGAGAATCACAAAGCTATAGGCGAATCGAACAACACCCGTTACTTTTGGGAAGCCGCGGCGCGGAGGAATTTCGCCAAACAAACGATGATCAAACACGCTAACGGGGAGCCGGTGGATGGTAAGTAGCTGTAAAACTCACCCGAGCTTGGACCGAAGCTTGTGGGCCTCGACGATGCTCGACGCGTGACGCATCTTCAGTTGGTGGGCCTTGTTTATAATCTGACAGTCCTCGTATGTGTAGTCCGATACGGGAATTTTGAGGGCTCTGTTAAAAACATGAGAAGAAATGTTATTATTTGAGTTGATTTGAGATTATTATTTTGGTTGATTTGAGACTTTTATTGTAAATAAATGTCTTTTTAATTAAGTGTTGTTTTAAATTTCAGTAACAAATCAGTTCAAATTTTTTTTTTGAGATTACAAACACTTTGTAACATTATTATTTAGAGCAAATTTTATCTTTGGCGTTGAAAAGTAAAATTTTCAAGCTTTCGATAAGTATTTTATTTTAAATAAATGTGTTTTTAAATACTACTTAATGTGATTTTAAATATGATTCAACCCTAATTTCTCTATCAGTAAGTTAAAATTAATTCATGATTTTTACCTATGATTCGTTATTTGTTTACAACAAATTTTATCTATAGCATTAAAAAATGAAGTTTTTAAACACCACTAACAAAAATTATTTGATGCGAAGTGGAGTTCAAAGACTCAGTAACAAATAATTTATCTTTTTATAAGTCACACTTATTTTTTTCATTTTAAATATGTAAAATTAAAAAATTTTTTTTAATACCTCAAATATTGATTCAAACAATAAAATTTAATTAAAATTTTACTATAT
Organism: Encarsia formosa; assembly: GCA_038277355.1. Classification (NCBI taxonomy): domain Eukaryota; kingdom Metazoa; phylum Arthropoda; class Insecta; order Hymenoptera; family Aphelinidae; genus Encarsia; species Encarsia formosa. Next base: position 11,756,713 of record CM076184.1, on the reverse strand, counting down.
AAATGATTGAAATACGATAAAAACAAGACGTACTAAAAGCTTGCAAAAAAAAATTTACAATTACCCTAGATAATTATTGCGTACTTTAAAAGTATAATTTTCAGATAAATAATTATTTTAATTGCAAGAAAAAAAAAACGCGAGATTTGTAAATAAATTATTTTAAATACTAACTCGGCCATGAGACGCCGAACATTGTTTGCGTAGAGCTTTGGATCCAACTTTTCAGCCTCGCTTGGCTTGTAGACCGGCAGAAATTCAATTTCGCAGCTACTGTTCAGCTGGGTGAGAGTCAGCCACAACAATTTAAATCTGCAAAACGCAGAAAATCAACGTTTATTATTCATAAGCACCATTTTAATTTAAAAAAAAATATCTCAATTTTATTATAAATTTTTGACATACAAATTTTAATATACAGTTTTGTTAAATAATCTAATCTTACCCTGGTAGAAGTAAGATATAAATCATTCATTAAGTGGCTTGTTTTAGGTTATTTCATAGACTTATACTAATAAATAGCCAGAAACAAACCAATTTTGATTATCAATGCTACCAGGGTAAATAATAAAAAATCTGAAGAAAATAACAAAAAATTTGTACCATGTCTGTCAAATAAACAAAATTAATAAAAATTAAATAATAATAAAATACTAACGCCCCGGGTCCCTCCCAGGTCCAGGTGACGGTGTCGAGTTTGTTCGGGTACCTGATGCAAACTGGTTGTACTGGCACGCCAGGATAGAACGCACCTGACTTGAACGTAATCAGGCACGAGCGGTTCGTGCAGGTGCCCTCCGGAAAAATCATCACCTGGAATTCAAACAAGTTAGCTTTGAAAATGAATCCGATTTGTTCAAGGAACAAAATTCAAAATATAATTGTAAAGTTTTATATATTAAATATAAAATTTTTAACAAAATATTATTAAAATTTATTAAAAAATTATAATACTACAATAACAGTTTTGAAAAATAATGAATTAACAACAAAGTTAATTTAAAGCTTGATCTATTAAGGGAGTAATCCGATAGAAATATTCTAGAACGATTTTTACTTTATAAAAATAAAAGTAAAATTATTGTTTATTTATGTGATAATTGTTGTATTTATTTGGTTATTTACCTGAGGCCAGTCTTCCTTGGAAGTAGCGCGTTCGATTATCTCCCTGACGGTGTTGTGCCTCGAGTTCGGGTCGTCTCTCCACACGTAAACGGGCTGCGTGTAGTTTATCAGTTCTAAAAAGTCGAGAGGTATTTTTTTTAGTAAAAAGCTTAAATTTCGAGGTCGTAACTTTCGAAGATGTTTTGAAACGAATTTAATCACTATAGACCAGTTTCCTCTTATTTTGCAAAAAAAATTTTTCTTTTGGCTGTGTACAGTTTCACTCGGCAACATTCAATTTTTTTTATAAATGGACAAGTGTACACTCAAGTGAATGGAATAATATTGTTTAGAGTCAAAGTGTGATATTGATCTCACTTGTCAGAGTCTATAAGTATAAAAAAGCCTTATAACTTCGTAGTGAGAAAATAAAAATCATTTTGCTTGTAAAAAAAGTATTAAAATTTTGTCGGAACTCAACTGAGAATGGATTAAAAAATTTATCTGGTTCAACTAGGTCAATTTATATCAAAATTTTAAAATTTTTAATGAGAGTAAATCTATTGTTCTTACGAAAAAAAAGTTGGTCTAGATCCTCACGAACAGAACTAATATAAAGTCCGAGATAAAGTCTTAAAATTTCATTTAAAAAGTCCGACACGAAAAAGCACTTTTCATTAGTAAAATTAAATTAATTTCGATTGTACTGAGACCAGCCAATTTCATTACAAAAGAGAAAAGATAGTAAAAAAAATTTTGATAAAAAAAACTATTTTCGCAGATAAAAGAAAAAATTCGCCTATCACTCTTCATCGCAACGAAAATGACTGTAATCACCGGTGAAATAAACAAATTGATATACGAAGGAAGAAAAGCGAAAGTTTTTCACGAGAAAAAATAGTTTTTACAAGCGCTTCTTCATCAGTGAAAACTAGCCGCGGCACGGCGGTGTTGTTGTCAGTTGTAATAAACGTCCCGCCTTTCGAATCGCATTATTTCGTCAGTGGTGCAGCGCCAAGCGCGTCACGGCTCGATAAATTCACTTTTATGCTAAACAGTCGTTCATTTCACCAGATAAATTCATCCCCCAGCAGCTCGAATAAAACCAAGCAATAATGATTCTTTGTATGGTAATGAATTAAGATGACCAAACACCAGCTGTATTTTGATAAAAACGTACTTCCGACGTAGGGATCAAGGCTCTCTCTCCTAACGATTATCGATGGAAATCCGGTGACGTAGACTATCCCGCCGTCGATGAAGCTGGAGTGCGGAGCCACCACGAGGATGGGCGCCTCGGCCCGGGTCGCCTGTCTGCCTCTGACGACGATCTTCATGCCACCTGCCTGGTACGTCCACCGGCCCAACAGGCACAGCCAGGGTACAACTTTGCTGCTGGGACCCAATCAAATTCGCTCATTTTCTTTTTTGTTTTCATGCGTTTTTTTTAATTTAAGGGTTTTTTTAGTTGGCATTAACTACTTTACCGACTGAGTCGGTTAATTGTTTTACCAATCGTCGGTAGGGTAGTCATAGGGACATTACTTAGTTCAACTTTAATATACAGTGAGAAAAATATCTCTTAAAGTTTTTAAAAATTGTGATGTTATTTTAATAATTGTTTTCATAGTTCACTCATTAAAGAAATAACATTTACGATTGTATCAACTACTTCACCGAAAGCCGGTAAACTAGTTTTGAGGAGTAAAACATCTGATTCTACATCAATGAAACAGATTGCATTTTAAAACTTAAAGTAAATTTTGCTTAAATATTTTTTTTCTCAGTGTATTGAGAAATCTTCTCACAAACTACCTTACCAACTTATTCGGATCATTCATTGTTTTACCAACGGTCGGTAAAGTAATTGTAAGACCATTCGCGTCAGATAAAAATAAACTTTTTTCCAAGGTAAAAAAAAAAAAAAAAAAAAAAAAAAAAAAAAAAAAAAATTAATAACACGTACAAAAATGTTAAGACGTCCATTTCATTCTAAACCACGTGATTATTGCACATTAGTACAGTCCAGCGGACTATCAGGAACTCCATAATAATCCACAAAAGCTCATTAACAAAGCCGATGTAAGAGTATATAACTTTTGAAAAACTTCAAATCCTCTGTTAAATTATGAGTGATATTGTTAGTCAATGATTTACATGATGTTAATAAGTTGATTTAGACATGCTTAGCGTTACCACATTAAAATATTATCCCATTCACCATTTATGTACACAATACAGATTAGTTATACAGCTGCGTTTCGAGGAAAAATTTCTTTATCGACACTGCAGAAAGTCGATAAAGAAGGAGTATAGTTATAAAATTTGAATTTAAAAGATAAATGTAAAGAAAGAAGAGAGTTAGACGTACTTCCAAAGAAAGGAAGTCGACTGGTTTCAGCCTTGGCTACGATGCTGGGACCTCCGAGGTAAGTAACCGGAAGTGCATCGAAGAAACTCGAGTGGGGTGCTAGAGCGAGTATGGGTGCCTCTTTCTGGCTTGCATGCTGACCCTTTATCTTCAGGCAATGGAAGCCACCGCAGATGAAGAATACCCTCATTATCCAGCATATCACGTGCTTCAGTTCTCTGTTAGTTGAGTTAGTTTTGTTACGATTTTTGTTAGTAATGAAATGCAATTTTAGTTTTAGTTTCGTGCAGGTAATTAATTAAGTTCTACAATGTGAGAGATCAGATTTAAAAAAGGGTTGTACTTTAATTTTTCTACCTACTGCTTAAATAGTTAAATTAGTAATTATTGGTTATGATATTAGTAATTGTAATAGCTAAAAACTTATACTTCAACCTTAAAAATTTACTTAATTTACTTAAATTTTTACAATAGTGTAGTGGTCCTTTAATAAACTTATCTTTTTGAGTTTATCAGTGATTCAGTGATTAATATTCTCTGCACAACTCTACGCTTCAATAAAAATGAAAACATGCATGAAAAAATTTGAACTTGAGGCGGCGACTTTGAACGATAATGAGAATAAAAAAATTAAGCACGTGGAGTCCTAACTTTTTTGTGAATCAAAAAAAATGACGATGAAAGTAATTCAGAAGTTGATTTAAAAAAATGACATTGACCGCTTCAATTCTTGATTTGATAATTCGTTAAAAAACTATTACCGCTGCTAAAATCTTGGGTAGCAAAATCGACGAGAAAAAATTAAATTTTACGGACAAAGAATTATTACTTTTCTCAAAGGACTTCAAAGTCATTTTCAATTAAATTACACGAGAAATGATAAATGTCTTCGCCGAAAGGATTTTTACAAGATACCGACCGAAAAAGGTATTATGAGGGGGCCTTGAACCGTATTTAAATCACCGAAAATATCTCGTTTAATTCAACTTTTATGGCCGATTTATATTCAAGGATTTAAAATTAATCCAGACGTTCAATTTTGTTTTTGACGACTGCATTATTGTACATATTTTTCTGACAGAAAATAAATTGTTTAAAATGTGGATTAAATTTTTTATTCCGTAAAAAACATTTTAAAATTCCGAAGGGTAAGTAAGTAGTTACAGAAACTAAAAACAAAAAAAAAGCAGTCTAAAATAAGCATCAAACTATAGTTTGAGTATGAGCTTTAATGATTGTTAGTTACAAAAGAAAACATAACATTAAAAGCAAAGAAATAAACCGAACATGCAATTAGAAATCTACTGTTAAATGGCCAATTAAAATAACTACAGGAAATCGCAAATCTAGAAAACTACATAGTAAGGTAACTATTGTTTTCTAATAAAAAAATCTTTTCAACGAGCATTGAAAACTATTTAAATCATTTCCATAAAAATTGAATGACTTATTAGTAAACAATAGATTTTAGTAAAGAAGCTAAAATTTACTCAAAAAATCTCTTACCGTCTCCAGCCTTTGAGTGGCGCTCGCCTCAAGTCTTCTTCTGAGAGTCCATAAAGACCAATGCAAGCCAAGAGCCAGGCCATTATTACCAGGATTGTTATGACAAATAACCGAATTGGCAGCAGAGCCACTGTTAGGAAAGCCGTCTGAAATCATAAAAAGAGTACAAAATTTTTTTTATTTGAAATTATGCATAGAGTATGTATGTAAAACCTAAGTTAGAAATATCTGGTTATTACAAAAAATGTTTCAATTTTCAAGAAATTTTTTTTTTTCCTTAAAAGCATGTAAACAAATTTTAAACTCTGTCATGAGAAAAATTAAATTTTATTTATTTAAAAGTGTGCTCAAAAAAAGACATAAAAAAACGAATTTTTTTAATAATAATGAAGCTTTATTGCGTAGAATTAAATTCATGGCAATCTTTTTGCCTACAGAGTTTGCGATCTAAAATATTCTTACAAACATCAAAAATAAACAAAAAATCAAAATTAATGAATAAATATAAATATAATCATAAAAACAATACAATAAAATCACAAGCACAAATGCTGGGAGAGTAAAAAAAGAAAAACGTGAGCAGATATTTGAAGCAACTGTAGCTGTGGTTCCTAGAGTTTTCTCCTAGTTTTCTTCCTTGACGGGTCACCTAAATGAACTAATTTTTTTATTTAAATTTAATTGTTTCTAACAAAAAAATGTTCCTAGAATTTCTTTAAATAGTTTGGGATCATCTTTGATCTCGTATTTGAACAATGTTGAAAAGTTTAATTTTGCTATAAAATACTTTATGAGTAAAAGTGAAAAATTATAATGATTATTCAAGTTTATTAGTTAAATATTAGACCGCAAAAGAAACCAAGTAATATTCGCAAACAGTAAAATTGAGAAAACTTTATTAGATATGAGGAAATGTAAGAAAAAGCTAATTTTATAACAGCTCTAAGTGAAAACGTGCGAGAAATTACACTTTTTATACGTTGCTCTGATTTAATTTACACCTTATAACCGAGAAAAGAAAACTACAATAATTGCATCAAACGAAATCCACTCAATTTCGGAAAACACTTCCGGTGTTGATTCGATTTAATGACTTTTGAAAAATAAAACAGGAAAAAAAACTGATGAAAAACCATAAAATGTAGGTGGAGAGCCGCGAACGATTCGGCCGAGGTCAAAGTACTCGAAGAAATTTTTGCCTCTTTTTTTACGCTGCCTCAGGAGATTTTTTCGTTGGGTTAAGATTTTTTTTTTTTTTCTGCAAACGCGACGATACTTTTGCGCAGTAAAAAATCGATTCTTGCAAATTTTTATTATTGCTGAGTGTGCATAGATTTTATCATAGTAACAAACCTTTGCAAATTTTTTGACTTCCGCTATTTAATTTTTTAAATAAAGATACATAATAAAAAAATTAATTTTTATAAACGAAGTTTCTTTAAAAACCAATAATCCAACTGAAAAATTTCAGTTTGAGAGGTAAAAGAATTTGAATTTGACGACAGCCCAGTTCTTAAATGTTGATAAATGTAGGTCAATAGTTTCGAAATTCGCGAGTATAAAAAATGGAACCGAAGTAACTGCATTATCGTCTGGTCCACTAATATATGGACTCAACCGAAGAATTTAAAATTTAAATTTTCGGAGATCGTCTTTTATCTTCTTTTCTTTTTCTTTTCATATTCTTTTCTCAATTAAAAAAACTGTTTAAAATAATAAAATAATAATTTTAAAAATAAGGTGAAACAGATAATAAGTAACTCAAAATCTTAAAATATCCTCATCGCAGGTGACACATCAGTTTAAAAATGACTCTACAAGAAACTAAATGAGAAAAATAACCCGGAAAGCAAAAAAAAACTGACTTCTTAATGAGTCTACCTAGCAACAGTTTACATACTCGCTGAGCGACTTAAAAATTCTCTTTTCTTGAGTGTGAACTTCAACAGATCTAAAGTCTTCATTACGCTTACTTCTTTTCTTTCCTTTCTCGTTTTGAGACTCGCATTTCTCGGAGGTAGATTTTTTCATCTTCTTATTCTTCTCGTTAGATCATCCGCACGGATTAAAAAAACTACCGCTATTAGTTCCGTCATAAAATTTAATAGGGAAGATGAAGTTTGCGCTCCTCAATTTGGAAAATTTATGAATGTAGCTCTAGAAAGCTACTTTTACCGGGGGGTTTTGATTTTCTTCCTAATGATCCTTTCGGATCCAACGTGACACTTAACAATTTATATGAAAAAAATTGTAGAGTTGAAGAAACTTATTTAGAAAGATACTTGATACAAAAAATTATTTTACGAGGAAAATCTCAGAATAAACCTTCATTTTAATCATGATTAGAATCCTAAATCCTAAACAATAAGATAAAAGACATAAATTGTTATTATTATTTTTTTACTTTAGTAGAAGCCTTAGAGTAGAAAAAAATATTTAAAAACATTCTTGTGATTGACACTAATTTGAAAAGAGTCTCATTAATCTAATTTTTTAGAGTTATCGTCAGTACATTTTGAAAAATATAGGACGTAAAAAATTTTGAAATTGATAAAATCAAAAACTTTCGAATTCGAAGAAAACGAAAGTAATGAAGCTTCAAAACGCCGATGTATTATCAAGATCTACGTAAAAGATTGTCATTATTAAAAGCCTTTTTAGAAAGTCAACGGTTAAAGTTAGGGTAAAAACTACATTTTAAAGCGTGTAGTTTGAACTTTAAGCTGGTGAGTGGTGACCTGAAAATTTTTGAAACAACTTTGCACGATCAGATTTACTTGGTTTAGTAAATTTCTATTTTTTTTTTTTTTTTTTTTTTTTTTTTAATGTAAAAACATCTGTGTTTTTAATTAGTTTAAAATCTTTATTTAATGTAAAACTAAGTTATATTTAAGTGTTTTGTATAAATAATTTAAATTTTCTCAATCTCTCGTAAAATTTTTCTATTCAATATTGTTTGAACAAGAAAAGTTTTCAAATAATTTTTAGTTTACTTTTAGCTCAATTAATGTCAATCAATGTCGACTAATTGTTGCTACAATTAGTAAGTAGATCGCTTGACTCGTAGGTAATCCGGAGGTCCCGCGTTCGAGCCTCGCTGTCCGACTTTGAATTCCAGTATAAAACTAGTAAGCCTTACTGCAAATTTATATATGAATAAAAGGTATTAATGCCAGTATATGTATGTAAAAAAAAAAAAATTTTAACGACGAGTATACAATAAATAAGTAATATAATGAATTTTTTATTTTAAAGTTTAATATTTTTTTTACTAAGACAATTACAAAAATTTTATTTTTTGTTGCTGCATATAGTAACCGAGAAAGTAACAATTAAAATTTTTTAAACTATAGTTTGATTTTTAAATAAAATTGTTAACAAATAAATACTATTACTTCAATAATTGACTCATTAACACAGAAAAAATTACCAAGTTAACAGTATTATAACTCGATAACCATTCTAGAAACTACAGAAAAATATTTGAACGTTTATATTTTCCAACATCGTCTTTTCAAACGCCCACTCACTGTATCCAACAATTTTTCGGAACCAATAATATGAACGAGTGCCAAACGAAACTACTTACATCGACACGCGTGAGTAAAAAAAAAAGTGGGGATAACCGGGTCTCAAAAAACCGTCGGGTCGATCAAGTTCGACAAAAGGACCGAACGGCGCGTAGCAGCAGCAGGAGCGCAAGGTCGGCTCATCTCGCTCGGACTCTCGTTCGCTCGCGAGATATACCGTTGGAAACGGGGGGGCCGTTATATCCCTACGAGCTGGCCGTCGACCCGCTCGCTGATGATGATGATGATCGCGATCGCGATGACGACGACGATGCTGCAGGTGGGAAACGACGGGGAAGGGGGAACGAACGACGGCCGATTTTATCATGCGCGCGGCAACTGCGGTCGTCTCGAGATTTTTTCCCGTATAAATGCGTCGTGAATCGGTTGGCTTATGAAAGTATGGAATGAGCGATTTGGAATCTTTTCGCGATTTTCGGATGCATTGGAAGGTAGAGGACCCAAATATGGTCCGCAAAAATAGCGATTTTTCAGATTTTGAATTTCGTTGAAAAAACAAACCGTTTGAAAGGCAATTTTTGTGTACAAATACTTAATTTTGAGGGTCTTGGGAATTAAAATAAATTTTTTTTATTTGAAATAATTATTTATTTATGGAATAATTAATGTTTAATTTCAAGATCTAATGGATCCAAATAATGAGAGCATTTCACACCTTATACCAATTGATGGTCCGAAGACTCAAATTGTGAGTACAGATTTTGTAAGTTTTGCTGCATTTCATTTGTTTGGTCCAATAACTGGGGTAAGCAGAGCTGCATGCATGGGATTTGCATGGTCCATTATTGGGGTACTTTGAAGCAAAAGTCTCAAAAATACGGGTAAATACGCATTAGAATCCTCTACCTTAACAATTTGGCAGTTTTATATTATTGAAAGTCTAGGTTGTAAATTGTCGTTTTTTCATTAGAGTACTCTTGATAATGCTAACACACCCAAGTTAGCAAAACGTCGAACTGTTTGATTAACAATCTGGTATTATTTACCCACACCTTCTAACTTCGGCTGATTTTTTAGGATTCTGATATACATAAAAAAAGCAATTTTTAAAAACTAAATTAATATATGTACATATACATACATTTTTCTCTATTTTATTAATATTATGAAGTTTATATTAAAAACTTTTTTGCATATAGAAGAGTATAGTGGTACTCAAAGTCAAGGTCCATTTATTTCGAGATTTATTTTGAAAAAGACGATTGAAGAAAAAAAAAATTTACCTAGTCCCAGGTGAAATTCATCCGATTAGAACCCGACAATGGTACAAATCGATTTTTCGGGCTTAGCGACCGGGCACAAAAGTTTCGAGGCCGGGTTTAGTAAACTATAAATTGACACGAATAAAACTTTAACCGCACCCAAGGTAAAAAAAAAAGCAAGGCGGCAACAATGCGACATTTTTCTTCCAGTTGGATGGAAATAGAAAAAAAAAGTTCGAATCTTTTTATAGACGCGTAATTACTCGTACGAGCGGTGGTAATAATTTAGGAGTACGACGATCGTGACGCTGAAAATTATTCTAAACACGGATCCATTAACACTATCGACGTGCTTGGGTTGAAATTCAATGACGAGATCGTGTAAACATTTGATGTTTGGTTTGGATTTTCATAAATGGTCACTTTGCAGGGCTGATCGATACCATAAGTCAAAAACAGCTCGAAGGAAAAAAAAAGTTCGACAACGCACACACCTACGATGATAAATAGGGCGGGATGAATCAAATTTATGGTTTATGAAAGTTTATCTGGATCGAAAATTCCAACGGGTTGTAACATCTTCGTTAACACGAGCTGGATTTCTCCTCGGCGTGAATATTTCTAGCTCCTAGCGTAATTTATTTACTTTTTTATAATACAGCTCACAAAAAATAACTAGACTTATTATTAGTTATGAAGAAAGATTGAGCGTATGTTTTAAACCGAACCACTATTTTTAATTAAAAATGAGTTCATATTTTTTGAACTTTTGGTTGTCCTAAAAATTTATGTTCATCTCGTAGTCTACTAACGCTTAATTCAATGAGTTTTGGCTGCCTGATCGTCTAGACGCGTTTTATCGATGCACCACTGGAGATGCTTTTTCCTTTGGATTTGCAAAAAAATTCTCGTACCGTTTCAGTGATGGATGGCTTTTTAGTACCGACCCATCCATTGATTTTTATTGGTGGTTGTACCAATCGTGTTTGATAAGGATCAAGACCTTTAGAAAATTTATCGGGTATCTGATAGTGGATGTTCAATAGAAAAAGTCAAGACTGAACTTTTATATAAATTAAAAATGAAATCATAATTATTAGTCATTCGCTATAACCACTGATATAATTTATTTGACTTATATTGATGAATAAATTTGAAAAAGTAATTTTTTAAAGTCTAAAATTCAAATAAAAGAAAAAAATTGGTAAAAATAAACTAACGTGAAACAAAATTCTGCAAGCTCACTCAAACCTTTCAATTTGAAGTGAAAAATGACACCATGTAATTTTGTGCTGACTTCAAGTTTATTCCACACTAATTTTTTATTGACGCACCGTATTCGGAGTTGAACAAACAGGAAACCGTTACCTCCAATCACAACGTACCAATTACATTTTTGTAAGAGACTATGTCTTTAAATTTAAAAAAATTAGACATACTCGAGATTTTAATTAGATTTTTTTTATTAGTGGATTATATTTAAATTAAAAATGGTTTTTATTATAATAACCGAGTTAATAACTTTGAAATTTACTTTTCTTTGCTTTAATAATAAAAAAGTCAGAATTTTATTCGAATTGTGACTTAAATTTCAAAGTTGTGATAGTAAAATATTAAAATAAAAAATATTCGTTAAAAAAAATTAATAAATAATTAAAATTATGAATATATAGCCGCTACACTATCATAAGTTCAAAACTAGAGCTACGTATTAGTAAGAGAAAATAAACTTTCAACAAATATCAATAAACCTCACTAAAACCAAAGTAAATAAATAAATATTTTTTTCTACTTCGAAGCTTGATATTTCATTGAATTCAAAGATCAGTGAATTAAAACGTCAAAAAACTTTCAAAGAAGCAATTAAAAGGGAAATTCTTTCGACCCCTCAACTTGAACTTGGATAAAAACTTTGCGTTTTTTGACGCGTTTATTGGCTCCGATCCAAAATTTGCATTCTTACTTTTATAACTTTTGTCCCCCGTCACGCTTGCGACAATCTCAAAAGTTAATCTTCTTTTTCGCCACGGGCCTCGCTTTTTTTCTAATCTTCAGCATTGTTCCGACCGCCCTTTGCCTTATCTTTTGTTTCTCCTTTCTTTTATCGAGTTTTTCTTTTTTGGCAACGGGACGCGAGGTAATTTTGTGTTCTTATTTGTTTGGCAAAAAAAAAAAAAAAAAAAAAAAAAAATTCTTTTGTCGAGTCATATAAAAGAACTTGCACTACTGTAAATGCGAGAATCCATATTTTCAGTGTAAATATAATTTCGCGCAAACAATTTAAATTTAATGCAGTGTAAATATTTTATTCGATTTAATTTATCCAACATTTTACTATTCTTCAACTCCAAGGTTTTTTTGCGTGAAAATATTCAATATTATTTTACCGCGACAGGTCAGGTGGATAATAGTTTCATAATATGATCAAGTTCCATACTATTGAAATAATAATTTTGCATCAACAATTCTGATGAGTCCATAACAGAAAAGATTTTCTAATATCTTTTGGCATTGATTAAATAGTAGATAAACTTTAGTATTGACTTTACCATTGTTTTGTTTTAACGAATAAAACTGCATGAATCAATCTAGGTTGATAAAAGAATTGTAGTTTTTCCGCGTTATAGTAAATATCTAAAAATCGTATTTTTCAGATCAGCTCGAGTTCCGAGTTGCGCGTGGCCTTAAATTTTTATAACTGTAAAAAACCTGTGTGCGCTCATGTGCTCTTGCTGCACGCCTTCGAGCGTATAGCCTTTTTTTTTTTTTTTTTTGCTTCCAAGTGTAAGGACTCGTTTACTGCACTCTAGACACCTTGATCGCGAGAAGATCGATTAAACTTTGTTATTTATTTTATTCATACGCAAACAGTTGTTTCACTTTGATATTATAGAACTTATTTGCTTCAAAAAAGTGACCATCGCGGAGATTAATCAATTAAGATTATAGACTTGATATTGAATATTTTATGCGAATGATAAAAAAACTATATAGTATATATTTTGTTTCCTAATTGCAAACTACTGTAAAATATGAAATATTTTATATTTTTACAATACTGTAAATCTAAAATAATAAATTGGCTTATATTCTTTTCTTGGTAGTTTCTACTTATTTACAAATCCAGCTGAATGAATATAGATATAAAAGTTAATATTTTTTCAACAAGACAATATTATTTTATTAATTTTGTAGTATTATTTTATTAAAAATTATTTTATTAATTTTAGTAACAAAAAGACTACCGCCCAGCGCTACCATCCTTTTTAAAGCCTCAAATTACTTGCATTCTTATGAATAAAATGAATTTTCCCTTTTTTTAAAATAATTATTTTAGATATAAAACTATATTAATTAGGTAATATCTGATGATGAGAAACAAAGTTTAATATGTAATTTCTCCTAACCATAACATAATTTAATTAAGAAAACAGAAATTCTTCAGGATTTAATTAGACTTGTAATTTGTTCGCAATTATTCGATGTTAAAAATTATCTCTAAATGTAAAAAATGATGCTATTATTTATAAGGAAAGCGTTTACGATTAAAACCACACGCAGATACCAACTTCATAATGAAAAAAAAATCAGAAATTTTGAAATAATTTGTTGTTTACGATCTCCCGGCCAAACTAAAAGAAGAAATCTGAATCAATTAATCAATGTTGTTTTCTTCTTCGTCCTTATTTCTCTCATCAAATTCACTCGGAAGTAGTTCGCTCCCATCCCAGGCCTAGCATTACTCAGCACGGGTAGCTTTTTCGAAAATTGATAACGACTAGTTTTTTTTTTTTCTCACTTTCTCCCCGCATCGAGACACCAAATTTTTTTCTCGCTCTCTCTTCTTTACGAAAACTACTTACTTCAATCGATCGCGCTGGGATTTTCCTGTCGTGCCCTTGACGTACGCGTGTTACGAAGGAGGTCGACTATGTAGAGAAAAAAGAAAATATATATATGTACAACGCTTTAGTCGTACGTCTTCGAAATCCGATAGCCCGAAGAATTAGAAGAGTTTTTATCGTTGCGCAAGCGTTGATTGCTCGAAGAAAGAAGAGACCAAGAAAAAAGAAAATTTTTCGATTGGATAAATTGTCGGAAAATTTCGCAGATGGGATCGACGCGCTACTTTCACTAGGTTTGTTTGCTCTGGGATCTTTTCGATTCCTCGTTTGTTCATTTGTTTATCCATTTTGAGATGTTTGGTTAATTAATGTGTCAATCGGGTTAGATTTTTTGCACGCCTGTCTTAAATACAGACATGTTTGCTGGTTATTTCAGCTTATCGATCCGGACTTACATACATGAATAAATGTTTTATAACTAATATTAAAGCTTTTTGAATCTATGATCTACTTCTAAATACTTTTTAAAATTACAAAAACAAAAAAAAATTAATTTAGAAAGTAACTTTAAGATCTTCACGAGAAGCTGAGCATTCCAGAATCAAAATCATAGATCTTGAAAATTATTTTAGATCCTGAGGTTTTGCAAAAAAGTACTTCGTGAAGTTTTTGCCCCTCGTATCTTCATTTCCCACCCACTCGGACTTCATTCCGATAAAAAAACTTTCGCGCAAAGTAAAGTGACACACCACCCACGCTGCAAAGAGGAGCATGGTGAAGTTGTTTAACTTCATAGAAAAGAGAAAGCCGGTCGTCGATGCAGTCAGTCAGGCCTTGACCTTTGTGGAAAAGTACTTTGATTAAGGCCGTTTACACGTCGGTTGGGCGGTATAGGTAATCTCGAACAAAAGCCAGGTTTCGAATCGATCAAAGTGCTCGCGCGAGCCGCGCTTCGACGTATTTTCCCTAATTTTCAGGTAGTTTTTTCCTCATCGCGGAAAATTACCGGCAGCACAGTTTTGCCCGTCGGACTCTCTTTACCGGGTTATTTTCCATCGCCATCCTACCGAGATGAAATTACGAGCTGCAACATAAAATGCCTTTTTTTTCTTTCTTGCTCTGTGTGGTTGAGATCAAAACCATTTTGTTTTCAATTACGAATGTTTGCTCAAATCATGGCTGGTAAAATGGTATGATTTGACCCGAGAAAGTCACAATTTTTGATGTTTCTTTTACTTTTTTTTAGTTCGTATTGTTCTTACATCGAACCAAGAGCAATGTTATACTAGTTATAATGGTATGATATTATAAGCGTAGTATGATAGTAGTGTTTTATATAATATCGTACAGTACGATTATAGGATGTATAAACCATTCTACAAGTTTCAAAGTATAATCCCAACAATTTTTTAATAATGTTATTTTCTAGGTTTTTTAAAGTAAAGAGGGCCATCTAAATATATTTTGGTTAATGTTGAACTCTTGAATAAAGCAAAATTTTACATGCTAGTTTTATAAAATGTAAGTAATGATTCCCAAAAACGGACACTTTACAAGATTATCTAAATAATATAATTCAAGCTATAGATAGTGTAATGAAAGGCTCTAAATAACCGTATAACAGTTATGCTAAATTGTACCATTTAGGTAATCTTACAGTGCCTGTTTTGGGTAACCGTTACTAATACTTTAAGGAAGCTAGCCTTGTCGGCAATTGGTACTTACAAGAGCTTGCATACAATAATCCTGTTTATTTAAAATGTAATATTTCTATATATTTTTATTTTGTTTTAACTATAGATACAACGCGAGATATAAAATATCAATTATAACAACTTCATTCGTAGATTACCAAGAGTTTTGAATGGCAATAAATTATGATTGGTTGCTTCAACTGCATTTTGCATGAGTGAATGTCCTAAATTTTTTTAAGGTGGTTTTCTGCCAGAGCTAGTCAAGTTCAAGACTAAAAAAAAATTATTTCACCAAATTAGTAAAAATTGATTATTAAAATTTAATTTGTTACTTTTTATGGCTTATGAAATTATTTTCTACTAAAAAAACATTGACAATCACAACAAAATAATTTTTTAAACTTTTAACCTCACCTTTGAATACCGCAGTTTTGGAGGTTATTCACGTGAAAATTATTTTTGTAAAATTATTGTAAAATTTGTGAAAGATTTATTTTTTGCAGTTTCAAGGAATGAATTCTTCGATAGTGAAACTATGTGTATGTGGTTTTTCTAAAGGATCTCTATTGTAAGAAGACAAATATCAATAATTTAGTACATTTTTTCAGCTTAGCGTCCATACGCGTAATGAAAAAAATTTAATCTTTAAGTTGCTGTAACTTTTAAACTATATGGTCAATTTTGACCAAACTTCGGAAAAATGTTTATTAATATCTAATGAACACCTCCAGAAAATTTGAGCTGATTCTCTATTGTCATGCATTTGGTAGAAAACCACCTTAAGGAAAAGATTGAAAAAATTTTGTCTTCAGCTGAATTTTATTTTTATTTTATATTTTTTACAATTAGAAGTTTCAAACAATCACTAGCTATGAAAAATCAGATGAAACTATTATCCAAGTAATTTTTGTAAATTTTACATATTTTATTTTTGTTAAAAACTGTAGGTTAACATTACTCTCTACATCTAAGACGGTAACTTTCAAAGTATCCTGAGACATAAAACTTACTTCCCTGAACTCATACCCGCGATTCAAAAGCTATGAATCAGCGCACGGTAGTACACCCATTGTCGTCTCGATTTTAGCACCTTCCATAAATCACGAAAGGTGTCTAATCAAAGTGTCCTCTTAATAATAAAATTTCTCCCCTCCTTGCTCCTCAGTGGACGCAGCAGAAAACATCTCGGGTTAACGGTGCACCGGAGAGAGATTAAATAACGAACGAACGCCTGTCCCACATTCGAGCGTGGCCCACATTGACGTGCAGAGAGAGCAACTCTTCTTCTTCTTCTCTTCTTCCGGCTCTCTTTTGGATCATTTTTTTTTTTTACTCGAAGAATTTTAGTGCTCGGTCATCTCGAATATAATACAGATTTTTCCTTCTCTCTTTTACACTGTGCCTGATTGAATTGCGGATTTGTATGGGGGTACGGTACTTTTTGGTGTATGGCTCTAGTTAGAGCCTCATGCGGAGGTTTTTTTTTTCGGGCGTTTATGGCTCGTAAATTGTGAGATTTATTGTTGTTCAAGTAGGTAAGTGGACAAAAAATAACGCGAATTAACGATTAAGACGGTTTACTTTTTGTAATGGTCGAGGTGTCAGCATTGTTTAATCGCTTCATCAGGTGTATAGACGGTCCGATCGAAGTTTGACAAGGATACTTTTTCAGTTTGGCTGTTTATACTTTCTCCCAATTTTAAAAAACTATATTTTTGTAGTCTATGATACCGAAAATTATAGGTAGCATTTTTAATCATTAAATCATTAAAATGCTTGGACATGATCTAGTTATATTGAAAACCGGAAGACGTTTATGGCATCTAAAAACGACTTAGTCAAATTCATAATTTTCTAGTTTTACTTAGTACTTGTGTTTTAATAGTAATAATATTACCATTTCATCATGGTAAAACAAAATTTAAAGATTTTAACAAACATTATTTATAAAAATTTAAAGTAACACTCATTTCACTTATTTAGTGTTCTATAAAAATTCTGAAGGTAATAAGCTGGAAAAAAAGTTTCCCTGTAATAATTAACTCGATTAAAAACAAATTTTCAGAGGTCTCTAACCGGATCCCATCGAACCCATAGGAATTAAAATTTCTACCGATCCGATTATGCAGACGAAAAAATCCCGACCGCGAAATTTCGCAAAACCCGTCTGACCATTGCATCGACCTTTTTTTCCTCTCTAGTCGAGGTCATCGACCCGCCCAAAGACGCGCGAGAAACACACAAGACTTTCAATATTCACTCTAATTGGCTGCAATTTAAAAAAGTTATTGTATTTTTTTTCAATCTTTTTTTCAAAAATAAACGGCAATCGAAAGGCACAAGTACCTAGAAATCGAGAAAATTACATTTGACCAATCGCAAAGCTGTCAATGACTGATAATATAATTACTCGAAACTTTAGCGCCCATCCGTGGTTATTAAACGCACGCGACGCATTAATATTTTTTCAATAAAAAAGCGTCGCTGTTGTTTTGCAAACCGTTTTTTTAGCACGACGCGTTTTTAATTGATTCATATTTAGCGACACTTTCACTTTAATGCCCAGAGTGTCCCGAAAACCTCCTTGTTAGTTGTATAAACGTGTTTTTTTTTTTAAACAACAAAATAATGAAAATGAAGTTTTGAAGTCAGAATAAATTATGGAAGTGGATAAATAAGAAACCAAACCTTTTTTTAAGTGTTGGGTAAACATTTATTGGTTTTAGTAGTCTTTTTACTTAAAAAAATGAAATGTTTGTAAAAAAAAATAAATAAATAAATAAAAATCAATGATAATAATAATAATAATAATAATAATAAAAAACTGAATGCACCTATATTATTTTCAAACTTTAAAATTTTAATGTCCTCGAAAATAAAAAATAAACACTTTTTCATAGTTTTAAATATGAGAAATCTAAAACTATTTTGAAATTTACAATAAACCATGCACTGAAGTATGAAATTCTTAAAAAATTTTAATCATATACATTCATATAGCCAACTAATATTCGTAAGTGGTTTGAATCAAATGCCGGAATCAATTTCAATTTTCTCTAGCAATTTTAAACAATTTCATGGATGATTGTACTCCAGAAGACGATGAACTCACTGGGTAAAACGATACCATCTTAACAAAATAAAAAAAATCAAAAAGTACGGATGATCATAAGTTTTCAGCGATTCGCTAAAATTAAACGATTTTCCAAGCCCATAAAACTGTTCGAAAAATATCGCGATAATAAGCTTAAAACCGGCATTACACAGCCACTCATAAAAACAAAAAGCAAGTAAGCACGGATGTTGCCTTACCTCGAGGTGAGAAATTTTTTATCCCCAGCGGGGTCGAATTACCACCTGAAACAGCGAATTTTTCAAAAAAACCCCGCTCTTTTAAAAACTTTTGAAACACTTGCTTTGAGCTTGTTTCCATAGTGCAATTAGAATTACGAGCGGTGAATTCGAAAGAATATCTTTGCGTAACGGCTGCAGTTTTTTCAAAAGAAAATCAAAAGTCAGATAGCTTTTTTCAAATTTGATAATTGCAGGAAAAATTAATAAAAAAAAGGATGCACATCAAGAAGGAGCAATGTGGAACGCGGATTCCTAAATAAGAAACGAAAGTTGACCATCAACGATGAAGTGTGTATTAAAACGATGAGGAGAGGCTTTCACTCGGCATAAATAGTGTCGGAAAGAAAAGGAAAACCCCCCCCGTAAAATCTTCGGATACGATAAGTTTCTGAAATGCGATACGGATGATACAGTTGAGCATAACGCACACGTAACATATACCAAGGCAAAAAATTTTCGTGTTTTCCTCCTCTTTTTTTTTGGAGTGGAAAAAAGTGCGGTTAAAAGATTCTGGAGGAAAACGTGCAAAAATGGGTTTTTTGGCAAAAGGAACGTGGAACAAGAAATTACCGAACATAAGTTGTCGGAAAAAATTTTTGAATTAATTTTTTTGGATGGAATTTCGGAAGTAATTTTTTTATTATGAAAACTCGGCTACATAAAAAATAATTACTGTGACATGTAAAAAATGTCAACATGAATCTCATGAATATGAAGTTACAACAAGAGTTACAATGTTTTTTTTTTTTTTTTTTTTTTTTTAGTGTCTGCTTGTTAAATAATAAAAATATAGCAGAAATAAGAAAATTTTTAATAATTTTTTGTATCGGTTACTCGGCAACAATAATTTCAAACATAATTGTTCACAGCGAGGTTCACAGTAATTATTGTTAAAAATATAAAAAATGTTGTAAAAAAAAAATCAGAGAAAAAAAGATATTAAACTAATGAATATTATCTCGTTACTTACACGAGGGTCGCTTGTAAAAAA
The DNA here is from genome assembly GCA_038277355.1 of Encarsia formosa. Lineage (NCBI taxonomy): Eukaryota > Metazoa > Arthropoda > Insecta > Hymenoptera > Aphelinidae > Encarsia > Encarsia formosa. Next base: position 11,737,056 of record CM076184.1, on the reverse strand, counting down.
AGTTGAAATATGTAATAAAAATCTAGGATATTTTTTTTCTTATAAACTTGGCAACAATAATTGCAAAAATAACTAAAAATGTAAAACTTTAAAAATAAATAATGACTTTAAAATAAATTAAAAAGATTTGTTGAACTAATCAGTATGATCTTGTTAATCATATTATGTGTCGCAAAAATCAGTATGATCTTGTTGCTTATGACGTAAAAAAAAGTATTATCATTGAAAATAGAAGATTCATGTGTCTGTATGATCATGTAAAAACTTTACTGTAAAAAACACAATTTCGAAAGCATATTTTACTCCATTATTACTAGGTATAATTTAAAAATTAAAATTAAATAAATTAAATTATATAATTATGTAAGTTTTTTTTTTAGAACTTATGTAGACGCAAATTACTAGTCTATAATATCGAGCTTTGTATCAAAAATATTATATAAAATATTAACCTAACAAATATAATCTTATTACACAAAATCTAAGATTCTACCAGTTAAGTAAAAACAGCAAAGCGAAGTATTAAAAAACCAACGTATTTAAACCAATGTTTAAAAGACTAAAAAGATTATGTATGAAATCCGAAACTTTTAATCTTCATCAACTAATATTGTATTAAAAGTCATAAATATCATATTCCATCTAAAAAAAATAATTTTTCATTCAACAGATACATTTAAAAATATTGTATTCATCACAATATTTATTTCGTAGATCTGTAACTCTAGAATAAAAATAAATTATTTTGTTGTGTTTTATTAAAATTATGCTGCACATAGATCTTTTATATTATCCTAGACTAAAAAGTTTTGTATGAAAAGTTTTTGAACGTATTTCACATGACTAATTTTTTCGTACTAACCCTCGGGTTTTTTCAGACCAAAGGCCCATAATTTGCAGCTCGACATGCTTCATTCTAAAAAGACCTAGAGTCTCTCACACGTGTAATACCTCCGATCGAGCCTCCGATACAAAGTCAAAAATCTTGAATAAAGTTGATGCAGATGAGTAAATACAGGCTCGTAAGTAACCGCTAGGGTGAATCACCTGCGAGTGGAGTGGGTCTCATTTGAGATACGAGCGTAATGCAACAACCACGTGCGGCACGATACTACGAGAGAATACTTAAACTTCTTCCGCTATAGAAAGTCCGGATCGACCTTTCGCGAATACGAGTGAGAGGAGGCTGCGGTGTGGAAGCGACTAGCCTGCTCGAAAAATCATTAAATTTTCTTATTTTTTTTAAGTGAAATTTTAACCTCTAATCAGCGAAATATTAAAATCTTTTTAAACTTCCTTGAAGTTTTGGAAAATTCATGCGACTAGTTTTTAAAACTTATTTTATCTGGAAAAATTGTTTTATTTTTCTGCTAAGACAATGATCATATTTAATCTTGAATTAAATTTTTAATTCCACAATCTAAATTTATTACAATACTTTTAAATAGATAGAAGACATTTATACTTGATTTATAATTTTATAGGGGATGTTTGGGTACTGTAATATTTTTAGAAGTTTTGAAGTTTTTAGTTTTTTTTCAACTATTCAATTATCATTTTATCCATTGGCACCTTTAGAAAAATACTGTACAATTACTTTTTACTCTAAAAATAAGTTAGAAAAAAGAAAGTGATGTAATATTCTGTATTTATTGATTGTTATTATTATTTTTTTTTTTCATAAGGAAAAAATAAAGTTAAAATGAAAGAAGAAGTCTGGTAACAAGGCTCTAAACAAAAAAGGTAATTACATGCTTTTCAGGTTTATTACGTACAGACCGGTGGTAAAGTAATTCAAAAAATTGACAAAAAAAAATTTCATCTCGAGTAATTGGTAAAAAAAAAAAAGTAAATGTTTTTGTGAAAGTGAAACTAGTCATGTTGTAAAAACCCATTCTCATCTGAAAAGTGTAGATACTGCAGTGTAAACACATTTTCAAAGATCTAACTTGAGTTAAAAGTAAAAAATCTAAACAATTTAAATGAAAAAACTCGAATTTTATAAACAATTTTTTGTTTAACTTATAAAAACTTCATGAACCATCTGTGAATTAGAAATTCTAGCCTCGGGACTCGCTTGGGGATCTAAAGTAGAAGTCAAGGTAGAAGCTTTTAACGAGGCTTTTAAAGATAAACTTTAAGTTTTTCATTTAAAAACTTTTGAAAAATATAAAAACTATAATTAGTGACGTTTAAAATGCTTAAACGTAAAATTGAAGAACAATAAGTGAATTAACAAACTGTCACGTAACAAATATTTTAAACTATCAATAGGATTATAATTAAAAAATTTCTTTTTTAATTATAATCCTTTTAGTTCCTATTTACTTTCTTTTTATGATTACAGAAAATTTTTAAGAGATAAGCACACCCATATTATATTTAATAGTGAAAAATCTGCAGTATTTAAAATAATTAATCTAATAAATTGTTTAATTCGAAAAAGCACAAGAGTTTTTTAGTTACAATCTTAAATACCATTCCCAAATTTCTATATATATATATTTTTTTTTTCAAAATCGAGCGGTGTTGAAAAAAATGTTGAATGACATAATTTAAAAAAAATAAAAAGAAACGAGAGAAAATTTCTATGTACCGCATCATACGTCACGATTGGGGACAAGTAAACGCAATTTATGTTAAATTTTCTAGTGTCCATTATTGAAATACTTATGTTGAAAACAAGTTTAAGCTCTTTTTCTGTTGAAATAATTATCTTTTATATTATATTTCAAAAAAATTTTGTGTACTTGATTTAAAATTTTAAATTATTTGTTTTTTATTATGCTGACAGCACGGTTCCCTGTTTCAAAAATTTTCATTTGAAATGTTTTAAAACAAAGCTAACAATTTAAAACTTGAAAAATTCAAATTTGAAGTTATGATAAAAAATAATGAATGATAAATCGCCGATAATCGAAACAAATAAAAACATGCTTTAAAGTAAAATAGTGAAATAGTTACCTACATTGCAAAATGTCAGTGTTTTTACATAAATTTAGCTTTTTTAAAAAATTTTATGTAGACATGCTCTGTGAAGAATTTGATTTTGAAATCTGCTGTAAATTATGAAAAAAAACAAAATTTCAGAAACTTTCATATGACACAACAGATGGTACTCCACGTTAAAAACAAGTTTACTTCGTAAATAAATAAAGAACCATTGACCACAATTCTAACCGTTCACAACTTTAATACTCGTACTTAAAAAATTTTATTTTCTCCCTCTTAAATCAAAATGTGAAATGTGTTATTTCGTGCTGACGACAAGTGCACTATAAAAATTTTAGATCATTGAAATTCCTATGTATGCACCACAATACCACATTCTCGACCACATCATACGGTAGTGTCCATCATTAAAGCTTCCACGTCAGAAACAAGTTTGCGGTTAGCCCCTCATTTTACATATTTATGGTACTTAAAAAACTTTACTCAAAACAATACAGTAATCCCATTCAAATTTTATTTACTATTTTTCCCGATTATAAGTTTTGGAAATCCAGGGATGAAAATTTGTGACTAAAAGTGAGTGCGCGCAATTCAAAATAAAAAAAAAAAAAACTGTCCGCACCGCCCGGAAAGCTTGCGATTAAAGCCCGATTACCCGGGGCTTGCATCAGACGCCCGGTGCGCGCCGCGCGGTGATCGATACCGTGGGCGAATTCAGGGTCGCCGGGATGAAAATTTCCTGCTCCAATCTCCGGGCTCAGCAGCAGCATCCCCACGGTATAGTACCTGGTAAATCGATTACGTCTTTACCTTGAGTTTGTCGTAGGTCGTGTCGAGCTCGAGCCGGTGCACGAAGGGGTTGAGAATCTCGCTGGTCTGTCCGACCGGCTGCACGTCCTGCTCCGCGTCTGGCTCGTCCCGGTGCTGTCTGGCGCTGTTGGCCGAGCCCCCGTTCCGAGTTTCCCCCCGGAGCTTGCCGTTGGTCCTCTCCTGGAGTATCTCGTTTCCCACGATCATCGCCGAGGTCTCCCTGGTCATGTACCTCATTGTACCTGCGGCCACGGCTGTCCTCTTCTAAAAACTACGGCGTCTCAGGCGAAGGTTTTTCACTTGTTTTTTTATTTATCTTAGCTTCAGGCTGCACTACCGTACATTTTATCTACGAACTAAACGCACTGCGGGGCACACACGCGACGAGGAGGAAAAGTTTCGTGCTCTGGTGAAAGCTGCACCCGAGAAAAAGGAGAGCGGCACCGCGGTCAGAGCTACCTAGGATAGAACGCGACTTGCTTGCTGTCGACGCATCGGCGCCGGATTCGAGAGTGCAGGAGGCTTCTGCTCCGCTACCGACGCGCGCACGCCGACCGAGCGGACTCGAGAGGACGTGGAGGGGAGAGCGGAGTGGGGAGTGGGGACGGGGTGGACGGGAGGGTTTTTTTCGAGGAATTTTGTCAAGCAAAGTTGCAGAATTCGATGAATTTTGAATGAGGGTTATAGGTTATGTTGGAAATAATCATATATGATGAAGGCAATTTTTTTGTTTACGTATTTTTGAAAGATATGAAGAAAATGTACGGTCGAGATTTGAAAAGGTTTCTGGAATGAAGTACTTCTGACATAGTATCAAAACTGCAGGGAAAAATTTTTTTAATCTTTCTGAGCTAGAATTAATGAATTTTTTAATTATTTTCTGACAAAATGTTAAACAGCTTTTAGACAGGATTTGTATATAATTTAATTAGTTTAAAAAATGAAAATTTTATATAAGTTTTTCATAATTTTCTTATTTTCATTATATTGCACCATTTTTATAATTTTAATTTTATTTTTTACAGTTCTGGGCACGATTTAAAACAATTCATATAATGCATTAGAATAAAAAAAACCTAAAAGCTCCAAAAAAAAAAAATTATTTAGACTAGTTTTTTTTAAATTCAAGTTACTTTAAAAATTTATAAAAAAATGATTCAAATTATTTTGTAAAAATTTAAAAATGGTCTACATATATTAACTTCGAATTTTAAATTCGTTTTTATTAGAACTTCGGCAGGTTGGTAAAACGTTGGAGTATGAATTATTGAATCCCTCCGACCGACGCGGTTCGAATCTCTCCACATTCCTTCTAAGACAAATCAGACAATTTTGTCGTGCAGTAATTGCTTAGGTAATTTTAATACCACACAACATTGATTATTTAATAAAGGTTGTGTCTAGGTACCATCGCCGTGTACCGTTGCACGGTGCACGGTGCACGGGCGCTATACCAAATGAGCTTTTATGTACACGGTACACGGTGCACCGTGTACGGAGGAGCTTTTTGGTGCACGGTGCACGGCGGAAAGCAGGGAAAAGTTTTGGTTTTGCTATTGTTTCGTACACGGTGCACCGTACACCACGTACGGTTCAAAAATATTTTTTTTATATCATTGCGTACACCGTACACCAGACACCGTATACTGTTCGGTACACGGTACACGATGCACTGTGCACGGGTGAAAATATTTTTTATATCTTTGCGTATACCGTACACCAGACAACGCGCCATGCTCGGTACACGGTACACGGTACACCACGCACGGTTGGAAATATTTTTTCCGCACTCCGGCCGGGAAGCGCTACTTCCCTGCCGCTGCTGCTACAGTCAGTAGCGCTTCCCGGCGCCGTCGTGCGGAAAAATAGCATACTCAACTAGGCACCTGAATGGGAAGGTCTCAGATCACATGTTTGTCACACTCGGCTACGCCTCGGACGACAATTTCATGCGATCTGAGACGTTTCCCATTCATACTGCCTAGTTAAGTAATATACTATTTATAACTTTGTGTACACCGTACACCGCACACCGTTCGGTACACGGTACACGATGCACCGTGCACGGATGAAAATATTTTTTATAACTTTGTGTACACCGTACACCGCACAACGTTCGGTACACGGTACACGATGCACCGTGCACGGGTGAAAATATTTTTTATAACTTTGCGTACACCGTACACCAGACAACCCGCACTGCTCGGTACACGGTACACGATGCACCTTGCACGGATGAAAATATTTTTTATAACTTTACGTACACCGTACACCAGACAACGCACACTGTTCGGTACACGGTACACGATGCACCTTGCACGGTTGGAAATATTTTTTATAACTTTGTGTACACCGTACACCAGACACCGCACACCCTTCGGTACACGGTACACTATGCACCGTGCACGGATGAAAATATTTTTTATAACTTTACGTACACCGTACACCAGACAACGCACACTGTTCGGTACACGGTACACGATGCACCGTGCACGGTTGAAAATATTTTTTATAACTTTGTGTACACCGTACACCGCACACCGTTTGGTACACGGTACACGATGCACCGTGCACGGGTGAAATTATTTTTTATAACTTTGCGTACACCGTACACCAGACAACCCGCACTGCTCGGTACACGGTACACGGTGCACCACGTACGGTGCAAGGTTTAAAAAATGTTTTGGCGTATACCAGACACCGCACAGTGTTCGGTACACGGTACACGATGCACCGTGCACGGATGAAAATATTTTTTATAACTTTGCGTACACCGTACACCAGACAACCCGCACTGCTCGGTACATGGTACACGGTGCACCACGTACGGTGCAAGGTTGAAAAAATGTTTTGGCGTACACCAGACACCACACACTGTTCGGTACACGGTACACGATGCACCGTGCATGGGTGAAAATAATTTTTATATCTTTGCTTGCACCATACACCAACAACGCGCACTGCTTGGTACACCGTACACGGTTGAAAAAAACGTTTTGTGTACACCAGACACCGTGCACTGTTCGGTACACACTACATGGTTCACCACGTACGGGACACGGTAGAAAAAATGTTTTGGCGTACACCAGACACCGCACATTGTTCGGTACTTAGTTTCACCCACATTACGATGTCAGGTTACTCAGTAGCAGTCTAATGCTTTAAGGTTGTTGGGTCGGTCCATGATCTAACAAGTTGATTCTAACAAAAAAGTACTCATTTTGTAGGTGATTGCTTCTTATTGATGCCACTAAATTTTTAGGGCAAAAAGAACCTTGGGAGAAAAGATATTGCCAAATTTGTTTAACACGTAAGCTTATGGGAATCACTGTTTTCTTGAAAGTTTAACAGGAACTGACAAGTATATTTTAATGAAAAAATTCATGGTAAAAGAAAAGATTTTTTGAAACACATAGCAATTAAAAGCAATTACCATTGGACCTTATGAGCTGAGAAAAAAATAATCAAACACTGAAATCTTAGGTTAGGTGCTATGTTGTGCCACGAGTGCGAGAGAGACAGAGAGCGCCGTGAATCTCTCCGTTCGACTCGCACTAGTATTTCTTTCTCTCTCGCACCGACCCAACAACCTTAAGAAGTCATAGGGATTTACTGCAGTTGATTCAAAAAAATTATAGGGATTCCAGCACGTCGAACTCGGGCGCCCAGGGTATTTGGGGGCTTAGAGCTTGGGGGATAGCTCATCAGTTTATTTATTGAACTCAGCCGCCCAGGGCATTGGGGGGTTTAGAGCTTGGGGGATAATCAACCAGTCTATTTACTCAACTTTTTTTTTTTTTTTTATTAATTTTTTTTTTTAGACGTCAATTTTGGGGGGGTCGGACCTCAAATCAACCCCTAGCTGGAAGGAGTCGTTGCGCCCCTGATACTATATGTCTACTATACCCTACCTGTATCATACACACAAGCATCCGTGGTCGAAGTACACCAGGCCGAAAAAACTGATCGGAGACGACTTCTTGAAAGGGGTAAAAGATTATAAAGATTAGGCCTGTAAGATTAATTTAAAGATTATAAGAGGTCCGGTAGAGTTCACTGAATAGAGCGCGTGACTTGTAATCCGGTAGCCCTGTATTTGAAACTCGGTTTAACAACGTCCAACTTTGACTTCCAAGAATTGCTGCGTTTAATTCCTATGACTTTGTGAGATCAATTGCTGGACAAAGACTCGAAGTCCAGAGTATACAAAGTCAAATCCGAAATTCCGAGCGAAATTGAAGCTGTAATAGTCTTTAGACTCTGATTTCTGGACTCTCGAGTATACAACGAAGAATACAGAGTCCGAACCTTGACTCAGAGCTTAAAAATAAGAATACAAACTTATACAGCTCAAAGAACTTGGATTTCTGGATTTCTCGATCTCGGAATTTCAGACTCGAGAGCCCAACGACTATACGGTAAAAAAATCGGCTGCTAGTAGACTTGCAGTTGTTCTCTTAAAACCCACGTGCATGGGGCAGCTGCTGTCTTGCAATTGAGACGCATACTCCACGTAGGGTATTCGACGTGCTTGAATCCCTATAATTTTTTTGAATTAACTGCAGTAAATCCCTATGACTTCTTAAAGCATTAGACTGCTACTGAGTAACCTGACATCGTAATGTGGGTTAAACTAACAAGGAGAGGTCACACCCTCCGGGTCACCGATCTTGACGAAACTTTGGAGATCGTTTTCTTATACCAAAAGATGAAGAAATCTACCAATCATCCCGTCTAATGGGCCTTTTATACCTAGTTCCTACATAGCTTATATCGTATTTTTAGCTCTTTTTGGGTTTTTTTGCTAATTTTCAAAAAATTCCTGTTCGAAGCCTATTACACTTACAAAATTCTGCAACCCCGCATTCTCTTTATTTTTTTATCTTCTTTTGAGAAAAAATATTTTTAAATCTAATTTTGAAGAAATAGTCTATGTAAAATTTAAGTAATCAAAAGCATTTTTTTACAGTTTTATTAGTTTTATGAACTTAAACTGTACGTAGTCAGCCTTATCAAAATTATGTCTAAAAATATTTTTTCTAAAAAATTCATAAAAAAACAAAGAAAATGCGGGGTTGCAGAATTCTGTAAGTGGAATAGGCTTTGAGCAGGAATTTTTTGAAAAATGGCACAAATAAACACAAAAGTCGCACAAAAGTGTTAAAAGTGTCAAAACAAGCTGATTTTCAAAAAATTCCTGCTCAAAGCCTATTCCACTTACATAATTCTGCAACCCCGCATTTTCTTTGTTTTTTTATGAATTTTTTAGAAAAAATATTTTTAGACATAATTTTGATAAGGCTGACGACGTACAGTTTAAGTTCATAAAACCAAAAAAACAGTAAAAAAATGCTTTTGATTACCTTAATTTTACATGGACTATTTCTTCAAAATTAGATTTAAAAATATTTTTTCTCAAAAGAAGATGAAAAAATAAAGAGAATGCGGGGTTGCAGAATTTTGTAAGTGCAATAGGCTTCAAGCAGGAATTTTTTGAAAATTCGCAAAAAAACCCAAAAAGAGCTAAAAATACGATATAAGCTATGTAGGAACTAGGTATAAAAGGCCCATTAGACGGGATGATTGGTAGATTTCTTCATCTTTTGGTATAAGAAAACGATCCCCAAAGTTTCGTCAAGATCGGTAACCCGGAGGGTGTGACCTCTCCTTGTAAGTACCGAACAATGTGCGGTGTCTGGTGTACGCCAAAACGTTTTTTTCAACCGTGTACCGTGTACCAAGCAGTGCGCGTTGTTGGTGTACGGTGCAAGCAAAGATATAAAAATTATTTTCACCCATGCACGGTGCATCGTGTACCGTGTACCGAACAGTGTGTGGTGTCTGGTGTACGCCAAAACATTTTTTCAACCTTGCACCGTACGTGGTGCACCGTGTACCGTGTACCGAGCAGTGCGGGTTGTCTGGTGTACGGTGTACGCAAAGTTATAAAAAATATTTTCAACCGTGCACGGTGCATCGTGTACCGTGTACCGAACAGTGTGCGGTGTCTGGTGTACGGTGTACGTAAAGTTATAAAAAATATTTTCATCCAGGCACGGTGCATCGTGTACCGTGTACCGAACGGTGTGCGGTGTCTGGTGTACACCACAACATTTTTTCAACCTTGCACCGTGCGTGGTGTACCGTGTACCGTGTACCGAGCATGGCGCGTTGTCTGGTGTACGGTGTACGCAAAGATATAAAAAATATTTTCACCCGTGCACGGTGCATTGTGTACCGTGTACCGAACAGTGTGCGTTGTCTGGTGTGCGGTGTAAGCAAAGATATAAAAAAATTTTTTACTCGTGCACGGTGCATCGTGTACCGTGTACCAAACACTGTGCGGTGTCTGGTGTACGCCAAAACATTTTTTCAACCTTGCACCGTACGTGGTGCACCGTGTACCGTGTACCGAGCAGTGCGGGTTGTCTGGTGTACGGTGTACGCAAAGTTATAAAAAATATTTTCACCCGTGCACGGTGCATCGTGTACCGTGCACCGAACGGTGTGCGGTGTCTGGTGTACGGTGTACGCAAAGTTATAAAAAATATTTTCACCCGTGCACGGTGCATCGTGTACCGTGCACCGAACGGTGTGCGGTGTCTGGTGTACGGTGTACACAAAGGTATAAAAAATATTTTCATCCGTGCACGGTGCATCGTGTACCGTGTACCGAACGGTGTGCGGTGTCTGGTATACGCCAAAACATTTTTTCAACCTTGCACCGTGCGTGGTGTACCGTGTACCGTGTACCGAGCATGGCGCGTTGTCTGGTGTATGGTGTACGCAAAGATATAAAAAATATTTTCACCCGTGCACGGTGCATCGTGTACCGTTTACCGAACAGTATACGGTGTCTGGTGTACGGTGTACGCAATGATATAAAAAAATTTTTTACTCGTGCACGGTGCATCGTGTACCGTGTACCGAACACTGTGCGGTGTCTGGTGTACGCCAAAACATTTTTTCAACCTTGCACCGTACGTGGTGCACCGTGTACCGTGTACCGAACAGTATACGGTGTCTGGTGTACGGTGTACGCAATGATATAAAAAAATTTTTTACTCGTGCACGGTGCATCGTGTACCGTGTACCGAACAGTGTGCGTTGTCTGGTGTACGGTGTAAGCAAAGATATAAAAAAATTTTTTACTCGTGCACGGTGCATCGGGTACCGTGTACCGAACACTGTGCGGTGTCTGGTGTACGCCAAAACATTTTTTCAACCTTGCACCGTGCGTGGTGTACCGTGTACCGTGTACCGAGCATGGCGCGTTGTCTGGTGTACGGTGTACGCAAAGATATAAAAAATATTTTCACCCGTGCTCGGTGCATCGTGTACCGTTTACCGAACAGTTTACGGTGTCTGGTGTACGGTGTACGCAATGATATAAAAAAAACATTTTTTGAACCGTACGTGGTGTACGGTGCACCGTGTACGAAATAATAGCAAAACAAAAATTTTTCCCTGCTTTCCGCCGTGCACCGTGCACCAAAAAGCTCCTCCGTACTCGGTGCACCGTGTACCGTGTACATAAAAGCTCATTTGGTATAGCGCCCGTGCACCGTGCACCGTGCACCGTGCAACGGTACACGGCGATGGTACCTAGACACAACCTTTAATAAATGAAAAATTATTTCTAGAGGTGAAACGTTTTTTTTGTAATTTTACGAATCAGCTTGCAAAATTCTTTGAGTTGAATATATATAATACTCAAAATTTTTTATTAACGTTCGACTTAACTTTTTATATTTTTTTCATTATTCGTTGAATGTTTCAAAAATATATTCTGAAAATTCTATAATAAAAATTTAAAAACTGCTAGGATAAGCGGGTGACTTAGTTTCTTAAGTACTGAAGTAGATAAAACTAAAGATTCATTTTCATTTGATCCTACAATAATATTTATACAAACCAGATAAAGTTTCAGTGAAAAAAAAAAATAAAAAAATTTAATTTTTCTCATCTTTTTTGAAAATAATAATCATGAAAATTTATAAAATAGTAAAAGAATAATTCAAACATTATTTTTTGCACTATACACTCAATACATTAAAGTCCATACATACAACGTCGAATTGTTTACATATCTGTTATTCATGACTCTACAATGCAATTTTTTGGATTTAATTTCGTAAATTCAGTGAATGACGTATAAAGTACGAGATTTCGCGTGTACGCGATATTCTTCGGTCCGGCCGGCCGCGGCCACTCAGGTAGGAAGTTGCGTGAGTTAATCGGGCGCAGTTAATAAACAAGTGCACTCGACATTGATCTACTTCACGGTTGTGCACTGTGTGAATCGAAAACTCGTGCTTGCATCAGAACTAACGCCACCGCGAGTATTTTTCGATTCTTACATAATATCATTCGAATATTCACGCTATTTTTAGAATAATTTGGCATATTACGCTCAAAAAAGATTCTGAACTATATCTCTGCTTCAAAAATTTCAAGTTGAATTATATGCAGCAGTTTAAAACTATACAGGACATATAAATAATATTTGATTATAAAATTATATTATAATATAAGTGTGTTAAATTACTTAAATACTATACAAATATACAAAAGTTCCAATAAAATTTAGAGCCACAGATCTGACTTATTACATTGTTTCTTAAGAAATATTTTATTTTTAGAATGACAATAATTACTTTCTAGTGTCAGAGAATTTTTTTTTTTTTTTTTTTTTTCAAGCCAAAAAAAAAAAAAAAGTTCAATAATTTGTATCTTCGTCCAGACAGTAGTGGTTTTCACCACGCTTAACAATCTCTTCGTAAAACTTTTTCTATCTCACTTACAATTTCCTCGTTTACAGCCAGACAATCGACAAATAAAACCATAAAATATAATTAAACGACAGAATTTCCAAACCCGAATGCAAGAAATAAAAAAAAAAAAACTTTGTAAAAAAAAAAACTACACAGGATACGTTTGATTCTCACCTATAACTTTCACATTCCTTTCTAAATTGATATCATAATTGACCGAGTCGCGCTAAAATTCTTTTTGCTCCTCTGGATTTCCGCGCAAAAACAATGACTGACTCGACCACCGTAAATAATGCTTTCTAATCTATTTCTCTAAATTACCAAAAAATATGAGGTTTATCTTTTTTTTATTCAGCTATTTTATCAATTAATCTTGGATGCGAGCTTTTATTATTTACAAAAGTGCATATCTTCAAGTTTATCTTCCGTTTGCCACTGCATGCTTTTTTATGTTGAATTAAATTGCGACGACCGACTAATTACATGGTGAAAGCGTTTTAGAGATGCGCACTAAGATTATTTCGAAATTTTCATATTTGATTAAAATCAATTGTTTTGAAACTTAAATTTCTATCATTGAACAAATAAATGTTTTTAAAAATTTTTAAATTTACCGTAGGAATTAAAAAAAAAAAATAAATAATTTTACAGTTTTACAACAGTGCAATCAATGGTGTAATTATAAAATTTTTTGAAACTAACTTATATAAACTAGTATATCTGAAAAATCAATAATTTAAAAATTCGAAATTTATTAATTCTGTTTGAAAAATTATTTTTTTAAATTGACGAAACTCGGTTTCATAAGGTATGAAAACAAATCAATGCTTAAAAAACTAATATAGTTATTTAAATTTTTTCATATAAGAATATAAATTAGATCAGTTGTCAATGTTACCTGTGATCTGACTCTGATAACAATGCGCAGATAAAATCTGATAACACCTGGAGGAAAACTCAGTAGAGGGCAGCACGTACCCGGTTGGGAAAAGTTGGTAAAGCAGATCTCTTCAAAAGCTTTTCTGAGAATTGATGTTAAAATCGAAACTACAAATTTCTTTTTCTTTTTAAACATTTTATACTTCTATTTTATAAATAATAAAAATAATTAAATGAATGATAATTAAAAAAAAAAATTGAATGTAAAGTATTGAATTTTTTCTTGTATGTAAATAAAAAATTCTTAAAAGTTTAATTAATAAAAAAAAAATTCTGTTTGCCATAATATCTAAGTACTACAGACTTCCTTTGAGCAAACACCTTTGTAATATAAGTTTTCATTCAAAGTTTACTTTCAATTTATGAATGAAAAAGAAGCCCGTTTGCGCCGAGCAGATAAAAGTCAACGCAAATTCAGCCAGTGGGTGGCTGCGGGAGGCAGGCGACAAGGAGATCCTTAATGGAGTTTAAATATACCCCTGGAGTGGGCGCGAATCGACGCGTGTCCAATTTTATTCTTCCGATGCACCCACGCCTCCCAACCTCGAGTTTTTTTATATCCACCGCATTTATCGCAACCTTTCAATGCGCTTGCCAGTATTAAAAAAACAAAAGTTTTTTTTTTCAAGTTTTTTCGTTCTTATAAAACAGAGAAAATGTGATTATCAATACAAAGCGTTGTTGCGTGAAAGCTGATCTTCAAAGTCTATAACTCCTTTGATTATATAAAAGCTTTGAGAAATCGAGCATGCTCGATGCTAAATTTATAAGCAGGGTTGATTATCTTACCCGATTTTTATTATTTTATATTTTTCTTACAGTTTCATATTTAAATAAACATAAAATATTGACGAAATTATAAATTGTAGAATGCAATTATGAAAAAATTCAAAGCAATAAATAAAAATATAAAAGTAAAAGATCGTGTCAATGTCAGAGGTCACAAACGGTATTCAGATGCTTTTATAGCAGCAAAAGGAAAATCTTTCCTCGTAAGGCTTTGTATGTTTTTTTATTTTGTATTACCGTGAATAGTCTTTTCGCTGAATAAAAAAAGGTGACTCTTCACCGGAAAAGTGCTCAATAAAGCGTCGTTCAATATTATCTATTGTCAGCATAGGTAACAATTCAATACAGTCGGCAATACCCTCGGGGCTTGCAAGCTCTACACGCAACCTCAACTGTACGGAATAAATTTCGTATCAATATTTTGAATTGAAAATATAAGTCCTAAAACAGAATATTAAATTGAGTTGATTTTCGACATCTTATTTTGAAAAAATCGCATAATAATTTGTAGATTTAATTTATTCAGGTACGGTAGAATACTCATAAAAAATTGTTATTGTAATTAAATAAAACGATAAATTTTTCATTTTGATCTACAGATTGTTGAAATTATTGTTCAGAATAATTTTGATGTAACATTATTCAAAAAAGTAATATGCAATTTTTAGACTATAAAATTAAAAAAAAAAAAAAAAAATCTATTGCATAGAACTATACTGAAAAGAAAGTTTGCTTATAATCCTTGCTATAATCCATGAGTAATATTTTATTTATAATCTCCTATGTATTAAAAAAAGTAATCTATTAAATTTTTTCAATCTTTAAAAAAAATCATTATCGACTTTGAAAACATGAAATTTTTTTCCAAAACACTAGTCAAGGAGAAAAACTTTAGTAAAAAAAGAACTAAAGACAATAATTTTTTTTTAATAACAAAGTATTAAATTTAAGAGTCTAGTGCAATCTTTCAAATTTTGTAGCTCCTTAATAATTCTTTTCATTGATCGAGATTTTTTTCGTTACCTTTATTATTTCATCACAACATTAACTGTTACAAGACTTTAATAAGAAAAAGATTTTGATAACAGCTGTTTCATAATGTTTATAAAATTTGACTAAGGTGTTTCGGATATAAGATGTCAAATAAGCTTACTAAAAGAACGGAACTAACAAAAAAAAAAAAAAAATTTCAAGCGACATTAGTGATCACAAGCGCAGTAATTTATGAATTTTTGGTAAAAGAGCTAAGAAATTATAAAAATAAATTTGGTCATGTGAAAAATTTTCATAAGAACTAGCTTAAGTTTGAGTTATCGGATTGATTCAAAAAAATTAATGTAAAACTTTCTTATCTTATTTTAATTAATATTATTTTCACTTAATTGACTGAATAAGCATAAAAGATTTTATTTATTTTACATAACAACTTATACTTGAAAAAAAAAATTTTAATTGAATATTAAATTTTTTCTCGTTTGAATGAAACATTTACAATTTTACTGTATGAACTTTTTAATGAAATTTTCAGAATTTCGACGATTCCGCAACTTTAATTTAAAAATGACCCGTGAGGGATGAAAAACAAATTAAATTTTACAGTTAAAATTTTTTAAATTTTAAATTCGTTCACAGGAAAAAACGATTAAATTAAATTTGACGAAAGCGTGTATT